>OX381674.1:4477500-6977500 GCA_947462355.1 Caradrina kadenii
AGACAGACCAATAGATCAATACTCCCCTTAATTACTCCTAAACAAACTGTTCCAGGTCACTTGTTTCCGTACTTGCGAATCCTCAATTGTCTTTGGATAAGTTCAATATGTAAAGGTAAGATTAATTGGAGAATAAAATGAATTAGGTTATTTTGGGGTAACCCAAATAGTTGACTGTACCACTAATGAAGTGTTTATATTATTTGATCTTACTTAATCGCCTCGTTAGCCTAGTGGTCCCAAGCGCGACTGCTACGCTACAGGTTCGATTCTCAAGTCGAGCATAAAGTATTATTACGTTCTTCTATGAAATTATCAGTAGCAGATCGGAGTTAGGCTCACCCCCTATTACATGGAACCTAACCATACCGGCGAACTGTCGGTGTCCATTGGTACACCTTTGCCTAATCCTTCGCGGAATACAGGCGTGATGGTATGTAATATTACTTATTCAGAAAAACTCTTAATGAGGCTGGCAAAAGAATTAAAGCTGATGTTTAACTAATTCTTCAATCCTGTTAAAATATTTATGCAAAGGGCAAAATAGAGATACTGCAAGTAGAAAATAAATTCTCATCTTATTCATATTGCAAAGGAAATCTTACTTCGAATTCCTGTTTTAATGACTTCCTGGAGTAAAGTTTTCTCTTTGATATCTACAGAACTGTAAATATAAGTTTTTTTACGCATACTGCCTTTTGAACGAATAGAAAAATATCATTACCAAAAAGATGCTGTGATGGCCCAGTTAAGACATCTCTCATATATGACGTTGTTGGTTCAATACCGGGCATATATCAATGTGAACTTTTGTACTTTTTAAGTTCACATACTTATACTGGACACTGGTGAAGGAAAGATAATTAAAGGAACCTGGGAAATGAACAAAATATATAGGTATCTTAACTAAAAAAGCTAAAATTATAGAAAAATATAATATATATATATTTATATTTAAAAATTTTAAAAAATAAATTATTATACAATGTATTTCATTAAAAACATAAAAAAATCCTATTAATAAAGGTAAAGAAACAAATAAAGTATAAAACAATAAATATATACCAGCTTGAATTCGTTCAGGTTGATATCCTCATCCTACAATTAATAATAAAGTAGGAATTAAACTTCCCTCAACAAAAAAAAACTCAAACAAAATTAAACTCATCATCTGCTTAGCCTTTTCCAACCATGTTGGGGTCGGCTTCCAGTCTAACCGGATGCAGCAGAATACCGGTGTTTTACATGGAGCGACTGCCTATCTGCCCTCCACAACCCAGTTACTGGGCAACACGATACCTCGTGGTTAGACTGGTTGTCAGACTTCCTGACTTCTGACTATCCATAACGACTGCCACGGGGACGAAGTTGCGGGCAGTTCGATAGTAATAATTATAAGTCTGAAATCGCCAATCCGCCTTCAGCAAGCGTATTGATCAATGCTCGTCCCTTCTCTGTAAGAGAAGAGGCTTTTACCCAGCAATGGGACAAAAATAGACAGGTAATATTTTTTATTACCAGCTCCTTGCCGCATACCTTATCCGGGTAAGGAGTACCATAATTTTCTTTCGACAAGCACTATAATTTTCCACGCTGCTTATAAGGACCTATAAAAATTATCAGGCGTCGACCAGGGTCTTAATAGCTACGTGCTGTAATTATAACGGTCCAACACATAATTACGTGATAAATTACAAACGTTAGAGGCCTAGGAATATATTTCTCTGTTTCGTATATTTTTCAAGGAATAACTGCAGGAAATTACTTTTGCAAGAATCCTTAGTGATTGGTGATAAGTCATCTAAGTTTAGAGTTCCGTTGAAGCTTTCAAACTTCGACGTACATACGGTGAATTACAAATGTAACACTTTTCGTCGGTTATAAAAAATAAGATCTGTTACAGACATTTAACTGTATAAAAATATGTTGTAGTATAGTCGCCACGAGTCGTGAGCACAAATGTCAAATAAATTTTTGGGGTCCTGTCTGGGTTTTTGGGCCGCCGCTACACGCGATTAGTCCGTCAGTCGCAAAGATCGCGTGCAGCGTCGGCGCCCCAAAAAACCTTGAAAGGAACCCAAAATCCCAAAAATTTACTTGACATTAATTTGTGCTCACGACTCATGGCGGCTACTATGCTTTTGTATGAACCAGCTGATTTTCTTTTCTAATAACATGGTAAAAGTCTTCCTAACGATGACATTTCCAACCCGTATACTCGTAGTATTTTTACTTTATAAATTATAATTATAAAAACATTAAATTAGTTTTGTTAAGGAAGCCATGACAGGTAAAAAAATAGATAAAAAGGACCCATAATTTTCTAAAGAAATATTACCAAAGTGATCTATTTTCCTTTTTCCGGTATAGACTGAGCAGCTTTATTCTTACGTTGACACGTGTATCACCCACGTTCTAATGGATTAGATGAAATACCATGACTCTCAAGCCACATGACGAATTCTAAATTTATTAATTACTAGCGACCTGCCCGCGACTTCGTCCGCGTGGCTTATTTCACTCGCGTTAAGCCACGTCTTTGGTTACTGCTCCTCCCTCGTGTGTCGTAGCGTAATATTATGTAGCCCATACTATTTGTCATAAATCTGGCTATTATACACAAAATACTTTTTCCGTACGATCGGTTATTCCAGATAATATCGTTTAAACAATCGAATAAACTCTTCAGCTTTATTACATTAGTGCAGACAAATAATCTTTGATATATAAAAATGACCACATACAGGAACACACATCTAAAAGTTGACCGTAAATCAGTATTTATACTTCAAACAACTCGATACTTGAGCTAGAATTTTCAATAAGTTCAAACTCAAGTATTCTAACTTCCATTGAAAAGTCATAACTGGTACCACCCCGACGTTTCAAGATAGTTAAGTTGTGGGTGGGACTTGAAAACTTGCACGTATGACGACATACAATTTTTATAACTTGAAAATACTAAATGTTTAAGGAGTCCTCTATACATAGTACAAGGGACATTGACATTCAAACTTATTGCATGAATTCCGTGCATGATTATAAACTGTCCAATATTGCAATTTTTGTCGGTTATTAAAAAAAAGCAATCTAAAACTGGAGATATACATATATGAACCACGCAATCGCGAAAGATGTAAGAAAGCAGTGGGGAAAGGCTGTTGCCCAGGAGCGGGACAGAATAGGGTAACAAAAAACAATCGTCCCACACAACTGCCTCGGTAGCCTAGTGGTCCTAAGCGCGACTGCTACGCTAGAGGTCTTGGGTTCGATTCCCAGGTCGAGCAAAAAATGTTAGTGGGTTTTTCTACGAAATTCTCAGTAGCACCTCGGAGTTAGGATTTGTGCCCGGTTAATGGCAATAGGCTCGCCCCTTCTTACATGGGACCTAAATATACCGGCAAACTGTGGGTGTACATTGTTACACCCCTGCCTAACCCTTCGGGGAATACAGGCGTGATAGAATATTATTTTATATATATATTTGTTCCACACAAAAGCGCAATACCTACAAAGTATGCATGGAACAGCTGTTTATTTTAAATATACGAATAGATACGATTAACTTCTGCCCGCGACTTTGTCCGCTTGAGTATTCTTACGGAACCCTATTATTTTTAAATAAAATGTAGTCTATGTTATTCGCTAATAATTTAGCTTACCATAGGTGGAAGAACAACCAAGAAAGTCTGAAGTGGGAAGTCTGACAACCAGTCTTACCAAGATATATCGTGTTGCCCAGTAACTGGGTTGTGGAAGTCAGATAGGCAGTCGCTCCATGTAAACCACTGATATTCAGCTGCGTCCGGCTAGACTGGAAGCCGACCCCAACATAATTGGGAAAAGGCTAAGTAGATAATGATGACCATAGGTGGAAGAATTTTTAAAATCGGTTAAGCACAATTTGAGTTATATCCATTACAAAAAAAAAATAATCTGTTTATAATATTAGTTGAGTAACAAATGAATATACCTTCCATTTTGTATAAATCATAACTGATCAAGTTATTTACAAAATCCCCTTTGTATTTGTAAACGCAATATGATAACTACTGAATGCTATTCCAGTCTCTATTGAAAACTCGTACATATTTAGTTAAATACAACTATTCCATGCATGAACAAAATTTGTTTTTCAATACTGATTTTCTATTCCAACAAAAAACAAATGCATACATTCATTCTATTTAAAAAAACATCCATATGTATGTGCAATTCGAATAAATAAAATGCACAGCCCTTTCATGCAAGAAAAATCATGAAATCCCGTTTTAAATAACGTACGTCGACGTCGCTTTTCTTCCTTTTAAATTGAGCTGTGAACAGATTTTTAGGAAACATGAGAGCTTCAACATAATCTTTTATATATTAACAGAGATAGAGAAATAAGCACAATGTAACCTTATGGTTACATTGTGCTTATTTCTCTATCTTCATTCTATTTAAAAAAACATCCATATGTATGTGCAATTCGAATAAATAAAATGCACAGCCCTTTCATGCAAGAAAAATCATGAAATCCCGTTTTAAATAACGTACGTCGACGTCGCTTTTCTTCCTTTTAAATTGAGCTGTGAACAGATTTTTAGGAAACATGAGAGCTTCAACATAATCTTTTATATATTAACAGAGATAGAGAAATAAGCACAATGTAACCATAACACTAGATTACCATAATCTATACAAATAAATTAAATTGAAGGGTCTGTTTGTAATTTCAAATTATAAGCTTTTCACTAAATGCATATAAAAGTATATACGGTACTAACATAAAACAAAACAATTTTTAAAATTTTTGTCTGTCTGTCTGTTTGTTCCGGCTTATCTCCGAAACGGCTGGACCGATTTTGACGGGACTTTCACTCGCAGATAGCTAATGTTATAAGAAGTAACTTAGGCTATTTTTATTTACTTAAATTAAAAAAAGAGGGTTATGCGAAAACAGAATTGAAACGAATAAAATAATTAACGCGATCAAAGACGCGGGCAACAGCTAGTAAGTAATAAAAGAGTCGCATTTTCCATACTTAAATGGTAAAACATATTAGGTGGCTACTTGAAGACTTTATTTGCTTATATTTTAGATACAAAACATATATTTTTCTTTATAGGTCGATCGAAGGATCGGCCCCATACATAACAAGGAAACACACACACAGTGCAAGGGGGCAGTTCTAGTAACTTTTAGGAACATTCTCATTATAACCTCAATCTGTCAAAAATGGCTCTGTTTTACTTAAATTTTTGTCAAGATTTTGACATTGACTGTCCCCGATATGAGATAGTGACTAGATTTTTAACGTTTTTATTTACTTGAATTTGCCTTTCAATTTAACTGCCACGTTAGTCTAGTGGTCCTAAGTGCGACTGCTACGCTAGAGGTCTTGGGTTCGATTCCGTGGTCGAGCAAAAGTGTTATTGGGTTTTTTTGGTGGAGTTAGGATTTATGCCCGGTTAATGGCAATAGGCTCGCCCTCTATTACATGGGACCTATACATACCGGCGAGCTGTTGGTGTACTTTGGTACACCCCTGCCTAACCCTTCGGGGAATACAGGCGTTTTCGCTTTTCAATTCATTTGAAATTGCCAAGTGATCACTGTATATCATCAAGTGAGTTCAGCCTCTTTGGATAGAGTCGACCTTCTGTGTATCTTTTCTGTGTAAGAAGAATTATTTCTCCTTCCATCGATGAGACAAGTCACTATTTATCCCGCGAGTTGTTCGTAGAACCGGAAATGGATTTAAACAGATTTTACAAACGAATGCTAGATATGAACGGATATTAAATTGCTGGTGGTTTACTTGTTTCTGTTAGCTTGGTGAGATTAAATTGGGTTTATTGTTTGTATTGGTTAAATACAGAGAGGGATTATACCTTTAAACTTAGTTTAATTGGTGTAGATAAAGTTAGAGAGAACATTTTTGACCAAGTTATGTCTACCCTATCTTAGTGATTCGTACTTTTTTTTTTTTTGGGGGGTGGGAAATCATCAAATCACTTCTCCCGCCCTGGGCGGGGCGGAAGGGAGTGTCAGACTTTTACTGACTAAAACCCACCCATGTTCCTTCTTGTGCCCTTTGCGTTCCGGGGGCGCGGTATCTCTTACAACCCGCTGCCCCGGCAGGAGTGATTCGTACTTACAGTAAACGTTTGGTACAGTAGCTGAACGGTTGGCTACTGTGCTGCGTTTCTCGATCGTACGGAACAAATACTTGTGTCAAACTTTGAAATCAATAGGAAGTCAGTCAATACGCTATTTGACATTGCGGAAAATAAAGTGTCAATTACTGTAATCAATATGTATTATTAGTTTAAAAATGGTTATTTATTATCGGAAGTTGCAAATAATAATAAATTTATGTAAAAATCCGTCAATAAAAATTGATTTTTTTTTTACGTTTGTCACGTGACACAAAACGCTCCTGATTATTCGGGTTTATGAGAAACGTCGCTGGCCAGTAAACCTCCTATTTTGTGGCTGACATGTACCACAGATAGTAGCACTGGCTAGTAACGTCACCGACGCCGTTGCACCACCATATTGTCAAAGTAGCGTTTTGGCGCGCTATTTAAATATTTAATTTTTAATTTAATATTTTTCAGCAAATATGTACCAGAATTAAAAAATACAACTTTTACTGAGTTTCTTAAACCCTACTATATAATAAAAAATGAATTATAAAAACCAGTCAAATAGCCTATTGAATTGACAAATAAGTGACGTCACTGTTTTTATTTATTTGAGATGGGTTTGCTCTTGACTCTAGTCTAGATCAGAGTTGACAGAGAAAAAGCCGGTTCACTCTTACTTTGAAGAGATTAGGGTTGAACACGTTCGGAAATACAGATACAGTCTTATATTTCAAAATCTATGGGGAATCTAAGTTGATCTAAGTTTGTTTTATCTATACCAATATTACAAAGAGGTAAAGTTTGTGAGGTTGTAGAGGTAAGCTTTGGATCTACACATACCATCACGCCTGTATTCCCCGAAGGGTTAGGCAGAGGTGTAACAATTTACACCCACAGTTCGCCGGTATGTTTAGGTCCCATGTAATAGGGGGCGAGCCTATTGCCATTAACCGGGCACAAATCCAAACTCCGAGCTGCTACTGAGAATTTCATAGAAAAACCCAATAACACTTTTTGCTCGACCTGGGAATCGAACCCAAGACCTCTAGCGTAGCAGTCGTGCTTAAGACCACTAGGCTACCGAGGCAATTTTGGATCTACTAAATCGATTTTGCAAATTCTGTCACCCATAGAAAACTACGTTATTTCTGAGTATCATTGGCTATATAACATCACGCTACAATACATAGAAGCGGAGCAGTAACCAAAGACGTTACCTAACACGGGCGAAAATATCCACGCGGGTGAAGTAGCGAGCAGAAGCCAGTTGAAAATTAAAACCATAACTATTATTTTTCTACGCAACCCTAAAACCTATCCAAGAAGCAACAGAGCCAGCTATTTATTCTTCATAAGCAGACAAAAGAGTACCTACTTACATCTCTTTGACAATAACGAAACAACAGTGGAAGTAACAATAGATTCTATTTTCAGTTTCGATTGTTGAGGGAAGATATTGGTAAGTAATAAAATGGTTGGTATAATGCTAGTTGGTTTCATAGTGATCAATGTAGCAATAGCTTTTTCTAAATTCATTTCATTTAAAGAGGAACTTATGGGCCCCTTTGTTTTTTAACCCCCGACGCAAAAACGACGGGGTGTTATAAGTTTGTCTGTGTGTGTGTGTGTGGCATCGTAGCTCTCGAACGCATGAACCGATTTTGATTTTGTTTTTTTGTGTTTGAAAGGTTAATTAACCGAAGGTGTTCTTAGCTTTGTTTGATGGAAATCGGTTCCAAAGTTATCAGATCTTTTGTAGGCTACGGTAGTGATATTTTTTCTGTCGGGGGTTACTTAAAATTTTTAATTTTGTGTTTTTTTACTTACAGGTAAACCTGGGAATTTCCTAGTCATGTGTCGAGCTAATACCGACTTATAATAAGTCGGAGGAACTGTAGGCTTTTAGGCGGTAAAATTCCGACTGTCCTTTCTCCTTAGACAGAGGGTAAGTATCCATATCCCTACGAAAAAAGAAAAGTGGTATTCACATACATAACTCACGCCCTGTTCCTAGAAACGTAACGCCACCTGCTACGATGCTCACATACTCCTTGCGCCTCTTCCACGTTCATACATCTGGTCATACAAGCACGCCGGTTGCGAGTACTGCGCACCCGACCTTTCTGAAGAACCTCATCAATAAGGTTAGGCTTAGTTTCTATAGGGCGTCCCCTCCCGACGTTGCATCTGCCATATAAATTTCTTTTGTTAGTCGCCTTTTACTCATCCCACCGGGACGCCGGAACCCGAGACCCCACGCTTATCAGTAGCGCTTGTGACCACGAGACCAACGCGACGGTGTAGTTACCGAAAAACTTTTTCGCTTTTGACAAATTGCCTTAAATATCTTCCAGTTCGAAACATTCTATAGAAATACTTCCAGAACTAGTTATAGAAGAGAAGTTTCGGAAAGAAATGCGATTGACCCACAGATTAGAGTAAATTATCTTGATATACAACAGGTAATTGACCGAAAACCTTAAGAGATATTTGAACTGATATATAAACACACAATATCAACCACTTTTGGTTGTTGAGCGCGGGGTCCTGGGTGCGATTCCCAGGTCGGGCAAAATGTGTTATTGGGTTTTTCCATTACGAATTTCTTAGTTTGGAAGTTGGGAGTTTGGAAGTCCGTGGTGTGACACCGTCGTGTCTCGGAAAGCAAGTAAAGCCGTTGGTCCTGCGCTTGATCCCTTTCCCATTGTGTTGGATTGCCGTCCCATCGGACTATGAGAGTTAGTGAAGAGGGAGTGCACCTGTGTATGCGCACACACTTGTGCTCTATAATATCTCCTGCGTAATTGTCTAGTCAGCATTGAGATTAGCCGCCATGGCCGGAATCGGCCTGGAGAATACAGTAATACGTATAAACCGCTTTTGCTAAGGGACCAATCCTATAATTATCAAAAAGAAAAATCGTCTACTCCATATATACACAGCGTGTTACATAAACATATCCATACAAACGGGGTGAAGAGAGTATACGGTACTGAATCTCTATACACAGCTCAAAAGCAATAACTATGAAAAAATTTTTAAATTTATTTTATTTCGGCAGTTTATTAAGTTTAAATCATAAGAAACGTGGCAGGAGAAACAAATCTTTTACGAAGTTATTTCATTGTGTGTAGTTTATTGTCACCGATCAGCTGACTTGGGGTAGTGATGTGTAGAATTCAATTGGAAACATTTCATTTTTTCTTAATTTTTTAATTTTGTGAGTAGTATATACCCTATCCGTTACACGCTGTAGACCAGCTGATTTTTTTAATTCCCAGCACCTTTAATATGATAATATGTGATATACATAATTATTAATGATTAGCTTCTGGCAGCGATTTCGATCGCGTAGTTTTTCTCTCCCGCATTAAGTTACGTTTTTGGTTACTACTCAGCACCTTTTGGTCGTAGCGTGATGTTATATAGCCTATAGCCTTCCTCAATAAATGGCCTTTCCAACACAAAAAGATTTTTTCAATTCTAACCAGTACTTCCTGAGATAAGCGCGTTCAACCAAACAAACAAACTTTTCAGCTTTATAATATTAGTATAGATTAACTAACTTTTGACCGTAACTTCGTCTTCGACAAAGTGGCGGAAAGAACTAGCCTATGTCCTTTTTTGGTATTCAAGCTTGGCCGGTACCAAATTTCATTAAAATCAATTCAGTCGTTTAGCCTTGAAAACATAACAAAGAAATAAACAACATCACTTTAGCATTTGTAATATTAGTACGGGTGATTATGATTGCGGCATACACAACTCTATTCGACAATTCGAACACAAACAAAGCAACAGATGAAGAAGCAGGGTCAACAGATTACGTCACCAATCTCTACACATTATCTACCCGGTTTCCAATAAATCGTGACTTATTTATTCTTTTTTTTTTTTTTTTTTTTTTTTTTTTTTTTTTTTTTTTTTTTTTTTTTAAAAAAAAAACGTTGCCCCACACTAGGAATTTCTTCCTGTATCGTGGGTGCGTTTACAAACATATGAACTCACATACACAAACAGCCAGATCCGGAACAACTATCTGTAGGTTATACAAATATTTGTGCCGTGCGGGAATCGAACCCGCGACACGCAGCGCAGCAGTCGATCCCTCGGCTACTGCGCCAACCGTGTCGTCAAACACATTATTACATTGAACTGCTATCAACAGGTCGCGCTAGCTGTCGAATTGTACAAAGGTTTTGACAGCTATCCGATTGCGCCGAACTTGGGTTAAGTGGATTAAAATGAATTGCTACCAGTACTGCGGGAGAGAAATTCAACAGCTATGCTTTAGTGATTATATATGAGTTTTCTCTTTCATATAGCGCATGGTATTTGGGTGGAATGCCTTGAGCTTCCATTTAATTGTGCTGAGATTTAGTAATACGTATATATATATTTTTAAATATCTTTGACTGCCTCGTTGTTGGTCTCGTGATCGCAAGCACGACTGATGAGCACGGGGTCCTGGGTCGATTCCCGAGGCGGGCAAAAAGTGTTAGTGGGTTTTTCCATTGCGAATTTCTCAGTAGCAGCCCGGAGTTTTGAAGTTGGTGGTGCGACACACCCGTGCTTCGGAAAGCACGTAAAGCCGTTGGTCCCGGCTGTTATTCGTAGATCTTTGTCTGTCGTTACGGATATTCAGAAGCCAGAAATTCTAACAACCAGTCTTACCAAGAAGTATCGTGTTGCCCAGTAACTGGGTTGTGAAGATCAGATAGGCTGTCGCTCCATTTAAAACACTGATATTCAGACGAATCCGGTTCGACTGGAAGTCGAGTCCAACATAGTTGGCAAAGGCTAAAGCAGATGATGGATGGCAAACAAGCCGACGGGGCCTTACCTGATGGTAAGTGGTCACCGCTGCCTATACTAGACATCGTAAACGTAATAATCTAAACATTACACTAAAATATTTTCAACAGGTAGGTTGGTCTATAAAAGCGTAGAGTTTCTTGTTGTTCTGCATGGCATAAGAATGTAAAAAATAAACCATTAGAGAAAGTAATATTATGTTGATATTATGATTATTAACTGATCATAACTTGATTTATAACTGCCTCGCCTACGCTAGAGGTCTTGGGTTCGATTCCCAGGTCGAGCAAAAAAGTGTTACTGGGTTTTTCTATGAAATTCTCAGTAGCAGCTCGGAATTAGGATTTGTGCCCAGTTACTGGCAATAGGCTCGCCCCCTATTATATGGGACCTAAACATTCCGGCGAACTGTGGGTGTACATTGTTACACCTCTGCCTAACCCTTCGGGAATACAGGCGTGATGGTGTGTTGTGTTATGTTATTATGATTATTGTCACCACGTTTCCTCAAGGCGAATAGGTAATTTAAGGCTGAAATACATTGTGATTCCCCAGGTAAACTAAGACAGTTAATAATTATAAATTGAAAATGTCATATTAATAATACTTGGAAGCGAACGCATAAGAGGCGTGGTCTTAAGCACTGGGCCATCACGACACCAGTGTTTAAAAAGTGACTGTGACTTTATATCTTTCAGTACCAATACCGATACAAAATCAACTTCAGAATGTTAACAATCTGAATAAAAAGAATATGTCAAAAAATTTTGTAAGAATTTACCCAAATCGCCAATCAAACGTAGGAAGACCGAAAATTAATCCTGTCGTTGTATAGCAAACATTAGTACCTTTATAAAATTCAAAAGAATCTTGAACCATTTACTTAACTTAAGTACATAAGCCTTAATATAAAAAAAGCAAATTTGGGACGTCCTTCATTAGGAAACACGGAGGCGTTACACAGGTACAGACTAACATGAGGTGGGTATGTCATTTATTTTCCATTTCGTCAAAGAAAATTCAACCTCGGAATTTTTACGAAAAGAAGGTACTTAAGTATAAAAATTGTGTGGATTCAATCGAATACTTTTGAAGAGATTAGTCGCAGAATTCTGAGGCATTGTTATCTGGTTTCTTGCGCAGATTAAATGATGGCTTCGACCTTCATTATAAAGGGTATGTTGTTAGTAAAATAATATGGCCATTTTCCTTTTAATATAAGTCTTATTTTTTCACAATAAAGCTGTACAGGTTGCTCAATACTGGTCACACAAAAGAAGAAGCTTATCATAATCTACTTAGCCTTTTCCCAACTATGTTGGGGTCGGCTTCCAGTCTAACCGGATGCAGCTAAATATCAGTGATTTACATGGAGCGACTGCCTATCTGACCTCCAAAACCCAGTTACTGGGCAACACGATACCTCTTGGTAAAACTGGTTGTCAGACTTTCTGGCTTCTGACTATTCGTAACGACTGTCAAAGATCTACGAATGACAGCCGGGACCAACACCTTTACGTACTTTCCGAGACACGGGGGTATCACACCACCAACTTCCAAACTTCGGGCTGCTACTGAGTGATGGAAAAACCCAATAACACTTTTTGCCCGACCCGGGAGTCGAACCCAGGACCCCGTGCTCATCAGTCGCGCTTGCGACCACGAGGCTAACGGGGCAGTCCCAAAAAAGAATAAGCTTATGGCTTACTAAATTCTTCTCAATAATTCAATTTACCACGTCAAAGTGCCAAAAGTTGTAAATTACTGAACTAATAAACAGGTTACTTAAAAACTGATCGATATTGAATAGATATAAATATAATAGATTCAGAGTTAATCAGCATTAAATATTCAATGTCGTGATGGCCCAGTGGGTAAGGCGCTCGCCTTGCATGCAGTTCGGTTGCGGGCTCGATACCGGGCAAGTACCGATGGGACTTTGCCAAAGGTTTAAATAATTTATTCTCATAAGAACATAAATAACAGTTCACTTAAAATGACATATTATAAGATCATCTTGTTTATAGCTATATGTGTTTGGATTTTTGGAATTTATAGAAAGTACTTTTAAGTTTATTTTGGATACCCCTGACATCGGTGAAAGAATACATCGTAAGGAAACTGTGACTTATAAGTAGTGAATATAAGTCTGAAATCGAAAATTCGCCTTAAACAAACATGACCAATGCTCGTGCCTTCTTTGAATGCAAAGAGGTCTTTGCCGTGTAATGAGACATTAATGGCTAGTATTAATATTGCTATTATTAATACTAATTATTTCCTATTACATGGGACCTAAAACATACCGACGAACTGTGGGTGTACATTGGTACACCTCTGCCTAACCCTCCGGGGAATACAGGCGTGATGGTACGTGTAATATATGATTTATGATATAATAAATATTCATAAAAAATTACTTCGAAAAAAAATCGAGAAAATTTGGTGTAGGATCGCTTTTGCAGAACAAAACCCAGTTAGACTTTTATACTTATCACCTTCCTGCCTTTATTCCATGTTACTTGGGTTCAACGCAACATGTTGACCTCTACCATTCCGTCATGATATCACTGACTCCCTTCTCTTTCATACTCGGATTCTTTGGCCTTCCTCTTCCACTCAATCCATCTTGTTATATCATGTTCTACTACAGCGCCAACAGTTTATAAATAGGAAACTTGTCCTAAGTAATATTGTTGCTCTTGTAATAAATTAATTAGAAATCTCGTTACCCGTGGGTGTCGTTACACCGTCACTTTAAACACATCGACAAGAAGGTTCGTTCCATTGCCTCCAATAACAATATCAGGCACTGGGACACCTTTGGTTGCTTTTTAAGGTTCCGTACCCAAAAGGTGCCTCACGGGACCCTATAACTGAGACTTCGATGTCTGTTTGTCCGTCCATACAGCTGTATCTTTAGACCTACGTATCATCGCACAGTCGGAGCTACTGAAACTAGGAACGTGAAATTTTGTTTCTTTTTTACTATTCCTCAAAGGATGCCTAAGGGGCGTTGAGTTTGAAGTAGAAGTACGAAATCTACATAAAGGACAAAATCACGTTCAGAGTGCTAATGAATAATAAAACTTCTAACCGTACACAACAAAGTAACTTTGTCTGTCTGCATGTTTGTTACACTTTAACGCCTAAACCATTGCCGGGGCTGCGGGTTGTTCGTAAGAGATACCGCGCCCCCGGAACGCAAAGGGCACAAGAAGGAACATGAATGGGATTTAGTCAGTAAAAGTTTGACACTCCTTCCCGCCCCGCCCAGGGCGGGAGAAGTTATTTGATGATTCCCCACCCCAAAAAAAAAAATGAAACGCCTAAACCATTGAACCGACGAAATTACGAAATTTGGTACAAGGTACCCCACGAAAGGACATAGGCTACTTAAAAGGTTTCCAGTTTAATCAGCCTGGCTGAAAAACTCAATATCAGCAACAAGAAAAATAACCTATCTTCTAATTTTAAAGGTACTTTGAGTACTTTAGAAATAACAAGAGAAAATCGAACCTCGCCATCGTCCCTACAATTTTGTAATTCAGCTATTGTGCTCCTTTCATTTACTGAGCGCCCGTGTCGTGTCCAACAGTACAGCCTTTGTTAGCCGCCAATAAGCTTTCTCCATGTTATCATGGCTTCAGATTGTTACGATTTCTTTTATTATGAGTGAATTAAATTGAAGAATATCTGGAAGGTTATCAAAAAACAAGTTTAATACGGAAAAAAATACAGAACTTTGCGAGATACCATCAACAGCGATTTTTACATGAAATAATAAAAAAAAATTGAATGTCGGTCGACAGCTGGCGGCGAAATCGGTGAACATACATTAAAAAACAATTACATACAGTCGAACACAGAACTCTCTGCTAGATCGAATCAGGAATGTGGGGATCCCCACACAAACCAAAATTACCGATATAGCCCAGGGAATCACTAAGTTGAAGTGACAGTAGGCAGGGCACATAGCACGCAGAACTGATGGCTGATGGGGCCGCAAAGTTCTCGAATGGAGATCACACACCGGCAAGCGCAGTGTAGGACGTCCACCTACAAGATGGACAGACGACCTGATTATGATCGCAGGAAAACGCTGGATGCAGGCCACTTCCAACCAGTCGTTTTCAGAAATGCATAACCATTTTTTTTTTCAATTATTTTACATCGGTTGATAATGAAAGGCTTTTTCGAGCAATGTTTTTTGCTTAATGTTACATATTTTAATGGACAGTATACATAGTTGACGGCTATGTGCTGTGGCACTAAAAATAACTTACTAAAAACAAAATGCTAGAATCCACAAAAGTAATTAAACATTCAGATATCAGAAGTCAGTACCACAAATCTCAAATCTTTATTGCAATCCATAATGTGAACATACAGGTGGTGGCATTTATAACAGTTTTACGTACTTTCCGAGACACGGAGGTGTCCCACCACCAACTTCCAAACTCCGGGCTGCTACTGAGCAAATCCTAATAGAAAAACCCAATAACCCGACCTGGGAATTGAACCCGGGACCCCACGCTCATCAGTCGCGCTCGCGACTATGAGACGGATAGGTTTGTAAAAAAATTGGATAAAATATACCTATAGTTACATAAATATTCAAAATATATGAGAATTATATGTTGTTTGAATTTAATCTAATAAAATCATTGTCTCAGTCTTCACTTGAATGAATAAAAAGTAAATCTATATTATTTTTTATTTTGGAAACCCGCAACTGGCTTAAAAACTGGCTTACAAATATAAAATGGAAGACAATGTAGAATTTTCTCTATTTGTACAACATCAAAGTTCAAGTAATAATCTTACCTACTCATAAAACAAATGTTGATGTTAATGCATTACCAATTTTACTTAAACATAACAACTAAAGACTCAAGTCAAGATCAATCTTCAAATCAAGTAAGCATATCTACCAACGGTAGAGATGCCAATTTGCATAATTAAACCTGTACACTGTAATAACTAGAAATGTGAGCCATTAAGTAATATTATTCAAAGCAATTAGGAAGATTACTAAGCATCCTAAAGGCAGAGTTGTTACAAGTATAGAATAGTGTATGGGTGAGTGTGTATGTGAGATTTGATTGTTGAGGAAACTGCCACAAAACAGCCAGTACAGAAGGTCATACACTGCGTTTGCGCACGCACTTTTTTTTTAATGGGACAAGCCTGCCACACTTTTCCCACCCACTGCAACTTCTGTAAGCCAGAGTCAACAGTGGAGACCGCCTGAAGAGCGCCGAGGCAATGAAGCTCGACGAGTCCCGGAGAAACGATATAACTGTCTTGGATCCCGCAACGAAATTAATCAGAAAAGATTAGCGGAGGAGTAGGAAAAAATATAGTTTCCACTTCCCTCCAAACAAGCAGGAGACAGAACAGAATTAGGCCAATAGGCACAAGAGAATGTTTACAACTGGGAGAAGCCCAGATTGCCAAGCACCACGGATTGCAATTATTATTAACTTAATGGGTCCTAATGTGAGCTGTTACATTTGATTCCAGTAATAGGTAAAGCAAAAATGCCTGAACGCACGGAAATTAGTTCTAGTTTCTACGTGCGCACGCACTTGTGCACCACAATATTTGCTGCGTATATTTTTTTGTATGTCATTGGATGGCAAACAATCCGACGGGCCACCGAATGTTAAGTGGTCCCCGCTACCTATAGACATCTGCAATACCATAGGCCTTGCAAATGCTATCTCAGAGACAAAGCTGAAATGTCTCATTGTGCCATTATTCTCCATTGACATTGGACGCCATAACCTAAACCGGTTTGGAGAATCAAAGTCAAAGCATTTATTTCAATTAGACCATTTACAGGCACTTTTGAATTGTCAGGAAGTTACATTTAAAAGTTGAAGCTAGTTGCTCGTTCCAAAGCGTAGGTATATATGGAGAAGAACGAGCCAGAAACTCCATGGACACTCTTTTCTTCCAATTTGGTTTTTACAAAATCTTGGTTACAATATTCTTGTTGCTTCTATATGTGATCAGTTATAAATAAGTTTCTGATTCTATAGGCTACCGCATTATTGCAAGTGCTGAAATGCATGCTGATTTCCCAACGGTTCAAACCACTGAATTTAAACAGATGTTCGGTTAGTCATGCATGAACTGCCCCAAAACAATAGTGTGGCTAATTCGATCCAGTCTAGCTCACTGCTGTGACAAGACACGACATTCCTGGCTTGTCCCATTATGAATCATAGGTCTCTTGTAATAGTATGAGTGCCTTCTCTCTACACAGAAAAGGCACAAGCATTGATCACCATGTTAGTTCAAGGTGGATTGGCGATTTCAGACATATATAAATTACAAGTTAATTACTGCTTCGTTAGCCTAGAGGTCTTGGATTCGATTCCCAGGTTGAGCAAAGTGTTATTGGGTTTTTCTATGAAACTCTCGGAGTAAGGATTTGTGCCCGAATAATGGCAATAGGCTCGCCTAGACATACCGGCGAACTGTGGGTGTACATCGGCACACTTTCTGCCTAATCCCTCGAGGAAGACAGGCCTGATGGTATGTTATTAATTACAAGTCCAATTTTTCTCACGATGTTTTCCTTCACCAATGTAAGCTAAGAGGTCCAGTATAAACTTAGAAAGTAAATATAAATTGAAAAAGTTATAGTATTTGCTCAGAATCATCGCCGTAACCTCAAGCATGAGAGGCGAACGCCTTAACCACTCAGCCATTACGACACTCATCACATCTAAAAATAGAATAAATAAATCTACATAATATACTTCCATCCTATTAAAATCCATCGCATTATTGACCATGTAGGTATTCTCAGGAGTACAATCAAAGTCATGGATATTGCGTCTCGGTGATTTCGTACGGGAGTCGATTTCTTTTGTGCTCGCCTCGTCCGTCACGTGCTCGGGCCGGATCGATTCTGAAGTATCTTTGTTGAAAATTGAAAGGACGCAACAAGAATAGTTAGCTTTTTCGGTATTGTTGTGTTTACTACCCTCCTCTCTTCGTGTATGACATACATGGGTACCTACCATAGTGGTGCCAGTTTATTATACATTTGCTCAGCGGCAGACTATTGAAATTATTGTGACGCGATTTGTGAAGTCAGATAAGATTGTATTTCTGTAACAATTGGCCTAAATCATAATACAGAGAAATTATAAGGCTCAGTTACACAGTTTGAATAATTTTAAGACAATGTGCATTAGCACTTTCTTAAATCATTACATACCTACATAAACTCACCCCTTTTTCCCACAAGGGTAGGCAAAAACCACAGAAAGCCACCTGCTACGATCCTTACATCCACGATCTTAAATTATTAGTAACAGCTTATTCGTAATTATGACTGATGGGCCCGTGGTCGTCACGCAATGGGTGTCGGAGGACGGGCGTCGACAGAGGTCTAGGAAACGCGGGTGTGATGGCTTATGGATAGTTGGAGAGGACAACATAGCGAGGAGTGAAAGGGTATGGGCTAGACCTTTGCCCAACAGTGGGGCAATACAGGTGAAATAAAAACAGCTAGCAGCTAGCGCTCACGACTGAAAGCACCTTTTATGGTGACTTTCGTGAAAAATGAACGTCAAATCAAATAATTCATTTCAAATAAACCATTTACAATCACTAGAGTTATCGAGCATCTCGCTTCAAATTTCTGACTAATCCAGTTGGTCACAAATATGAAGCGAGATGCTCGTTTCAAACAGTAGGTTTCTATTCCCAGATCGAGCAAAGTGTTATTGGGTTTTTCTAAGAAATTCTCAGTAGCAGCTCGGAGTTAGGATTTGTGCCCGGTTATTGGCAATAGGCTCGCCCCCTATTACATGGGACCTAAACATACCGGCAAACTGTGGGTGTACATTGGTACACCTCTGCCTAACCCTTCGGGGAATACAGGCGTGATGGTATGTGTATGTTATGTTGTTTCTAGAAAAACAAGCGAGGGCGATGAACATCCTTTTAAATCAATGAAATAATACAAAATGCATAATAAATACATGGTCACAAGCATATCGGCTGGTCAGAAGATCATAAAGGGTTAAGCTACTCTTATACATAAATGTATTGATATTATAAGACAAATTCCAAGCATTTATTTCAATTAGACCATTTACAGGCACTTTTCAAAGACACTATTGTCAAGAAGTTAAAGTTTAAAGTTGAAGCTAGGAAAATATAAAGCAACTATTTGCACCATAAAAATAAACTCCTGAAAATCTAGAAGACATATTTCAGCTAGAAATGGTCGTCATTTCAGAGGATCTATTAGCGGTTCATGAAGCTGTAAACTCCGTGACTCGACTAAATTGAACTTATTTAATGTGCGTCTGGAGCAAGTTTAACGAAATAAACAGCAATCAGAGAGCCAATCTTATTCTGATGCTCGGTGAGTGTACAACTTAGTGCTATTTGTCGTAATCTTTGATAAATGTTTCGAGATGAAGTTTAAGAGGAGAACTAAAATTTATTTGCCTCGCAACTGCCTCATTAGCCTAGTGGTCCTAAGCGCGACTGCTACGCTACAGGTCTTGGGTTCGATTCCCTGGTCGAGCAAAAGTGTTATTGGGTTTTTCTATGAAATTCTCAGTAGCAGCTCGGAGTTTGGATTTGTGCCCGGTAAATGGCAATAGGCTCGCCCCCTATTACATGGGACCTAAACAAACCGGCGAACTGTGGGTGTACATTGGTATACCTCTACCTAACCCTTCGGGGAATACAGGCGTGATGTGACTCTAAAAATAATATTTATTTATTTTAAACAATACACAACTATTATTGCAGGGTGTACCTAATACAATAGGGTAGTTATGAATGATTATGATGACGAAATGTTAAAAAATATATTTATTTATTAAAACTTTTTGCACATAATGTAAATAATACATTGTACAAAGGCGGACTTAATGCCTTTGGTATATAATAGGTTGTGTATAATAGGTTGTAGGTAATGTAGGTTGTAATATATGTAGGTATGCGTTTTTTTTTAATAGGTAATCTTGACTTGATAGAAAAAAATTGTTTGCCAAATCTCTCAATTGGTTAAAAATAACGAAATTGTTGGATTGTTTTTAAATACATTTTCTTTCTCGTGTTTCATAATAAATATGTTAGAAGGTAATGGGTTTTATTTTACTGCAGAGTACTATGTATAAATCATGTGAATAGACATACAACAGAATAATATATAAAAAACCGTCGCCAATAAGTGACAAACCCTTTACAGAAAACCGAATCTGAATTAGTCTATCCGTTTTCGAGGTAATTAGGGACATTCGTTTAAACAAACAAACACTCTCACCCTAAATTCATAGACATTTTCGTGCCATCGTGGATAAACATACCTTCACATGTTTTTGTTGATGATACATTTCAGGGTAGCTCAAAAAAAAGATATTGACGATAAAAACATTTATATTATAAACCACAGACCACAATTAATATTTAATTGAATCTGAAACCATGTTCTAAACCGCAAACCCAACAAGCAACACCAATCCAATTACAACTAAATCAATTCGCCTCAAAGGCGAACAACGTAGCTGCAATCAAATATTTGAACTTCCTCCAAAGTCCGCGTACATTGCCGAATCTCTAGCCAATATCACTGCATTACATGCTCTCCAATCCTCAGTGAACACTTAACTCATTTACAAACTCGCTGCAAGCCAGTCTAGACGTAAGCTTCCGTGTAGTTACGAGACTTACAAAGCATAAGCTTCGTATTAGTCCCTCGCTCGCAGACAGACGAAACGAGTACTAGCATCCCAAGAGGGCGGGTTGAAAGGGGGTGAGAAGGGAGAAACCCGGGCAACAGGTGCCCAGAGCGTTGCCAAGCAGCCCCCCTACTAAATCAAACTTCAACAATAT
This sequence comes from Caradrina kadenii, assembly GCA_947462355.1. Lineage (NCBI taxonomy): Eukaryota > Metazoa > Arthropoda > Insecta > Lepidoptera > Noctuidae > Caradrina > Caradrina kadenii. Next base: position 4,498,327 of record OX381674.1, read on the forward strand.
AACCGTTCACAATTTCCCCCTACAATGAACCGCACAGCCAAACGTACGTCTTCGCAGTTTATTAACACAAAGCATTGGACAGTGTTTATTACGAAAATTCCGTATTACTCTTAAGCAATTTGAGAAACGGCGGTTATAAAAGGACCCTGCAATGTTGTGTAAATTAACAGACGCGGTAGGTGCAATGCCAGACTAATTTAGGTCCAATATTAAAATCTCTGATGCCAACGCTCTGTTTATTAATTGTTTGTTTAATAACGATCATTAAATGTTCTATCGTATTTTATTACACACGTTCATGTTTTATGCACATTTGTTGAACACTGGTTATTAATTTGTTAGAGTGCGATCAGATAACGGGTGTTTTGATAATGATGATGATGATGTTGATCTAAGTATATTTTTACACTCTTGGTCATGTATTAAATCAATGTACCTACTTACAAAACTAAGGCTGCCTGTCCACAGAAGCGGGGCGAGGCTGCGGAGCGGAGAAACGGAGAAAAATTCATTTCTATTCATTTATATAAAACGTTGCCCCACCTAGGAATTCCTCCTGTGTCGTGGGTGCGTTTACAAACATATAAACTCACATACACAAACATTCAGACCCGGAACAACTACCTGTAGGCCATACAAATATTTGTTCCGTGCGTGAATCGAACCCGCGACACGCAGCGCAGCAGCCGAACGCTCAGCCACTGCGCCAACCGTGCCGTCGAAATCAACAAATAGGATTGCATAACCGGGTCAGTAGGTCTTCTTAGGGGGGGGGGGAGCGAAGATTTTATGCAATCCATCAGCAATATTGGTTAATATTTCTCCGTTTCTCCGCTCCGCAACCTCCCTCCGCTTCTGTAGACAGGCAGCTTATGCTTGAAACAGATTTAAATTTTTTTTTCGAAAAAATGGAGTTTTGACGTTGGTTGTTTCATTCTGGTAGAAGTACTTACTTCCAAATATAATAATATTTACAAGCAAAGCCTAGTACATCTTTCCATACCCTTTCCATTTTATTTTGGGCCCTCGTGGCCCGTCTTTTTCTTCCATACATCTTCATTAATCGTCATCTCAGAGTTCACTTCCCTCCAAGCCTTATTACATCATCATCTACCGGATCCCACCATATTTTATTTTATTTTTATCTCTCACATACTTGTAAGTATTTCATTAACTTTTAACATTTAAACTTGTTATTAGGAACAAAAATAAATGTGAACAAAATTAAATGTTTTCTTTTACCTACACAATACCAGCTTATTATTGTTATATTGCATGGAGGGCAAAGGTCTCTTCTCATACAGAGAAGGCATGAGCATTGAATCACTACACTTTCTCAAAGCGAATTGGCGATTTCAGACTTCATTAATAAGTCCAGGTTTCCTCACAATGTTTTCCTTTACTGATGTAAATAATCTATATTAATATTATAAAGATAAATTCTTCTTGTGTTGGATAGTCCATTTATCGAGGAAGGCTATAGGCTATATAAGATCACGCTACAACATACGGGAGTGGAGCAGCAACCAAAGACGTAACTTAATGCGGTTAAAAAAAACCACGCGAACGAAGTCACTGGCAGAAGCTAGTGCCCAAGATAAATTTAGAATTGAAAAAGTTCCACTATTATTTGTCAGGTATTGATCCCGCAACCTCATTCATAAGAGGCATTACTGTAATCGAACATAACACAAAACGAAGAAACTGAAAGAACTATTCAGTAGTTTCATATCCCCGACAATAAACATCGGTTAAAAGTTTTGGTTCTAGTAACGAATCTAGGTGAACTGCCGCTTACATATGCAAAATCAATATTTCAAAACGGAACAACATGACATGTCATGTCCGATATCTTTGATCCAAGAAATTATACGTCTACAACGAAGGACCGATGTATTCTGTAACAATTTCTGTCGGCGAGTTTGGTTAAAATGAGCTGACAATTCATGTTAGGTAGGATGACATCTCACTTCAAAAACACTTTGAATTCACCAAAAGTCATTTTGCCTTTTTTGCTTCTTTAAATAACTTTGCCCAACACTAGGAATTTCTCCTGTATCGTGGGTGCGTTTACAAACATATAAACTCACATACACGAACCGCCAGGCCCGGAACAACTGTAGGCCATGCCCATATTTGTCCCGTGCGGGAATCGAACCAGCACCATGATATGTAGCAGCGCATCGCTCAGCTACTGCGCCAATTGTGCCTACGAAACGTTTTTACAGAATAGCACTTTATGTCCGAGTAATAAAATACATAATGTAAGTAATAATGTGAAAATAAAAAATATAGGTACCAAACTATTCCGGGGTCATAATGTCTTTGAGAAGCTCTTTCATGAAGTAACTTCGTCGAATGCTTTTGTCGAAATAAAGCTTTAAAAAGGGTCACTTGAACTTTAGCAAAGGGAAAAACTGAACTAGGTTACGGGCGATACTTATTTTATTGTGATCATATAGTACGTACCTAGTAGGTACGTAAAGTGTACCTTAGTGCTTATATTTCTTATTCTGAACTGCCTCGTTAGCCTAGTAGTCCTAAGCGCGATTGCTACGCTAGAGGTCTTGGGTTCGATTCCCAGGTCGAGCAAAAAGTGTTATTGGGTTTTTCTATAAAATTCTCTAGATTTGTGACCGGTTAATGGCAATAGGCTGGCCCTTACATTGAATCACCTTGACGCCTGTATTTTATTGTTGAAAAATTGTGGGGTAGCTCGTTTTGGCAGAACTAAGCTCGGTTTTGAAATATTTATTTCGAATCAATTTTTTTTACTTCGATACCCAAGTCATTGGCATTTATTTTAATTAAACCATTTACAGGCACTTTTGAATTGCTAAGTCAATTAAGTCAATTACTTAGGAATCTAAAGCGTGTTGCTCGTTCCAAAATCTAAGTAGCTTTTTAGAGAAAAACGACCAAGGAACTCCACAAACACTCTTTTCAATTAAGTTTTTACAAAACCTTGGTTACCTCATAGTTGATGTATCATGTTTGTTTGCAAAACAAGACTTTTAAGGAAAAATACACGATATGCAATGTACATAAGTATGAGTAAGTAAAGATTTAGTTAAGTACACAATGGGATCTGTTGGTTTGATGTAGGTAGGATACACTAATGGATTGGTCACCATTTTGATGGATTTTTTGTGGAAGCTAGCGCAAACTATACTTTATGTGAAAGTATTAAAGTTATTTTTACCCGACTACGGCAAAGCCAAAGAAGGGTTATCATTTTGACAGGCTATGTATGTATGTGTATCTGTCCTCTCATAGCTCCTAAACTACTTGTCGGAACTCGAAAAATCAGGTATCGTTAGAACCGTCTTAATCGTCCGCTGAACATGTCAAACGTTGACGTGTCAAAAAACCTCAATGTGGCGCCCTCTAGCGGATGAAAAGCATTGAGTTAAAAAAAAAAGATAAATACACCGTGTTTGGTAACATTTGAAAGGGCTTCACTTGTACTTATCAAAAATATAATCTAAATTCAATGTGGCGCCTTGCTTTAATAACTTGTGGCTAAGGCTTTTTTTTATTTATTTTTTTTTTGTTGGGGGTGGGAAATCATCAAATAACTTCTCCCGCCCTGGGCGGGGCGGGAGGGAGTGTTAGACTTTTACTGACTAAAACCCACCCATGTTCCTTCTTGTGCCCTTTGCATTCCGGGGGCGCGGTATCTCTTACGAACAACCCGCAGCCCCGGCAGGCATCGGCCCTCAGTGGCCCCTTCCTTTTGCTGACATCTCTTTGAGGCGCGCGCGGAACACGAACGCGCCGTCGACACCGCGTGGCTAAGGCTAAGGCTATTCTTTTGGTTCGGTTCTTGTTTCTACAGAAACCTTATTTATTTCAGCATCCTAAAAATCTTGTTTCATACTTTTTCAGAGTCGTTTTTCTAAATAGGTTCAAGAATGGAGGCAGAGGCAGTGCCGCTGGCCGTCACTTTGAAATAATTGAACTATAGTATGTCAGATTACATACATACATACTATCACGCCTGTATTCCCCGAAGGGTTAGGCAGAGGTGTACCAATGTACACCCACAGTTCGCCGGTATGTTTAAGTCCCATGTAATAGGGGGCGAGCCTATTGCCATTAACCGGGCACAAATCCTAACTCCGAGCTGCTAGTGAGAAATTCATAGAAAAACTCAATAACACTTTTGCTCGATCTGGGAATCGAACCCAAGACCTCTAGCGTAGCAGTCGCGCTTAGGACCACTAGGTCAACGAGGTAGTTAGTTTGTAAATTTCAGTACTCGTATTATGATTGTAACTTAATTTTCTAACTGAGATGTTCGAGGATGTGCGTTATTCCAGTTACATATTGTAAATTACGTAAATTTTCTTACAAAAACAATTTTTAATGAAACACCAACATGTTCTCGAAGCCGTCGATACCACCCGCTGATCGATAACTAATTTCTTTAACGACTGTACGCTAAGGACAGCGCAGACCAAGTGACCGCACCTCAAAGGCGACGTTCTTAAATGATAAAATATTAAATAAAGGCCCCGATGTGTCAGCGGTGGTCTGAACGGTAATGGACATAGGAATGAGGGTATTGGCAATAATGTTGATGAAGACCTTCCTTGGCTGTGTGTGTTATTGCGGTGTGTGTTTGTTTACTCTGCGGTAATTGTGGGGAGAAGTAAACTTAGTGGGGAATATTAAAAGTAAGGCAGCGGAAAGTTTTTAGGATATTTATTATGGCCTCTATTTTGACTGCCTCGTTGGCCTAGTGATCCTAAGCGAGACTGCTACGCTAGAGGTCTTGGGTTCGATTCCAAGGTCGACCAAAGTGTAATTGGGTTTTTCTTTGAAATTCTCAGTAGCAGCTCGGAGTTAGGATTTGTGCTCGGTTAATGGCAATAGGCTCGCCCCCTATTACATGGGACCTAAACATACCGGCGAACTGTGGGTGTACATTGTTACACCTCTGCCCCACCACTTTGAAATAATTGAACTATAGTATGTCAGATTACATACATACATACTATCACGCCTGTATTCCCCGAAGGGTTAGGCAGAGGTGTACCAATGTACACCCACAGTTCGCCGGTATGTTTAAGTCCCATGTAATAGGGGGTGAGCCTATTGCCATTAACCGGGCACAAATCCTAACTCCGAGCTGCTAGTGAGAAATTCATAGAAAAACTCAATAACACTTTTGCTCGATCTGGGAATCGAACCCAAGACCTCTAGCGTAGCAGTCGCGCTTAGGACCACTAGGTCAACGAGGTAGTTAGTTTGTAAATTTCAGTACTCGTATTATGATTGTAACTTAATTTTCTAACTGAGATGTTCGAGGATGTGCGTTATTCCAGTTACATATTGTAAATTACGTAAATTTTCTTACAAAAACAATTTTTAATGAAACACCAACATGTTCTCGAAGCCGTCGATACCACCCGCTGATCGATAACTAATTTCTTTAACGACTGTACGCTAAGGACAGCGCAGACCAAGTGACCGCACCTCAAAGGCGACGTTCTTAAATGATAAAATATTAAATAAAGGCCCCGATGTGTCAGCGGTGGTCTGAACGGTAATGGACATAGGAATGAGGGTATTGGCAATAATGTTGATGAAGACCTTCCTTGGCTGTGTGTGTTATTGCGGTGTGTGTTTGTTTACTCTGCGGTAATTGTGGGGAGAAGTAAACTTAGTGGGGAATATTAAAAGTAAGGCAGCGGAAAGTTTTTAGGATATTTATTATGGCCTCTATTTTGACTGCCTCGTTGGCCTAGTGATCCTAAGCGAGACTGCTACGCTAGAGGTCTTGGGTTCGATTCCCAGGTCGACCAAAGTGTAATTGGGTTTTTCTTTGAAATTCTCAGTAGCAGCTCGGAGTTAGGATTTGTGCTCGGTTAATGGCAATAGGCTCGCCCCCTATTACATGGGACCTAAACATACCGGCGAACTGTGGGTGTACATTGTTACACCTCTGCCTAACCCTTGGGGAAATGTAAACGTGATGGTATATGTATGTATGTTTGTCTATTTTGTCGTAACATAAACAAGGAACATAAAGCATGTAAGGTAAAAACACAAAATTAAAATTTTTAAATAAACCCCGCCAGGAAAATAGAAATCCCTACCGCAGTTAACAAGAGAGCTGACAACTTTGAAACCGCTGAACCGATTTCCATCAAACATAGCTAAGAACACTCCCGACTAATTCACCTTTAAAACAAAATAAAAATCGATTCATGAGTTCTAGTGCCATAGACAAACATACACAGACATGTCAAACTATAAAAAGTTGAAATAATACTGGTTGAGTTTTAATTCATTGGCATTTCATGGGGTGAAAGCCATCACGCCTGTATCCATCACCATCACGCCTGTATTCCCCGAAGGGTTAGGCAGAGGTGTTCCAATGTATACCCACAATTCGCCGGTATGTTTAGGTCCCATGTAATAGGGAGCGAGCCTATTCCATTAACCGGGCACAAGTCCTAACTCCGAGCTGCTACTGAGAAATTCATAGAAAAACCTAATAACACTTTTTGCTCGACCTGGGAATCGAAAGTGACAAGACCTCTAACGTAGCAGTCGCGTTTAGGACTACTAGGCTAACGAGGCTGTATTATTATTATATACCGTAATATGGCGATACGTTCTTAAAAACCTTATATTATTTACCTCCTACATGCACGGCTTGTAATGTAATACCTCACTTTAATAATCAAACAGCAGCGAAGTCCTGCATGCCATTCCTAACGGCCCACAAAGTGAATTAGCTACAACTTGACTTTATCGACGAAGACACTTTCAACGGAAAGGAAAGTCCAAGGGGCGGGACGTTCCAATTAGCGTCACGTCGGTCGTGTGTCACAACAAAAGGAATTTATAAGAAATTACATGTTTCAAAATCAGTTTTTTTTTTCGTAATTACATCATACATTCAACTGTTTATGCATTCACGTAGAGTGTCTAACTTGCAATTACTTAAAAAAAATGTATGTCATATCCTGCCCTATAACTTCATATTACTATTTGAAACGCGGATGGAGGGATGGATGGATGAATGAAAGGATAGATGTATGTTAATTGACTGAATGGAATTAGCAAAAATTTCGCACACAAAGGATTTCTGGCCCGTTTTTGTTTTCCCGTGAGATAATTTAGGATTTGGCGTAATATTAAGTCATGCAGACAAAGTCATGAGCAGAAACTAGTATGGATTAAGCTTACTTATTAAGTGCACAATAAAAAAAAACACAAGATTAAAAGTTTTAAGTAACTCCCGACAAAAGAATAATAATCCCTACCGCAGCTAACTAACGAAGAGCTGATAACTTTGAAACCGATTTCCATCAAACATAGCTAAGAACACTCCCGTCACCTTTCAAACTAAAAACAAAATCAAAATCGGTTCATGCGTTCGGGAGCTACGATGACACGTCAAACGTAGAACAATAATTAAAAATTTATATTTTGTTTTAACTTTTACATCAAACATCTTGGTCAACCGTCTCTTCCAATAGGAATTTCCCCGATCAAATCATGTTATTGAAGTCGAAACCCGACAAAATTATTACAAGCAATGGAAACTACAGTTTAAATAACAAATAAATCAGAAACTACTTTCAAAGGAAAAGCAACGAGAGAAACACCGAATATCGACTGTTTTTCAACTGGCGGAAGGCATTAAAGTCGGCTGAAGGAAACGGATCACTTTGATGTCTGAAAGTGATATACGTTCTAATAACCTAAACCAGGATGTATAAAAGAAATGTATGAATGTATTCCTCGAAGAGGTAGGCAGAAATGTACAGTCAACAAGAGATAGGTAACCATGCCGTCACACATAACAGACGTTATTTTTAACGTTGAAGGATAGTTTCGAATAAAATATGATTTAATTTTTGGAAAACAAACAGTTTATTTATTAAAATTAAATTAAATTGACAGACATCAGTTTGGGACAAAAAGCCCAACCGGATTACTAAGGAAACAGTATTGGAAAAACCGATTTTTTTTTTGTGGGTGGGAAATCATCAAATAACTTCTCCCGCCCTGAGCGGGGCGGGAGTGTCAGACTTTTACTAACTAAAACCCACCCATGTTCCTTCTTGTGCCCTTTGCGTTCCGGGGGCGCGGTATCTCTTACGAACAATCTGCAGCCCCGGCAGGCATCGGCCCTCAGTGGCCCCTTCCTTTTGCTGACATCTCATTGAGGCGCGCGTGGAACACGAACGCGCCGTCAATACGGCCTGTCGTTATGCAATGTAAAGACGGTGAGCTACCCATTGCTCACTGTCCACAGGCCCGTATCTACGGTGGCCGGGAGTCGTCTCGCGGCTCCCGACGTCCGGAGCGTCTACCGCGGCGGCTGGGACGCGAGAGCCTCTGTCTCAGCCGTCCCGCCGCCTCCTTCTCAAGCATTACTGCCTCGCAGAAGGAGGCGACTGCATCCCGTTCCCTCTCGCTTCGGACCATGGCTTGCACCAGGGCCGGGCGCGAGAGTTCACCGCCGCCGATGGCCGCCACGAGGACTCGGCGACGCTCCGCCCAAGCGGGGCACACCGCCACGGTGTGCTCCACCGTATCCTCGGGGGAAAAACCGAATAGTAAGTATACTTTGTTGTTTGCTCTCCTAAAACAAGTCTTGTCTCACGGAGTTCATTTGTTTTTTTTTTGTTTTTTATTATATTTTTTTATTATTACTTTATTTCTTATCACATATGACGATGATCACACATGTATATGTATCTCCAGACAGATTTCGGTGACGGCGGCTAATCTTAATTCTGACTAGCCAAGTACGAGGTGATATTATAGTGCACAAGTGTGTGCGCAAACACGGTGCACTCCCTCTTCCCTTCCTCTCATAGTCCGATGGGACGGCAATCCGACACAACCGGGGAGAGATCAAGCGCAGGACCAACGGCTTTATGCTTTCCGAGACACGAAGGTGTCACACCACCAACTTCCAAACTCCGAGCTGTTACTGACAAATTCCTAATGATAAAACCCAATAACACTTTTTGCCCGACCTGGGAATCGAACCCAGGACCCCACGCTCAGCAGCCGCGCTTGCGATTACGAGACCAAGGGCAGTTGATCACACATAACATAACATTCAAAAGTGTCGTACTCTCTTATCCGTACGACCACTTTCTATAATACGATCTGTAGATCGATCTTAATCTCGACCAATTGAGTGGCAATCTGAGATCTGAAAATTCAGAGTGGGCATCAACACAGCCTTCTTCATGCGGAAGACATTTTAGAGAAACTTTTTCTTCCTACATAGATACGCACGCTTATCTAAAATGTATTTTTGATGATGATGACGTAATCTATCCAAATACTGCAACAGCAATAGCTGTATATAGCTTCCTATGATAAGAGTTTTATTGACTGATAAGAAGGTCCAATCATTTAATTATGGTAATGCCGCTAGTCTGTTGAGCACTTTACCCGTTGACAGCGATGTGGAGGCATATTTTGATGCTTTTTTGTTTTACTTTTATTATACTCATATTATAAACCTGAAGAGTTTGTTTGGTTGAACTCGCGAATCTCAGGAACTCCTGGTTGGAATTGAAAAAATATTTTTGTGTTGAATAGTTCATTTATTGAGGAAAGCTATAGGCTATATAACATCACGCTACGACACACGGGAAAGGAACAGTAAGATCTAACTTAATGCGGGTGGAAAAAACCACGCGAACGAAGTCGCTGGCAGTAGCTAGTATATATATATATTTGTATATAAAAATTAGCTAGAGGTCTTGGGTTCGATTCCCAGGTCGAGCAAAAAGTGTTATTGGGTTTTTCTATGAAATTCTCAGTAGCAGCTCGGAGTTAGGATTTGTGCCCGGTTAATGGCAATAGGCTCGCCCCCTATTACATGGGACCTAAATCATACCGGCGAACTGTGGGTGTACATTGCTACACCTCTGCCTAACCCTCCGGGGAATACAGGCGTGATGGTATGTTAGTATACAAAAACTAACTTATTGCCGAGCTTTTTTAGCCGGCTTCCGGCTTTTTAATAAGTCTGTAGGTATATATATAGTAATACAATTATTATGCGTGCGTATGTGTGGTAATATATGCATTTATAACCAATTAATAAGCTAACTAACCTTTGGATTTTTCACATCCATCTATAATATTATTATTATTATTGTTTTAAAGGTATAATTTGTTTGTATTATGTATTTATTTATTAAAACTTTTTGCACATAATGTAAATAATACATCGTAGAAAGGCGGACTTAATGCCTTAGGCATTTTCTACCAGTCAGTGTTGTGTGTTATATTTGTAAGAGTACCGAAAAATACTGGTCCTCTGGGAGCCCTGGTCCGATTACAAAAATTCTTTCACTAATAAAAAGCTACACTATTACTAAGTGTCATAAGACATGTTATAAAGTATACTTGACTTCCACGCGAACGAAGTCGCAGGCAGAAGCTAATTAATTAAAATTATATTTTATTATCCGAAATTCAAAACTATGTACAGAAACGTCAGTATATTTACCTATTTACATTTTGCGAAATATATGAATATTTAAGGTTTTAATATTGCGGTGTGGGAAGGACCCCCACGAGGTGGACCGACAATCCACTGAAATCACGCCAAATCGCTGTATGCGGGGCAGAGCAGAACAGGTCATTGTGGCTATCTTTAGGAGAGGCTTATGTCTAGCAGTGGACGTCGTTCCGCTGATAAAGTCGTCGCTACGAGTCGTGGGGCGTGGACGCTGCAGGCGATCAGTCCAACTGCGGACCAAACGCGTGCAGCGCCGCCCGCCCAAAAAACCCAGAAACAAATCCAAAAACCTAAAACTTAACTTGACATTTGTGCTCACGACTTGTGGCGACTAATATAGGATTATGATAATGACAAAGGTTATAATTTCATAACTTACTAGTCTCACTACTCAATAATAAATCACTAATAAACTTAAGTGTCAACAAAAACATTGTTTCTTTCCACTCCAAGTGTTAACAACGTAATTAAAAAATAATTTCTAGAATTCTTTTAAAAAAGCTAGGTAAAACTGACAGAGGTAGGTAAACAATAGGGAGGTAAGTAGGTAATAAAATTACGAACAAAGTTCCAAACTCCGACGTTGTTGGGAACAATCCGCCTGACCAGAGCCCTCGTTGTAATAACACAATAAACAATTTCAATTCAATTGGAAATCTATTGTAATAATATAATAAAGTTGAATATTAAATGGAAATAGAAAACTAACGGGTGTTCGTCGTGGACAAAAGCGCTAATTATAATTATGACGTGTTTTAAAAGGAATTGATGTAAATACTCAACGTAAATGATTGTAATAAACTTAAAATTCAATAATGATTAGAAAGACACGTGGCGACATCTATTATCATAAGAACGTTATTGTTGTTTTCCCCGGGAACAGTACTTTTCGATATGAAAGGTACCCTATGTCTGTTTCTGTATACCTGATAACGTATATGTAAAATTTCAGGATGATCGGTTCAGTAGTCTGGGCGTGAAAGGGTAATAAACAAACTTGCTTTAGCATTTATAATATTAGTTAGGATATTAAGCATTTTGATTTAATTATACGAATTAGGAAGGACATCGTAGCAATGTCTTCTACTATAGTTTCAGTACAAAGTCAAAGCATTTTTTTCGATTAAACCATTTACAGGATCTTTTATCAAGGAGTCAGTTAGTTAAAAAGTTGAAGCTCGTTCCAAAACGTAGAAGAACCCAACTCTACGAAGAAGAACGAGCAAGAAACTCCACGGACACTGTTTTCAATTTGATTTTTACAAAATCCTGGTTACAAACTTGTTGCTTCTATATGTGAAAGCAATGAAAGTGAATAAAAATACAATAAAAAAATATAAAGATGTAAGCCATGGCAGTTAATGGATGACCAACACCAACTGACAGTGCCCGTTCACGAACATTATTTGTGACCACTAGCGGTAATTTCGTTCGGTTTTTTTTAATAGCATGTTTTAGGTGAAGCCGTTGGTCCCGGCTCACATTCGTAGATCTTTGGCAGTCGTTACGGATAGTGAGAAGCCAGGAAGTCTGACAACCAGTCTAACCAAGACGTATCGTATTGCCCAGTAACTGGGTTGTGGAGGTCAGATAGGCAGTCGCTCCATGTAAAACATTGGTACTCGTATTCAGCTGCATTCGGTTAGACTGAAAGCCGACCCCATCATAGTTGGGAAAAGGCTAAGCAGATGATAAGCAGATGATGGCTGTTTTAGGTGTATAGATATATCGTTGTAGTGAACTACGGTACAAGCGAGCCATCACATTCAAATATTGAATCCAAAGCACGTACACAAATTCCTCCATGTACAAACACCAAATACAAATCCTAAATATCTATCAAACGAATTCCTGTGAAACCCACGATCTATATTAACAGGTAGATTCACCAAAGGCGGTATCGCAGAGCAAATACCTACGCTACACAGCCTACTAACTACGACTCGTAAAGTGGGTAGGCCACTCAGGCTGCATTTCAACGACCGATGCGGTTACCCTACTGCCATAATTTTATTATTTTACTCTGTAGCTCTGATGTTCGTCGTATATACTAGCTTTTACCCGCGGCTGAATTTGACGTACGAATTCCTTTTTTTTAATAAAATATAATCTCTCTCTAACTCTGTATAGCACTTAGGGATAGGGGTAGCTTTCTTTATGTGAAACAGTTATCAGAATCAAACAAGTAATTCAGGAAATTAGCTCATTTAAACAAAAACCTGCCGGGGCTGCGGGTTGTTCGTAAGAGACACCGCGCCCCCGGAACGCAAAGGTCACAAGAAGGAACATGGGTGGGTTTTAGTCAGTAAAAGTCTAACACTCCCTGACACTCCCCAATCATTGGCAGCATGACAAGGTAATTACATATTATAGTTCGATTCATTAATTTACTCAATTAATTTTCATCAACACGACGTGTCCATTTAACTGAATGATCGATGAGTTATAGTTGGGTCAATCTGTCATCACGAAAATAAACTTGAGGCCATCGTCAATCAATTAATCTGAAGTGATAATTTAAGGGAATTGGACTTTGAAGACTACTTTTGCATGGAACGCGCTGACGGCTTTGTCCCTTTAAGGATACAAAGTCAAAGTCAAAGCATCCATCAAACCATCATGCGTGTATTCTCCGTAAGATTAGGCAGAGATGTACCAATGTATACCCACAGTTTTCCGGTATGTTCAGGTCGCATGTAATAGGGGGCGAGCCTATTGCCATTAACCGGACACAAATCGTAACTCCGAGCAGCTACTGAGAATTTCATAGAAAAACCCAATAACAGTTTTTGCTCGACCTGGGAATGAAACCCAAGACCTCTAGCGTAGTAGTCGCGCTTAGGACTACGAGGCTAACGAGGCAGTTCAGTCAAAGCATGTATTTCAATTAGACCAATTACAGGCGTCTTTGAATTGTCAAGGAATGCGCCAGTTAGTCAGAAAGTTGAACCTAATTGTTCGTTCCAAAACGTAGGTAGGCCTTTATGGAGAAGAACGAGCAATAATTTCCACGGGCACTCTTTTTACTCGACTGCCAAGGAGTGGTTATCCCTTTCGCGCGTATCTTGTATGTTTGTAAATTTCTTCGTGCCCACGTATCCTCTAAACGGCTGGATGGATTTCGACAATTTAGGTACTGTTAGATTCGTCTCAAAAACCCAAGTATCTCTAGACAGGTTTAAAAAAAAAATAATTACGGGTTTTGGCGCCAAAATGGAACGTCGCATTTTTTTTAAATTAGTTTTTTACGTTTACGTAATTCTGGTTAGGATATTCTTGTTGCCTCTTTATGTGCAAACAATAAACCCTTATTCTTTCTATCCGCAATCAAAGTACAATTGTTGGCTACCTACAAATCTAAACTTTTCAGTCTTTTCTACTTCAAAAAGCGCTGAATCGTGAATATAGGACACACGTTATGACGTCAGTCTTTTTGACATTTACTGAGTGCACCATAATCTATCAAGACACATTATCAAGCTATAATTACTCTCTCGCTAGCATAACGAGATTCCATACATACATACTGTTAATCGACCAGTACGTCAAAGATAGTAAGCCGCTACGTGTATAACTGTTGATATGCTGTGACAAGGGTTAATGGGAATTGAGTGCTGAGTTAATATGCATAATTAGCTAAATATAATGCATAATAAACTGGCAAAGTAATTTGTAGGGAAAGATTATCTGTACTAAAATTATAAATGCGATAGTGAATTTGTTTGTGACGCGTTCAAAGCTCGACTACTGAACTGATTTCGATGAAATTTGGTACAGACTAAGCTTAAAGTCTAAGTTACTTTGCTGTCCTTAAATAACAGTTTTTATGCCTCAAAAGGACTTAAACATTACATACATAAACTCACGCCTTTTTCCTATGGGGGTAGGCAGAAACCACAGAACGCCACCTGCTACGATCCTCACATACTCCTTTCAACTTGCAACTTCATACATCTGGTCATACAAGCACGTTACGCTAAGCGTCGGTTACTATTACTGTGCACCCGACCTCTACCTAAGAAGGACCTCATCAATAAGGTCAGGGTAGATCTTTCTAGGGCTTCCCCTCCCGGCGTTGCCACTCACATCTGTCATATAAATCCCTTTTGTTAAATATTAATCAGCGTTCAATATCCAAAAATCAATACCTACAAGCGACTGGACGACTCTTTACGTGACCAAAGGGCTGGCCTTTTCCCGAGCCAAAGAATAAGCATTGCCATACAACGTGGCAATGCTGCCAGCTTTTTGGGCACTTGTCCCATTGACAGCGATGCGGAAGTTTTTTCATGCCAAGCTTCCTTTTTTGTTTAATATATAGGCTGTACACATACGTAGTTTGGATACCTACAATAATTTCAAAAACTGGAAATAAAAAATGACGTGTGTTGGCTGGTTTTTGCAGAAATAAAGCCTAATACTCATCATTGAGTGAAACAAATGTAAAACAACAACACTCAATTGAGAGAATTAATAAATTTTTCGTTTTCATTACAAGTCAACCATTTAATAATTAATTCAAACATAGAATATCATTCTCAATACAAACTGTACCGAGAGGTCAGTTGTACATATTTAAACTACTTGTTTATTCCTTTTGAACCAAACCACACTCAAATCCAGATTTCAATATTTGAAGTTAGTTGGTACTTATTTTTAACCCCCGACGCAAAAACTACGGGTTATTTTAAGTTTGACGTGTCCGTGTGTCTGTCTGTGGCATCGTAGCTCCCGAAAGTATGAACCGATTTTGATTTAGTTTTTTTTGTTTGAAAGGTATATTAGTCGGGAGTGTTCTTAGCTATGTTTGATGGAAATCGGTTTAGTGGTTTCAAAGTTATCAGCTCTTTTGTTAGCTGCGGTAGGGATTTTTATTTTCTGTCGGGGGTTACTTAATATTTTTAATTATGTGTTTTAACTATACAAGTTTAAATCTTTTTATTTTATTTAAATTAAAATACAAAAAGAAAAATCCTTGCCTAAAAAATATAAAGCATAATATCAACATCTACAACTTCACTTAAAATTTAAAAAAGTTGAAGTGACTCAGTGTTTGCGTAAAAATTATGAAAGTTCCCGAAATTCATCAAACATTTTCAATATAAATAATGAATATCTTAAAATAGACTGGTTTGTCGTTCGTGATGAAAATAATATAATTTTTAACCGACTTCAAAGAGGACAATATTTTTTATTCACCTGTTTTTCTCTAAACCAAATCGAAGGGCTGCATCGGAAACCGATTTACACATTAATTTATACTTAGATATTATAAACAGATAATGTTTGTTTGTAAGATTTTATCTTCAGAAGTACTGGTCTAATAACAAAATGATTATAAGAGTTGGCATTATATCTATTAAAATGAAAATATTAAAACAAAACTTCAAAAAACATTCATTGATAGACAGCTACACCATTTTTTTTTTAGGAGGTGGGAAATCATCCATTAACTTCTCCCGCCCTGGGCGGGGCGGGAGAGAGTGTCAGACTTTTACTGACTAAAACCCATCCATGTTCCTTCTTGTGCCCTTTGCGTTCCGGGGGCGCGGTATCTCTTACGAACAACCCGCAGCCCCGGCAGGCATCGGCCCTCAGTGGCCCCTACCATTTGCTGACATCTCATTGAGGCGCGCGTGGAACACGAACGCGCCGTCGACACGGCCTAAGCTACAACATTACCGAGTGTCCTAGGAATATATATTTTATGGCATACTTGTCATGTAAACACTTCTTTTGTGTAACTGCCTCGTTAGCCTAGAGGTCGTAAGCGCGACTGCTACGCTAGAAGTCTCAGGTTCAATTCCCAGGTCGAGCAAAAAATGTTATTAGGTTTTTCTATAAAATTCTCAATATCAGCTCGGAGTTAGGATTTGTGCCCGGTTAATGGCAATAGGCTCGCCTTCTTTTACATTGGACCTAAAAATACTGGCGAACTGTGGGTGTACATCGGTACAACTCTGCCTAACCTTTCGGGGAATACAGGCGTGATGGTATGTGACTATTTTTGTATGGGTTTTTTTTAATAATATATTTTTTTTACTTTGTTGAAACGCCAACAGCTTGTATTTTTACAGGTCGGCAGTGTACCGCAGATTGATCAAATTTTCTAAAGAGACAGTACACTTATAAACCGCTACTTATAAATTGTACCTACGCCGAATCCTTGTGGAATATAAGTTACAAGCAATTATACTAATTAACACGTTCTTCAATCAATGTCTACATCACTTACCTACCGTAATGACATCACTTGACAGCTGTCAAATTATATTATTATTAATCTGTACTTTACATTAGCAAATGGCCCATGAGGTTTAATTTATTTTTAATTTTAAATAAAAACGTATAATGTCTAGCACATTATAAACATCATTATTATGTAATTATAATAGTGAACAATTAATGTTTGAATCTATTTTGGACATAATTACATTGTACTTGCATATTTAATTAGTTTTGCGTTGCGTAATTAACTGTTCCTTTTGACAGAACTAAGCTGAATTATAATAATCTTGAACTTAAATTAAACTAACTGTCTAGGTTTTATTAATATCGTGAAGATTTTAACTGCCTCGGTAGCCTAGTGGTCCTAAGAGCGACTGCTACGCTAGAGGTCTTGGGTTCCATTCCCAGGTCGGAAAAAAAAGTGTTATTAGGTTTTCCTATGATTTTTTTAGTAGCAGCTCGGAGTTAGGATTTGTGCCCGGTTAATGGCTATAGGCTCGCCCTCTATTACATGGGACCTAAACATACCGGCGAACTATGGGTATAACTTGTTAGACTTGTGCCTAACCCTTCGGGGAATACAGGCGTGATGGTATGTGTGTTTAAAACGTTTTCGAGAAAATCTGTGTGATATATATTTTTGTAATGTTGTTTCACACTCGGTATTTCTTTTGTATTGTGAGTGTGTATACAAACATCAAAACTCGCAAACACAAACGACCAGACGCAATTCCAGGCGTTGCGAATATTCAAAAATACATGAGAGCCTTAAATTACGATAGTCGGTACTTTGCTAATAAAGTCTTTATCATAATGGCCTTTAGGGCTATTATCGCGTGAACTTGAACCATGATACTAACGTAGTTTACTAATGTCTACTAGTCAAATATTGTCAACCTTTAAAACTCATCTATTAGTTGATCCATTAGTCGATTACTTGTCGCTGGAACATGAATATACCTGAACGACAGAAGGAACTTTATTACAAACCAGCTTCTGATCGCGACTTCGTCCGCGTACTTTTTCATACTCACATTAGGTTATGTTTTTGATTACTGCTCCGCATCTTTTGATCGTAGCGTAATATTATATAGCCTATAGCTTTCCTCGATAAATGAACTATCTAAAACAAAAAGAAATTTTCAATTCAAACTAATAGTTCCTGAGATTAGCGCGTTCAAACAAACAAACTCTTCAGCTTTATAATATTAGTATTGATTACTTGACTTACGAAAATCGGTCTTAAAGGTACGAAATAACGACGCTGTCAATATTTAATTGTCAACATGGCCGAGCCTTACCTATTGAATATGATCGTATTATTAAGAGGACTATTTTTTGATGTAGGTATGGTTTAGTAAGTAAGTATTTCAATCAAATATATAGAAATTATTGTTATATGCCCCTCCTTGTCATATTTCTAGCCGTTGAATTAACAAAACAAAATATAACTCATTAAAAGTACTCAAACTGACCCCGTGACTCACACTGCCCCGTTGGTCTCGTGGACGCAAGCGCGACTGAAAAGCATGGGGTCCTGGGTTCGATTCCCGGGTCGGGCGAAAGTGTTATTGGGTTTTCCATTACGAATTTCTCAGTAGCAGCCCGGAGTTTGGAAGTTGGTGGACACCCCCGTGCCTCAGAAAGCAGCCTCATAAAACCGTTGGTCCTTGCTGTTATTCGTAAATCTTTGACAGTCGTTACGGATAGTCAAAAGCCAGGAAGTCTGACAACCAGTCTAACCAAGAGGTATCGTGTTGGCCAGTAACTGGGTTGTGGAGGTCAGATAGGCAGTCGCTCCATGTAAAACACTAATATTCAGCTGCATCTGATTAGACTGGAAGCCGATTCCAATAAAGTTGGGAAAAGGCTAAGTAGATGATGATGACTTATGTTAAGTATGGATAATAATTATAAGTTCATACGTACAAGCATATACTAACTATAGAAATTACTAGTACAATTAAAATTACGTTCCCACATTCGTATAGCAGGGAAATAAATGTGCAGAACCTTCTATAAATGAAGTTTGCATTTCCAGAACTCAAATATGTTAGGTAATTTAAATGCAGCAGATGAACGATAGACGCTTTGAACGCAAAGTCTAAATGAATCCCGTTTCGGCTAAACTTGATCAGCGTACTCCAGTAAGTTAATCAATGTTAATTCACTGGAATTTTGTAGATTTAGAAACAAAACCAGAATAATATTATCAGTCTATAATTGACCCATTGCAGGGCAAAGGCCTCTTCTCATATATAGAAGGCACGAGTAGTGATCACGCATGCTCAACCCAGATTGGCGATTTCGACTTATATTCATTACAAGTCCATGTAACTTCACGTTATTCCCCTTTACCGATGTTAATGATGTCCAAGGAATACTTAGAAAGTACCTACGAGTACATACAAACACTCACGCCTTTTTCGCATGGGGGTAGGCAGAAACTTCAGAACGCCACCTGTTACGATCCTTACATAGTTATTTCGCCTCGTCCATGTTCATACGTTTGGTCATACAAGCACGTCGGTAACGAGTACTGTGCACCCGACCAGGGTACATATGAATTAAAAAAGTCACATTGGTACTTGCCCAGTTTCGAACCCGCAACCTCATAGATTTAGAAGAAAATACAAAAAACATAACCCTCCATTTGAGATTACTCGCAGTCGGTTAAAAAAATATAAGTTAAAAGGTGTGTAGACCGATTTTGTCAAACAGAATTTATAGAAACAATCCGGTAAAAAAAAGTGACACAAATAAACGACGAATAATTATAATTTTTTTTCTTTAACATCAAAGACAAATTTAAATACCTATATGCAGAGAAAAAATAATGAAAAATCGGCCAAGTGCTAGTTGGACTCGCGCACCGAGGACTCCGTAGGTTCCATCGCACAATATTTAAAACACGTGTCTTGTATTGGAACCGCTTTTAATTTTTAACATTATTTTTTTTTTTTTTTTTTTATTTTTTTTTTACTGCCTCGGTAGCCTAGTGGTCCTAAGCGCGACTGCTACGCTAGAGGTCTTGGGTTCGATTCCCAGGTCGAGCAAAAAGTGTTATTGGGTTTTTCTATGAAATTCTCAGTAGCAGCTCGGAGTTAGGATTTGTGCCCGGTTAATGGCAATAGGCTCGCCCCTTATTACATGGGACCTAAATATACCGGCGAACTGTGGGTGTACATTGTTACACCTCTGCCTAACCCTTCGGGGAATACAGGCGTGAGTGTATATATTTATTTTTATTATTTGTTACATAAGCGGCAATAGAAATACTCTTTGAAAATTTTAAGTCTCTCATTAACTCACGAATCGAAATAAATAGGATGTTTTCAGTGGGTGATTTTTTTAATTCGAAAAAAAAAACTGCCTCGGTAGCCTAGTGGTCCTAAGCGCGACTGCTACGCTAGAGGTCTTGGGTTCGATTCCCAGGTCGAGCAAAAAGTGTTAGTGGGTTTTTCTATAGAATTCTCAGTAGTAGCTCGGAGTTAGGATTTGTGCCCGGTTAATGGCAATAGGCTCGCCCCTTATTACATGGGACCTAAATATACCGGCGAACTGTAGGTGTACATTGTTACACCTTTGCCTAACCCTTCGGGGAATACAGGCGTGATGGTATTATTTTAATTCGAATTTAATTTTAACTAGCTATCTTGCTTGATTTTATTCTTTGAAAGAAATGTTTTCTGAAATACTGCCAAACATAAAAAACTTTTTACAAAAAAAAGACAACCCCCTTCAAAAACTGAAAAGAAAAAATAACGTCAGCTTCGGAAGTCGATGCCGAAAGCCGCCTACGTCCAAAGCTTAAGTTATTTTTCACTAAACTCAATATTATTTTTCGCTTTTTAGTATCAACTTCCTGTCATCAAAATCCATGAAGGATCAGATATGCTACATAAATTAACAAGACGCCACTTAAAAGTCACAAGAAAACAGAATACGTTAATTCGTTTACTTGGATTACATCTTTTTTTCAGTTATTTTAATTTTTTTACCAAACTACATAAGCAATTTCGATAAAATTTATATGGGGCCACCTCTGAAGGGTGATGACCCATTAAACAACAAGGCATATTGATGCGATGGCAATCCATCATCAGATCTATATGAAATTTACATGGGACTGTAGCGACATCATACCTCCAAAGGACCATTTCGAAATGTTCCTTTTAAACAAAAAAAATAATTTTGCATATCCGTCTATATATGACGGAGGTACGCCAGAACAGACATTAATAAAAAATAGACACATCAGAATTGATAACATCATCCTTTTTGAAGTCGGTTAGTTTATAACTAAAAAAAACAAGAATTTATAATAGTAATATAACTTAATTGATTACTAACTATTGCCCGCGACTTGGACCATATAAATGTCAGTTATCGTAGATGCAAACAAAGTCGGGAAAGAAAAAGTAGTCCATGTCTTTTTTTTTTGTTAATATGTGGACAATGTAATAGGTTACATGTTTGTAATCTTAAGGACTTATTGTATAGCTTTTAACATGTAACTGTTTTGTCCCTTACAAATAAAATAAAAAATAAAAATAAATGTCCTCTCTTGGGGTTCAACTTACCACGGACTCAATTTCATCAAATCGGTTTAGTGGTTAATCGTAAAAGCGTAACAGACTGACAAATTTACTTTCGCACTCATAATATTAGTATGAATTTATGACAACCTCTTGAAATTTAACAAAGATGCAAAACTGCAACTTGTAAACAGAACCAGATCGATTACTCTCAAAGTTATTCAAGCAACAGAACAAATCACAAGCATCAGTTGCTACAGCAGATCTGCAAGCAGTTCAAAGCCAGATGTCACAGTTGGCCATTAATTTTACAGTCCAATGCTGCTCGATGTTCGTTGCGGTTATCAGAGTGGTATTACTGCGCCGACCAATATTCCTAGCTGGACATCCAACCTGCTCATAAGAAGCATCTAGTACAGAATGTCCGGACTTGAAATCCATTCCAAATCAGACAAACCAACGTAGCGCATATCACAGGTACGCAAATGTATCAAACAACCAAATATCCAAAAGTCAAGTGAGACTACATACAAAAAGAAATTGTATGAGAAGCCCCTTTATTTATTTACTTACAAATACAAATGAAATGATTTTAATAAGTAGGTTCAGATACCGGCACGGATTTTGAGCGCTGACTTCCACAGTGCGCAGAAGTGTAATATTGAGTTTCTTCGGTGGTAAAAGTAAGGCGCATTATTTTTATATTTTCTTCTTCTTTTCGTGTCGATTGACTCTCTTAAAATTTTGTCCGACCAGTACTGAGCAACCTGTACATTTTGTATTATTTATTGTATTTTAAATTATACTATTATTATATATAAATAAAGTATCTTGACCTGGCTCGCGAGGTTGTCGATATGTGAGATGTGAGTACAGCAATCATTGTGCCGATAGTCGTGACGGCTAATGGCGTAATAGCCAAGAGCCTCGACCATTACCTGAGGAGGCTCTCGTTGGGCAGTTGGATCAAGGGCTTGATTCAGAAAGCGGTACTCCTAGACACGGCGTGTATTGTTAGGAGATTCCTTTCTCAGGAGCCCTGACTACCGGTAGCTTGGACCCTGTACCCGATACCGGTGGATATATTAGTATTATTATTACTGCCTCGTTGGCCTAGTGGTCCTGAGCGCGACTGCTACGCTAGAGGTCTTTTTTTTTTTGGGGGGTGGGAAATCACCGAATAACTTCTCCCGCCCTGGGCGGGGCGGGAGGGAGTGTCAGACTTTTACTGACTAAAACCACGCTAGAGGTCTTGGGTTCGATTCCCAGGTCGAGCAAAGTGTTTATTGGGTTTTTCTATGAAATTCTCAGTAGCAGCTCGGAGTTAGGATCTGTTCCCGGTTAATGGCAATAGGCTCGCCCCCTATTAAATGGGACCTAAAACATACCGGCGAACTGTGGGTGTACATTGATACATCTCTGCCTAACCCTTCGGGGAATACAGGCGTGATAGTATGTTTATGTTATTTTAAATTATATTATGTTTTATCTTGCCGTATGTGTGAGCAGAGCGCTCGGTGAAAGAGTAGGGATCGCTTTGCCGGCACGGATCTTGATCCGTGCCAGTACCTATATTTGTTGTTATAACGGACATAGTTATACCTTATAGACACTCTGTAATAAATTTGATATTGACTTGTGACAGACGGGCGGACGGCCGGCCAGACAGACAGCGAAATCTTAGTTATAGGGTTCCACTTGGCACCCTTGTTACGGAACCCTAAAAACAAAAAATCTACCCGAAAACTGGAACGACTTAAAATACCCTCAAGTACCCAAATTAAATCGATATCAAAAAGAAATTACACTTCTAAGAATAGCAAACTAATTTTTATTATAAAAAGAAACGAAATTCCAGCCAATCATCGATCAGAACGGCTGTTCCATCAAAATCTGGTAATAATAACGTCTACGGGGAACGTTCCACGAAAAAATATATTCTTAAAAAGGTGAAAATAGCTTCACATGGTCCAATGAGCAGCGGGCCGTTTTCAGTGGATACCTGAACAAAATTGTGTGAAGCCGCCGCTTTCTGCCGGCTTAATGATACAAGTACGTTGTGATAGTAGTCTGTCGATGGCTTTATAAGCTAAGAATATCGAGTTTTTTTTTTTCTTTTTTTTTTGTGAACCTTTTTTCAAGTACACGATTGAAATGCAAATACTTAAATAAAATCGAAAATGAGTATACTCGTAAAAGAAAAATATTTTAGAAGTAAAAAAATGGAAGATAGTTTAAAACATTATGTTAATAAATGCTAAAAAAAAAAAAAAAAATTAATGCTATTAAGCTGTTGTAAATAATAACTAATTCGGGATTGAGAAAATTTAACAACGTTTATTAACCAGTAAAATACTACAGTGACATGACAGATTAGACAGACAGGTAATGCGCACGCAAGCATCATAGATTGTACATTACTAATATTTCATTCAAAAAGTATATTGTACATTTATTGTTTACTACTTCAACATCCATGCATTTATTAATATAATGTTTTTAAATATCTTAATCTTTTTTAAACCAAGTTAAAGATTAACAATTTTTAAAACAATCTTCCATTTTTTTCCTGATATATTTTCTTTTTACGAGAATCGAAAATTATTTCCAATTTTATCATATAATTTCCAATATTCCTATAAAAATAATTGGCAAATACCACAACATACAAACTTTGCATTTTGTCTAAATAATATTTTTACATATTCGATATTAGTACACGAATAAAACTTAACATCACCATTGTGTATTCATGTAATGTATCGAGGAGCAGCAGAGGCATGCTTCAATAGCAACAGTACTGAGCCGTTGAGACAAAGGACGGTTTGTTACGTTTACAACACATGTAGGTCGCAAGTCAGAAGCTCACAGAATATATAATAATAGAACCATCAGATATTATCACTGAGTTTGTGTGAGAAGTATTCAATTGAAAGCAAATGCAATAAAAGAGCGTATGTTTAATTTTTCCAGGTCGAGCAAAAAGTCTTATTGGGTTTTTCTATGAAATTCTCAGTAGTAGCTCGGAGTTAGGATTTGTACCCGGTAATTGGCAATAGGCTCGCCCCCTATTACATGGGATCTAAACGTACCGGCGAACTGTGGGTGTACAGTGGTACACCTCTGCCTAACCCTTCGGGGAATACAGGCGTGATGGTATGTTTTATCCTTACTAATACTAGCTTTTGTCGGCGATTTCAACAAAGTCATGAAAAAAAGTTACCTTTTCTTAACCTTTAGGTTCTTTTATGGGGTTCAAACTTACCCCGTATTAAATTTCATCAAATTCGATTCAGTGATTTAGTCGTGACATAACAGTCAGACACACAGACAGAGTTAGTTTTGCATTCAAAATATTATAGTTTGGAAATATGGATAAAACTGAAGTTTAAAGAGTTGAAGAGTTTATATTTTGTTTGTTTGAACGCACTGCTGATCGAAACGAACACAACAACGAACACGAAACTGCTGATCTGATTTGAAAAAACCTTTTGCATTATATAGCCCGTTTATCGAGGCTGGTTATAGGTTATATAACATCGCGTTACGACACACGGGAGCGAAGCAGTAACCAAAAACGTAACTTAATTTAACGAGTGAGAAAAATAACGCAAACAAAGTCGCGGACAGAAGCTAGTGATTTTTATAGGACTTTCGTTTTGCAAATTAGATCTCAAATTATTAATAACAGCTAAAAGTGGATAATAAACAATTTCATCATTTTCTGTTTTTAGAACGACAAAAAAGGTAAATCACACCTTAAATAACTTCGTTTATATCTTGAGGCATATTATAATAATTTGACCTTACATAAAAAAATCTGAATAGGTTCAAAAAGTGGCAAAGTTGTTCTCCAAAAATGGAACCGAAAATGCAGAAAAATGTAACAGTGGTCCTAAACGCGACTGCTACGCTAGAGATCGGGTTCAATTTCTAAAGCGAGCTAACAGCTCGGAGTTAGGACGTGTGCCCGGTTAATGACAATAGGCTAGCCCACTATTACATGGGACCTAATCATACCGGCGAACTGTGGGTGTACATTGGTACACCTCTGCCTAACCTTTCGGGTAATACAGGCGTGACGGTATGTGTGTGTTAAATAATTATTTATAAAAGTGCTCAAAATTCTAATACTTTCTGATAAGTCTTTCGGAACTATTCCAAGATAAAACTATAAAAAAATGTTCAGTACAGAATTTATTTACTAAACATGGCTTATCAGTAATGGTAAAAAGGACCCTAATATAAAACATTCACATAAAGCCACTACATACCTACATAAGTAAATAAAAACGGCAAAAAAGTGAGCGCTGAATATGTGTATTTATTACATCGACGGCTCCGTAAGAAATTGTGTCCATTTCTGGTAAATATCATTTCAATTTTCTGAGGCGTAAGCTCTCCCATACATAATGTTGTATGAAGCACGCGCCGCTTGACGAGAGAGTAATACCCTCGGCGGTTGCCCTTCATGACGTTTGGCTTACAGTAAGCCAAGGGATTATACGTGGAAGTACGTGACTTCATTACATTTTAGGTACAACACAACAATGTTGTTATACATTTTATGTTCCATTTACAGCTTTTAGATAAAACAATAGTTTTCCGATTATTATTTTTAGTCGTTTACAGTGTTGTGGTCGCAAGCGCGACTGATGAGCGTGGGGTCCTGGGTACGACTCTCATGTCAAGCAAAAAGTGGTATTGGGTTTTTCCATTAGAAATTTCTCATTAACAGCCCGGAGTTTGAAAGTTGGTTGTGGGACGTTAGTCCCGGCTGTCATTCGTAGATCTTTGACAGTCGTTACAGATAGTCAGACGCCGGGAAATCTGACAACCAGTCTTACCAAGAGGTATCGTGTTACACATTAACTGGGTTATGAAGGTCAGATAGGCAACCGCTCTATATTATTATAAAACACTGGTATTCAGCTGCATTCAGTTAGACTGGAAACCGACCCTAACATAGTTCGGAAAAGGCTAGGCAGATATATCAAAGCTTCCAGTTATCAACAGTAAACTCTGAAGTGGTCTGAAAGAGAAACAGGTTTAAAAACTGGTATTAATCAATCGATATAAGTTTCAAAGGGAGCCAAATTAATTCGCAACTCAATATTGGACATATAAAATAAACTCACTTTTAATTTACTAAAAGTAAAATACAAACAAAGGAACGCGAGCGAGACTATTCAATTTCATTTTATGATATAAATGTAAAGTATTTCTCTTTGTACTGATGGAGATAATATTTCAGCTGGTCCGGTGAGCAAAGGTAAAATGCATTCATGAAAAACTACAAATGTTTTGAAAATGGAATATTAAATAGTAATAGTAATACCAGCTTCTTATTGTTCCACTGCAGAACATAGGCGTCTTCTTTTACAAGGAAGTCACGAGCATTAATCAACACAGATTGCTCAAGGCGGATTGGCGATTTCAGACTTATATTCATAACTAGCTGTTGCCCGCGACTTCGTCCGCGTTTCCGTCGTTTTTCGTAAAAAAAAGTAGCCTATGTCCTTCCTCACGGTTCAGTGGTTTTGATGTAACAGACAGATTAACTTTCATATTTTAGTAGGGAAAAATAATATGTCAATCTACAATACTGTTGAAAAATATCGCAATACGGAACCGCACAATATTATTGTTAATAGCTGTGCCCGCGACTCCGTCAGCTTGTAGTAAGAGTAGACAAATATAATCAGAAAGCTTCGAACTGCTAAGCTATCGGGAGTTACACGTGATATTGTGAGTCAATCATAAAAGATAGACATATGCTGTCGTGGGATATTTTTTATATAATTTTAAGGAAAACATTTCCGTCATACATGATTTCTGTGTAGCTTTAACCATAAAGGTTGCACACGCGACGGAAGCTTAAAAAATGGAGTAACTTCTCCCGTTTTCCCAACATTTCCCTTCACTGCTCTGCTCCTATTGATTGTAGCGTGATGAAAAGTATACTATAAGCAACTCAGGAGTATGAAAAATAATTGTACCAAGTTTCGTTAAAATCCGTCGAGTAGTTTTTGTTTCTATAACGGTTATACAAACAGACAGACAGACAAAAATGTTACTGATTGCATTTTTGGCATCAGTATCGATCCCTAATCACCCCCTGATATTTATTTTGGAAATATATTTAATGTAGGTACAGAATTGACCTCTCTAAGATTTATTATAAGTATAGATCAGTCCAAGTTTCTTCACAATGTTTTTACCTTCACCAATGTCAGTGATGTCCAAGATAAACTTGGAAAGTACATAATTGTGAAATGAAAAGTCACATTGGTACTTGCCATCACGACACGATGACACCACACGACATTTAAAATAATATTTTTATAAATACCTATTATTTAGTGCAGGCCTTAGCAATACCTTATCCCACGTACAAAGCCCTGCCTTCATTACTGAAACTGCTTATATTTTAAAAAACCTACCCTTGGATATACAGTGTAACTATTTTTTCTATTTTTTCACACTCTCACATTTGGCACAAGTTTGCTCGCATAATCTAGCCTTTTCAAAAACCTGTTATAGGGTTGTCAATTCGCCGAATTCATAAAAAAAAAAAAAAAACCGAGAGTGTTACTGCTTTTATTCTACTGGACCCACTTTTAAAGTCTTACCCATGCAATATGAAAAATCAATTTCCGAAATTTCATGAACTTGGCCGCAATTTTGTGCGTATCACCCCGGCCTGTTGTGTTCGAAATTATTCATGACAGGTTCTTTACAAAAAATCATGTGCATTTTTTCATTTTCTTCTTTTTGCAAACCCTAATGGTTGTATCCAACCCTATTTATGAGCAGCAAGAGTCGAATGCGAAATCAGCGGTACTTGAGTGAAGTGCCCAAGAGACGCGAGAGCGTGCCTCAACGCCCCACTTTGTCAAACTATGACCCAATATGATTTACCACGTAACCTGTATACTTATACATCTCGTAATCCCTCACCATTTGGAGTGGTCAGTGAGCGATGGCCAGACGTATGATCCAAACTTGTTATGGTGGAAGTGAATCTGGTTACCAAATAACATACTTTAAATTTTAAATGTGTTTTTAATGTGGACGTCTTTTTTGTCCATTCACGATGGACAACGAAGGTCAAAGTCAAAGTCAAATCATTTAATTCAATAAAGTCAATAAAAGGCCGTTTTGAATGCCATATAAAAGAAAAATTTAAAAAATATCTAGTTGCCCCTTCTTATGGGTGGTTCCGTATGGAGAAGAAACTTTATGATGTATACTCTTTTAAAATCAATGTTTCACGATATTTGCATGCATAATGCACTTGTGAATGCTATGTACCTTGCATAAAAACTACTTTATCATAATTCGTAAAATGTACTACAAATTAAGAATAAGGACAAATAATATTCAGGTCTTGGTGTAATACTAAGAAATGCCAATGCAAAAGCAAAAATACTCAATCAAGCAAACAATATTTTTGTAAAATTTTTCATCGCCATACTACACTTTTAATTAACCCTTGTCATTTAAAGCACTCTCGGTCACTGGCTATCAGGTAAACCACAACCGCAGCATTCATTAACTTTAATAAAACTTTTTCAACTGCATTGCATTTAAAACCCAAATAAACAAGGAGAATAATAAAGCCTCGTTAGCCTAGTGGTCCTAAACGCCACTGCTACGCTAGAGGTCTTGGGTTTTACCAGGTCGAGCAAAAAGTGTTATTGAGTTGTTCTATGAAATTCTCAGTAGCAGCTCGGAGTTAGGATTTGTGCCCAGTTAATAACAATAGGCTCACCCCCTATTATATAGGACTTAAAAACATACCGGCGAACTGTGGGTGTACATTGATTACACCTCTGCCTAACTCTTCCAGGGATACAGGCGTTATGGTCTGTCAAAACGCGATTTCCCCATTTCCAGATTTTGCATGGGAAAACTAAACTGTGACTTCTCTTTTTTATCAACTCAACACACTATTTACTGATCAATAAAAAGGCAGCAAAAAATCTAATTTTACAATTAATAGAAGATAATTGGGTTGATAAAATAAATCAGCTAAAATAAAGTGTTTTTAGGAATTTGCAATTATTGCTGCGTAATATTTACTACCTCGGTAGCCTAGTGGTCCTAAGCGCGACTGCTACGCTAGTGGTCTTGGGTTCGATTCCCAGGTCGAGCAAAAAGTGTTATTGGGTTTTTCTATGAAATTCTCAGTAGCAGCTCGGAGTTTGGATTTGTGCCCGGTTAATGGCAATAGGCTCGCCCCCTATTACATGGGACCTAAACATGCCGGCGAACTGTGGGTGTGCATTGTTACACCTCTGCCTAACCCTTCGGGGAATACAGGCGTGATGGTATGGGTATTTTGCAATTATTGGTTAACGATAACTTAACCAAAAACGACAACGATCAAGACCAATCGATATAGCATTGGAAATGAAACTTGCATTGCAGGCTATAATTTGAATAGTAAATTGTAATAAAGTCGGCTATAATTTTCTACCCTTTGTAAACTACACAAGGTAGAATTTACTTAATTGAAGGCAATTGCAAACCAGTTTATTGATCTAGTTGTCGAACAATGTCTGTGTACACGATCCGCATAATATTAGCGAGTTCTGTGGAATACACTAATTCAATTCAGCTTGTCTTTGCGATTTTAACACGTACTTACACATAAACTTCGTATAAGCGTAATATGATAATATCCTTGAGTCCCTCGTTTAACTAACTACGGAATATAGGCTGAACGTAATTTTCTAACGTTAGATATTGAACAAGGCCAGGCTCAAACAAAGCTGCTGAGACTTCGAGGAACAGAGTTAAGTCCTTTGAGCTTAGCTTGAATCCTTCGTATAGCTTCGCTTTTGGGTATATGTGCAGATAAAGGCGTCTTGTAAGAAGTTTATTGCAAGTTGAACAAAGCTGCATGACAAAATAGTTTCTTTTTTTTTTCGGAAAATATGGATTGTTTGATTTTAATGAAACCTTTTCACACGCTGATTTGAGTTAATAAAAAGGTTTACAAATAAATAAAAAGTAAAGAGCCTATAGGGGGTTTCAAAAATTCGTCAGCATGCTGTTAAAGGGATAAGTGCCGAAAAGGAGGGCCGCTTGTATGCCAGTAATATCCAAAAAAATGTTTGTATTTAACTATCAGTGCACAACCTTTGTATCAAAAATGGTTTTGTTCACTCATAAGAGGTATGCTCTAGCATCGGTTGTTGTAAGATAGGTAGGTATAATAATTTAACCAATGACCTGGCAAAGGTCAGGGGAAATCGCTGTATGCTGCATAGGACCGGGCATTGTGGCTATCTTTAGGGGAGGCCTATGCCGTCGCCTCCATTTGCGAGGAGATGATGGCCGCCAAGGAGGCTATGGAACAGGAAAGGGAGGCTACTTCCTCCCATCCCACCCGCAGATGTCGCACCAGGCGCCGGACATGACTCAGGCAATCGTGAAATGGGGCATGCGGGCGACAGACTTGGGGTCAGTCCGTTGCCCGAACAGAGACAGGCTCTAGAGTAAGGCGCGCGTGGTGTTCCCTGTGCACCTTTTCTGGAGTCAGTGAGGCCGGTGGATGCAGCCGCATCGGGTGACGGGGCCCACCTTGTGGTGGTGGCGGGCCAATACCTGCCGGGGTGCAGAAGAATGTTCAAAGCGATACCCGTGCCCCGGCCAATGGTAGTTGCGGGAACATCGTGGGGTTTTAGTCGGTAGGAGTCCGACACACCCCTTCGCCTTCCCCGAGGCGGAGGCAGTCCATGAGAATTCCCCATGAGAAAAAAAAAAGAAAAGAGAGGCCTGTGACCAGCAGCGTACATCGTTCGGCTAATAATTAATAATGCAATGGATAATAATGTAAGATATGTTCCGTGCGGCTTTTAATTCTTGCATCAATTTCTG
This sequence comes from Caradrina kadenii, assembly GCA_947462355.1. Classification (NCBI taxonomy): domain Eukaryota; kingdom Metazoa; phylum Arthropoda; class Insecta; order Lepidoptera; family Noctuidae; genus Caradrina; species Caradrina kadenii. The sequence continues at coordinate 4,529,497 of OX381674.1, forward strand.
TTGTACATCTTGAACCTAATATATAACTGCATAAGCGTAAACCTTGTCTATTTCTACTTTCTAGTCATAAACAGACATTTTATCCTTTATCTCCTCTGACCTGTACCTGTTTCTCAATAAACTGAAGTCTTATTAACTCAAAACAACTCTGCACCTCAGAAACTCAAGAAATAAGAAAATAACTTGTTTAAAAGTTCTTTACAAAATAATTACATGGACTTTTACGCGTAGTTCATTTTCTTTGAAGAAAGTGGCTGTGAGAAGCTGCCAACTGCAATTTGTAAAGATTGGCTGTGTTGTGTGGAAGCTACTTTATAATCTTACTATCTTCTGCCCTCGGCTTTGTTTACGTAGACTTTAGAATTCAGTCAAAGTCCTTAATTATCCCACGGGATCACAAATATGGGATAAAAATCCAAAGGGTTAAGCTAGATCAATATCTATTTATGTGCCAAATTTCAGCCAATACCGTTCAGGCGTTTAAGTGTGAAAAATTAATAAACGTTCGTCTATCCTCATAAACTTTTATGTTTACGTTATATTACCAATATATACAACATGACTTTAAGTAGGTTAGAATAAGATAGGAGCTTACTAACAACATGAAAATACGCGACCAAAGTCGCGAGCAAAACCTAGTTAAATATAAAACGGGTAGGTATTTCCACTTCTAAAATCGATCAAATTCATGTTACATTTTCTCTTTTAAGCCCTTTGTATTTACCCAATCAATCAGATTGAATACCGAATTTAAATACAGAAAAAAAAGAAAATAATTTATCTTGATCGACAGGTCCTTCTGGAAGCTTCCTAATCTCGAAGTTGATCCTTTAAATGTATTTAACTAGAGTTGTTGAAATTGAAAAGATTTATCGACTCCTTAAGTGATGCGAAAAGGGTCTCTGTTCGAAGTGTGTATCGATAAAATAAAGCGATTGTACCATTTGGTTTCGGTAATTCTATTGAAATTAATGTGTTAGCAAATCTTGTGACAAGTGATTTGATTGGTTCAGTCAACTTCAGTCAACCAAGAATTTACTGAACAATCTCTAAGAATTGATGTAATAGGTACTACTAATACTACTAATTTGGCAAAATTGTGGTCTCTCTTTCGCAAAAGTCAATAATGAAGAATTGACATTGACAGCTGTTGACAGCAGATTTGACAGCTTGTCAATTAGTTTATGTGTAGGTACATTAGATTCTCAAAAATTGCCCAAAAAACTTCTCAAGACATTCATATTATCCACATAAATAATTTATGTTTATGTGGGAATTTGACTGATACAAAACAAACTTCAAAATCAAAATAACTACTTAAAATAATTAAGAAAAATGTACCATACAAAAGTATAGTCAGTTAAGTCTAGACATATTTTGCTCGAATTTAAAATCTCTTACAAGTTTTACAAATACTAACTATTGAGTTTATTTTATCTGACTAGAAAGTGACTAACCACATGCTAAAATATTAGTGCCCTTATTTTATAAAAAAAAAAAATATTGAGCTGACATCGACTACATTTGTATAGCCCCCTTAGGCTGCCTGTGCACAGAAGCGAAGCAAGGCTGCGGAGCGAAAAAACAGAGAAATATTAACCAATAGGATTGCAAAACATTTTCGCTCCGCTCCAGTTATGCAATCCTATTGGTTAATATTTCTCTGTTTCTTCGCTCCGCAGCCTCTCCGCTTCTGTGGGCAGGCAGCCTTAAACTCTGTTAAAATGAATAAAACCTTATATTTTCACACAAATTGGCAACATGAACATTCATCATCCAAACTTATCTTCAAAACACACACGCACACACTTAACACATTACACACGATGTTCAATTGTTTCAGCACATCACAAAACCAATTCAAACTTGTTTTGTTTCCAAGACTAATAACCTACACACATGGGACACTTGTAATCAGATTGCGCCGGATTACGCTTGAATTATGAAGAGCGTAGAGGCCAATTTAGCTTGCACGGCGCTTTAGGCCTTTTTACTTTAATACGAAGGGTGTTTAATGAAGCGAGGTTTTCGTTTCCGCCCCCGACATGGGTCTATGACGGAGGTGAATATTAAATTGCAATTTAAAATTTGTGTTTTATCAGATTATTTTGAAAGTGTTTTGTATTAACTATAAGTAAGAATGTTTAAGAGAGTATCAGCATTGCCATACTACATGGTAATACTGCCAGTCTTGCTAAGACAATTGTCACATTTACTACAATGTGGGCGACTCTTTTTGATGCTTCATTTATTAATTTTATATGTATAATATTTATTTTCTAATATTCACTAGTCTTACGATCATTGAGGTTATACGATGACTATCAACATTTTGGTCATAACCATGAATTTACTCACCGATCACCGAAAAAAATGGCTTCATTTTATTTAAGTAGTTTTTAACTGGAAAGACATCAGCCTCATTATTATTTACAAAAAAAAATAAGTGAACACCTAAACCATCAACGGGTAATATTAATTTAAAGTTTCCAACAAAAGATGAAGTACACAAATCATGACATATAAACAATATTCAACACAAGGAATTTCTTATTTTTAACTGCCACGTTAGCCTAGTGGTTCTAACCGCGACAGCTTCGCTAGAGGTCTTGGGTTCGATTCCCAAACAAAGTGTTATTAGATTTTTCTATGAAATTTTCAAAGTTAGGATTTGTGCCCGGCTGATGGCAATCGGCTCGCCCCCTATTACATGGGACCTAAACATACCGGCAAACTGTGAGTGTACTTTAGTACACCTCTGCCTAACCCTTCGGGGAATACAGGCGTGATGGTATAAATGTATGCATTTTATCAGGGTACCTATTACTTCAGAACAAAAACCATTCGATCTCCACCTTCAACAACATTACCTACACCGACCCACATGACTGAACGATATTGGCCTTGTATAACCATAAAATGTATCAAATTCTCCGATGCGCACGGGCAAATGTAGTGAGTAACCATATTTACGGCCTTTTTTGGTGAAAAAATACCACCATCTCATGTTCGTAATGACCGCGTAGAACAAGTGTACCATAAGTCACTGAAGGTACATTATACGTTACAGCACTCATCCAATAGCTCCCTCTTGCTCTATAATAAAACTACCTTTTGGAGGGGTAACTATATTAAATTCCTTTTAGGGTTCCGTGCCTAAACGGTGCCAATGAAATCCTTATTACTAAGGCCCCGCTGTCTGGTATAATAGTCGCCACGAGTCGTGAGCACGAACGTCAAGTTAATTTTTGGGTTTCCTTTCTGGATTTTTTGGGCCGCCGACGCTACACGCGATTGGTCCGCCAGTTGGACCGATCGCGTGCAGCGTCGGAGTCTCAAAAAACCCAAAACTTGACTTGACATTTGTGCTCACTACTCGTGGCGACTACTATATAAAGCTGTATCTTCTAACTGTAATAAGTACAAATATAGGTCGGTGGGGGATATGCAGGTAGATGGTAATGGTCAAAGAGTGTGTGTATGGCCGCTGTAAAAAAAATATAAAAAAAATAAAGTTAAAAATTAATAGGTAACCATACAAGAATTGCGTTTTTTTTATGTAGTGTTAACTATTGTGGGGTCATATGAAATCTTTATGTGCGAAGCCCACTCGCAATTGGCCAGTATTTTTATGAATGGTCTATTTGAAAAAAAAAGACTCTCTACATTGTAAAGAAGGACTAAATAAAATACAAATATACGAATTGAAACGTCTAACACTTGACATCATGACGTTTCGCATCAGCCATGTTGAATTTATGATAACGTCATATCGCAAGCCATCGTCACTGATGTATGACATGGTCTAGAACTCACAAATCTACGTATTACATGATACTTAGCCAATGCTAAAATTCTTAGGGGGATTATTGATGATCCCGATCTGTATTGTGAAATCTGCAATCTGTTTATCCCAGACAAATACTGCCCTGGCAGAAAACACCGCCTACTGGCTGTTCCAACTTGCCGTACTATTGCACACTCCAAGTCGCCTATACCTCGGACATTAGCCGCTATTAACGCTCTCCTGAACTCAAACCCAGGCCTTGATATATTCACGGATGAATGGAAAATGATATTGTCAGAATTTTTGAATTTTTGTGAGAAGAATGTATGACTTTTTTATTTTTTTTATTTTTTTGGTGGGTGGGAAATCATCAAATACCTTCTCCCGCCCTGGGCGGGACGGGGGGGAGTGTCAGACTTTTACTGACTAAAACACACCCATGTTCCTTCTTGTGCCCTTTGCGTTCCGGGGGCGCGGTATCTCTTGCGAACAACCCGCAGCCCCGGCAGGAGAAAGAATGTATGACTGAGTTAAATAAATTATATGTTTAAATAGTGTAATTGGCTTCGGCCGTTCTATTTAAAATAAAAATAAATAAATAAATGCTATAAAATACTCTTTTTTAGTCAGTGCGTTATTATTCAAACCAATCAGCAAATTTGACTAATGTTGAAGCTAAAAGCGGCAAGTAATTAATTTACATTCTAACAGCAAATCCGTCAATCATAATTTACTAATCGTTCAATCGATCCATTGTTAATCATTCATCATTATGCCAATCCGTAGTCATCGATAACTAGGTATACAACGAGATATCTAGTCACAATCAGTCACGCCCATACTTACTTATGTTACCTTTCGTAGGCGCCTACGCGTGCTACGCAGCTACGCCTCCCGTAGCACCTCTACGACACACAGCTACGCATTCGCGTGTGATCACAATAATCACTAATGGTTCTTTTCCACAAAACATAAACAGTAACAGCAGCTTTCAAAGTTTACGACTGGCTATAAACTACATTCAGAGCGTTGATTTATTACTTTTCCCTAGGCAATAGTGCTTTATGTCGCCTTTTTGTCTAATACAACGAGCAATATGCCCAAGAGATTTTATCTGGACTAGACTCCAAGTTGAATTTCAATAAGTACGTCGATATCTGTCGGTGCTCCGCATAAATTACTCAACAGGTAGGTTGGGAGGTACTGCGAAGTGGTTAAAGGCTTTTTGAGATTGTTTACCAAGTCAGCGAATTGAATTGGCTTTGGATTTACCGATAAAAAGGTATTTTAAGGAGAATTTGAATAATTGAGAACACACGTAAAACTACTTAGAATATTGTACAATGGTCAGTCATAAATATCACAAGCTTAACTTATGTATTTTATTATTGAACGACATCTACTTATTATAATTATAATAATTAGAAAATTAAGTATCTTGACCTGACTCGCGAGGTTGTCGATATGTGAGGATGTGAGTACAGCAATCATTGTGCCGATAGTTAGTAGTAGACGGCTAATGGCGTAATAGCCGAGAGTCTCGACCTCAAAGGCTCGATTCAGAAAGCGGTACTCCTAGACACGGCGCGTATTGTTAGATTCCTTTCTCAGGAGCCCTGGCCACCGGTAGCTTGGACCCTGTTCCCGATAACGGTGGGCTACTATTATTTATATTTTTAAATGTTTTTATTTTTTTATATTAATGTTTAAAAATGTAAATTATATGTATATAAAAATAAATTAATATAGAAAATATTTTAGTTTTTTATTGTACCTTATTTGTGGTCAATGTCTTTAGGGAAGGCGTATTTTCAGCAGTGGACGTCGTTCGCCTGATGGAATGACGATGGAGATAATTGTACCCGCAACCTCTTAGTTGCCTTAACCACAATGCCATATGAGAAAAATATCAAACAACATACCATCACGCCTGTATTCCCCAGAGGGTTAGGCAGAGGTGTACCAATGTACCCACAGTTCGCCGGTATGTTTTTAGGTCCCATGGAATAGGGGGCGAGCCTATTGCCATTAACCATACACAAATCCTAACTCCGAGCTGGTACTGAGAAATTCATAGAAAAACCCAATAACACTTTTTGCTAGACCTGGGAATCTAACCCAAGACCTCCAGCGTAGTAGTCGAGCTTAGGACCACTAGGCCAACGAGGCAGTTAAAAATATCATAGTAGATATGTATGTGTGTATATCATACGAAATCTACGTAACACGCCTACCATTATTATGAATGACATACATTGAAATACGACGTGATCATATTTTGAGAGCGCACATCATGTCAGTTACATTGTTCTCGTAACGCGGTTTATATTACCATTTTATGTTATACTTTGCGGTTGGAAAATGTACGTTTTGGAAGAAAAAGAAAAAAGGATTGAATTGAATGAATTTTTAGGGTTTCGTGTCCAAAGGGTAACCCTGGACCGTATTACTAAGACTCCGCTGTCCGTCTGTCCATCTGCCACCAGGCTGTATGTCATGTATCGTGGCAGTTGAAATTTTCACAGATGATGTGTTTCTATTGCCGCTATTTCAAGACTACTGGAAATGAATGGATGGATGTTTGTTACACTTGCACGCTTAATTCGCGTTCGGCACACACACGTATAGATATTGATCTAACTTCAGGATAAATATTTATCCAGATTTTGGATTTTAGCTTAATTCTGAAATCTACGGTGGCGAAGTCGGCTGTAATATATAATCAAAAAAAGTGTCGAGCAACAGTGAATAATGCACACATACCATGAGACCTGTGTTCCCCGAAGGGTTAGGCAGAGGTGTACCAGTCTACATCCACAGTTCGCCGGTATGTTAAGGTCCCATATAATTGGGGCGAGCCTATTGCCATTAACCGGGCACAAATCCTAACTGCGAGCTACTACTGAAATTTTCATAGAAAAACCCAATAACACTTTGCTCGACCTGGGAATCGAACCCAAGACCTCTAGCGTAGCAGTCGCACTTAGGACCACTAGGCTAACGAGGCAGCCAAAATAATAAATAATGTTGGTGAATAATGGTTTGTACCAATATCTTACTTATCCTATGGTTTAACCAACCGTAATACTTGAGCGTAAGCGAGCAATGTAGCTTGTGTATTTTTAAAAATTCAGCCATCCTAAAATGATATAGACCACTGTAAGATCTTTGGTCTCAAACGTCTTTATACCAAACCAATCTAAACACAGCCCATACCTAGAACAGTTTGGTCATGCAATTGCGTCTGTCTACTGACGTGAAACATGACAACATCAAAGCGGTAGCTTGTAGTCAGCATTGAATGATATTACAAACCCACACATAACCATCATCACATACACACACACGAGTGTAATCCTAGATTGCATACCTACACACTGCAGATGATAAGGTGACGTGTGTGCAGTATTACCTATAGACAATTGGATCTAGTGATGATTACCCACTACCTATGCATGATTAGTTACAGATTAGGATACGGGTAAAGTGGTAACCAGTAGCAAATATTTATCAGAGAATTTGTAAATAGGTACTAACACACAATTTGAACTGCCTCGTTAGCCTAGTGGTCTTAAGCGCGACTGCTACGCTAGAGGGCTTGGGTTCGATTTCCAGGACGAGCAAAGTGTTATTGGATTTTTCTATGAAGTTCTCAGTAGCAGGTCGGAGTTAATATTTGTGCCCGGTTGATGGCAATAGACTCGCCCTCTATTACATGGCACCTAAACATATCGGCGGATTGTGGGTGTACATCGGTACACCTCTGCCTACACACCTTTGAGGAACACAGGCATAATGGTATGTTATGTAACACACAATTTTTTTATGTCATTGGGTGACAAACAAATCGACAGCCTACATGAAGCTTGGGCTTCGTATATCATAAAAAAAAACGCCCAACACTCCAAGAAAATCAATGAAAATAATCTTGTCAAAAATTTATGAAAAACATCCAAAACTTATGCCAACTAAACTTATTCCACTACCTAACCTAACTAACTTATTCCAAAGCTAAAGTTATTTTTCACTTTTTAGTTTTTGAAGGCGGTTGTATTTTTTCTAAGAAAGTTTTTTATTCTGATTTAGATTGACCCGTTTGGTTCCAATACTGAATACCTTTATTGTTTTTCATATTATTCTTAGATGGTGACTTTTTAATTGAGATCATTGTGGACCTTCTTCAGGGTCCGTTAAACTAAACGCCCCGTTTAAAGTGATCAAAATGAATTACCGTTAAATATCCAAAAACATTACAATTTGTTCTATAAGTAGGATAACTTTTGACGTCGGTTTGTTAAACAGTAACAAACAAAATTATTTGTTGTGACTTTATTTACGGACACACGCCATCACGCCCGTATTCCTCAAAGGTTTAGGCAGAGGTGTACGAATGTATATCCACAGTTCGCCGTTATGTTTAGGTCCCATGTAATAGGGGAGGCGAGCCTATTGCCATTAACCGGGCACAAATCCTAACTCCGAGCTGCTACTGAGAATTTCATAGAAAAACCCGAAAACACTTTTTGCTCGACCTGGGAAACGAACCCATGATCTCTAGCGTAGCAGTCGCGCTTAGGACCACTAGGCTTACGAGGCAGTTTTATCATCATAACAGTGATAGCAAAGCGGTGCTATATTTTATTAAACAGCAAAGGGACAAAATAATCTAGTAACAAAATAATAATAACTTAATAAACTCCAATCTCTCTTACATTAAGAGCGTTTGCTAGTGACCTTTTTTCATACAAACGTATTCCCGAGTTTTCTTCCAAAATTTAAGTCTAGAGCAAAACCCGAGTCGATATTGGTATCAGTCGTGGCCATGACGGACCGTCTCGTATTTTTTTTAAACAGATTTTTATAGAAGTTATAACCAACCAAATCAAATCACTTGAACAAATTTCAGCACGATTATTTTGTCTTAGTTTAGTTCCTACAATTCCTTGTTCATAATTATAATCCATAAAATTTTAATTAACCCCCGACAGAAGAGAAAAAATCACTACCGTAGCTAACAAAAGAGCTTTGAAACCGCTGAACCGATTTCCATCAAACAAAGCTAAGAACACTCCCGACTTTACCCTTTCAAACACAAAAAACAAAATCGAAATCGGTTCATATGTTCGCGAGCTACAGTGCCACAGACAGACACACACACACAGAGACACATCAATCTTTTAACACCCCGTCGTTTTTGCGTCAAGGTTAAAAAGAAACGTTCCCGTACACACCCATATTCATAACCTAAATTGGTTCCAAATTTCTCGCATTCCCAAAGCCTAGAACTGAAATCCGATCCCTAATAACCGTAACGAACCGTACTTCAAACTGAATTCAGTTAGCTGCCGACACAAACGGAGATGACAACATAATTACAACCGAAATTAGCAACAAGAATCTGCTGCCGCGTTCCTGTAATAGGAACGCCAGATAGCTGCCGTCAGTCTAATGAATTTTACGTAATAATACTTACATGAATTGTTCAGGTTTCATTGGTATGTTTTATTTTAGAAAACAGTCCTTAAAACTTATAATTAGGGACCGACCGAAGATTGGTTTTCGGCCAAAAATTCTAGTCTTGGTTCCGGCCGAAACTTCGGAAATGCCGAATCTACGTGTTTGTGAATAGTTTATTTATTTATTGAAATTTTATGCAACAAAAAAGGACAATAGCGGACTCAATGCCTTAGGCATTCTCTACCAGAAAACCAAAGGTGAGAGTAAAATAACAAAATTTTAATTAGAAAAAAGAACTCAAAGCCATTACATAATTAAATTGAAATATAATTGTTTAATTATTTAATTTAATTGTTGATAAAGTCAACGCTCAGAAGCTTCAAATTCAAGTTACTTAGAAGGCTCGCAATACCAATAGGAGAAATAAAATTGAGGCTGAAAATTCGGTTTCGACTGAAAATCCTGTTTCGGTGTGACACTAATTATAATTAAGTTCCAGTGGTGGGTTGTGTGTAATTTGTTGATTGTCAAAATCGGCTCTATTTCAAAAGTCAAAAAATCAGGTAAAATGCCCACCGTTTACCGTTTCTTGTTAAGAAAGACGAACTGCTACAATAATCCAAAGCAATAATAATCTCAATTTCATCTCTAATAATCTAGATTCTAGTCTCACCTGCCGTGCGAGTGGAGCAGCGGCGTGAGGCGCGGCCGATCGCCGTCGTCAACTTAACAACATGGCGGAGGCGTCCGGCGACCCCGAGCCTGCGTCTGCGCACCGCGGCACAGCACTAGCACTACACAACACTCAGAAACGTGTGCACATTTTTATTATGTACACTCGCACTAATTGCTTTTTTTTTCACTGCACTTTTGTACCTGGAAAAAAAAAAAAAATGTGAATTGCTTTCCAGCTTGGTTTTTTTAGAACTTTCGCCGCCCTGAAGATCGGCAATTATCCCAAGGGAACGTAACACTAGGAAAAAAAATACTCTATATCCGAATCGAGGTCATGGTTTACCCGTTTGCTAAACACCCAAAATAGTTCAGCCGTTTAGGCGTGATTGATTATCAAACATACAAACATTCTCATTTGTAGTATTATGTACATGAAACGCTACAACATGAGTCGACTCGCATTTCCCGCTCAAGTTGACTTGCCGTACCTCGTATCGCGTTATTAGCAATAATAATATAATGCACACAGGGATAATTGTCGGTTGGTGTTTCATGTCATCTTAAAGCCTTTTCCGAGGCCTCTGCGAGTTGGCTTCGGTTTCTCTTACGCCTTTCAAAGGTCCAGGACCCTAGGTCCCGAATTCGTTTAGGTAATATATATCGAAAATCCACCAGGCAGTAATGGCGAACCACCTGACATCTCACCATCAGACATCGTAGGTTTATGATTCGATGGTAACGCGGTGACTTCATCACCATACATGTCAACTCAAGACGGCTAACGTCTCTTCTTTCTAAAAATGACAATTCACGTCACATTCATAGTGGCGACCACACCCAAGCAAACCTGCGGGACGTTGCCATACCAACAAAACCTTATTCAACTTTAACTATTTCGTTACATCCCGATATATAAATAATAAATATTATAAATAAAAATGTATATTTCATGAACCGTGTAAAAATTACAATTTTTAAATTTGGAGACACCTTTTAAGCAAAGGTTTGCTTGTGTTAGGTTGTTCCGCTCCTACAGTTTACAGTAACTTTACATCATGTTCGAAACAAACAGCAATTAAATTTATATGCATGCAAAATTTTTAGAAAAAATCACAATATTTAACAACTCATTAAAATTACTTACTTTACTTCGACTTAAATATATAAGTAATAGAAGTTAGAACAGATGATAATAAGAATAAACAATAGTAATATTTTTAGCCACATAAAATTACACAAGAATAGACTATAAAGTCCCTGACTCCTGACCTAGGTTCAAAGACTTGTGTTGCAGGAGTCAGTGTCTCCTACCACTATTTGTCACTAAGTTCCCTTATGCAAATTATTATTTCAGGCAGCATTTCAAATGGCGTTTAAATAAAGCGTAACATAAAGTGACTATTATTTTATCATAATAATGGAAGTACAAAAAGTGTTTCGGAAAAGACAAAATTATTTTAAATAAAAAAAATAGCAATTATTTTTTCAGGACCGCGTAAATCCCGATACGTTTTTATTTACAGTATCATCGAGTGTACTTGTTTAAGCAAATTCGGATGAACGAGAATTCTGTTGAAATCCATTAAAAACCGGCCAAGTGTGAGTCGGACTCGCACCCGAAGACTTCTGTACTGCCATAAAATAATTAACACTACATACAAAAAAATGTGTTTCATGTACGGGAACCATTTTAATTTTTAACTTTTCTATATTTTGAATATACTTATTACGATTCAACAGTTACGGAACCACAGCGCAACTGTGAAAGACAACGGAGTCTTAATAATAGAGTCCCGTTTAGCACCATTTGGGACCCTAACCTTAACAGTGGTACGATGAAATAACGACCGATGAACTGAGACATTTTTTCGTCGTTACAGGCAAAAGTGAAATCGAATTAGCTGATAATAAAAAACAATAATGTTGTACACATACATTTATAAACGTCTATTCACAGTGAAAAAACATAACTCACAATATGACAGTCGTAAATGGCACCAAATTATAGTCCGAAGTACTTACATACAAGCCATATGGGTGGGTACTATAATCTACAAACTCGAAATAGCCGACCACATCACGTAATCGAGTACTTATATAAACTTTATTGACTACCTTTACGATCTTTGTGCGAGATAACAATCGAGTTTGATGACCGTGGTAGGCTTTCAGGGAAAATCAATAGATGCATAAAGCCGAAATGAAATGATTCGCTATGAAAGTGAGGTGGGACGTCGCGTGGGATGTTATTAGAAATTTTACAGCTTTATTTACAGTGTCGACTAGAGGTTTTTATTGGTTGGTTAAAGGTATTTTTTTGCCATTACAACGAACTTTATTACGACAATAGACACATAAACATTTAAACTAACTCAAAAGACAAGTTACTTGAAACAGTGATGTTTATTGCATTTTTATTCACCAATTAAAAACTAAATATATAAAAGATTCCATGCTCAGCTGTAAATTGAATTTAGTGAGTCATGCAAGTCTAAAGACTTGAAGGGCAATTCTACTTATAATCATTTTGCAACGACCGTAATCCAATCTTAGTGTCAAAAACTATCAAAAATGCCTCTTAACAAAAGTTTTTGACATTGATCGTAGCCGGGATGAGATTGCGACTAGATTTTAATATATTTAATTTGTAGAATTAGCATTCTGTGTCAATACGTATCAATAGACATTAATGAAGAGGTATATATATTTAAAAATTAAACAGAATTTATTTAAAATGATCTGCTTAATAATAATTAGATTACTTTAATCCACCAATCAATTGAAATACGGTTTATAAGCTGTCAAAACTCGATTCCCCCGTAGATTTTGTATAGTAATAGTAACCTTTGACGTCACTTACATGCCAACCGAATTGATGACAACCTGATTGCAATATTCAGAAGTTTTGTGTATAATTCCATGGTTAATTTTTTTTATAGGAAATTCTTTATAAAACTGCTTCGTTAGCCTAGTGGTCCTAAGCGCGACTGCTAAGCTAGAGGTTTTGGGTTCGATTCCCAGGTCGAGCAAAGTTTATTAGGTTTTTCTATAAACTTCTCATTAGCGCCTCATTCTCGCCCCCTATTATATAGGACCTAAACATACAGGCGAACTGTGGGTGTACATTGGTACACCTCCGCCTATCCCTTCTAAGAATACAGGCATGATGGTATTTGAATAAAATAAGCCAACACAACCATCTGCAGTTCTTCTTCTATATCTATATACAAATAACTAGCCACCCAGAAGGTAACAATAAAAATAATTTCAAATGTAAATACAAACTAGAACTAATCGATAATACAATCATTACACAAAAATGTTTTCACCGTAAAACTGGTTTACAACTGTATTGAAAACTATGTACGATCACACGCTTGGCTGACTGCCAATAGGATCATCCTAAATAAGTATGTATACCATTCTACACCTTATTTCCAGTCAGGTAAGTGCTATTTGTTACAAAGATAAAGTTAAAGTCATCGTCATATTCCTGCCCTTATCCCATGTTACTTGGGGTCGGCGCAACACGTTTTCTTCTTCCATGCTGTCCTGTCAACCGTCATGCTATCGCTGACTCCTTTCTTTTTCATGTCATTCTTCACGCAATCCATCCATCTTTTCTTTGGCTTTCTCTCCCCCTCCATCCATCCACATTCATATTCATAACTATTTTGGTCACATTCGTCTCATCCCTCCTCTTCACATGCCCATACCAAGACAAACGGTTCCCTTTCAGCAAGCCATGGTCCGGAGCGAGAGGGAATGGAATGCAGTCGCCTCCTTCTGTGAGGCAGTAATGCTAGAGAAGGAAGCGGCGGGACGGTTGAGACAGCGGTCCTCCCGTCCCAGCCGCCGCGGTAGACGCTCCGGACGTCGGGAGCCGCCAGACGACTCCCGGCCACCGTAGATACGGGCCTGTGGACGGTGAGCAATGGGTAGCTCACCGTCCTTACGTTGCATAACGACAGGCCGTGTCGACGACGCGTTCGTGTTCCACGTGCGCCTCAAAGAGATGTCAGCATATGGAAGGGGCCACTGAGGGTCGATGCCTGCCGGGGCTGCGGGTTGTTCGCAAGAGATACCGCGCCCCCGGAACGCGAAGGGCACAAGAAGGAACATGGGTGGGTTTTAGTCAGTAAAAGTCTGACACTGAGGGCGGGAGAAGTTGTTTGATGATTTCCCACCCACCAAAAATAAAAAAAATAAAAACCCTCCTCTTCACATGCCCATACCAAGACTTTCAACTTAAAGTAAGTTAAAGTCAAAGCATTTATTTTAACTAAACCATTTACTTAATTAATACAAACTCTTAAACTGCTAAAGAGTCGGTTAGTTAGTCAGAACGATGAAGCTAGTTGTTCGTTCCAAAACGGAGGTATGTATCTATGGAGAAGAACGAGCTTAAGTGAAATGTACTAACTACTATGATATTTTGGTTATTTAGTTTTCTTCCTACAGTTCCTACAGGACTGCCCCGTTGGTCTCGTGGTGACAAGCGCGGCTGAAGAGCGTGGAGTCCCGTATTCGATTTACACGTTGACAATAAAGTGTTATTGAGTTTTTTCATTAGGATTTGCTCAGTAGCAGCCCGGAGATCGGAACTTGGTAGTGTGACACCTCCGTGCCTCGGAAAGCACGTAAAGCCGTTGGTCTTGGCTGTCATTCGTAGATGTTTGACAGTTCTTCGGATAGTCAGAAGCCAAGAAGTCCGACAACCAGTCTAACCAAGAGGTATCGTGTTGCCTAGTAACTAGGTTGCGGACAAATATATATAAACAATACAAAACACTGGTACTCAGCTGTATCCGGTTAGGCTGGAAGCCGACCCCAAAATAGTTGGGAAAAGGCTAAGTAGATGATGAGTTTTCTTTCTACAGTACCTACACCTCTGTCCAACTCTTTGAAGAAAACCAGCGTGATGTTGTATTATGTAAATAAGGGCTGATTTTACAATAACATTCAAGAACTTTTACCTGTAGAATTAATATGACAGTCGGACATATTTTTTAGGCATACGAAATTAACGTGAATTATAAAAAAAGAATTATAAAAGTTTTATCATTCACGTTAATTTTAATATTTACTTTCCTCATTACTTCGGAACGGTCCGATTTCGTTTTGAAAAAGTCAATCCGGTACGGTCATACTTAGCCGCCATATTTATTCCATCGTTCAGAGTAATCCATGTAATGATTTTGTACTATACAATACCTATAAAATAAAGTTATCTGTAGAAAGAAGAATCGGCCTTTAACCTAGAATAAAAACAAGTTACAAGTCGCAACAACTCAAAATTACGTTCAACAGTCTGTAATTCAAAATCAATTACATACTCCCGTAGGTTACCTCTGAAAACTCCTTTGTTCCGAGTCTGTTCACGGAAACCAAAAAGAATGTATGGATTAATGTATACGGAGATAGGTAAGTACTATATGTATTGCACTTTGATTTTGCGTAAAAGCTTTTACCGTTGCCTCTGGTTTTAATTTTCCGGCGAAATTCGTACATAGAATTTTTGGCATTCGAGAAAGATACAACTTTATTTATGCTTCTTTACTTAGTTTGAATTTACGTCGAAAATAATAATGCCAGCCTATTATTGTCTCACTTCGAGGCATAGGCGACTTCTCATACAGAGAAGGCACGACCATTGATCACCACTCTTGCTCATGGCAGATTGGCGATTTTAGACTTGATTATAAGTCCCGGTTTTCTTTCGATTATTTCCTTAACCTAATTGATGTCCCAAAACAAGCTTAGAAAGAAAATATGTATCGAAAAAAATCACATTGATACTTGTACGGTTTTGAACCCACATACATGAGTATGAAGGCGGACGCCTTATCCACTGGGTCATCACAACATAATAATAATGTATTGTTAAACTAAGTATCTCTCGCCAGGTTGTCACCATGTGGGATGTGAGTACCGCAGTCATTGTGCTCATTGTCGTGACGGCTAATGGTATAGGAGGCAAGGACTTCGTCCAAACCCAAGGAGGCTCTTGTTAAACAGTTGGATCAAAGATTTCATTCAGAAAGCGGTACTCCTGGATACGGCACGTATTGTCCGGAGATTCCTTTCTCAAGGACTCCTGAGAGAGCTGACCATCGGTGGCTTGGACCCTGTTTCTGATATCAGTGGCTGCTATTTTTGATACCACCTGCGTTATTTTTTCCTGACTTTATTTTTCCAAAGCCACGCCAATATTAATGTACATGTACGTAAAACAAAAAAAAAACAGTACAGCCAGTTTCGACTTTTTTGGGAGATTAACGCAAGACAAATAATTTTTATTTACAAAAATAATTCATCATACCATCACGCCTGCATTTCCTGAAGGGTTAGGCAGAGGTTTACCAGTGTACACCCACAGTTTGCCGGTATGTTTAGGTCCCATGTAATTGGGGGCCAGCCTATTGCCATTAACCGGGCACAATTCCTAACTCCGAGCCGCTTCTGAGAATTTCATAGAAAAACCCAGTAACACTTTCTGCTCGACTTGGGAATCAAACCCAAGACCTCTAACGTAGCAATCGCGCTAAGAACCACTTGGCTAACGAGGCAGTTAAAAAGAATATAAAAATACAAATTGTATCTATGAAAATGAATTAATGTATTGTTAAAATCAAAGTATATTGACATTCAGTAAACTCTACGTCACAGTATTAGCGTAGCTACCTGGAAACAACGTTTTAAAGTGAGCCAAAAATAAAATTGGCCTTTCGCTGAAATGTGGTACATGAAAAGGGCGTTTACGACTGTCGAACCCAAGTAAGTCGTATGCACCCTCAGGAGTCCCTACGAACTGTACATACGGTCTAATCGTTACACCACTGAATTATTTAGGTGTTTCTCATGCTCTACCGGTGAGATTAAAAACAACTCGCCTAATAAACCACTCTTGAACGCATTACTCGTACCTAAAATTTATCGGGTATCGTCTGTCTAAAGTTACACCAGTATCAACTTCGATTTAATACATTTTGAGGTTGGAGTTTGGCATAACATTCACCTTGTCCGTCTTTATGTATAAGGGGTTAAAGTCCAAATTTTATCTAAAAATAATTTTTTTATTCATTCTTCACATACAAAAGTTGTAGTTACATAAGTTCGTCTCGTGTCAACGTGATGAATGTACGCTTGTGATGGTCCTGTGGTTAAGACGCCTCTCATACATGAAGTTGCCAATATTCCTTTTTTAATACATAATATCATCACTATAGCAATAGGCTCGCCGCTTATTACATGGGTCCTAAACATACTGGCAAACTGTGGGTTTTCATTTGGTACACCTCTGCCTTACCCTTCGGGGAATACAGGCGTAATGGTATGTAATATCATCACTAGCTGTTGCCCGCGACTTCGTCTGAGTGGCTTATTTCACCCACCTTACGATACGTCTTTAGTTACTGCTCCGCCCCCGTGGGTCGTAGCGTGATGTTATATAGCCTAAAACTCTCACAAACAACGTGGCTTTCTATGAGAAAAAAACAATTTTCAAAATCGGTTCAGTAGATTCAGAGATTACCCCCTACAACCTCACAAACTCAAAAACTTTACCTCTTCATAATATTATTATGTATAGATATCGGTGAAGGAAACAATGGTGAGAATCCCTGGACTTGTATAATTAATATAAGCCTGTATTCACCAATTCGCCTTGACCAAGCTTAGTAATCAAACTATTTGATCGCTGTTATGATTCTACCCTTATAAATTGGAATGACGTGAATGTTGAACCGAGATGCGCACTAACAAGGTGCGAAGCATTACCGTACATAACTACTTTACGACACGACCCCAGTAGATCAGGAGCTAGACACTCCAATTGACTTTGTGATTGATTCAAAATTCATTTTTTGTTAAAAAACAAATTTTTATACTTAGGTAGGTACATCAACAATATTGTTTTATAGTAACGCTGACTAATAAAAGAAAAATATTTTACTTTTACACGATTTCGCAAAAAAATACAGTTGGTTTTAATACTCGTGAATTTACATTTTAATGTTGCTTACAATATGCTTTTACGAATGTTACTAGCTAATTGTTATGCTCTTATCGTGTTCAGTAAACGTACGCCAAAACAATTTTTCTCTACATAAAAATTAACTAGCTTATTTTTCGCTTTTAGAATCAGTCCTTTTTTCTGAATGATGAATGTCATTTTGTCACCAATTAACTAGCTTCAGCCTGCGACTCAACTCGCGTAGTGTTTTTCACCCGCGCTAAGTTAAGTACCTATACCTTTGGTTATTTTTCCGCTGCCGTCTGTCATAGCGCGGCTACGTGGCTATCATATACAAAAAAAATCCAATCAAGCTGGGAGTTCCTGAGATTAGCGCGTTTAAACAAACACACAATCAAACAGAAAACTCTTTAGCTCTGTTTTTAACCCCCAACGCAAAAAACGTGTGTGTGTGGCATCGTAGCTCCCGAATGCATGAACCAATTTTGATTTTGTTTTTTGTGTTTGAAAAATTAATTAGTCGGGAGTGTTCTTTAGTTTGTTTGATTAAAATCGGTTTAGCGGTTTCAAAGTAATCAGCTCTTTTGTAAGCTACGGTGGACATTATTTTCTTCTGTCGGGGGCTACTTACACACATAACACATACCATCACGCCTGTATTCCCCGAAGGGTTAGGCAGAGGTTTGGACGAAGTCCTTGCCTACTATACCATTAGCCGTCACGACAATGAGCACAATGACTACGGTACTCACCTCCCACATGGCGACACCTTTGTGTTCTTTTTATATCGGTTATGTTCCTCTAGCTCCTAAACTACAGAGTAGTGTAGGAGACAGGCATGTCGACAACGCCATTTGAAAAGTAATATTCAGATGATCGCGCGATCGCTTCAAATTAATGAACATAGAAGATGGAAATTAATTCCAAAGGTATGAAATACTTTCGTAAGTTTGTTGGAATTGAGTGTAATAATATTTGACTTGTTCAACTTGTGGCAAATTTCACTCAAAACGTTGATTATTGGAAGTGTATTTTAGGGAACGCATTTGGAAGACTAAAGTTAAAGAATAAGGATATTTTTTTTACAAAAACAGAAAGAATTCTGTAACATATTACTTAACGCTCCATCAAAGGAGACTTGACTATTTATTTTTATTTTTGTTAACACTGAATTCTTTTTTATACATAATACTAGCTTATTATTATCCCACTGCAGGATAAAGGCCTCTTCTCATACAGAGAAGGCACAAGCATTGATTACGCTTGCTCAAAGCAGAAGAGTTGAGAAGTAGGTACTATACCAACTACCTTATGTAATGTGTTACGACTGTTTTTCCTGCGTCTAATCTCTTCTTGGTCGTTTTGGATTGCCATCCTATCGAACAATAAAAGTGAGGGCAGAGGAAGTGCACCTGTATTCACGCCCCCACGTGCGCACTATAACATCTCCTACGCACTTGGCTAGTCTCCATTCAGATTGGATGTGTGAAATTCAGTCTGGATCATATTATGAATATTTATAAATCAAGTGCACATTATTTAAAGTATGTTGTTCTATCTACATAAGTTTATTTTGGACAACACCGACATCGATGAAGGAAAACATCGTGACAAAACCAGGACTTAAAATCAATATAGGTAAGTCAAAAATAGCTAATTCGCCTTGAGCAAGCTTGGTGATAAACATTCGTGGCTTCTCTGTATAAGAAGAGGACTTTGACCTGCTGTGAGACGATAAAAAGGCTGGCATTACGATGATGATGATGATGATTAATATTATTTATATAGTTTAACAATATAACGTGCTCGATTGCTACGCTAAAAGCCTCGGATTCGATTCCCAGGTTGAGCAAAGGGTTATTGGGTTTTTCTTTGAAATCGCCAGTAGCAGCTCGGAGTTTGAATTTGTGCCCGGTTCATGGCAATAGGCTCGCCCTCTATTACATAGGACCAAAAACATACCGGTGAAATGTGGGTGTACATTGTTACACCTCTGCCTAACCCTTCGAGGAATACAGGCGTGATGGTATGTAACAACATAACGTGCACTAACGCTAAAAGCTACAAGCTTTTAGCAGTATCGAACAAGTTGTAATGATCGGTTTTCCTGAATTGGTTTCGAATTTCCCGTTTCAAAGTTATTATAACAATTCGAATGGTGAGTCATAATGGTTGTAATGTGACCAGTAGCTTGTTTGAAACATTAAATAATTCTTCTTTAATTCGTGGTGCTTGGCAATCTGGGCTTCTCCCAGTTGTAAACATCCCCTTGTGCCTATTGGCCTATTTCTGTTCTGTCTCCTGCTTGTTTGGAAGGAAGTGGAAATTATATTTTTTCCTACTCCTCCGCTAATCTTTTCTGATTAATTTCGTTGCGGGATCCAAGACAGTTGTATCGTTTCTCCGGGACTTGTCGAGCTTCATTACCTCGGCTCTCTTCTGGCGGTCTCCACTGTTGATTCTGGCTTATAGAAGTTGCAGTGGTTGGGAATAGTGTGGCGGGCTTTTCCCATTTAAAAAAAGATAATAATTCTTATAATTTTGCCGTAAGTACTTCAAGCTTATATTGAAGAAAGATAACATAACATACCATCACGCCTGTATTTGTCGAAGGGTTAGGCAGAGGTGTAACAATGTACACCCACAGTTCGCCGGTATGTTTAAGTCCCATGGAATAGGAGGCGAGCCTATTGCTAATAACCGGGCACAAATCCTAACTCCGAGCTGCTACTGAGAACATGCCATCACGCCTGTATGCCCCGATGGGTCTCTCCTTAAAATCTTCTTCTTCTTTGATCCTTTTTATTAAAAAGTCGACTAATTAAGTAAACTTTCGAGATTCGAGAAGAGAGGTAAGAGTCGGTTTCAACCAAAATTTATTCAAGACATGAAGCAATAAGCAGCCATCAAGGTTTAGTTGTACGAAACCGCCAACACACGTAAAAACTTTTTGCATTTTTCGAAGTGATTTTAATGATGATTTTGAATATTCAACTTTAAACCCATTCTAAACATAAGTTTTGAACGTACATTGAACTATTATTGCTGTATGTAACACATTTTTATTTTTTAATTATGAAGACTACATTTTTCACTTTATTGACTTGACTTTTTCTTACTAAATTTGTAATACCTAATATTCTTGAACTAAGATGGAAAATGTGTTAGACTTTAACCTTTAATAACATCTGTATTTATCACATTAGAAATTGTGTATTAGCAGAAGGGAGTGGTAAGGAAAAGTAAGCATATTTGGTAAAATAACGAAAGCTTACTAGCCGTGTCTCGCCTCCCCAGTCTTTGATGGAAACCCTCCCATAACACGCACTTCAAAGATAATATTTATCACAATGTTATAACATTACACGCCGTGGCACGCGCGATATCACCGGGTTTATTAATGTACTGTTGCGTCACTAACAGATTTCAGTAACTACTTTAGATAAAGGCTTCATTTGGACTTATCATACGAGTGCATTATCTATTATAATATACATGGTATAATATATAGTATTTTTCTAATGCTTATTGCTGGAAAGTCCCGATAAAATATGTAGTAATAACTGTAAAAGTCGGCCTTATTATCTACGTTATAAAGATTAGTATTGTGGAATTCCAAACATGACAAACCGAAAGTTTTCATCGGCCTTCCTATTATTCAGTAATCATTAAAATTCTAATATTACCAGTCTCGTTAGCCTAGTGGTCCTAAGCGCGACTGCTACGCTAGAGGTCTTGGGTTCGATTCCCAGGTCGAGCAAAAAGTGTTATTGGGTTTTTCTATGAAATTCTCAGTAGCAGCTCGGAGTTAGGATTTGTGCCCGGTTAATGGCAATAGGCTCGCCCCCTATTACATGGGACCTAAACATACCGGCGAACTATGGGTGTACATTGGTACACCTCTGCCTAACCCTTCGGGGAATACAGGCGTGATGGTATGTTATGTGTTAATATTACCAGCCTACAGCAGGACTAGACCTCTTTTCAAAGAGAGAAGGCACGAAAATTGAACTCCGCGCTTGCTCAAGACGGTTTGGCAATTTGAGACTTATATTAATTGGGTAGTTGACACTACCAATCCATTGACATACTTTTTATGAGCTGTCAAAACGTCACTCTCACATAGATATTACGTAGTTGGTAATATCGAACCATGAAGTCACTAATCTGCCTACTCAATTGAATAACTATTGAGTTCGAAGCAAGTAAAAATCAAAAATTTACAGTAAATTGAGAATTATTCGTATAGTGTTTTTATGAGAACTTTTGCCTTGGAATTATTGGTGAGTGGTGTCAACTACCCAATTACCTATAAGTCCAGATTGCCATTAAAATAAAAACTAGATACAAGGCTTTCGAGACCATAAGGCATGCGTGAAATTTCGAGAAAATAGAGGGATATGTAGTTAAGAAGGTATGCGTACGTGCTAGCTTGAATGTGGGGCCCTTTTTCAGGTATCAGGTGCAAAAGGTACTACCTTACTCAGTTACCTTCAAATATGACGGCTGATTTGTATATACATACCATCACGCCTGTATTCCCCGAAGGGTTAGGCAGAAGTGTAACAATGTACACCCACAGTTCGCCGGTATGTTTAGGTCTCATGTAATAGGGGGCGAGCCTATTGCCATTAACCGGGCACAAATCCTAACTCCGAGCTGCTACTGAGAACTTCATAGAAAAACTCAATAACACTTTTTGCTCGACCTGGGTATCGAACCCAAGACCTCTAGCGTAGCAGTAGCGCTTAGGACCACTAGATGATTTGTATATGTATAATGTTTTAATGTTTGAACTGTGGGTGTAATTGTTACACCTCTGCCTAACCCTTCGGGGAATACAGGCGTAATGGTATGGTAATGTTTTACAGGATATTGTTAAAAAACTATTATTACTGGCAACACTTTCCGTGGGCCATAACTTTGGCCAGACGTTTTAAAGAACTACATATTCTTCCATTTATTTTTAAAATTTCAACACATGCGTAATCATCAAATGACTTCTTTCGCTATTGGCGGAGCGAAAGGGAGTGTCAGTCTCTTACTGATGCCTGCCGGGGCTGCGGGTTGTTCGCAAGAGATACCGCGCCCCCGGAACGCAAAGGGCACAAGGAGCATAAAAAAAAAAGTCTTTTGCTGACTAAAACCTATCCGTGTTCCTTCTAATACCCTTTGCGTTCCAGGGCCGCGGTGACTCCTCGAACAAATTCCGCAACCGTGGAGGAATAGCAAGTCTGGGACTCCGTTCATGATAACCCTTAAAACAATACTTATTACCTGCACTAAAAAATCAAAAGGTGGAGTTGCACTCTCAATTGCATCGTCGCTCCGACGGCATTTAGGTACTAATATTAGTGTACTTTATTTTTAGTGTTGCAACGAGCATAAAGATAATGTTACCTCATAACTGTTTTGGAGATTGTATTGTTTTAAGGCTTAATATGAAAATACTAGAATCTGACCATTTTAAGCATGACCTCAAAGACATGTCAGCATAGAGAAGGGGCCACTGAGGGCCGATGCCTGCCGAGGCTGCGGGTTGTTCGTAAGAGATACCGCGCCCCCGGAACGCAAAGGGCACAAGAAGGAACATGGGTGGGTTTTAGCCAGTAAAAGTCGGACACTCCCTCCCGCCCCGCCCAGGGCGGGAGAAGTTATTTGATGATTTCCCAGCACCCAAAAAAAAAAAAAAGCATGACCTTTGGAGCCGGTGTCAAAAAGATAGCATCCCTAAAATAAGTTCAGTGACAGTATGAAGCTATAAATGGTCGATATAGATACAGTCTACAAAAGAGATTTTTAACCAGGATCATCACATATAGTTGAAGTTTTTATTGAAACCGATTGGTGTCTTACAAAAATTCGAAGAAATCTTCCTGTTTCTAAGAAAACTTCAGCTAAAACTGACGGGCAGTTTCTCACCTCTTTTGTTGTCCGTACCATATTTTTTTCTGTAGCCTACACTGTCCTACGGCACTGCTGGGCTAAAGCCCTCCCAAATCCTTCTAGGTACTCTTTTCAAGTATTATTTAGGATAAAAAACGGGGTTTTACCGGAAGGTTCTCAGTAGCAGGCATCTATAAGTGCATATCGTCCGACAATAGGTCCTTATAGGAACAAAACATAACGCACAACAAAATTGCGGAGTTCCACATGAAGGGGTCCGTGCTACCATACAATGGCAAGTTCGAGCAAAAAAAGGCATAAAATGCCACGTTGCTTCTGTGATAACCTATATTAAATTTTAAATTTATTTTATTTATACTTCTTGTTGTTATAACGGCCATAATAATACACATTTTGTGAAAATTTCAAGTGTCCACCTATTATAGTTCAAAAGATACAACCCTGTGACATACGGACAGACAGAAGGACGAACGGATGATCGATAGCAATAGCGCTCCGTATGAACCTTTTTAATACGGAACCCTGAAAATGACCTCAAAAAATATGGATATTGTAGCACGAAACCTTGATGGGTATTAAATTTTTTCACAGTAATACTAAACGTAAAACAATTAAAAACAGATACAAATCGAATAAATCATGAAAGACGAGCCAGATATATAAAAAGTGTATCCGTTCAAATAAAAAATGAATTTTCCAAATCGATTGATAAACGATGG
Source organism: Caradrina kadenii (assembly GCA_947462355.1). NCBI lineage: Eukaryota > Metazoa > Arthropoda > Insecta > Lepidoptera > Noctuidae > Caradrina > Caradrina kadenii. The sequence continues at coordinate 4,554,017 of OX381674.1, forward strand.
AGAACTGAGGTAACAAACATAAAAAAATACAACCGAATTGATAACCTCCTTATTTTTGAAGTCGGTTCAAAATTATGCAAAAACAGAATAAATCATTGTTCAGATTACAATATAAATAATTTCCCATGCGAAACAACGGACAAAAATCTCTTATTTTATGTATTAACCACGTCAAGGAGAAATAATTCAATAATCTGTTCTCGTATGGGAAACCGTTTTTCACGTAAGTATCCAGAAAATGGAAGTGATATTTCAGGAAATGCTGAAATATTCATACAATAAGTACTTAAGTACTTTTTATTTGACAGGGAAATGAGGATGACAAAAGTGTAAATGTAGAAAGAAACGAGTCAAATTATTCATAAAAATGTCACCAGTATGACCTTTTCACCAATATGTTGAGATTTTTCGGTGAGTAAGAGAAGAAGCTGGTGGAACAATATATAGTGTTCTTTTTTTTAAATTAAGATTGATATGTCTTCCAAAATCAAATTGTTACCAAAAACTTTAAACTACCCGTTTACCTGAAGTTAACCATAACATTAATATAAAATTTAAAATGCATATTTTCAAATCAAATATAAAAAAAATCATACAACCTACCTACACACGATATCCCGCCTCCTTATTCAAAACTCACAACACATCACAAAATAAAACTGGCCACTCTGCACTTTAGCAATCGATATAAGTTGAAAAAAAAACAGCTTCTCAATTTAAAAGTCCCGCCATTATGAATTGCATCGTATGGCAACACAGCGCAACGCGGCTGGCAACCTCACGTCAACAGGTCGCGTCCCACACTGATGCCTGCCGCCCCGATTCATCGTCCCGTTCGCGCTCGCGCCAAAAATAATACTCTCAGAAGGACATTGGAGGTTTCCAATGGCCCTGTTACTATTGGAAAATGGCTTTACCTGGACCATAGTCTGTTATATCTTTGGAATCACATTGATTTGGTACGTGACTCAAATGTTAAAGATTACAAAGCGATGACATTGTCTTTTCAGAAATTGTTTGGCTTTCCTTTTTTAATATAAAGCTGATGAAAGACAAACAACGTTCACACGAAACAACTCAAGACTCAGAAAATAAGATACCCTTATAAAATTTTTGAAAATAAATTCTAGTTAAAATTTAATTTAGATAACGATTGAAAGATAATTATACTTTTGGAACTATTCAATCAAAAAGCTGTCATAACCATAGTCTTCTATTTTCAAACAAGCTATATCTTATAATATAGTTTTTAAAGAATAAAGAGCTGTTTAAATAAGATTAGAAATGGTAATACCCGCCAGAGTCTGCACTTTTTATGATTTTTACCAAGAAATGTTTTTTATGACTTAACCTTTAATCTATACTAATATTACAAAGTTGAAGAGTTTGTTTGTTTGTTCGGTTGGTTGAACGCGCTAATCTCAGGAACTACTAGTTTGAAAAAAATCTTTTGTTGCATAGTTTATTTATCGAGGAAGGCTATAGACTATACACCACTATTTTGAAATTAGTACAAAAAAATGGGACTCTATCTGTACCCGTTACTGATCATATTTGTGTATTCAAAAGTAAAAAAAACAAAATTCAAAAATTGTCTAGTCAGTGCTAATTTATAAGCGGAAGTGCGCGCACGCTTTTTAAAAAAATATTTCCGTAAATTGTGTGACATTTTGGGATATAAACAAACACTAATAACTTTGCTGTTTATGAATATTTTTTATGGAGACGTTACATATATGATAACAAGACCTTTATAATAAGCACTTTTTAAGTTTTCTTTAAATGGTGAACAAAGTGTTTTATGCTCTCCTTTACGACTTTTTTATCATGATACTATTAAACTTTAATGAAATATTTATAGATAAGTCTTTGAATCCTTGACAATACTCTTAATTTTTTTCAGGCTTGTAACATGTACCAATACGCCAGACTATGAGACAAAAAATGAATGTTTTACGGTATCCTGTGTTCGGATAGCCCCTTAACTTACCACGATACCGGACTAACGCCTAATTTAGGGCAACGGTTGAAAAAAAAAAATATCATAAACAATATTGTATAATTTTAATTATTTAAATAATAACGTAACTGTCTCGGTAGCCTAGTGGTCCTAAGCACGACTGCTACGCTAGAGGTATTGGGTTCGATTCCCAGGTCGAGCAAAAAGTGTTATTGAGTTTTTCTTTGAAATTCTCAGTAGCAGCTCGGAGTTAAGATTTGTGCCCGGTTAATGGTAATAGGCTCGCCCCCTATTACATGGGACCTAAACACACCGGCGAACACCGGTGGGTGTACATTGGTACACCTCTGCTTAACCCTTCGGGGAATACAGGCATGATGGTATGATGGTTTAATTACCCACAAAATTTTAAATATATTTTCCCTTCAGCCTATAGTTTCCATAAGCGATTAAAACTATTGTTTTAACAAAAGTGCTGATTGTTTAAGTATTGAAAGATTAAACAAAACTATGACGTATTTACGATGTGTTTAAAGATATATTTATTGTCTAACGCGTCTTCGTTTGTTTAAATTTAATACCTATACGTCGAATTCTATTTCAGTTGTGTATCTACCAACATTTATTGTAACGGTGATTGGGGAGCGTACTGGTATTTAATCATTTGTAGGGTTCCGTGCCCAAACGGTGCTAATGGGACCTTATTAAGCCTCCGCGGAACCATTAGTCTGTATCTCAGGAACCGTAATAGGAAGTCACTTTACATTTTCATGGATTATATTATTACTTCCTCGTTGCCTTGGGTTCGATTTCCAGGTCGAGCAAAAAGTGTTATTGGGTTTTTCTACGAAATTCTCAGTAGCAGCTCGGAGTTAGGATTTGTGCCCGGTTAAAGGCATTAGGCCCGCCCCCTATTAGATGAAACCTAAACATACATACATAACTGTGGGTGTACATTGGTAGACCTCTGCCTAACCCTTCGGGAATACAGGCGTGATGTTATGCATTATTACTATGGTCACCATAACAATAAATTTGAAAAAACCAAAATTCTTTTGTATGTAGTAGGTAAATATTGTACGGTGAAACGGAACCATTCGTCTACGAGACCGACTTGTACCTGGCCGGTTATTTTTTTACAATTAAAGGTGAGATTGGAGGGATTTAGGAAAATTGGAGCACGTTGAGTGACCAGCCTAATTTCGAGTATCACTTACAACCGCAATTTTTTTTTATATTTCTATTTAACAATATTGTTTTTACCGTCGAGTGAATAAATTTTTGAATCATAATGAGTAAAGTATAATTTTAATCTAGTTTTTTATTTGAATTTAAACTTTGGTATGTAGTTTTTTTTTTTGTACTTCGAATAAAAATTCTTAGTAGAAGCCCGGAGTTTAAAATTAGTAGTGTGACACTTCCGTGACTCAGAAAAAACGAAAAGCCGTTGGTCCTATACCTGATCTCTTCCTGGTCGTGTCGGATTGCCGTCCCACCGGTAAGGAGAGTGAAGGAAGTGGAAGTGCATCTGTGTTAATATCTCCTACGTACTTGGCTAGTCTCCATTGAGATTGGCCGCTGTGACCGAAATTCGGTCCAGAGGATATTATTATTATTAATATTAATCGGATAAACACAAAGTTAGAATTTGAAGGGTGCGTTGTTATCATAGCGGAGGTTACCAACTATGAAAGGATTTGCGGAATTCCCTTAAGGTAGACAAAGGGTTGTTTTTTAACATAACATTTATAGTTCAAGAGCCATATTCTCGTAAAATAATCAAGAGAACTTATTTTCTTTTTTTTTTTTAATCATTGTTGTCTCATTGCCTAGCGAAGGTCTTTACCACTTCTCTATTTTTAACCCCCGACGCAAAAACAACGGAGTATAATTAGTGTGACGTGTATGTGAGTGTGTATGTCTGTCTGTGGCATCGTAGCTCCCGAACGCCTGAACCGATTTTGATTTAGTTTTATTTTTATTAAAGGTGAATTAGTCGGGAGTGTTCTTAGCTATGTTTGATGGAAATCGGTTCAGCGGTTTCAAAGTTATCAGCTCTTTTGTTAGCTGCGGTAGGGATGTTTATTCTTCTGTCGGGGGGTTACTTAAAATTTTTAATTTTGTGTTTTAGAGCTAGTGAGGACCGTTCCAGCTTTTAGGTTGTCTTTGTCTGGGTCTGTCACGATATTAACTGGGACCTACACTGTAGTAATTTTAGCTTATGATCTGTTCAACATGCGGCAAACGTGTCCTGCCCAGTCCCATTTAGCCTTGACTACTTTTTACTTGGCGTATTAATGGCAAATAAAAAAATTATAAATAAGTAAATAAAGTGTGTTTTAAATTAATAACAATAAGCCACGGCATCACAATCCGCCGACGCAGTCATTAGGTCCTGACGAGTGCTGGTGAAACTGAGAAATTAAGAACTCACCTCAAGATCACTTCACCTCAATCTACGGAAGGAGATTGTTACAGAATAGATTCGTTACTTTGAGCACCGTGTTTGAGGAGTATTTAACATTCACATACTCGCTTTATTTTTTATGTCATTGTTTAGCAAACGAGCCGACGGCCCACCTGATGTTAAGTAGTGACCGCTGCCTATAGAACTCGCAATACAAGAGGCCTTGCAGATGCGTTGCCATCCTAGAAACAAAGTTGAAATGTCTCATGAGCCTGCACACTGGCACCCATACATTTTAAACTGGAACACAGCAACCCTGCTTTACGGTATGGTGGCTGAGCTTTCCCGGACGAGCTCCTTCACGAAGACCTTTACCACTACTAAATACTGTATCATCATCATAATCTACTTAGCCTTTTCCCAACTATATGGGGGTCGGCTTCCAGTCTAATTGGATGCAGCTGAATACTAGTGTTTTGAATGGAGCGACTAACTCTCTGACTTCCACAACCCAGTAACTGGGTAACGCGATACGCCTTAGTTAGACTGGTTGTCAGACTTCCAGGCTTCTGACTATCCGTGACGACTGTCGAAGATCTTCGAATGACAGCCGGGACCAACGACTTTACATGCTTTCCGAGGCACGCGGGTGTCACACCACCAACTTCCAAACTTCGTGCTGCTACTGAGCAAATCGTAAATAACCCAATAACATTTTTTGCCTGACCTGGGAATCGAACACGGGACCCCGCGCTCGTCCGTGGCGCTTGCGACCACGAGACACAACGGGGCAGTCACCACTAAATACTGTATGCAAATCTTTAATAATTTGATCTCAAAGATAACTTTATTGTTCATAGGAAACTATTATCTTAAAAGCACAAGCGAACCAACCCAAAATCTAATCTAGAATATAATAACTTATCCATTTACTTTTTATTACTAGCAATAACGTCTAATACATATAGGTGAATCCAATTACTTACATAGATAGTGAACAAGTTGTACAGTCAAACAAACTATTTGATATGCAGACAGCTTACTTGCAGATACTTTTAAAACAATGTTGCGAGTGTGCTAAGCTGTCGATTCTTTTACATCACTCTCTTAAGTGTGTCATAAGCTTAAAAAGTTATTACGCGAAAAATAAACTTGAATATTGGCAGTGTAGTACAAAGACTAGTAACGGCCTCAGTAGTCCTAAGCGCGACTGCTACGCTAGAGGTCTTGGGTTCGATTCTCAGGTCGAGCAAAGTGTTATTGGGTTTTTTATGAAATTCTCAGTAGCAGCTCGGAGTTAGGATTTGTGCCCAGTTAATGGTAATACGCCTGTATTCCCCAAAGGGTTAGACAAGGTTTTGCCAAAGTACACCCACAGTTCGCCGGTATATTTAGATCCCATGTAATAGGGGGCGAGCCTATTGAATTTTATTTTGTATTAATATAAAGTCCACAGTACTACATAACTCTGTGAATATTTCAAGTGTCTACATATAGCGGTTGAAAAGATACAGCCCAGTAACCGACAGACCCTAAAAACCAATAAAAAATTATACATACCATCACACCTGTATTCCCCGAAGGGTTAGGCAGAGGTGTAACAATGTACACCCACAGTTTGCCGGTATGTTTAGGTCCCATGTAATAGGGGGCGAACCTGTTGCCATTAACCGGGCACAAATCTTAATTCCGTGCTGCTACTGAGAATTTGATAGAAATACCCAATAACACTTTTGCTCGACTTGGGAATCGAACCCAAGACCTCCAGCAAAGCAGTCGCGCTTAGGACCACTAGGCTACCGAGGCAGTTAAAAAATTATAATTAAATAAAATAACACACTGAAATGTTAGCTATTAACTCCTATTTACAGTACTCGTCTGTCCTAATGAGTCTAACGATATATCCATTGACCGACCTAACAGTTTCCAATTAGTGGTTAACATTTACATCCGATAGGTACAATATGTATACAGATATCGGTTAGGTGGAGGTCCATCTATTTTGGTAATATTATGTAAATATATACCACCTATTGTATTGGTATAGAAGTATGTGCGTGTGTGCACGTGTGTGTGTGAACTAGGACATGTACAGCCAAACAAACTATTTGATATATAGGCAATTTATTTGCACATAACATAACATACCAGCACGCCTGTATTCCCCGAAGGGTTAGGCAGAGGTGTATAAATGTACACCCACACCCACAGTTCGCCAGTATGTTTTTAGATTCCATGTAATAGGGGGCGAACTGATTGCCATTACCCGGGTAGAAATCCAAACTCCAAGCTGAAACTGAGAATTTCATAGAAAAACCCTTTGCTCGACTTGGGAATCGAACCCAAGACCTCTAATATAGTAGTCGCGCTTAGGACAACTAGGCTAACGAGGCACTTACTTAAGTGTTTATAAGCTTAAATAGATATTAAGTACGCATACAATAAAAATTTATATTGGCAGTGTAGTAGAAAGTCGAATAATTCTGCCTGCATACCAAATAGTTTGCTGGACAGTACCTAGACGAAACCTGTAGGTTGTAATAAGATATGAAGAGAATATATTACAATAATTAATTATGGGTTATTACTTAGCGGTTAATCGTAATCGATTTGTTACATAATCTACTTATTACAATCCTCCAATCTTGAAGCCATATATGACTATTATCGTTTTCACCATTTTCAGAAATAGAAATTCGTTTATTATCCGGGTTATTTATTGTTATTTACAAGTGAGCCCCAAACTAGGCAGTTACTCTGTATCGTGGGGCTCGCGATGGGATTTTCAAAGTCAAGAATAGAGAGGTGATTTCAGGTGTGGTGTTGTGGAAGCGTACTAAGTGATGGTAAGCATGTAATGTGGTGCGTTTTGGTCTTCTGACTGTGACTATTGTAGAAAAAAAAAATGTTTTCTCCTGACCGATTCCGGCCACGGCAGCTAATCTTTATTAGACTTGCCAAGTACGCAGGAGATACTACAGTGCATAAGTGTGTGAGCAAACACAGGTACACTCCCTCTTCCTTAACTGTCATTGGCCGATGGGACGGCAATCCGATACAACCGGGGAGAGATCAGGCGCAGGACCAACGGCTTTACGTGCTTTCCGAGGAACGGGGATGTCACACCACCGACTTCCTAACTCCGGGCTGTTACAGAAAAAATCCTAATGGAAAAATCCAATACACTTTTTGCCCGACCTGGGAATCGAACCCCACGCTGAACAGTCGTGCTATTTGGCATCAACACGTAGACAAAAAGACGTTTGTTGTGAACTCGTAATCCACATTTTGACTTTATCTAGAAACGAAGTTTTCTTCAAGGCAGTCAGACAATCGCTAGCTTTTACAATATTCCAACACAAATACGTTCCAAACCAACACAAACATAACCTGAAAAAAAAAGCTTACACCACAAAGTTGTCAAGTTCTTATCAGCCGTAAAGCGAGGCGCTATAAATCAAAGCTACTGTCATTATGACAGGTGGTATTAACAGCCAAGTCAAACTGTTAACACCGTGGTACTACAGTGACCCACTTCCTAGACTGGCTGACGTGGATAGGCGGAACAACTGCAACTGTCTTGTGTAGTGTTCATTCTTTGATTAACATCCAACTACTGTTATAAACGCGAAAGTTGGTGAGGATGGATGGATGGATGTTTGTTTCTCTTTCATTTTTGAATGGAATTAGCTGCAAGCCTCTGTATATTAGATATTGATCTAGCTTGGTACATGTAGTTTTTATTCCGTTTTAATGTTATTGTGCGATAGAATTTAAAACTTTGGCTTCATACATTTAAGGAGTGTGGACAGAAGTGATAAATTCTAGAGATTGTATCTAAAGGCTGTTTGTTTTTATTTCAATACCGTTCTTCTAGAGGGTGAAACTGATATTTTAAGAAGTTCCTTTGGATACGGCACCATAAAAATTACGAAAATGTTTGGTTATACGTTATATTACAAACCATCACCAACACGCCTGTATTCCCTGAAGGATTAGGCAGAGACGTGCTAATGTACACCCACAGTTCGCCGGCATGTTTAGGTCCCATGTAATAGGGGGCTAGCCTATTGCCATTAACCAGGCACAGATCCTAACTCCGAGTTGCTACTGAGATTCACGAATATTGTGTAAATTATTGGTATTTTTTTTCCATGAACTTCCATTCCGAAAAACAGAGTAAAGTATTGAAGGAATTGAATAGAGCCATGAAAACCACTCCGATGTATATTTTCTCTTGAATAAAACTTTATACTGTAACAATACAGCAAATTGAGTGACATCTCATATACGACGCAAACGTGACACGCTTACAAACTACAATATACTTGTGCAAAGCTTAGCACATAAAGATGTAATGTGCCGACAAGGGTGCACAAGGTTCAGCAACATAATAAACTGTTGTCGACAGGGTTATTGACATGCAAAGAATGAGGTATTGCAATCATAAACACAGTATCTGGGTTTTAGAAAGAGACGTAGAAGAACGTGTGGCAGAGACGAGACGGTATCCAAAACCTTTTCTTTTTTAACTCGATGTGCCGAATTTTATGGACTGTATATTTTTTGCACTTATACCAGTATTTTTTTTGATTAAATAGTTTATTGTACACTATATTTGACTCCCATTGACTGTCCTGTTGGTCTCGTGGTCACAAGCGTGACTGTTGAGCGTGGGGTCCCGGGTTCGATTCCCAGGTCGGGCAAAAAGTGCTATTGGGTTTTTCCATTAGGATTTGCTTAGTAGCGGCCCAGAGTTTGGAAGTTGGACGTGTGACACCCCCGTGCCTCGAAAAGCACGTAAAGCCGTTGGTCCCGGCTGTCATTCGTAGATCTTTGACAGAATAGTGAAGGATAGTCAGAAGCCAGAAAGTCTGACAACCAATCTTACCAAGAGGTATCGTGTTGCCCAGTAACTGGGTTGTGGAGGTCAGATAGGCAGTCGCTCCATGTAAAACACTGGTATTCAGCTGCATCCGGTTAGACTTGAAGCCGACCCCAACGTAGTTGGGAAAAGGCTAAGTAGTAGTAGATAGTGTTTTTTAAGCTATTAATTTATTTCTTAATAAAATAAATTAATGTTATCGGGTTATATAGGTAACAAAGCTTATCAAAAAGTTCTATTTACGTAGTTACTCCGACGAAATAAGTTATTTGTAATCTTGGAAACAACGAAATAAAGTATTTACTAAACTCGTATATTTTTTCTTCGAAAGGAAAATGATACGAAGTTCGGTGGGCAAAGGATGAGAGTAATTAGGTAAGTTACATAAATTATTGTGGAACTTTTGAAAAAATACCTATCTAGCCATTTTGTCTAGTTTAGACAAAACATTAAAAACATTGGTTGGTTGTGAAATAAACAAGCACGGTTCAAACTTTGTAAAGTTTTCAACCCTTTTGCGGGATCCAAGGTTTGATTCGCAGGTCGGGCAAACTGACATTGGATTTTCAAATTAAAAATTTCTCAGCAGTAGCCAGGAGTTTGAAATTTGATGTTGTCGCACACCAGTATCTGAGAAAGCATGTAAAGCTGTTGGTCCGGCGCGTGATCTCTCCCCGGCCGCACCGGATTGACATCCCATAAACTATGAGAGCAAAGAAAGAGGAATTACACATGTTTTTGCAGACTACAGACTTGTGTTATATCCCCTGCGTTCTTGGCTATACTAAATTCAAAATAATATTACAAGAAACGTTAAAGCTATAGTTATTTAACGATAAATATAAATCAATATAGACTATTATATATTTACAAAAAAAATACACTTAAATACAATTTGAACAACATAACTGCCGTTATTTGGCCTTTATTTGCTAATAAATAGAGTATAGTGCCTATTGAGATTGACCAATATTGACCGATCGAAATTCAAAATTTTAAAGTTTTTACTCAAAGAATATATAGAAAGCAAAATACGCAATTTCGTTTTCTAATGTGTCCTCGAGACGATGAAGGTCACTTGACAAGTCTTGGTGATTTAAGCGAATATTGATTAATATTGATCGTTTTCACTAATAAATAGCTATATTATTAAGTAACTTAGGCGATAGATTCAATATTTTTAATTTAACATGTAATTGACGTTCAAAAGTGCCTTTTAATGGTCTAATTGAAATAAATGATTTGACTTTGACTTTTGACTTTATATAACAACACGCTACGACACACGGGAGCGGAGCAGTAACAAGAAAAGTAACTTACGGCGGGTGAAATAAACCACACGGAAGAAGTCGCGGGCAGGTCGCTAGTTTTCATATAAAAACCAAGCTACTAAATCGATTCTGATAAACTATGGAACCAATCTGAAAGTATATCTTTTCAAATAAAAAATTAGTTAGTTAGTTAGTCGGAGTTAGGATTTGTGCCCGGTTAATGGCAATAGGCTCGCCCCCTATTACATGGGACCTAAAAACATACCGGCGAACTGTGGGTGTATATTAGTACACCTCTGCCTAACCCTCTGGGGAATACAGGCGTGATGGTATGTGTGTGTGTAAATAAAAAATTAAATTCTTCAAATCGGTTGATAACCTCCTCCTTTTTCTAAATCGGTTAAAAATAGATAGAAAAAGGATACTCTAGTAAGCAGTTCAGTAACTCTCGTAGTGTTCAAGACAGTAAAACTAAGTCACAACAGTATTCAAAGGCAATATGTTTCCACTTTGTGAACTGTAATCTCAAACCAAACGCACACATGTTTGAAGAGCTCCTTAGAGGCTCTTTAGTTTCGCTGAGAGATTCTTATCGGAAAGTAGATAACAGAATGTAAATCGAAGGCTTTCTCACTGGTCATTGTTTTAGACAGATTTTTCTTCTTGACATCGGCATCGTTCCCTTTTGGTTTCAGAATCGAGTTTTATAGAGTTTTTGGCAGAAAATATACACCGTTACTTTTACGCTATTCTGGAACCGAAAGATAAATATATTAACCGGGCACAAATCCTAACTACGAGCTGCTACTGAGAATTTCATAGAAAAACCCAATAACACTTTTTGCTCGACCTGGGAATCGAACCCAAGACCTCTAGCTTAGCAGTCGCGCTTAGAACCACTAGGCTACCGAGGCTTCTTTATTGGATATCTTAAAAAAAATTAACAATGCCAATAGTAACTATTACTCGACTGGAGTTCCTGTTTCTGGCTCCAGTACGATGTAAAAATGAACGTGTCTAATAATGTCTTGCTTAAAAATTCGTGTGTTCAACAACAATCTTAATCTCCTTCTATTTATTTATTTATTAAACTTTATGCACATATGTAAAAAAAAGTACGCCGTACAAAGACGGACTTAATGCCTTAGGCATTTTCTACCAGTCTACCTTATGGTGAGGCAGAGACAAAACATAGTAGGTGCAAGGAAGAGGAACTGAAAGTTTTCAAGGAAAATATATAATAATTAATACATAATTATATACATACAAACAAAATATCTAAAGTAGAGAGAGATCAAAATACATAGGTGGGGAAATAAAACAAATTAATTGTGGGACGAGTCTGCCAACTTCTTATGCAAGTGTTCGCGAGCTTTTATCTTGAATGTGAACCGACTGTTCTATCATAAACGCGAAAGTTTGTGAGTGTGAAAAGATGTGTGGTAGTAGGATAACTTAGGACTTTCCTCTAAGGCCCTGTCGTAAGCAAATGTTTAGGTAATTGACAATAACGCATCGCGGCAACAAATAAAGTACAAAATGGCGGTACGTTTGATGTTAGTTGAATCGGATAGCCACAAAAATAACAGTAATTTTTAAGTTTTCGTCAAATTGGGAAAAATACACAGCTCAGTAGAATAATTTATAGATATGTCTTTCCAATAATATCATTACATGAAATTGTATAGTTTATACTCAAGATTCTGAGATGAATGCGACGAAAAAAAATTTGTATGCTCTCCTTTACTATTTTTTTTAACGTGACACTATTATACTTTCATGAAATATTTATAAATAAGTATTTTCTTTGAACCCTTAACTTTTCAGGTTTGTAATATGTACCAATACGCCAGACTATGAGACAAAAAAGGCTAAAATTTACGCAGACGTCATCGCAGGCAACTTTACAAATTTGGAAAAAAAATTATAATGATGCCTTAATTTCATTACTTTAAGTTGAAATTACCGGAATAGAAAGAACAACAATACTCCACGTCTTTGTTCAAACAAAACAAGAAACAATTAATCTTTGTAAACATTCTACTTTCTTAATTAAATACATTCAATTGTAATGCGAATTAATTGTTTTTGATCATTATCACAAATTCACAACAGAATACAATACGTTTCAAAACACATTCGAAAGGACATGCGACAATACTTTTACCACGGATTCAATTCATGATTTTATATATTGATAAAGTTATAGATATTTTTGGTATTGACTGCCTCGTATACCTAGTGGCCCTAAGTGCGACTGCTACGCTTAAGGTCTTAGGTTCGATTCCCAGGTTGAGCAAATAAGTGTTATTGGGTTTTCTATTGAGATAGGATTTGAGCCCGGTTAATGGCAATAGGCTCGCCCCCTATTACATGGGACCTAAACATACCGGTGAATTGTGGGTGTACATTGGTACACCTCTGCGTAATCCTTCGGGAAATACAGGAGTGATGGTATGTATGTGTGTATGTTTTTGATACTTTTCGTTGGAATATTTTTTTTTCAACCTGTATTGTTCCACAGCTGGGAAAACTCCTTCCCATTGCATTCCACTCAACCTGGTTATTTAAAAAAAAAATAAGCTAATTTTTTTATCATACAATAGTGCAACACAATACTGTCAAAATGTATGGAATAGCTATTTTTTTAAAGAATCGATAATTTTTTTATCAAGAGGGTTTAGAATCATATACTAAATCCATGGTAAACAATTCGCTTCAACTGTGTAAACATAAGGTCCGAAACACACGCTATAGTTTTGCTAAGCGTCTTAACCGCTTAAGTCTCGTCTTGTAGTGAACCAATCCCTCTGTTGTGCATATTTATGATTTCTAGTTTAGAACTTATTCCAACGAATCGCTTTCATATGGTGGCTGTGAGTAATCCTCCTGCACGTGTATTTTCTGTGGAGCTAGAGTATTGAATTAGGCGGCTGCTTAATGTTAGTGATTATACATATCGTCCGCGTTTTTTTTCACCCATGTTACGTTACGTCTTTGGTTACTGTTATATATAATATTCCCCATGAAACTAGCTATAATACATAAAAACATTTTTCAATCCGACTGGCAGTTTCTGAGATTAGCAGGTTTAAACAAACAAACGTACAAAAAAAAAAACTTTAGCTTTGTGACAAAAGTATAGATTTAGCCAGAGAGTAACAAATTGTGGTTCAGTAATAAATGCGTGTTCAACAAAGTAGTAACGAGTATAGGAATAAATTACACCAATTAGAACAAGGTATAGCACTCGCCACGAGTCGTGAGCACAAATGTCAAGTTAATTTTCGGGATTTCGGGTTCCTTTCTGGGTATTTTAGGCCGCCGACGCTGCACGCAATTTGTCCGTCAGTCGGACCGATCGTGTGCAACGTCGGCGCCCCAAAAAACCCCGAAAGGAACCCAAAAACCGAAAAATTAACTTAACATCTGTGCTCACGACTCGTGGCGACTAATATACTAATAGTCAGTTTCTCTAAAATTATGCTTTGCTTTTGACTCAGTCCAGTTGTTCTGGCCAAGAGAGTCAACACACAATCTCTTAGTAATGAAATTAATCACTTTCCTGTGGCAAATGTGTTACATAATTTTGACGTGGGTTAGTTCGTTTTGGCAAAACTAAGTTCAATTAACGGTGTGGTTAGCTACCGTCTTTAAAATAATATTTTGTTTTTAACTGGAGCCAATTAATGATAGACTTTTAAGCTTCGATATACTAGTGTAAGTTTATTATTATTCAAGTTTTATTATTATTCAATTTAGGCATTAGCATCCATAGAATTACAAAACTAACTAACATACCATCACGCCTGTATTCTCCGAGGGGTTAGGCATAGGTGTCCCAATGTACACCCACAGTTCGCCGGTATGTTTAGGTCCCACGTAATAGGGGGCGAGCCTGTTGCCATTAACCGGGCACAAATCCTAACTCCGAGCTGGTACTGAGAATTTCATAGAAAAACCTAATAATATTTTTGGTCGACCTGGGAATCGAACCCAAGACCTCTAGCGTAGCAGTCGCGCTTAGGAACACTAGGCTAACGAGGCAGTTAACATGTTAAGTAATAAATATTAAAATAGAGAAAACTAATAAAATAAAAGATTTTATTGTTTGTTTGTACCGAATACGCTCTGAAACTATTAGACCGATTTTAATTTTTTTTTTCACCGATAGATAGTTATATCTTGAGTAACATAGGCTAAATAACATGACGCTGCGACCCATGGGAGCGGAACAGTAACCACAGGCGAAACTTAATGCGTGTAAAATAAGCCACGCGGACAAAGTCGTGGGCAGCTCGCTAGTATTTAAAAAAGCAATAACACCCCAAGAGCCGGTTTTGATAAGCTGTATGAATTAATTTTATTTTTAGTACCAGAAGCAGTCGGTAGTCAATTATGGTACCTATTGCGCTCAAAACGCCCACCAGTTAGTCAAATCGCTCCACATTGTAATAGTTTCTCTGCTGTAACCCTAAAGGCTGTAACACTGAACCATTATAGCGGTAACGTGCGTCGAGGTAATCAATCAAGCCCCGTTGACTCACATTCGAAGTGGCTTGACTTTTGGCCGGATTGGTGTCACTGGCGCCCTACACCTTATTACCAAATTGCTATCGAATACGGAAAAAAAAGGTTTAGTTAGTAATTGATGAATGTGCTTTTTTGTTGGCGTTTAAGAGTAATTTAATAAAACCTTTTTTAACCGACTTCAAAAAGAAGGAGGTTATGAATTCGGATGTTTATTACACATACCATCACGCCTGTATTCCCCGAAGGGTTAGGCAGAGGTGTAACAATGTACACCCACAGTTCACCGGTATGTTTAGGTCCGATGTAGAAGGAGGCGAGCCTATTGCCATTAACCGGGCACAAATCCTAACTCCGAGCTGCTACTGAGAATTTCATAGAAAACCCCAATAACACTTTTTGCTCGACATGGGAATCGAACCCAAGACCTATAGCGTAGCAGTCGCGCTTAGGACCACTAGGCCTCAGTTAAATTAGTTGATAATGATGACATAAAAAAAGAAAGAAGTTATTCAATTCTCACAAATCAAAACTCAGCCACCCATCGGCATGAACCGCAAATTATATTAACCCCTATACAATGTTGTTATCTAAAAGTATAACTACAGGGGCTGACATTATTAATGGTACAGCATTATGGCGGCCAGGCGAAGTTCCGTTCTAGCGAGCACCCTCGTATGGTGAAATATCAACGTACATTACATTGACATGGTGACTCGTAGGTTTATTAAGCGGCTTTATAAGGACATATATACACTTGTGTTACGGGCTCAAAACTTGACAAATAACTACACAGTTTCAATAGTAGTACTATGTATAATATTTATGGATACTAATGTAATAAAGCAATTTTTTTGTTTAGGGATGGGAAATCATCAAATGACTGCCTCCGCCCTGGGCGGGGCGGAAATTTAATTCACGCAATTCGTTTCTGAGATTAGCACGTTAAACTAAAACAAACAAACTCTTCAGCTTTATAATCTATACTAATATTATAAAGCTAAAGAGTATGTTTGTTTGTTTGTTCGATTGAACGCGCTAATCTCAGGAACTAGTGGTTAGAATTGAAAAAATATTTTTGTGTGGGATAGTCCATTTATCGAGAAAGGCTATAGGATATATAACATCACGCTACGACACAGGGGAGTGGAGCAGTAACCAAAAACGTAACCTAATGTGGGTGAAAAAACTACGCGGATAAAGTCGCGAGCAGAAGCTAGTTTTAGTATAGATTGATATGTTTGACCGGGGCCCTGACTCAGACTTTACAACTATTCCTAAGACCACAATCGCTTTAACGGGGGCAGGTACTTAAAGTTGGGTGCTTGTGGCAGCAATTTAATTGGTTGTAGTATTCTCAGTCAATTAATATACGTTGGATAGTAAAAATGACATTATTTTGTAGTGTTTCATTACTGGGACTATAATGTTTACACTTCATTTTCAACTTACACTTTTTTTGATAATAACATACCATCACGCGTGTATTCCCCGAAGGGTTAGGCAGAGTACACACAGATCGCCGGTATGTTAAAGTTCCATGTAATAGGGGGCGAGCCTATTGCCATTAACCGGGCACAAATCCAAACTCCGAGCTGCTACTGAGAATTTCATAGAAAAACCCAATAACACTTATTGCTCGACCTGGGAATCGAACCCAAGACCTGTAGCGTAGCAGTCTTTTGATAATTTTAAACATTAACTGGTATTATCATTAAATTCACTATACTAGTACTATTTAATAATAACAGTCAACCGAAATGGCGGAATCAGTGGTATTGTTCTTCTTTCACATTGAATCCTACATATTCTGTATGAGTGCATCAACAAACAATGTATATTCTACTCATGAAGTTATACTATAAACTTATACTATACTGATAAACTTATGATTCTCTTATGAGAATCTTTTATATTAAGGTCGGGTGTATAGATAATAGTGTGAAAACATCATATGTATGCAACAGTGTTGGAGCCAGTGTATCGATCAATAAGTACAGACGGTTACTTAAAAGTCACTCTGTAATTAATGGCCACACTTGCAGTGACGGAGTTTAGTGAACTTTATGGGATTGTACGAAGGCCGTATTTGAAAGTGAGATTATTTTTTGTAAATGCAACTCAACTAAGTAAACAAACTAGTACTAAGCAAACTTGTAAGATAAAGCACAGAATCGTGAAAGATGGAAGAAGTGGAGGTAAATCTTTGCCCAGGAGTGGGACAGAACAGGATAGTATATAAATAAATTATACCTAAGTACATAAAACGATGTATAAGTAATTAATACGTCATCAAAATCGTTTGTAACATATCTTCACACATATTCCACCCTCATGCTTATTGATTTCTAAATATGAAATATGGTGGAAAAATTCAGATATAAAAGAATGATGGGAACTTGTCATATGAAGTTCTCATCATTCCTTAAGCCAGTGGTGCCCAACAGGTAGCTCTCGGTGCCTAGCAGCACGCGGCCTGTTATCTAGGCGCCCCCGAACATCCTATAAATCGAATAAGGAATATACACATTTATTAAATTGGGGAAAATTAACTAAACTCATAGGTAGTTTTGGAACTATTGAACTGAATATAAGTCTATTTGAATTTTAGTATATTTACATAATAAATTAAAGCCACATTATTTAATTACACCACGTAATTAAATAATGTGGCTTCCTTTATCTCATTTACGTCCTTTTATTGTACCGGAGATGCACGCGTGGTGTGTCGGGGTTTTCAAAATTCCCTTGGAGCCACATAAACATACCGGCGACCTGTGGGTGTACATTGGTACACCTCTACCTAACACAGGCGTGATGGTATGTGATGTGCCCTTAGAGCAATACCAGTTGGACACCACTGTCTTAGGCAATATAGTAAAATATAGTAGTACGAGCAGAAGGGCCCTTTGTGAAGGAGCGCGTCCCAGGGAAGTACTACCACAATACCTATTTTTGTCATAAAACAGCGTTGCTGTGTTCCGGCGTGCCGGTGTAATTTAAGCTACATGAGTCATTTCAACTTTGTCTCTGGGATGGCAATGCATTTGCAAGGCCACTGGTATTACAGATGTCTATAGGCAGGGGTGACCACTTAACATCAGGAGAGCCGTGGATTTGTTTACCCACCAATGATATATATGTTTGAATCCATATTAATGTGCGACAATAAAGTACCCACTGACCTTTTTAAAATAGAAAGGTACGTTTAAGTACCTATATTTCTTAAAAGGAAAAACCAGAGCTCGTCGTTCATTGAATAGCCTGGCTACGTGAATTTCCCATATTTTCTTTATGTATGCGCATATATGGGGCAGCCATTTTAATTCAGTGATTGGGATTGCTACCTACGGATGGAGGCTGTATTGTACAAGTACATAGCACTCGTTTGGACATGGCACCATCGCATGTTGCCAAACTGTATTGGATTTCAGGTAAAAATTTTAGACCAGATATTTTCAAAAATTCATTCGTACGTTCACACTTCCCTTTCATCTCAGGCACCTTCCCCTCCGCTACCCCCTAACAATACCATAATTTGAAGCTACTACAACAACATAGAAGACTCTCTTGGCAAAATCAACTGGTTGCTAATTTGATTTAACTGCCTCGTTAGCCTAGTGGTCCTAAGCGCGACTGCTACGCTATAGGTATTGGGTTCGATTTCACACGTTCATTTTCCCGGGTTGAGCAAAAAGTGTGATTGGGTTTTTCTATGAAATTCTCAGTAGCAGCTCGAAGTTAGGATTTGTGCCCGGTTAATGGCAGTAGGCTCGCCCCCTTTTACATGGAACCTAAACATACCGGCGAACTGTGGGTGTACATTGGTACACCTCTGCCTAACCCTTAGAGACCCCCAGAACCCCCAGAGTTAGTAACTAACGCGAGGTTAAATGACAAAATGTCATACATAAAGAGTCCATGTTAGCAAGTAACCCGTAATTTAAAGATAACAATTGCTGGCCTCAACGGGTCTAAAACATGAGGTTCAGTTACCGTAGCACGTCTCGTAGCACGAACCAACTAAACCTTGTAGACGCCGTGTGGGTTTTCTTCTTTTTGTTGAAAGGGTTATTCTAAAATGTACGCTCATGTCCTAAGTAGCGAGGGTGACCATTCGAACCAAGACATAAATCTTCCTAATATCATAAAAGTGAAAGTTTGTATGTTTGTTATGTATCACGCTTTTACGGCTAAAGTTTAACACATAGACTAATTTTTATCCCATTTTCGTGATCCCGTGGGATAATTTAAAGAACAGACTCAGCTTAATTTAGGTTTTGTGTTCAATTACAGAATTTTACTATCTATCCAAAACAAAGTTTAAATAATTTTGTGTACATAAACTTTTTTATTTTATTTCAAGTGCGAGTCGGACTCGCGCACGTAGGGTTCCGTACCATTGTCTATAAAAACGACAAAAAAAACACGTTTGTTGTATTTAAGGGGGGCTCCCCCTAAATGTTTGTGTAGCGACATCTAGCATTTATTTTAATTTGATTTAATTAGTTATTTTTAAACTGAATATAATACCTAAATATTCTGTGAATATTTTAAGCGTCTACCTGTTGCCGTTATCAATATCGAGCAAAAAAAAGAAAGTTTGTTGTGTGGATTATGGGTTATTTGGTATTTGTTTTTATAGCAGCAACAAATACACAAAATACATGATCTATGAAAATTTCAACTGTTTAACTATCACGGTTCATGAGATACAGCCTGGTGACAGACGGACAAACAGACGGATGGACAGCGGAGTCTTACTAATAGCCTCATTTTACCCTTTGCGTACAGAACCCTAAAAAGACAAAGGCGCGGGCCGGAGCTAGCAATTAAATATATGTCTACATAGTATAAACGCTATCATCACCGCAGCTTTGCCTGTCTTGGAATTAATTACTGGCTCTTGTGGCACTCGTTCAGTTACAAAGAAACAGGTGTACTTTGCGAAATAATTACGTCTCTGTTGTCGTCTCGTTACAAATTGTGCGCATACGTTGAGGTATTAGAAGAGTTTAATACTAATTAGAATCAAAGGAATTGTTAAATTATTGTTTTCACGTTCTTAGAGATAATGGACCGATTTCCGTACATTGAAATCGACTAAAAATTACATTATTCGTAAAATAATTTGAGTTTTTTGATTGTAGAAATAGAATATACTATTATGTAATATGTGTTTGGTGAAATATTGCTACCAACGACGTTACAATCAATTACTTTTCGATTTTCCATATCTGTGGGTAACACACGGAGTGTAAAGAAACACTTCTAGCATTGTTAATTACGTATCCTACCCATGAAACTAAGTAACATTAAACCCAAATTATTGTTACGTAAATGAGAGTATATTCAGTAAATCATCATCATTATCATGCTGACATGATAATGATGACATTATAACGATGATGATTGTGGCTAACCACAGGACGTCCACAGCTGGACACAGGCTTCCCCTATAGACTTCCAAAAGGACCGGTAGGAAACGGCCTGCATCCAGCGGCTCCCTGCAATATTAATCGGGTCGTCCGTCCAACTTGCGGGTGGACGTCACATGCTACGCTTCCCGGTGCGTGGTTTGCATTCGAAAACTTTGCGGCCCTATCGGCCGTCAAAAACTAGTTATAACAAAACAAATTGGAACTTTAAATAACCTTCAATACCCTCGGAACCAGAAGGTTCCCAGGTAAATTCCAGAACAAAACAGTGATCGCAACGATAGGAATGGGGAGGAAGAAAATGTAAATCTCGGCTTCGTTAAGTGACTTTTGCCACTCTCTTTACTTGTTCTCATGACTGTACCATTTACCTAGATGGGTAAGTATAGGTGAGATGATTTTACGAATAAGGGTGGGGCCAAACGAAAGTACTTGAGTGTGTTGTGTGTTGCGTTTTCCATACTAATATTATAAAGAGGAAAAATTTGTTTGTTTGTAACGAATAGGCTCCGAAATTACTGGGCCGATTTTAATCATTGCTTCACCAATAGATACTACTACAATATTCCTGAGTAACATAGGCTATATAACATCACGCTACAACCTACTGGAGCGCAGCAGTAACCAAAGACGTAACTTACCGCGGGCGAAATAAGCCCCGCGGACGAAGTCGCGAGCAGTTCGCTAGTTTGAGATAGACTGACAATTCAATTGCAATTCATTCTTTGGTGTTGCAGGCGTCCATAGACTACAGTAACCGCTTGCCATCAGGCGAGCCGTATGCATATTTGCCACTATGGTGCTATAAAAAAAATTGCATCGCCATGCCACACACAGGACTTTTTCATAAAAAGCAATGCAGCGTATATTACACGATACCAAAATCACAAAATTACGTTCATTCGGGCTCACCCTTACCCCTTCAATCGCATAAGTGTAACCGAAATCACATCTCCTGAAGGTAAATATTCCTGATGTATTTCCGCCCTAATACACACCCCTGAGAAATGACATGTAGGTAAGAGAGAGAACAAGGAAATTGAAAGAAAATTCTTTCTTCCGTCTTACTCTAACATAATTTTTACGCAAAGCACTACTTCGACCGGCTGCGGGTTGTTCGCAAGAGATACCGCGCCCCCGGAACGCAAAGGGCACAAGAAGGAACATGGGTGGGTTTTAGTCAGTAAAAGTCTGACACTCCCTCCCGCCCCGCCCAGGGCGGGAGAAGTTATTTGATGATTCCCACCCAACAAAAAAAAAAAAAAAAAACTACTTCGACCGAAAAATACTTTACAAATTGAAGTCTAAAAAAGTATAACGATATAGGTACTGTCACAAACAAAAACTTTTTAAACAAGTTGCCAGATAAAATCAAAAACATTTTTTCCTCGAAAAAAGGAAAGGAGCATGCGCCAATTCGGACCCACTTTTCTCAACGTTACTCAACAGTGAGGAGACCCCTGTCATATGAAACCTCTTAAAGAGTACTTCATTTCATTCTGTGGCAGCTAACTTTAAATCCAGCGCGAGAATGGTGTTCTGGTACATTCTGTCATTGTCGTGTAATTCCTGGGCAAAAATTCCCACACTGTCCAACAGAGACGTGCACCAAAACACCATTTTTTGAACTTAGCTGTCATGAAATAAGAGCTTTCATATGAAACGTGTCTCATCACTGTTGAGCAATGTTGAAAAGTGGGTCCAACGGTGCCCATGGCCTTTTATTTACGTCTTTTTATCGTAGGAAAAATATTTTTGATTTTATCTGCCAACATGTAGTCATAAAACAGTACGAAAAGCTATTGTATAATTGTCGTTATTATTCACCTGACACGTGCCAGCTCATATTTCTGCGAAAGTTTCTGACGCAGACTTAACGTCATCCATCCACAAGGCTATGATATCGCTTTAACTCTGGTAAAAACTTTTAATAACCTCGTACCGTATTTCTGCATAAAGTTCAAAGCAATTATAACCTTTTCAACCTAGTATCTACCTAGGAATACTGTACAACTTCATAGCATGATTTTCTGATAATCCCTAATGTTGGTTAACATTTAATTAAAAAGCAGTAAATATTTAATTAAACTTCTGAAATACAAACAGTTAACAAGTTATAATAGCAGGTAAATTAAAAACCGGGTTCGAGTAATTTGTTCGAAAGAGTTACCGCCGCCCTGGAACGCAAAGGACATTAGGAAGAACAGGGATGGGTTTTAGTCAATGAGAGTCTGACACTCTCTTCTGATCATCTCTCATTTGATGATTTACCATCCTTAAAAAAAAACTTTAAAAGGCAAATTAAAAAAGTATACGCGAAAAACCAAAATACAGGGTAATTTAGAAAAGGTATGGCGTTCGGTAGTGTGTTTTCATACAAGTCAGAGTGTCACCATGATTGATCAAAAAGTATGCTGGATACTGTAACTATCCTTTGCAATATTATCCTAGTTCATTTCAGAATAAAGGAAATACGCACATTACCTTTCGACACTCCCGACTTATTAATTAATTGTAGAAGAACAAAGAATCTTTTACTTCAAGACGTACAAACATACGTACAACCGCGTCGTTTAAATATATTTAAAATGACAGTCAAACAAAGGATCATATCACACCCTTTCACTCGCCCAATATAATGTTGTAGTGAAGGAGCATGATTACCGCCGCCATTTTTTTCAATTCACATAATGTAAAAAGAACCAAACGCAACACCCAAAAACGATTGATGGAAAAGCCACACGTAATTCGAGAATTCACTCAGGCCGATTTAAAAATGCCACCGACGAATAATAAATGGGGGTTGTTAATATTCAGTGAGGTTCTATTATGAAAAAAAAAAGGCAATTTGTCGACCTTTCACACTCACGTTTACACGGAGAAGTATGCGTACCTCGTATTATTTGGGGAACTTAAAAAGGACGCGGAATCAAAGCAAGTGACGTGACCAACAAAGAAAATACATATTTTATTTTATTCGGGAATCTCACTCACAGCTAGAGTAAATCAGTGTTCGAGTAAAATATTAAATTGAAGGCCATTGATACATATTCTACTAAACTTGAAACAAAGAAGGTCAGTACTAAGCATATAAAAAGATGGGTACAACCAAGGTCGATTCTTCCTGGGCCTGTACCACCATCTCTTGTAGCAGTACCATTTTAATATTACTTTGTAATTTCAGTTGTTGGATTTTGAACTCTCGGCGCTGAGCCTAGCGTTGGAATTTCAATAGCGTACAAGGCAAAGTAATATTAAAGTAATGCTGTTTTCAGAGATGGTGGTAGGCTCCCTCGTCAATTATACTTTATCAGATGCCGTCGTAATCATATTCGTTTTAAGACAATCATTTAATAACCGATCGGTGCCCGGAACCGGTGGGCCACGCCTATGCAAAAAATGTAAATCAAAATGAAAAAAAGGTGGTTGAAAAAAATCATTTTTTTTATGCATATTTTTGTATAGACTAGAATGATGAAACTAAATAGTTAAGTTGTTTATTTTTTCTTTAAACGCAATAATCTCCAGCACGTCTGTATCTAAAAAACACAAAATTAAAAATTTTAGGTAACCCCCGACAGAAGAAAAATATCACTACGGCAGCTAACAAAAGAGTTGATATCTTTGAAATCGCTGAACCGATTTCCATCAAACAAAGCCAAGAACACTCCCGACTAATTAACCTTTCAAAATCAAAATCGGTTCATGCGTTCGGGAGCTACGGTGCCACAGACAGGCGCACATACACACACAGACACGTCAAACTTATAACACTACGTCTTATTGCGTCCGGGGTTCAAAATTATTTCGATAATATAAGGCTACGTTATTCTGTGCTAAATTCACGTGAAGTCAGTCAGTTTACAACATAACATAACATACCATCACGCCTGTATTCCCCGAAGGCTTAGGCAGAGGTGTACTAATGTACACCCACAGTTCGCCGGTATGTTTAGGTCCCATATAATAGGGGGCGAGCCTATTGCCATTAACCGGGCACAAATCCAAACTCCGAGCTGCTACTGAGAATTTCATAGAAAAACCCAATAACACTTTTGCTCGACCTGAAAATCGAACCCAAGACCTGTATCGTAGCATTCGCGCTTAGGACCACTAGGCTAACGAGGCAGTTTACTATAATGTATAAATTAATATTACAACAAAATGAGAGCAAATAAAAGTCCAATAACAACATTCGACAGAAGGCCGGTATGCATTTAATAAGAAAGATATTTAATAGCCACGTTTAGGTAGACTATTCTAAGAATGTTACCTATGCAAAATTGCTTTCAACACCCGCCTCTCATGTTATGCCGATAATGTTAAAGTTCACTCATATCGGAACACGCCATCGGCCTATTAATAGACTTGCGAAACTGAATTTCATGTTATTTATAAATGACTATCTCCTGCCTGCGACTTCGTCTGCCTAGACTCCAAAATAAAGCTCAAGTCCTGAATGGTCACACGGGAATACAAAAACAGGGTACACATTTTCGTATGTGTTAATTTAGATTAATATGTATATAAGTATGTGTGCCTAATTTCAGCTAAATCTGTTTAGGCGTTTAGGCATGAAAGAGAAAAAATATCAAAAAATTATGTACCGTGATACCTTTTGTTATGAGAATATTCTAAAAATGTAATACACCATCATCTTTATTAACAGTCTTTCTCAATGAATTATTATCCTATAATGAAACGTGGACAAAACTAATTATTTCTGAAAAGGGATTAGTGAATCCATGATTCGTCTAAAAATACTAATTTTTAATTACCAGCTCTACTTAATTGCACTTTATTTAAAAAAAAAGTAACAGATCAATAAATAATATTGCTGTGCATCTATCCAAAAAAAAAAAAGTAGTTTTTTTTTGAAACGATACATTTGTTTACTTCATCTCGAATAAAGCAAATAATGTAAACAAATACTAGGTGCATTACGTGGCTTCACTCAGCCGGGAGCCAGTGACTAATGGATGCCTGCCACCCCCTATATTGAGTTTTCTACTTGACAGGTGGTTTTATCCTGCCAAGTTATATTGGAATCTGAAAAAAAGTAGCCGTTGAAATACCAAAATGATTTTGTCGGGCTCATATTTTTTATTGGACAAAAAAATCGAGAATGTTATAAGGTACAAACTTTACAATTGATTTGCAGTTGTAATAAGTATACAAATAATGCAAATAGTGATTTTTAAAAGCAATTGTTGAGCTCTAGTGGTGGCCACACGAAATTTTCATGTAATTTTTATGACATTTATTGATTGCATGGCTATTGGTCGCTAACACTATAGTATATTTCAGTGTGTGGCAGCACTTATAGTTAACTTTCACAAATCCGCCATCACAGTTTAATTAAGGCCTTCTGAGACACTAGTTTCTCCCTGCGACTTCTTCCCCGTTGAAATCAAGTAAGTATACCATTATAAATACACTAAGATATTTGGGAATAATGCAACTTTTTATCAATGAAAGATTTTTGAAAACAGACCCATACTTCCAAAGGTTACTAAAATAATACTAATATTATGAAGAGGTACAGTTTTATTTTTAATTTTTTGTTTGTAGACCACAAACAAAGAAATAGAACTTCACCTCTTCATAATATTAGTATTCTTTCTATTTATAAATTAGTACCCAAACATATAGTACTTCCACGGCGGCCCTCCGGCAATTTTGTAACAATTTACGTAATTTTACAAAAGTTTACAAATTACTTTCACTCACAAACCAAAACAATTCTAAGGAAAGGTGTGCGTATTTCCATCTTGTAATATAATTTCGTGGTATCCAGTCATAGTGGGGTGAAGCAGGCTTATTCTGCAAAAGATTCAAAGTTATTATAGTAATACAACGAAATTACTCTTTTACCGTTTTGTCTAGACATAGTTTATTGCTGAAGCACAGTGTATTATGTTCTATAATTAATATTATGTCGTAAAATATTCTTATGTCTACGAAAATCACTTAGTGGGCATTGGGCCAAAGAAAATGTTTGTTTAACCTTTCTGTTATCGCAAATGTTATCAGAGACATTTTTTCTTATATAAGTAACCGCCACGATTCGTGAGCACAAACGTAAACTTTCTTTCTAGCTTTTATGGGGCACTGACGCTGCAAGCGAGTGGTCCGTTTGTCGGACCGATCGCGTAACAACTATAACATCTAAGGAGTTCGGAATAACCCCACTATGGTGAAAGGCAACTATCGGCCGTATCTAGCGGAAATTGCGCCCCCAAGCCAAGGGTCGATCTAATCGGATCGTTGCGTGTACCGCACAGATCATTAGCGCCATCTACTGATAGTTCTGCCTTTCTTTACCGCTACAGGGTTGGTAAACCATTTGCATGCGTGATGTAGAAGCCTGGAGAAAAAGGTAGGCACGGCATTAATTAATGTAAATCAATGTCAATGGACAAAAGATATGAGTGACCAGCTTACTCCATGTAAAATGTCTCGCTGATGGTGGCGCGTACGTTGGATCTTTCGGTTTCCTTCAATATGGTTGAGCTAAATGGTGCTGAAGCACACGTCATGTTCGTGAACGGACGCTGCCAGTTGGGATTGGTCTATTGGACCTTTATTGTTTTCACATATAGAAGCAACCAGGATATTGTAACCAAGATTTTGTAAAAAATAAATTGAAAGAAAAGAGTGTCCGTGGAGTTTCTTGCTCGTTCTTCTCCATAGAGACCTACGTTTTGGAACGAGAAACTAGCTTCAACTTCAACTGTAACTTCTGGACAATTCAAAAGTGCCTGTAAATGGTTTAATTGAAATAAATGCTTTGACTTGACTTTAACTTTTAAATATCTCCATACTAAATAGAAGACCTCTACATCGTTTTTACCAAAACCAGCGAAACTTTAATGAAAATCAATTCAACTGTTTTGGAGATTAACCGGAAAAAACTGACAGACCGACAAAAATTTTAAAAGTTGTTTTCTTCTTTTAAGTTAGTGGAAGTGTAAGTAAAACTGTTATTTTGACATTACAACCAATTTAATTTACATATATAGATTCTAATATAGTAAGCTAGCAAAGCAAGTCTACTCTTTAAAAACATCATGGCTGGAATAAAGGAAAAAGTAAAAAGGTTCATCATCCCTGCAACTCGACATTTACGTTTTAAAAGTCTTTCTAAACGTTTGGAACCTGTCACTTTGTCAGTGACCTGTATTTAAGTTCGCCCTCGTGCGGTCAGATAGCCGATAACATCAGGTTTATTGAGGAACAGTTGAAATAGGCGTAATTTTCTTTTAACACATTATGTCCACACAAACCTTGTTTGTGGTTGAAAAGGGATTTTTACACTCAAGTAATACCTACGCGCTTTATAAGTGTGTTGACATCAGATTTTATAGAAAAATCTTGTACGTACCTACTTAATTTTTGAATAAAAACTTTGACTGTTAAGACACGTGCACAAGAGTGACTATTCTCGTTAAATTTTTGCTGTTTTTATGTTTGCGCGCAGGTGTGGACATAACAATAAGCCAGGTCTTTTTTGTGTAAATAACACTAGCTGAATTTAGTTGAAATGAGCTGAAGGTGATGCGGGCAGCGCAGAACCAGTCATTGTGGCTGTCTGTAGGAGAGGCCTATGCCTAGTAGTGGACCTCGTTCGGCTGATATGAAGATTATGATGTGAGCCAAAGGTGAGCTTGATAAATTTATGTGAAGTGAGTTTGTGGTCAATTCTCATAGTGTGTGTGGAATTTTTTTTTTTTTTTATTTTTTTAATGGGACAAGCCCGCCACACTATTCCCAACCACTGCAACTTCTGTAAGCCAGAATCAACAGTGGAGACCGCCAGAAGAGCGCCGAGGCAATGAAGCTCGACGAGTCCCGGAGAAACGATAAAACTGTCTTGGATCCCGCAACGAAATTGGTGTGTGTGGAATGACGGAATTACTTATTTCAGCTAAAACCGAGGATTTATTTTTAGAATATGATACTAACACATAACATACTATCACGCCTGTATTCCCCGAAGGGTTAGGCAGAGGTATACTAATCTACACCCACTGTTCGCGTGTGGTGTGTTTTAGGTCCCATGTAATATGGGCCGAGCCTATTGCCATTAACCGGGCACAAATCCTAACTCCGTGCTATTACTGAGAATTTCGTAGAAAAACACAATAACACTTTTTGCTCGACCTGAGATTCGAACTCAAGACCTCTAGGGTAGCAGTCGCGTTTAGGATCACTAGGCTAACGAGGCAGTTTCGTAATTGAATATGACAATAATTAGCAATATTAATAATTTTCTCCCGACCCATTGTCAGTTACGACGGCCTATCTCAATGGAGACTAACCACGCATACTATAGTGCACAAACACAGGACTGGACTACTTCACACTCATTTTGATATTATATAAGTCTATTAATCCCTGGCTCCAAAGTATTTCAGGCAATTATTTTTTTAAACCAACGTCATGTTACAGCAATAACTTAAGCGTGTAATATGACAACAACTAGTCGAACCCGCATACCGCACGAGTGCTTTTAACAGTATGTTGGCCGCGGTCAGTCGGCAATTAGCGAACCTTTGATATTTATTATGTAATAACATACTATCTGTCATTTGTAAAACCACTGCGTAGGCTTGTAACCGTTCGCTTTTTAGTCGTAATTATTTTCAGTTTACAGTGGAAAATGTCAATGAGCTAAACTAATGCTGTTTTAAGATGAATTCAGTTTTTTTTTTATAAATAAACTGTACATAGTTTGTAATCTAATTATTTTGATTATCGATTTATTTATTTTATACACATATAATTTACATTTTTAAATATTAATATAAAAAATATAAAAACATTTAAAAATATAAAAAATAGTAGCCCACCGGTATCGGGAACAGGGTCCAAGCTACCGGTAGTCAGGGCTCCTGAGAAAGGAATCTCCTAACAATACGCGCCGTGTCTAGGAGTACCGCTTTCTGAATCAAGCCCTTGATCCAACTGCCCAACGAGAGCCTCCTCAGGTGATGGTCGAGGCTCTTGGCTATTACGCCATTAGCCGTCACGACTATCGGCACAATGATTGCTGTACTCACATCCCACATATCGACAACCTCGCGAGCCAGGTCAAGATACTTAATTTGTTTATCTTTCTCAGCTTTCACGTAATCTAATTATTATTATTATTTAAGTAAGTTTTATAATTGTAATAAATAGTTAGTAAATAAATAAATTCAAATCAATTACTTCAAATTAACCAGTTACAGGCACTTTTAAATTCAATCTTTGTGAAGGAGCTCGTCCGGAGAAGTACTACCACCGTACCTATTTCTGCCGAAAAGCAGCGTTGCTGTGTTCCGGTTTAAAGGGTATGGGTACCGGTGTAATTACAGGCACATGAGACATTTCAACTTTGTCTCTGGGATGGCAACGCATTCGTAAGACCTCTGGTATTGCAGATGTCTATAGGTAGCGGTGAACACTTAACATCAGGTGGCTCGTCGGCTTGTTTGCCATGCGATGACATAAACAAAAAGGTCAGTCAGAAAATTGTGAATGCGGTGCTCCCGACCAGACAATGGCCCATTTACTTCAGCGTCTAAAGTGACCCTACACCTGCACTTTAGAGGACATTAACAACGCTACTGATGCTGCGATAAACGTGGCCACCGACTAAGCCATAAATTATAAAATTATCATCAACTCAAAAAGAATAAGTCACGAAATTGAAGCTAGTTATCGGTTCCATCAAATGTTTTGGGCCAAATCTAAATATAACATGAACATACTTAACTTTATTATAATATTTACTTTAAATACATAACATAAACATACAATCATGCCTGTATTCCCCGAAGGGTTAGACAGAGGTGTACAAATAAACACCCACAGTTGGCCGGTATGTTAGGTCCCACATAATATGGGGCGAGCCTATTGCCATTAACCGGGCAGTAATAAAAACTCCGAGCTGCTACTAAGACTTTCATAGAAAAACACAACAACAGTTTTGCTCGACCTAGGAATCGAACCTAAGACCTCTAGCGTAGCAGTCGCGCTTAGGACCAGTAAGCTAACGAGGCAGTTTTGTATTTTGGATACACTCACTTAATATAGATTTTATTGTCCTAACGCAAAAACAACCAAACTTTTACGACAGGAATTTTCTAAAAATATGTTATTACTAGCTTCTGCCCGCGACCTCGTCCGCATCAAAGTTGATATTATCTCACGGAAACCGTACTTTTTTCCGGTATATAAAAGTAACCTATGACTGTAATCTATTTATGTGCCAAATTTCATTCAGATCCGTTCAACCGTTTAAGCGTGACAGAGTAACAATCATCCATACATCCTCACAAACTTACGGAATTTATAATAATAGTAGGAAGATTAGGGGTTTTTGAAGACACTTACTTAATATTTAATTTATTGGCTTAACGCAATAACAGCCAAGCTTTTATGAAAAGCATTTTCTAAAAATATGTTATTATAATAGTATCGTGGTAAAACATTATACAAACTCGTAGGTTAACAAAGCATTGAGTTGATAGCTATCTTTTGATATACATGTTCGTACGAACAATGAAACGAAGATCATGTGGAGAGTAACGAACATCCCGCTTGTTATGTTTCTAATAAAACCTGTTTTATTTAGTGAAACACACTTTGCTAAACATATGAGAGACGTCAAATTATTTTACATACGTCCTTGGAAAAATTAATTGTAGTATTTTTTCTTTAATGACTTGTTAATAAAAATATGAGTTAGTATTTCCTTTCTACTTACTTAGCATGTATTTAATACTAGCGACCCGCCCCGGGTTCGTGCGGTTGCCATTTTAATTTTTTCCGGTAGATTTTTCAAAAAAAAACTTTACGACAGAGCTTGTCCTAACAATTATTATTTTGTCCGGTGTATTTTCCAAAAAAATTACTTGAGCTTTTGACAATTACAAACATAACAAAAAAATAACAGCCAAAGATTTGACACGGGTGGCGCAGTGGCTGAGCGATTGGCTACTGCGTTGCGTGTCGCGGATTCAATTCCTGTATGGAAAAAATATTTGTACCTATGTCCTGCAGCTCCGGACCTGGTTGTTTGTAAATGTGAGGAAAAGTTAAAAAAAAATATAAAAGAGAAAAATGAAACTGTCATCCCTAGTTAGTCATGGATTAGCTCGTATCCATTAATGATATTATAATTAACGTCATCATAATTCGTAACCATGAAAAATTAATTTTCAGCGTCTTCCTTTTTTTCAGCATCGTAAATTCAGCTAGTCCGAGTCCTGACCAAGATTATAATTAGATTTACCGCTAGATCATAATTTTCCAAGCCAAGCTCTGACGAAGCAGTATATTATTTTTTCCATAAAAGTAATAAAGAAAAAAGTAATATTATTCTAATACAACGTGAAGTCAAAAGAAAATTGATTGAAACCAAATATTAATATTCTTTCAACCCTCAAAATGCGATCGCGTGGTCAATTAACCCCACGCGGCGCTAACACTAACTCGAAACACAAAAGGAAGTGAATTAGGAAGTTTTTCCAATGAATTATTACGATTTTTGCCTGAAACTATGTGCCAAAGTGTTATTCGTATAAGCATAAAATAATAAATAACAATTTTAGTAATTCCGTTCAACTTCGAAGAATTTCATAACAGGGAAAGTAATGGCGTCACAAATTATTTTCGAGAGCTGTTCTGTTTAGAAGCGTCGTTCTTTTATTATGTTTCATAATTTTGAGAGACAGCATTTTTTATTTTATTACTTTTCCGTCAGGAAAGACTAATGTGTTGCCTTGTACGTATAGACTGTAGAGAAAAATAAAATAGAAAAACATTTTGAACATTAACTTTGTTTGTATAACGCAAAAATGGAGTTCAGGTGATCCAGAGGGACAGGAGAGCAAATTGGTATCGTGTCTCCTAAAGTATGCAGCTGCATTAATAATACCAGCCTGTTATTGTCCCACTGCAGGGAAAGGCCTCTTTACATACAGAGGCGGCATGAGCATTGATCTCCACCCTTGCTCAAGGCGGATTAGTGATTTCAAACTTTTATTAATAGGTCCAGGTTACCTCGCGATGTTTTCCCTTAATGATTTTATTTAAACGCGCTAATCTCTGGAATACCAGTCGGATTGAAAAAAATATTTTTGCATGATAGCGAGACTCAAAAGGAAATAGTACGGGCTATACGACATTACGCTACGACTCACAGGAGCAGAGCAGTAACCAAAGCAGTTTTGACGGCACAGTTGGCGCAGTGGCTGAGCCTTTGGCTGCTGCGCTGCGTGTCGCGGGTTCGATTCCCGCACGCAACAAATATTTGTATGACCTACAGATAGTTGTTTCAGGTCTGGCTGTTTGTGTATGTGAGTTTATATGTTTGTAAACGCACCCACGTTACAGGAGATATTCCTAGTGTGGGGCGACGTTTAAAAAAAAAGAGACGTAATTTAAGCGGGTGGAAAAAACACGCAACCAAAATCACGGACAGAAGCCAGTCACTAATATAAATCAACCAATCCAACAACAGTTAATATAGTTCACGCCGGCACAGTAACTGTTACCGCAGAAACGCACGTGCGACAAATAAAGTCACTGATGCGGAAACCTGCCTCCTAGATATTTATTTCACCAGAGAACTTTTGCTCTGTTCGCGTAACTAATAATACAGCATTATTTGTAAAACAATGACAACCTTGCAGGACTGTATTACTATCATCATAAACAACAACTTTTGTTCTATGAATTTTTACGGAATCAAGCAACGCAAGCGCATTGAAGTGAATGACCGACTGAAGGATTTCCGTAAAATTGTAAATAGGTCATGTACAAACACCCCCGCCGCCCTAACCCCGCTCACCTCGCTATTTTACTATCGCTTTCGTTTGCTTCGCATAGACTTCGTAACATTTAGAGCGTTCAATTTAAATGTTTTTATTTTTGTATGAAAATCTGATGAACTAAAATATGAAAAAAATTATAATGTCATAGAACAAAAGTTGTTGATTATGATGTTAGTAACATAGTCCTGAGAGGTTGTCTATGTTTTACAAATAACCCTGTATAAATAAATGTTACCGTTTCTATGTAGTTATGTAATGTGAATATTTAAGAGAAATCAAGGTCATTGCTCATTAAAACAACACCTTTACCCAAAATTGACCGTTCAAGTTCGAACTTTAAATCGTGTGCGTTGTAATATTTTTAAGGTAACGTACCCTAAAAATATCTCCTCCGCTATCCGTCCGCCTTACCCCAGACTGTATCTCGTGAACCGTGTTAGTTAGACAGTTGAAATTTTTACAGATGATGTATATTTGATGTGTATTTCTGTTGCCGCTATAACAACAAATATTAAAAATACAGTTTTTTTTTGGCCGGTTTTTTTTTATAATGACCACATAAAAAGTTGAGGACTTAACTTGAGGAGTTAACTGCCTCGATAGCCTAGTGGTCCTAAGCGCGACTGCTACGCTAGAGGTCTTGGGTTCGATTCCCAGGTCGAGCAAAAAGTGTTATTGGGTTTTTCTATGAAATTCTCAGTAGCAGCTCGGAGTTAGGATTTGTGCCAGGTTAATGGCAATAGGCTCGCCCCCTATTACATGGGACCTAAACATACCGGCGAACTGTGGGCGTACATTGTTACACCTCTGCCTTACCTTTCGGGGAATACAGGCGTGATGGTATGTGTGTGTAAAAAGTTGAGGAATCGCGGTCGGCGCGCTAGCAGCTATCGGTTGGAATTTTCAAAACAATTCTAACCCGGCCGTTCCCGTTTCTCACAGCATGTGTTTTGATCACTAAATTACTGATGCAGGTAAACAGAAATAACCTTTAGAGAATGAAATCGATGACCAACAAATAAGTCATAATAAAAAAACCAACTCTTACATTCAACAATCGTAATGGGCACAATATTTAAACCAATCATAACAATGAAATCCGAATACCGTAACATTATTAGGTACCTCCTAAAAGGTCCGCCTCATTCCGGAATCCCGAAACGATAAAAACAAAGATTGATTAGGAATTCAGTTCAGCTTCAATCAATCATGCGTTCCACTGAGAAGGCAGGGCTCGTTCTCATATCTCGTGTGTACAGACCCTTAACTAATTATGCACATAATTAAATGGACGTAGATATTATTTTGGAAAAATCGAATAATTTATTTCCTATTACTAGGTAAAGCTGTCTGCCCACGTCAGAAAATCGGTGACCGATGTTTTTTGTCATATTATTATGAATTATAATATACAAACGCACACGTCCTACAAAAAGTCGGTCCCACGAAACTATGTATCTATTGGACGGTCCGATAACGGTCTTACAAAAAGTTGGACGGAAGGCCTAATCATAACGGCCGACCTGCAGCCGTACTCAGAGAGGTTATGTATCTACTTATGATTAAATAATAACATGATATCGTTAGAAGAAGAAAAGCAGTACCCTACCTACATTGAGAAACTATTAGATAGGACTCACTTTCAGGGTTATAAGCGATAATAAAAATTCAAGGTTCAATTTTTTTGAAAAGAGAAAAGGATACTGTTTGTTCACCTTTCAATCCTCAAGTCTTCTTCCTAAATAAAATGTAAGCCATTTTCATTTAAATTAAAAAGGTCTTTATGTACATCCAGCATTTTGAACACTAGCACAGGCTCATTTGCACCACTAATAATTAAACATGTTTAGCACTGAACGTAACTATTTGTTTAATGATTGATAGAGACAGAACGATGACTAAAATATATTCAGTGCTAAATGTCTTCAGTCATTAATTGTGGTGCAAGTGGTCCTCAAACCTTGAAGAAAAAGAAAAAGTACTTATGACAGTTTTAAATACGAACTGTTTTCGTGTGACATATAATATTAATTAGGAGATTCACGCACATTGCTAACGTATTCTAAGTTCAAATTTTGCTGTGAGTACTAGATTAGAATATCCACACATTTAAATATCGAAAAACACTAATAATCTTCCATTCGTGAAATCGTGTCTGGCCATACAAAGTTGAGTTTATATTCTATCTGCATAAAAAAAATTCCAATAAAAACATTGGAGCTTTCACGGTAGATAACAGAAATCCGTTCCATTTTTAAATATTTTTTAATTTTTTAGAACATTCAAGGATTAGAACAATTTGAATACAACATATTATTATGTTTTCCAAAATTACAACCATGACGTATTTTGATATATAGTTGTCGCCATGAGTCGTGAGCACAAATGTCAAGTTAATTTTTTTGGGTTTTTGGATTCCTTTCTGGGTTTTTTGGGCCGCCGACGCTACACAAGATTGATCCGTCAGTTGAATCGATCGCGTGCAACATCCGCGCTCGAAAGGAGCCCAAAAACCCAAAAATTAACTTCACATTTGTGCTCACGACTCGTGGCAACTAATATACCTATAAGTTAAATGCAAATTAATTACATAATTTCTAAACATTAAAAGCCAATATCGCAAATCCCACTCACCCAACAATATTTATCTCGATTTCCTTGACTTCGTTCGCAAGGGAATCAAATATGTCTACTACTAGACATAGCTTATGACACTCACCAATGGTGAAGCTTTATGTGATTTTGTTTTGTAATCGGACCAGAACTTCCAAAGATTACTCTTGCAAACGAAAAAAAATATAAAAACAAACTTTACCTCTTTTTTTTTAAAAAAAAAAACGTTGCCCCACACTAGGAATATCTCCTGTTCGTGGGTGCGTTTACAAACATATAAACTCACATACACAAACAGCCAGACCCGAAACAACTATCTGTAGGTCATACAAATATTTGTTCCGTGCGGGAATCGAACCCGCGACACGCAGCGCAGCAGCCGATCGCTCAGCCACTGCGCCAACCATGCCATCCAAATAATAATATCGTTATAATATTTATTAATATATATGTATAAAAATAAAGTACTTTCTGACCGTAACATACTAAGATATACAGAGCGTATCATCTTCAAACATTATAGGTTTCCTTGAGTAAATTGCATTGGGGACCACGATATTACATGCCAACCGAAGTAAAAGACTATTTTCCTATCATATACTAGTTTATGTACCTATTTATCCGTTTCTATATATTTCAGGCCTCATAAAGTTATGTAACGGCTAGTTTAGCAGATAAATGTCGTTTATAATAATAAAATACACCGAAAACATCATCTGCTTAGCCCTTTCCCAATTATAGGTATATTGAGGTCGGCATTCAGTCTCACCGGATGCAGCTGAATACCAGTGTTTTACATGAAGCGACTGCCTATCTGACCCCCACAACCCAGTTACTGGGCAACACGATACCCCTTGGTTAGACTGGTTGTCAGACTTCCTGGCTTCTGACTATCCGTAACGACTGTCAAAGATCTACGAATGACAGCCGGAACCAACGGCTTTACGTGCTTTCCGAGACACGGGGGTGTTACACCACCAACTTTCAAACTCCAGGCTGTTACTGAGCAAATCCTAATGGAAAACCCTAATAACACTTTTTGCCCGACCTGGGAATCGAACCCGGGACCCCGCGCTCATCAGTCGTGCTTGCGACCACGAGACCAACGGGGCAGTCATAATACACCGAAAACAATGTTGCAAAATAATGTTGCACAACATTGTTGCAACACATGTTTATGTATAAATATTTCTGGAAAAATGGAATGTTAGTGTTTCTGACAAGTAATGTTTCATATTCGTGGTAAACAAATAAACATATCGCAGCGTCATGAACATAAACTTCCTAAAAAATGCGTGAACGATCAAAAAGATAAATTGTTACGTCACAAGACTCTGTCTTGTTTTTCTTGCAGTTTTCCAACACGTGTTGCTGTTTAATTGTGTTTAAACTCTTATTCTTAAGGACATAAGGGTTATAATCACCTCATATCTATATAGCGATAAGGGTAAGTATTCTTAAGGTGGAAATAATTGAGAAGGGTCCTGTTCTATGTCAGCAGTAGCTGGAAAAATAATAAAAATAGAGTCCTACTATTAATATAAATGCAAAATTTTGTAAGTATGGAAGGATATTTAACAATGTATCACACTTCTATGGTTGAACGGAATTTGCTTAAATATGGCACACAAATAGACATTGATTTGGCTTAACTTAAGAAAGTGTTATTAGGTTTTTCTATGAAATTCTCAGTAGCAGCTCGGAGTTAGGATTTGTGCCCGGTTAATGGCAATAGGCTCGCCCCCTATTACATGGGATCTTAACATACCGGCGAACTGTGGGTTTATACTGGTACACCTCTGCCTAACCCACCGGGAAATACAGGCGTGATGGTATGGTATGGTTGTCTTTCTGATATTTCAGGACATTAGCTTAATTCTTAAATCTGCGTAGATTTGGAGTGATAATTTAACAAACTCACATCAATTTCTGAGCCTGAAAAGAACAGAATACAAATTAATACGCTCACTAGCCACAAGTGACCCACTCCATAGGCAATAAAAAGGCTATACGTGGAAGTAGACAACTACATAGCAAAGTTCAAAGTCACAGTTAATCTAAACACTAAGCGTGTGCCGACACGGAACATAATTACATCACTACATGTAGTTACATTCACGAAGTTTATACATTCTGACAGCTGACACAACACGCTACCACAACGTGATTATGTGGTCAGACTACGGCTGCGTTTATAGAAGAGTGCGGCGTTCATCAGAAATAATGTAGCTATCTATTGGTAAGAAAATAGTTGAAATCGGCTCAGTAGTTTCGGAGCCTATTCGTTACAAACAAACAAACAAATCTTTCCTCTTTATAATATTAGTATTGAGAATGTGGTAATTATTGACAAGCGAATGAAGGCGCGCAATGATGGAATGTCTAAAGTTGTTAAGGAGACCGCTTCTCATGTATGAGGTTGTAGAATCGAAACCGGTCTAAGTTTAACTTGGATATTACTAAAACCGATGATGAAGAAGGTCGTGGTAAATCCTTTACTTACCTATTTCTAATTAATGTTATCCTGAAATCGCCATCCGCCGTGAGCAATCGCGGCGATCAATGTTCTTGCCTTTTTTGTATGAAGAGACGCCTTTGTCCTGCAGACGCACAATACACATACATACGTATGTGTATTGTGCGTCTGCAGGCATCACGCAAAAAAGGCGTCAAAGGCATCACGCCTTTTTTTTTTTTTTTTTGCTGGGTGGGAAATCATCAAATAACTTCTCCCGCCCTGGGCGGGACGGGAGGGAGTGTCAGACTTTTACTGACTAAAACCCACCCATGTTCCTTCTTGTGCCCTTTGCGTTCCGGGGGCGCGGTATCTCTTGCGAACAACCCGCAGCCCCGGACCATCACGCCTGTATTCCTGGTTAGGTAGAGGTATACCAATGTACACCCACAGTTTGCCCGTAAGTTTAGGGTTCCATGTAATAGGGTGAGTCTATTGCCATCACAACGCACAATAATTATCATTTTTAGTCTAGGTAACATTGTATGTATACCATATTACCTAGATCTAGGTCTCTTTGTCGACTAATAATATGTTCTAGAGTTCGTTCCTAGTTATATTTACTTCCCACCTATTCATGTACGTAAACCTAAAGGCGTGAACATTTACAATCGATTACCATCGGCACTTAATCGGAAGACTTCGGTTGACATCGGCTTTTTGCTCCGTCAATCACCATTAGATATTATTAGGTGAGGCAATAAAGGATTTTGGGTAGGGCTGCCACAAAACTAGTTTGATATTTTTGCTTTATTAGCTTGCTACTCATATTTTACAGGGACCTTCATGTCTGATAGACCTTAAAAGTTATTAAAGTTATTGAAATGAAAGGTTAAATAAGATACAGTTGTTCATGACTTTATTGCGACCCGTCATATAAAACGTCTTACAAATAATTTATCTCTCCACGTCGATTGTGATACATAACATACCATCACGCCTATATTCCCTGAAGGGTTAGGCAGAGGTATACCAATGTACGTCCACAGTTCGCCGATATGTTTAGGTCCATTTAATAGGGGGCGAGCCTCTTACCATTAACCGAGCACAAATAACACTTTGCTCGACCTGGGAATCGAATCCAAGACCTCTAGCGTAGCAGTCGCGCTTAGGACCACAGACTAACGAGGCAGTTGAGATACATGTATATACATAATGTTCAATACAAACATAACACGTGTATTCTTTGGAACCAAGTTTAAAAACAGTTTCGGAACATGTTTTGTAATCATACATTGTTGCTAGCAACATTTGGTATTCCAAATGCTGATAACAATGATGATCAACTTTTATAATCACAGAACATTAGCATATTGTCAGCAATACTGCAACATGTTTTTTGCAAAAAAATATTGTTGAAATAATATTGCTCAACATTGTTTTTCAAAAGGGTAAATTGTCGTAAGTAATGAGTCACACTGATTTTCAAAATGAAGTATTTTAGGTTCTTAAGACACTGCATACATTTATCATTTCCATATACCTCACAGCTATGCCAATTTTAAAAGCAAACAGGAGATACAAGAATGAATAACAAACCACGAACTCTCCTCAATTGAATTACTAAAAAAATACGACTGAAAAAATATATTCGCTATTGGGCGATGCAGAGGCCCATTGAAAAATAGAAATAGCGTTGCTTTTGAGTGGCATTTTTACGGTACGCCTATAAAATAAAACTTTAAGGAGGCTTTCGACTCTCAGGATCTGCTTTACAAGCATGAGGTTGATAGTAAAAGTTTGTACGAAAATAACGGTTTTAAACTTGATGTGCACTTTAAAATTGGAACACCACTGGATTACAATATAAAATTGTGGTGACGTAGTTCTTCATCTTGAGGTTCGATTCTTATGGACGAGGTAGTGGGTCCACAATCGGACACGAGCAAGTACCTATGTGACTTTTTCTATTCTATATATGTATACTTTCTAAATTTGGAAATCGGTGGTGTGACATCCCCGGGCCTCGGAAAGCACGTAAAGCGTTGGTCTCAGCTGTCATTTATAGATCTTTGACAGTCGTTACGGATAATTAGAAGCCAGGAAGTCTGAGAACCAGTCAAATCTTTAGGTATCGTGTTGCCCAATAACTGGGTTGTGAAGGTCAGACAGGCAGTCGCTCCATGTAAAACACTGGTATTCAGATGCATCCGGTTAGACTGTAAGCCGACCCCAACATAGTTGGAAAAAGGCTAAGCAGATGATAATACGTATACTTTCTAAGTTGATCTTGGAATATCACTGACATCGGTGACGGAAAACATCGTGAGGTAACCTGGACATATAATGAATATAAGTCGAAAATCTCCATCCGTCTTGAGCAAGTGTAGTGATCAATGCCCATGCTTTCTGTGTATGAGAAGACTAGCTTTCGCTCGCAACTTCATCCGCGTCAAAGTTAATATGATATCCTATGAGATCCTTACATTTTTTCGGGATAAAAATTACCCTATATATTATTCCACACTACAATCTATCTCAGTGCCAAATTTCATCCAGATCCGTTCAGCCGTTTAAGCGTGAAAGAATAACAAACATACGTCTACCCATCCATCCATCCTCACAAACTTTCACATTTATAATATTAATAGAATGAGAAGAGACTATCATTATAAAGAGATGTTCTATTATTTGGTTTTTTAATAGGTGAACACTGGAATTGCAAGTCCGATTACAAAAACACACATACATACATACCATCACGCCTGTATTCCCCGAAGGGTTAGGCAGAGGTGTAACAATGTACACCCACAGTTCGCCTGTATATTTAGGTCCCATGTAATACGGGGCCAGCCTATTGCCATTAACCGGGCACAAATCCTAACTCCGAGCTGCTACTGAGAATTTCATAGAAAAACTCAGATAATTTCAAAAGTCTTTCACTAATAGAAAGGCACACTATTGCCGAATATCATAGATTTTTTTTAATTTCCACACAGTCGAAGTCAAACACGCTAGTAATTAATATACCGCGGCAACCCTACAATACATAATTACTCTCAATACCTCTTTGTCTTTAGTATTGACGATTACTCCAACTTTCTCTTGACAGGGGTCTGGAACGACATCGAGATTGCGGACTAATATAAACAAAAACGCCTAGCAATATTACTCCCTTAACTTTAAGAGCAAGTATTAACGTGGTTGACGTGTGTCCAATATGGGCCACTGTGTATAGAGGTTGAAATGGGTTTGTGATGATAAGTTAATTCTATAGATTATTCAATAAAGGAGAACCACTGTTTGTTATTACCTCACTGGACATTGTCTACGCTGGAATATAGAAATACAAATAGCAATCTAGGATTATGATTTTATACATACATACGTACCATCACGCCTGTATTCCCCGAAGGGTTAGGCAGAGGTGTACCAATGTACACCCACAGTTCGCCGGTATGTTTAGGTCCCATGTAATAGTGGGCTAGCCTATTGTTCCGATTATTAAAAGAAATGATTAATCTATACTAACAGGCACATAATAGTAATTTTGACCTACAATACAATGGTAATATTTCAGGTAATAAAAATTGTCAACCTATCATTTCATAGCAAGAATCCATTTTATGGTGTAATTAAAAACCATTAAGAAATGTAAGAAAGAGAAAACAAATATTATTGATTCACAATTCAATTTTTATGTTTATTACCTCAGAACTCTGTCATTTTTCAACCGATTTGAAAAATCTTTTTATTTGAAAGGACATACCTATTTTCAGATTGGTATCCTAAAGTTTTAAACCCCCAACGTAAAAACGACGGGGTGTTATAAGTTTAACGTGTCTGTGTGTGTATCTGTCTGTGGCATCGTAGCTCCCAAACACATGAACCGATTTTGATTTTGTTTTTTTGTTTTAAAGGTGAATTAGTCGGGAGTGTTCTTAGCTAAGTTCGACGGAAATTGGTTCAGCGGTTTTAAAGTTACCAGCTCTTTTATTGGCTGCGGTAGGGATTTTTATTCTTCTGTCGGGGGTTACGTAATTTTTTTTATTAATTACACAATTATACATTATCGCACGGAATCTGTACAGTTCTCTGGGATAAAACGGGGCAGTGCTATTGTAGACTCTAATCTTACTTTGTGCCATATTTCATTCAGATCTATTCAGCCGTACTGGCGTGATTGAGTAACAAACATCCATCCAAACTTTTGCATATTATACTTGAATGTTTACTACTTACAATAAAATATATAACTGCCTCGGTAGCCTAGTGGTCCTAAGCGCGACTGCTACGCTAGAGGTCTTGGGTTCGATTCCCAGGTCGAGCAAATAGTGTTATTGGGTTTTTCTATGAAATTCTCAGTAGCAGCTCGGAGTTAGGATTTGTGCCCGGTTAATGGCAATAGGCTCGCCCCTTATTACATGGGACCTAAATATACCGGCGAACTGTGGGTGTACATTGTTACACCTCTGCCTAACCCTTCGGGGAATACAGGCGTGAGTGTATATATAAAATATATACTAGATATAAAAAAGCGATACTAGATTAAAACCAGATCAACTTATGCTCAGGGAGATTTACACAGAATAGTCCATCTGCATACATTTTATTAAGCCCACTTGATAGCAGGCGTAGATATTGATATTATTACATACTAAAACAATCATGGCAACAGGTAAGCTTGGTTAATTTATCAGTTTATCACACGAACATTGATAAAACTGTTCGTGACAACTCGCGATACAGATTCGCGTACATTATTAATAGGCTATCGATTTTTATTGAAAGTGATACTCTGAAATATTGTTTTAACTTTTATGTTTACGAGAACTATACTGTACTGTACTATACTACAAGTAATAATGTAGTCATACTATCACGCCTGTATTCCCCGACGGGTTAGGCAGAGGTTCAACAATGTACACCCACAGTTTGCCGGTATGTTTAGGTCCCATGTTAGGGGGCGAGCCTATTACCATTAAACCGGACACAAATCCTAACTCCGAGCTGCTACTGAGAATTTCATAGAAAAACCCAATAACACTTTTTGCTCGACCAGGGAATCGAACTCAAGACCTCTAGTTGTCAAAGTAGTCATATTTTGGTCAATAAGTAATTAAACTCGATGTTCCATCGATTCTCAAAATTCGTAATCGAAAAAGTCACATTGGCACTGGCCTCTTGAGCAAAAGCATGAGACACACTCGACACACGCACTTGAGCCGACGCGACGTCCCATTCTTAATTTAAATGGTTGACGCCACCTAGAGACATCTTCAATGCCATAGACCTCGCAGATGCGTTGGAATTCCAGATAAAAAGCTGAAATGATGCGCGTGGCAGGTGCCTGATGACACTATCAGCTATACTCTTTAAACCGGAACACAACAATACTGCTTCGCGGCAGACAGGTATGGTGGTATAGTAGTCGCCAGGA
Source organism: Caradrina kadenii (assembly GCA_947462355.1). Lineage (NCBI taxonomy): Eukaryota > Metazoa > Arthropoda > Insecta > Lepidoptera > Noctuidae > Caradrina > Caradrina kadenii. The sequence continues at coordinate 4,597,840 of OX381674.1, forward strand.
GTCGTGAGCACAAATGTCAAGTTAAATTTCGAAAAAAAAATCGAAAAATTAACTTGACATTTGTGCTCACGACTCCTGGCGACTACTATACCATACACTTTTAATTAGTACAAATACTTAATGGGCTTAACTGCCTCGGTAGCCTAGTGGTCTTAAGCGCAACTGCTACGCTAGAGGTCTTGGGTTCGATTCCTAGGTCGAGCAAAAAGTGTTATTGGGTTTTTCTATGAAATTCTCAGTAGCAGCTCGGAGTTAGGATTTGTGCCCGGTTAATGGCAATAGGCTCGCCCCCTATTACATGGAACTTAAACATACCGGCGAACTGTGGGTGTACATTGGTACACCTCTGCCTAACCCTTCGGGGAATACAGGCGTGATGGTATGTATGTATGTATGTATGTATGTACTTAAAGGGCTTAATATAGAAGGTCTTGTTATCATATATGTAAAGTCTCAATAAATAATATTCATAAACAGCAAAGTTATTGGCGTTTGTTTATATCCCAAAATGTCACTCAATTTATGAAAATATTTTACTAATTAAAAAATAGTGGTGTATAATACTTTCTCGGGTGAGCACCTACACAAAGAGCTACATTATAAAGCCTGCTTCGCATTATCACCGGCACGAAGACACACAAACATAGTAATCTATATCTGAGACCAGAATTGCTTTCTGAATGTTATCAACGTTATGCGGGCTATAAAAAGGATGAATGTGCGTACACGTAGCGTGTACCCGCGGCTATGACCCCGTGAGCTAGTGGAGTGAGCCACAATCTTTATTACTCGGTCCCTAACAAAATACGGCGAGGTGATAGTCTTGCCAATTGTTTGATATATTCAGTTATGCTAATCTATACAAATAAATAAAATTCTCTGTGTGTAATTTCAAATTACCACCTTTTCGCTAAATGCATATGAAAGTATATACGGAACAAACATTAAAAAAACAATTGTCTGTCTGTTTGTTCCGGCTAATCTCTGAAACGGCTGGACCGATTTTGACGGGACTTTCACTTGCAGATAGCTGATGTTTTAAGAAGTTTTTTTTACGTTAATTCAAAAAAAGAGGGTTATGCAAAAACAAAATTGAAACCAATAAAATAGTGAACGCGAGGGAAGTCGCGGGCAACAGCTAGTCCAATATATAAATTCTCGAGTCGGAGTGTTTGTTACCAATCTTCTCCGAAACGACTGGACCGATTTTTATTACATTTTGTGTGCATATGCGGTAGGTCTGACAATCAGCCAACATCTGTTTCGTCACACCCCTAAAAAAAATGGCGAAATAACGTTTGCTGGGACTGCTAATGTTATATACATATTTTGAAATTGGAAAAGAAATATGTTGAGTTTTAAAGAGCGTAGAAGTGGGAACGGCTCATTGGTTAAAGCGGCTTGCCTCTTATACCTACATGAGGTAACAGGTTCGATACCGGGCAAGCATTTTCGGTACCTATCGAACCAACATTCTTAGTTTATATTGGACATCACTAACATCTGTGTGTGGAAGGGCATATAAATGTTAACAATAACCAATTTTAAAATGTTTTGACTTTCTGTTTGTCTGTTTATTTCATTGTAATCTCCAAAAAGGCTACACCGATTTTGACAGATCTTTGACTCTCAAATAGCTGATGTTATAAGGAGTAACTAATTAAGAACCTGCGCAAAAAAAAACCGTAATAATCGACATCCACGCGAAAAAAGTCGCGGGGGTAAGCTATAATAGTTTCTGATAAAAGTGCGTGATCATATTACAGTTCCCATATGTGTTGATCCCATTGTATTTGTCCAAAGAAAAAACATTATTTCATTCAGAAAAAAGCGCAAACAACACGAAATATCATTTTAGTGACTCAAGATATCATAAGAATGAAATACGAAAAATGTCACGCATCTTATGGGTAGGTATTCTACGAGGAAAAAGCCGCCGATGAGTAGGTACCCACGTATTCGAGATCCGTGTGAATAAAAAATAACAATCGCTGGTATGTACTACCGTTTCTGAGGGAATAAACTTGACTTATAGAGTTCGAGTGCCTTTGTTCCACAAAATGTAGTTTTGCATCCTCTACAAGTTTCAGGAGGTTGTCATAAACACACACACACACATACCACCACGCCTGTATTCTCCGAAGGGTTAGGCAGAGGAGTATCAATGTACACCCACAGTTCGCCGATACGTGTAGGTCTCATGTAATGAGGGCGAACCTATTGCCATTAACCAAGTACAAATCCTAATTCCCAGCTGCTACTGAGATTTTTATAGAAAAACCCAATAACAATTTGCTCGACCTGGGAATCGAACCCAAGACCTCTAGCGTAGCAGTTCCGGTTAGGACCACTAGAACAACTGTTGTTATAAAAGCCATAAATAATCAAATAAAATTAACCAGTTGAAGATTATTAAACTGCCTCGGTAATCTATTGGTCCTAATCGTGACTGCTAGGCTAGAGGTCGTGGGTTCGATTCACAGGTCGAGCAAAAAGTGTTATTAAGTTTTTCTATGAAATTCACAATAGCAAGTCGGAGTTAGGACTTGTGCCCGGTTTATTGCAATAGGCTCGCCCCCTTTTACATGAGACCTACACGTACCGGCGAACTGTGGGTGTACATTGATACACCTCTGCCTAACCCTTCGGGGAATACAGGCGTCATGGTATGAATATTAAATACAAGTTTTTTTTGTTATTGCTTATGTTTGACAGTATTTCAGAATGTACCTCTTGCAATGAACTGAATCGGTTATATAACTGTTTGTGTGTGGGTCTATCGCCCCTAATTGCCTAAACCCAACGGCAAGATAGCTGGTCTGAATTCTGAAATCGAAAATCGTGAGTCTTTTATTTTTGCTTCGTGTTGAAAATCACTAGCACAGTTAACTTCTTGAATTTGACAAGTATGGTTCAGAAACGTAACATTTTTCAAACGTAGCCGCTTCATTTTGGCAGCCACATAATCGATGAGCTATGAAGGAAAAATAATTAGGGGAAATGGGGTCTCGCTTCACTAAAAAGAACCAGAAAGTGGTTGTCAATTACTTTGTGACGTGGTCAATTAATAGCTGAGGGGTTATGCATCTTTTAGGTACCTTGTTAAAAAAATACCAGCCTATTATTGCCCTAAAAGGCCCTCTTCTCATACAGAGAGTGCACGAGCATTGATCACCAAGCTTACTCAAGGCGAATTCGGAATTTAAGACTTACAATAATATATAAGTCCAGGTTACCTTACGATGTGTTCCTTCACCGACGTCTGTGGTATGTAGGATGAACTTAGAAAGTATAAAATAAAATTGAAAACACTCACATTTGTACTTACTTGATGGTTAAATAAAGCCACGTTATTTGTGGGTGTCATAGGCTACATAACATCACGCTACGATACACGGGAGTGGAGCAATAACCGAAGTCGTAACGTAAAGCGGGTAAAATAAGCCACGCAGACGAAGTCGCGGGCAGTTCGCTATGTTTTATAACCACAACGCGAACGCAGTCGCAGGCAACGGGTGGTTTTATGTAAACTGCTACGGTTTTCATTACAAATTATGCTAGATAATAACAGTAAATATTGAAACAAGAGCCGGCCGTGCTAATTAACAATGCTTCATTAAATTAATATACTATTATTTCTACCTACCTTAATAACAACGTTCTTTAAAGCAATGCTCCATAAAGTCGTGTACGGAACCCTTTAAAAAAATAACATTTCGTACCTACACGTCACCTTCGTACACGGTGCTCACATTATAATTGCTTTTCAAAACTCAAATACACTTCCATAAGTCCAAATTGTTTACTTGTTATAACTTTATATTTTCCGTCATGTATAATGTAGGTACAAACTTCTGCCCGCGACTACGTTCGCGAGATTTTTTTCACGCACGTCAAGTTACGTAATTGGTTACTGCTCCGCTCCCATCAGTCGAAGCGTGATGTTATATAGCTTATACTATTCCTCATAAATCTGGCTATCATATACAAATAATTTTTCCAATCCGACTGGAAGTTACAGGTATTAACGCGTTCAAATATACACACAAACAAAAAACTCTAAAGCTTAATTATATTACTACTATTTTATTGGTTTCAATTTTGGTTTTCGCATAACCCTCTTTTTTTAATTTAAGTAAATATAAAAAATTCACTAAAAATAGTCTACGTTACTTCTTATAACATCAGCTATCTGCAAGTAAAAGTCCCGTCAAAATTTGTCCAGCCTTTTCGGAGATAAGTCGGAACAAACAGACAGAAAGACAGATAAAAATATTAAAAATTGTTATTTTTATGTTAGTACCGTAGGTATATACTTATACTTTCATATGCATTTAGTGAAAAGCTTGTAATTTGAAATTACAAACAGACCTTTCAATTTTATTTATTTGTATACATATTGATATGTATAGATAGATTACACACAAAACGTTAATGTTTTGTTTATTTTAAGTGACATCTTCCAAGTTTAAGTTATTATGATTTATCTTTTTCTTAATAAAACGCCAGGTGAGGCAAACCATTTTGGATCGCGTTGAGATTTCGTTGAATGTGGTAAATCCTTTGGGAGGGTAATGTTTTTCTCGTGTATGTAATGTATATTTCTTATGTTACCTTAGAAACCTTCTCATGAGTTTCCCCTTAACCGATTTACGTAATAAAAGAGGCATCATTAGTTTCGCTTTGTTTTATTTGATGTTTATTTATTTATTAAAAATAGGTTACCAAGGTTTCCCAACAGCTTCTATGTATAACATATTTTAAGTATCAGATTATGCAGTCCTGGACTTACATAGTCGCCGATTACTTACCAACCAACGTTCACAAAATAAGTGATAACATACCTAACAAAAAAGTAAGATTAAAACTAAAATTAAATAGAGTAGAAAACTACTATCGTACCCTCCTTTGGCTTTGCCGTAGTCGGGTAAGAAGACATGAAGGTATAAAATAGTGAAATTGATGTTGGGAATTTGGTTCACATAGAGATGTGATAGATGTTTAGGTCCCATGTAATTGACATTGTAATGTCATTCTTAAATCAACTTTTTACCGTGATGATAAAGTTGATATTTGTTCAAATTAAAATAACGTATAAGTAACGTGTAACTGCCTCGTTAGCCTAGTGGTCCTAAGTGCGACTGCTACGGTAGAGGTCTTAGGTTCGATTTCCAGGTCGAGCTAAGTGTTATTGCATTTTTCCATTAGGAATTTCTCAGTAGCCCAGTCGGTGTACATTGGTACACTTCTGCCTAACCCTCCGGGGAACACAGGCGTGATGGTATGTTAATAAACTTTGCTTGCATTTACGGCACGGTATTTAAGCGGCATATCAGATTATGCCCGTGCACTTAAACAATTCAAAGTCAAAGTCAAATAATTTATTTGAATTAGACCATTAAAAGGCACTTTTGAACGTCAATTACATGTTAAAATTAAAAATATTGAATCTAGTTGCCCATTCCAAAAGGTAGTTTCGTGTGGAGAAGAACGGGCAAGAAATTCCAAACCTCCTCTTTTAAAAAAAATGTATTACAATAAGTTGTACAATTCCATAAAACTATACTGATGTCAAAACGATCTATTAAAAATAAAAGTACCCAGTGCTACAAATTATAAATGAAAGCTAAATTAATTATAATATTAAATACAATTATACATTTCAAAGACAAGGAATCAGTGTGTGAATCATACTTTGAGTATCATTCTTTGAGTTTTAGAGAAAAATAATTAATCAAAATAAAGTACTTGTGAGTGTTATTGGGTTTTTCTATGAAATTCTCAGTAGCAGCTTGGAGGTAGGATTTGTGCCCGGTTACTGGCAATAGGCTCGCCCCCTATTACATGGGACCTAAACATACCGGCGACCAGTGGGTGTACATTGTTCCACCTCTGCCTAACCCTTCGGAGAATATAGGCGTGATGGTATGTTATTTTTATATATCTATACTTTACAGCGTGGTATCAATCTAGTAATTATAATTAGTACGTAAGAAGGCTAACACAGTATCAGTTATGTAACATTACTATGTAAACAAACTTATTTAAACAATGCAGAAATAATAGGTAAGTTTTATATATATATTAATAACTGTGAACAACACTCGTAAAAGTTATTTAATTGTAAAAGTAGGTAAGTACTGAGGTATCTAGTTTATAATGTGGCATTGCTTACTTTGATAATAGTTGTTTTTTTTTTATTGCGAAGGAAAGAAATGTACTATATTTATAACTAGCGGTTCCGGCAGACGTTGTCCTGCCCTGAAAATCGATACAAAAATCCAGGTCCAGCCTGCCCTACCCCACCTACCTACCTACCAATCTGCCTATGTACCCTATCAACCTACCAACCTGCCCTACGTGCCATATCCCGACATACCTACCTACCTACTTAAATTTAAAACAAAGGATAATAATCCTACGTGTGTCTCCTGGTTTTAAGCTACCTCCCTACCAATTTTCAGCCAAATCGGTTCAGCCGTTCTTGAGTTATAAATAGTGTAAGTAACACGACTTTCTTTTATATCTAATTATAGATATTGCAGTGTGGCGGTAGGTCTAAGAGTAAGTGATAATTGTATCCTCATATATACTACAAATGGTAGACTTTAGATTCCACCGACCCACAACCTGTGCGAGTGCGATGCTCCAGACCAGACGATGGCCCGCTTGCTGCAGTGTCCAAGGTGGCCCTACACCTGCTCTTTGGAGGACATTAGGCCAATGAGACCGCTGTCAACAAAACCAAATTCTAAGGCCAAGTACTATAAAATAAAAATAATAAAGCAGAAGGGATTTATTTAATATAGATTCTGAAAAACAAAATAAGAAGTATAGCTATTGCTATTGCAAGTGAAGTCTTATGAATCCCTAGTTTTTTTAAATGCAACGATTCATTTAGGGACAACATAACTTCGTAATAGCGAATTAATTTTCACAATTGGACTAGTAGTTCCGGATATTATCGCGGTCAAACAAACAACCAAAGTTTAGGTCTAGACCTGAACCCCTCCAAATGCGAAATTTACCTTTCTGACTTTACCGACAGACAATCGACTTTGGAAAAATTTAATGCAGTAGCCCCACAGATCAAAATTTTAGAAAAAAGTTCATTGCACCTCCTAGGTTCCCCAATTTTGGAAGATAGTTTTTCACCTTTCATTGACGAAAAAATTGATCAGTTCAATGATATTTCGGACAGACTTTCCAAAATCAATATACATTCTGCTTTTACCCTTTTGAGACATTGTTGTTTTGGCCCAAATTTTATATATTACCTCCGGTCTTCACCTCTTTGGAAACACCCACACCTTTTGGACAAAATTGACCAAATTATTAGAGAAACATTAACATCACTTCTCAATGTGGCCCTGGATGACCGAGCATGGCAACAAGCCACACTTCCCATTCGTTTTGGTGGTCTCGGCATCCGTAAAATTTCTAGTTGCAGTTTACCGGCGTTCTTGTCTTCTGTCCACAGCACCGATAAGTTAATTTCGAAGATTCTATCAACATCAATGATTAACTTTGAAGTGCCGTGTTTGACCGAAGCGGTGAACGCCTGGAAAGTACGTTACGTTTTGAAATAAACATTGCACTACATAGATCCCTTGAGTTCAACCCTATCTACCACGGAAATGGAAACCGAGGGAAACATGAGACATTATTTTGTTTATTGAAATTCTTTTACGTATCAATCCGAGCGTATTGTTTCGGATTCCCGATACAATTTGATTGTTAGCCAATTGAAGCACGATATTCCTATTTCGAGTAACATGTGCTACCTTAAATGTCTACAATATAATACAAATAAATAGATTTTGTATTTTTGTGAAAGGTAAGTACCTATTTATTCACTGTTGATATTAATACGCATAGTGTCGTAATATTTATATCAACTGTAATGCGAGGTTACCATTGTAAAAAATTGCATTAAAATTACTTACATATACATATATCTTCAACGAATAAAAAACCGTATTTTTTATATATCAGGAACCTCAAAAAAATTTCGACAGATCCATACATTTACGATTGCATAACTTGTCAAAATGTATGGATTAGCTAATTTTTATCGCGATTTCCGTATTGGTTCCCTAGTAAAGAATTACGCTTAGTCACCGATATGGGCAATTCTTAACTCTTGCCTTGTCTTAATTTTCAAAATGTTTTTTTTTTATTGAGCTAGTATAACAGAATTTTATAAATTAGGTGCCTGCAGTGTAATTCTGTAAAAATATTTCACATAAGTGAGGTGAAGTAGGAAAATGGCTTAACTCAAGCTCAATTCACCTAGGAAGATTTTACGGAATAGACCTGCAGATGCTAGGGTTTGACATCTCACTTGACCTAAATACACAGACTATATAATAAGTAAACTTTAAAATCAATTTGCGACCACAGACCTAAACCTTCTTGCTAAGTGAAGTTATTATGGCAAATATCCCCTAGGACTAATGGTCTGATTCAATGGAAGTAGCCATTACGGACAATAGACGCTTCCAGCTGACATAGCTATAGATATGGGTGGGCACATAGCATAACAATTATGTCTAGCACAGACCTACTATTGTCTATTCCTGTTATTATTATGGTTTAGAAGGATATCATAAGATTGTGATGGTTACCTATACTCGTATTTAGGACATCTGTAATATACAAAAAGTGTATCAAAGTTTAGTCAAAGCTTAACCCTTTCGAACCAGTTATTGTATTTAGAACTTCATTCAGATACAGTAAAGTTCTTAATACAAAAACTGACTTTACAACTGAGTCTAATTATCATCTTTTTATTAAATGAAAACTTTAAACAAAGGCTTAAGCTTAAATTAAAGTCAGAACTAATTTTGTAATTCTTCAATCACATCACAAAAGAAAAACACTTTACCAGTACGTTAACACAAAACGATTGTTCTCATTAATTACATTAACGACTCTAATGAAAGCAATCAATCATCATTAATGTTATGTTTGTTTTTACGCTAAGTGCTACCACACTTAACTCAAACAGTTCCCAATCATAATAATATTATCCGAATAAACATTAATACTTACATATGTAAGTAAGTTTTATAAACTAATATTATAAAGAGGAAATATTGTTTTATTCAGTTGTTTGTAGTGAATAGGCTCTGGAACTGCTGGACCGATTTAAACAATTTTAAATCGGTCACCAATAGATAAACACATTATTCTTGAGTAACATAGGCTATTTAAGGCCCTGTCGTAAGCAAATGTTTAGGTAATTGGGAATAACGCATCGCAGCAACAAATAAGGTTCAAAATAGCGATACGTTTGATGTTAGTTGAATCGGATAGCCACAAAAATAACAGTGATTTTGAAGTTTTCTTTAAATTGTGAAAAAAAAATACACTGCTCAGTAGAATAAAGGTACGTCTTTAGTTCATGAAATGACCTATAATGTTACATAAAATTATATAGTTTATGCTCAAAATTATTCTGAGATCTACGCGACGAAATATTTCTTTATGCTCTCCTTTACGATTTTTTTGCCATGATACTCATATACTTTCATGAAATATTTATAGGTGTTTTTTTTTTTGAACACTTGACAATATACCCGGTTTTTTTTCAGGCTTGTAATATGTACCAATACGCCAGTCTATGCGACAAAAAATGTGTGTTTTACGGTGTCCTGTGTTTGGATAGCCCCTTAATACTACGACTCATGGGAGCTTAGCAGTAGCAAAAATTTAATTTAACGCGGGTGAAATAAGCCACGCGGACGAAGTCGGGGGCAGTTCGCAAGTGTAATAATTTGTTCATATGTAAGTATGGAGATTTTTTTATTATTTTGTACTTGTGTACATTTTAATTTATTTATGTAATTGCTTTGAGTTCTTTTTTTAAATGACATATTTTGTTATTTTATTCTCGGACAATATTTCTTCACCACCTTTGGTTGACCAGTACATAATGCCTAAGGCATTAAGTCCACTTTTGTACTTTTTTACTTGCAATTAACATACATACCATCACGCTTGTATTCCCCGAAGGGTTAGGTAGAGGTGTACTAATATACACCCACAATTTGCCGGTACGTTTAGGTCCCATGTAATAGGGTGCGGGCCTATTGCCATGAACCGAGCACAAATCCTAACTCCGAGCTGCTACTGAGAATTTCATAGAAAAACCCAGTAACACTTTTAGCTCGACCTGAGAATCAAACCCAGGCTAACGAGGCAGTCTTGCATACAGTAAAAATAAATAAATAAATATCGATAATGAAAGAGACATTGGGATTCCGCAAAAGGTTCTCTGTGGAACGCCCGCGTCGCTAACATTTCAAATTTAATAAGATTTACAAAAGAACATCGTGTTCGCAGGATTATGGTAATGCATACAGCCTAGTGAACCTACAAAAACAAATGTGTGAAGGGCACTCGCACTATGTAGGTTTCGTATTTACAACCACAGCTACTATGAATCACTCGGGTAAATGTTGAAGAGCGTCTATGAGGGAAGCTATTATCAGCAGAGCGCTGCTCCGCCAACATACAAATGTTACACGGTAACTCAAAAACTCGTATTTTCAGTACGACTTTTAAGTTATTTGATATGAAAAAAAACTAACCACAATGAATACCCTTACCTTACTGTTTAAATACTTATTAACCAAATGTGTTATTGGGTTTTTCTATGAAATTCTCAGTAGCAACTCTGAGTTAGGATTTGTGCCCGGTTCATGGCAATAGGCTCGCTCCCTATTACATGGGACCTAAACATACCGGCGAACTGTGAGTGTACATTGTTACACCTCTGCCTAAGCCTTCGCGGAATACAGGCGAGATGGTGGTTTATAGTTATCGTGACATAGCGGACCTTTTTATACGCTATCATTGGAACAACAATAGCGTTGGTTATATTAACAAACCATTTTCAATTACTATCTTTGAAAATACTCTTCTCCTTCCTATTAGTATTGTAAGAAGCTTACAAGGTATGACACAATAAAATACTCAGGTATACGGCCCCCGAACGAGCAAACTGTTAACAAATGTACGACAAGTCACCGGCAACGCAATAGCTTACTTTAACTTAAAACTCTTTTAAGTGTCCTTAACCGAAGTACTTTTGTGTAGTAAAATATATTCAACCTTAGGTCACGTGTTGAAATTTAGTAGAATGCACGACTGTTTTTCTACTAATGCTATCACTGAGTACGTATTGCTGTACTTTCAGTGACTTTTATTTTTAATAGATCGTTTTGACATCAGTATAGTTTTATGGAGTTGTACATCCTATTGTAATACATTTTTTTTAAAGAGTATGTATGGAGTTTCTTACCAGTCCTTCTCCATACGAAACTACCTTTTGGAATGGGCAACTAGATTCAATATTTTTAATTTTAAACATGTAATTGACGTTCAAAACTGCCTTTTAATGGTCTAATTGAAATAAATGATTTGACTTTGACTTTATCAACATAAAGTTAAAAACCAATTTCTAGACCTGCCGGTCTACTCTGTAAACATGTGCTCGGCATGACCTGTCATCCCACTTATTGCTAGGATTTGACAGCTTACCTCAAGTATTCCTCTCCTAAATTCATCAGAGAGAGATTTTACAGACAACAATATAACTATAACATAGCAAATGACGAGATTGGAAGCGGCATGCATCTGGCGTTTTCCTGCGGTCTTAATCAGGTCGTCGGTCCACCTTGATGGTCCTTTTGGAAATCTATGAGGAGGCTTATGTCCAGCAGTAGATATCCTACGAGTGGATGTCCTACGATGATGATGAAATAGCAAGAAATGAAGTCAAAATATACCTATGAAGAGCTAGTAACCCTACTGGCTCTAACAATAACTATATCCTACCGCTAATTAGTTAATAAGCCTATTTCCCTGATTCAATCCAATATACTGGCGATTAAATGAAAATTTTTGATCAAATAATTACGCATTTTTGTTCACATTGCTATAAAAATAAAGCCCATTTTTACCTGACCTAAACTTCAGTTGCAAAACCATTTTGGTATCTTATGTCCGAAGCTCTTTCATTTATGAAGGATTATTTTTGACCTGCAGGCACTTAATTAGCAAAGTCCAGGAGTGAAAGTTCAATGACCGTTGAGATACCGGACCTCCTTGTTATTGTAACTTTGAGCGCAGACAAAGCTCTTCATCACTCGAGTGCTAAAAATACAAACTTATATTATTTTCTCTAGCCGTAACCGTGGTGCCGCCTGCATAATTTTTAGGGCATTCTTGATTTTACGAAATTCAAATTTTTCTATGAAATTCTTAGTAGCAACTTGTAGTTAGGATTTGTGCCCGGTTAATGGTAAAAGGCTCGCCCCTGTGGGTAACTGTGGGTGTACATTGTTCCACCTCTGTCTAACCCTTCGGGGAATACCGGCGTGATGGTATGATGATGACGTTATAATAATAAAAAAAAATAATCAATCTATAAATGTACGTATTTTAAGTTAAGCAAATCTACCAGAACTTTTTTTGAAGGTATTAAAACTCTCTGTTATGGTCTATGGAAAAATTTGAAAAACTTATACGTACATAAACATTAAACAAGGTTACTATAAAAAATATGTTTCTTAAAATTAGTCTATGCCTTCAGAATAAAAATAAAAAGGCAACAGAATAAGAAACTACCTGTTGGCCAAGCATTGAAGCCAACGAGTAAGAGCGCTGAAAAGACACAAATTACAAGTTTCACTTACAGACTCGGTCCCAACGCTGAGCGAAGAAGATTAACAAAGCCATTACTTTAAAATAAAAAGAGCTCTTTAAACAAAATCTTATTCCAATAAGTGAGTAATCCACTTAACTTTTGAATAAAGTACCTATTCTATTTTTATTTTTTCGGTAAAACCTTTATTTGGAAATTGTCTTTGGGGATGAGACCGGGGAGTGTGGGATGCTTGCGTCACTCTCTATCAAATTCAAATATCCCGACCAGTAAAACGCCCCCTTCGGTGAAGTAATCTGTCAATCCCTAGCTTCACGTGTAGGGACAGCTTACCTCAAGTTCCCTCCGGCTAAATTCACCGACGGAGATTTTAACCAAATACACCATATAGCTCATCTCAAACTGACATTACTTAAGAGCTATATTTCCAGAACACACCATCGCAAAATAAATTTAAATATTTTACGACCGCGCAACGATTTTCCGAATACTTATTTTGCACGTCCGAAGTCAGGGCCTGCCATAAGTAGGCTTACAGTAAGCCTGTTCCCATATGTCTATACACACTGTATTAAATCCTCGGTAAACTCTATACCCCATAACTCAACAAGTGGGGTATGAACTCGGAAACTATGTGGAGTTCGAAATCCAAGCGTAACATACATTACGAAGGAAACCCCTTCAGGAGATATAGGTGCTGTTTAGATAGGTGTGCAAGTTTCTGAATTATTGATTACCGTAACTACATATTTGGATAATACATGTAGCATAGAGGAACGAGGGGAGCACACAAATAGACACGAACTGCAATTGGAATTCGTTTTATACTGTTAAAAGGAATTTATCGACAGCGCGCTCTGAACACAACATAGTATGTTCATATTTTGGTAGCAAATTAATTAAACTTGATGACATTTTGTAGACAGGATGAGGGCACTAATATCTAGACTTCGCATTAGTCAGTTTTCCAGTCAAATACAAAAAAACACATATTTTCCATTGCGATTTTTTGAGTTACGTATCATTTTCAATGTACATACAGCCATTTCCCGCGACCTTTACCAGGACGTTGTTCGACCTCTTGTGGAGGGCCTTCCCACACTTACGGTGCATGGTCGCTACTCGAGCGCCTTAAGACTCCAAGGGCCGTCCGCTCTACAAACTATGTGCCCTGCCAATTGCCACTTCAGTTTTGACGGTAAACTAAACCAAAATATCACTAGTCTACATTTGTATGCTCGCAACACCGCTGTCATAATAATTATCCTCTTAAAGTTACAGATTCTTGAAAATCTATATAGAAGTTACTTCTTGTTTGTACTCAATGGATTTTTTCATACAGTTTAGTTCACATGTCGCGTAAAGGTAATGCCTTATTAACCTATAATGGGTATTGATTAGGTGACAACGTGTACTACATATCCGTTAGGGTGTGGTTTCAATATTGGAATGTTGTTTTATGGTCAGCACAGACAGATAGATTAATTTATTGATAAATACCAAGAAACAATTCATTTTCAATACAATTCGTTCTGTAAAACTGTTCTATCAGTTTCCAATTGGGTTTTTCAATGTTCTACAAACTCTTGAAAAACATTTCTTAACAAAGCTCTGAATATAACACTAAAGAGTATTTAATATGCCGTATTACGGTATCAAGACTTTTTTGCTGTACCTATTTATGTTTATTCTAACTGGCAGGTAAAATTTAGAAGTATTCGAAATAAGTGACACGCGAGGTAAAATAACTGATCAATCTCCGATATTTATACGAAATCGTATTTAGGTATCGTATTTATTCGTACTGAAAACAAAAGTTGGCGAAAGAAAGCCTAAACAAAGTTGGTAACATCAATTTACTTGCCTGGAATTCAAATTCTCGAAGGAAAAAAACGTTTTAAAAGTTTGTGTTCAGCCAAATCACGGCCGAGTGTCTATGGTAGGTACCCATATGGAACCTTTTTTCATAAGTATTTGTGTTTTATAAACTGTTGGAAAATTTTCTTTAGGTATACTTACCAGAATCTGTCAAATAGCTTTTATCTAAAATCTTTTTATTAGTTTCAGGACTTTTAACTTCACCATTTCTTTACAAAAAGAATCGGATCCCTTTTAAATTCAGATTTTTTTAAATCAATTCTTCGTCGAATGAAAATTCAAATAGGCTATAAACAAAAATAAACAAAACAAAGACACATAAACAGATAAATCCAATTTTTTACGTTCTGCATTAGCAGCAACTTGGTTTCAAATCTCGTTTTCGTCATTTCATGATTCGTTTTTTATGACTTACAAATACTTAGTCGGTTTAACTTTAAAAAAGCTTCCATAAAAATTCCAATCACATTAATTTTAAAATAATAATCATTATTACAAACGTTAATTTTATAAATATACAATTTTAAAAGTATACGTACCCCGCACTAAAATCCAGAAATCATATAAAAACTCCACAAGATAATTCACAACACTATAAAACCCACAGAGACACAACGACACTATTTTAAATAAGGAACAGAGATGCGTTATTTTTTTAAATTAACGCGGTAAAGCCAAGGCGTTGATTCCATACAGCTGTCACTGCGGCAGGCGTCCTAACGTAGTTAACTCGCGTCGCTCACTGCTTCTCGCGCAGAGCTCGCGCCGTTTTCACACGATACTCGCTTTTCAGACGTCGGTTGCAATATGTGAGCACTATATGCATAGCTCAACTGTTGCTTTTGCTTTACGTGAAGCGTCAAAAACACTTTTCAGGTGGAGTAGTGCCTATGTAGTTTAGTAAGGTTGAAAACAAAAATCTTTGTTTCTGTAAAAACTCAGGTGAAACAAAAAGGTAGGTACTTTAATCACTGAGATGTAGGTAATCACAGTGCTGGGCGTGTGTGTGGAACTCCAAACTATAGTCATAATTGAAACACAGACTGGCTTTTTTAAATGTACTAGCTTCTCACTCGTGGATATTTTTAAGCGTGTTAAAGAACGTCTATAGTTACTGCTCCGCTCCCCTGGGTCGTAGCGTGATGTCATATAGCCTCTGACACACACAAATAACGTGGGTTTGTAAGGGTAAAAGAATCTTCGAAATCACGTTGATTACACCCTACAACCTCAAAAACTCACAAACTTTAACTTTTTATAATATCAGTTTAGATTTCGCATGACATGCTCGCTACATGAGTCTGAGCAGACAACTGCTCCAAAATAAAAAACAAAACTTATTGTTTAATTTGAATCCCTTCTAGAATACACCGGAGTGTTCGGATAAAACTGGTTGCTTTGACATACAACCTTAAAATTACCCACCTATATGTATGATGAAAGAAGGCCACAAATGTTGCAAGTTCATATTAGGTATAGCTCATGTATCGTGATTAATTAATGTACCTACTGATAATAGAAATAAGCTTTCAATATCTTTACAAGGATTATTTTATTACATGCCAAATAACAATACAATTTGGAACATTAAGTAGGTAGGTACTGACTTTTCTCTTGTTACTTACTTATATAGAATAATTATGTCTGGTTTAAAACAAATTACAAGGTTATTAAACTGAAAACTTAAAAACAGATCAATGTAGTCATCATTATGAACAAATTTTATTAAGGCAAGTTGAAAAAAAACAGCTAATCCATACAGTTTGTTGAGTTACGTAAACATAAATGCATGGATCATCGAAATTTTTATAGGAACTTACAAGAAAATAAATCAACATTTTGTACAAATGCGTTACAAAGCACTTTAAAACATGTAGATATTTGTAACCAAACGTAATAGCGGAAACAGTGCGTGTGAAACTCGCCCTTCGCCCCCTTCCGAACATAGATCTTGTAATAATCTGTGTAACCTAATTTTACACGTTACGACACGTAAATTAGCGACGGAACCCAGGTGTGCCGTGTCGAGTGCGTTTCCATAGTTCTGTGTTGCCAGCGGATGCTAAATATTGTCCCTTCCTTATTGTGTGTACCTTTAGATTCATGTGATAGTGAGTTGGGTACCAGGGGGTTCAATTTACTTGATTGAAACTGAACTATTGTTTTATGTATTGATCTATATGAAATTGCCATGTTATATTTTCTTTTTTTTTTTTGCTAAACCGTTTTCTTAGTCATTATGGCGGGCTGTCTAGTCTATTTTTTGAATTTAGAACAGATTTTATCTCGTATGAATAACCATACTGATATTACAAATGCGAAAGTGAGCTTGTCTGTTTGTTACGCTTTCAGTACTTACAAACTAAGCTTGAACTCCAAGAAAAGATATAGACTACTTTTTAATCCGTGGCTTCGTCTTCATCCGCGATAACAACATTCACACGGACAAAGTCGCAAGCAAATCCTAGTTAAGAAATAAAAAAAAGGTTGAATATAACTAAACAAGGCTTAGTATCTATGGTATCTTTTTTTTTACTTAACTAGTCAAATTACTATCTACACTATCAAGCTCGTATTTAATAGAATTTCATTAATCATTAATTTTGGTGGTAAACTCACCTACTCTTTAAAGGTATCAAACAAGATCAATATAATAAAGTACCTAAGTAAAGTAATTAAGAAAGTTTAAAGTTACAAGAAGTATTTTAATTAATTTAATTTATTTGTTTTTCCTTGCTTGGTGCCACAACCTAATCTTGAATTACTTTCTTAAGCCCAATAATAAGTAAAGACCTCCTTTGATTTATTTATGTACCTACCTTCAAGTCTCCCAAGAGATAAAGTAGGTTGTTTTCCCTTACATAAATCCTCCGTTCAAAGCAGTTTTTCTACAATAGCAACACTACACCAAGTGATTGATGCTTTCCCGCCAAAAAGAATTACTGGCCAGTTTATGAATCATGGCCGACATGTTTTACATAATAACGCCTTGTTTCTACCTCGATCGAAATAAAAGATAAATATAAACACGTTATCAACGCACCTTTTTGTTTATGAGCTCGTCAGGATATTAATCACGGGAACAGTTGCCAACAGATATAGTGTTTGGACTGTTTTTACTATCGAGAAAAATATTTGTTTATGTTACTGTGAAAGAACGATTAAAAGTAAATTATAAAATATGCCGGATACGTGAATGAAAGCTGATGAGAGCACATACAATATTTAAAGCCAGTATTAAAATAAATGACCGATGGCCCACCTCTTGCAGTGTCCTAATTGTTTCTATACTCGTACCTTAGAAGATAATTATAAATAATTAATTAAAAACGTGTGTATTCTCCAGACCGATTCCAGACACGGCGGCTAATCTTAATGCAGACTAACCAAGTACGCAGGGAAAATTGTGTGTGCGCAAACACAGGCGCACTCCCTCTACCCTCACTCCCATAGTCCGATGGGACGGCAATCCAACAGGACCAGAGAGAAATCAGGCGCAGGGCCAACGGCCCGGTGTTACCGAGAAATTCGTAATGGAAAAACCCAATAACACTCTGCCCAACCTGGGAATCAAACTCAGGACCCCACGCTCAACGGTCGTGCTCACCACCACGAGATTAACTGGGCAGTTACAAAAAATACAAACCTACAAACAAACATTGCCCCATAAAACCTTTTTTGAAGTTTATAAAAAAATTGGAAATGTCTATTGCATATGTAAAATTAAACTTCAGAACCATCTCAGTATTAATCCAGAATCAATCTTTTACGGCAACTCACGCAATCTTCGTAGGCGGTGAATATAACATCAACTAGACGTGAAGTAAACAACAACTATTGTTTTAATGACGCGAAATCGCTGAGCTATATTCACTTCACGCGTTACTTCGATTATCAGATCACTACAAAAACTAAGTCTATATATTAGTCACCACGAGTCAAATGTGGTATTTTGGACCGCTGATGCTGCACGCGATTGGTCCGTCAGTTGGACCGATCTCGTGCAGCGTCAGCGCCCTAAGAAACCCAGAAACTAACCCAAAAACCGAAAAATTAACTTT
The DNA here is from genome assembly GCA_947462355.1 of Caradrina kadenii. Taxonomy (NCBI): domain Eukaryota; kingdom Metazoa; phylum Arthropoda; class Insecta; order Lepidoptera; family Noctuidae; genus Caradrina; species Caradrina kadenii. Next base: position 4,616,452 of record OX381674.1, read on the forward strand.
CACGACTCGTGGCGACTACTATAATAATATAATGAAACTGAACAGTTTTTTGTTTGTTTGTTTAAACACGGTAATCTCTGGAACTCCCAATCGAATTACATAAAATCGTTTTGTGTATGATAAACAAATTCATGAAGGGTATATAGGCCATTTATAATATCACTCTACGACCCAAGGGGTGCGGAGCAGTAACCAAAGACATGACTTAACGTGGGCGAAAAGAACCACACAGGCTTGTCTTCTATGCAATACAAATAAATAAAATTGAAGTGTCTGTTTGTAATGTCAAAATAACGGCTTTTTATTAAATTCATTTATGAATGTTTAAACGGTACCCATACCATAAACACATATTTTTTTTTATTTTTGTTTGTTTGTTCCGAATAATCTTCGAAACGGCTGGACTGATTTTGATGTAACTTTCACTGGCATAACGCTGATGTTATAAGGAGTAACTATAGCTACTTTTATTTAAAAAAAAAACGATTAGGGTTCTGCGCAAAAACGAATAAAAGCTCAGGTAACCGATATTACGCGGACAAAGTCGCGGGCATAACCTCGTCCAACATAAAATACGTCGTAAAGATTAAATGATCTCGGTGTTTATCTAAAAAAGCGTTCCATAGTTTCAGATGGTTATTTCCCGCGCAACTTGTTAGAGTAAACCAAAGAAATAGGTCACCACAGTTCTCCGTAAGAAATGGATCTACAATCTGAGATATACAGGGTGTTAATAGACACATCACATAGCTGTTACCTACGCATAGTGCCCATCAAACTAAGTAACATTAAGATAAAAAATATTGTTGGGAAACGACTTTCATTTTTCGTGTGAAAATTACTGTTTATGGTAGTGCGCAGTATAAGCACTCAAAACGTTTTGTTGACGGGTGTACATATCTAACAAAACAGAGGTTGTGGGGGTATTAAAACATCTTAAAAATAACGTTAGAACTTAGACCTTAAATATGTCCGTAACCAGAAAGTTCGCCGGGGCAGCGAGTTGTTCAAAAGAGATACCGCGCCCTCGGAACGCAAAGGGCACAAGACATGGATGGGTCATAGTCAGTAAAAGTCTGACAGTCTCCCCCGCCCCGCCCAGAGCGAGGGCAGTCATTTGATATTTGATGATTTCCCATCCGGAAAAAAAAACAGAGAGTTCCAAGGCATATGGCCCAGAACAAAAAGAAATTATCGCAATGATGGAAAGAAAATGTGAAAACTTTCAGTTTCTTTAAGCGTGTTTTTACACCCGTTATTTAAGTAGCTAAGTCTCGTAAGATGCAATCTTTGAGTTCCGAATCTGGCTACAAGATCAAGTTCTGAACTGCGATTGGAACTTTGTTTACTTCGGAATCTGAATTGGATCGATTACATGGAAGAAGGACTCAGTTAGATGTAACCATTTATCTGTTTAGTATAACAAGTATCTACTACTAATTTACCCTATAGCACTCAGGGATAACGTATCTTTCTATTTCCGAAATAATTTTCAAAATCGGGTCAGTAGTTTCGGAGATTAGCACGTTCAAACACAAAAACAAACTAGCTCATCAGTTTCATAGTGTTACTAGAAATACCTCACATTTCACCCGCGTTAAATTACGTCTTTGATTACCCCTGTAAGACTTAGCGTACATTTATACAACCCACAAGCTTCCTTGATAAACGGGCTGTTTATTGCAATTTTTTTTAATTCGGACTAGTAGTTTCTGACATATGCGACCTATTTCTGCCGCAAAGCAGCGTTGCTGTGTTCCGGTTTGGAGGATGAGGGTGCCGGTGTTATTACAAGCACATGAGACATTTCAACTTTATCTCTGGGATGGCACCGCATTTGGAAGGCCACTGGTATTGCTGATGTCTATAGGCAGCGGTGACCACTTAAGATCAGGTGGGTCGTGGGCTTGTTTGCCATCCAATGGCATAAAAAAAAAACAATCAATGAAATCACAGCAGATCCATTCCCACATAGTATTTTCTGAATCGAACAGTTTCTCACAAATTCTAAGAACCAATTAAAGTTTAATGGAACATTCTAGTACTAGTAAACGGCGGAATGTTCCATTGAAATGCTTCGACCAGACACATTGATTCAGGAACATTCTAACAATCTGTTTTAAAATCAACCCACGCATTAGCTTCAGAAATCTAATCATAAGTTAAATTAAACGAGTTGACATTTATTTGACCTTTAAAAGTATACGTAAATAAAATGATATAAATATATTTTCTATTGAGATGAAATTCTACCTAGATATATTATTTCATTAAGAACCTCACGTGGGTAGATAATTATGTTCTCTTAAAAAGCGCTGCAAACTGTCTCGTTAGCCTAATCGTCCTAAACGTGATTGCTAAGCTAGACGTCTTGGGTTCGATTCCCAGTTCGAGCAAAGTGTAATTAGGTTTTTCTATGAAATTCTCAGTAGCAGCTCAGAGTTAGGATTTCTGCCCGGTTGATGGCAATAGGCTCGTCCCCTTTTATATGGGACCTAAACATACCGGCGAACTATGGGTGTATATTGGTACACCTCTGCCTAACCCCTCGGGGAATACAGGAAATATGTTTAAAAAGCGCTGCGTAAACGTAGACACTTCTTGTTACCGACACAGCGTACCACGTGGTTGCTGTGTCTGATGACGTCCGAGACCAATGTGTGTAGTAACTTTTTTACTCATACAATGTGTATGGAAACTTATTAATGTTACTTGTGTGTTTTGCTAGAAACTTTTGCAGTGTCTAGTTGCTAACACCGAACTGTTTTGTGGCCGGCGATCAGTGTGTGTCAAATGGTAGCAAAAAAACTATTTAATATAAAAATACAAAATTAAAAATTTTACGTAACCGCCGACAGAAGTAAAAAATCCCTACCGCAGCTACCAAAAGAGCTGATAATTTTGAAACCGCTGAACCGATTTCCATCAAACAAAGCTTAGAACACTCCTTACTAATTAACCTTTCAAACACATTAAACAAAATCAAAATCGGTTCACACACACACTGACACGTCAAACTTATAACACCCCGTCGTTTTTGCGTCAGGGGTTAAAAATGTGTTGCTAAGTCAACTCATTTACATCACATTCTTAAAAATGCTATAAGCTTACAAAATATTATTTGGCACAGTCAGTGCCGTAGAAAGATGAATATGTTTACCTATATAACAAACTAGCTTAAAGCCCGTGACTTCGTTCGCATGGTTTTTTCCACCCGCGTTAAGTAACGTCTTTGGTTACTGCTTCGTTTCTGTGCCTTCCTAAATAAACGAACAATCCAACACAAAAATAATTTTGCAATTTGAATCAGCTGTTCCTAATATTAGTGCGTTTAACCAAACAAACTCTTAAGCTTTATAATATACTAGCTTCTGCCAGCGACTTCGTTCGCGTGATATTTTCCACCCGCATTAACTTAGGTCTTTGGTTACTACTCCTCTCCTGTGTGTCGTAGCGTAATGTTATATAAGCCTAAAGCCTTCCGCGATAAATGAACTATCCAACACAAAAATATTTTTTTAATTCCAACCAGTAGTTCCTGATATTAGCGCGTTCAACCATACAAACAAACAAACTCTTTAGCTTTATAATATATTAGTATAGATAGTTTGTTCAACTGTACACCTAGTATTTCACAGTTCGTGTTCCACGCGCGCCTCAAAGAGATGTCAGCAAAGGGAAGGGGCCACTGAGGGCCGATGCCTGCCGGGGCTGCAGGTTGTTCGTAAGAGATACCGCGCCCCCGGAACGCAAAGGACACAAGAAGGAACATGGGTGGGTTTTAGTCAGTAAAAGACTGACACTCCCTCCCGCCCCGCGCAGGGCGGGAGAAATTATTTGATGATTTCCCACCACCCGAAAAAAAAAAAGAACCTAAGTAAATAAAAACTCGTGGGTATTGCAATAAAGTAGTGCACATTTCGTAGCGATGCACTTGCATAATATTGCTTTTATCCAAGCAGGTTCGATAAAGTTTAATAGCAACCTTACCTGTGCAACTCCTCAGCGTTCACCTCTGACTTTCCTTTTATAATATTGCAGAACTTGTTTTTATTTCTGTCTTCACCACCGGCGGACGGCACGATCGCGATTTGAATTAAAATTGTATTCAGAAAATGACGCGGTGCAGTTAAGGTTCCCTACATTTTTTATTGTACAAGCTTCTACCCGGGACGTCGTTCGCTTTGTTTTTTTCAACCGCGTTAAGTGTTTGGTTATTGCCTCACCCCCGTGTGTCGTAGCGTGATGTTTTGTTTCTCATCAATCTGGTATGGTCAATCAGTCGGATGGAATTTTTTACATAGTATTTCACAGGTTCGTAAAATTTTTCGATTACAAAATATTAAAACTTTTTAGTCACTCAGAAAATACCTATCGAAAACACCGTCACACAGAAACGGAAAAAGGATTAATTAACAAAATTGTAAACTCAAATTATAAAAAGGAAAGAAAACTTTGTGGTCAATGTATAATAAAATTCGGAAAATCGAACGAAGTATTTTTACGAATCGCTTGTAAATGCGGAACAACATACGAATTTCAAGTTTTTTTTTTGTATAGAGTTCCTATAGCAAACTTTTTATTGGGAAAGTTTGGTCTGAAAACTCGCCGTACGTGACAACGTGTCTGGTTGTCTGTTTGAAGCCTTTTTTCTCACAAAAATAACGCGTGTTTTGGTTGTAATCATTCATATTTCATTAGTTGTTATTTATAATATTTGGAATAGAGAGCTTTCATTTTCCCTACAGAATTCATAACTCTTCATGAAAAGAGACTGATATTTGAATATTTCCGCATCGCTTTATAATAATCTAAACATTAGTTACCAAATAATTTCCTGCAAAAAATAGTTTATTCAAAACTATCTACGGGCCCCTAAAACAGCAATATCCGTTTTTATTGCCATTTGATGATCTTGTTTAATTTTATTTTTGCTCCTAGAATAAATCTTGTTATTTTACCCGCGTCTCTGCTGTCGACCTCCCGACACAAACATAGCTAGCTAGCTATATCTAGTATAAAAGAAGCTGTATCCAGGGCCACATTAGCCATGTCGGGGCCCCCGGGAAATGCACCTCTCGGGGCTCCATAACCCTTTTTTAATATCAAAAATCTTTTTTTACTACCACAACGGAATTTTATTCATAGTTACGCCGTTTTTTTACTATTTTACGAAGGTATATCATCACCCCATTTAATAAAACAATTTTTTTTAAATCTAAGGATTATAAATACTTATGTGTATTTTTCTAATCGTTTCTTTTTTAAGAGTTTGTTACATACAAGTCTTAAAATGTAATTTTCACCCGAAGTAATATTTTTAAACTTCTTTTTCTGGCCTGATGCGGGGTCCCTAAAGGCAATTACTTGCACTGCCTAATGGCTAATCCGGCCCTGTCTGTATCGTATCGATGGAACTCCTAATTAGTGGTGTTCGCCGGTTACATAGTCTACGGACTACACTAATTAAGAGTTGTGGTACGCCTGCTGGTGCTTTACTTGTATGGTTCTTTTTAATATGATCTTCTAACGTTTCTGACGCACAATTTGTTCAAAAACTACTTTCTTGCATCAACTGTAGGATATTACATCGATGAATGAATATACGCATTGTGAAAGATATCTAGCAAGATTATAAAGTACCTAGTGGCTATCAAACTAAGTTAATATTGAGGAAAAAAACATATTGCTTGGAATCAACTTTTATTTTTGTGTGAAAAGTCACTGTTTGTCCGCAAGTCAAGGTAATCAGATTCAAATAATACAGGATTGTTCACGATGATATGTCTTTAGTGATGTCAGTGATGTTTAAGATAGACTTTAAAAGTAGATACGTAAATGACTAAGCCACATTGCCCGATACTCCTTAATCGCTACGCAATCTCAACATTCGACACTTCTATTAAAGAAAAAAGAGAAGAAAATTAATCAAAACCCCGTCACAAACAAGAGCTAAGTGCATTAGAACTTTAAGTTCAACATAACGCAAGCAAGCCTGAAAAACACTATCAATTTGTCTATTTTCCTTCACAAAACTAAAGTTAAAACTGATTTTCTTCCCCGCTCCTCAAAATATTGTCTGCTTTGTTTAAATATCGCTGCAGGCTCACGAAATCTCTTTCGACTTGTCTAGACCACGCTAAGGCTTTTTGTTAGGCAAAATTAACCTTGCCTTAATAGAGTCATAACCTTTATGACTGGAATGCCCAAAGTTAGGTACAGATGTAAACTTTACAGATTTTTAAAACTTGGAACCGTCGTAAATGGTACCAAGAGAATATTGATATTCAATAGATAAAAAATATACCATCACGCCTGTATTCCCCGAAGGGTTAGGCAGAGGTGTAACAATGTACACCCACAGTTCGCCGGTATATTTAGGTCCCATGTAATAAGGGGCGAGCCTATTGCCATTAACCGGGCACAAATCCTAACTCCGAGCTGCTACTGAGAATTTCATAGAAAAACCCAATAACAGTTTTTGCTCGACCTGGGAATCGAACCCAAGACCTCTACCGTAGCAATCGCGCTTAGGACCAGTAGGCTACCGAGGCAGTTCAATAGATAAGTAGGGTGTAATAAGTTTTTTACTGACTCCAAAAAGGAGATGTTTGGTTTTTTGTGTAGTTTTTAAGGCGGTTATCTAATAACCAGCAATTTAATTAAAAAAGAAACATTTAACAAAATGTTGCCAGCTTTGAGTACAAAACTCAGCCACGACAAACACGAAAATGTACTCCCAATCAACTAGAACCACAATACACAACTGAGCAACTTAAAACAACAAACAATTTCTGTTTGATTGAGCAATTAAATAGCTCGATAGAAATACAGCAACCTGCCGTGCCGTCTATAAAGAGAACTGAACTGAAATGCATTCCGAGAACGCGTTGCAAAAATAAATAAGAACTGCTTCGCAGTCTCACAACGTTCATGTGGGAAGATATTAAAAACTTATTGATACGTGCACTGTTTTTTAAAGTCTAGACGATATAAAATCCATTGATAAAGTACATATGTAGGTACCGTAAGTAGAATAATATATTATGTACTCGCTTCTCAATTGAAAACAAAGGAAAAGTTTTCCAAAATTAAAAATAAGTTCTTGGTTAGTTTAGTTAAAAACCTATGGAGATTTCTTTTTTCGACATGAATTTTTTTTTTTAGGAATCTCTGATTGAAAGTACCAGGGCACCTTTGCTTGGACCTTGGGCCTACTTTTCAACATTGCTTAGTAATTAGACCCATGTCATAATGAAAGCTCTAAAGATATACTTTATTTAATTATTTGACAGCTAAGTTCAAATCCAGAACTAAATTGGTTTTGGTACATTTTATCATGGTCTCGACACTGTTGTACAATGTCGAAATCTTTCCCCAGGGTTTACACAAAAATTACAAAATGTACCAAAATACCGCTACGCGCTACGCTATACGCGCTGGATTTGGACTTAGCTGTCATAGAATTAAATGAAGTATACCTTAAGAGCTTTCATATGCCATGGGTCTCGTGCCTGTTGAGCAATGTAGAAAAATATAACCCTCCTGACGCAGTCATTGATCAAAATTAAAGTATATCTTATGAAGCATACCTGTTATCTTTGGAAAAAAACAATACTTTCAGAACATCTCAAGTATCGCCCTTTGAAACGTCATATTAATAATAAACCTTGTAATATACAATTATTATAGTACTACATAATTCCATGCAATAAAGAAAAACAACACAATAATATTACACACACACAAAATAACACCATGATAATTTATATCAATATACATATTCAGTAATACTCGTGAAAGTAGGCGAGCAACTCTCCAAAAGTGGAAATATAAACAACTTTAAAACATATTTATTGGAATGATTGTTGTGACCGTTGTTTTAATCTCTTATAATTACTTTATTTATTAATTAATTTATTAATTTTTATGATAAAGTACAAAAAGCTCAAAGCTCCCTAATCAATGTTTCAGAACTTTTGTTATTATGATGGCGGAAATACGATACTTTTCTGGATAGGTAACTAAGAATAGCAGTTTCGTTTAATTGGGGAATTATTGCCATAAACATATTTAAAAAATAATTACGTATTTATTTTATTATAGCGCCGACTCAGTACGACACGGTACCTAAGCCTAAGATTAGCCGTTTATGAGTCGTTGCATTTCACGAGTGTGCACTCATCGCACAATTGACGTCCATTCATTATTACGATTTTTAATCCTTATGTCAATGACATAAACGCTGCTTTTGGTTAGACTGCATAGTCTATATTACCTACATAGCTTGCAAATCTATCTAGATCCAAAGATCGCATTATAGATAAGCGAGTCATAAATGTGTCACACGGAAGATACTGCCAACCTTGTTTTTCTTTTCACTTTCTAAATCACCAACTCCTTCATGACAATGGCCATGACACCAACAATACAAGTATGAATATCGATTAATTCCTAGCTCCTAGACAACAGGAGTGCACGGTGACGACAGCAATCGGGTTTTCCCAGCAAATTGGACTTTTATAAGTTAAGTTAAGTTAAGGTTTTTGTAACGGAATAATTATGTTATCTATGCACTAGGTAGAAGTAGAGGTTTTTACACACATCAACTTTTTTTTAAGTCAACGTCAATTTATTTGTTTCTATCATCAATTTAGAACGTCAAAATAAAAAAAAGAATAGATCTAGTCGTCTCTTGTAAAAGGAGTTCCGTATCAAAAAGATTGTACTTACAAGAAACTACATACATACCTACTCTATTTTTTTTTTTGTATTTTGTTTAGATAACTGTTTTTACAAAGATAGCTATAAATAGCCAAGCATATTTTAATGAACATTAATGGGCGCATCACTGACTACGCGACACATGCCATTCCAAACGGTCCCTTCAAAAGAAAGTTATAATGAAATTCTGAATGTCATACCATAAATCTCTGGAGGAAGATTGACATTATCGAAACTGAAAGTAAATCCCATTACCTACAGCTTCCTCTCCGAATGGTCCCGAACATTCCGTCACGGCACTGTTTCAAATAATCTTATTGATTTATGAAGTTTTGTATTGGAACTTTCATGGCGGATTTCGACCGCTGCGTAGGATATTTATTTTCTTAGGATCTCCAACAAAAGATATTCACAATAATTAACAAAAGTATTATTTGAGTGTACTCCTTCACTTATAGGAGACCACAGCTTGCTCAAGAGAGTTAACAACTAGCTAACAACTACTACTACTACTACTACTTAGCCTTTTCCCAACTATGTTGGGGTAGGCTTCTAGTCAAACCGGATGCAGCTGAATATCAGTGTTCTACATAGAGCGACTGCCTATCTGACCTCCACAACCCAGTTACTGGGCAACACGATACCTCTTGGTTAGACTGGTTGTCAGACTTTCTGGCTTCTGACTATCCGTAACGACTGTCAAAGATCTACCAATGTCAGCTGGGACCAACGGCTTTACTTTTATTTCGGGAAGCACCCGAGACACGGGAGCATCACACCACCAACTTCTAAACTCCGGGCTGCTACTGAGAAATTCGTAATGGAAAAACCCAATAACACTTTTTTGCCTGACCCGGAAATAGAACCTAGGACCCCATGCTCATCAGTCGCGCTTGCAACCACGAGACCAACGGGGCAGTCCACAACAACTACAACAACCAGCTAACAACGTACCTAAGTAAATAAAAAAATGAAAACATCATAAACTAAGACTAATAATAAAATGAGATTAGTAGAGCTCTTTGTGAAGGGGCTCGTCCGGGAAAGTACTACCACCATACCTATATCTACCGCTGAGATTATGGACTAGCTCGCGTTTAAGCAAATCTAACCTCAATTCAAACCCAGCAGAGTTCATTAATTTAAGTCGCATTTGAAGCACATATTAATAGAGTTGCAACATTTAACAAACATTCAACGTTCCATCGCCTCGCATAGCCAGGTTTTAACTTTCCTCATTTACTAATACCCATAAAGTTAGACGTTCATAGCAAAATGGTCCGTCTGTCGTAATGAAGCACAATTTTACAACCAATGTGGGAATCGAGTTCAAACGTTTAGTCAAGGGAACTTTGAAAACTTTTCGTATTACTGTTTGTATTTACTTTCCTTGCATACCTGGGACGTTGATATTGGTAAAAGTTAATACATAATTAATTATGAAATTTAATCTTATAACGGGTGTAAAAAGATGCTTAACGTAGCATGAATTCAGATAGTGTCCATCATGGCGATACTTATTTTGTTTAAATCATACCTGGGAACCTTTTACTTAAAGAAATATGGAAGGTCAAAGTCTTAAGTTTTTTGACACGTTTTTTGAGGAAAAGTAGTTTTAAATGTTATGAATAAACTTTAAATACTACTACAACCGTTAGGCTGCCTGCCCACCGGAGCAAAGCGACACTGCGGAGCGGAGAAGCGGAGAAATATTAACCAATAGGATTGCATAAAATCTTCGCCCTAGCGACTAGGCCTCAACTTTTAACTGCAACTTCTTGACAATTCAAAACTGCCTGTAAATGTTTTAATTGAAATAAATGCTTTGACTTTAACTTTGCCCCGCTCCAGTTATGCAATCCTATTAGTTAATAGTGGGCTGGCAGGCTTAAACTGTTGCATACACCCGAATGTACCACTAGCAAAAAAGTCAAAGCCCAACAAATTTCTTTGCTCAAACTTACTTAGCGTGAAATTAATGGCTTTTGTATCTCTTTACACCCTGTAACTATTATAAAAGCGGAAGGTCACTCGGTCACCACACGGAATCTCGGAAACCCCTCGATCACTACTCACCAAGCACAAGAGACATGTACACGATGCATGTAAACTGATAAGCAATATACTTGAAACGTAAAACCAAGCACTCGACGGTTTTTATAATCTCTAGGCCCATAAGACAGAGCCTTTCTTCAGTTGTAAAAGAAAACGTGAAGAATTATTGTATACGAAGGCGTATAAAACATATAAAAGAGGTCGCGTTGATAACGTGGTCTCCTTTTTAACTTCCACATAAAGTAAGAGCATACAAGCTTAGCATAAGTTTATTTATAACCATGGCTGTAGCTACCTACGGATATACCAGTAAATTGAATACCACTTGAATTTCTTGGTTTTATGTTGATAGTTCTGAAACTAAGTAATCGTAAATAGTCGTGTTAGGTAAGTCCTTCTTTTGCGGTTATAATTAAGGGTACTTTACTGACAGCATGCAAATGAAGTAAATTAGTCATATTTTGGTAATCAAGTAATTTCAAAATAAGACTTGAAAAATCCACGTTAGCCTAGTGGTCATAAGCGTGATTGCTACGCTAGAAGTCTTGGGTTCGATTCCCAGGTCGAGCAAAAAGTTTTATTGGGTTTTTCTATGAAATTCTCAGTAGCAGCTCGGAGTTAGGATTTGTGACCGGTTAATGGCATTAGGTTTGTCCCCTATTACATGGAACCTAAAAACATACCGGCGAACTGTGGGTATACATTGGTGCACCTCTGCCTAACCCTTCGAGGAATACACGCGTGATAGTATGTATGTACTTAAAAAATATCGGACAAGTTTTTAACGGGAAGCTAACGAATTTAAATCCTAGATATTAATGCCTATCTCCAACAATTTCATCTAGTTTAAGTGATTATTGACCAAAATAGGACTATATTAATATTAGTAGTACCTATTAAGCGTGCCGGCGGATAGTCCCCGTTTAAAACTAAAATTATACAAGTAATTACAGAAATCGTTAGTTACCTACCCTACAAAACTTCCTAGCACTTCAGCATCTACTTCCTATTACTTACTATGCAAGCTTGGATGCACAACTTCCATGATTAATAGATCTTGACAGATTTGAGTTTACCTCTTAGCCAGGTAACGATGAATCTTCCAACATAATTTAAGTTTGGATCCATTGTCTGATAGATATTTTGATTACCTTCAGGCAGATTTCGAATGATTGTAGTAAACAGTCGAAACTTTACCTTGTTATTGTCCGAAAATTATACAATTCAATGTTCTCCCTTTTCTTGGAGGTTTCAATTTCCGAACTCACTGTTGTAAAATGCTATCCGATTAAATATTTCTCCTGACAGGAGACATAACAATTGTATATTTATGACACCGTTTTGTTGTGGAAAGTGGTTCAGTACTTAGGCACTAGGTTTTAGGCATTAGGTTTCCTTCGGGGTTTTTGGGGCGCCGACGCTGCACGCGATCGGTGCGGCTGACAGACCAATCGCGGGCAGCGCGGGCGCCCCAAAAAACCCTGATTAATTTACTTGACATGTGTGCTCACGACTCGTGGCGATTACTATACTAGCTTTAAGGAACGGTTATAATTATAATCTCAGTTTCAATCTATCAAAAATGCCTCTAATTTATTTAATTTTCTTTACATTGTTTATCGCTGAGATAAGATTTTGAACGTTTTTAATTAGAACAATTGGTATTCAGATTGTCAATGGACACTTACCAAAATGGAATTCCTTTTGTTATTAAAATTAAAATATTGGTAACAACTAATTGAACCGACTTTAATTAAACTTGATACGTTCGTATGTATGTATGTACGTAGTAAAGAGCGAGTTATTTTTGAAAAAGAGTTTTAAAGCAAAGAATTTATTTTCCTTTCTGAGTTTTTATAGAAAGTTTCAAATTAATAAAAAAATTATACTTACTTCGCAAGCAACGCATTTCCACAGCTTTAATACTACTTTCATGCCTCGAATTTTTTCTTATAATTAACAAATAGTACATAATTAATAGATAAAGATTAAACTTTTGATGAATTTTATGATTTGTTTTGGAATTGGCCAATGGCCGTTTTATGTTAAAATAGTCTAGACTTTGTCCGGCTACTTGACACGACAGGGGAGAGATCAGACTGAGTACCAATGGCTTTACGTGCTTTACGAGACAAAAATAATATAAAACAAGACCATCACATACCATCACGCCTTTATTCCCCGAAGAGTTAGGCAGAGGTGTAACAATGTACACCCACAGTTCACCGGTATGTTTAGGTCCCATGTGTGTCCCATGTGTTTAGGTCCCATGTCCCATGTCCCATGGGGGCGGCCTTATTGCCATTAACCGGGCACAAATCCAAACTCCGAGCTGCTACTGAGAATTTCATAGATAAAACCAATAACACTTTTCGCTCGACCTGGGAATCGAACCCAAGACCTCTAGCGTAGCTGTCGCGCTTAGGACCACTAGGGTAACGAGGCAGTTATAAAAAAAGAATAAAAGAAAACGAAAGGAAAATTATTATTTATATCAAGTCATATACCTATAGTTATTATAATACATAGTTTATATACGAAATCAATTCCCCTTCAATAGAGCTGCATACATAAAACTATTGGGTTTACATTTTAAAAGCCTTTGAAACAAAGTTACGTACGTTCGTATTCATGAAACAAAATACAATACAGCAAAAATGAATTGTGTCGAACGCACGAATTCACGCCACCACAGCGGCGTGCCCCGCCCGTTTGCGCCTCCGATGGCGAAGTTTTTTCACTGTGAATAAAGCTTACTATTTATTTTAACACTTTTTATCATCCAGAAGAAACTAATTCGTATCATTGTTAACATTGACCAAACCAATAGCTGTAAGCCCTATTTTATAAAGTACAAAATACTCACTTTGCCATCTATTTATATAACGGAAATATGCAAATTTGTCAGGAAATACATGAACTTTTTTAAAACTCGCGGTGATAAACATAATGATCGATCTGTTAGGTATAAAAATATGTTAATGTTACCGTCATCGCGCATGAAATTACACTCCAATAGTCCCTACGTAATGTCCATAAAAATATTCAAGGAGCCGCGCCGTGCCCTCATATCTGAAGTAGGCAGTGACCTGTCGCTGTCGGCCGTCGTCACTTCGATGGTCGGTAGTGAGGAGTCCTGGGAGGCGGTGGTCTTATTTTGCGAAGCGGTCATCTCGCAGAAGGAGGCTGCGGAAAGGGAGAGAGAGATCACAACCTCTCTCCCGGCCCGCAGCAGGCGCACCGGGCGTCGGCGGAGGGCGGTCAACGCCCTCTTCCGGCCCCCCTAAATGGGTCCAGGGGCGGCGGACTTGGGGACGTCCGTTACCCCCTATTCAACTGGACCCGAGGCGGCGGCGCGTAGTGTTCCACGCGCGCCCCTATTTGACGTCGCGGAGGGAGTTCAACACCTCACTCCCTCCCTTGACCTGACGAGGCCCGCAATGGCGGACCGGCACCAGTCGGGGATCGCGGAAGGCGCATCAGTTCCCGGGATCCCCGGCGTAAGTGTGGGAAGGGAACACTGGGGTGGTTTTTAGTCAGTAAGAGTCTGACAGACCCCTCCGCCCTCCCCAGGGCGGTGGACATCCATGAGGATTTTCCACCCCGGCAACAAAAAAAAAAAAAAAAAAAGCCACCGAGCTATGTTTTTAGAGACTCGAAATCTCGCTTAAATCGGTGCGTCATCCCATGTAGTAAATCGATCAGGCCTAAAGAAATATACTTTTTTTTTTCTAGCTCTTTCGCTGACCACAAAATCATATTAATCTTCAGAAGAACTTTCTGCCATTATTTCTCAGAGTACTGACATGTTTGTAGGTCCTTTATTAGTTATTGTTATTATACTCGTTGTTGTAGATTATAATTATTTACGTTTGACAGCATCTGTTAGTGAATTTAACGTTAACAATAGCGCTAACCGGTCAAACTCGGGCGGTTACTGTTAGCGTCAAGTTATGACGTCATTTTGATCATTGTCAAAATGGCACATCTCATTTTCAACCTCACCGGTACTTTGACTGAACAGCAAGATCGTGCAACCCACCGTCAATATAAGTCAGACAAATTTTATTAGATCGCGACCAAAAAATCATCTATACATGTTTAAGTGTTTGTTTGTAATCTCAAAATAACAGCTTATTACTAAATGCATATGAATGTTTACATGGTACTTATACCAAATTACTTAAGTATAGCCAAAAATGAATTTAAGAAAAAATTGTGTTTCTGTGTCTTTATTCCGGCTCATCTCCAAAACGACTGGGCTGATTTTGACGGAACTTTCAAAGGCAGATCGATGATTTTTTTTTATCGCGCAGAAATCCGTTGTCCATGCGGATTAAGTCGCGGACATCAGTTAGTGTAGACACAAACTTTTGTGTGGACCGAAGTCACCTAAACAGCAAGCTGCTCTCAGATAATGACTCATCGAATCAAACTATCTAATTAAGACCTCATTGTACTACACCAGAAAAACAAGGTTAATAAGCAGATTCATACATTATTATTTAGCCAGTAACGACGTTATGATTTTTGGGATGACGAAACAAAAGCAACGAACTCGTGGTAGCTATTGCCAGCAAGTCCTCGAATAAACATCACCCACTCCCCCTCATACATCTCTATCAACCGATACAGTATTGGATCAGATTGCGGTGAGCACAATCCGGTGGCATTTTATACGAACACGTCCGGCTCTCCGGGTGAATATCACACGTTGGTGACCTTTTAGAGTATTACCTACGTCAATGTTGCAGGAATGTGGGTAGGTTTCTTATGGGCACTCACACACGGACCAAAGGTACGCGTCTGTGTTTGCGAGGGTCCTTAAGTAATATAAAATGGCGACGCATTGCCAGGAAAGAAAGAAATTATTTCGTGATTGTTGGGGTTTTTTTGATGAAAGATGCGCTGCGCGTCGGAACAAACAGTCAAATCTATACTTATGTTACACAACTAAAGAGGTAGTCTATCTATGGTCCGGGGCTGCGGGTTGTTCGTAAGAGATACCGCGCCCCCGGAACGCAAAGGGCACAAGAAGGAACATGGGTGGGTTTTAGTCAGTAAAAGTGTGACACTCCCTCCCGCCGATCAACGGGAGCAACGGTGCAATAAACAAAAACGAAACGCTGGTTAAAGCGCGGGGTATAGCAAATAGATAATATTTTTTTCACCGCTAATATGTTAGTACGTTACAGCGTACTTCTACGATATACATCTACCCTAAGCCACCTTTGAAGCGTTAAACGTAACAAACATACATACCTAAACTAACTTTCAGGAAAAATACCTGAAAAAACAATAGGCAAAGGAAAATAAAATTTATGATGCTCTCAAATTTATTATCGCATTCAGTGTTAAGATGACGATCGAAGTTAAATATTTTATGATCACTCCGATCCGAGTTATAATTTACCAATGAAAGAAGCTCGTAAAATCCGTGACACGTATGCATTTAATAGCGACTGCTACGCTAGAAGTCTTGGGTTCGATTCCCAGGTCGAGCAAAAAGTGTCATTGGGTTTTTCTATGAAATTGTCAGTAGCAGCTCGGAGTTAGGATTTGTGCCCGATTAATGGCAATAGGCTCGCTCCGTATTACATGGGACTGAAACATACCGGCGAACTGTGGGTGTACATTGTTACACCTCTGCCTAACCTTCGGCGAATACAGGCGTGATGATACGTATGCATTTAATAGCTCATCGGTATCAAGGAAATTTTGAAAAAGAACTCTATAATAGATTTCATAATCGCTCGTTAGTATTTCCAAAGGTATTTGATGACTGTCTTCGTGCGTTTATTTTTAAGAAGAATTGTACCTACGGGTTCTTCATATTCTTTTTTGGATTCTTTTTTTCCAAATGAGAAATCATCAAATGACTTCCCCCGCCGTGGGCGGGAGGGAGTGTCAGACTTTTACTGACTAAAACCCCACCCTTGTGCCTTCTTGTGCCCTTTGCTTTCCGGGGGCGCGGTATCTCTTGCGAACAACCCGCAGCCCTAGCAGGCATCAGCCCTGAGTGGCACCTCCAACTGCTGACGTCACTGAGGCGCGCGTGGAACACGAACGCGCCGTCGACAAGGGCCGTTTCGTTTTCGTTGACGATGAGTTACCCATTGCTCACCGTCCACAGACCCAGAGCGAATGCCTGCTGCCGTTTATGTTGACGCACTGAACAAATATCTATATATACATATATGGCCTGTAGATCATTGTTTCTGGCTTTTTGTATATGTGAGTTTAAATGTTCGTAAACAGACCCACAATATCGGAGAAATTCCTAATGCTAAAAAGATTTTTTTTAAACATGGCCACATGTTAAAAAAAAATCTTTTCAATCTGTACGTAATCCATTATAAAAAATTGCAAAGAAAATAATTTCATACTTGCACGTACCTACTTTTAAGCTCTTATACTTAAAGATCCCTACCCCACCGTCCCCGGTCTCTAAGGAAAATGGGATTAAGAAAACACCACGTAGGTAAAAGTACAAATAAACGAAACAGTATTAACGGTTCCCAGAAGTTCAAACGACTCAAATTTGTTTAGATGCGGTCCTTCCTTTCATGTTATATTACTTCAAGATTGATTACTTGTGAAATTATTTATGTCTACTGAAAAATAATTTTACGTGGAAAATTGTACCTTTCGTAAGTACACGGCTTAAAAGCGACGAGTGGACTGTAAGTATGTTGTGGTTGCTAAATGAAATAAAGCCATGCACCGAAAGAGCACAATTTTATGGCTAAACTGAAAATATTACACGAGAACTATAGCGGTTGGAAAAGGATGACAATGAATACAACAAAAAAAAATAACAATATCAAAATAAAAAATACTTAAAAAATAATTAGGTGGGAGTTCGTAATATTAAAGAGTTTGAAACACAGCTGTTAACACTTAGGTATGCTGCGGGTTGTTTGTAAGAGATACCGCGCCCCCGGAACGCAAAGGGCACAAGAAGGAACATGGGTGGGTTTTAGTCAGTAAAAGTCTGACACTCCCTCCCGCCCCGCCCAGGGCGGCAGAAGTTATTTGATGATTTCCCACCCACCAAAAAAAAAAAAAACACTTAGGTATTCCTAACTCCCTTGGACTATTTATTAATGTTGCCAATAGTAATAATTAACGCCTGCTTAACCATCTGTTTTTCTTTTTTTTTTGGGACAATTCCACTGCACTATTCCCAACTCCTGAAAGTCAGAATCGCGCTGAGGCAATGAAGCTTGACGAGTCCCGGATCTTGGATTATTGAATCAGAAAAGAGCAGCAAAGGAGTAAAACAAAACATCATTTACACTGATTTCCAATTATAACACACATACCATCACGCCTGTATTCCCCGAAGGGTTAGGCAGAGGTGTACCAATGTACACCCACAGCTCGCCGGTATGTTTAGGTCCCATGTAATAGGGGGCGAGCCTATTGCCATTAACCGGGCACAAATCCTAACTCCGAGCTGCTACTGAGAATTTCATAGAAAAACCCAATAATACTTTTTGCTCGACCTGGGAATCGAACCCAAGACCTCGAGCGTAGCAGTCGCGCTTAGGACCACTAGGCTACCGAGGCAGTTATAACAAGTTCTCCAAATGTGCTCCATATGGTTAGTTGCATGTATATATTTATGTATTTTGTCCGACCGTTCAATAAAGGCCCCTGAATGTGTACGAACATTGAGAAGAAAGAGACCTCGCACTCACCTTGCCGGGGCTGCGTATTGTTTGTAAGAGATACCACGCCCTCGGTACGCAAAGGGCACAAGAAGGAATATGGATGGGTTTTGGTCAGTAAAAGTCTGACACTCCCTCCCACCCCGCCCTGGGCGGGGCAAGTCTTTTGATGATTCCCCATACCTAAAAAAAAAAGAAAGGCTTAGTACTCATGGAATAATAACAAAAACGACGTCCAAAAAGTCAAACTCATACCTACGTACCACGTGATATACTTACATAGACAACAAAGAAGTTTCTACCTTTGTACAAAAAGAATAAAGTTGAGCTCCGCGTTGTTTATTGAAACTGGTTGTGATACTTCACAATATCATATCTGAGCTCGTTAGTTTCAAAAGACCTCCACATTGTATCTTGTTTTCTAGGATCAAATAATGCTCCACCTACATTCATGTTATGTGTAGGCATTATTTCGGTTTAAAGACGTTTATTTTTCGAAAATAGAACAAAGGAACGTTCACGTAGCTTTATAAATTATAATTAAGAAAAGTATGTTTATAAATAAATAAAATTGAACTGTCTGTTTGTTACTGTTTGTGATGTCAAAATACCAGGTTGTTAGTAGTCGCCACAAGTCGTGAGCACAAACGTCAAGTTTTTTTGGGTTGGTTTACTGCGTTTTTTGGGGTGCCAACGCTGCACGTGATCGGTTCGACAGACAGACCAATCGCGTGTCTCGTTGGTGACCCAAAAAATCCAGAAAGAAACCTGAAAACCCAAAAATACACTTGACGTCTATGCTCACGACTCGTGACGGCTACTATACATAAACCAAACACAATTTTTTGTTTTATTTTGTCATTTTGTCTGTTCGTTTCTTGCTAATCGTCGAAATGGCTAAACCTATTTTGACGCGACACTGGCGGATAGCTGATGTTATAGGGAGTAATGTAGGTGGGAAGGATAATAATTACGGGTACGCCAAAAATCGTGATTCGCGCGAATGGCACGGGCATAAGCTAGTAAAAATAATAAATTTGATGCAATAAAATTGTCTGTGCTGACAAAAGTTATATAAAACAATTAAAATGTGTGTTATGAATACTACTAACACTGAAGAGTTGGTATTATTATCGAAAAGAATCCTATACCTGTACATGTAAGTACCTAGGTACTCGTAGGTACACTATATAGCCAAAAGAAACCCAGAAAGCAACACGCAGTAGAAAGGGATTGGGCCTTTGTTTACTCGCTTCGCCGCAACTGTAACCCGAATTATATTTAAACCCCATTTTGTGCAATTAAATGACTTGATAGAAATGATACGGCGCTTGAACAATACTTAATTTGAGTACGCTTGCCGGCCTTCGACCGCGGATTGCTCGAGGCGAATAAAATAAAAAAAGAACATCGAATTTTACGCGGATAAACATTTCAATGAAATGGAGTCGGATTGTTTACGATTTAAAAGCTGTAGGTAGGTAGTGTACCTACCTACTTGCATTACAATTTTATAGGCCGCGACAATTATATTGCTCTTTTTAGGGTCCCGCACTTGAAGGGTGCCAACGGGCCAACCCTATTATTAAAACTCTGCTGTCCGTCCATCCGTCTGTCTGTCAGCGGGCTGTATCTTGTGATAATAGGTATTTAGAGTTGAAATTTTTAGAAAGTGTGTATTTGTATTGCCGGTACCTATATCAAGAAAAAAAATAGGTTAAATATTGAAGGTGTCCCCATACAAGAAGCGTGTTCTTTTTGTATGTAGGTAGTGTTAAATATTGTAAGGTGGTGCAGAACCGGTGCGTGTCAGAAACGGACTTGACTTGGCATTTGTTAAATGTTACTATAGACTTGCTACTATGTATTTGCCGTAGATTCCTATACATCTATCAATATCATGTACCTACTTCAATAAAAACTCACGACACGTCCGACGTTGACTAGGTTGTCTCCTGAACTCCCCGAAGGTTGGTCGACCTAATTTCTTCACCCTCAGTAAATGGCATCGATAGCTCAGGGTCTATTATCCTTACTCCCCCGACAGATGACCTGTCTCGCTAGGCCGTTGGAAAACTTTACATGTTCAAGATTTAATGAATTAGGCATAGCTAAATAGTAATGATAAGTTATGCCTAATGTAACTTTAACTCTTTTTAAAGACAACGGCATCTAACGGAACGCCAAGAGACAGACAGGCAAACAGTATTATTGAAATAAACATAAACAGAATGTGTGCAAACGCAAACAGCGCAAACCGGTAGGTAGTCACTCACAAACACAAAGCACAAATACCCAAACTCACTAGTGTGTGAGAGTGACAAATGTCATATTTTGTCAAGGCATTGGCAAGGATTTGTAAGAGACGGCGATAGTCCACACGACACGACTAAACACGAGTAATTCCGAACTCTGTGACGATTGACAAAGGTGCATAAAGCGCTTCAAGCGCTATATAAAAATAATTATTCTAGCCAGTTCGGTTTCGATAGATTAGCTGCAAGCACTTGACGCCACGCCATAGCGACCGATGAACGATGGGTGTAAAACGGGTGAGCGCCTAGCGGTCAAATAAATGCGTGTACAAGAGTACAAGTGTGAGTGTTTATAAAAATAATAATGTACGTTTGTGTGAACGCCAGACATAGCACAAATACCT
Organism: Caradrina kadenii; assembly: GCA_947462355.1. Taxonomy (NCBI): domain Eukaryota; kingdom Metazoa; phylum Arthropoda; class Insecta; order Lepidoptera; family Noctuidae; genus Caradrina; species Caradrina kadenii. The sequence goes on from OX381674.1 coordinate 4,637,563, forward strand.
ACGAAGCTACTTAATATGGCACGGGTATTTGAGCATGTGTGCACAGTTTGAACACACATTTGCAATTTTCCATGGCCATTCACGTCACGCTTGCCTCGATTAGAGCGCTCGATAATGTTCGGAGTTCAAATGTTTGTCTTTCTTGCACAAAGTCTAGTTACGTGCGAGTCACTGAGCAGAACGGTTGTTTCTGTGTCTGTAAAGTCATACAAGATGGACTGGAATAATGAAACTGTTCTTGAATTTATCCAGTTGCTGCACGAGGAACCATGTATTTGGAATCATAAGAGTAAGAATCATAAAAATAGAAATTTACTCAATGAAGCCTGGGTCAGAATATCGAATAATTTTTCAGTTCCTTGCTCTATTGAGGAATTAAAAAAGAAAAGAAACACTTTACTGACACAATACAGGGATTGTTTGAGACGAATAAAAGAAAAGGAATTTACACAAACAGGTGTCGAGGGTTCCTATAGACCATCATGGTTTGCATTCGAAGCTATCGACAGTTACATGGCTGATTTGTATGATTATCGACCGAAGTTAAGTGGCGATAGTATGGTGAGTAAATAAATAACTTAGTAAGTACTTAGTTAGCATTTACAATAGTGATTTTAGGGACCGCAGATATAGGTACGGATTGCCAGCAGGATTGCTTTGTAGTCTAATCCGTGTGTGCACGGACATGTCGAACCTGTGAATCCTGTGATTTAGTCCGGTTAATCGAGACTCCATCCTCTAAGGACGTCGTAAATGCTCGATAACTGCCTAGGTAGGTCGGTATCGAGCATTTACGACGTAGGTTATAGGTAAAAGGGGGTCTGCCTGCATAAAATGTTATTTGAAATGTGTTACAAGCGTACAAATATGAAGCTAAAATAATCGTCACGCTCAAGTACCTACTTACCGTCAACATATTTTTTTCAAACCAAAAAGTATGTTACCTGCTTACACAAAATCCGTCCGAAAATAGCATTCCCAGGTACTTAATACTTATTAAAAGTAAATGTTATCTGTACAGGAATTGCTGGTCGTCGAGGATTCGGGACAGTCAGAATCAGATCATGGAGTTGGACCTCATTTCGCCAAGTTCCGGGTATAAAACACATTAGTTACGGATAGTAATTCTTGTGTAAATTATTGGTTTCCAAAACCACTTATTATTTTGCAGGAAAGCACAGAGGAACAGCCGCTGGAAAGTCCTCTTTCCCGTGAATCAAACACTGAAAGGTCTGTGTCAAGAGAGTCGATCAGTCGAAAACGCAAAGAATCGAACGCAGGTCCCCTGTCTGATTCTTTTAAGCGGGGGCTTTTAAGTCGGCTGCAATATTCGCCGATTGCAATAAAGCAGATGGAGGAAAACTTCCCCCATAATAAAGTTACATCTAATGCTATTCAAAATGAAGAAGCGGAGACCGAATGTGATTTGTACGGCCAGCTCCTCGCCCAAAAGTTGAAACCATTAGATGTTGATGACAGACTTGTGTTAATGAATGAGATCGATAATCTTGTATTCAAATATATGATAAATATCAGAAAACGAAGTAAGGTATCTAGAAGTGCACATTTACCGTCTATGAACCAAACGCACACAGATAATCGTCAACATATCGATCTACCGTCGAATAAAAATCAAGATAGTTCTCAGAAAAATATACAAAATTCTCAAACGAACTCAATATCTGAGGTGCCATTAGGAATAGTAAAAGTGGAGACTGACGCTAAATAAAATTAAAAAAAACCATTGTATCATTTAAATAGTTGGCCCGAATTCAGGGTTTTTTCAGTCAAGCATAAACGCTGCGCCCACGATTGTCGATCACCGTTGTATGCTCCTGTACTGTTGGCGCAAATGTTTGGAAATTATTAATTTTTGACTGATACCTACTTGTTTGCAACGCTATATTGTGGTTATGCGTGTCGCAATCTAGAAAAACATTGTCGAAATTCAACTGTGATATAAATGTATAGAGTTATTGTATACACTACTTTTTTTTATTTTATTTCTAAAAATGCTGCCCCACATTAGAAACTTCTCGTGTATCGTTTACAAACATATACACTCACCTACGACCTAGAACAACTATCCTTGCGGGAAACGCGCGACACGCAGCGCTGCACCCAATCGCTCAGCCAGCAGCTACATCGTGTCATCAAAACTTAGTAATCCTAGCTAACATGGTTCACGCGTCCCTGAATTTATTAACTTCGTATTTTATTTTACTATAGTAAAAAAGAATCGTGCGATAGTGATCTGTAAGGCTCTTACTGTCTTTCGTTTTTCTATTTTTGAAATCATTTATTTTAGTTCCTGGACACGAACTATAACTGTAAAACTTATACGAGTGCAACATGCAGGTGTTTGTATCAACAAACGGCCGAGTGAGTGAGTAGCCAGTCTAGAACTAGGGCATTGCAAAATATAGAAAGTGTTAGGAATGGTAAATTAAACCACTTTTTTTCTCAATTTACATCTCGGAAGAGTGTTCTATATTATAATTCTATTTTAACAAAAAAAAAATCTTGCCATGTCATTTACTTAATACATTAGTCAAACGAAATACCTTAAATGCGAGGGTTCAATAAAAACAACACGTACAACTACTGAATCTTTAATGATATCCAACAAGTACTCTTAAGCGAATCTTTTAAATCATACTTAACTAAAACATAATCACTAAACTCGAACTTTTCTCATTTGTATGACAGATACAAAAATATTTATATCTTATATCAACAGAAAATCCACTCATTCCATACACACTAAACTTATTGAAATAAACAACGCACTCATAATTTTAGCGTCCATCGTTCGGGATACTCGACTAGTATCTTAATATAAAATGTATTCACAAGCCAGTGGCGCCGGCTTTCAATATGAAGCCACGATGTACAGATCACTGTCTGGTTACGTGTCTGCAACAAAACATTATACTAAATAAGAAAGGGAACTAGTTAGGAGTGAACACAGACCGATTGCAATGTGACTGAAAGCAAAAGCATGCATTTACTCCAACGATTATGGGGTCCGTTGCTCAAAAGGAAAACACAGAACCTTAGAAACCAATATCAAATCTGAAATCCTTTATTGCAATCCATAATGAGAACATACAGGTGTTAATAAATAAAAACAATTATGGACCTTGTTGGGCATAGCAAAAATTTATGTTAGTTACATAACGGTGTTCCGTGTGTGAAAAAGATTTGAAGTTAACTAGGCAGGCAAAATTGTAGTCAGTATATGTTCACTCAGAAACACAATGTCCATAATGCCTAAATGAAATGACTTGCTTTCAGAAATGTTGGGACGCCCTAAGGTATATAAAAACAGAAATTTTCACGTGAGCACAATGAAATCAGACTCAGATTCAGCTAAAACTACTCACAAACTCTACTTTAAGTATCGCTCTTCCAAAGCTTGATAGTCTTATCATTCTCGAGCGCCGCGGACGCTATTATGTTCTCGGTGGGGTGGCATGCAGTGCATAGCACGGTGTCCGTGTGGCCGGATAACCGCTGTACGATCTCTTTTGATTGCAGGTTCCAGATGTACACCAGGTTGTCTTCTGAACCTGATACTATCCACTGTGGACAAAGAAAATAGTTATATTATGTAATACGCAAACACCGAAGGCGATTTGAAAGGCTTTATCTATAATACTATTATTGTGCCCCAAACTGGGAACTAACCCAGGCTATTGAGAAACAGTAAAAACATAATAATATGATTATTCATACTAGCAATTCTTACTATTTTATTATAACGAAATAATTTGTCTCGCAATTGCCTAGATACATGTAGCGTGGCGATCTCACAAGCGGTATTTGTTTATCATGCGTAACATAACTGATTGCATAAGTAAGATCATTATCATCGTACTTATTGCTGATGTAAATGCTTATTTATTTTGGAGAGCAGTTAGAAAACAGCATATATGATTAAGATTATAGAGTACCTAGCAACTATAATCATTAAAATAAATCGTGGGAATTCAACTTTTACCTTGACATACATGCAAGATCTTATCAGCGTGCTACCGCAAGATAAAGCTTAACAATTCTGTAAGAGCAATTCGAACTGATACGCTACAAATCAGATGAAATAATAGTTTCTGTGTAACGAAACTCTGCATGGTTATTTTAGAGACTTCGTAAAAAAAAATTAAAAAAATAGCAGTAGAATTTGAGCACTCTTATTTAAATCGCTAATTTGTTTTGTCTTATGAGCCTTATGGGCAAAGTAGACTAAAGATAATGGACTTTACTAGAACAGGTCATGGTTGTGGCAATGCTTGGGGGAGACCTATTTCCAGCAGGGGCAGGCTTTCAACTGAGTTAATAATAAGCATGCACAAGTAATCTTACCTTTCCACCAGTAACACTGAAGTTGGCAAAAATGCAATATTTCTCGTTCTTATGTCCCGTGTACGTCTTGAGGCACTTCCCACGACTGTAGTCCCAAAGTTTGAGGGTGTTGTCAAGCGTCGCAGCCAAGATATATTTGCCGTTAGGAGAGAACTTCACGAAAGAAACCGGCGGATTATCGTCATCTATCAACGTCTTTAGACATTGACCTGACGCTGTATCCCAGATTCGACTGAAAATAGGAAAAATGGTTTTGAAAATATGTACCCAGTATACAGTATGTACCTGGTTACCCTCTTTTCAAACGAAAACGGAAGAGGGGTAACCAATCGACGACGCTGACTACTACATATCAAGTAATATCCAGTATAAGTTGACCTTTCATTGTATGGAAACCCTATACAATGAGAGATTACAATCAGAGAACTAGAAATTTATAGCTTGATATGTAGCCGTGTGTACATGCAAAGGGCCAATTAAGAAAATCGTGATATCGAGAAAGCAACTCAAACAACGTCACATTACCAAACAATGAAGCTTGAAATAACTGGAAAAATAACAGTTTGTAACCACGCTTACCATAATCCATCATAACTCGACGATACAATAAGGCTGCCATCTCTGTTGAAATGTACTGCTGAAACTGGATCTGAATGCGCCGGTAGTGTCTTCAAACATTTGCCTGGAAATAACGTCATTTAATCATTATTATAAATAAACATAATAAAAAAAAATATAATTTTAAATTTCAATTCTATAAAAGAAACGAAACAGGGACTACGGGAAAAAATAGCAAGTTCAAGTTATGCGGTCTTTCGTTCCCAGGCTAGGAGAAGCGTATTACGCGATCGCGAATCTCAAATAGTAAGGGAACGAAGAAAGTAGAAAAGGCGACAACGCGGCGCAAGAATGAAGAGAATTTTGCAGAAATTCATAGCTTGACTCCCTCACTTTGATCATTAGATTTCCGTATTACATCCAGACATACCAAATACCGATTTGGCCAGGATGTTAATAGTATAAATAGTGCACTAACCTACTTCTACATGAGTAGCAAGCGTGACATTTACGATTGTTTCTAGTTCCACTTGGCTATTATTAGAAGTAATTATCGTTGCGAAAATATGTCGAAAGTCGTGTGGTGAATGGTGAAACAGTTTTTACAGTATGGTGTTAATACGCTTGGCGAACGTTGTGTAACAAACTACGTAGTTCTGGATTAGCTGTTTAAAGTGCTCGTGACTGGATGTCACGCCTACGTTTTAGGGTCACCGTTTAACATAATGGAGATGTAATATAAAATCGGTCTTAGAGGATATCAACTGCGCTCTGCTACGCTCTCCATGGCAACGTAGTCTAATCAAATATCGGTCGATAATTTAAAAGTTTACAGATAGGATAAGAGCACTAATATCTTGGCTTGTGGTTAATCAGATTCCCATTTAGTAATATAATTTCAAAATGATACACGGTAACTAAAAAAATAGTATTTTCTTTTAAAGTAGCCGCCACGAGTCATGAGCACAACTTCAAGTAAATTTTCGGGTTTTCGACTGACGGACCAATCTCGTGCAGCGTCCGCGGCTCGAACAACCCAGAAAGAAACCAAAAAATAACTTGACGTTTGTGTTCACGACTCGTGGCGGTTACTACACGAGTTTTTGAATTACATATTATTAACAGTTTAATTACAAGCATAAATATTAGGGCCTTTGTCCTATCCACAACATACAATCGAGTTAAGTTACTTATACTTAGATCAAAAAATGACTAGGCTACGTTTTGTTACGAGCGCACTGTCAATACAGTTCTATTAAGATGTGTTACAAAATGTGGTTCAATGACCGTGTCTGCTTGTTTCTAGCGTAACTCACGCATACGCATGTTTGAATTATCATAATATTATCAATAAACAAGACGTTTTAGTTCCATGACACTTTTAGTATAATGTAGTCTTTTGTAAATGTTGTAATGCACGCAAAATTCCCTAAGTGGATCGTAAAAAATAACAGGCATACTAAATGTTCGTTGCGCCACCAGATAGGTACTCATCTCATACAAATTTTGAAGTCCAGAATCTTGGAAATTAATAAAGGGATCATTAATAAATATGATACATAAACACAAGATATATAAGTTTAAAAAATCAATAAAAAACATTTTCGTTAAAAAGCTATTTAACGATATACAAAACTCTTTTAATCGTTATAGACATTATGTATCGTGCGTATACGTATCAAGTTTAATTGCATTCGGTTTATTGATTAATTAATTATTAAAATGTTGGACTTGAAAGTTCGCACAATACCGCGCCACGTACACTGTATGCATTAACCCTTTCTTTGCAACGAGAATGCACGCGACAACTTTTTAAATGCCAACAACGCCGTTAACGGTTAAAATTCGAAAGCACTTATCCATCGCGCATAGTAGCCGCCACGATTCGTGAGCACAAAGGTCAATTTAATTTTTGGGTGTTTGGGTTCCTTTCTGGGCTTTTTTGGGCGCCGGCGCTGCACGCGATTGGTCCGCTAGTCGGTGCTTTATGATTGTGCTCACGACTCGTGGCGGCTACTATACATACATGTTTAAAAAATATTAGGAAATCTTACCTGTTCTTACGTCCCATATCCGTACGCTCTCGTCAAAACTGCCTGATACGATTAGGTTGCTTTGTGGATTAAAATTACAGCAGAACACGTAGTTGCTATGTCCTTTTAGTGTCTTCAAACATTTGCCCGAACTCAGTTCCCATACCTGTAACACGAAAAAGGCTCGTAAAATATTTATTGTCGGTGTTGCTGATCTATTTTGAGATTTATGACTCTAGGTATGATATTATTACAGGGGGGATAATGAGATATGCATTGAACAACTTCTGTAATGTCCGGCGTGACCCTTCTTACATGGGCGACGTACACAACATGGGATTTTATTTCCCCGGTGATAATATTACACGTGTGTGCAGAAGCCGTTATGGGTTTATTTCTAGTGAACCATTAACAATTTCTATAAATATAAATCTGCCGAAGTTAGTAGTCATGCTATGTCAATCCCGAATTTCATGATTCCTTCGGCAAGTTTTCGATATATGCGCGATATGTGTGCTTATTTTAAAGAAATAGTACGAATGGATGGGAATAATCTATATTTGGTTAATAGAGCCTTGTTACTGGGCAAACCAAACTTTAACTGACTGAGGTGACACTCTGACCCAAATTGTACTGGATGTATAGTTGTACCCGCTAGATAACTTCTGACATCAAATACATTGATGGTCATAAAGCATTGATAATTAGATAAATAATGAATTGCTATTGCAACACCAGATATTAGGGTCAAAGGAGAATACTATGCAATGTGCATATCAATATAACATTACAAGCCTAATATTATTTAATACTTCGATAAGATGTCATTAAAATCAATAAAGATTATAAACAGATTTACTTTCATATGTATTTTGTATTTCACATTTGTATATTTGCAATACTTATGAGAAATTTACTCCATCATTGGTATAATAATATAGCGAGCATGAATGCGTTAACCCTGGAAGTGTTTATACCTGTTTTCAGTACAAAATTCTAGCTCACCCTAATTAAATAGGTCTATACTGTGGCCGTTATTTACATCAGCTCACCTCACTCCAGAAGCGGGCAAGAGGCTTAAATTTAAATAAATAGGTCTTAAAACATTAGTGATAAAATATGGGTGTCCTATATTCACAACCCTGCCTTACTCCAAAGAATACAATAGTGATGGTTTAAAGGTTGAAAATTTTAACGGAATAATTTTTTTAAATGCCACCCCTGAAAAGAGTAGATAATGACTAAAAGATGTGAGCTTTAATGTTTGTCAGACATACAACATTAATTTGCATAGATACAGTCTATAAATAATTATTTTTTACATCTGCAGCAACTCAGCAGATGTGTTTAGTAATTACAACACTATTTATTTTAAGAATGATGCATTTCATCATCATCGTACACTGTTGAGCATAGCCACACAAAAGTCTGCTTAAAAAAGATTGTTATCTATGAATTCCGGGGACATATACACACATTGTTATCTAATAAGATATCAGCTGGTTCACTAACCTAAGGAGTATTTTATCTACTTTCCCAGACTTTTTTAACAATGGTAACTTAGGAAGTTGACATTTCAAAATTGGAGCAAGTGGCAATCAATCATGATAAGGTCATGACACCTAATTTGTCTACTATACTCTCAAATTAGGCATTATGATAAAAAAAAATGCTTTGACAAGAACAATATTTTATACAGAAACTGGCAAAACTTTGGAAAACAACAATAAAAAAACCATTTAAAAACCTACATTTACAACTTTAGTTAGAACATTAAGAGTGTTGCTTGAATTACAAGTTTTTTATGATACCATTAATTTATAACAATTACTATTGTACTAACTATACAGTATGTCCACCTCATCAAATATTCCGGTTTTTTTTTTCGTACCAACGCAACAACGACAATTTACGCCGACCTTTCTTGTACAAACGGTATTCGTGAGTACAGCGACAAAAAATTCGCGTGTGTGAAAAGGTCCACACGCGATTCCTTATTCCCCCTCCCCATTCCCTTAAAGATCATTCACCGCGCATGCGCGACCCCTACCCCCTACCCGCGACGCTCGAATTTGGCGCGCATTAACGTATTGCAGTGGTACGTAAATGTTTTAGGAAGTTTGTAACTTCGAGTATGGCCAGTATATGTAGAATAAATAATTAAAAAAATAAAAGGTGTTATGTGATTAAAAAGATTAGGTTTTTTTAAACAAAACCTTTGACAAAAAAAGTTTAATAAAAATGCTTTTTTGTAAGTTTTACCTTTAAAGTCTTGTCATCACTGGCACTGACTATCAACCTGCTGTCTGAGGACCATGCCACATCACTGATGCCCATTTTGTGTCCAGATATTGTCTTCTCAAATTTGCCATCATAAGCGCCCCACACCTTAATAAGTTTGTCAGCAGCTGTAAAGTATAAAATTAAATGTTATTTTACATATCTCTTTTTTATTTTTATCCATATCTATAAATCTTAAAGATGACATTATAATTTAATGTGTGAAGTTAGTAGTCAAAAAGGAATCTACTTTTAAGTAAAATGCTATAAAGTTGCTTGCCTAGCAACAGCTGTTTTAAATTGAATTGAAGGTCAACAAACTCGAATAAGTCATTGAAATTAGGCATGCTTTGTAAATGGTGCATCTAAAGTAAGTTTCATTTGATTAGTCCTTATTTAGAGACACAGAGCAACTTCTTTTTAGAATATTATTCAATGGTTGAAAATTTCATAGGTTTTCTTTAAAGCATTCTTTATTTAATTTACTGATTAACCTTGTTAAGAATATGTTGAACACTATCAACTTCCAAAACCAACTGAACATGACTTATTTAAGTCAAATAATGTTGATTTCACTTAATAATGTGACTATCAGAAATTACATCACCATTTTAAAGAAACAAAAAAGTGTTGTAAACTATTCTTGTATTATTACCTATTGCTTGCCAGTATTCAAGGTCAACCTTTATACTTCGAGTTACTGTTGCCTAAATTTTGCTGAGTGGTCATTCTTAAAAAAATAACAATGATTTTGTTAGTTGAATTTTATAATGTAACTCATGTCATTCATCCAGGAAGGTTGGTACTGTGCTAATCTTGATATATTTTGCATGTTACAAAATGTGTGGTTTATGAGGTTCTCTTTATACAAGGAAGCAGTAATCATACAATTTAACATTCATGATGACTACTCATTTGATTGAAATGCAGTACTCAAATTCTGGTTTAAAACATTTCACGGTTCTTGCATAGCAACAAAATATGAGCTATTAAGGCAATGAACTGTTTCACAACAAATAGTAATGATGAGTACAGAAAATGCAAGGATAAATTAGGACTTAAGAGAAAGTATTTTTAGAATTTATATTTCAAACAAAAGCTAACAAAACAGCCATATGCTTACCAAAATGAGCACTACACTTATCACATAAGATTCAAATCTTACTACATCAGATCTTTAGAAATAAAGTTGTCTACCTATTGATAATGGAAGCTGATAATTTACTAGATTAGACTATATATCGCGACCTATTCAGGTCTTTACAAAAAATAAACAATCTAAACATGGGGTCATCAAACGTAAATAAATAAGTGAGATGGACCATAAATTTATGACAAATGTGCAATACTCACAGGAGCTTGCCAGCCATTCTCCATTTGGACTGAATTTGACCGACGACACAGCTTTCGTGTGCCCCGCAAGTGTGAATTTGAGCGTGTAATTCGGCTTCTGGAAATCGGCATTAAAATTAGCGCCAAATCGCACGTGCTCACACAATTGAAGTTACATAAACATGTGCCGCCCGCCAGACTGACGCAAACCAATGAAATGCAATGGGAGGACGCTACTTACCGCCACTGAAGACTTGTTCGACTGTGGAGCGGATTGTGATAGCGAATTTGGGCCGGAGAGGTTTGCGGAAGGCCCACCGTGTGTTTGGTGTGCAGCAGGATGGCCTGGGCCGGGACCTAGCGGCACCATGTTTCAACTTTCGACGCAGTACGCTTTACTTTGTTCGTCACCCAACACAGTCACTATTACACAATGTAAAACAATCTAAATTAAACTTTGGATAAGGTAACACACGGAACTTGTCACTCACTCCACTTTTTACATTTATTTCAACGTAGATTTTCAAAGAACATTCTAAATCCGGGCGTCCCAATGCGTGCATATTTCGCGAAGACGAACAGTGGTGCCAACCTTCTTGAACCTACTTTTAAATTATTCCCTCCCGCAGAACTCTAGCTGGCCAGCTTATTGTCTTTGTTTCGTTAATATTGTAGATTGAACAATAAATAATGTTAATTATTTGTATATACCTAGTTTCTAAACCAAATGATCTAATAAAATGTATTATAAAATGTTTCAAATATTATAATGAAAAATAATTAAAGTTACTGTTGCCAGTTACAAAAAATTGTTTTTTGTTGTTGGCATGAAGGAATGACCTCTTTGACATTTCCAAGGTTATAATTGACGTTTTGAAATTAGCCGCTGGCCAAGTGAAGAATTTACAATAAAAGTTTATAAAACTCCTCTCAAAATGGCATTAAATAAACTCAGCATTGATGCCCTTAACTTAGCCGGCAAACGTGTGCTGATGCGGTGAGTTTTTCTTGTATACCTTCGCACTATATGGGGTACATAGGTACCACCTTCTTATAACTTCATTTAAAAATATTTAAATGATTACAGAGTGGACTTCAACGTTCCCCTGAAAGAAGGCGTAATCACTAACAACCAGCGTATTGTTGCGGCTCTTGATTCCGTCAAATATGCCTTGGAGAAGGGTGCCAAGTCGGTAGTGCTTATGTCACATCTGGGCAGGCCGGATGGCCAGGCAAACCTAAAATACACGCTGAAGCCAGTCGCAGAAGAACTCAAGAAGCTTTTAAACAAGTAAGAGTAATATATACAAAATAATGTCCAAAATACCTGTGCCCAATATTTTCCTCATCCTGAATCAAGTAAATGCAAGCAGTTAAAGGAGTGATGTTTCAATAGAAAATATACTCTAACTTGCTATAGTCAATAAATTAATAATTAATGGATTTGAAATAGCTCAAACTTTACTAATTCTTGTTCTGCATTTGTCTGAATTTATTCAAATATCACGAAAACCATTTTTGTCTTAATCACTGTGGCTATGTTATTCCCATATTTATTGCACCAATTCAATATTCACACAATCAATCTTACTCTTACAGAGATGTTACATTCCTATCTGACTGTGCCGGCCCAGAGGTTGAAGCTGCCTGTGCTGATCCAGCACCAGGATCTATAATCCTGCTGGAAAACCTCCGGTTCCACATTGAAGAGGAGGGCAAGGGTGTTGATGCATCTGGTGCCAAGGCTAAGGCTGACCCTGAGAAAGTCAAGGCATTCAGAGCAAGTCTTAGGAAGCTGGGTGATGTTTACATCAATGATGCCTTTGGTATGAACACTAAAACATAAATATATATACTTTATTTTAGTTTACTGATGACCTGATTAAGACCACAGGAAGACTATGGACTAGGAAATCTTTGGGGGAGGCTTATGTCCAGCAGTGGACGTCCTAAGGCTGATATGATGACTCTTATTCTTCTTTCTCACATGATAAGTTGCAGAGATGGTATCTTACACACACACACTTTATATGTTTGTATGTGCATGTGTATGTGTGTTATTATGGATGCAGTCACAATATAAAAAGTAGCATTCATGTTCTTTGTTAGGGTTGCGGTTTCCTCACTTAGTCCTAATGTGGACCATTCAATGTAATAGTAGCATACATATATCCTTATCCATTTCCCTAGGTACCTCTTTGTCTTTAATTATATTTGGTTCAGTAATTTTTGCATCGTGAGGTAAAAAAGTATTGGTGGAATAATTTCCACAATATTTGTTACAGAGCTTCGCTGTATTTTATTTTGTATTCTATAAATAATAGTGTTAACCACAAAGTTAGACTTTACCACAGTAATGGCAGGCATCTCAAAGTCAAAGTCAGTCAAAGTAAGTCATTTATCAAAAGTCGATTAGAACCTAACTGCATTTTCATAAAAGTTTACTTTTGTTCCCAACAGGCACAGCCCACAGAGCTCACAGTTCTATGATGGGCGAAGGGTTCGAACAGCGAGCCAGCGGCTTCTTACTGAAAAAGGAACTGCAGTACTTTGCCAAAGCTTTGCATGAGCCGGAAAGGTATTGAATTTATTTTTTTATCCGTATCTTTATGACATTTACTCTTATGTATTTTGTCCAATGTAACATTAAGAATGTCTTGTGTATTGTGGATGTGTTAACTAACATAATAATTAATTTACATACACAAGATATAAAAACAGAATTGTAAAGTTTCTGTTTTTTTATAACTGATTGTTAGTGCCAATTAAAGATAACGATATATAATTCATTTTATAACACTTATTACCTACATGGTATAAAAATCGACATCTACGTGTCTACACAATATGTAGATGTTGATTTGTTTAATGATTGTCTGGTCATGGATATGTATCAGGTTAAAGTTAATTCTATTTTGTACAGAATAAAGTTCAATTTAACAAAGTCAACAGGTACTTTCACATTTAGCCAGGAACTACCTGTAGACTATACAAACATTTGTTCCATATGGAAAAAGATCTCAAGACACAGTGCACCAGCCTATTGCTTAGCTACTGTGTCAACTGTACCATGCCATATTAATAACTAGCTTCTGCTCGCGTCTTCGCCCGCGTAGTTTTTCACACGCATTAGGTTACGTCTTTGGTTACTGCTCCGCACCTGTTGGTCGTAGCGCGATATTACATAGCCTATAGCCTTCCTCGATAACAATCCAATACAAAAAGAATTTCTAATTTAAACCAGTAGTTCCAGATATTAGTTCGTTCAACCATACAAACAAACAAACACTTCAGCTTTATATTCTATACTAATGTATAGATTACGCATTCTTATTTGCTTCTGCACCCTGTAAGGTCATGATGGTTACCATCTACATACAATTGCTAATAAGTTTATAAAAATAATATTGTCTTTATTGTAGGCCATTCCTCGCCATTTTGGGAGGTGCTAAAGTAGCTGACAAGATCCAGCTGATTGAGAACTTGCTAGACAAAGTTAATGAGATGATCATTGGTGGTGGCATGGCCTACACATTCCTCAAGGAGACTCAGGGCATGGCTGTAAGTATAATACTACAATAAAATAATGCTATTAATAGTGCAATCTTATCAGTCAACTAATTCTACTGTAAAAGCATTAATTTCAATCAAATCATTTATATACATTTTGAATTGTCAAGGAGTCAATCACTTAGTCAGCAAGTATCAGCTAGTTGCCCATTTCTAAAAAGAGGAAGGTTGCTTATAGTGGCTGATAATGTGAATGCATAGTATGTGGAGTTCCATGGATGCTCATTTTATTCAAAAATCGCAATATCTACTGATGAGGTTTTATATTTCAGATCGGTAGCTCCTTGTATGATGCTGAGGGCGCAAAGATTGTTGCTAAACTATTGGAAAAAGCCGCCAAAAATAACGTCAAAGTGCACCTTCCAGTTGACTTTATTACTGCCGACAAGTTTGATGAGAATGCACAGGTGAGAATTTTTATTAATGATAAACAAACATTTAATTTAATTTTGTTGACGGTACTCTTCTTGCGTGACATTACCGCCTATTGCGTATGGATCTTTATTGTTTCTTTTTTTCCTTAGGTTGGTACTGCCGACGTAGCCAGTGGTATTCCTGACGGCTGGCTGGGTCTCGATGTTGGACCGAAATCTAGGGAAATCTTCGCAGATCCCATTGCAAGAGCTAAAGTTATTGTATGGAATGGGTATGTATTTAAAACTCAATATAATTGCTAATGACTTGCAAAGTCGACTTTATTGAAAGTGTTATATGGTTTGCTTTCGTTTGATAGACCCGCTGGAGTGTTCGAATTCGAGAAATTCGCTGGTGGCACCCGGGCTTTGATGGATGGCGTTGTAAAAGCTACTACCAATGGAACCATCACCATTATTGGTAAGTTTACCAAACCAAGAACCTCAATGAGAATATTGCCAGGATAACTTGAGCTTTACTTGCTGTCTGACGGAGGTTGAGATTTAGGATGACATTGCGAAAAACCCAGATCCATCATCGGTAAATTGCTAATAGTGATATTTAGAACCTTTCCAACCACACAAATTTTATCAAATTGTCTTTTTTTTAGTTTTCCCCCACACTAGAAATTTCTCTGTTTCTCAGGTGCATCCACAAACCACTAAGCCATCATGTAACATACCATTTTTCTTTTTAATTAAAAACTTGTACTTTTTCTCAATAGGTGGAGGAGACACGGCTACCTGCTGCGCCAAGTGGGGCACCGAAGACAAAGTCTCCCACGTGTCCACCGGTGGCGGCGCATCCCTGGAGCTGCTTGAGGGTAAGTGATTTAAAGGCATATTAATTACCCGACTACGACAGAACCCAAAAGGACCCTCCTTTTGGGTTCTGTCGTAGTCGGGAAAAATGTGTTTTTACCTCAGGGCCCAGTACAAGTTTTTATACGTATTACACTAATAAATCGCATCACGTATACTTCAATTTGTCGTGTTTAGTGACAATAATGGAAACAATTCATACTGTAGTTTCTAAATTTATTTCGAATATTACTTACAGCAATGCAGGAAAACTGGACTTATAATTAATACATAAAAACCATCAACCCTGTATTCCCTGAAGAGTTAGGCAGAGGTTTGCCAATGTACACCCACATGTCGCCGGTATGATTAGGCCCCATATAATAGGGGGCGAGCCTATTGCCATTAACCGGGCACAAATCCTAACTCCGAGCTGCTACTGAGAATTTCGTAGAAAAACCCAATAACACAGTGCTCGACTTGGGAATCGAACCCAAGACCTCTAGCGTAGCAGTCGCGCTTAGGACCACTAGACTAATTAATATAAATCTGAAATCGCTAGCCTGCCATGAGCAGGCCTGGTGATCAAAGCCCTTACCTTCTCTGTATGAGAAGAAGCCTTTGTCAAGCAGTGGAACAATAATAGGCTGGCATTATTAATGAGATTATAAGTGAGTGAACGTTTACGCCATCGAATAGGTGAAAAATTTCACGCTAGATACTCCAAAGAGAATACAAACATTTCTGTTTTTTATTAAATATCACAAACAGTAGTATTTCTTAAGTCTTATGGAGGATCAAAAATGATTTTATATAACTTACTTTTTTTATAACTAAGAGAAAATTGTTTTCCTGTTTATAGCATTTTTTTTACGTTTCGAATCCTCTTACATAATTACTGAAGAAGGAAGAATACAAACTAAGCGTAATTACGTTTTTCCTTTTAATTTCCTTTTTGTAGAATTGAATTCTTTGTAAATTGTTGGTAGATTTAGAAGCAGCCTCTTTTCATGTAGATAATTATTTTTCTTTTGTTTGTTTTCCTGTTGTATGTTGTTAAATGTAAAGTAGAAATGTGGGCATAATATTATTAGGTAGTAAGATGATTTCCGTGACCAAAAACATCTAGGAATGTCATTCTTATGTTAAACTAAGAATAATGTTCTAAACTTGACCGAGAAATTGTCAATCAGTTTATTTGAAACGCACACATATCGAACTTGTTACCAAGGAGACATGATGCACGAGTTTACGAAACGAGTTTATCGAAACCGCAAGCTTCATGCATTTCGACGAATGATTTTGGTAGAAAACGCTGCACACGTCCGGTGTCGAAACATTCGATGTGGTTCGCTCGTATCCGGAAACCGAACAGATAATTCGTCAGTGAATTTTCGGATGTAGGCCTTTCAAAATGTAGGTCTACAGTACATGTTTAATTTTCCGTATTCTATTCGTAGCTTAACAAACTTGTAGGTAGATCCAGTACATATACTTACAAAATTAAATTGGGCAGTTGACACCATTAAGCAATAGTGCGGAAACATAACTTCTTAAAAAAAACCTTTATCCTTCCTCTATTCTTTTAGGCCTGAAAGTCCGAATCATTTTCGAACAACAGCAAATAATTTTTTTAGTTACTTTCAGATCAATTAAGTTGGCTTAAAAGTGACGTCATAGTACTATTGCCATACAAAATTTACGGGGGAATCGCGTTTTGACAGCTCATAAAAAGTCAATGTCAATTGATTAGTGGTGTCATGTACCCAATAGTTGAAAACAAAAGAAATCCATTGTTCTTATTTCAAATTTTATTTCAGGTAAAGTACTGCCAGGTGTTGCGGCTCTGTCTGACGCATAAATCATTTTAAATACCAAAGAGTATTTATACCATATATTATGCTTCATAGTGATGTGAAATTATACTATTTGATGAAGTGAAAAAGTCAAGAAATTATGTTATATAAGTGATATGTATGCATAGTACATTATTTTTTAAGTTTTAGACAAGAGAAAGTGTCATGTGTATCGAATAGTGTTATAAATGATTACCAATACAAATCAAGTAAAATGTTGTTTTTTAAAAGTTTCGTTTTATTTGATTCATCATCTTCTTAGCCTTTTCCCAATTATGTTGGGGTCGGCTTCCAGTCTAACCGGATACAGCTGTACTTGTACTTACTTACTTACTACTGTAGTATCAGTGTTTACATGGAGCGACTGCCAATCTGACCTCTACAACCCAGTTACTAGGCAACACGACACCTCTTGGTTAGACTGGTTGTCAGACTTCCTGGCTTCTGACTATCGGTAGCGACTGTCAAAGATCTACGAATGACAGCCGGGACCAACGGCTTTACGTGCTTTCCGAGGCACGGGTGTGTCACACCACCAACTTCACAAACTCCGGGCTGCTACTGAGCAAATCCTAATGGAAAAACCCAATAACACTTTTTGCCCGACCTGGGAATCGAACCCGGGACCCCACGCTCATCAGTAGCGCTTGCGATTACGAGCCCAACGGGGCAGTTTAGTTTTATTTAATTGTCCTATGATAATGAGTCATGCGCAGTGCTCAAGCTTGTTTGTTTGTTTGAACGTTCTAATTCCAAAAACTACGATTACGATTTGAAAAAACCTTTGCGTTGTAAAGCCCTTTTAAAGTAGAAGGATAAACGCCATATAACACTACGCTACAAACTACGTAAGCAGTAATCGAAATGTAATTTAACACAAGTGAAACCGTAGGATATTGCTGGTATAAAATAAAGTTTGATTTGGCTAAACCACCTAGTCTCTACAGTACCGTACGTGTAGTAACTCAATCATAAACCTATAAAGTCGATATCGTATGTAAGGTAAATATACCTGTGTATGAAAATGTATGTTGATGCTAAAACGTCAGATAATTGATTTACCGTGCGGTAATGTACTCAGAGAATATGGAGTTTCATTATAGGTACCTATATAAATGTACTTATACGTCGCAATAGGTACTTACCGTATTCACGTTCACAACAACGAACTTACGTTGAATAAAATGAACAAAAGAAAATCGAAACTTCTCTTCGAAGCAAATCTTAAAATTACTTAAAGATGAAGGGCAGCCATAGGTTGTGGTGTGTAGGTATACAACCTTATTTTTAGAATACCGAGCATTTAAAAAGGGGTCATTGTACTCATCATTATGAACAATATTTACTATGGGCTTAACCATAAAAAAATGCTGATATAATTAAAAAATGCGTGGATCAGCTGATTTTTTAACGTTCCTACCATGACTCAGAAGGCGGTATGTAGGTAAACTAGCCTAATGACATGTCTATTACTGTGTAAGTACCTACCCAATTAGGTACTAAACAAATTACAGATAATACATTCCGCTCCTACTAATACAAACACAACCCAAGAATAATCAGCGGGAGAACTCCCCAGGAAGGCAAAAACTCTTGAAACCCCAAGCAAACTTAATCAAAAGAAAACCTGCCAGTGCGTGACGGAACACGCGTGGCGTGATCTGTGTGGTTCCTTACTTGTTAATTATTGTTTGAGAACAAAGTACATTAAAGGACTTGCTACTTTTTGAACCTAAGCTTAAAGAATCCTAAAACTGTCAATTGCCATTGTTCTCTGTTTTCTTTCAGTAACAATGTGTAAAAATGAGGTCAAAAAGTTATAAGAGCCTACGAACAGAAGGAACAGGATTCAAGCGGCAATATAAAAGCAATGGACGTGACTAAATTAAAAGAGCTCCGTTCACTACGGTATCCTAAAAACAAGATAATTGTGTACTACGAAGCCTTCACGCCCCATCGAATGACTCAGAATTAATGTTTGCGACAGTTTCTCTAAGAACTATACCAAACAGGGTTGTGAAAAAAAAACCATTTCGCATTCAATAGAAAATAAAAAAGAGGGCGTAGTTTCAATCAAATTAAGTGAAACTGCCTTCACGAGCCCCTATAGTATTGTCAGGTCTATATAAATAACATAAAAACTGGCCTAACCAAGTAACCGCTTCGACCACGACAGACTAATTTCAGAGCGGCTTTCTTAGATTAGTATACTAACAGGGGCGCATCTAGGCTTTTAGGCTGCAACCCAGGGCCCTGTGACTACAAAAGGGCCCCCGACTGCCATTTATACCATATACATCATAATAACGAAAAATTTTTTGTCAGTGTCAATTTAGATTGAATAATTAGGTAAGCCATCAATTAGTGGTAGCACGCATCCCCACGAATGCCCAGTCCGCTTCTGTATACCTAGCTTACAAAGAATGGAATTACAGGCTAAAGCTTAGTACACAATATAGAAGGCATCACACGCAGAAAGAATAAATTAATCTCAAGAGTTCTCCTACTTTATTACTATCTCGTGTACAATGAGAAAAACTTATAAAAGCAAAGCATTTCTTCCAGGCCATTACCCGATGCCATTAGGGTTGAAATGTACTATTTAAATATTAATTTAAATTAATGATGCCTTTGACGTTAGTCGTCCTGCGTAGGTACTTACGCTTTCAAATAAGGTAGGCAATAATTTTCAAGTCTTTATTTGGAAATTAGACTCCATATTACGTTTCACGAGACACTGGAATAAGTCTCGCGGAATGTACCATAAAAGTTTCATTTATTACGTAGGTAGGTGCTATAGGGATGTGATACTCACTGTGATCCTAGGGTCTTCAGGTAAAATCAAATTTTGACATAAATATTCATTAATTTGAAACTTATCAAAGCAAAACCCGCCTGACAGCCCTCGCGGCTAGCTGTCAAGTCCCTATTGTTCTATTTTAGAACAGTGTTTATCTCATGATTCAATTTAACGTAATATCCAATGTATCAAAATGAGGTTGAACATGGGTTAACCAGCCAGAGACTCTACAGCACCTACACAGAGTCACAAAGGTACGTACGTGCGAAATAATCAATATACGTAATTGAAACACATATTTAAATTGTTACTATAATACATATAATATAATATTTTTTGTAATAAACTGCCTCGTTAGCCTAGTGGTCCTAAGCGCGACTGCTACGCTAGAGGTCTTGGGTTCGATTCCCAGGTCGAGCAAAAAATGTTATTGAGTTTTTCTATGAAATTCTCAGTAGCAGCTCGGAGTTAGGATTTGTGCCCGGTTGGTAAAAGGCTCGCGCCCCATTACATGGGACCTAAACATACCGGCGAACTGTGGGTGTACATTGATACACCTCTGCCTAACCCTTCGGGGAATACAGGCGTGATTGTGTGTTTATCTATGTTATTTTTGTCTATCAAAATCGCTTCTTGTCAGCCCTAGTAGCGGACTGTCAAGTCTTTTTCATTTTAAACATAGTTTATCTTATAGTAATAAAACAATAAAATAAGGCTCGATATGGCTAAACCAGCCAGAGTCCCTACAGTATACTTTAACCAGAAAAAATATAGGATTTGAACTCCTCGTATATTTGAGATATTACGAACATGGAGCCACAGAGAGGCAACATTTCTATGAGGATACAACTTTATGCAAATAACGAACCCGCGCGTTCGTTTTTTAAAAATAAGCAATGACTGCCGAAGCACATGTATTTACTGGTAGATCTATATACCAAACCTTTATACATTGCCAGACCTGGGAAAGAATATACTGACTCTGTAAAAAAAGTATGCACTTTGTAAGGTAAAAATGGTCAGTTTGCCTACCACTAAAACCTGAACAAAACCGGACATTTCAGATATCGGTCACAAGACTGCGTTAACTCCTCAGTCTATCGATTTGAACCTACGACCTTCCGATCACCCTCGGCGATTAAACGCGGTCTATCCATCTTTATCTCATATATACTTTCACATTCACGTTGGAATGAGGGTCTGAACTACAATAGTGTACCCAAGTTTCGTAGTCTCACCTTGCCTATAAAAGTGAAGAGGTAAAGACCACCTCGGGTCTAATATTTCGTAGTTTTTAATAAATAACCTTATCTAAAAGATACAGGACACTTTAAATTGTAAATATCAACGGCTTTGTATCGATGGGTACAACCAATCTGAACTTTATTGACATTTATCTGCCGTGTAAACAATTTGTTTTACTTTCATGAATGAGCCGCTGTTCTTTTCAAATTTGAACCAGTTTATTTCATGCCCTATTTCGACGCATTAAGATTGCTTTTCAAATGCTCACCGTTTTGTTTCCGGACCTATTGCAGCTGTACATGTGGTTGTTATCGATCGCTGCTTCGCGCAAGCGTCTGTATACGTGCAAGGCGGAACGACACACAGAAAATTGAAACAAAACTGAAAATGAAATGACATGAATCCCTTAAAATATGGTAACAATGGCTATGCTGACGTTAACGAGAGAATTAGTAGTTAGGAAATTATCTTTAATAACAAAATACAGCTGTTTTTGCGTGGCATACCAATTGGGTCTAACGCTTTCCAATACGTGAGCTCTGGTCCAATTGGCGAAGGCCCGCGCATGCCCAGTAGGTGCAAAGGTGCTTTTTTTTTATCAAAAATAATAATTTTACTTAGTGTCAGTGATGTAAAGGACATCTGACGCCGCCGGGCGAACCGGCTGGCGAGAAAAATGTAGTAGAAATATAGTCTCACTGAAAGTCAACATACGATTAGTTTAGTGAAGCGTTTTATGTCAATTGTTATAGTGTGTATCGATTGTACTTAGAAATATCGTTGTTTTTAGGTAAATTTATTATCAGGTAAGTGGTTGATGTTTCTTGTTTCATATTTGTTGTTATTTGGGCTCATTATTTTTAATCTGTACCTTTTACTTTTGTGATTTATTCGAAGTGTTTGCAAACTTTGTTTTTATTTTCTTTGTCCCTTGAAAAGAAGTTGGTAGTTAGCTTGGTTCTAAATCCCGTTTTAATGACATTATCTTGTCGTCAATCAAATTGAATTTGGAATAAACTTTTGTGACATTAACGACGTACTTTCCCTCACCATGCAATTTTTTTTGCACATTTTCTTCTACAAGTATTTTCTTAGAATCCAATCTAATAAATTGTGTAGGTATGTGAAGCTACAGGTCAACCGTGCTTACGTGTTTATTTGCTTGTATTAATAATTAAAACTTACTCTTTTTTTCTTACCGTAGTTTCATTATTAATGGGCGGTTTTTTGGGTAACTCTGAAGGGAATTGATGAATAAATTTTGAAAATGGAAGCTTCCCTAATTCCTTCTTTCTTTTTATCACTTTGCTACAGATTCTTTTAAACTTATCTTAGTGCAATTTAAGTCTTATTGCGGTAGTTACATGTTTTATATTGGACAGACGTAGAAATATCAGTTAATTTCTTAAATATTTATCTTCGAGTACGTACAAAAAGGACACTTAACATACCTACACAATTATAAGTAGTAAGTAGATAACATACACTCTCGTTATGCAAGCGAATGTGGATATACCTACCTATGTTCGAAGTACGAACGACTATTCGGTCAATAGTGCACATATCGGGTCGTGGTGTTTTGGCATACATGCGCTACTGTTTCCAGTGCATGCTTACAAAGTACAGTAGCTCCAGCCTCATGAACATTTTCATTACAAAACCTCTTAACAATGACTTGCTTAAAGACCTACCTATTACGAAGACGATGCAGTTCTTTGTTTCTATTCCGAGGTCAGTATAATATATAGTCGATATTTATAACAAGGACTTGTCCTCCCCTTCTTTATTACGATTAAGAAAATGATTACCTGCACGGTAGCTACCTAACAGTTGCGCTGCAATATGTGTTACGGCCCTGAACTGTCATCAAATTCAAAAAATCTAAATCGAATCATTATTTTATTTCATATTATTTTTTATCATTATTTTAACTGCCTCGGTAGCCTAGTGGTCCTAAGCGCGACTGCTACGCTAGAGGTCTTGGGTTCGATTCCCAGGTCGAGCAAAAAGTGTTATTGGGTTTTTCTATGAAATTCTCAGTAGCAGCTGGGAGTTAGGATTTGTGCCCGGTTAATGGCAATAGGCTCGCCCCTTATTACATGGGACCTAAATATACCGGCGAACTGTGGGTGTACATTGTTACACCTCTGCCTAACCCTTCGGGGAATACAGGCGTTGGTATTTTTATATTTTATTTAAACCATTGATACTTTTGAATTGTCAAGGAGTCGGCCAACCAAAAAGTTATTGCTAGTTCCAGACAGTAGGTTACTTGGGAGATGAACGAACAAGAAACTCCATGAACAAACACGGTTTTCAAAATCAATAGAAGAGTCAAAATCACTCTTTATTCCCTTGCTGGACTCAGGTTACTCAGGTCTTTTCAAGTACCTGTCACCTTGATCTTCAGTCACTCTCTCTCTATCATCAGCGTCAACGTCCTTTAACCCAATTTATTTGGAGTCAGCGCAATATGTCTTCTCCATAGAGAGCTACGCTTTGGAACGAGCAACTAGCATCAACTTTTAAATGTAACTTCTTGACAATTGAAAAGTGCCTGTAAATGGTCTAATTGAAATAAATACTTTGACTTTGACTTCTCTTATTTTTAATTTTTTATCACCTTTCCATCAATGAATACTTCGTTTCTTTGGATTTTTTTTTTCTCCTCTTAAGTTATAAGCCTTGGTCTGTCTTTTCAAAGCTTTAAAACCAATATCTCTTAAGGTCTAATTTCGATATTGATTTCCAAGTCGTAAATTCTTTTAACTAGGTAATTGCCGGGCTGTTACCAGGCTCCGGCTTACACTGTCCTCGTAATTTACTTAACAACTACCTATTAAGGAAAACGTGGTAACATCTAGTTAAGCTTTCTTGGTATTTACTCTGTCAGGCATTCTTGTTTGAAGCCCTAATGAGACTCTTAAAAATCAACTCGAATAGAATGACATTTGGGTAAGTATCGTCATTTCAAAAGATTACCGGAAATATAACCAAGGTGGTAATTTTAAGAACTTTTAGGAACGATTGCAATCTAATTTTAGTCTTAACCTTTCAAAAAATACCTTTATTTTTGACATTAATTGTCGCTAAGATGAGGTTTTTTTTTTTTTTGGTGGGTGGGAAATCTTCAAATAACTTCTTCCGCCCTGGGCGGGGCAGGAGGGAGTGTCAGACTTTTACTGACTAAAACCCACCCATGTTCCTTCTTGTGCCCTTTGCGTTCCGGGGGCGCGGTATCTCTTACGAACAACCCGCAGCCCCGGCAGGCATCGGCCCTCAGTGGCCCCTTCCCGTTACTGACATCTCTTTGAGGCGCGCGTGGAACACGAACGCGCCGTCGACACGGCCTGTCGTTGTGTTAAACGTAAGGACGGTGAGCTACCCATTGCTTACCGTCCACAGGCCCGTATCTACGGTGGCCGGGAGTCGTCTCGCGGCTCCCGACGTCCGGAGCGTCTACCGCGGCGGCTGGGACGGGATAACCGCTGTCTCAACCGTCCCGCCGCCTCCTTCTCTAGCATTACTGCCTCACAGAAGGAGGCGAATGCATCCCATTCCCTCTCGCTCCGGACCATGGCTTGCACCAGGCCGGACGCGAGAGTTCGCCGCCGCCGATGGCCGCCACGAGGACTCGGCGATGCTCCGCCCAAGCGGGGCATACCGCCACGGTGTGCTCCACCGTGTCCTCGGGGCGATCCACACAATGGTGACACCCGGACAGGTTGCGACTAGATTATTTAATTTGTAGAATTCACCTTATCGTGCAAGACCAAACTAAATGCATTCAAGTGAATTTATGATAATGTTTTTCTTCTTAACCAAAGGGGTGACCCTGTTTGTGGCACATATTTCATTGTTGCCTGTTGAGCTTAGTTACTTGGTGATCGGTTACCCAAAGTGGCACAATGTAAAAATCTCCCTCAACTAATTCAACTGAGCTGTTAATCCCTAGCATAGAGAACACACTCCTTTATTATAATGTCCTCCCGACCGAGCTTCGGTCACGGCAGCCAATCTCAATGGAGACCAACCAACAGATATTATAGTGCACAAGTGTGCCCAAACACAGGTGCACTCCCTCTTCCCTCACTCTCTTTATCCGATCGGACCACATACACCTCATTATACAGAATGCTTAAAAAATCTGGATAGAATAAGTTATATCTGCAGTATCTAATTTGATCGTGTCCATGAGTCAGATTTAGAAATATGTACCTAAATCTATCGGCCTAGCTTCGTTTGATGCTCGGTTTAAAAATAGATGCCCTATTTAATTTATAACGTGTAAAACAACCTACTGCAGTAGAACATAACACAATAGAATCTAATCACGACTGCATAATTAGTAGCTGTCGTTTACAATTGCCCGTTTATGTATATTCGAGGTTTGAAGGTAACAAAATGTATCGTATACATTGACATTGGAAATGCGACCTTTCTGACCTACAATTTAAGTTGAAACTCATTAAACTCTTGTAATAGCTTCGGTAAACCGCTCATTACTGACGTGTATGAAACATGAGATAATTCATAATTGTTTATTAATTCAAAAGTTATAACAATCAAAATTTTCGTTTATTTTCTTGGAACACAAGATTGTTTTAACTTGTTAGATGAAAAGCAAAGAAAATTCTAATAACTCAACTCGAAAGGGTAAATTATAGGTACCTACTGGCTGCGGGTTGTTCGTAAGAGATACCGCGCCCCCGAAACGCAAAGGGCACAAGAAGGAACATGGGTGGGGTTTTAGTCAGTAAAAGTCTGACACTCCCTCCCGCCCCGCCCAGGGCGAGAGAAGTTATTTGATGATTTCCCAACCCCAATAAAAAAAATAAAAAAATAGGTACCTACTGTATCTACATTTTAAATTTTCCCGTTATTATAATATTTTTTTTGTTGTTCTGGAAGAATTCCCCGGGAACCTTTCTGGTTGTGAAGACATTAAAGGTCAAAATTCCATGTTTTTTTTACGAAACCAAGTTTTACATCTTTCAACTTAACTTTTATTACCCCCACGACCCTTGCACTGTTGCATGCACCCGTGAGCACAATGTTATGTTTACTAAAAAAGAAATAGTTTCCCAGCAGTCTATTTTGCTCAATATTAGGTACTTAGTAGAATAGACAGTATGCATAATTATCTAACGGCTACATGATATGTTTACACTCGTAAATTCTCGAATGAATCACTAAAATTCTAATCTTTTCGCCACCTTTGGTTGACAGGCCGCCTTTGTACCTTTTGTTGCATACAGTTTCATAAATAAACATATTCAATTAAACTAAAAACTATTCATCAAAATTTTCTACACTGTGTGATCCTCTGGTACACATAATCTGCGTAGTATAATATTAATACATACCATCACTCCTGTATTCCCCGAAGGGTTAAGCAGCAATGTACAACCACAGTTCGCCGGTATGTTTAGGTCCCATGTAATATGGGCCGAGCCTATTGCCAACCGGGCACAAATCCTAACTCCGAGCTGCTACTGAGAATTTCATAGAAAAACCCAATAACACTATTTGCTTGACCTGAGAATCGAACCCAAGACCTCTAGCGTAGCAGTCGCGCTTAGGACCACTAGGTTAACGAGGCAGTGTAATATTAATTGGATAAAGATTAAATAAAAAAATAAAATGGTAAAAATGTATATACGATCTGACATTTCACCTACTAAGCTATTACTAAACGTACTCGTGACGTATTCAACACCTACGTACACGTGACACAGCATTACATTTAATAGCAGAAATTAATTAAAGTGAAGAGTCGTGCCTTCGATGCAATAATTTATGAAAATGGTCAAGTAACGCAGGCATCAAGATCTATAATCGTAACGCAAAACAGTTACATTGGAAGTTAATAGTTTTGTTTTCTTTTAGAGGAATTTCTTCTTGTTGCGCTACGGCAGGGGCGGCCAACTTGATTAGATCGAAGTTCTACTGTTTTCTGACTAGACTTACGATAAACAAATTATACCATGCTAGGTAGTACTCTACCAGTTGTATTTTTTATTTTATTAAAATTGGACAGATAACAGCATTGAAGATTACTAATTATAAAAGTGTGAGCGATTAGTAATAGCCGCAATAGATCGGTCCATCGTAATCGATGTAGCGGTTGGCTACCCCTGCCCTAGGCAATCAGACTGACGCCACAATCCAAGTGCTTTGAATTTATAAAATAAGAAGGGAGTCCCGTATCATTTCTTAAAATGAAGGATCCCTACATTTCGAACAAATTATTTTTCCTCGTAAGGTCTTCCTCTTATTGGACAGTAATATCAAGAACCCCACATCAAGAGATTTCATTAAAAACTTTTTCAATTCCTAAGCATTAAAAAACTTTAATTTGAAAGAGACGAGGTCGGCTGATTGAATCACTTCAATATGAATAAATTCTATTTTGATTGAAAACACTGATTGAGTTGACATTCTCAGCGGAGATTGAAAAAGAAATACAAGTCTTTGATAGCAATTCACCATTTGCTTTTGAACCGCCTTATCGTAGCGGAAAAATGCCGTAGCAAAATTTACATATACATTCCTCGTGCTACGGTGCTACGAAGCTACGCGAAAATGATGTCACGTCATTGACAATCGTCACGGTTGGCTACGTACACGTAACTTGTCTAACAATGAACCCACTCTGAAATAGAACAAAGAATGTGTTCTTTTCTTTGAAATGTGTCAATTGTTTCTGACAGTAAACTGAAAGGTTTTCGCGTCGTGTATCTGCTGCAGGACTTTTGTAAATTACGTAAATAAACTCTGTCTAACCAGAATTCCACGGTATTGTTGGTTTATGTCTGCACTAGACATCCTGCCCGCGACTTTGTCCGCGTGGCTTATTTCACCCACGTTAAGTTACGTGTTTCGTTACTGCTCCGCTCCCGTGGGCCGTAGCGTGATGGTATATAGCCTATGTTATTCAGGAATAATGTAGCTTTCTAATGGTGAAAGAATTTTTGAAATCGGCGCAGTAGTTTTTGAGTTTATTCATTACAAACATACACATACACAAAAATACAAATCTTTCCTCTTTATAATATTAGTGTAGATAACAAACTGGGTACTAGACACCATCAATCAATTAACATACTTTTAATAAGCTGTCAAAATGCGATTCCTCCAAAGATTTTGTATAGTCATAGTAAAATGTGCCGTCAATTATTTGTCCATTCAATTGACTAAGTATTTATTGATTTCAAAGCAACTAGCTGTCTATTTTTACAGTTAATTGAAAATAATCGTGTTTTCAGGGCTAAAATAATGTGTTTTTTTTTTTTATAACTTGTTTCTTGGAATCAGTGGTTAATGCTGTCAACTAACTAATTAGAACCTCACCTGGCATAATGAGCTGGCTTATAAAAGAAACAATATAAACACTACTTAACACAAAACCTCGACATTTTAATTAAATTATCCTCATGACGTACTTCGTTCTCGTGTTCCCAAACATTACCGTCATTCTACATCGTCCTATAACAATGCATTGTGCAGTTTCGTGTCACGAAAAAGCGAGACGAAAACGCTCGGGTCACGGGCTCGCAGGCTTGCTAAGGGCGGGAAAGGGAGCTCGGATGACGACCCACACCCCTGTGACACGTATTTTAGGTACAGTCAACAAAAGAGTTTCGTAAACAGGCAAAAATATTATTAAGTTTTTTTTTACGCCTTTATTTCTGTCCGGTCCCGTGTCGTAGCGTGTTATATGTATAGCGTAATACTTGCCTCATGTATCTGGCTATCATATACAAGAAGATTTTTCTCTCTTTTTCTTCCGTCTTGCAGTTCCACAGATTAGCGCGTTTAAACAAACAAACAAAATCTGAAACTTTATTATATTATCATAAATGAGAGACTAAACTGCTAAAATTAAATTTAATCGGTCAAGGTTTGACTTTGACAGTTAATGTTACGTTACCCGAGGGGCACACAGGCAGCTTTAAATTAGTTATTGTACGTCATT
The DNA here is from genome assembly GCA_947462355.1 of Caradrina kadenii. Classification (NCBI taxonomy): domain Eukaryota; kingdom Metazoa; phylum Arthropoda; class Insecta; order Lepidoptera; family Noctuidae; genus Caradrina; species Caradrina kadenii. Next base: position 4,666,794 of record OX381674.1, read on the forward strand.
AAATAACTCTTGAAGCTTTACACACATTTAAAAAATATTATCCCTGCACTATTACAAAATTGTTTAAAAACAGTTAAAGTTATACCTATTTGCTAGCTGTTAACGTATCTTTTTGTTTGACTGTACCACATACGTATGCAGCTAACTATGTAATTACGAGGAAATTGTAGCGCGACTGCACAATTCACATGCGACATGCCTAGATTTGTGGGGAGGGGACGTGTAGCAATAAATGTGTGAAATATTTACGAGGTGATGATAGGTAGGTTACTACTGATGCATCAAATCAACATAGAAAGATAGGTGTTGTGTATATGACTGCATGTATAAACCAGTAGAATTTTTGGAGAGTAACTTCTTTTGGCACTTTGAGCGATTTCTGGTACAGCAAAAACTCATGGGTGTGTGTCTCCAACATGCTAATGTTTCGTTACGTTTTCACTTCTGGCTCTCCCCATGACTGCCTATTCTTCTTGTATATATTCAAGAGTATGTAGATAGGTACTTTCTTTCTTGAAAACATTTTACAGTATTTTTGTTAGACCACAAACTCATGTAAGGCACTTTGTTGTAGTAATTAATTTGGAACAGCTCCGGGTCTTAATTTAAAATAATTACTGGCTCTACTTGGAAAAGTTGGCTTGTTTTTTCTGCATTTGCTACATTTTGTTGTGTTTGTGTGCCACGGCGCTCGGCTCCAAATGCTTTCCGTGGGAATTGTAATAGACAGTGAGCTTAGCAACGAAGTTCGGAGTAGAACTTACTAACAATATACCTTTCTGCAATTAAAATCTATGGTACTTCTCCGTTGACCTCGGGCTCGCAAGCTCAACTGATGAGCGCAGTCCTGGATTCGATTCCCAAGTCGGGCAATGCGTTATTCCATTAAGACTTTTCCAGTAGCAGCTTGTAGTTTGGAAGTTGGTAGTACGAAACCCCCGTGCCTCGGAAAGCACATAAAAACCGTTGGTCTCGGTTGTCATTCGGATAGTATAGTCAGAAGCCGGGAACTCTGACAACCAGTCTTACCAACACTGGTATTCAGCAGCATCAAGTTAGACTGGACGCCGACCCCAATATAGTTGGAAAAAGGCTAGGCAGATAGACAATTAAAATCGATGGTAGCTAGTAAATTTTCATCTTGAATGCTTGTTTAATTCTGCCTATGATCAAGTATTGCATTAGCGAGAAAGTATACGATACCTACCGCCGAGAAACGTGCCCTGGTTAGTTATGTCAGATTATCTCATAGTTATCCCCCGTAATGTGTTGTCGCGTTCGGTTCTAGCACCAAATAATATTGGGATAGTCTCTTTATTTCCCGCCCCTTTATTGTATTGCTTTTCAAATGTATTTTTGGAAAATATTATTAACGGGCACTTTTATCATGGATCGCGACTGAAATTTTGGTCGGTTAGTTAAAGAACAATGAGCTGTTATGGCAGATTTGTATTATTTGGGCAAGCCCGCCACACTACTCCCAACCATTGTAACTCTTGAAAGCAAAAATCAACACGGCACACCGCCTGGAAAGTGACGAGGAAGTGAAGCTCGACGAGTCCCGGATAAATGATTCAAGTGTCTTGGATCCCGCAACGAAATTAATCAAAAAGACATGTATGAAAGAGTTGATTTAAATCCATGATAAAAGACTTCGTTCCCATGCTTCTAACCCCTCGGTTTCAAGAACGAAAATCGATGCAAAATAAATTTGATAAATTGTCATACGCTCGTAACCTGCTATGATTGGTTGTTAATAATTCAGCCAACCAATCACATTTACGCGCTCTTGACAATTTGACACAATAATTTTTCATTAACTAAATCTAGGGTAAGAATATCGAAAATCGAAACGACAACTAGGTACGCGTTTGGGATAAAATTCCGTCTCCCACTACTACTGCCTAGCCTTTCCCTACTTATATTAGGGCAGCTTCCAGTCTAACCAGAAGCAGCTGAATACCAGTGTTTTACATGGAACGACTGCCTATCTAACCTCTACAACCCAATTACTGGACAACACGATACCTCTTGGTAAGACTGGTTGTCAGATTTCCCGGCTTCTGAATATCCATAACGACCTTCAAAGATCTACGAGTGACAGCCAGGTCGAAAGTCTTTGCGTGCTTTCCGAAACACGGGGGTGTCACACTACCATCTTCCAAACTCTAGGCTGCTGCTTAGAAATTCCAGAAGGAAATGCCCGATAACAATTTTTGCTCGACCTGGGAATCGAAAGTAGAACCCTATGCTCATCAGTCGCACTTGCGACCACGAGGACAACGAGGCGGTCCTGTAAGTTCTGTTTTCCAGCTGTTTACTAAACTTTCAAGGAGGTTCAATGGCTTAAAATGTTCTTTAAATGTATGACATTGCGTAGCACTTTCAGTTCGTGTTTTATTTGTCCTTAGAACGTTGAGCGATCCGATACCTAGTAAGTCTACGTTTTGTGACGTCAATAAATGATGTCTAAAACGTTGTTTTATTACGCGGCCTCCAATATACTTTATGTTGGCTTATTTTATAGTTTTAGCTACGATGCTTACAAAACTAAGCTCGTTGATACTTTAATGCAGTTTCTATGAAATTCATTTGTAACCATCACGCCTGTATTCTCTCTATTTTCTGTATTCTGTATTGTTTTTGTGTGTTTGTACCTTTCGGGGAAAAAAGACGACCGTCTTCAAGAACTACAAAGTGAAAAATTACTTTAGCTTTGGAAGTCGGTGGCTATACAAAACTACAAACAGACCCAAAGCCGCCGACTTCCAAAGCTAATGTTATTTTTTTTGTAAAAAAGTTTTTATAGTCCCGTGTTTGAGAATTTATTTTTACACTAGTGCCCAAAAAAAAGAGTATTATTTAATTATTTATACAAGGTTGTAAACCTTACTAATGGAGGTACTTGAATATTCATAAGCTGCTTAAGTGGTTAAAAATAGGTTAAACAGGAACAGACACGAAATACGTATTTTAGTTGAAGAAACTCCATTTTAATAAATTCGTGTCTTCAAAACTGCTTACTTACCAAAAATTTTACGAATACTTTGTAAAACTGTATGTAAAGTTAAACTTTAATACCTAAATACTAAACGAACCAATACAGGAACTACTAAAACAAAATTATTATGACAAATTCAACTGCCAGCAATAGGTACTTTGACCTAATGTCATCGGTTACTTTTTTATTCATGAAACTCCGTAATGGCTGACGTCGGTAAAAAGATTCACTTTGAACCATAATATATGTGGTTAAGACATGACTTTATTATTGCCACTTATTGAATGGAGGGTGGAAATAATGTGAATTATATGTAATGCGTCTTGGATGTGTCACCGCATTGTAAGGGTTAAGAGAAGTCAATGTTCTTGCGTATTACGTGCCTTTTAGGCGCTAATGGGATGATGGAACGGTTACGAAATAGAGCAAAAGGCATGCAAAGGGCCACGGAATTCAACTTTGAAAAAGGTCACCATTATGCGAGATAACTACCCATTCAGAGAGTGTTTATAGACATAGGCTGGAGGTGACAAACAAGTTGTTTCAACCCTAGTTGACTGACTGTCGTAGCCAGATAATGACAGTTTGATTGCCTACGTCAGAGGCTAATATAATAGACATTATACTTTGTAGGTACAGTCGACCTATCTTTAATCGAAACTAAACCAGTCAATTGAAACTATTTAACTGTCACATTAGTCCTGAAGCTTTAGATCTTGACATTTTGGACGTACAAGCGACATTCGGCCTTATGGTAGTATCGCAATTACGAATTCGACTATACAAAGGCCGTAGGCTTCATGTAACAACTGGTACAGTCAGAGTAGAGCAAATACAACCAGGCAATGCTTAGTTCCCAACTCCATAATTTATTAGGGCACACGTCTACTTCACATCAGGACAAAAGTTTCCAAGTCCTGAATAAATAACACAGTCGTTGTTTCCAGTTGGACATTCTCAGCTAACACTTTATTTTTTTAGTAAGGGTTGCGGAAATCGTTTTTGGCAATTTGAGGATCGTAAACTGTTGTCACTAAGCTTTCCCAAGCACAAAGGAGGTCAGGTGTTGTAAACAAGTTAAATCCGACGATCCAACCGTAATCCTATTGACCCAATCATCTAAGCGAATATGGTTTGCGTACAAATGTTACGGTACGCATCTCGCCGAGATATAACAGAATATATTATTCAAATCTCGTTTAGTATACAAACAGGATTCGGAAAAATGGGAGTACGTTTAGGAGTTTATCTCTTAATATTTCCGCGAAATCTGCGAAGGTTTATTGCTAAAGGATTATTCAATATTGCTGCTTTAGCTTCCAAACTAGTACCGAACAGCTGTGCCAAAACACCGCTTTTATAACCGATTTTGTTGCCAAATGTTGGTATCTATCTATATTTTATTTACACCTGGAGCAGTACAGTTTATCCGAGATCATACTTCTGAAACGTATCGCGGTATAATCCCAGTATTTTCTTGTTTGTGATCCCTAAAGCTTAGTTGGTTTCAGTCTTGTAAATTTTCTTTGGTTTACCCTATCAAGTGTTCTCATCTTGTCGCTCGTCTGGTACGGTTGAAGTTTTGTCCCCGTCTTTAACCTTTGCTATCTTTTCTCGAAATTCTGTCTCATCAACGTTTTGATGCCTACGAACTTATGTAATAAAAACTATCTTCATCAAATTCTCGTCCACAGTAAATATCGCTAGAACAAAATGCCTGACTGGACGTGGTTGGTATTTGCGGCGGTGTTTGGAGCTGTATCGGCTCTCTCCGTTCCGCTCGCACTGCTCATCTACTTCGTGCGCCCCTTCGAGAAGAAGACACAGACTCCAGATGACTACAGTTTGCCTGTCACATTGCCACCTGTAAGTACTTATAATTATTGTTTTATTCGCCTTTCCTTCAATTTATGCTTTTGTTGCCGGGCTGATGCGGCCCTGGATCAATGCGGGTGTCAGACTGCACACGACCGGTTGTCATCTTTCATACAGTTGACAAGTCCAAAGCGCCGTGCGATACCCGTACCATGCACGCACGACGCCAGGACGACAGATGTCACGAGTCATGAAAAACAGCCATTAAATATCACTTTTCGCAGCTCCCGCAAAATAGTAACTGCTGGAAAAAGTAATAAGTAAAATAAATATGTATATAAAAAGTGTTTTACCCCATCGCTTACAAGAATATTAATCTTAGTTAACATTTGCGTGAAAGATACGAGTAAAGGCGGCGACACACTTGTAACACGCGGTTACGTGGTACTCACGTGGTTACCTATTGGTTAAATGAAGAAGAGTAATGTGGCCAATAAATACGCTTCACGACGTGGCTTGGCGTGGCGTGTTATAAGTCCGTTTCCGCCCTAAGTTGATGCTATTTCGCTCAAGAAGCACTATCTTGGAAAATTACATTTGCCATCAATCTCTCATGACGTGGGTTGTTTAACATCTGAAGCGTTAAAACAAACTGCCTATTACGTGATGGAGGAAAATGAAAATAAAAATAATCGTCAAAAATGTAGTCTCTATAAATATATTTTCTATTCAAAATGTTTTTTCAGAGTTTCATGATAGAATAGGCGTCGTTATTACAACCCTCGAAGCGGAAAAACATTTCTGTTTGAATACAGCAATTTAGTTGGTTCAAGCTGCGACAAGTTGAGCGCGAAAATAAACAACTGCCACTTTCAGAGTTAGGTAATATTCACGAGTTGTTATGATTGGCATCGAACTGTGCTCGTGTTGACGTGGAAATTGTAGGTTCGATTTCTTTTTTAATCAGTTCATGCTTGGATTTAGTAGAGCGTTGCTAATTGAAATTATAGGTATCGTTGATATGCGTTGTGATTATAAAAATAAAAAATAAAACACAGCATAAACTATTTAATTTTTTTATTAAGACCCGCTGTCGATCTGTAATAAGGTCCTAACACCGTAATAGTTAGAGACTTCAAATTTTCACAGTGTGTACTTTTATTGCCGCTATAGCAACAAATAAAAAAAATAAAGTAGTTGAAAATTCAAGGGAGTAATACATGAAACGTGTTGTTTTATATGTCTTGTTAAATGTTGTACTATTTTTACGAGACCCTGCTCGCCAGGTCTTTTTTATTATCTAGCCTGTAGCCTGCCTCTCCTGAAACGTAAAGACTAAACTTATTACGGGAGATAAAACACTTGTGTACCTATCGAACATTAGTGGCCGCTGGGCCTCCTCCATAAGAAAGTCATCAATTTTATACAGACCTATAAAAGGTTCCATTTTCCAACACCTTAATAATGCCTTTAAAAGCGTAATAAAAAGTATTCCCATATCGCATGACTTGATCGCCAGACAAGGTCGGAATCGGAAGCCAAGCCAGTACACTTCCTCGAATCCATGAAGTGTAATTACTAAAAACAGACCGCACTTTTAATTTATGTTATCGGTAAAATGTGTGTTAATTTATAGTAATTGTAATGTGTTTATATGGAATGCGGAATGTGGTTGGCAAGTTTATGTAAACTATGTGAAGGCACATTAATGAACGCGGACGAATAATTTGACACCCCGAAGTTAAGGTAGTCATACACGGTAACTCTTTTATGATGATGGTATTTTCAAAATTACGCATACTTACCTGTGAATGCCTATGATCACCTTTATTCAGTGTTTTTTACCACCGCACAAATATTGCTTTTCGATATAAAAATCGATGTTTTTCTCCGTCGGGTTTTATAGGTTCATCCAGATGGAAAAATAATTCAGCAGAATTTGTTTTTTTTTACTATTGTTATAAAAAACAAATTTTTATTGATTTCTTTTTTCTTCTGTAGATTTTAGCCATAAATATATATAGGTATGAGTAGGTATTGAAAATCGCGTAATTTTTGTTGCGGGGTGAATAGGCCCCTCAAAAGTCTCAAGTCCCGTGTCGACCCCCCGATACCGGCACGTGGCAGTCAATCCAATCATGCTCCTTAAATCTATTCACGACCCTACTCCCTGCTCTTCTGACGTCCTTATCCAAAAATGTAACTTGCTGTTGTGTTTACAATTATGTTTAAAAATGGAACTAGTAATATTTCAGAATAATTTTATTTTCGGGAACCGACCAAGACTATGGATACCTGGGTGTATTTACGTGTTCTTGTCTTTTGGATAAAGAGCTTCATAGGTATTGTCTAGGGGTTCCTATTTATAGTGCCTCCTCCCGTCCTGAGAGACAAGTTTGACGTAAAGCCGTCTTATCGGAAACATCTTTTTTTTAGGAAAAAAATTTGTCCCTTTTGTATCGTGGGTGCGTTTACATGCATATAAACTCACATTGACTGAGATTGTGACTGAGTATCTGTAGGTCATACAAATATTTGTCTCGTGCGAGAATCTAACGCCGCTCAGCCACTGGCCCAACCGTGCCGCAAAACCTCCCGTATTAAAATGTATTTCTATACTAATATTATAAAGAGGAAAAATTTATTTGTTTGTTTGTAACGAATAGGCTCCGAAACTACTGAACCGATTTCAACCATTTTTTGACGAATGGATAGCGACATTATTCCTGAGTAACATAGGCTATAAAACATCACGCTACGGATCACGGGAGCGGAACAGTAACGAAAGACGTAACTTAATGCGGGTGAAATAGGCTACGCGGACGAAGGCGCAGGAAGGTCGCTAGTACCTCATATAATCAAAACAAAATCACAAATTGAAGCTCTTAGTACCTGCCTGAAAACAGATTGAATTGTTTCAGCACCGTATCCATTACCGTTATTGATTACTTGTAACGTTTCGCGTCCGCCGGTACACAGTCGCTAATCCATTGTTCCGTAAATATGTTGATCCATTTGTAATACAAACGCCGTACGTAATGCCTTTATTTATCTAGCTATACATATTATAAGTACCAAATATTGTTTGTACTATTGTCATTTACCTACAACGTTTTTTCGCCGGATGTGTCGTATATTCGGTATATTTGACCAGGGTCCGTCATTAAGCAGTGTCCTAATTACAGAGGCTTTTAATTAAGCGCGTCGCCCTCAATTTCAGTGCGAAATATAATTAATATACAACCGCGTCGATTTAAATGGCCGACTGATGAGGTGCGTGACGTCAACACCCACCTTTAATTTATTTATTTGCGGATTTTACGAATTGGAAATGTACTCGATTTATTTGGCTCGATATGGAATTGGTTATTCGATTCTTTGGTGTGGAAAATATCACACAAAACAAATCCCATGATTGTCTCGACATGTGGCATTCGTAAAGCTTGATAAGTTTCGGCTACCTGTCAATGGGATTTCAACCCCTACGAAGAAAAGAAGCGAGGGGTTCTAAATAGAATTGTCACGTACGTCTGTTATGTCTCATAAACATAAGAACGGCTTTGTTTGTCTTTTATGTCGATATCAGTCTGTGTACCGAAACATAACTACGAAGTCCGAATCGATTTTTAAATATAATTTCAGCTCTATTTCGTTCTTGAACGTAGATAAGAGTTTTTAGTCTCTAAGGCCGTATGGCCGGTCAGAAATACATATGGTGTGGAAGAAACATCGTGACGAAAACTTTTATGAATTTCAAACAGATTATGATTCTAGAACCTCGAAGGATTACATTATTAATTGATTATTTTTAAAAACTTAGATCAAAGTATAGTTTAATTCAATAAAACCATTTGAAGGCACTTTTAAACACACTTAGGATTTATATTTTATTTTTGTCTCCACAATGGGAGTTTTCTTAAGGAGGAGAATGGGCAAAAAAACCCCGCATTTACGCTTAAAAAAATGTTTTACAATAATTTGTACAAGTACATTATTAAAATAATTAAGAATGTGAAAACGAAACGATATAACTAAATTAAAAACCACAGTAAATTCACAGTAATCTCAGTAGCAGAATCTTCATACCCAAGGGCTGTTTTCTCAGCTGTCTTTATCTAAGGGAATTATGAAGATGGCAGATGTTAATGATGGGAGATTAGTATTCAGTTATCTTGCCTTTGTTCTTCGTTAATGGGCGTCTTAATACGTCATTTATCATTTTAACTGTAATGTCTAGTCAACATAGAATGATAGAAGTATAGAAAGATGTGTGTGGTGTTGATAAATTGTTGGTCCTTGTGGGAAATATTAAGTGTGACTCTGTCAAAATGTCCCTCAGTTAATTAAAAGAAGTGAGTGGTCACCCCATCGTCACTTGATTAACGGCCCACCTTACTTCTTACACCACACTCACCAAAATTCATCAAGGGAGTTTTTTACTGATGAGCATAGGGTCCTGGGTTCGATACCTAGGTCGAGCAAAGTGTTATTGGATTTTTCTATTAGGAATTTCTCAATAGCAGCTCGGAGTTAGGATTTGTGTCCGTTTAATGGCAATAAGCTCGCCCTCTATTACATGGGACCTAAAACATACCGGCGAACTGTTGGTGTACATTGGTACCAACACCTTTGCCTAACCCTTCGGGGAATACAGACGTGATGGTATGTATGTATGTGTAGTATTGGTGATCTAAAGCTTTACAACTTATTGTATGAAGTATAGTTTATTCCTAAAACTCAGCTTCCAAAGCCATAATAACTGAAGTTGTGATTTTTCATGAACACATCAGTTTTGAAAATGTGGGAATGCTGCCATTTCTAGCAGACTTGACATATTGCATACTTCGCTTATTGAACAAGCAACAGTATGCCGTTTTCTGCATAAAAGAGAAATAAGGTGTTGTCTGACTTAAATAATTCCAAGCTTCTCCATGCTTGCTTGGCTTTTTCTCGCGACTTCACGTGGATTTGGAGTATACCATAAATAAAACGTACTATGGCAGTCATCAATATTGTAGTTTCTTATCAGTTTCTGTTAGTACTTATCCGGATTGGATGAGTAGCGCAAGAGATTACCTCTCCTGGGTCACGGGTTGTTTGAAAGAGATACCACGCCTTTGGAAAGCAAAGGGCACAAGAAGGAACATGGATTAGTTTTAGTCAGTATAAGTCTGACACTCCCTCCCGCCCCGCCCAGGATGGGGGAAGATATTTGCTGATTTCCCATCAGAAAAATAAAAAGAGATTACCTCTGAAAAACAAAAAATCAGTTTACCTCTTATAATAGCAGTTTAGATGGACACTGATGGACGCTTTGGATAGAGCAATAGTAGTCTACTCTCCATCTTTGCAGTACTTACTACGAGGCTAGCTAGGCTACTAGATCTCTGTAAAGTCATAAAAGACACGCCAACCTTCAAAATATAGGTAGTCCGTATTCTACGGCACATATTCAGAGATCGATAGTGAAACTACAACTTGTAAATGGAACACTAACCCTCATCGGACGAGCGCATAGTAACAGAAGCTAATTGATTGATCGTACCAACATTGGACACGCCTGCATAATTACTACGTTTGGTACAGTCAAACAAGCTATTTGGTATGCAGGCAATACACTGCCAATATTCATTCTAACTACGCCGTATACTTTTTAACTCGCGACGCAAAAACAATGGGGTGTCATAAGTTTGACGTATCTGTGTGTCTGTCTGTCTGTGGCATCGTAGCTCCCGAACGCATGAACCGATTTTGATTTTGTTTTTTTTTGTTTGAAAGGTATATTAGCCGGAAGTGTTCTTAGCTATGTTTGATGGAAATCGGTTCAGCGGTTTCAAAGTTATCATTAAAGTTATGGCATATGTACTAACTACATATACCTTGCGGTGTTCAGTTACATCTGGTTAGTGCTCCGCTCCCGTTTGTCGTAGCGTGATGTTCTATACGTATAAACCTTCCGCTTGAATCATTTTATGTATTGATGAAAACCGCTGTGTATTTACAAAAGATCTAAGCGTACAGAGGGACAGACAGCGGGCAGCGACTTTGTTTTCTCCTATGTAGAGATTAAACTAGAAGTAATTACAGGCAAGACTCATATTGAATAAGTGCCTTGTGTAGCTTCTTTTTCTAAAATATTTAAACATAATTTTCTACTTTTAATTTACCCTGTCCTTCAAACATATTTATGTAAATTACGCAAAGTCAAAGTCAAAGCATTTATTTCAATTAGACCATTTACAGGTACTTTTGAATTGTCAAGAAGTTACATTTAAAAGTTGAAGCTAGTTGCTCGTTCCAAAGCGTAGGTCTCTATAGAGAAGAACGAGCAAGAAACTCCATGGACACTCTTTTCTTTCAATTTGGTTTTTACAAAATCTTGGTTACAATATTATTGTTGCTTCTATATGTGAAAACAATGAAGATGTATTAAAACAATACAACAAAAAAAAAATAATAATAATAAATAGTACCTACTAAAGATGTAAGCCATAGCAGTTAAGAGATGACCAATCCCAACTGACAGCGCCCGTTCACGAACATGACGCGCGCATTAGCACCATTTAGCTAAACCATCTTAAAGGGAGCCGAACGATCCAACACACGCGCCACCGTCAGCGAGACATTTATGTGAGCATGACAAAGCTCTCAACCACCATGCTTATCAACGCAATCTTCTACCTCCTTGTGCTTATTTATAATTATGTATTTTTTATCTGTGAAAACTTTTAATTTCATTTTCTTACTCCTTTACATAACCTACTAGCTGCTAGCAACCAAACCAACAAAAACCACGCGAACGAAGTGGCTGGTAAGCGACTTGGTCACGTGGTTTTTTCCACCTGCATTAAGTTAGGTCTTACTGCTCCCTCACCCACTTACTCCCCCACCCTCTCCCGTGTGCCCCAGCATGGTATTATATAGCCTATAGCCTTCCTCTATAAATGAACTATCCAACACAAGAATATTTTTTCAATTCCAACCAGTAGTTCCTGTGTTCAACCAACCAAACAAACAAACAAACTTTTCTGATTTATAATATTAGTATAGATAATCCTATAATCTTACTTTTGTTCCCAGCTGTAAGTTTTCCGAAAAAACATAAATACCTATAACAAATAAGAAACATCTTTAAACATAGCAGTTTAATACCGTTGCCCTAAATATGATTGATATGAAAATATGATGAATAAGTAGGTACTTAGAAGTTATAAAAACTATCCAAATGTCAAGTTTATTATCAATAAGGGCGCGAAACTATCTCAATTAAACATGACGCTTCCTCGCGCGCTGTTGGATAAAGGTAAAAAAATTACAAGTACTCGCTGGTACACGCTGTAGACACGCCTACCACACGCTTTTACAAAAGAAAAGTGACAGAATCAAATTACAAAACATGTCTAAATATAGCAGTTTAGTATGGTTGCCCCTAAATATGATTGATATGAAAATGTGAAGGGGTAAGTTCGTACTTAGAAGTTATGAAAGGTATCTAAATGTCAAGTTCATATCAATAAGGGAGAGGTATTATATCGAGTTATATTATAGAGATATTATATATCACTAGCTTCTGCTCGCGACTTTGTCCGCGTAGTTTTTTCACCCGTATTAGGTTACGTTTTTGATCTGTCAGTCGTAGCGTGTTGATAAATAGCCTGTAGCATACCATCACGCCTATATTCCCCAGAGGGTTAGGCAGAGGTGTATCAATGTACACCCACAGTTCGCCGGTATGTTTTTAGGTCCTATGTAATAGGGGGCGAGCCTATTGCCATTAACCGGGCACAAATCCTAACTCCGAGCTGCTACTGAGAATTTCACAGAAAAACCCAATAACACTTATTGCTCGACCTGGGAATCGAACTAAAGACCTCTAGCGTTGCTGTCGCGCTTAGGACCACTAGGCTACCGAGGCAATTACCATATATATTATAGCCTATAGCCTTCTTCAATAAATGGACTATCCAACACAAATACAACACAATTTTTCCAATTCGAACCAGCAGTTCCTGAGATTAGCGCGTTCAACCAACCAAACAAACAAACAAACTCTTCAGCTTTATAATATTAGTATAGATTAACTTCTGCCCGCAACTTTGTTTTCGTCTAAGTTGCTATATTATCCCACGGGAACCGTACATTTTTCCGGGAAAACTTAGTCTATATGCTATTTCGGAATATAATATTATCTCTGTGCCAAATTTCATCCAGATCCGTTCAGCCGTTCTGCCGTGATTGAGCAACAAACATCCATCCATCTAAACTTTCGTATTTAAAATAATACTAGCTTCTGCCCGCGACATCACCCGCTTTAAAGTTTATATATTACCCCGCGAGAACCGTAATTGTTTCCGGAAAAACATAGCATAAAAAATGGAATGGAATGGCTTCCGGACGATAATCTATTATATCTGTGCCTTTCATCCACCTCCCTTCAGCTGTTAGCGTGAAAGCGTAACAAACATCCATCCATCCTCACAAACTTTCGCATTTATAATAATAGTAAGATTATAAGTAGAGGTAGGCAGATAGATGCACCTACGTTCGTGGGTATGAAACAAACGCTTTTACAGAAGTAAATTGGTAGATTCAAATTAAAGTATCCACCTTTGATGCCGTAGTACCGTTATATTGAAATAGGTTATTGATATCTTGTCCTATTTATAGACGTAACTGCGACACTGCTTTAGAACCTTCTGTAATAGAATGAATAGGTATAGTAGCGGACAAATTGATAAGTGTATCTATGCTAATAATATAAAGCTGAAGAGCTTGTTTGTTTGATTGAACGCGCTAATCTCAGAAACTACTGGTTAGAATTGAAAAAATATTTTTGTGTTGGATAGTTCATTTATCAAGGAAGGCTATAAGCTATATAACACTACGCTGCGACCAATAGGTACGGAGCAGTAACCAAAGTCGTAACATGCGAGTGAAAAAACTAAGCGTACGAATTCGCGAGCCGAAGGTAGTTTTTAAATAAAGCAGAAACTCAGTTTTAGTCACAAATGTATCTAGAGACCATTTTAGTGTCCCTACATACATACATCCATACCATCACGCCTGTATTCCCTAAAGGGTTAGGCAGAGGTGTACCAATGTACGCCTCCGCCGCCGGTATGTTTTAGGACCCGTGTAATAGGGGGCGAGCCTACAGATCCTAACTCCGAGCTGATACTGAGCACAATAGCACTTTGCTCGACCTGAGAATCGAAACCAAGATCTCTAGCGTAGCAGTCGAGCTTAGGACCACTAGGCTAACGAGGCAGTCTCCCCAAGTTTTGACTCTATTTTCTGTTTTTCGTCTAAAATTAGAGAAGATTAATAGAGGGTCGTTTTGTTGGTACCTACTTTCTTGCCCTACAAACTCTTAATGATTTTCCGTAATGAAACAAATAATGGCCAGTGAATTGTAGGTAATTGTCAATCTATATTCCAAAACTTTTTTTTCTCAACAGGAAGTCCTGAACGAGCTAACACGTGGACTAGGCAGCACGCCAGAAGGCGCTCTCAACACTATGCTGCAGTTCATCTTCCAACAAAGCACGGCTGACACTCGTTGGCTGCGCCGGCGCATGGCTACTGAACTCGCCGAGCTGCTCGCTAAGACATCTTCTGGGAAGATCTTTGAGTCTTTAACGGTAAGCAATAGAAACATCATCATCTGCTTAGCCTTTTCCCAACTATGTCGGTGTCGGCTTTCAGTCTAACCGGATGCAGCTGAATCGAGTGCTTTACGTGGAGCGACTGCCTATCTGACCTCCACAACACAGTTACTGGGCAAAACGATACCTCTTGGTTAGAGTGGTTGTCAGATTTCCTGGCTTCTGACTATCCGTTACGACTGAATGACTGAATGTGAGGAGTATAATCTAAGCTAGAATACTTTCTTTTTATGAAAGCAACTTATGGAAAATTGATTTTCAAATCGTTTTTGGCTGATGGCATTGATGCCTGTTTCTCTCGAAATTCAATTTGTGTGTAAGACTCACCTCGCTAGGTACGGTACATCAAGATAGTTAAAGTGCCTGATTGATGGTGTCAGGTGACAAGCAAGAAATGTTTATCATAAAGTCAGAAACTCCTAAACCCATTAGGACGAGGCAATCCGTCCGGGATTTTCCGGATTGGTCCTAATTTTGAGGGCGTCCGGGGATCATCCGAGAAGGGTGTTCAAAACGTGTTTGTTTGGGGCGAATACCGAAAAATTAAAAGATAAGCAATAAATTAAAATAGAAACAATATGTTTATTTTTATTTAAAAAAAATATTCTCAGAGGAGTCCGAGAAAAAATCTCGGTTTCACCCAGGTTTTTGAACTATTTGTATGCCGTCGGCAATTTAGGTGGTAGGTAGCCCTCTCCAAATTAAGCTTAGTTAACGGGAATCCAAAATAAGGTTAACGAGATCGCCCCAAATAAAATCAATTGACAAAGTATGGCATTAAGCGGCCATTCATTCACTATTCATTCATCGTTCATTCACTCTAACGTTTTCTTATAAATCATACTCTAATTACGCTAGAAGTACCTAGCATTAATAATACCTGATTAAAGTACATTACGCTATATCCATTTTGGAGTAAATATAGGTCGCGTGATCGGTCGCCAATGTATAATGCGTATTGCGTAGCACTCGCTGATTGCACACATTATAAATAATGACGGCTGCTGTTGTAAGTACATCTACCAGTATTGTCTGCCAATGCAATGATTGAATAATTTCCGTGTGTTCCAGCTACCTACAACATACAAAATATGACACGTGTTTTTACGACACAATCGATCAATATATACATAAAATACAACAAATATAAAATTGAAAATTGTCCCCACAACCCAAGTCTGGTTGTCAAACTTTCTGACTTCTGAATATCCGGAATAGATAGCCATTATTTCATAGATCTGAATGATTTCACAAATGACAGTCGGGACGGCTTTACGTACTTTTTGAGGCACAGGGGTGTCACACCACTGCTACTGCTAATTTCAAAAATGGAAAAATCTTGAATCCAAGACCCAAGACCAAGACCTGCTGAGTAGCAGTCGCAACCACAAATCCAACGAGTCATTCCTTTTTTAAACAAAAACTGCTTGAGCATATTGCTTTGTTTACGCTGAGTCCAAGGTTTTACTTTATACTCTAAAAGAAAGTTTGAACCAAAATTTAAATAGGATAAAGGTTGTTGAGAGCTTGTGAACTTTATAATAAGAATTTCGATTCCACCGCTATCCTAAGCAAACCTTTCTATATAAAATTTTATGTAGCAAGGCCAGTTAGTTTTAGTTGGCTAGCAAACTATTCGCTCCAATGACCGGCGATTTGCGGTTCAATCGGCGCCAACGATTCGTGACCGTCGATGTGAAAACGCCCCACCCGACTCGGAACGAATTATAAAAAAAAACATATGATAATATTATGTTTATCGTACCGTCAACACGTACTTACGGAACGTTAAACATCGATATTGCCTTCTAAGTGTTGTTTGTAACGCCGTATCGATACCAAAATCGGGAGAACGGCACTAGTTCAGAACTTACAATAAACTCTTCTTTTTGTTCGGTTCGACGCCGGATTGTCTGCCTTTTGATAGCTTTAGTGACGTTCAAACGAAATTTCGACAAGTCAAATTAAAATTTCAATCGACTTCGTTTGATGTCAGACAAGTTCGTATCGTAGCAGGATGTCTTGAGCACCTTGTCTGCTACAGAGCAATAAAGCTATAAAATTCTCGATGAGGTAACCTAAATACTTGATATAAACTCAAACCGTCTATTAAATACAAAAACATTTGGTTTAAAGCAACGAACCAGTTTTTGTATTGAAAACCTTATTCTGAAGGCCAATTCATGTAATTAATTACAAACATTCAAAATCTTGACTGCCTCGTTATCCTAGTGGTCCTAAGCGCGACTGCTACGCTAGAGGTTTCGATTCCCAGGTCGAGCAAAGTGTTATTAGATTTTTCTATGAAATTCTCAGTAGCGAGTTGGAATTAGGATTTGTACCCGGTTAACGGCAATAGGCTCGCCCCCTTTTACATAGGACCTGTCAAAGTCAAAATCAAATCATTTATTTCAATTAAACCATTAATAGGCACTTTTGAACAAGTAATGTGAGAGTGATGTGAGAATGTTTGTGTTGTCAAAAAATAGGACAATATACAGTCATTTTTGACAGTTCCAAACAGATTAGAATGCGAACTTCCCATAAAAGTTGGTAATACAATAAATAATTCTATGGTTTAAACCTGGTCTAAAGATAAACCTTGCTTCGTAACTATGTAACAAGACGGGTAGAGTAGGGTTGTCTTCCTACTCGAGCTAGCTATTTATTATTTATAGACTCCTCTAAGTAATACAGTTTTCTTGGAACTAATACCTCTTGAGGTTAAATAAATAGCTTTGAGTTTATTATTTTGCCAAGAAATACTTTTTCTAAAAAGATTACTAGGTAGGCATTAAACTTCTACCTAAAATTTGGTTCCAAAAAGTGATACCTGCAAATATTAAAGTGGGTAACACGAACGTCTGCCTCGTAAATTAAGTAATTAGTTAGTTTTAAGTTTCATAAGAGCTCAGCGAGCCGGATCCAGCCTCCAGCCATTTAAGTACCTACATACCTTCCAAAAAAATTTTACTCTCTTTGCGACGCTCAGCGGTGGTTTTGTGCGAAGGTCTCGAAGGCTCAAACTTTTGTTTTTAGGCATTCTCAAAGGATAATGTGTATAGAATAATGTTTTCTTTCCATTTTACTTGTTCCCAAGAAATATGGGATCATAATACGCCCGGGGGTTACACAACCTATCGTTAGAAAACTTTTACCAATATTTACGTTATGTTATTAGGTAATATAACGATGTAATATTGTTATATTCATGTTAACGAGCATATATAACAGTGAAATGTAAAATAATAATATCAGCTTATTATTTTTTACCACAGGCTTCTTCTCTTACAGATATGGCACAAGCATTGATTACTATGCTTGCTCAAGGCGGTTTCAAACTTATAATAATTACTTATTAACTTATAATAACTCCAGATTTGGAACTGCTTCGTTACCCTAGTGGTCCTAAGCGTGACTGCTACGCAAGACGTCTTGTGTTGAATTCTCAGGACGAGCAAAAAGTGTTATTGGGTTTTTCTATGAAAATTATGAAATCATCAGTAGCAGCTCGGAGTTAGGATTTATGCCCGGTTAATGGCAATAGACTTGCCCTATATTGCATAGGACCTAAACATACCGGGGAACTGTTGGTGTACATTGGTTCACCTCTAGTAACACCTTCGGGGGATACAGTCGTGATGGTATGTGTATGTGATGGTATTTTCTTTATCAGCTGATAACAACATTGAAATTAACAGAAACTTAGTAGGTACATTAGGTGTACGTAGGTGTATTGCAGGTACTCGTGCTTCAAGTGCATGCATATAATACATGCATAAAACGGGTATGAAGTCTCGTGCAGCTTTGATATTCGCTCGATATTCATGACGTGAATGTCGTGATGGATCGTAAACGAGAGACTCGTGGCATCTCATTTCCATATAATTGGTTGACTACGTACAACCAACATTCCTTTGGACCTTATATCTTCTTTATTTCCTGTACTGTATTTTCCTTTAATACCTAGCCTACGATTGAACTATCACCTCTAGATAGTAAGAACACATATTTTTTAATTTTTATTTAATTAGGTTCATTGATAGCTAGTTGTTAACTTTCATGAGCAAGC
This sequence comes from Caradrina kadenii, assembly GCA_947462355.1. Lineage (NCBI taxonomy): Eukaryota > Metazoa > Arthropoda > Insecta > Lepidoptera > Noctuidae > Caradrina > Caradrina kadenii. Next base: position 4,685,347 of record OX381674.1, read on the forward strand.
TGTGATCTCCTATAAGTGAAGGAGTACACTAACATAATGCTTTTGTTAATTATTATTTTTATGTCATGATTTGTGGATATCTTTTGTTGGAGATCCTAAATAAATAAATAAACACATGCGGCATATTGAATTAGTTTGACGTTACTTATTAATTTATTGCGAGAGTCTGGGTTGACTTGCTTTAGGAGAACTGAGATGATTATTAGATAATTACTCGATAACAATATGATAAAAATTTTAATGTCGGTTTTGCCTAATTTGGCATCAAGCAGATAACATTCTGTTATCACGCGAAAGGCAAAGCCCCATCAACATAAAGGTCTATGCTGTTTTATACAATAGTAGCTTAACCATTTCATTTTTGTCCACAGCTTCGCTCCCTAGAAGTGGGCACAGAGTTCCCCAGCATCACGAACATACGACTCCAGTCTGGTGAATTAGAAGAGGATGGGGCTCGGCTGAGAGCCCTAGACCTAAAATTTGACCTGGCGTATGATGGCAACTTCAGGATCGATGTCGATGCCGTCATGCTGCTCGGGAAGATCGCTAACATATCTATTACTGGTAAGTTTTAGGTATAAATAGCAACCCATTGACCGAAACAGCTGTTCTTATGATATATTACCGAGATATCAAGTCTTATTTTTCGACGGATTTTTTTATCGTAAGCTTCGCCTGAATTTTCATTATAAATTTTGAACCTTCACTATGAATTTTTACGGAATCTTGGGTTATGAGTGGGTGGTTACAAACATATAAACTCACATCCATAAACAACCAGACTCGAAACCAACTACCTGTAGCCCATACATATGTTTGTTCAGTGCGGAAATTGAATCCGCAACACGCAGCACGGCAGCGAAACGCTTAGCCACTGCCCCAATCGTGTTGTCAATATGTTGCTGATGCCCACGATTCAAGTGATTATTGGTTCACTCTTTTAAAGTTCTTACTGGTGGCCAACTGATTACACCATACCAATATAAGTACCTACTTCTAATAAGGTGCTCTTTCAAATCTTGAAAAAAAAAGATATACAGTTTTTCGGACCGTTAAATTATCGCAATAATTCAGCCAATAGTTACTTGACATCGCCAATATAAATCAAGGAAGACAAAGCGAACTTTACATTGACTTCGGAAACCGACTTCGAAACTTTTGAAAGAGCCTTGAATCTCTTCATATCTCTCATCTTCATATTATGTGACTTTGATAACTCCAAAATTGTTCTTTCTTCCGTTCTTTGTAATGTTTTAAAAGACACTGGTTAATTTGGGAACATCCTTAGGCTCAATGTTTCTTTTTGTAAAAGATTTTTGTCCGTGTGAACTTTGTAATCTTCTTAATAACTTTCATATCGTCGACGACGAGTGAAAACGTCGTATATTATTTAGCGAAATTTGACAGCAGGAAAAAATAGCGTGTCCTGAGTTTTTTTTGTATGAGCCGTGTCTTTGATGTGTCATGTATTATTATAAATTGGCGACTACTTTTTAATGTCTATACTATATATTTTATAGTAAGTTATGCTTTAACTTTTTGAAATATATAATAAACTAGCTTATGCCGGCAATTTCGTTCGTGATTTTTTTAGCCGTGTTAAGTTAAATCTTTGGTTACTGCTCCGCTTGCGTGGTTCATCTCGAGATTTTAGCCCAAACTATTCCTCATGAATTTGGCTATCACATACAAATTGACGATACGAATCCAGATTTTTTCCAGAAATTCGCGTTTAAACAAACAAAACTCTTTAGCTTTATTTTATTAGTATAGATAATAGTATTTTGGCAAAAAAATACGATGTTTCCACGTGTCACTGACGTTATTCTCTTTCTTCCAGTGGAAAGCATAAGCGGTAACGTTAGAGTAATGTTCCGTCGCAATCCATACACCCACTGGGCGGTAGCTTTCGAATCACCACCGAAACTTGAGCTCCGAGTGCGAGGAAGGTTCCAGGGCAGGCAGATCAAGCCTAGACTGGCTTCCTTAGTCGCTGCACATATTAGAAGAGCCGTAGCGCAGAGGCATACACTACCTAATTATAAAATACGGTAAGTTTTACTTTATTTTTATCGTAGCACTAGGGAACCATCCCGGATTTGCCCGGGTGCATTTAAAAAAAAAAAGTCCTTTATATAAACCTGGTCCGGGGAACCACGAACTCAATAAAAATCCTGCAAAGTCGGTCCAATCGTTCTCAAGTTTTGCACATTGCCACACATTGAGCATTTATTCATTTTTATGTATTTCTATAGATCCGAAGGATGGGCCCTTGTACGGAGATTTTCCATAAATTCAAATAACGATGTGGATCAGAAAAATTTACATATTATAGTTTCAAATACTGACTGAATATCTTTAAGTCTCAACCCACCGACCGGCGACCGCTGCCCACTCGAGATTTTCTTTCTAATTAATGGAAAATGTTGTTGAGATAGATTTCCAACATTTCGAGATTTTAGGTACTTCTAGATTAAACTATAGGTCAATCAAGAAAGCGCCCTTAATTAAATTGTCGTTCATTGAAAATACGCTGGATTTACAGGTAAATGGTAACTTGACCTTTACCAATTTCAGACTTCGTTAAAAAACTTTTTGAAGGGCTTCAAAAATAACTTAGTATTTGGAAATGTTTGTCAAATATTCTACAAGGCAATCTAAAATGATTTAAACTTGATTGTACTACCTTTTTCTTAAAGATGGGAAATCATCAAATGACTTCTTCCCGAAGGGAGTGTCAGACTCTTACTGACTAAAACCCATCAATGTTCCCATGCCCTTTGGGTTCCAGTGCCGCGGTGCCTCTCCCCAATAAATTTCGCAATCCTGTCAGTGATAATTATGCAGTCTTCTGTACATTTTTTGTATATATTTAATTATTAATGTATAAAAACTTTTTTCCAGATACAAACCATTTTTTCCGAAATCCGATCCTGGCAGCACTGAAGGCGACGAAGGGCCCTGTCCACACGGACGACTGACAGTGCGACTAATGGAGGTGACGCGGCTGCAGTGGTCCGGTGGAACGGCCACTGTGCGCGCAGCCTTAGCTGTTGACTCACATGGATGGGTGAGATTGACAAGCACATTGTAAAAATAAATGTTTTGAAATATTTGTAAAGAATATATTTAAAATAAGACTCCCAGACCCTTGATTTCTGACGGCCTGATCATGTCTTGATCAGTTTTGCTGTCAAATATGTGACCTGCCGGTGTATTCCGTAAAATCTCCATAAATTTAAGTGAAATGTGCTTACAAAGAGCGTCAGCTTACCTCACGTTCACTTCACTTAAATTCATCAACGTAGAGTTTAAGAAGATGACTGACTTTGTGACAAACCACAATATGAACGCCTTGAGTTTACGATTACTGAAAAGTTAAATGACAAACGAAAGATCCAAATTATATTTATAACTAAGAAGTCACTAAAGCAATAAAAAAACGGATTTTCAATTAAGCGTAGCTATCTGACACGGAAATCTGAAACAAAGAACGAATGCAGGAAACGTTTAAAAATATTCAAACACTTATTTACTTCAAGACCAACTAATTACACAAATAATTATTCACAATTTCTTATCTGTGTCTCAAGGTATCGCTTCGCCGCGGCGTACTCGTTCTGGACGTAGTGTTGCCAGCTGTGGCTGGCCCACTAGGACTCGTGTGTTGCCAAGGCGTAGGAGCCGTGTTGGTGGACACTGTCGTGCCGATGTCGCCTGCATACCGCGCCGATCTGCGTCGAGATGATGTTGTACTGGCTATTGATAATAAGCCCGTCAATAATGTCGCTCAGGTAATGTCTAAAAAAATTCCCAAAAAAATACTTACTAGATCTTATTTACCAATCCGAAAATTGTTTGAATTTATCGTCACTCCATGGATACCATAATTCTGCGCCCTATTGGGCACCTATGCTCTCTTATGAATAGCGTTTTAACAGCCCCCCTCTTCATCAGCATATCATTATTATCATCGCATATGCACACTAGGTTCTATATCTTACTAAAATTACCATATTAGCCCTGAAAACCATGATTACCAAAAAAAATTGCCTTATAAAAACAAATCTGATTAGAATCTCCCTTTTTTCACCAACAGGTAGGCAAACTCTTGCGCTTAGTAGAACGCCGCGCGGTCACAGTGCGAGTCAAGCGCGGCGGAAGCGGCGCGGCCGCACGGCGAGACGAAGCGACTGAACCTAAACGAATGAAGCCAAACTTCTCCTTCAGAAGGGTGTCCGAAGTCATGGAGGGAGTCAGGTTGCAGGGTATGAGGGCTGCAGCTTCCAAGAGTAATTTACAGGTTAGAAGAATTTGAATAAAATGAGGGTAGAACTAGGAATACGTAATTACTTCTTCTTCTTCTTGGCTCCTCCCCTTGTCTAAAAGCTAGCTGGATATTTACAATGGTCTTCCACGTCTTCTACTACTAAGAACGACCCGCAGTCTTCAATTAACTGAGGTTTTTGCGAAAAATAACCTCCAAAAAAGTCTGAAATCATCAATAATGATCTTTCTATTGTCATGAATAACATTCGAATGTATCCCTTTACTCCATCAGGAACCCGAATCCAGCCCAGCAAAGACAGTAGAACCCCAAAACGAGACTGATGCACAAGCCAAACCAAAGACAGACCCAGCACGGCAACCGAAGCCTTCCGAACAGCCCGCTTCGGCTAACTTCGGACTTCGGAAGCGCCGCTGCTCCGTAGAAAATAAGTCTTCCGATAGCTCGGCCGGCAGTACCCCGCCAGCCTCTGGCGCGAGCACACCCTTACGACAAGCTAACGTCATCAATAAAACTATCAAACACCCAGACATACCCATCATTAGAACTGACTCTTCAGAGTGTAAGATACCAGAGAAAGAAACAAATGATGAAGAGGAACAGGTCTTCGAAGTTGGAGGACCCCGACAGTGCGAACACGTCGAAATATGCCAAATGTTCTGGACGAAGAACACACCTTTAAAACCAATAATACCTTTCGACGAAGAAACGGAGTTCAAGTTAAATGAGAATCACAAATACTTGAACATCAATGTCTGGGCGACAGTCGCTGGGGAGAAGGAAGAGATTCTGTTAGGATATCTTAATATACCGCTTACAGCTTTATTAGCCGAATGCCAAGATTCCACCGTCCCCCACCATATGAAGAGGTACCAATTTCTGCCGCCAGATGTCGATATAAAGTTCAGGTAAGATTAGAAGTTGAACTAGAAATCCGCTAGATGGCGATACATGAGGAGAAAATCTATTTTTCTTACAGACTGTTTGTAAGTATGTCATTAGATGACGGTAGTTCTCTCTTCTGAGTCATGGAAATGCTGCTATTGGTCTAATGCGAGTGCGCATCTGTTACTGCACCTGTCGTAATTTAATAATTTAGAAGATTCACACAAACAAATTGTCAGAAAAAAAAGTTGCACGAACTGCGCGTTTACTGGCTTTGTCGATCGCTAGACGATGTGCAGAACGCTATTGATGCGTAAACAGCGTAATATTTTTCATGTGAAACTATCTTTATTTAGACACTAACAAAATTCTTTTATTGCATGCCTCTCAAACAAATCACAAGTAAGCACTGTTTCTGTAAGATACCTATATATATTTTAAGTTGTTTTTGTTAATTTATTATTTCTTCATAATTTTAATGTTTATAATACCAAGGAACACATTATCTACTGCTCTATTAAATTTTGAATTCAATTTGGCCAGATCGATCCACGGTCTGTGTTCACCAACATTTTAATCAAACGACTACATATTTAACCAGTTCTATATTCAAAATTTCGTTAAGAAAATGATGTAAGCAACAGTTTAAAAATGTAACCCGTTGATTGAATGCTGATGAGCACGGGCCTCACCTTCGGTTAAGGTTCTCAAATGAAAATCAATGCAAAATGACTGCGCACTTGACATTTTGTCACATGTCAAGTGCGCATAAACTGCTGTGATTGGTTGTTGATAGTTCAGTCAACGAATCACTGCAGCTTATGCGCGCTTGAAAACTTGTAAAATGTATTTTTCGTTTGAGAATACAGGTGTAGGTATCCTTGACCTGTGCAGTATTGAATATTTGTCTAATCTTCTAAAATACCTAACCAGTAGAACAACAGAGAAAAATTACTGTAACTAATAAACTTTTCGTTTTTCTTAAATTTTAAATATTTGTGTAAATGCCGGCTTTCCCTTTTCTCCGCATCTTAGGTTTGAAACGTGGAATACGTACTTAGGTAGGTACGTCATTCACATTTGTAGGTTTTACTCGTCTCGCTAAAATGATGAAATATTTCTCCCGTTGCGCAATAATTCGACAGCGATGAATAAGTCGCAATGTCGTCAGACAATGGTCTTAATGGCCGACACCTACTTATAGCAATGACAACATTTCTTAGAAACACAAAGATTCTCCATCTTTGCCTGAAAATCATTTACTAACACGTATTAATTGGGTTTCTGACAAGAAATTCTCCGCTACAATTATGAGGTTGGAACTGTGCCCGGGGAAACCCAGGTCGCACCTGCCAAGGACGTAACGAACGATGCCCTAAAAACAAAAAAAAAACAAAATTGTGCATTTGTAGTACCTAATTCAGGCTTTAAGTATTAGTGCAGTCGACATGTTTTGCAGTGAACTTAGACACTGCCTAAATTAACTCATAGAAACTTTGGATGTTTTCAAATGATGAAAAATATAGCAGCTTATTAGGATCTCACTGCATACAACGACCTCTTCTCATAGAGAGAAGGCACAAGTATAGATCACCACGCTTGCTCAAGGCGTGTTGGCAATTGATTATAACACTAGGTTTTATCACGATTTTTTCCTTCACCAATGTTATTAGTGATGTCCTAGATAAATTTAGAAAACCGACGAAACCGCGTAATGAGAAAAGGTAATAGAAATATGAGTTTTCTAGTGTGACGTCAGAGATGACTATCACAATTAAGGGGCCATGAAATATATTGTTATCGTCATAGCACATTGACTCAAGATTATCAGTCATTCATTACATTTTGTTATCACAACTACGAGTCTATTTAAAATATAGACGACTAGCTTTTACCCGGGACTTCGTCCGTATAAATATCGGTTATCGCAAACGCAGACGAAGTTGCAAAATAAAAAGTAACCCATGTACTTTCTTGGGGTTCAAACTTACCCTGTACCAAATTTCATCAAAATCGGTTTAGAGGTTTAGTCGGGAAAGCGTAAGCAGACAGACTTACTTTCGCATTGAATATTAGTATGGATAATATTTATCATTCATTTAGTTGTACTTTCTATAGACAATTTGACATCGCCCTTAGACAGAAAATTAACTTTCCAATTAACACCTTAATATTTTTCCAGCAAAAGCCACAAGCTATCATCACACGCGGGCTTCGAACCATGTCTATGCTTCGGCGACGCCCTTGTGTGGTGGGAGTGGGAGGGACTGGGCCCTGCCCGGGCAATCCCCAGATCAAGCCGAGACCCAGTCTTGCCCAGGCCGCCTAAACCTACCAGAGCGAGCCATGATTTTGTGCGAACACATTTCCATAGATCGACGCAGTGCGATTTCTGTAATAAAAAGGTGAGTTGTGAACAAAGAACTACAGAAATAAATGAGCACGTCACTTTAAAAAAAATGTAGGTGAAGTATCACTGAATACAGAGAAAGCTTTTACTAACGATGTGTTTATTCACGAACCATTTTGATTTTAGACAAAAAGAAAATAGGTTTATGTTCTCGTTTTAAAAATTGCACTGCTTGTCATAAACAATATTTTTGGTTTAACACCAACCTAAAAAAAAAAATAGCGGATCCATACGTTTTGTCTAGTAATACGAACGTATGGATCGGCTGTTTTCTATTTTGCGATTTCAGGCTTGGTCCTACAGTAAAAATTATTCATAAAGGTGAGCTCAATGACCCCTTTTCAGGATTTTGGTAAACAAAAATAAGCTTAAACACTCAAATATTCAATTGGCCCTTTTACCAGAATACAAACTGCACAAAAATAAACTTAATTTACAGATATATTTCAGTGAACTTCTCTCCAGAAATGTTTACGTAAATCAAGTTATTTTTTGCCGCAGTCCTTCGACCTCTATACAAAGACACACTGTTTCAGATTTGGCTGAAAGACGCGATGCAGTGCCGAAACTGTGGGCTGTCCTGCCACAAGAAATGCGTCACCAAGTGTCAGGAGTCTTCGCCGTGTATCCCCAAGCTGGATAGAGGTTTGTGTTTTAATATAGCAGGTGGGAGGGACATTGTAACCAAAAACTTTACCGTGGATCGTACATGATAGTAGAACCACGGGGATATTTTTTTTTTAGTTTGTAGGCTATTTTAAGACCACCACCATCATCATCATCATCATCAGCCTACAACAGTCCACTGCTGGACATAGGCCTCTTCACTTGCACGCCACTTAGCTCAAAAAGGCAAAAAAATGACAATAATCTGTTCCATATATGCAGCAAATTCGCGGTCAAAATATATGAACACACTAATCTCCAAAACTACTGACTGAATTATAAAAAATCTTTGAAAAGTACTAAAGGCTATATTTTATTATCAAAATCATAGACAAATCATATATTTCAATTAGACCATTAAAAGGCACTTTCGAACGTCATTTACATGTTAAAATTAAAAATATTGAATCTACATAGTTGCCCATTCCAAATGGCAGAAGTTTCGTATGGAGAAGAACGGGCAATAAACTCCGAACATACTCTTAAAAAAATGTATGACTATAAGTTGTACAATTACATAAAACTATACTAATGTCAAAACGATCTATCTAGCGAGTGAGATGGACTTATTCTGTTGTTCTCTGAGTGAATTCACAAGGAATTACTTATAATGAAGGTGGTTATGGTTATTAGTTATAATGAAGTTAGAATAAGTTAAGGCATTTACCGTATTGGGATGTCCTGTAATGGTATATGTGAGAAAATAAATAAATAAATCAGAAATATAAGTCACTCAAAGTACTGTAATACGTACTCAAAGCTACAAATTAGAAATGAAAGCAAAATAATTGTAATATTTAATACCAATATACATTTCAAAGACGAGGAATCAGTGTGTGAGTCATACTCAAATCTAGAATAATTTATATCAAAAAGTAGCTTGAGATCCGTAAGAAAAATTCACGCGTACAAACGAAGTCGCGCGGAAATGCTAATAAGATAGTTTTGCTATTTCAAATAACTTCAAATAACTGCCTCGGTAGCCTAGTGGCCCTAAGTGCGACTGCCACACTAGAGATCTTGGGTTCCATTCTCAGGTCGAGCAAAAAGTGTCATTGGGTTTTTCTATGAAATTCTTAATAGCAGCTCGGAGTTACGATTTGTGCCCGGTTAATGGCAATAGGCTCGCCCCCTGTTACATGGGACCTAAGCATACCGGCGAACTGTAGGTGTACACCTCTGCCTAACCCTTCGGGGAATACAGGCGTGATGGTATGTATGTTTGTATGTATGCTATTTCAATTCTACAGCTAGTTTGCCAATTTTCACTAAAGCAGCCGGATGCTAAATATTAGATGATTTACAACATACTTCATGACGGAACTGGTGAAATGCGCGTTGACGTAGAGAATGAATTGCGTTTTATTGTAAAGTTGTATGTATTTTCCCTGCAGTAACCAGTGCGTTGCGCTACTATGACGCATGCACCTCGTTAGTACTTCACGCTATCGATAATTGTTACTATATTTTATGTTATTGTGCTATAAATATCTTGTTTGACGAGTGAAAAGGCTCATTTTGCTATTAATATCATCAGTATTTCTTATTCGCGTTGCGCGAAAAATATTACAGCTCTATTGCAATATTTAGACTACTCAATGTATACGGGGTGTTACAAGACACATCACATAGCCGTTAAGTACGAATCACTATATATAGGCAAAAAATATTGCTTGGAAACGATTTTTGTTTTGTAGTGTGAAAAATTACTATTTATGATAGCGAGCAATGTAACACACGCAAAATATTATGCTTATGGGTACATGCATCAATAAAGGGGCCGTGGGTGTCTCTAAAATTTTTACAATATTTAAAACTTGTTAACGTTAAAAAATATCTATCAAAATTTAAGGAACAGCTGGTTTTTTAAGAAAGCAATCAGATTATCTTTTTCTATCTTCTAATCTTGGCAGTCTATACCAGCGCTGTTTGTTTAGCCAAAGGGCCCAACCTCCAATACTTTTTAATCTAGCTTCACACATCCACAAACCCGACATCGCACTGACTAGTACAATTCATGATGAGTTATGGATCTCGCAATATGTCCCTACACACGGCCGTCCGTTCGTCTTGTCATATTTATCACGGTCTGCCAAGCATTAGTCACAGGTACTAGGCAACTGGACGCATTTCCTGAAACTGTGTTTGTTGTGTCACCTTGAATTGAGGTCTAGGCCGGACGTCGCACGATGACATTCTGTTTTATGCGTAAGGTCAAATGAATGGTTTTGTTCAGAATTGTTGGGTGAGGAAAGTAATTTATTAATAATACCGGCCCACGGCAAGGCACAAGGCTCTATCTTAGTCAGAGAAGGCACAAGCATTGATCACCACCTTTCCTCAAGACGGATTTATTTAAATTATATGCCACAAAAAGTACAAAGGCAGACTTAATGCCTTAGGCATTCTCTACCAGTCAACCAAACACATGCCGTTTTCCCATTGGGGTAGGCAGAAACCATAGAACGCGGTGGCGTTCTGTGGTTTCTAAGCGAAAGGAGTATGTAAGGATCGTGACAGGTGTAAGTGTGTGTGTACTCCTTTCGCCTCGTCCACGTTCATACATCTGGATTGGCGATTTCAGACATATATTGATTACAAGACCAGGATACCTCACGACGATTTCCTTTACCGATGTCAGTAATGTCCAAGATAAACTACACTTGCTCGTGCTCAGTTGCGAAACTAAAACCATGTGGATAAGAGGCCCGAAAGTAATTTAGAACTCTAAAAATATTATCTAAAGAAGCAATAGCCCAATACATTTAAGTAAACCATGTTTTCATTATGTCTAATTACGTCTTATCCCAGTTATGACGTGGATATAAAAACATAAATATTTAAAAACATTTCGGGAAAACCCGAAAACAACAGTTCTGCAATTCTTTCCTCAGATCATGAGATATAGGCACCTACTGATCGACGAAATTCTATTTAAAAACATGTTGTTTCTCACGTTGAAGTGGAATGTTTTTATGCTGAAAATATTCTGCAAAAGGAATAAAATTCGCGAATGTGTTTATTCGAATTCAGCTTGAAATCGCGCCAAAATGATCTCGTCACGGCTGAAATGTGTCAACGACCAATAAGGTCGATGACCTTCGAATTTTTTGGCAGAAATTCATAATAGTCACTCAAATTATCTATAACATTTTTGTAAATCGATAATACAAATATTAAAAAATTCACAATTTTTCGGCTACCTCAATAAGTAAAAAAAAACCATATTTAATGCACACTGCTCCTAAGTCTTAAACCATTAATTTTCGTCAGTTAAACTTTTTAATTTCTAAAGAACCGATTGGAAAGTAATGAACACTAATTACTGACTACACTACGATATTGGCAAGATCTCGCGATTCGTCAACCTGTACGCGCAAATTCTATGGCAGCTTCAACCGATTAAGTAAATTAGTTACACTCATGCCAAATTAAAGACAGATTTAGATGAATTCTAGTCCCAATTACCATTAATTTTCTTAAGACTAATAACAGAAATAGCGTTGTACAGGTATTTTCTATTACAGCCACGTTGCCATATATCTCGGAAACACTTACCTACCTAATGGACTAAAATTTGGCAAAGGCTTGTATGTCTTTTCGTCTGCTGCGTTTGGTGTTAAATTTACCTTTAGAAGCACGCGAACTTACTGCGCGAAATACGGACTGTAAATAAATGTTCTCGTCGACAGATGAATGTATAGAATACGACGTTCTATGTACGTTTAAACAAAGAGAACCTGCAATTAAGTAAACGCCTATCAGGAAGGAAGCTATCTCAGAATAAAGAATTCCCAAGATACAAAAAGCTTCAATCCAAAACCAGTTTACATACATACATAAACTCACGCCTTTTTCCCATGGGGGTGGGCAAAAACCACAGAACGCCACCTGCTACGATCCTTACATACTACTTTCGCCTCGTCCACGTTCATACACCTGGTCATACAAGCACGCCGGTTACGAGTACTGCGCACCCGACCTTTCTGAAGAACCTCACCATTACGGTCAGGGTAGGTCTTTCCAGCCTTTTTCGCCTTTCACTCATCCTCTCAACATGACCGAACCAGTTTAATTCTCTTAAAATTGCTGAACTTACCATTTGGACTTATATGCTTACATCTTTTTTTTAACGAATATGACTCAGGAAATTGCTTTTAGACTATACTTATTCAATTTTGTATCTGACAGCTCATCAAAGTTATGGAAATAGAATTCGTATCAAAGGACCAAAAACGACACACAAACATTATAATAATGAATCTGGAAACAATACGGAAAATTAAGGGAACAAGGCAATTGCATAGCACGCTGTTTATCAGTCCACTTTAGTATTACAAAGAACTTTGACGACACAGTTAGCTTAGTAGTTGAGTGATTGATTGCTAAGCTGCGTTTTGCTGTTTGGATTCCCGCACGGAACAAATATTTATTCATATAAATATTTGTTCCGTGCACGAACAACACGAACGACACGCACGAAGGCACGAAGCAACTATCTGTAGGTCATCCTACAGATAGTTGCTTCGTGCCTGACTGTTTGTGAGTTTGTAAACGCACCCACAATACTGGAGACATTCCTAGTGTTGAGGCAACTATTAAAAAAATTCGTCATCGAAAGTGAAATGTGAACGGCTGCACGATACATCTGAAAATCGTCACATGTCGCAATACTTGCGTTACATCACTAATTGCGATATAATTCCGCAAATGCACGCTAGGTACTTACGCATTATTAACAGTAATATGTGCAACTAATATAATGAAACAAACTTAGAATTAGAACTGACAAGAATTCCGACACGGCAAGAATATAAGAATTTTAGAAGGTTGCGTGCATTGAACGTCGACGCGGAAGAGAGATATATGCTCTACTTTAAGTAGATACCTCTTTATTCTTTACTAGCTTCTGCTCGCGACTTCGTCCGCGTAGTTTTTCACCCGCATTAGGTTACGTTTTTGGTTACTACTCTACTCCCGTGTGTCGTAGCGTGATGTTATATAGCCTATAGCCTTCATCGTTAAATGGACTATCCAACACAAAAAGATTTTTTTAATTCTAACCAGTAGTTCCTGAGATTAGCGCGTTCAACCAAACAAACAAACTCTTCAGCTTTATATATTATATTCTTTATATAGCTACTTCGTTGTAATACTGCGTAAACTATTGTTACACGCATTTAATGATGCGGTAATTAAGGATAAGAGTCGTGGATCGTCGTAAAGATAGAAATGAGTATGGTCTAGAAAGTCTTTATAACTTTTATTGTGAGTTTCCTCTTATTACTCGTAAGTACAAACACACGTGAATGGACTTAAATAACAATATTAATGATTACTGCCTTCATATTAGAAACCTCTGTAAATCAAAAGCGAGGAGTGTAAGGACAAAGTCTCTACTACTATTAGCGAGAGGAAACCATAAATATTTCTGATCCTTGCTGTGACCCACGCATTAGATTTCCCTAAACAATTTCCTGTCAGTCCTATTCTGTAAAATTCTCCCTAGGTGAATTTTATGTGAAGTGAGATAATGCTAGGGATTGACCGATCATCTCAAGCTTACTTCTAAACTCACTAAGGGAAATTGTTGCAGAATAGCACTGCAGGCTGTTTCTACATTTTAACTGTTGATGGAATTTCAAAAATCTAAAATTTAACGACTTAGTGCCGTGCAAATTTGATTAGGGAAAGAAATATATTACATAGGAACTTCAATTGAGAATCAATAAAACCGCCACGTTCAAACCAAATATAGTAATTTTTAATTCAATAAAACTAAATACATCTTTGATAGCAGACACGAGAAGGCCAAAATGCTCTAAACCATTAAATTTTCTTAAACATTTTCTTTTAAAATTGACACCATACGGAACCTTTAAGTTACCTGCTACCTGCCCAAAAGGGAAACACCGCAATTTTTTTTAATTTCTCTATGTTCTTTTTTTTCTAGACGCTTCGGGCATGTTAAACTGTCCGCCCCCCGAATTGATCATGACCGAAGCCGACGCCATCGTTGACCCCGACTCTGATGACGAACCTGAGAGAAAAGACTCCCTAGATGTCCATGAAGAGGGTAAGTTTTATCCTTTTTATCCATTTGATTATTGGTGTTAACTGGATAAAGGTTCCATTTGAAAGCGAAAACTAGGTACTTAAAGTAATCATTGAAATACTGAAGAATATAGGTAATGTGTCGTACCTTTATTATATTTGATTAAGAAGCTAAAACTAAAACTGCCTCGGTAGCCTAGTGATCCTAAGCGCGACTGCTACGCTAGAGGTCTCGGGTTCGATTCCCAGGTCGAGCAAAAAGTGTTATTGGGTTTTTCTATGAAATTCTCAGTAGCAGCTCGGACTTAGGATTTGTGCCCGGTTAATGGCAATAAGCTCCTCAATAGGCCCCCTATTACATGGGACCTAAACATACCGGCGAACTGTGGCTGTACATTGTTACACCTCTGCCTAACTCTTCGGGGCATACAGGCGTGTTGGTATGTTATGTTAAGAATCTAAAAAAAACATAACCTGTTAAAAAATACCTGGTCCTTTAGGTTGATCACAAAACTGGAGGTCACTTTACAAAGTCAACATTATTTTAAGTAGTCGCTGAAATAATGAAGAATTTAGAAACTGGGTTGCACCTCTAATATCTTTGACTTAGAAGCTGAAAAAAAACTGTATCCGTTTAAAAAATACTCAGTCTTCGTTGATCACAAAACTGGAGAACGTCAAGTCAAAACCTTTTGAAATACTGAAGGACATCACATCTCTAATATCTTTGCCCTGGGAACTGCAAAATAACATAATCTGCTAATGTAGATAGAAAGACATAGAAAGATAAAATATCTACTCGAATTACAAGGTCCGCATCTTGATTTCCTCAATCAACGATAGAGGCGCTTGCGTCAATCTTGTTACTTCCCGCTGTGTTAGTTGCGTGTTTTAGATCTAACTACTGCCAACAATGTACAACGCTTGGCAACTTCTATGTGTTCGTACTTTCCACAAAGTGTCATCGGTACTAATACATTTTGTGGTATCCTGGCCAATCAGTCGCGCTATCAGCGCTGCTGAGAAGTTCGAATGATCTACTTCCCACCAGTACGCAAATAACGATATACAATACAATAATAAAGAAAGGAAAGAAAAGTCAAATCTAAAAATATCTTAGAAATCAAAGGCTTTTAAAAAAAATCCTCTGTCATTACAGATGTAGTACGAATTGGCAAAAAAATGTACTAGGATTATAACATTGTATTTGATTTAAAATACTATTTTTTCATCTAAGTTGACCCAGAAATATTACTGTTTTTTTTTTTTTGTTATATAAAAATAAGTTGTTATTTTTGTTTGTGCACAGACGAATTATTCGAATGCTGACGAACGGAGAACTTTTCGCTATATTAACACCTCCGGCTCCACCCGTCACGTACACAGATATACACAGGTTTTTTTAAAATCTATATATTCAAATGCATAGTCTGTGAACAGTCCGTACGTGTTCCTTTAGCCTCTGTAAATAATGGATTCCATGCTACAATGGCAGTGATAGATCCAGGAAGCGATCACTGTAGATTTTCATCAGCTTTTAGTAGTTGTAGACCTCTTTGTGAGGGTGCACGTCCAGGGAAGTATTACTGGCCTAGCGGCGTAAAAAAAACCGCTTTTCTGATGGACGCCATTGTTAGATTTAGGCTTTTAGGAGTTGCAGTAGCTGAGGAAAGTGTAGCGGGGTTACCACAAATGAAAAAAAATTATGAAAAAAAAAAAAGCCAGATAGCTGTCCCTCGTTTGAATTTTGCGTGTGCAATCTGAGACAGATGAGAAATATTCTATACAGTGTGAAAGGAACATCAACGCCCAACCGGTACCATGGATTCAGTTCATGATTCTACATTCCCAGCTGGAAAACAATTCAACGCTATGAAAAAAAATATGGCCTTTGTTTTTTTTTTAAACGATGCAAAACTCTTGCTTTTAAAAAATTATGTACTGAACCTATGGTACAAAATTTGCTCGTCGATGTCCCTTACACCCACCTGCTTTGCCTCTGGTCTAAAGCTCCCTAGCAGCAACGAGTATGACCCTTAACATCATGGTTTTGCTGACGAAAGATTTTAATTTGCTTAACATTTTTGAGCACCCCTGAGATCTGAATCCATCACTGTCCCATCTGTCTACGCAAAATTGTAGCCTAACTATAGACAAAGTATGGAACGGTTCCATTATTTGCAGAGGCTATTTGTAAGACGTTTTCCTAACCTGCCGAGTGTCGTGTGACCCTTATAAAATCAAAATAATACGCTTGCCGACCCAGTGCTGTCTAATATCCCATATCTAAATAAATAATTCTGAATTCGAACTGCTCTTTTCATTACTTACCAAGTGGATGTCAGAACATAGCCCATAAAGATAATAGGTACTAGTTACATAAGCTACCTTAGCCCACAGCCATAAAAAACGTAATAAAACAAAGTACATAATGCGTAATGTCATTGCAAGATCGTAGCATGACTACCGCACCCGTTAACCCCAAAAACTAATTCGTGCAAATATTAGTGCGCGTTGCACTTTACGAGTGTATGATGATCTTACGTGACAACTAACCAATGGTGTCAAAGTGGAAAAGTACCTTTAGTAGGTTTGTCTTGTTAAAATAAACAACTTTAATATACTGGGTGCCTTTTCATTGACCTGCAATCTGTCAGGGGTAATAATACTCATGAATAGGAACAACTTTTATAATGGAAATAACCTTAAAATATAAAAAAAAAAAAAGTCTGTCCCCTATAAAAATGCACTGCAACACGATCAAAATTTATGGAAGAAACAGTTAATTTTTTTTTAATATTTCGGGGTTAGTCCTTTAACAAAAGTTGTTCATATTCATAAGCACTTTCGACCCCTGAAAGCTGGCAAGTGAATGATAACCGAAACTGTATAAGCCGTGTAAATGTAAAACTAAATCAAAATATCTATATTTTAAAAGGGAAAGCCAGTAAAAATCTCAACGAACAGGAAACATATTTCCATTGCGTTAAGCAATCTAACACATACATTTCAACTATGCAACACAATATTTACGGAATGTACAAAAATTTTATTAACCCACTTATGGCAATTGACACTCAACTGGTGATTTTCCTAATTAGTTAATACATAAGCCGTTTGAAAGCACTCAGTTCCTCATTAATGTGGTAATTTTTCATTTGTCCTTTAACGCTCTGGTTAAGTTTGTTACCAAGGATTGCATATCAGCTATCTAGTGTACTCAATAACAGAACAGTTTTCAAAATACCGCGAAATATCTCATTAAATTTTATTATAATTTCTACATTCAGTTTTTATTGCGTTGTTGTAATGTTGGCTAATTAGTCGTCTTTGGAAATGTTAGGAAAAAATCTATGCATACTTGCATATTGCCGAGTGTAAAAATTAATCTTCTAAAAGTCTTAATAAATTACGTAACCTTTTTTGTTACACTTAATATTTTTCGTTTATTTTATGTACCAATAAACCAATTTAATGTATAACTTCTTTAATAGTTACCTTTCCCAAATCTCTTCTTTCCAAATTTGCTCTTCCCATTGATCCTTGGCTATTAGTTTCCTATAAAAAGTCCTTTGTATACCTCACCAACTCACAACCACGCCTACTAGTCACCTTTTCAACACAATTTTCACTCAAAATCGTAATTATTTCTATAACATGTTCAAATCATCCGATCATATACAGGTGGCGGAGCAATGAGCGCGCTGGTGGCCGGACTAAGGCGCGCTGGCTCCGCTCATTCCCTCTCTGCGCCTAAAAACAACGCCTCCTCCAGGTCCTTACCACCATCACCTAGTCATACACCCAGGTACGTTAAGCACACCATTATGTCGTGATGTTTATAAACTTATTATTCGACTGCATTTTGCCGAAAACCGGTAAAGACACCAAGCTTTTAATGACGCCACTGTTTCAGCAATTAGACACCGTTGCACCCACATCTAAGGCTGTTTGGAGCTGTAATTTACTTTGTTTTACATTTAAGAGGTCCAACTCACTGTTCGGTTTTTTGGTGCATGATGTGGTATAAATTTTACTCCTAAACTTGAAACGCCACATGTTTTTCGCGTTTGTACAGTTGCACAAAAAGCATGTAGGTATGTGTCCGAAAACGCATGCCAGCTCCGCTAATAATCGCACCGTGGGTTTGGTCTATAATGAGCTTATTGCCAAGCTCAGCTTGAAAAAAGACGACTCTTTTCCTTCCTTTACACAATAATAGCTACAAACTAACCTATTTCTATTAAAATTTTAAGTATTAATAAAATCGCGAAGTAATCTCTGAAGAAGTTGCGTGATAATATTATACTTTGTTTTTATTAGTTCGCACATCATTATGTCCTTCAACGTTTGAAGACACAAAAGGTATTTCATTAATCGATGTTTTCTCTTCTTCACTCCTGTTGTTGTACCTTTCCGTTTCCAGAATCCATTGTCTTAAATGTTTCTTCATACCAAATATTTACTTGTGAGGTTATTATATTAACGGTGAGCTCCATATTACTTTTAAATTCAATCTCTAAACTAGCCATGCAATAAAGTTTAATTTTGAACACTTCGTAACTAGTATTACACGACCTTATTAAGTTATTACTTGTTACATAGAGCGTACTGACTTTGCAACAGCTTTAATGGCACCTTGATTGTGGCCATGCGAACCAATATGGGAATGCTGTCGGTTATCTTGGAATACAAATTAATTGTTTATTATATAAAATTGATGTATCTATTGTCCTTTCAAGTTAGTCTATTTTCATTTAAAACAATCCTCTTTTTAATCAAAATTATCTGTGCTACAGTAACCGGAATTAGGTGAACTACTTTATGCAATTTTATATGGATCACCTAATTTCGAGACTGGGATGTGCCTTAATTTTCATTTTGTAGTTCGAATTCGATTTGTGTGTCGATCTTTGTTGTCGTGTCCCTGATTTGTCTTATTCATTTATTGATTGTTACTTCTCACTCTCCTTCCTGTAACTCACTTCCTTTATTTTAGTATAGATTGAAAACATAAGTGCTAGGAAGGGAACTCATCGACTGGACTCTTCACATATTAACTTTGACGCAGAGACCCAAAAATTGTGTACGGCTTTTTCACATCTGACATACCACCATTTGATGTTTACTCCTTCCCTTACACTCGCATACAATCACATAGAAGAAACTAAAGCCACTCTGCAATCGTTCAGCTCCTGTGAAAAACAAAGTAGTTGGCTGAACCACACAACCTCATCCGAACACTATCCTCAAATCATTTCCAACTCTTCTCACACAAAGTGGTTAAAGAAAGAAAGAGCCTACACGTTTGTTGACGAGCAGCCCATGTGACGTAAAGGAAGCAGTCGCTGGAGTCGTGCAACCCGTTCGGCGCGTGCGGCGCGACGTGGCTGGCGAGGGGCGGCGTGGCGGCCATGCTGGCGCCGGCGCTGCGCAGCGCGTTGCCGCCGGACGTGCTGCTCGCGGCCGCGCGGGACTCCGCGCCTGAGCTCGCCAGCAAGCTCACCGCGCAACAGATACATGATATGGTAAGCTTCTATACTTGATTACCAGCCAATAGCAGGAATCCTACGATAGAGGTCCATGATTATTCTATGACTAATAAGTAATACGACTATGAGTAATTTGAAATTGGAACTTTGGAAAAATATATTGGTGTTTTTAATAAAATCAATGTAGCTACAGTTTGTGTCATAAAAAGAATATATTATTTAAATTTAAGTAAGATCATATCTTCGCACGTAGACTTGAGAAAAAATAAACAGCCACAATAATGAGTAGGTAAGCAAATAGCGTCGATAGAGACATTGAACTTAGGATTGAATTTATAAGACATTTCAACATTGATAAATGATTCATCAATCGATCTTTCTTTGTCATTGAGTCATCATAAATCAATTACTTTTATAACGATAAATCTTCCCAAAATAGCATAACCTCCATCAAGGATGCATGCATCTTATAATATCCAATTTTCTGTAGCTACTATATATGATTTATTCCTAGGTCATCTATTATAGTCACAGCTAGTAGAAAATGCATTTCAGTGGTATGAACATGATTATGCAGATTCAGAATATTTTTAATTTTTATTAGGTACTACTGCTAACGTTAAGAATTCCACTCCTTTGTTCTCTTGGCACCATTTACAATACCCGCTCTTACGCCAGAAATTTGAAAGACTCTCAGAAACCAAGAGACTTCTAAACATAGAAAGGGTCTAAGGGTTAACTTTTTACTATATCGTTTTAAATATTGTTATTTGTGTGTCTTTACTGTTTCAGTCCTGGGCAAAGGCCTCCACCACGCCTTTCACTTCCTTCTGTGTTGTGCCTTATCTCGCCAATTCTTGAGTTACCTATCAAAGGCGTTTCGCCATCTTCTTCTTGGACAGCCGCGACGCCGTCGGTGTCAGGGCTCCAGTCTTGCGATATGCGGGCCCACCGCTTGGCATGCAACAGACATGGTCCACCCAGTTCCACTTCAGTCTTGCATCTTTTTCAGCTACATCAATAATTTGCGGTATGGAGCGCAATGTAGTGTATTTGTAACCAATTTCCTTCTATTCACAGTTACTAGCTGTACGAGAAGAACTGTCGGCTGAGGACGCAAGCAGCGCGGGCGACGCGAACGGCGGTGAACTTCGCGCATGCGCCCTCACTGCCCTCATGCTGCATTGTTGTGCGGCGGCGCAACTCGCACAGCAACGCACAGAGAATTCGCCCACTTGATGATATTACATTATTGTTCATTGTGAAATGGCTTGTTTTATTTTGATATACGTAGGGTTTTTCCCCGGCTTTATGACTAAATTCATCTGAAACTTGACTCATTACTATCACATCCTCTTGACCTACTCCACTGCCTCACTAGCACTTGTCTAGCTACTAAAATCTAGTACATTGTAGGTGCTTACTATTATCTAATATCTGCTTCATAATTTTGGGTCCTAGGTAACCATAAGTCATTATGTACGATGACGTCACTACGCCAGGGTCATGCCGACTGCCAAAGCGCCAATCATAGGTATAATTGTGATCCTTAGAACATTGTGGGTTGCCTTATCAAAATTAGCAAGCAGTATTCCCATATTTCCAGTTATTTTGGCAATAATTAATAAAACAAACGACTGATTTTTCAAACAAAAACGACCTTTATGTATGTATACATAACTAACCTAGTCAATGAAAATCGTGTCGACGTAAAAACATACGTCAATTGAAACTAGTACCTAAAACAGCTACATTAGTTTTATTTTAGACCACCACGGATTACACTCTAAACATGACATTACTACGCACTATAGACGCTATCAAAACACGAGCTCATTTTTTTATGAACGTTTTATTTAAATTGGTAAACAATGTCGATCTAAGACGTAGTTTTCACTGAAGCATGGAGTAAACTTTTCTGTGCTATTGATGGCACGAGTCTAATCAATAAATCGACCGTAAATGCGCCGGATGTTTCTAATTGTCAATAATTCTAAAATTGTAGATGCATGTTTCAAGTGTTTAGTTAGAAAATGATTCATTGGAAATTAAAATGTTTAGAAAATAAAATGGGTTCAATTTTTCAACAGCGCGGTCCTTAAAGTAAAAAATAAAAATTCAGGTAACGATTTCATTGATAGGTAATATTATATTTTTTTTGTATTAATAATTGGCACAAAATGTTCCATGTCATACTGAGGGAAAGCTCGAAAATATTAACTCAAAAGCATTGTCTTCAATCCCAAGGCAATATTCCCATCTAGACTTTAGCTATAAACAAAAGAAAATTAATAAACGGGACCAGAAGCAACAACTAACTCATTGACATTGACGTTTTAATCCTTAATCCAAGTACATAAGGTTCTCTTTCGCATGTAAGGACGAAGGGATCAAAGAACGCGTGTACTGCGTCGAATGCTCTACCGAACAGGGAACTGGCTTCTGTCCAGCTTTTCCTGAAATAGCACAAAGGATCGACCTCAACTTTGGTTGTGAAAAAAACTTCTGCGAAATGTCAGCGGTCGACAGACGGAAGATTTTGTGCGTCACCGACCATGCGTGTGCGCCGGATCATCTAGATAAGTGGCCGATCTACTGGTTATGTTGAAACAACCACAAAACTTAGAGCCACACTGAGAACACAAGTGACAAAATGAGTACAATGTTGCATTTTTTACTTTTTCTGTCCACCCACTTGAATAGAACGCATAAGTTGTCACTCGAAACATTATTAATGACTCATAAACATGTCAGCTAAACAACTCAATTCTTAATTTTGCTAATCAATGCCCCTTGAGTAATTCTAAGACAAAAAAATAAAATAAATGATGGTGGGCCCTATTTTGTTTTGAGGAGTTTAATTTAACATGTGTGTTGGTAATGATGTTATAATAGCACGTTATGGTAGTTACTGACTTACACTTGGATACTATAAATCCAATCAGAGTTAGGTAGGTACATAACGTAATCAAACTAAAGTCTTGGGGAATACAAATTCCGACTTTGTAGCGATTAATATCTACAGTAGTGACCACACATCGAGTTCGAGGTCAAAGAATGATATCAATAGGATCCAAACTTAATCTTTGTGAGTCAGACTTTAGTAAAAACACTTAGCACTAGAACTAGATAAATACCACCTTATAGACAGTAGACTACATACTTAAAGATTTTATGTAACTAGTCATCACTAAGAAAGAGTCTAACAATGACTTTTTTATTGTGGAACATTCACGCCACAGTATTTCCTACCTCTACAACCCCTAAAAGTCAGAAACACAAATGGCGACCACCAAATAAACGCCGAGGAAAGGAAACTCGACGTGTCCCGGAAAACTATTCAACAATATTAGATTCTGCAGCGGAATTAATTAGAAAAGAACAACGAAGGAGTAAGAAAACACATAATTTCCATATCAAGCAAGAGACAGAACAGAACCAAGCCAATAGACTCAAAGGGGCGATTAGGTAAATCGCTCCAACAAGCGATTAAAATTGGAATAAGCCCAGTTACTTAGCACCTCGGATTTAACTTAACATTTATCAATGGGTCCTAAAATGTGCGTTGTTAAAAAATATTTTTTTAAGTGAGTAGCTACATAAGTGGTGGGAAAATCATCCGAAGTTCCTTACATTTTGTTCCGCTGACACCCTTTAAAACTGTTCCAAGAACGGCAGAAAAATACCCGTGTCAGATGCTTGTCATCACGTGAATTACATTTTCTGGCTCTCTAGACGCTTAACAACTACACGTATGATCTATACTTAGTCTTTCTACTTTATATAACACATAACATAAACATAACATACCATCACGCCTGTATTCCCCGAAGTATTAGGCAGAGGTGTAACAGTGTACACCCACAGTTCGCCGGTATGTCTAGGTCCCATGTAATAGGGGGCGAGCTTATTGCCATTAACCGGGCACAAATCCTAACTCCGACTACTTTATATAGACAGTCTTATTTCTAAATTGTTCTTAAGTTTTGTTGCCAAGGTACTACGAGTTAATTTTGTGACTGCAGTCAATCTCTTTTTAATTTTACGGCTTTCAGTGAGTGTATCTGCTATGATGTAGATAGGTACAGGTATCGACCTACTTAGATACCTTCTAAAGTACCTGTAGTAAGTACGTAGGTAGGTACTCGATATATTTGCAAAGGAAGATCACTCAACTTCTTCTACCAACACAACACAACCAATTGTTTAGCACTTCCGCCAACTGTTCAGCATTTAGGACTTCCATGTGCACTGGGTCAGGGTTTTTATACAGTTTAAAGTCTGCCTCAATAGGTTCCTTGTTAGTTGATAAAAGTAACAAAATGACATTAGCCTATTATTACTGTCCAACTGCAGTTCCCCCGCCCCGCCCGGAAGTTGACTGGCCCGTTGGTCTCGTGGTGGCGAGCACGACTGTTAAGCGTGGGGTCCTGGGTTCGATTGCCAGGTCGGGCAAAAGTGTTATTGGATTTCTCCATTTGGAAATTCTCAGTAACAGCCCGGAGTTTAGAAGTTGGTGGTATGTCACCCTCGGAAAGCACGTAAAGCCGTTGGTCCTGCGCCTGGTCTCTCCCCGGTTGTGTCGCATTGCCGTCCTATCGGACTATGAGAGTTAGGGAAGAGGGAGTGCACCTGTGTTTGCGCACACACTTGTGCACTATAATATCTCCTGCGTACTTGGCTACTCTGAATAAAAATTAGCCGCCGTGGCCGGAGTCGCTCTGGGGAATACATACATTGTCCCACTGCAGGACTCTTCTTATGAAAAGAAGATACGAGAATTGATCACTACCTTTGCGTTAGGCGGATTAGCGATTTCAAATATTCCTTCACCGATATCAGTGATGTCCAAGATAACCTTAAGAAGTACATATGTACTAGAAAAAGTCACATGGTACTTGCCCTTACCTGGTGTCGAATCCACAGCCTCGTGCGTAAGGGGTGCCTTAACCATTAGACGATTATACGACGGTAAAAGTAAGACAGTATGTTTTCTGCAATATTTCGACTGCACGCATGTAGCATCTATACTTACCAGCGTCATCGTGATCTTGTTTATTATTCAAAACATCCGTCATTAGCCGTTTTCGAACTGTGAATAAATCTGACTTCTCCAAAGCTTTGTTCTACATGAATCAGGGAAAAAGACAACTCTGAAACATTGTGTTGTTTCTCATCGAATTCTTATTAATTGGCTACCTACCCACTTTAGATTATTTTCAAGAATTGCGTGAAAAGTTAATAATAATAAACATGAAACTTTCCGTGTTTACATCCCGAAGTCGGGTAATAAATTTTATCAGTAAATAAAATGGAGATGTTTCTGAAAGTAGGGCATGACTAGAAGTAGGATAGATAGTCACGAGGTCGCATCGTGACGGAAATATAGCATAGTTGATCGATTTATTATAAAAAAGTCTAAACGGGTTACCTTCTTGAAATTGTTCCAAAAACAGAAAGCATATCCGACAAAACGGCATTGACCTCAAAAGCAAATAACAATTTCATGAAACAAAGAAACATGTTCGTGTGCATTTTTCAGGAGTTGTTGCACCTGAAACTTCGAGAGAACATCGTTGAACAAACATTTTTTATAGACTTTTCCCTTTACTTAAAAATTTTAACTTACCAGTCTAAGGAAGTAGACTCTTTTTGGCTCATCGACTTTTTTTATCAGGCACAAAGATGGTTACGACTTTATGAACTGCAGTTAGGTTAATCAGCCTAATGAAATGTACCACCATCACGCCTGTATTCCCCGAAGGGTTAGGCAGAGGTGTAACTATGTACAAGCACAGTTCGCCAGCATGTTTAGGTCCCATGTAATAGGGGGCGAGCCTATTGCCATTAACCGGGCACAAATCCTAACTCCGAGCTGCTACTGAGAATTTCATAGAAAAACCCAATAACACTTTTTGCTCGACCTGGGAATTGAACCCAAGACCTCTAGCGTAGCAGTCGCGCAGTCCTAATGAAATGTATGGCCTAGATACCCCGCTTTACTGTTACAAAGCCGTATAATAAAAAATCACATGTTCATCTAACATGACATAAATTTGATTAACGGCATTTGCTTTTTCTCCTATAAATCCATGTCAAGTTTAATGGAAGAAAGAATAACACTCGGTTCGCTTCAGTGTTCCTTGTTTATTTTCTAAAAATAAATAGTTTAGCACAAATAATAATAAGTATAATCAGAGCACGGCAGTAGGGAATGCTTATAGTTTCTGGCACTCATTCAAGGTTCGTGCTGGCGAAAATCTGCGACTCTCTTTGGCTGATACTTCAAGGCGGTGCGTTGAACGCACGACGTGGACGTCAAGTTTTTATTTGACGCATTTATGTGCATGAAGATACCTAGTACCTACCTACGAGTACATATACCTACATAATATATCAACAAACACATTTTAATGAGATGTTGTTCGGTCTTTGAACTAGAACGAATTTAGATGTACCCAAATCAATTACACAAAAAAATACTTTAATATCGACTCAATAGGCCTAAGTATCTACTTGCCCACTTCCACAATATTGTTTACCTCACGGTTTTTACAACGGAAAACTTTTCACGGTCCTTGAACTAAGCGTTACTAATTAGTTAAAGTTATAACACTTTCTTATGGATTTCTTTAATCACGATCGACGACGGCAATGTGAACCAAGGCCGTTATTAAAATTATAGAAGAATCCTATTTAATATTTTCTTATTTTTATAAAACCGAAGGCAGAGTCGGTTAAGTGTAAACTGTGTACTACCTACCTATTTTATCCGTTACTTTTGCTTTAAAATGATGCAATTTCAGGAAATATATTGAATAACATATAGCTCCCTATTCATGACTCAAAAATAAAACGGTTTTAATTTATCGTAATCAAGTTTGCGCATCGAACGTGTCCGCAATAAATTGCAACATGTAACACATTGATGGCACGTTGTGAATTAGGCTGGAAAATCATGTTCGACCGTCAGCCCAGCCTTTCACATTGAGCTGATCAACTACATGCATTCAAACGATTATTCCCACAAACAATGCAATCAGATAACGGGCTCAGTAATCACAATGCTCTTATTGACGACGCGACGTGACAATGCGCTCCACTGAATATGAGGATTGGTTAACCAAGCGGAAAACAGGTTTCCCTTTGTGTCACAACAGGATTAATCCCGTGACGGGGTTTCACCCATCTCCCCTATAATATTTTCCGCACACTTCCGCCACCAGCCAACACACGTAAACTGCGCAGCAGACAGTGCGAGCAAGACGGCCATTTGTTGTTATTGCCCTCTCCCTCTCGCACCACGCTTCTTTGTTTTGGCAACGATATAAAGGCAGGCTGAGATCGCGGCGCACGAATTTTACCAGAGTGCTACCGTGGACCCAGGCGCATCGCGTTTCGCTGCGGTGGTAGATGATTCGTGATTCTTTCAGCTTGTGAAAGACTTTCATAGTCGTGACCTAGCAGTGACTTAACTAAGGGATTGTGCAGTGACTGTTAGAAATCAAGTGCAGTGATGAGGCCGCCTACGGAATACGATGGTGGAGCGAGGGTGCCCACTGAGGCGGAGGAAGGAAACCGGCCCGATGCTCGGCCCATGATGATCTGTGCGAGGCTGGCTGGACGCGCCATCATCAGAGTTGTGGGACGTTGTGAAGATGCTCAGGAGAATAGTCAACTAGGTGCGTACTTGCTAATAAATATTGTAACACCATCATTATCAGTATGACAACACAACACAAAGGTAAACTAAATGAAACAAAAACAAACAAGATAAAAATAGGAAAAACATCTAATTATGTATATATTAAATTTAAGTAAGTACCTACTTATTACAAATCCGCTATACTGTATGAATAAACATCAATGCCATTGTAAACTATCGTACCGACATACCAGTCTGCGAATTTGTAATTAATTCCTCAAACGCGCAACAAAAGAATAAGTTCATCGAACTAATCCAGAAACCTAAATATTCGCACTTTTAGCTTCCTCATTAGCAACATTATTTATGTGTAAACCAATGATCATGATTATCTTATCGATTCGCGAAGGTATGATAATGTTCTTGTACCCTTTTAGAAGTAGAGCGTCTATCATTAATTGCGGTCAAGTTAAGTGTGAATTAATGGATAAAGATGACCTCTATAATAGGTGCGTAAATGTTTTCTAACATCGTTTATAAGAGTGTGAATTAGTCTTACTCAATGTATTAATGAATAAAGGCCATGACACACAATTGGGAATAATCCGAGTTGTGGCTTAATATTATGATAAAAATCCAATCTAATGTCATAATAAGCTGTTACGGTTCTTCAAATAAACGTCACAATATTTTTAATTACCTAATAATTTACAAAAAGATCAGGGACATGAGAATTTACCTACATTAGAATTACAAAAGAGGTACATTCTAAATGATGAAGACACTCATGATCAAATTAAGACGCTACGAATTAAACCAGACATTTTGTTTGTACGAAAACAAAACATATTTCAAATTAGACCAATAAAAGGTACTTTTGAACGTCATTTAAAAGGAAAAATTAATCTAGTTAATAGGTAGCTTCATTAATTAATCTATTCGACTTTCCCTCCTTCAATAGAATTGACATGGAAATTAACAAATCTAATATCAAACGCAATTAAATTGATAACCGAGTGTGTACTTAAACAATAAACAATTCTCCCTTTGTTTTTAATTTTATCGTTATCGCCGCAGCAATCTTTTGCGCTATTGAAGATGGTTCCGGCAACGACATTGATAATAAAACAAGCGTTACTCCGTCACTCATCACCATACATCTGTTTTAATTTGAATGATCTCTAATATAAAAAACATTTACCTATAGCACCTTCATTTAATAATATTGGCCTCATAATTCGTTCGATTATAGATGATTTTTTTTAATGACCTTACAGTGTTGTTAACGAGGTTAAATGAATTTAAAAGTGCATCACAAATCACAGTAAAGTTCAATGAATATTTGAAAAGATATTCTCGACAGCGCGCTGCTGCACTGTCCATACGAACTTAGGCTAGTCATAATTGGCGAACAAATTCGATAAACTTGTCCCATTGACAGCGATTCGGATAAGTTTTGGTGCCCTATGAGCTTCCTTTTTTGTTTTTTATATAAACTGTAGATACTCCTAGTTTATTTACTTATTGACCAAAATATGCCTAGACTACATTGTGTATGGAGCGTACTGTCAGCACATTTTTCTTAAATTACATTCATGTATGTAATCTTAGTGACTAATACTCGTATAATCAGCTGTTTATCGATATAAGAGTTTAATCATTGTCAAAACAGTTTGTTAGTTTGTCATTTTAATAAATTGTTTTTCTTAAAGTATAATAAATTAGAAAGCTCACAACGTTCATCTGGCTTCTTTAGCTCATTAATTAACAATTACTGAATTGATCACAAAACACTAAGTTACTCAGAGACTCAACTTCGAGATGAGAACGTATGTACTTGCGCAGACAATCGATGTGACATAGCAATCAATGCGATTGCCATTGTTCTTACGTAGATTTCGCTTACGTTTACCGACGTAACCACTGCAAGGTATAAAAATAAAATCATTGGTTGGAGACGATTCGAAATGTTATTTTTATACGTAGTACTTAGAGCATATTTATATATTTTTAAGGTAGAGAGCGTCCAGCGCCTGCATGTCTGTCGCAGATTCTTGTAATGTCTAAAGCATTCTCAACTTCTGTGCGAAGACTATAAAAATATAGAGGTTATTTCCTTAGTTCACGTGGCTTTTTTCAATATAAACATATTTAAAAGATATTTAATGTTGTTCGTACCTAGTTATGTACCTTACAAATATAATAGTTTTCTCTTGAAATTAAATCAAATTGATCGTATTTTATCTTATCTTCGTTTGAACGCGCTAATCTCGGAAACTACTGGTCCGATTCTGAAATCCTTACCTCGCTAATAGGTAGCTATATTATTCCTGAGTGCTATACAAAGATAGACTAATTTATTGTAAAAAAAAATGCCGACGATGACGACTGCATCGTTATCCTAGTAGTCTTGGCTTCGATTCCTCGATTCGAGCAAAGTGTTATTGGATTTTTCTATGGAATTCTCAGTAGCTGGTCGGAGTTAGGACTTGTGCCCGGTTAATGGCAATATTACATGGCATAAACATACTTGCGAACTGTTTGGGTGTATATTAGTACACCTCTACCTAACCCTTCGGGGAATACAGGCGTGATGGTATGTTATAAAATAGGGATCCGTAATAAAATTCACGCAGACGAAACCGCATGCAAATGTTGGTGTTAATTAAAAATAAACTTATTTCAAAACTGAACTAACTTAGGATGATGAAGTTTGACTAGTTTATGATATATTATTACTTCACTATCTCCATAACATATTACAGCATATACCTACCTACATAATTTCCAATTTATAGGTAAGTCTTGTATTCCATAACTCATCTAATAATTATGCGTATGAGTCAGAATATTTCAAACGATTTACAATATTGCTAAACGAAACTAGTAAACAAAATTTAAATTATGTCTCTTAAATAAATAGTTCTACAGGTAGTTGACCTAACCTACTTTTTTTTTGGGGGGGGGGGGGAGATCTTCAAATAACTTCTCCCGCCCTGGGCGGGGCGGGAGGGAGTGTCAGACTTTTACTGACTAAAACCCACCCATGTTCCTTCTTGTGCCCTTTGCGTTCCGGGGGCGCGGTATCTCTTACGAACAACCCGCAGCCCCGGCGACCTAACCTACTAAGGTTTTCCTTTTTAAATATTAAATTATTTTTAACTGACTTCAAAAAGGAGAAGGTTCTCAATTCGTCTGTATGTTTGTTACGCGATAACTCCGCCAATTATAAATAGATTTTGACGTTTTTTGTATAATAGATCAGACTTCAGAGGTGGTACCTACATATATATATTTTTTGTTAATTGGTTAAGTAGTTTGGTAAAAAAATTAAAATAACTGAAAAAATATGTCATCTCAGTTAACAAATATTTAAGTATTCTGCTTTCTTGTGACTTTTAAGTGCTGTCTTGTAAATTTACGTAGTATTACCGGTCCTTCATAGATTTGGATGACAAGAAGTAGATACTAAAAAGCAAAAATTTTCAAGATCAAAGTGAAAAATAACTTTAGTATTAGAAGTTTTTGTACTTAGTAAGAAGATTTTGTTTTACCACCGACTTACAAAGCTAAAGTTATTTTTAATTTTTTAGTCTTTGAAGGAAGTTGTGTTATTTATAAAAAAGTTTTTTTGCTATTAAAATTTTTCCTCACAATCCCTTTATTCACCTTTTCACTTTTGAAGCTATATACATTTGTGTTAAAGCTGTCGCAATTTATCTACATTCCTACAATGCAGTAGGTACCTACCCTTTATTACCATTTTCCCTTCACTACGTAACAGCTCTCTACTAAAGCTACTTTTTGTCACATTGTTACGTCCAATCTTCACGCTTATCGTCTCTCGAGGACATCATCAGAGAACCGCAAAAGTCTACCTAACGACCCATTCATCAAAACGCTTACAAAACCCAACCTTATTACGACTATCATAGCGAAGCGAATGGCATGCGGTATCTCGAATGAATAATTACGCGAAATATGCCTGCTGACGCAACAACGAGGTTCAAATGAGTGTTCTGTTGCATTCGACTTTCGTAAACGAAGATATCGTGTAAAAATTGTGAAACTGAGCGAGGCCGGTTAGAGCTGGAACAGTGGCCTTTGTTACACGGATAAATTTCATATGGTTAATTAATTCCTTGTGATACACAATCGCGTGCTTTGCAATACATCATAGTTTAAGGTAAAAATATTACCACTTATTACCCAGACGGTTGCAGCGAGCTTTGTTTTGTAAATCAACAACCGTGCTCATTGTACTCAAACTCTACTTAAATAAGGTACAGCCCTACTAAAGAAATGTTTATGGAATTAATAGCCCTGGAAAACTGGTTATAAACCTCGGAATACGGGAATCTAGGTATTCTGAGGTTTTTATCCAGAGTTTATCTATTAGATAGTGATTTTTTTTAATTGTCGTGTTACAGTAAAAAATTCGTTCGAGGTAGATAACTTTATCGAATGAATTACGAATGATAGTTTTTATAAACTGAACGAGAACTGAAAAATAAAAAACTT
This sequence comes from Caradrina kadenii, assembly GCA_947462355.1. NCBI lineage: Eukaryota > Metazoa > Arthropoda > Insecta > Lepidoptera > Noctuidae > Caradrina > Caradrina kadenii. The sequence continues at coordinate 4,717,308 of OX381674.1, forward strand.
GGTAGGTAGGTACTTACGCAACAAAATATTTCGTGATCGTTGGTGTTAACCCCAATGTTTTAAATAGAGGAAAAACACTGAAAATACAACGTCCGTCTCTGGCTACCGTACAAAGTCGTAATACCTAATATTAGTTTGTTATTTTGGAGAAGTGAAATCTTTTGCGCAGTGTTTACAATCATGTGCGCAAACGTCCCGAACAAGAACGCGGATTACAATTTACTTATGCGTGTCTCTAATTACTGAATTAAAAGAAATCTATGCTGATGTAGGCATTGAAAACTTAACTGCCTTCTGACAGAAATTAGTTTCAACAGCTATCAGGGTAATTAATGCACGTGCTTATTTTATCAATTAGTTCCGCACTATTAGTAGGCACCTATTTATCTGCCGCCGTACTTACATAGTTAGACTATGTTTATATTAGACTAGCTTCTGCCAGCGACTTCGTTCGCGTAAATTCCGTCTTTGGTGACTGCTCCTCTCCCGTGTGTCGCAGCGTGATGTTACAAAGCCTTCCTTGATAATTCAAACCACTTGTTCCTGAGATTAGCGCGTTCAACCAAACAAACTCTTCAGCTTTATAATATTAGTATAGATAAGTACAATTCATCGTTTCACGTTAATTTCATCGGTAAACTCAATCCTATATCGTTTATTATATATACATATATTTATATTTTATTAGTGTGTGTTATATATGTATATATCGTGTTTGATTGCAGCATCTATTTGCTTTTAATCAGCAATCTATCGGAATAGAAATACAGTTTTTTTTTGTTGATGGTACAAAGGATTTAATCCATTTTCATTCATAAGAATCATAGGTAGTAGGTACCTACTGTATGTCTTATTATTAATTTTTTCCTATCATACATAATCCACATTCACATCCATATCGGCTCCCGGAAAACGTCTGAGCACAAAGAATGCGCAAACGCGGAAGACCCGCACGCACATGTAACAATTCTGCGCCATAGTCGTCGGCGCCATTCGAGTGCGATCGATTTAGAACATCTCACATGCGCGCGTGCGTTTGAATTACAAACTTGAACGGCTTGAACTCGCCAGCTGAACACCATGTTGGCCTTAGCTGACCAATTTATTCCATATAGAGTAACACCGGTTGGTAGAGAGGTCACTGCTCGTTATAAGTAGGTACCTAGACTTCCTTATAACGACATGAATCACTTAAATGTTGATTATGACAACAAGTAATGTATATCTGTAATCAAGGCTCAGAAAAAATACCATGTAACAAGAAGCCTTTGTTTTTGTTTCATTGTTGTGTAATAATGTATTCTACTCAGCTAGCGTATTTGTCATGTGAGCAAAGTAACAGAGATCATGAGATAAAACGTGATCTCGATTTACCTAGTAGCACCTTAATTTCAAAGCGGCACTGGTTTCAATATCTACTCATTCCATTCAAATAAAAATGTATATCCTTTTTAAATATCCAAATCCAAGGATCTTGGATCCAAAGCACGTCTAAAGTCCATTGAATCAATAAAATATTTTTATAACAAAGAAAGTTTTGAAAACAAAAATAACTATCTTCGTAAACTGACAGTCGTCAGCTGACTGTCAATGTCAAATTATTGAATTGTCAAACAAAAGAAATGTCAAAAGTTCAAAATAACAAGGCGAAAACAAAGAGAACTACAAATGTAATTAATAAATTTAAAGAATTTTATACTGATTAGATTAGGACCTAGTCATCTATGTACAACCTTCTAAAATTTATTGGCATTTACGTTTCCTTTAAATCGAGTAATAAATTGTTATCCTAATTTATAAATAGTTAGCTACGCGCTTCACGTGTGAACTTCGGAATATTTTATGGATTTAAAAATAACTTTTGGAACTCGCGCCGATAGTCGTGTTCCCGTTCCTAGTTAGTTGCACCCGGTGCTAGTTAATTCAGAGTAGTGAGTTTAACTTTTAATATGGCTTTAGCAGTGACTCGAGTGGTGCTAAAATGCGAAGACGCTCAAAAAACACAAGTACTGGGTATGAATAACAGCTATTAAACACAAGGCTAATAAATAATTGGTACTAGAAACATAATATGCTAGTTAGTGACGTAACTACTGCAGGTTTTCGCTCTAATAAACAGTTTGCAATGTGTCCTAAAAATGCTAAGACAATTAATGGCATAAATTGTTAAGTCTTAACCTGCTAATTAGTTTGTATTAAATTAGGCACAATGGTGAGCAGTTGTATTAATACGGTTACTGTTACCGTTTATCCCTATTGTTCATTATCATACCTAAAACAATATCACAAAAACTACAATATTATTTCATCATAATTATTTATTGCAATTTTTCTAAGCTTGTCTTGGACATGTCTTACTTTGGTCAAGAGAAACATAATGAGAAAACCTGAACTTATATTAAATATAAGTCTGAAGTAGCCAATTCATCTTGAGCTAGCTGCAGGTGTGGTGATCAATGCTCATGTCTTCTCTGTATGAGAGATTGTTGCCCTGCAGTGGGATGATCATAGTAGGCTGATATAATTTAAATTGTCATCTATACAAGTACACCTTAATTACAGTTAAAATTATGTTAGTGATGCTGAAATGCTATTGAATTTTGTAGAAAGGTTTCCATGTGTTAATTTCATTTTGAAATTAAATAATATCTGGTTGCATTGTGTCATTAATATGCACTTGAGAATTAGTCAGAATTAGTCACCAGGGGTTATATTTTCTTGATTATCATTCAGCAATCATATCTTAAATAATTAATCAAAGCCATAAATATTGATAGTGACACATTGTACAAGTATCTTGAAACAATATTAGCAAATATAAATTACTCATATTTTGCTATCATTGACTGATAAGAACTAAGAACTATCTATAGTTGGTACTTGAGTCTTGAACATTTCCTTGGAACATGACAGTGCAACAGCCAAGTTCTAAACAAAATATTTTTCTTTTTTCAGATTTATCAGAATGTCAGCTGATGCAAGTACCTGATGCTGTGTATCATCTGATGCGACACACAGAGCTCAAGAGTTGTGATCTCAGTGGAAATGTTATTACTAAGATACCTCCTAAGTTTGCAGTCAAGTTTAGTTTAATTACAGGTGAGTTTCACAATATTTAATAGCCTTTACTGCTAAAATAAAAATGTTTACAGTTATTTTATTAATTAAAATTCATACAATAAAAGCATATCAAGATTATTCAGATATTGCTGCAAAACCATTTATTTTACTGAGAGGCCAAAATGGAATGGAACTGCAAACATAGAGAAAGAATCTTAACATAACATAACAGTTGTATTCCTAATCTGAACCCGTATGTCTCATTTCAGATTTAAACCTGTCCAACAACCAAATGGCGAAGCTCCCCGACGAGCTCTGCACACTGGCGTGTCTCGAGCGGCTGGACATCTCGCACAACACGTTTGTGGCGCTGCCCCACATCACCTTCCAGTGCCCCAGCCTGCACACACTGCTGGCCCATCACAATCAGATCATTGGTATTTGACATTTTATTCTAAAACTATAGTAAGGTAATTGTTTCACTGACATTCTTTTTTGGGTGTCTTTGTTATGTATCCCCGAAACGATCAAGTCCACTTGAGTAGTCTACGTGATTGAAGCGAATATTAATCGTTTACCACATCTACTTGACATCAAGTTTATGTGGTAAACGATCAATATTGATCAATATTCGCTTCAATCATGTAGACTTGTCAAGTGGACTTGACCGTGTCACCCATAACATTTAAGAATAAAACTAAAGCATTCCATATAGCCAACTTAATAAAGAATAGACTATAAATACTAGAAATACCTACAGTTAGAAATGGACTGAAAAAATTCAAGTATGTTTTTTTTTGTTTATGTAAAGAAAAACTGTCAAGTTTAGAATTGAGACCTTTTTTAATCATACTTTTGATACATAAATATCTATAACGCCTTATTTCTCTATTGACAGAAATCGATGTGGACAGATTAGCCAGATCCCGCGCCCTAGAATACGTTGACCTCAGTGACAACCCCATTCCGCCGCGCACGTACGACGAGCTCAAGCAGCTGTCGCGGCCCACAGTGTCTGTCTCTGAGAGACAGAAAGAAGACTGGGAGGAGGACCTTCTAATATAGAAGAATGACTCTTGTGGACTTATGCATTCAGGGCCAGGAGTTGCGGCACAGGAAGTTTTTGCCTAGAGCGTATCCGGTTCAATATTTGTGACAATATACAACTCATGCAATTTTTTTTCCCAGCTGTGGCTCTAGCGTTGGGATTTGTGCAATATTAATGTCAAAGCTTTTAACAACTGGTCCTAATTAAACTGTGATCTTCTCTGTGAAAAGAGGACAATATCAACATGATTTATAGTGTATGCTATATTTTTAGTAATAATTGACAGCATTGTCGTGATTTGAAAGAGATTTGTAAGAGATTAATATATGTTTGTATATCTTTTGACATGCTCAAAAGTTAGCGTACTTAATTAGTCTAAATGTGATTTGGTTTGTAATGTCCTTTAAATTTATATGGCTTGTATTAAAAACGAAGCAAATTAATGAATTTTTTATAGCGTTACTTATATATTTTTGATACATAAGATGGTTGGATAGTATTATGTTGATATATCTCATTGTATTGAATACTAGTCCATCATTAGTTAAGCTTGTGAATTCCAATAGGAATGAAATTATTTTGTAAGTAAGTAATTGATAAGTACACCCTGTACACATATAAATAGATGTCTATTTTCAATTTGTACTGATATGTATGGTTGTTATTTTCTACTAAATAATTCACTTTATAAATTTTTTGCTTATAATTTTTATTGACATATTTTTTTACTTAGTGTATCCAAAGAATCATTGACTGATGAAATAAAATTTAAAAAATCTACAAAATTGAATGCAATAAATAACCATTAATTTTCCAAAAATAAATATTAAAGTCTTTGTGATGTGTTTTTTTTTGTAAGGAATACATAAAATCAAGAATAAATAATGCATTTACAAAATGCAAATTAATGACTTTTATTTAGGCTTAACAACTCACAGCTTCGATCACCGAACCGGCCCGAAGCAAACTTGGCACACGTGCTCTGCAGTAGTTATTTGCATGAAATTGGAAACGTGAAAACTTTAACCACCGTTTTCCCTAACGAAAAATGTTTCAAACTGGCAAATGCTCGCAAGCGGCAGTGATTGGTTAACTAAATTATCAACAACCAATCACAGCAACGTACACGCACGCACTTGACAATTTGTCATAGTCACTTTTCGTTCAAGAGACCAAGGCTGAGGGCCCCGAAGCCCATCGTATCTAAAACAAGGCATGTGAGAATAACTGAGTAAGTTCGTAACAATGTATGCAAGAAGCAACGTTTTTCTGGGACGAGACATATAATACATATCTTATAACAGATTAGTACCTATAGCAATTCGAAAAATGAAAATAATGAAAACCTCTTCTCTGGTGGCCTCCAACATTTATACCTACCTAAGTAGGTATAGATCGCAGATTGAAAAACCATAGGTCGAGAAACCATTTTATTTAATAAAAAAAAGTACTTCAGATATGATTCGTTTTTAGTTATACTCTTTGCAGATATGTCAAGCTTGACTTACATAATTCGCTTACCTCACCAATTCACTTTAAATATCCGGTACAATAGAAAATCAAAAATTGATTCCACATAAACCATTTACAAAGAGTTATAGTTGAAGCTGAAAATTAATTTGAATTAATACAATCAAAGATTAAATCTTTGATAACAGTACAATGGCTGGACACGGAGTAGAAGATGATCCAAATTTGAAGGGCTTATCCCGTTATTTCAATAGCGAAACAAACAGAGGAAGAGCAAATGTATGTATTGATGAATGTTCGGAGTGATACACAACACTGGACCTACATTAGTCTTGTATAGGAACATAGTATCAGCATCCTTAATTACTCATAGATAACTATTGACTCTGAGGCTAAATGGGCCTCTTTCTCTGCCCTTCAATTATGACCATAATTGCAGAGCCGGATTAAGTCAGCTGGGGGCCCGTAGCAAATCCTTCCTACTTTCTTGCTACTCCTTAATTCTTAATATATCCTTAATTAATATTTTAAATGCGAAAGTTTGTGAGGATGGGTGGGTGGAAGGATGGATGTTTATTACTCTTACACGCTTAAACGGCTGAACGGATCTGGATGAAATTTGGCACTGAGATAAATAGTAGTGTGGAATACCACATAGGATACTTTTTATCCCTCGGAAAAACGTACGGTTCCCGTGGGATAATATATCAAATACGCGGACGAAGTCGCGGGCAGAAGCTAGTCAATACTATGATCGAAACACGTTACGAAATTTAAATTTAATCTATTATTGTACGTTTAGCTGATAGCCGTAGTCACGGTGCGTTATTAAAATTAGGCTAAGATATATATTTTGCAGGTATCTAAAGCAACATTTGCTTTAATGGGAGCAAGTATTATTTACTACAAGCTATTCAGATCAAAAAAACCTAAGAAACCCGCTCCGAAGAAAAAGTAAACAAATAAGTAAGTGCATCTGGATCTATGACACAGAAAGTTATATTGTGTTTCAAGTAGGCAGGAATCAGCTAGAATAGAACTGAAAAAGTGGAACTTGGCGAATAAAACGTTGCCTGACATTTTTGACAGTTTGTTTCTGGGATCTGGGTTCTCATGAGATGGACTTGATTGGATAAATAGAATAGACGTCTGAAGTCAAATCGTGTCATAAGGATAGTGGACTATTCCGTCACATTATATCTGGGTGTTCTCGTCTGGCTAACGGAGACTATTTGCATAGACACAACCTTGTAGCCAAGATTATCCACCAGCAACTTGCTTTGAAATATAGTCTTGTTGAATTGGAAGTACCGTACTATAGGTATGCGCCCGACCCAGTTCTTGAAAATGGCAATATCACGTTGTATTGCGATCGATCTATCATCAATTTATCACTGACAGGACTATTGTTGCCAATAAGCCTGACATAGTGGTGGTAGATCAATTAGAGCGTCGCGCAATGCTTGTTGATATTACGGTCCCCCATGACGAGAACCTCGTGGAAGCTGAGAAAGATAAACAAATTAAGTATCTTGACCTGGCTCGCAAGGTTGTCGACATGTGGGATGTGAGTACAGTAATCATTGTGCCGATAGTCGTGACGACTAATGGCATAACAGCCAAGAGCCTCGACCATCACCTCAGGAGGCTCTCGTTGGGCATTTGGATCAAGGGCTTGATTCAGAAAGTGGTACTCCTAGACACGGTGCGTATTGTTAGATTCCTTTCTCAGGAGCCCTGACTACCGGTAGCTTGGACCCTTGGACCCCGATACCGGTGGGCTACTATTTTTTTTTATTAAATGTTTTAATTTTTTTATATTAATATTTAAAAATGTAAATTATATGTATATAAAATAAATAAATGGAATGTAAGACATAGGTATAATTATTATAGGTACTTTGTTTATGATCTGGTTATATACTGCGATACATGGCAATACCAAGCAATGAAAAATCTTTTAAAATATTCTGTGATTGGTCGACAATGCCTGACAGCCATTAACAGAGAAAACTGATTACCGTTATGTATGAATAATTGCGAATTTTTACTCCTTGCGCTAACCCATTGCAATTTGAAGTATAGTAACAATGCTTTTTTTTTAACTTAAAACATTGATTTGTTAGTTCAGTAATCAGTTCAAATATTCATCGAATTCATTGTTTAGCATCGTTTTAAGTTATCTCTTTCACTCTCACGGAAAATAATATACGGCTATCCTGCTGTCATCGTAATGTTACAAATACAGTACTGCTCCAAATTGTTAGACGATAACACGACTTTGGGAATTGCACCTACTTTGCGTTATTACATAAGGATTAAAATACCTTTTTGTCAGGTAATATTCTTATTTTCACACAAATTCTCATTTGAAAGACTAATTTTCAACGTTAGTTTATTAGGTGTTTGATTAGTTTATTATTCTCTTAAAATATATTCATTGCTTAGTTTTCTATATCTTTATTATTATATTTTAGAATGGCCGGAGACAGTTCTGTCGATGATTCCCAGCTTAAAGGCTTGTCCAAATACTTCAACAGCCAAACGAACAAGGGCAGAGCTAATGTAAGTATTGATAGTCGATTAAATAGTTGATTAAATAAAATTTCTCAAGTTCTTTGAGGTTAAGTACCTATGCAGTGTTCTAGTAACTTGCAAAGTTAGTTTCCCGATTGATCGGTACTGTACTGTGTTGCTTGCCACGGGTTCGATTCCCGCACAGAATAAAATATTTAAAATGTGCTACCGGCAGTTCCAGGTCTGCCTTAAGAGCCACACAGACCATACCAACATATTATGACACTTTAAATATTTCTAAACGCACCTACAATAGAGGAAGGAGTAATTCATAGGTATTTTTCTTTTATTCATGGGTATTTTTTATATGAATTATTCTTATCAATCCTGCTAATATCACAGTATACAGCTAGATAGAAATCATACAGAAGAACCGAGTTGACTTCCTTGTCCCTTAAGATTTTGTTATTAATTATCCAATTATCATTCATTGATTGTTCAAAGTCAAAGTCAAAAAGTCAATTCATTTATTTCAATTAGACCATTAAAAGGCACTTTTGAACGTCAATTACATGTTAAATTAAAAATATTGAATCTAGTTGCCCATTCCAAAAGGTAGTTTCGTATGGAAAAGAACGGGCAAGAAACTCCATACATACTCTTTTAAAAAAAAAAATGTATTACAATAAGTTGTACAATTCCATAAAATTATACTGATGTCAAAACAACAATCTATTAAAAAAGTCACTCAAAGTACTGCAATACGTACTCAGTGCCACAAATTAGAAATGAAAGCTAAGTTAATTGTAATATTAAATACATTTATACATTTCGAAGACAAAGAATCAGTGTGTGAGGTATACTCAAATGTAGACTTAATGTCGAAGAGAAAAATAATTAATCAAAACAAAGTACTTATATAATTAAATTAGCAACCAATTGATTTTGTCAAGATTGTTATGTCAGCCTCCTCAAACCCTAGATTAAAACATTTGAACTGTTAAATCTAATTTTACTACAAAACACATCACATCACTATCTGTACAGTTTTTGAGTGTTTTAGAAAATATCTATAACAATTATTTTTTTAATTCCAGACGGCAAAGGCAACATACGCATTCATGGGTGCTATGATTTTATACTTCACACTCAAACCAAAGGCGAAGAAGTAATCCAGATTTTTATGCTTGTCATTTGTGATCATTTTAGTACTGTTTAATTTCATTAAGGGCAACATGTAAGTTATTTAGTAAATAAAACCATGTGAACTCATATATAAATTTTATTGTTAATTTTTTTTTTGTTGCTTTTGACCTTTATAGCAAGACTGGCTAACAGATTTTTAGGCTCTTGCAGCACTGATACCATCTTCGTTGTGGTAATTGGGTACATGACACCACTAATCAATTGACATACTTTTTATGAGCTGTCAAAATGTGATCCCCATAGATTTTATATGACAATACTAAACTATGATGACACTTTTTTTGACATCTCAATTCAAGCAATTATAAATCAAATTTTATAGTTATTTAAAAATTCATCTGGTTGTCAGGGCTAAAATATTTTTTTTTTGTGAAATTGCGTAAATTGTTAATGGTGTCATCAACCCAATTACACAAGAAAAGATAGTTATATTGAATTGATTTGTAATTTAATAATGCCGAGAACTGCCCTGTTGGTCTCGTGGTCGTAAGCGCGACAGCTTAGCGTGGGTTCCCGTGTTCGATTCCCAAGTCAGGCAAAAAGTAGTCAGCCTTACTTTATAGTAATGTTTCTGTAGATAACAATGTTATAATAAGGACATAAATAAAAGACAATATTGAAATAAATATGTATTTATAGTACTATAATATGCATGTAAAAAATAAATAATGCTGCAGAGGATAGATCACAAGAAAAGCTTCACAGTTTCAGATCTTAAAAGCAAGAACAGTCATTTTTCTTAATTAATCTTTGGTTGTATAAGAAAGATTATTTATTTTGTCTGTTCAACAAAAGAACAGGAAATGCTAGAAGTAAAATAGTAAGACAGTTATCTTTATGGTAAAGAGCTCTACACACCAAGGGCAGTTTGGCGCTGGATGCTACGCGGTCATAGTTCTTTTGTGTTGGGTATTATTGTTATTAATTAGCTATTCATCATAATATAGGAAAATTTCTATGTTTCTAATTTCTTCTGTATCTGCGCATTAGGTATGTGGAGCTCCTAAAATGATTATCATTAGGTGTAACTGTTTTATTTTGCATAATATGAGGCATAAATTAATATCCAGACAACCCTATATAAATTGTTCAAATAATATTAAGACACAAACAATAACAAAGCTTATATACTTTGCAGGACATAATAATATTGCATATTTCTTTTAATAATTTGTGCATTCTACATTTCTCAGTATAAAAATTTAAGACTAATCGTGAAACTCTAGCACCAAAAGCCTACAGATTAATAATACACACTAGCAAAGCAGCTATTCTGTGAATTTTATCATTTAGTAAATAAAATACAATACAGTTTCGATTCATGGGCTTACCATACTATTATAGCTAGAGCGGTCAAATAGACATTTCTATATTTGAAAAACATTGTGTATTCATAATACCTATAATGTGTTATTTTGATAAGCAACTTGTTCTCCTGAGGGGCAATTGTCCTATCTTTAAGAACATTAGCATTCTAATCTTAATCCTCATCTGTCAATAACGCCTCTAATTTACCTATCTACATTTGATATTAATTGTCGCTGAGATGAGATTGCGACTAGATTTTAAACGAATTAAGGGAATTGGTTTTCTGGTTCCATTGTGATTATTTGATTAAAATTTGGCAAAAATAAACATCTCTGTGGAAAGGCCTGTTAGAGAAAATACTGCCATCTTTATTATGCAATTATGTAGTGTTGTCAGTTATTTTTCTTTTACCCTGCGTTCATTTGTTTTCTACAAATTGCTTACTTATAATAATGGGCAACATGTTAGATGTTGAGATGTATTTATCGACTATATTATTAAAACTCAAGCAGCGTTTGATTACATGTTGCTATTAAACGATGCTCATAAAATATCATGCTGGCGTTTATGCGTACAAATTGCAGAAAATGACTAGCTTTTAAAAACGTTTGATCAGCGAAATGCATCACTCTTACAAATCCTATCTAATTCATTCGTACCCTTGTTTTATGCCAATATCATCACAGTTCCATGCTTCAATCAGTCAATTTGTATTTAAGTTGGTTCCTGCACATTACAAATTAGAACAGAAATGTCAGTTTTGTTTTTTAATTATTTGTCATGTGGTGAGCCAAGTACTTTTTTAAGGAAGACTTCTGTTTTGGTTCTGAAGGTCCTTTCGGCATGAAACTTACTTCCCTTGCTCATTACATCAATTAAGTAATATAATATGAATGAGTATTGGTTTTCAGAGCCACAGTCATACCACTGAGTATGGGCGTAGTGAGACAATATAAATAAGGAACATTGGAAGTTAGGAACCTGGTAATACGCGTCACATTTTTTTGTTCAATGTAATCTATCACATTCCTTTCCCTCATTTTAACGCCATTCTTTGGGGCTTTACCGTTCCTTAACAATATTACCTAGTCACCAAAATCAGTCCTTTTTGAAACTTAAAAAAAAAAAAATCTGCAACATCGGGAAAAGGCTGATTTTAGTGGCTAACTTATGTGGTAAACGACGAGAAAGAAATTACGAAGCTTTACGATTTAATAAGACAATATGGAATGCGGCAGTGTTGCCTCTCGTTGTATACATTATTATACATAAACACGTCCACACAAATATGTAAATTGTTCGAGCGTCTGCGCCGGTACCTAAGCTATGGATGGAATGCTGTAATTGAAAAATCCGATTTGCTTTACAAGTAACATTAACTTATATTGCATGCACAATATAAGGAAGTCTTACATAGCAGTGAACAAGGAGTTAAAAGTGTAACTACGGTTAAATATCATGATTACAATGAGTAATTTTTAAGAGTATTCGAAATGAGGACATTGCTAATATCAATATGCGTCAGACACGAGCATGAACAAGTGTACACTTCAAATTCTGTTTACTTGTCCAATTACGGTTGTTGTTGGGAATCAAACCCAACACAAAGTGCACGCGCATGCCTCGTATATAACCTACACACCAACGCTCTCGAACATTTATTAATAATTACTATTTGTCCGTACATTCCACAATTACAGTCCACTCATTTCAAACTCCATCCCAAACATTGGTCCTTAGAGCCGGGTTGGGCCAAATTGATAGTAGTATGGAATCAAAAATACTATATTTCGCCGTAACATTTCAATCAATATTTTAGAAAGAAATAGCTTTACAATATTGCTAAGTGTGTTGTTTCATGCTCGTGACTGTACTTTTTTTGCAAATGTCCAATTTCTTCATCAATGTTTCCATATGGAAAAAACACTAATGAAGCGTATGTTCATTAACCTATTAATATCTACGACCGGACTAGGATGGTTGTGAGCAAGTGCATGGGTTGAAATGGTGCTAGTGTCCGCATTTATTACGGCAAATATATTGGGCGTCAACTGCCTATACGCATAAGCGAGTTTCATTCTTGAAAATTATCATTGTAAAGACTTGTTATAAACTACTCGTCTTATATAACACAATGTATAATTAAAAAAGAAAGAAAAATACGTGGCCGAATATATTTCTTTCTTTTTTGACCCTATGATTAACATTAAAACGTTGAAACACTTTAAATTTTTCACTGATTTAAATATTTAACATAATGTTTCATGTGTTTGAAAAATAGTCAACCACCTATCTATCTCCAGTTACAAAATTATCTTCGATGATTTATTTCTATAACTGTCTTTTTGGTTCAAAGGTAACCCAATTAGCCGATCACATCAACTTTTATTCCGTCTAAATTTGTCGTGCGGCGAGTAGGGCGAGGTCCTCATGAATGGTCCAGGGACCATCGGCGCGGTCTCAGAGCCACGTCGGCGCTCTAGTTAGTGAATACAGAGGAGGAGGAGGGTTGGTGGCCGGTGCGGGCGCAGCATCCGCTTCCGAGTCGGACTCTTCTGAGGAGACGCGTTCAGCCGCACTTAGTGCTACGCGGGCATACTCGTCAGTATCTATGCTCTTGCAGAAATGGATCGCGTATCTGAAAGGAATAGTAAATTGATGCAATTTGTATACATACGCTTATCTATTACACACATATATTTCACACATGGAAAACAAAATACAACAATAGAACAACCATATCTGGTTGGTGTTTGTAAATAAATACCTGAGTTTCTCCCGTAACACAGACTTGCATGAGTATCTTGGCATCTTGAGGAGGAAGAAGCATGTGTAACTCTCCGGCAAGAAGTGGTCTGGTGGCTGGTACTTGTCCAACACCTGAAACATAATAAAATAGGATACGGTTCCTAGGGAGTATGTACGGACCAAGTGGTATTTTGTAGTTTCTGCCTAATCCCGTGGGAAAAGGCGTGATTTTCAGTATATTAATGTGTGTGGTGCCTACTTAAAAATACTAATAAGGTGTGAGATGCAGAATGAATTCATTTAATCTCTTATCTAATTTATGTAATCTTACCAACAAGTCAACTTCTTAAGAGGATCTGTCATCTAATATTATGCTCCAAAAAACAAACAACAGCTCATGTGTTTTGTTTTTTAAGCGTAACCAAATTTTTTTTGTAAGACTTTAATTTAGGTATCTTAACTGCCTCGTTGGCCTAGTGGTCCTAAGCGCGACTGCTACGCTACAGGTCTTGGGTTCGATTCCCAGGTCGAGCAAAAAGTGTTATTGGGTTTTTCTATGAAATTCTCAGTGCAGCTCGGAGTCAGGATTTGTGCCCGGTTAATGGCAATAGGCTCGCTCCGTATTACATGGGACCTAAAACATACCGGCGAACTGTGGGTGTACATTGGAACACCTCTGCCTAACCCTTCGGGGAACACAGGCGTGATGGTATGTATGCACTTTAATTTAGCTCTGTTTCTTTTTTAAAATTTAATTCATTTGAAAAAATGCGGCATAATATGTTATACAGTCTCGATTTGAGTAATCCATACATACCTGTAAGACAAAGTCCCTCTGTCTCGGATCTTGCGGTGCTCTCGGCAGACGCGTCCGTCCCCAAACGAATCGCAAGAACAGCGCTCGTTCACTACCAGATAACTCCTCCATCACCTCCCAGAACCACTGTACTAGAGGCGCGTTTGGTTCGACACCTAGAAAAAAGAGTAAGTCTTATGTATTCGTGGTATGACTTATTTATAAAAATGGCGTTGATGGATACATCAACATAATCAAGAAGCAGCTTTGTCTTACACCTACATTCTGTCTCCTGAATATTATAAAATATAAGAAAAATAGGTTCTGTCCTGAAAAAATGTTAGAAGATGAAGAAAATTACCTTTATAAGTAGCCGAAGCCCTGAGCGAATGTACTGGTATGTCCGGCGAACCGCAAACGAGGGTTTCAAGTTCCGAGGCGTTGAACAGTGCGAGCAACGGTGCTGGTATGACACGAGACATGCCGTCGCGGACAGCGCGGACTTGTTCGTCGAATTCGTGAAGCCTGCGTAAGTTATAAGGTTTGATAAAATCGGTATAACAGTCTTATGTCCTCAATACCACGACTGACCTCTTTCTGTAAGTACAGACAGCGTTATCAATTAATAACCCCTCTTGCATTAAAATTTGTTCGGAAAGAGGGTTATCAGTTGACTGTACCTGTTGATAGTTTCGAATAGAAGCTTGTGATAATGATATCTCCTATCTCAAATTAAAATCACGAATATTTGACTCCTTACCTGTAATGCAGGGCTAACTGCACGTATTCATCCTTATTGTCAGGTGTGACTCTTTTGTGTCTTGTAGAGAGAGGAACTTCGTGGCCCGCCGCTGATGGTATAGAGAATGGAAGCTCAAGGTTTTGTAGTTCCTGTCAACAAAAAACAAATATTAGCTTTTAAGATATCAAATGAGTTGTTGGGAAAAACTATATTACAAGAACTGATTCTTATAATAAAATTAAGATTAACTAAATTGATTCGTCAGTATGTATCCCAGATTTCGAAGAAGTAGTTGTAATGACTTAGGTCCTAAATAAAAAATGTACTTCCAAAATATTAGGAAGTACATCGAACTGGAAAGCCACCATCTTGAAAGTAATGCAACACATTTGGATATTGAATTAGTTTGATGTAATTAATTAGATTATTAAGAGATGTGAGTTGGGTCGCTTTGGAACTAAACTCAATTGAGGTCGACTTTTAATAAAACCTCGTATCAGAAAACTTACAAGCTTACTGCTTCATTTATCCTTACCTTATTATTAGGCGTCATATCCCTAATACAAAGTAGTGCAGGCAAGAAGTCTTTGTCCACTTCCGCCAGGTCTTGCGGCCGGAGAGGTTGTCCTGCTAACTGACGCCACACGCCCTCCGCCAGGGAGAGGGATAGAGGCGATCCGGTGCGGATAGCGATGCCCATTAATACACCTGCATTTGTACGAGAAATAGTTAAGAGTGTTAATGCTCCCTTGGCTTGTGTGGACCTGGCCTAAAGCCTACACCTGATCTCTCTGTATAAGCGAGTTGTTTTTGTGCGATTGATGAGTGCGATTGTGTTTGCGCACAGACTTGTGCACTATAATATTGAGATTGGCTTCCGCGCCCGAGATAAAAAAGAGTTAGTTTTACGACTTATTCATCTCGTCATATCTCATTGGATGAAAGATGGCTAGTAAAAAATGGATGAAATTGGCTTTGAGATGGAACTGAGAAGCTTGCAGACTACCAAGGGCCAAAATCCAGCAGCGGCAGACTTCTTAGGCTTATGTTGGAAGGTTCACGAATTGTTACAAATTATTTTAAAATAAAACTTACCAAGAAACCGGAAGCAGTTCAGATGTAGAGGAGTATTAGCAGTAGGGTTCAATAAGAAGGCATCACGCGATGCGCCCGCGTCCCCACGTCCATTAGGCGTAGCCATGAGGAGAGGTAGGGAGCCGTTCTGTAGTTCTTCACACATCTCCGCAATGCTCTCACTGTAGCCGCCACCGCAGTCGTCCACACTCTCACCTAGTGGGAAATGGTAAATAAAATTACTCATATAGTGAGATGTTAATTGATTAATTTTGTTTAACACCACTGTCTGACAACATGAGCGCAACACAACACACGACTGGGTAAGGGTTTTGCGCCAAACATCAAAGCGATCACAAGAGCAAAGTTTTACAAAAAATTACAAAAAAAATATACTGTACAGTCCAAAAAAAAGTCGATCAAAGTCATTTATTTCAATTAAACCGTTAAAAAGTACCTTTGAAAGTCATTTACGGGGCAAAAATATATTTCAGGTTTACAGCTGGAATGAAATCAGCTAATAGAAGGCTAGGAGCTAGGATAGCTACAAGTAAATTATAATTTTAATATACATACCAACAAACTTGACCTTCCACACACGATGCGGCAGTGCTAGCGCGTCCTGCGTGAGCGCGGGCAGGCGCGCCACCATCTGCCCGAACACGGAGCGCATGCCGGCCGGACCCGCCAGCCCCGTGCCCCCGCGCCGCGCCCTTCGAGCTGCCACCCGGGACAACTCCACAACCGGCCCATGTTGACGTTCGCGGACCATTGTTGCCATTATAGCCTGTTGCAATGATACGGCATTTAGAGTATAACTATAAGATAAATAACAAATAGTTTAGTGTGTGTTATGTTTACCGAAGGACCAAGAAAAGGTACTCGCTCGGTAAGCATCTGTGTGTTGCCTATAGAATAACGATTGAACTGAATTATAAATACCCCTTCGACCCCTGTACTGCTGTATGCACCCGTAAAGACATTGTTTTGTGTCCAAACACGCCAGCATGTATAGTAATTATCCACACAAAAAATTAAAGTAGTTTCCCAGCAATAATTTCTGTCCAATATTACATCATTTGATGAACAGTATGCGTAGTTAATGGCGTTGTGATATGTTCTTTTACATCTGTTATAAATAAACTATGATTAAGTGTGAAAACGTTTTTATATTAAAATAAGGTTTACATAATAATTTAGTTTTTTAGGAGTCAGGTGTATTAAACGCCATGATGACCACAGTTAGGTAACAAAGACATAAAATTTGTTATTTTGTCCTTACCTTTCTAAACGCAGCTTCCTTCACACTGTAGAACAGTAAAGTCCTCAATTGATCCAGAGGACCATCCAGGATCAACATTGGCAGGTTTGGACACACGAGGTCCGAGAATTGATGCAGTAATACCTGTTACAACATAATTATAATTACTTGCCATTTCCTTAGGCGTTTTATAAACATGGACCACCATCTTCAAAACTCCGACCTGTTACTAAAATTATCCTAATGGAAAACCTAAATAACACTGCCCGGAATAACCTGGGAATCGAATCTGGGCGTCTAGCTTGATGGGTAAAGGTAAATTATACGTACCAGTCTGTTACAAATAAATTGCGGCGCGAGGTCTCGTAACAGATGGCACTCCAGCGGTGGCGCGGGAGGGGCGCGGGGAGCACGGGGTGCTTCCACGCACAAGGCCACTGTGTGTGCACTGCCACAGGCCACTTTGGTAACACGTTTTCCCTAAAAATACACACAGATCTAGTTTTGTATTGAACACAAAAAATGCCGCAAATTCTTAGTATTTTTTCGTATTTTTCTATAGAAGTATAATACACAGTTTTTTACCTGCAAAGCTACCAACAGCCTAGGCCTTTGGGCAGCAAGTGTAGTACCGTCTCCCAACTGTCCCTCATCATTGTCACCCCACGTGTAAACCTCACCGTTGTCGGTACACGCCACGCAGTGGAGACTCCCTACAAATGATTAGTTATATATTACAGAGCTGCTATACAGAGATGAGCGAAGAACTGCAATGGCGGACAAGCTGCTGCAGTTAAAAAGATATAATATTGGCAAACATTTTAAACAACCATAAAGCCGACTGCGCAGGTTCCCCCTCTAACTTGCATGAAAACGGCCGCGCATCCCAAACGTGACTCAAATAACTTCGTATTACGAAGAAAAATGTAAGTTAAAATTGTACATTCTTCTTGAGCCTTTGCATCTAGGTAGATAGTGAAGTTCAACGAGATGTAAGTACTCACCAGTAGCTATAGACACAATAGTTTTCCCCTGCATGCCAGTAACTCGCATAGGCCGTCTCACGTGCTCGTAGCTGCCGTGGCCCAGTCGATGGTAATCGCCTTTGCCCCTATTGTATACAGATAAACAATAAGTTCATAAGCGTTCATCTTAATGACAATTCAATAATTTAGGAGGATTTGAAGTTGGTGGTGTGACACCCATGTCCCTGGGAAAGCATGTAAAGCCGTTGCTCTCAGCTGTCATTCGTAGACCTTTGACCGTCGTTACAGTTAGTTATAAGCCCGAAAGTCTGACAACACACACTGGGTGACACGATACCCCTTGGTAACAACTAAGGAATATCGTGGAACCCAGTAATTGGTTTGTGGAGGTTAGATAGGCAGTCATCACTCCACAGAGAACACCGGTATTCAGCTCAGCTGTTTACAGTTGTACTGGAAACTGTTCACAACATAGTTGGGAAGAAGCTAAGCAGATGGTGATTTAAGAACTAGTCTAGGAACTTACCAAGTATAAACACTTCCACATTGACACAACGCCACAGAGAATTGAGATCCACATTCGACTTTGACAACGCGCAGTCCTTTCAAACAGTCTATCCTCATTGGTAGCTTACAACCTTCTGAACCACCACGACCTAAAACCAGACATAAATATGTGAAAGTATGAGAAACATGGTGTAAAGTTTATCATCGTCCATTGAAAAGGGAGGATCCTCTAACCAGACCGGTGTTGTGTCTGGTGGGCTACTGCCCGACAGTTCTTCTCGGGATTTTGTATATATGCCAACGCCGCGCGGAGAACGTCGTCAGTTGTAGTTATAGTTCGCATGTTGCGAGATAGATGTCGCTTCAAATTTAACATTGACTGGAATTTTCATTTCCTATTTGGAACTTCTAGTGACTGATTGCGTTAGCGCGGACAAAGTTGCGAGTAAAGCCTTGTGCCACTAAAAATGGTTGCTAATACGTTACCTAGTTTCCCGTAGTCACCGTCTCCCCAAGACCAGACATTGTCATCGTCTGTTATGCACAGCGTTTGCGCATCTCCCGAGCCGCAAGCGACGTCTATGACACGGTATGACGATAACGCATCCACCTAGACATCACATCAATACGTAAACAAAAGATAGTGAGCCACGGAGAAATTTTGTTGTGGGTTAGTTCGTTTTGGCAGTGCTAAACAGAATAAAAAAAATTGGTGGAACATAGTAGGCGGTTTTCTTTTTGCAATAGAAAATTTAAGAAATAAAAACCCTACATATTATTCTTTTAGACTTTTCCACTAAAGTGGTAAAAGATAATAGATCTGTATCTAAATAAATAATCTAAATCCAATCTAATCTAGATAGAGATCTATTATCTTATACCATGTATTGTCATTTTATTAATAAATTGTAGGTAGCTCGTTTTGGCAAAATTAAGTCCAATTAAGTGTATAAAACAATGTTTTATATTTACCATTTTAGGCACAAGCTGGTCCTCAGAGTCGCCATGACCCAATCGCCCGTATCGTCCCTTACCCCACGTGTATATGCGCCCGCGTGCGGTCAAACACGCAGAGTGTGCGCCCCCGCAAGCGATCGCTACCACTTCCAGCCCCGATAAAGCTGTTATTAGCTTAGGTCGGTCGTAGCTCCTGGAGAAAATGGTTTTGTTGTAATTTTTTGTAATACCTAAAGACCATATTTTTTTCAAAGTTTTGCTATTGTCTGGGAAGAGTGTATATTCAGTAGTAATTTGCGACCACATGAAGACAATTTATTGTGACAGTGACGGGGCCAGTGGCCTCACTCATAGTGACGCACACAATATTTTTATTGTTTTAGACTTTCAGCTGATAGCAAAGTCGTAGAAACTCACAAGATTATTTTACAACACAAAAAAATAAAGACATTTTGAGAAACGCGGCAACGCACATCGAATATGGAGAAGCCTATGGGCCAGTCCTCATCAGGACTGTCATGAATTATAGAAATAAGTACTTACACTCTATTCCCATGTCCAAGTTTGCCATCTTCACCCTCACCCCAGCTGTAAACATCACCGTCAGCCGAAAGCGCTAGACAATGCTTGCCTCCCGAATTACAAGCGACCTGGCAACACAACATGCACATTACTAACCAATCATAACTGCTGAAATTAGATTTGACGTAAGGTACAACAAAGTAACATCAGCATCGCTCATTAGAACCATTAACAGCTACCAGTGGGCCCCCCGCAACCTTTTTTTAAATTGTCATTATAAAAAATATTCTAGTGTATACGTTTTACAGTCCTAACTTGAATGGCAAATTATATTTGCCTTGATTTCTTGGTAATTAAACAAAGTTCATCAGAAATAGAGACAAAAATGTATAATCTTGCACACACTTACGCAATTTTAAAGTCTATTTATGTTATAATTAAGTTGATTATCAATTAATCAAAGAAAGTAGCTCGAACATATTGTATCTCTGTCAGACTTTGTATTAGATTTATGATATTATGCTTTTTATTATCACCTTAGTAATGAAAACGTGTTGTATTGAAGCCAGGAGAGTTGGTTGTGAAACAGAATCGATGCCACCTATGCCCAGTCGTCCGCCAGCACCGTATCCTGTCATAGAATAAAAAGGTGCATGCTTAAACAGCTAGTACTTGTATAAGATTAACTAAACAATTTCTCGACAGCGCTATCTGCGTTATGCTTTTCAGAACAAATATTCGTGCGAACATTATAATTCCTCTTTACTCTTCAATCAAATGAAGTTAATGCAGTTATGAATACAGTGTGAAGTCGGCCATTAAAACAGCGTTTTACAAACAAACTTACCAGTAGCATAGACCTTTCCATCGGGTGTGACAGCGAACAGCGTCTGCTCCCCTCCTACGAGCTGCACCGGGTTGAGCGCGGCGAGCGCGTGGCAGGGCGTGGGCGTGCGCACCTTGGCGCCCTCCACGCCGCCGAGCTGTCCGCGGTGGTTGTGGCCCCAGCCGTACACCGCGCAGCCGCGCGACCCGCCGCCCCACCACCCGCACCAGTCTTCTGGACGTCTGGGAGTTATTACGATAACAGTTATAGAATTTCCACATTGGCCAAAAATGTAACCTTTCAGTGATTAACCTTTTTACTACGTTACTAACCTTATCAAAATACACTCGACTATAGTTGTACATATACCGGTTTATTTATAATACTACACACTCGATACATATCTATTAAGGTCTTTCATCAACATTTAATACAGTTCTATGTATACAATTTCTTTGTAAAACGGACATAAATAAATATGTAAGCGGTTAATTACATGTTGGTAAACACAGGCCTAATAACTCCATTATTATTATTGTATACTAGTTTCCGTTCGCGTGGCTACTGCTCCGCCCCCGTGTGTCGTAGCATAATGTTATATAGTCTATGTTACTCAGAAATAATGTAGCTATCTATTCGTAAAAAAATAGTTCAACTCGGTCCAGTAGTTTCGGAGTATTTTCGGTACAAACAAAAAACCTTTTCTCTTTTTAATATTAGTATAGATAATAGTACATAATTATAACCAATAGCTTACTTGTTAACCCAATGCAGGAGTTGCTCGTCATGTTGCTTAGTGAACTTGGTATTATCCTCCCACAGGAAGACGGTTTCACTGGTTGTATCGTCACTATTATACACGCCAAGGTCAGCTAGTCTCTTACGCACGTCTGCGACGAAAGGAGTGGGTAACGGCGTGCGTCGTATGAGAGCGTCGGCGGTGCGAACGCAAAGGCAGAACCGTTTGAACCACGTCCAGCGGACCGATTCGGCGCCGGTGCAGTAGCGGGAGTCCATGCGGAGCCCGCATGCGAGCCACGCTAGTTCCTGAGTAAAGAAAATTGTTCCTCAATTAACTTTATCTAAACACGCTTGGAATAAGTTGTGTTAGAGGCAGTAACAGCCCGTTCACACATGCCCTCCGTATTTACGGTATCCGTTTTAACTGATACGACAGAAAATGATGCTTTGTTCACACATGGGCTAGACACATAGACGTTTAATGTATCGTCATCACTGGATACGATGTTCACTGGTAAATTCGCAGTATACCACCCCTACTCTAGTACGGATACGTGACGGATTCGTATTCCGTTCATTCAGTATTCGATGACAAAACGGAATTTCATAATTTAATGGACCGATATTTTTTACTCTATACTGAATGCTGTATCATATGTGAAGTCGCTCATACAACTCCATACGCCATCGATGAAAAAAAACGTATCCGATAAAAGGGAGACTATGTGTGAACGGGCATGTAACTCAGTTGAGTTACATGCCCGTTCACACAAGGTCTCCGTACAGCTGTACGGGAAGTTTTTTACTTCTTAGATTAGTAGAAGGGGCCCGCTAATGGCGCTCCAATACCAGTCGGGACCATGGATCATGCGTCAAGCGAATACCGAGCTCCTGACTTATGATAACAGGGGCACCGTGGGGTTTTAGTCGGTAAAAGTCTGACATAACTCTCCGTTTACCCCAAACTGAGGGCATCCCTGAGAAATTCCCAGCAAAAAAAGGGAGTAAAATGTAACATTGAGCAAATTTGTTTCTGGGAAATCGTTATTTTTGGTTGAAACATCACTGTTTATAGTAGCGAGCTATGTAATGCGCGCAAAACGAATGCTGCCGAATCCATCCAATAATACAGGGGTCTTGGTAAATACCAGTTTAACTAAAATTAATTTCGTTTCGTTAAAAATGTTTATACTTTTGCAATATTATTTGACTACACATACCATCACGCCTGTATTCCCCGAAAGGTTAGGCAGAAGTGTAACAATGTACACCCACAGTTTGCCGGTATGTTTAGGCCCCATGTAATAGGGGGCGAACCTATGCCATTAACCAGGCACAAATCCTAACTCCGAGCTGCTACTGAGAATTTTATAGAAAAACCTAATAACACTTTTGACTCGATCTGGGAATCAAACCCAAGACCACGAGCGTAGCAGTCGACATCATTGACTAACCTTCAGATAATGCGTATGTAACAGATGCGTGCCAGTTCGTAGCGCCGGCTCTTCATGTTCGTACTGCGCATGCAACAACTGAGGTAGTTGTTTCAAGGCAGGCGGGTACCCGGCGCTGGTCTGCCACAAGCCGGCGCCGCAGCCGCTGCCGCCGCACACGACGCCGCGCAGGCGACGGACGCACCACACGCGGGCTCGCCACGCTAAAAAGTAACGTAGAATTTGATATTTTGCTGGGTACTATAGTACGATTCAAACTTAATGTGCACTGACTTGATGTGAATGACTCGGAAGTTAGCTGCGAGTGCAGGGCGCGTAGGTTTATTCGAGTTATGATGATTGATTTCTAGATAAACATTGGTGTTATAAAAGTTATTAAATGGAGCCTAAAGTATTATTGACTTGAATAAACCTACCTTCGCAGTTAACCTCCGAGCCGCCATTAAGTTTGAACCGTATCGTACCTAAAGTGGGTATGTAGAGAGCTCTTACGATAAACAAAAAATAGTACATATATTGAAGGTGTGTTTATAGGTGTTTCACCATCCGTAGCATTCGATTTTGAGCTTTCTGACATAATATTCTGCCTCCCTCACAGGAGGCATTCGCCTGTAATTTAGAATTTCAAGATTCTATTTTGAGCTCGAAACAGAACTGTTATAGTACAGGTAAATAATTACTTCTGACAAGGGAGCGACTTTAGCCATATTATTAGCTAAATCTGTGTAGTAAAATAATTTGAGAAACAGTCTTGAAGACAATTCAGTCTCTATTCTGACGATGTAATTATTCAATGGTTACCAGGTGAAATGATAAAATATTCTGTACTCACATAGTGTAGGCATTTGCGCGCATATAGCCAACGCTTGTGCCAAGCGCGGCGCTAACTGGTGATCGTTCGATATCGCGGCCAGCAGTGGACCGTCGAGCAACCGCCACGCTAACTCTACTGAGGGACACGACAGGACGTAGCGATCTGATCCGCTTTCCTATTGACACAAAAGATATGATTGTAGTAAACAACATAATCTTTGATTTATCAGCTTAGAGTCGCCCGTACAACCTAACACAAAAAAACATCCTCCCCGAGTTTTAGAGTGGCAACCAAAGGATTCAATTTTAGCGAGGTAGAACTGATATTAAAGCTATATTAAATATGAAAAAGTTATAAATAATGCACTTAAACTGCAATTGAAAAGATATTGTTATTTTTATTGTAATAGAAATCGAAATGGGGGGTTTGGTTACTAGATTAAGTGGGGTATCATAGGACAAGGCTAAATTTGCAAATTAGAAAACATCTTTGAAGTAAAGAATTAGTACGTACGGTGATAGAATGTGAAGGTAGCATAGGATGAGCAGTGAACCTCCAACCCCAGCCGTTGACTGAGCCGTCGCTAGTGAATCTCCATCGCAATTCATCACCTGTCGAATTACAAAAAAGAGATCGAAATCGTGTCGTTATCTAAAATATCAGTTAGACGTTGGGATACATGTTGTCAAGTTTTTAGTTTATATAACATACCATCACGCCTGTATTCCCCGAAGGGTTAGGCAGAGGTGTACAAATGTACACCCACAGTTCGCCGGTATGTCTAGGTCCGAGCACAAATCCTAACTACGAGCTACTACTGAGAATTTCATAGAAAAACCCTATAACACTTTTTGCTCGACCTGGGAATCGAACCCAAGACCTATAGCGTAGCAGTCGCGCTTAGGACTACTAGGCGAACTAGGTAGTTAAAAGTTAAATCAGTTAAGTAAAATAAATTATATCTTACCATTAACAACGATCTCTTGAGCCCAGTCAGTAGGCTCTCGTCCAGATCGCGTTGCTAATACTCGGCCGGTGCTATCCGAAATAGTTAGCGGGTCGTTCCGACGCTCCGTGGAACATCCTTGTTCGAAGACTACGCGAAGTGAAGAGGCGCCAGGAATTTTTACCACTCCTGTGGGAAACATTCTGAGTAAGAAGCTAGTAGGTTTTTGAGATCTAGTTTTAGCCCGCGACTTCGTCTGTGTGGATGACAAGTATAACATAAAATATAGCCTATGGCACTCGGAATTAGCGTAGCTATTCCCAGTTAAAGCGTTTTGTAACTGGCCCGGTACTTCCAGAAATTATCTTTTACAAATAAACTTTACCTCTTTGTAATAAGAGTGTATAGGTAGATAAAACGACAGCGAACGTTTCAATGTAGATATTTTAGCGTGGTATTTAATATTGAGGTCTTCAGTGTTCCAATACAAATCGATTGTTGTTTACGAGTGCGAGCCTTTTTTTTTTTTTTGGGGGGGTGGGAAATCATCAAATAACTTCTCCCGACCTGGGCGGGGCGGGAGGGAGTGTCAGAGTTTTACTGACTAAAACCCACCCATGTTCCTTCTTGTGCCCTTTGCATTCCGGGGGCGCGGTATCTCTTACGAACAACCCGCAGCTCCGGCAGGCAGTGCGAGTCTTTACGAGTTACGTTTCCAAACGAGTTCACGACGCGCGCTGAATAATCAGCTGCCTACAAACCTTAGCTTCTCTATTTTCATATCGAAATTATGTCTTCTTTGGCTCCAAAACGACCAGGTTGGCTAATTCAAATCTTGATACCACGGCATATAAAATAACACTACAAACCTCGAATTAAAGCAAGACAAGTGTTCTGCTAAAAAGTGTGACTTCTTACCTGATATATCAGTGTCATCAGCATACGGATGTGGACTATCGACGGTGACAGGTTGGGGAGGGGCGCGCCCTCCGCCCGCCGCCGCTTCTTCAAGTTCACAGACACATACTTCCACCACCATGTCGGCTACTGCTGGCTTGCTTGCGCAGAGAGCTGGTAAAAAATGTAAAAAAAAAATGAAACAGTGTCTGAATCTATGAGAAGTGCAGTACTTTTTACGACAAAAGGTCGATTTCGAAGAATAGTTGAAATTTTTGTATTAATTTTTTGAAGCCATTTTTTGTAATAAGGACTTTATAAAAACAGAATAAGGTTCGAAATATAAAATAACTGGCTCGACGGTTTAATCTGGGTTTAAAGAAAAACTTGTTTTGTAATACAACGGCTTATATTAATGCACTTAACAATACAGTTGCCCATAAAAATATCAAACTTAATTCATTTATTTCAAATAAACCATTTACTTCTAGCTCGTTCTTTTCCATAGGGACCTACGCTTTGGAACGAGCAACTAGCTTCAACTTTAAAATGTAACTTCTTGTCAATTCAAAAGTGCCTGTTAATGGTCTAATTGAAATAAAAGCTTTGACTTCGACTTTTTGAATTGTCAGGGAGTTGGTCACTTAAAACCCTGAACTTAGCCTGATCCAAACTGCACGTTTCTATGGCGAAGAACAAGAAAGAAACTATATAGAAGATCTTTTAAAATCAAAATATATTCCAAAAGATTAGACCATTCCTATGAAAGAATGTTGTAAAGTTAATCGAAGGCATGTGTGACCGTGTGTGTCAACTTACCCATAAGAACATCAGTGATAACTTTCACAGCATTATTTGACTCGGGTATTCTCCCAGCCGCCGCTAACTTCAGTAAGTCAACTAGCGCTCTTGCGTCAGATTCGCCGAGTTGTGACGTGAACTCGTCTAGCGCCAACTGCAAGCATACTTAATCATAAGAGAACGAAACAAAGTCGCTTTTCATGTCTTGTACGCCTGGAAGCTAAGTTCTCTAACTCATCAGTTAGAGAATATATTCATGTTTATTCATGAATTTGTTCAAGTACACAATGGAGGATCAATCCATTGTGTACTTGAACAAATTCATGAATAAACATGAATATATTCTCTAACTGATGAGTTAGAGAATTTATTCCGAAAAGTTACGTGTGCAGCAGTGCATTTATCGTGCAAGATGCTAACTACAGACAACATTGGATGGACTTGAGAGAGAAGGAGAAACAATATGCACCTGCATATTGTTTCTTCATCATGCGCACACATCACGAGCTACCTAGCTCGTCATGTTCCCTAGGTTTGATGTCGCACCTTGTTGTAAGTGTGCCTCCTTCCTCATCTTTTTTTTTATTTATTTAAACTTTATGTAACAAAATGTACAAAGGCGGACTTAATGCCTTAGGCATTCTCTACGAACCAAAGGAGGTGAAGAGATAACATGATAAAATCAATATTAAACAAAATTAGATACTTAAAAAAGAAAATTAAATGCAATTACATTAAACAAACAATTCATTTTCTTTTTTTCTTTTTATGTTTCTTCTTCTTCGTTATAATGGTAAGGACGTTATTACCTTAGGAGCCTCAGCTTGCTGTACCGTCATCGTGGCGGCGGCGACGGACACAGCGCTCGACGACATCACAGCTGAATGTCGAGACGATATCGAACCGCTGAGTGGACTGCTTGCCCCGCTCTGGATTAGAGATTGCTTTATTTACTATGGCAGGGTCCTAAGTATGGTCACGTTTTAAAAAGTCAATACAGGCACATTATGGGCTACACTTTAGTTAAGTGAGGAAATCATCTGTATGATGTTCACGGATCCTCAGCGGTCGGTCCTCACTAAGTGAGTCCTCCAGTTACGCGCGGAAGCCTGGTGGGAGGCAAAAATCGACTTACCGGTAGTGTAGCTCTATCGGCCGGCGCCTCCCCTCCCCCGGTGCGGGCGTCGCCCTCAGCATCCTCGTCTTCAGTATCAATAGTTATCACTACGGGCACCGCCGCTGAACACGCTTCATGAGCGCGCAACGCTTCGACCAGTAAGTTGCGTGCCTGATGAAGGCAATAAAATAAGGTTTTAGAGAGTCAAAAAATATAAATAATAATGATGTAATGAATACCACTAAAGGTAAACTATAATTAGATAGAGAAATTTATCACGTCTGTAAAGTTTCACTAGTAAATTTAACACCTTGTACATCGGTAACTGCCTCAGTAGCCTAGTTGTCCTGAGCGCGACTGCTACGCTAGAGGTCTTGGGTTCGGTTTCCAGGTCGTGCAAAAAGTGTTATTGGGTTTTTCTATGAAATCTTCAGTAGCACCTCGGGGTTAGGATTTGTGCCCGGTTTATGGCAATAGGCTCCCCTATTACATGGGACTTAAACATACCAGCGAACTGTGGGTATACACTGGTACACCTATGGTATGGTAGTGGTGGTAAGGTAGTGGTGGTAAGGTAGTGGTATGGTAGTGGTGGTATGTGTACATCGGTTGCGTAGCCATAAATTCACATTGTAGTAAACTTATGATTGAAATTGTATATAGAAGACAAATTAAAAAGTCAAGGTAATTTATTCTTACCTGTGTTATATGCAATGCTAGAAGGATCAACGACAGAGAATGTTGCACGGCCACAGGAGGTTCCAAGGACAACGCCGCAGCCGCCAATGACGCTCGCGGACCTTGAGGTTCATCTACTAATACTTCTTCTGAATACAATCCTGAGGAAAACGAATTAAATAAATCAAATCTTGCGCAATTTTCCCAAGCGCGATGGGGAATTAAACTAGAGCATTGACCCTTTAAAATAAAATGTTTCAATTCTTTGCGCAGTACTAACTTATTTTTCTAGCCTACCTGACCAGGTATTCAAGTGACTTTAGAAACTGGGCTTCAATAGATTAGTAGTTCGTCCATTTCACCCAAATTATAGCCTATGTGTTATTATGATGTATATATATCACTGTAAAGTTTCATCAAAATCAGTTCAGTAATTTTTGCGTGAAAGAGTAACAAACATATATACATCCATCCTAACACACTTCGGAGGTTACACTGCATGTTTGGTGTTCCAAAAAAAAATCTCTTATTCTCACTTACCAAGACTTTGAGCTCCCAAGGGATCCTTCAACGTAGGGTACGGCAGCGGTGCTATATGGGGTGACTGGGCATCAGTCTGCAAGGCAGCCGGTCTTAGCGACCAGGCGGCGGAATGTGAAGAACCAGCGGCGGCGCGTTGTACGCCTTCCACGCCCGCGACGAGGGCGGGGCGACGGTTCACGCACGTTGTGCCGTTGCCTTGTTGACCGTGGTCATTGTCGCCCCATGCCCAGACCTGGTGAACAAAATATTTTGCTAATAAATGTACAAGTTTTCAATTCACATGGTACTTTCTAAATTTTATCTTGGACATCACTGACATTGGTGAAGGAAAACCTCGTAAAAAAAAATTGGACTAAATAATATAATTCTGGAATCGCCAATACACGTGGAGCAAACGCGGTGATCAATGCTCATGTATTCTGTGTATAAAAAGAGGCCGTTGCCCTACAGTAGGACAACAATTATTATTTTCCTGTAGCAAATATGGCTAGGTTAACTAGAAGGTTCACGAAAAAAGCTCCTTAAATGGAGTGACCCACTAATAGAGGCTAAATGGTCCAAGGATTTGAACACAGTTGGAGGTATTGGAACATTTAGTTACAACGATGTTATAGTGTAACTGAGGTCAAATAACATTTCGTCAACACGTACCTGGTGTTCATTAGTTACAGCGAGACAATGCAATGCCCCAACAGCGACATGTATAACTCGTCGCCCGCGCAGGGCTTCCACGAGTGTCGGGCGTCGCACATGAGCGTCACATCCGTGTCCTAGACGGAAATAGTCACCTTTCCCCCAAGTCCATACCTGTGATCACATATATTTATTAGTCTGTTCTGTAATATCTCTCTCTATCTATGGGGTGTAAAAGGATACAGTGTCCTCAAATAGCTGCATACTGCCCACCACATTCAGTAACATTGAGCAAAATTTCATGGAAAAGACTTTTAGTGGGGGTGTGAAAAACCAACGTTTATGGTAATGCGCAAAGTAACACACGCATAACAGTGCTTACGATTGGTTGTAACAGTGCATGCGAGTTGTGAGTGTTTAAAGTCTAGTTATCAACGTTTAAATATTTTTTTGTACAAAAAAGTTGGAGCCTTGACCTTCAATATCTCCAAAACCAGAATGATCCCACGTATGGTTCAGTACAAAAAATAATCGCAATAATAGGAAGAGTGTGTTACTTTAGGCTTCGATAAATTTCTAGTTACACCCGGTATATGTATCTCTTACCTCTCCATCTCTAGTCAAAGCAAGACTGAATTGTGCGCCGCATTCTACTTGAATAACTCCTAGAGTATTCAGTCGTTCTATGTTCATTGGTACTGCACACCCGTCGGACCCGCCACGACCTACAACCGAGGAACCTAGTTCACTTATTGGTGGCCTTATAAAGTATTCTAGGGCATAAAGTGGTGTTATTATTTCAACAATGTTTTTCTTTTTATAATCTTGCCGACATATTTCGTACCATGCCTTCAGTATTTGGCCGAAAATATGACGCATCGAATTTCAGAATAAACCCACTCTTACTTTCGTATTTTCCTAAAGTCTGCGTTTTACAACGATAAACAACCGGATAAACATTTAAACATTATTTATTTCTATTTTCCCAAGAAAAAATGGAATATAGAACTGTTTAAATAATTATATAATCGTTTGGTTCAATATTGGTGAAAATAAGCCTAAAAGATCAATGCGTAATTTACGCCCGAGTACTATGCAATGTGCAATAAGCTGTCACGTCAACATTTACTTGTTTTTTTGCCAAAGTTTAGCCAAAGCATAAAGTATTGTTAAAACTTACCCAATTTTCCGAAATCTCCGTCTCCCCATGAGAATACTTTACCACACGCTGTCAATGCTAAAGTTTGAGCGTCCCGAGATCCACAGGCCACTTGTACCACTCTTAAGCTAGATAGTGCTTCCACCTAAAACGATGATAAAAAACAACAATGAGTGTTTTCATTTGCATAATTATTATTAAAGTATGGTGTGGTTTTTTTAAAGTACAGAATACAACAAGCTTGTGATGTTCACAGAGTAAAAGAGGATATAGAAAATAATCAAATATAAGAATAATAAATAATACAACATACGACAAACAAACGAAATGTATTATAGATGTAACTAATATTTTAACAATAAGCATTATTATCGACTACAAAAGTACGTATTGCCGACAATATAACGAAAAAAAAAACTATAAAAATAAACACGTACTAACCAAAACGAAATGTCAAGGACACCAGCGATATGATAAACTAAGTTACAAAATTATTCCTTACCATCTTAGGAGACAGCTGAGTCATATCATCTCCATGTCCAAGCCGCCCATACTCTCCCATGCCCCAAGTATACAAGTGCCCGCGCGCAGTAACGCACGCACTATGTGCAGACCCGCACGCGATGCCGACCACTCGTTCACCGGCTAACGTCTCTATGATGCGGGGCACTTCTAGTGTGATGCGGTTTCCGTGACCTAGCTTGCCGTCTTCGCCTTCACCCCAGGAATAAACCTAGAGAAAGAAGTTAAAAAAATAAATGACGATGATGTCCGAATTTGGCCAAATTAAGAAGCAAGTAGATTTTGTGAAGACAGTTTTTTTTTACATTTTGCAACATCAACAATGTATTTCCGAGCGGATTCAACCCTAATCTCTTAAAAATATAGACTGAACAGGCTTGTTCTGGGGAAGCTCACTCGATCGTCGACTTTGTCTTTGTCACCTCTGACCTAGACTAGAGTCACGAGCAAACCCATCTCAAATAAAACAGTAACTTTATGTCAATTGCAGTAACTATATTAACAAGTGTGCTCATAATTCTGTCAAGTTCATAGAATTGAAGGTAAAAGTATCAATTAAAATAATTCCAACAAATATTGCCAGTTTGTACCTTTTTCCCACACGATCTGACTTTAGTATTACTAAGATTATAAGTATTAAAGACTTGGTTTATCTTACTTTCCCATCAGCAGTAAGCGCAAGCGCATGTTTCCCGCCAGAGTGCACGGCTACGCGTCGTACAAGCACGTGTGCAAGGTACGGGTTAGCGCGCGGATTGGACACGTTGTTGCTATGTCCTAGGCCGAGCCGACCGTTCGTGCCTTCGCCGCATGCGAATAACTGTTTAAAACAATCGTCTAATAAGCAAAATAGAAAGAAAGAAAGGTATATAAGAAATCTTAGTCGATTCATCTCTAGTACGATGACAATAAGGCCGCTTTCACATTAGGTCGTTAGCAGCGCGACAGTAGCGCGGCAGAAGCACATGCCTTCAAATATTTCAAAACTGATTCCGACGAGGAAACACTTGTTTCTGCTTTTGATAGTACTCATTCGGCGCCATCGATGTCGCGTAAAACAACGGTAAAAAAGATAAGGCATGAGCTTCTGCCGCGCTACTGTCGCGCTGCTAACGTTCTAATGTGAAAGCGGCCTAAGACTATATTTACCAATCAAACATGGGGTTTCTTGCCCATTTTTTTATCCATATAAAACTACCTTTAGTTTTAATAATTAGTAAAATTTTAACGATCAAAAGTGCCTATCAATTGTCTAATTAAAATAAATGATTTGACTTTGGCAAAGGAAAAACGCCTTTAACAATTTCTAAGTAAACAATGTAAAAAAACCTACTTGCTTGTTGATATCTCTATATAAAATAGTGGTATACAAATTCCATCAGATAACAGAAATTAATGGCAATAAAGTTACCTTTCCATCATGAGACACTATGAAGAGGGTCTTTGATCCGCCAGCGATATGGACAGGGCGGTAGGCACTAAGACTGGGTGAGAACACAGGAATTTTAACTTTAGAGCCTTTCACGCCACCCAGCTGGTCTTTGTCATTCAACCCCCATACATAGACCTGCAAGACATATTACAGTTTCAATATCAAAGAAGTATAGAACAAAAGCCTTTTTTAGTGCTGGCAAGTTGTCTCAAGTACTTACTTTTGGACAATCACTTGGCAACACTGGTGGGTTATTATCAGTAGATACAGCACCCGTTAGGTTATCTTTCTCCATCCAGTCTTCCGCCACGAAGTTCATACTCTGAAACATTCAGTACAATCAAAACACATCTTTATATATTTACAATTAGAGTATGATTTTGTATGCTTACCTGTAACACTTCAGTGTATAACGGATTCGGTCTGAAACCTGTTATGTAAAGCCCATGGACGCGGCAATCGGCGTTCACGTTTCGATTTTGTTTTATTCCAATTTCAATGCACGGATAATACTGCAACCAAAACAGAATATATTACTCATGAGACAACTATCACCATCAATTTAACTCAACAACTATATATTTTTTAAATAGTAGTGTGGCTGGATTCTACCAGTAAACTAATTTAACGGGTGAAAGCATTGTAACGAAAATTTTCAACATGGCATTTTGGCATTCAGGGAGATGACGATGATCCTAGACCCCCAAAAGTTAATAGTTTACGTCGCTAATTCATCATCTGCTTAGGCTTTTTCCCAACTAAGTTGGGGTCGGCTTCCAGTCTAACCGGATACAGCTGAATACCAGTGTTTTACATGGAGCTACTGCCTATCTGACCTCCACAACCCAGTAACTGGGCAACACGATACCTTTTGGTTAGAATGGTTGTCAGACTTCCTGGCTTCTGACTATCCGTAACGACTGTCAAAGATCTACGAATGATAGCCGGGCCTGAGTAAATCCTAATGGAAAAACCCAATAACACTTTTTGCCCGACCTTGGAATCGAACCCGGGACCCCGCGCTCACCAGTCGTGCTTGCAACCACGAGACCAACGGGGCTTTTCGTCGCTAATTAAAAAATCAAATCAAATGTGACATACAAAACTACGCTGTTTAAATATATGGAACAGCTGAATTTCTCACAAACCTGTTTACAATCAGCCAACAACTGTATCTGCGCGAGATGCGCAGGCGGCCTATCCCGCACGGCCGCGGCGGGCGCGCAGGGCACGGCGGCTAGCGGCGCGAGCGCAGCGTCGTCGAACGTGGCGCCCGCGCGCACCGCCAGCGCCGCCGGCCCGTGCGCGCCGCCCCCCACGCCCAGCCCCAGGCGGCGCACGCGCACACCACTGCGCATTTCTACGCGGATCCAGTGCTGTAAATCCTCGCTAGTAAGTTATAGTAGTCGCCACGAGTTGTGAGCACAAATGTCAAGGTAATTTTTAGGTTCCTTTCGGGGTTTTTTGGGTCCGCTGACGCTGCACGCGCTCGGTCCGACAGACGGACAAATCGCGTGGAGCGTCGGCGGCCCAAAAAACCAGTAAGGAACCCTAAAATGCAAGAACGCGACTGCTATATCATGATGATAAAGTTATCATACTAATATTACAAAGAGGTAAAGTTTGTTTGTAAGAGTAAACGTCTGAAGTCCTAGTCCGATTACTATAATTCATTAATTGACAGAAACCTACACTATTGCCGAGTATCATAGTGTATGTTTTATGGTCAACTTAATAGCCACGTGGACACAGTCGCGGCCACGGAAATGGTAAGAAACGCTTCAATATTATTAGACATTTATTTTTGTGATTGGTACATAAAGTTAATCTTGCCGCTTTCTTAATGATGTTGCATATTATTACTCACCTGACCATTCCCACTAGAACTCTGCCAGTAGGTATGTGGCTGTGAGTCAAGTAGGCGTCTTGCGCCGGCGCTGGGCCGACATGACGACACGCGAACGGCACGTACCGCGCCCCGCCAGCCTACTGCAGTACCACCGGCACTTTCACCCCATTCCGCTGTATAAAATAATTTTCATAAGTTTAAATAGACGATAAAAAACAGAATAACAACACGAGCATTATCAACATATTAATCCCTCTATTTAGACCAATATAATATTTGTTTAAGGTTTTTGCAACAGAAAAGTACAAAGGCGGTCTGCCTCAGATATCCTCTACCAGTCAACTGAAGGAATGAGAAGTGGAAGTAATGGTCACTTACATTGGTCAGTTACGAGTTCCATCTCACTGACTTGTCCCGTCCATCCAGGTTGTTGAGGAAAATCGACTGTTAGATCTCGACCATTGCTTGATATTGCTGCAAAAAGAGGTATCATATTCTCGAAAATCAATTACGATGATCTGCACTTAAAAGTCTAGTTTGTGGCGGATTAAAAGTGGCGTCATGGACCCACGGGCTGTCACCCCATCTAAGAGCCTGATTGGCTCAGTTCCTTGCTACGGCTTGAACGTCTGACATAATTCAACAATAGTCATAGTGTAATTATTTTACATAAAATACCGTTAAATACGTACACGTAACAGTCCCAACACTAGTATGATCGATGCATCCCCACTTGTACCGCGGTTGTGTGACAGCGGCGCGCACGCGCACTCGATCGCTCACTGCGAACGGTGGCGTTCCCGATACCACCTCAGCATGCACTGCGCGTACGCCGAACACACGACCTAAGCCGCGCCATTCCACCTGAGCAATGGATTATGAATTTTGATTTTCGAACGACACAAATGTTGCGAGACCTAAATGATATTGTAAAATGCAAGACTAAAAGGAAAATATGGGATTTTTTTTATATTCTTTTGCTTATTTTTTCTCTTGTTTGTAACTTTTTAAGTAAAATATATGTGTGTGTTTATCTTTATTGGTCTTACTTACCAAGTTACAGCATTTCGCGTTCTTAAAACCCAAGAAAGTGGAGAATAGAATAGTGGGGCGTGGCGGAAGTATTAATAAAGATATAACATCTAATAATGACTATGGATCAGTTCACACCGAGACGCGACGCGACGCTGCGCGCATATTTTAATAGTCACTCAAAATACAACTCTATTTACTACACGAAAAGATATACATTTCATTGTGAGAATTCAGAATATGTTACACCATGCAGCGCTGAGTTCTCACAATGAAATGTGTATCTTTCCGTGTAGTAAATAAAGTTATATTTTCGCGCGCAGGATCTCGGTGTGATCTGATCCTAAATGAAATATGAACAATGCATACACATATAAACATATATCTAAGCCACAATAAAACACTACGCATATGAAAAAAAATGCTAAAACTTACATGTAGGAAGACATTTTGTTTTATATCTCGTTCAACTTTTTGTACTTGCCCGACATCGCCTAAAGCAACCTGAAAAACACGTACAAGTTCTCAAAATAACTTAAGCAAGCAATACGTACTGAAACAAGCGTATTACCATTACCTCAAATAAGCTGAAAACGTAAGTAAACATGGTATTTCAAGAACATACATCTAGCAATACATTAGGACAGATTTTTATTACAAAATGTGGTGGTGATAGGTAACTTCAAATGAGTCGCTAAGATAGTGATGTGTTAGAAAGTGACAGTGTTAACGGAGCAAGAGTATGCTCGAGGAGTTTTTATTTTATTAATTGATAATTAACTCAAAACGATCACACTTTA
This sequence comes from Caradrina kadenii, assembly GCA_947462355.1. NCBI lineage: Eukaryota > Metazoa > Arthropoda > Insecta > Lepidoptera > Noctuidae > Caradrina > Caradrina kadenii. The sequence continues at coordinate 4,753,754 of OX381674.1, forward strand.
TGTTGAAAATTGTGCGTAAAAAATATAAAATCTAAGGCATTTATTATTTTGCATGCAATTGTGAACTCTATTTCTCTTAAATTTAAGTTCATTGTTGATTGATAAATTAATACTCCACAAGCATATTCCTGCTTTGTTTATATTTCTGACCACAAAACTACATTTGCATATATTAGGTGAACAGGTTTTCGAAGAATCGGAAAAAAACCTGATAGCTCCATCATAAGACTGATCAATTTGGTGAAGGAAACAAGAATATACGCGAGAAGCTAAAAGTAGCATACTCGCGATAATTAACGAAAGAAATGTAAAGTGTACTTAAAGGAGATACGAATAAAGTACATTTTATCAAAAACTTACTGGTTCAACCGCCTTACAGCACCGGACTGTCATGCCTGGAGTGATGACGTCAGACAGGTACTGAGCATATTCTTCTTCAGAAGCGAAACAACTGCGCCATCTATAAGGAATCTGTTTCTTCTCCGGCTTTATATTGAGAGGTCTCACTTCGAAGACAGAATCATCCATCCCATGCTGAGGTAGTTCTAATAAGTATACAACTAACGATTCTACTGATGGTAGACTGGTCCCGCCTGTAAGGAATATTGAGTTTTATAGTTGGACGGTTAAAGTTAAATTTTGTTGTTTTGTTTTGTGTGTAGTTTGGTCGTTTTGTTACCTAAAGCTTGAATAGCGCCGTAAACGGCATGTCTGGAGAAGCCCATTTCTATGACTTGTTGCACTTGTGAAGAGTTCGCCCAAGTGTTGAGATCTTTTCTTGCTGCAAAAGAAGGTTGAATAGAACATAACAGATTATAATTTATAACCAGGGAAAGTCCCATCAAAATCGGTTCAGCCGTTTAGGAGATTAGCCGGAACAAACAGACAGACAGAAAAAAATATTACGGATTTTTTTTTGGTGTAAGTGCCGCAGTTATTTTGACATTACAAACAGACACTTCAACTTTATTTTAATATTAGAATCTGTGTGTTATACTCACTTAGAGATGCCGTACTAGTTGAGGGACCCATAGATACCTGCATGACATTGCTTTTGTCTATGATCGGCATTTCAGGTGGCGTTTCATGATCTTTGTCGTCTCCTGAGAAAGTGACACAAATATAATCTCCTATTTTCTTCTAACCAGTAAATTAAGTTATTTGTATGGAATTGGGTAGATGACACCACTAATCAATTGACGTACTTTTTATGAGCTGCCAAAACCCGATGCCCCCATAGATTTTGTACGACATTCCATGATGATGACGTCACTTTTTCGACATGTAATTCACAAACTTGTCTTTGTATTACCTCGACCAACCAAGATACAGGTGTATATCCTAGTTTAAGAGGCATATTGATCAACCATTATTGTACAGATTTGCAACATAAACCTTGAATGTGAACTTTATATCTATCAATCTGTATTTTCTGGCTAAATAAACGTTATTATTATTATATTAAACTATTTATTGATAACATAACATACCATCACGCCTGTATTCCCCGGAGGGTTAGGCAGAGGTGTACAAATGTACACCCACAGTTCGCCGGTACGTTTTAGGTCCCATGTAATAGGGGGCGAGCCTATTGCCATTAACCGGGCACAAATCCTAACTCCGAGCTGCTACTGAGAATTTCATAGAAAAACCCAATAACACTTTTTGCTCGACCTAGGAATCTAACCCAAGACCTCTAGCGCAGCAGTCGCACTTAGCACCACTAGGCTACCGAGGCAGTTTGAGTTTGAGGTAGTATTGATTGCAAAGCAATTAAAAATCAAATTTTATGGTTTGTTTAAAATTCATCGGGTTTTTAAGGCTAAAAATAACTGTTCTTTTTGTAAAGTTGTGTCTTGGAATTATTGTTTAATGGTGTCATTTACTCAATTAACAAATGTGATATTATTACCGTTCACATGTGCAGCCAACTGCTGAACTATAGTAAGTGCCGCCGATTCAAGTTCACGCGGCGTATGAGACGCGGCCAGTGGGCTCGGGCGAGTGGCTAGCGCCAGTAACCGTCTTAGTAAAGTTCCTTCAGTACCTAATGTTGGTCCTCTATCTATGTTACCTGAAACATTATTGTATTGTGAATATCGACCTAATTTTATGTACAGTTACGGTTAGATTTCACCGTTAATTTTAGTAACGTACCCGCATGATCTGGTGGCTGCATCAGAACCTTCCGCAGTCTTGTCCTAGTGGTCAACAGACCCCGTACCGCGCATAATGTTAGCAGTTCCATTTGTTGCTTTCTTAGTCCATATACGTCGATTTCGGCTAAAAAGAAAGATAAATATATGTCTCTAATGCTTCAGTACAATGTTTCCCAGATATTGTTCTGGTAATTTTCACACTGAGTCTTCGTGTCCCAATAAATAGTTTTAACGCCAACACCAACCCCCCACCACCGTACGTATTTATGTATCGGCTATTTAGTGCGCTGCTTATTTTTTACCAACAAATCCAAGTTGGCAAACAGATCAATAATGAAAGTTTTATGCTAAAGCCTGGTTTCAGTTCAAGTTCTTTACTTATTTTAAAGGTAAACTAGTGTTAAAATCCCATACTTACATTTATAGGTTGTGACAAAAGGGCATTCAAAAAGTTATTGCTTGATTAGTTACTTTTGTGTATTCTAGACGACCCGGTAATTTATTTTGGTGGCCCCGTACCGGGTCGCGACCCACCAAACGGGAAACGCTGCTTTAGTGAGCTTGCATGATGAGATGAAGACTAGATGAGCCTATGAACCGCTCACAATTCATGTTTAAAGAACTTGTTGAACTGAAAGCACTATTTCTATTCCTTACCCGGTAAATGATGTGGATGCATGGGCGAGGCTTGTGGTCCAGCGCCTAATAAAGCAGCACACACACGTAGGGCGCTCTCACCGCCACCTAGCGGCAGGGAGAGGCGGTCTCCTTCCGCGCTTTGTATACCGCTTAGCTCAGTCTGACAAAGGAAGATAAAGTAAGAATGCATAGTCCAGCCTATTATTGTCTCACTGCAGGTCATAGACGTTTTTTCATATAGAGAAGGCGTTGATTACTACATTGGCTTAAGGCGGGTTGGCGATTCAAATAAAAAATAAATAAAAATGTAATTATTATCAATTAGCGATAAAATTAGATTCCTAGTTGCTTTTAAACCAATTGAGTTGGTAAATAAAGTGACGTGGCAGTTTGCTATTGAAATACCAAATCTATAAAGGAATCGCGGTTTGATAGGTCATACAAAGTTTGTTAATTGATTGGTGGTATCTACTACACAATTATATGTCTACTAGTTTCTGCTCGCGACTCCCTTTACGTCAAAGTTGATATATTATCCCACGGGAACCGTACATGTTTCCGGGATAAAAAGTAGCCTTTCTGTTATTCCAGATTATTTGTTATCTATCGATGTGCCAAATTTCATCCAGATCCCTCCAGCCGTTTTAGCGTGAAAGAGTAACAAACATCCATAAATCTTCACAAACTTTCGCATTTATAATATTAGTAGGATTTATTACGTACCTTGGTAGTAATATTATCATCATGTATCAAAGTGATCTTCGCTCTAGGTGACAGTTGCGTCACAATCGCATTGCGTGGCGGCGATCCCGCAGTCACCCTCTGCCCCAAGCGTATTCTCCATTCTACGCCACCAACTACTCCCAGTGCACCAGCTGCAAATGATTATGAACCTAGAATCTTATGTCATACAGCTACATTTTGTTTGCATGTAAGTGTAACCGCTGTAAATGATTATGGCCTTAAATATTAGTTGATAAAGTAACATTTTGTTTTCATGTAGTGTTGATGATTTTAGCTTACCTATAAGACAATTTTCAAGACTCGGTGGTGCAGGTTTGATCGTCTGCATTAAATCCTGACTAGTATGTGGCCACCAATGCCAGTCACTCGTCACCTGCACAAAAAAGTGGCTTATAAATTAATAGTTGTATATGAAAATATTTATTTTTGATCAAATCATGCAGTTGGTACTGGTAGTTAAGACATCTTCATTCTACCATTAGGGCTTAATCCTATTGGGATAATTACTGTCAAATTAGTTTCACATAAATGGCTCTAAATTTTTGTTACTTTTATTCAGCTGTTAATGGATTCATTGCTAAAATGTAGGCGTGAGATGTCGCTAAGTATTTTGACTTGTCGCGATTGGTCGATTTTCATTCAAGATAACTTTGACAAGTGACAATCACACAGCGCTTTTTGCAGAGAAACATGTATATATATATATATATATATTTTATTTTATTAATTTACAATATTACATAGTTTAACTCTAATCTAACATTATACAAACTGCAAACTAATTTATCGGATTTTCTTCCCCATTGCTCGAAGACAACACAAGACTATTATTGACAAGAAAGTTATTGGGGTTAATTTTGGCCATTCGTTCTTGTGTCTCTTCCAAGGCCTTGAATCATCTTGTTTGATTCCTGCTCAATTTCTAATGCCTGTAAAACGAATTTCAAAATACCAGTATTACGCGCTTACCGTCTGCGCAGCTAACTGCAATTTGTCTAACAATAGAGTTGTGATCGGTGTGTGCCACTGTGAGGCGGCGTGCAGTTGTCTCACAAGTTGCACTAAAGCCGCGCACGTCGACCCCGTGTAGCTGGCGGTCGCCGGGGCACGCCATCTGTTATCTGAAATACGTAGTTAATGAGTTTTCAGAGAGATAAGACCGCAGGGAAACGCTGGATGGAGGCCGCTTCCCCCTGGTCCTTTTGGAAATCCATGCGGGAGGCCTAAGAGGCCTTTGTCCACCAGTGGACGACCTGCGGCTGATATGATGATAATGAGTTTTCAGGGAGTGAGTGTACTCATAAATATTTTTTATTTTCATATTTCAGGGTTAGTCTCATACTGAAAGGTTGTTCGTAGAGGACTTTCACCCCTGAAAGATGCGTGGTAAATAAAAATACAGCCTGTATCAAAACCATTGAAGGCAGGTAGTCGAAATGTTTGTGTATAGTAAGGAGAATTTACTCTTGTTTGAAGCAGCAGAAACGTTAGGACCAGCCATTTCATAGTTTCTCCTTGGTTCCATGGAAAAAATATTGAGTATGTTCTGTTCCTTTAATCAAAATTTACTTCTTTATAGTGTGACTGTGACAATATAACAACTGCCACGTTAGCCTAGTGGTCCTAAGCACGACTGCTACGCTAGAAGTCTTGGGTTCGATTCCTAGGTCAAGCAGTATTATTGAGTGTTTCTATGAAATTCGCATTAGCAGCTAGGAGTTAGGATTTGTGCCTGAATAATGGCAATAGGCTCGCCCCCTATTGCATGGGACCTAAAAATACCGGCGAACAGTGGGTACATTAGTACACCTCTGCCTAACCCTACGTGGAATACAGGCGTGATGGTATATATGTATGTATCCCTATCGAGTCCTACAATAAAATTATATTTAATAATAAATTCCTTACCAACTTCTTCTTCATCAGCAGTGTTGCCAATAGCCTGGTAGTTCGGCTTGAAGGCTGGATCCCACGAGTGTGTTTCAAGCCACAATCGTCCAATCAGCGCTAGTAACTGAGTGCCAACCGTCCGCCGCCATTCCGACGGTCCGGTATGTTCTACAAGGACACGTCGAAGAAGCCAGAGAGACTGAATCTGTGGGGGTAAGACCATGCATTGTATTGCGATAGGAATGCATGATTGCAGTTGAAATATAAGGCTTTTGAAATTGAGAATATTTTATACAAGTAATATATTCTCCAGACCGAATTCGGTTACGGCGGCCAATCTCAATGGAGACTAGCCAAATATGCAGGAGACATTACAAGTATGTGCACAAACAGATGGCATTCCCTCTTCCCTAACTCTGATTGTCTGGTGGGGCGGCAATCCGACACGTACGGGGATAGATCAGTCGCAGAACCAACGACTTTACGTGCTCTCCGAGGCACCCTGGTGTCACACCACCAGCTTCCAAACTCCATGATACTTTTTTTGTTTTTGAAAATTAAATACCTATAAAAACAAGTGAGAAAAAAAAAACAATTTTATACTTACTTGTAAATAAATGAGATCCTGTGTGATAGGCTTGTCCGCGGCCGAAATAATACTGTAGCAAAGTTCGAACCACGAATCAGTGCACAGAGATATGCGCATCTCCAGACTTTGTGCACTTGCTGCAACAAAATTACAAGTTCATAAATCAGCATTTTAAGATTATTTAATCATTTATGCACAGGGAATGCTTATTTCTAAAGAAATCTCTTCCAGTATACTTGCTATAAGGCGATTAAATATTTATAAGGAGCTGTAGACTATTAGCTAGTGTATTTATTGGAAAGAACATTTTTATGACAAACTTTATGACTTTTTTTTTTATGACTTTAGTAGTAGGTTTAGGAGTAGTAGCTCTTTGTGAAGGAACTCGTCTAGGGAAGTACTACCACCATACCTATTTCTGCCGCAAAGCAGCGTTGTTGTGTTTCGAATTGAAGCGTATGGGTGCCAGTGTAATTACAGGCACATGAGACATTTCAACTTTGTCTCTGGGATGGCAACACATTCGTAAGACCTCTGGTATTGCAGGTGTCTATAGGTAGCGGTGACCACTTAACATCAGGTGGGCCGTTGGCTTGTTTGCCATCCAATGACATAAAAAAAAAACAAAACATAATTCTCACCTCGTAATAACGCCAAAGCGGTATGATAATGCGTAGCGAACGCCGTCGGCGGCGGCGTGGAGTGAGCATGTGCTAAAGTCAATAGTCTTCGTTGTAACGCGGCGACGTTCCGTCTCGCGACCGTGCCGACACCGGCATGAACACTACCTGCGCCCGCGCACAGGGCGCGGATTGCACCCGTACAGGCAGCACGTACCTCGCTGACTGGCCACCACTCTACGTAGGTGTCTATGACGGCTGAAAAAGGAAATTTGTATAATAATCTTAAAGCAATATTTACTTTAAAATGAAGCTAGTATCATCATGTTTACTTAGAAATAAATGCATCTAAATCAATCTACTATTATTTGTCAAAACAACGACACTAAAAACAAGTTGTGAAGCTAGGCAAGGCAGTTCACTGGCCTGTAGACGGCGAGCAATGGGTAGCTCACCGTCCGTACGTTGCATAACGACAGGCCGTGTCGACGGCGCGTTTGTGTTCCACGCGCGCCTCAAAGAGATGTCAGCACATGGAGAGGCCACTCAGGGCCGATGCCTGCCGAGGCCGCAGGTTGTTCGAAAGAGATACCGCGCCCCCGGAATGCAAAGGGCATAAGAAGGAACATGGGTGCGTATAAGCCAGTAAAAGTCTGACACTCCCTCCCGACCCGCACAGGGCGGGGGAAGTCACTTGTTGATTTCCCATCCGGAAAAAAAGGCAAAGCAGTTCAAAATCTTTGCAAATTCATACCTGTCCCATGAATAGTTTCGTCCACTGAAGGCGGCGGTGATGGTGAGCGAGCTAGCTTGAGATCGTACTTGCCCTCCTTGCCCATACGATACGAGTTGGTACCACCTGAGTCCCACGCTACTCGCACCCATCCATCTTCACCTAATTCACCTATGACCCGACCTTCGCCGCCGGGGACACCGTCCTGCAATTGTATTTTTTTTAAATTAAGAACTTCCCCCTTCAGTTCAGAGGCATAGTGAAAGTGTATAAAATTGGAATATTCTAAGGCCCGTGTCCACTAACATACAATCAATGAACTGGTTACCGTATTCTAACCATTGTTTACAAAAAAAAAACTTTAAATAATTTGAATTATAGAACTGCTTAAATACTTAATCGTTTCATTAAATGTTAGTGAATACAGGCTTTAACAGTCGTTCGTACTGTGTTATATTTATATAAGCAACGTTTTTGGGTTCAATATAAAAGGTACCTGATCACCCCATTTCCAATCTTTACCCCGCACTACCCGAGTGCCAATCTTCATCAATGAAGCTAGTTCAGGGCCTGACAACGACGCGCCTCGTGCACGTGCGCCTAGTCTCTCGTCTTCGTATATTATTAAACAATCGGCTGGAAGGAAAAATAACACCCATTCATCAAAATCGAAGAAAGTTGGAAATCATTTTTCTGCAATACGGGTGCACACACCACTATTCCTTTTTTTATTATTGTCAAAACGCGATTTAAGATTGGATGTTTTATAATTATGGCAAGACGTCACTTATTTGCGAACTCAATTGACTATTGATTAATTTTAAAGGAACATAAAATCAAATTTTCTAGGTAATTTAATTGTTTTTCGGGTTAGTAGGGCTAAAATAAAGCGTCATTTCGAGAAGTTGTATTTAGGAATCAAAAGTTAATGGTGTCTACACCCGTATATTGCGTCCAATACCATTCAGTTAAACGAGAGTTTCCTAAGCATACCTATTTTTTCTTTTGGTTTTTGGGTGGCATTTTCTTGGACATCTAATTTTTTACATTTCGACTTTAATCCATTACATATTAGAGACGAAAGTTGAATAGTATCGCCTCCAATTTGTTTGAGTAACGTAAGGCACGAGCTTAGAGCTCCCCCATTTATCAATTGTTCCAGTTCCGGACCCTCACTCCCCTCTATGAGAAGTGATAACAGCGATATCAAGAACCTGAAAAAAAAAATGGTTTTCAAAAATATAATTTACCAAAAAATTATGTGACTAAATGTCAAGCGCGCGTAGACACCTGTGATTGGTTGTTGATAATTTTAGCCAACCAATCACAGAAGCTCAAACGGCTTAGACAAATTGTCTCATTTTCAAAGTGGCCTTTTGGAATATACGTATTTCCATAAGCATCCATTTCATTAGCTCCAATAGCATCCTAAGCGTTATTGCTGAAAGACCAGACGGCCCTTTCCTGGCGCACTGGTCCCGTAGGCATGCCTGCTGGCCCGGTGCAGAGTGAAAGTTTATGAATTAAACTTTTGTGATTACAGATTAATTTATTTTGCTTAAGGTCACTAACATAGACGTAAGTTTTTTTTGTTTAATAACTCATTATGGATTTTTAAGTATGTCCGAATTAAATGATTATTATTATTATTATATTTTTTTAACAGTACAGTTTCTGCAGTGAAATTCAAGCCTGCGTAAGTAAGAGTTTCTCCGGACCTAAGAGATAAAAATTATTAAGAATAAAAATCTTACCTGGCTCTCGAAGGCCGATTCAACAACGCATGGGCACCATAATTCGCGCTCATTTTCAACGGCAGCGCTTGATGCCGTTCTCCTTCCAAAACTCTTGCTTTCAATTGTGTTAGAATAAAATCCATTAACTTGGATCTTTCTAACAATACCATGTACTTTGAGTACGGGATCACAGATTCTATTCCTATCAACGGATGTGTCAATGGTATGGTAGGTTTTAATGGAATGTATGGTATCGCTTCTGCCATACAAGCGCCTAACAACCCGGTGAGGGCCGCGTATTTGACACTATCAGACATTGTCTGTGAGGAGTTGAGAATAATATTGATCATGCTATACCCGGATCTTCTTATTTCTGCTCTTTGCACCTGAAATTAAATCATATAACTGAGACGATAGAGTTGTAATTTAGTTTTTTTCAATTATCCATTATGAAATGCAATATTGAACTTCATTCAAAGAACATAAGGCTCATTTCATACCTGACAATACAAGGCCCGTCTAAGTATGTCTATATCACAGGGATTTTCAGTCATGACAAAGTCGATGATGGCTGTTGTTAAGCCTTGTTGCTCTTGGGTCACTTCTTCAAGCAACCAATATAAATCTATAACACAAAACACAATATCACTGTATTTCACAAAGGCCGTATTCCGATGAAAAAAAATCTTAAGGTTGATAATTTAGATTCAGTTCTAAATTGAATTTTTGTAATAAGAACTTAATAAGAAAAGGAATAAAGTTCAAAATAGAATGACTAGCTCAAAAAGTAAAGCTTGGACTAGAGTTAGAACACGTTTTATAAATAGACGCAAACTGAAGATTTCTTAAGAAGTTTTACCTTTCTCTTCACACGCGAGTCTCGAAACCCACGCATTAACAAATTTATTCCTCTCAGAATTATCATCATCCTTTTCTTCGTCAGCCATAATCAAATCAGTCTTCAGGTCATCAGCAAGCAACATAACTTGCTTCTCACTCTCCATCGATTCTTTTAGAACCGAGTTGTCGGTAATATCATTAATCGAGCTTATCGACAGCTCGTTCGTTGGTGTCTTATCATCGTTGTCCTTGTCTAACACATCGTCTCTGTCTCCCTTATCTCTGTCACCGCGCCCTTCGTTTCTCATATCGTCATTGTTCGATGCGTTCTTCAAGTCTTTTTCTAAAGGTTTGTCTTTGACTTTTAAAGTAACTTTGGATCTAAGTATGGGATCTTTTGTATGGGCTGTAACGGTTTCTTTGTGTCCTTTTAAGGGTTCGACGACGATGCTGGGAGCGTCTTCGGGTGTTTTCGACGCTTGAGCGATGGATGACTTTATGAGGAGTGCATCACCCTGTAGTAGGCTACCGGTAGCCTTGAACATGCTCTTGCTGAGACTATTCTGTCTGTTCCTAAGATCTTTAGTAGTTTCGAAGCTGTAAAGAATAGTTAGAATTCCTCGTGAAAGTATTCAAAGCTGATTAATTTACTAAAGAGGTTATGAAAGTTACAGAACTATTGTTACCATTTACTGAATCCAGGCTTTTTAGCGGCGCGCATGACTTTCTGGAATATTTTCTTGGCTGTGGGCGCCCGATGTGACGGTGGTCGTGATTGTAACCCTGAGACTGCGGGAGACATGGCCGCGCGCACTTCGTGTAGAAGGAACCGTGCCCTTTCTAGTGGCGCTGCGCATACCTAGACATACACATCAAAGTAAACTGTAGTAAAGGAAACAACGAAGGAATAATTAAAAAAAACAACGAAATGGCATATGACATACCTCTTTATAACCGCGAGAAAGCTGTTGTCGCGTCCTCATTAAAGTCCATTTACTTTGTTGAACAGCTTTTACAATTTCCGACATTGCTGGGGATAGTTTCACTTCGCCTTTCTCCATTTCTAAAGATGACAAATATAAAAGGATAAGTGGACATTTCATATTGGATCTTCAAGCAGGCAATACATTACTGGCTATGCGAGCTGTCAATTCGCAGTGCTATGAAATCTCCTCTCACGGTGAGACTTTGAATATGTGTTATGTCTCAGAATAACAAATTACAAATATCTATTTGAAGTCTGCGTCTAACAGTAACTATATTTTATGTGTATTTTTTGTAATGTCGGTTGCAATGCCCAATTAATAACCATTTTGCAGATTTTACGGCCACTACTTTAGGTTAGCTAGTAATTTCTTTTTCTTAAAAGTTTAATATAGATAATCTTACCAGCCATAGCAGTCGCGAGCGCATGCTCCTTCAACCCAGCATGGTACAATAAAGCCGCTAACAGCGCTCGACGGAGTTCTTCAAGCGGATGTTCAGGTGGAAAGTGAGGCGCGCACCCTTCACGTCTTTCACATGCCCACCAAAGATGAAGTGCTAGCGGGTCCTGGGTGAGTACAAAGTATGTTGCTTTGACTGTTGACTTGACAGTTAAGTGCCAAAATCGTTTGGCAGCGCATTGAATATAAAACGAAAACCAAATATATTTTTATGCTATGTAGCTTTCAGATGAATGACATTCAGCTTACTCTAAATCCAACCCTAACTACATAACTAGAAGGTTTGATTTGCCAACAGGACTTCACTGTTTTGTGGGTGACGTCATCACGAAAGAAGACTACTACCTACTACTTAACTTAGCAATATGGATTTTTGTATACAACTTACGTGTAACTTAGGTTCAGCAAGCGCATTTAGCAATGCTTCAGCTCTCGCAGGAGACTGCGCGACACTCGCCCGGGGTGGGGGGCGAGGGGGCCGCGATGTTCGCGATGGCATAGGAACTTCACCGGCGGGGCTGTTGCCACCCGTGGAGGATCCACTGCGAGCCTCTGCCTTTTCCTCGTCGAAGGGGTTTGTGAGTTGGGGTACCTGTAACAATGTGGAGTCAAATTAATTAATTTATAAAATAATAGTAGACAAAATGTATCGTCGTATTCTTTTCTTGCTAGAATATAAATGTAAAACTTTTAGTAAACAATAAAAAGCCTATTATCACCAGCTTTGTCAGACTCAGGCCTATGAGATATGATAGTATGTGGTAAGTATATAGATTCGCTTTCACTCTCTTACTCAGTGGTATGAAATAATGAGCATACCTGCCTCGTTGGCTTAGTGGTCCTAAGCGCGACTGATACGCTAGAGGTCTTGGGTTCGATTCCCAGGTCGAGCAAAAAGTGTTATTGGGTTTTTCTATGAAATTCTCAGTAGCAGCTCGGAGTTTGGATTTGTGCCCGGTTAATGGCAATAGGCTCGCCCCCTATTACATGGGAAACCTAACCTAACCCTTCGGGGAATATAGGCGTGATGGTATGTGATGGTGGTACCTGCAGGCCTCCTCTCAAGAACACAGCGGCGGCATACGGCGCGGCATCTCTCTCTGCTTGCTGTACGGGCAGCGAGCGCGCCAGTCGCAACCCGCATTGCGTCAGACCAATAGCTATGTTGAACGCGCATGTTGATAGTAAGTGGTAGGTGCGGAGACTAGCTGAACTTTCCTGTACAAAACCATCACTTTCGGGTCAAATTAACTTGTTTTATTTCTATGGTTTATGTTAAAAATTGAAATCAAAATCTATATTATTTGTATATACAAAAATCAGCTTCCGTATTGTGTCCGTAAAACTGGAAAAGTAGTCGACTTGTTCACAGGACATTGCATTGTGAATATTAATACTGCAAGATTAAGGGGTATATTTGAACTCTCACGAAAGCAAAAAAGTGAATAATTTACTCACATAACACCTGTAGCTGTATATCTGTTCAGAATACACCCCCACACATCTCTCCGTAACCCTCGAAAGGTAAGTAGCATGTGGCTCCACGCTCATAGCGGCCGTCGCATCGGAGCCACGAAGCTTCCGTATCATTTCGACGGTACCCGCGCTGTCGCACTCAAAGTTTTTAACGTCGTACACGCGACCAGATATCACGATCCATGAGCCGCCTTCTTTTGTGTGGTTTTGAAGATCACATCTGTAATTGGTGACGTTGTTGGAGTTTAAGGACAAAATGATCGTCCAATAATTTTTAAGATTATAACACAGTAGCTGCTGCCAGTGACTTCGTTCGCGTGGTTTTTTCCACCCGCATTAAGTTAGGTCCTTGGTTACTGCTCCTCTCCCGTGTGTCGTAGCGTTATGTTATATAGCCTATAGCCTTACTCGATAAATGAAATATCCAACACAAAAGGATTTTTTTAATTCCAACCAGCAGTTCCTGAGATTAGCGCGTTCAACCAAGTAAACAAACAAACTCTTCAGCTTTATAATATTAGTATAGATTATTCATCTAGGCTTTGATACATTTGTTCTAGCAATTAGGATGTTCAACAAAAGCTTTTATTTTACAGGTTTAAGGTTGAATTTTGTATAAATAGAAAATAAGTATAATGAATCTTGAAGGTATCGTTACAAGCGTATCCGCACTAAAGGGTTACTTACTTGCGTATAATTCTAGTCCTACGACGACGTCTCTTAGGAACCAGTCCTGGCCAGCCCATTAAGTCTGCGTCTAACCTGGCAGCAGACGGTAAACATTTGGCGGCGTCATCACAAGCACGTGCTATCTTTACTAGAGAGTTCGGTGAGTCGGATAGAACACATGGGGACCGAGCTGCACATGCGGCTACCCAAGCGCCTAGCTCGCTTACGACGCGACCTGGGGAAAGTAGACATATTATGATGCATGTACAAACCAATATTTGTGTGTTCTATGGATTTTTACAAATTCTCAATTGTTTTTCAATGAAACATTATGTATATTGGAAATAATACGGGGTGGAAGCGACATCGTTAAGGAAACTCATGCCATTCAGTAGATGATTCCACATAGCAACTAGAAACTGGCTTCAACTTTTAAATGTAACTTCTTGACAATTCAAAAGTGCCTGTACGTGGTCTAATTTAAATAAATGCTTTGACTTTGACATCCCCACCGTTAAAATTTTCGCTAACACAAAAAGGGGGGGGGGGGAGGATCTTGTACTTGAATCCCTTCCATCCATTATAGATGACCTGAGCTCGAGTACTACGTCACCGATCTTACAGCTACATTAACCTCGACATTACTTACCAACAATATCAGCAGTCACCAGTTCACATAACGCAAAAAGTTGAGAGTTATCCGCTCTATGCGACGCCTTCGCAAACAAACTTAGAGTAGATTGCACGTGTTCCCCTAGTAGCTCTATGTATTGAGTTAAAAGTGCGCGCACGCCGCCTCTAGTACTACGCCCGCCGCGGGACCACATGCCTTCACAGAACAGTAACCTGCGAAAGATCACTGTGTTTAAAAGAGAATGGTCATTTTTTGTATGGAAGCTTGGCCTAATTATATAATATCTTGTACATATAAACTAATGACCTTATATTGAAGCGCTTGTTCTCTAGACCTGTAATGGTGAATCAAACAGATCCAGTAAACCTGGGTTTCTTTTTTAGGACGTTTCTTATGAGATCAATGAAGAACAGGATACTCAAACTCTCACCATCCGTGCAAAAGGTAATAGAGGATTACGTAAAAAGCGCAAACAATACAATCGCAACTAGAACACTGGACTTTTGAGCAAAAACCTTTTTTTTTTCAAAAAGGCAGTCATGTGTCAATTGGCGTTATTTCTCGTATTAATCAGCTTATAACATTTCACGTTAATAATGATGTAGAAAATAAGGCATTACCTTTGAAAACGAATCAGAAGATCACAACTAGGACTGACGGTGTCGTGCCCCTTAGGGTCGTCCGCCTTGCTGGTGTCGCCATGCATAATAGCGTTTATTTGCATCGAAGTCTGACAGGACGTGTTACGAATTAGGTGTTTTACCTGGCGAGGAAATAAGCGATGTAACTTTGTAGCTTATCAATCATAATGAAAACTTATCTTAATGCCATAGCCCTGGAATTTTAAAAATAAAGATACATTTGTTGCATAATTGTGTACATTAAGATCTTATTAATAAACATTACATTTTTAGTATCAACAATCTACCCAGGTCGGATAAGCAAAAGTTTTTTTTGAGAATTAGGTTTTTGAAAACTCACAAATATTATTTTTTATCGAGATACTCATTACATAATTATCAAACAAATATTATTTTTTATTGAGATATTCATTTAAATTATAAAATACATTTTCAATTTAAAAAAAAAACAATTTATTTTTGATCATATTTCCATTTAATTGCTTGATGGCTGGTGGTAGGTGGTTGTACACACAAATAGCAGTAACATAAGTACTTTTTACATCATATTGTTGACGGCCGGTAGATTAATTATTAATTATTTTATTTATTTTTATTTTGTGTTGTCCCTCTGCAGGGCAAAAGCCTCCCTTTTATCTTTTCGCAGTTTCTATTTCGAGCTTATGAAGACCAATCTTGCCTGTAAGCATCAAGCTCGTACCACCATCTTCACATGGGTCTGCCGCGATATCGCTATCCATTTGTTTAAGCAAAAAGGAATGTGTATTTCTCGTACATATTGGTATAGTTATTACAACTAACGTAACGAACTTACCAAATGCATTAAAGGCACAGATGCTCCCTTATCGGATGATGTCGCGTTGGTTAATTGATATTCCTCAGTGCATCCTAAAAACAATATGAAAAACATCATGATTACTTGGTGTACTCAGGAACACAAACTAATTAGTGATGAATGTTCGGAATTATGTAGAAATGATTCATGAAGACAAACCTGTTACTGCATCACCGTCATCTCCTGCAGATGAAGGAGGAGGTCCACGCTGTCCAGTTATTATATCAACTTGATCGTAATCTCTGAAATTAAAATTTAAACCTCTTGTCATATGAATTCATACCAAAATATTGATTATTATTTTAATTTTAATATATTTTATTTACGCATCAAGTTGTAGATGATTGTACGCATCCACAGGGTGTGCTTGTAACGCGTTGCGCAACGCATCTCGTAACCCGCCGCCGCCGAGTAAAGACCAAACTAACAATTCTGTCATAAATCGTGCGCCTGCGCTGGCTGGAACCGATCCTGTAAACAAGACTAGCAGTAAGTACAAACATAAGTGTCTTTTGTGTCTTGCTTGTACACGTATTGCTATGTTCACTGAAATAAATGAGAATTTCAAAGCTAGTCTTTAAATGTCAGAGTTTGTAAGCAAATGATCGATACCATACTAAGACTATTTTATTCCGTTATTATCTTTGGTCTCACCTTGAGGCAAAAGCGTAATAAGATGATGCGCCCGCACATGCGGTGTTGGCAACAACAAAGGCCAGGCTGCAGCTAAAGCCCTTCTCGCCGCAGTAGCCGCCCCCGCTCCCGCGCGCCCTTCTACTAAGGCGACCAATGCAGCATGAACGCCGTTGCACCAAGGCCGAGTTTCACCTTCCGTGTCCTCTAGTTCTGGGCCACGAGAACATTGCCACGCTTGCACCTTAAATATAAATAAAATTTTCGAAAATGGAATTTTGAACACTGGCCACCAAAAAGATTTTAGAATGACGAAAACATAAAACAAAACGCATCTTCGTAACAAGTTTGGTGGAGGTACACTTACTTGCAGTCTCAATAGATTGAGGCAGGAGATAGCCATACATTCGACCTCTTTTATTGTTGCAGAACTGCTTTGTTCGACTACTATCCTCAATAATCTCTCTAGTAGTCTGTTAAAAAAAAGTTAGTTAAATATAAGCAACATATTGTAGTACGAAAATTATTAATACCAAAATTAAAAACGAATTTATTAACTCACTTGAAAGTACTTTCAGATAAATCAATAACGAAGGGCAGAGAAGCCGGTAGATCTCTAGCACTTTCTTCGCTCCACACTAAAATCTGTGTAGGTCCGCTTGAAACACCTATAAACCGAGCAAAGATCAACCACCATCCATTCAATATCGTTGTTGTAAAAGTAGTGTGAACACACTTACCGTTAACTTTAAAAGAAGGATTGAGTACTTGCAACAATTGCGGCACTGGTCTCGTGATTTGTGCGCACTCATGCGTGCCCCAAGCGTACAAAGCGCCCTCAGACGTTAGAGCAATTCCGTGTGTCGCGCCCAGAGAAAGATCTACTACTCTTATACCTAGAAAACATGGAATTCTTTAGTAGAACTGTAACGTAAGTGTTAAGAATTCCTGGAAGAGTGGTTTACCTTGTAATGCGTCCAAAATTTTCGGAATCTTTACAGTTTCGAGATTACCATGACCAAGGCGATAGCCTTCTCCTTTACCCCAGGTGTAGACTTGGCCACTGCAAATAAGACAAATTATACTGTTTAAGCAAACCAATTTATCCAAGTGCAATAAAAGAGGAGGTTTTAAATAAAGATTTTTAACATTTTCTCACAAAGGTTCAAAGAAAGAAGAAAATAAAAATCTCACATCGCTCTGATCTAAAAGATCTGGATTTAAAAGGCACGAGGGGTTGCGAACCTATTTAGGTAAAAACCTCAAACAAATAAAGATGTAACAAAAAAGTGAGCACAATTTCAGAGGCATAAAGTAAGGCGAACAAAGTAATTTTTAGTAGATTCGTCTACAATTATTCACTCACGCATCAGTAAGTGCAGCATGCCAATGTTCTCCGGTATATACGCGAATGATCTTCAACACAGATAGTGACGTCAGAGTGCGAGGGACGCCGGCCTCGGTGTCACCGAACACTTGGACCGCACCTTCCCATGTGCAGCACAGAGTATGAGCTTCGCCCCAACCTAAAACGCAATAAATGCTTGAAAAATTCGACCATTGGACAAAGTATCATTGTATTTTGACACAAAGTAAGCACTTTCTAAGTTGAAGCAAAGGTTCAACAATTTTGACAAATATACAACTGTTTTCTATTTTAGATAGAACACAAAAATATAATTTATTATTATTTTATTAGCCTTGAAAGGAAAAATACAAGTTTATTCGCTTTTCATGTCTTCTTATAACATTATTTTACCTAGTGCGACATCGATGACTCGTTCAATATTGTGCGCGTTGAAGGATACAGGCTGTGGCGTGAGGCAGTTTTCGATAGTTCCGTGTCCGAGGCGACCTTGTGCTCCTCGCCCCCACGTGTACAGAGCACCTCGAGATGTTATCACCGCACTGAATAAGAGATTATTCGATCATAAAACCTGAAGCACCCTGTGCAATATGCGCTATTAGTCTGTGAAATTGAAGGCGGGACCAAATGAAGCCTTTGTTGATTTGGTAGACCGAGGTTAGGTCAACTTTTGAGTTAAAGCTTTGTGGTTTCACAGAATATTGTAACCAAGATTTTGTAAAAAACCAAATTGAAACAAAAGAGAGTTTCTTGCTAGTTCTTCTCCATAGAGACCTACGCTTTGGAACGAGCAAGTAACTTCAAATTTTAAATGTAACTTCTTGACAATTCAAAAGTGCATGTAAATGGTCTAATTGAAATAAATGCTTTGACTTTGACTTGTTTTTTTTTTATTTATTTAAATAGGTTAGCCAACAATTATTACACTTTTTCATCACTATAACTAAAAGATATAACACATGTGTGAGTATAATAATCACTTAAAGGCTAACACAGCATGCATAATAGTATCAGTTAACAATACATTATTTATAAAATATAATAAAACAAATGTTTTCTGTCATGGCCTTGCTCATATTATTTGTACACGAGAATAATCAAGCTTTTGGAGTGCCTACGTACCTGCAAGCAGCACCCGCAGATACTCTCACTACCTCATGGTGAGCGAGATGGTGTAGATGCGCGGGCGCATCCCTTGGCGTGGTGTCACCATGCCCGAGTCGTCCATCGTCGCCCGATCCCCATGACCATGCGCCCCCACATGATGAACAGCACAAAAAGTGCCGGCCAGCAGGGTGGCAAGATACTTGAGTTATGATTTTACTTTCGAGACCTGGTGATGAGGAAGATATTGATAGAATAACTTACTCCTTTTCTAAAGTTGGTTAAAAATAGGCAACACAATCATCAAGATATTAAAACAAAACTCAGTCAGCTTTGGTACATACTGGAACATATTTTTTGTGTGTGTTTTTTATTTTTTGTGTGTATTTTTAACTGCCTCGGTAGCCTAAGTGCGACTGCTACGCTAGAGGTCTTGGGTTCGATTCCCAGGTCGAGCAAAGTGTTATTGGGTTTTTCTATGAAAATCTCAGTAGCAGCTCGGAGTTAGGATTCGTGCCCGGTTAATGGCAATAGGGTCGCCCCCTATTATATGGGACCTAAACATACCGGCGAACTGTGGGTGTACATTGGTACACCTCTGCGTAACCCTTCGGGGAGTACAGGCGTGATGGTATGTGCATTTTTTGTGCATCTATTTTTACCTGGTACTAGCTGAGGTGTCATGCTATCATACGGCAGAGTGTACACGGCACCATCGTGAGTCAATAGCAAAGCCAATTTTTCAGCACACGATATTTGTTGAATCCTTAAAGTGCCTAAATGAAGAGGTCCTGAACCAACTGATACAACTTCTTGCGCCGATTCTGTACACTAAGAAAAATAAAAAGATTATAGTTATTTTTTTTTTTTTACTAGCCTTACTGTCCCACTCTTAGGCAAAGGCCTCTCCTTGTTCCTTTCACTTCCATGAGCTATGCCTCCTCTCGTCAGTTCTTGAGGAAACCATAACTGGCGTCCCGCCTTCTCCTCGGCCTGGCGCGACGCCGTCTAAGTGTGTCAGCACTTCATTCTT
The DNA here is from genome assembly GCA_947462355.1 of Caradrina kadenii. Lineage (NCBI taxonomy): Eukaryota > Metazoa > Arthropoda > Insecta > Lepidoptera > Noctuidae > Caradrina > Caradrina kadenii. The sequence goes on from OX381674.1 coordinate 4,773,540, forward strand.
GCCCTATTCTTGATATGCTTCGCTTAGCCGACATCCAAGACATGGCCTGCCCACTCCCATTTCAATCTTGCAGCTTTTTGAGCTACGTCGATAATTTGTTGATTTACTGTACATTTCAAATATTAGGTAAAGATTGATTTATACACTTACAGTAACAAAACCTTTTAAAGGTGGCAGTAGTGGTGCTCCAAGCCTGTCTAAGTGGCAAAGTAAGGCAATACCAGCTTTTCTTACGGCCATCAATCCATCGCCACTTGGGATATTCAACTCCCTGAAACAATTACGATTTAAACCAAATATCTACAAGTATAAATTTATATGCAAATACCATCTGGAATTTTAAAAAGGTTACATTGTAGTAGTACTGATACTTCTTTGTTTTACCTTCTTAATTATTTAGGATCTCCAACAAAGGATACACAGATTTATACCCAACATCTGCAATCTAATAAATTAATAAATGTAAGTGTTGGGAATCGAACCCAACACAAAATGCGCGCGGTCGCACGCGGAGGCATCGTGTGTAATCTACACGTCAACGACAGCGGCATTCGGCGCAATTCCTACTTTAAAATAATCCAAATATTGTGCCAAAAATACTTACTTCAGGAATATTTCGGTAAGATTGACTTCAGTAGTTGGTTCACTGTTGAGGATTGGATTTGGTGCTATCACTTTTGCCATACGCCTTAGAAACGGCCCTAATGGCGCGGTGCATTCTTCTAATACAATCCTGAAAGAAAAAAAAATCAATTAAGCTTTATGGTGACATATGGTTCAAATTCGCGCATGATGAAATGTTTAAATAAATATGCTTGATGATAGGAATGCAGTGTAAATATTATGATTTCAATTGTTTAGTTTACACACCTATTATCCGGTTGACGTTTCTGTCGCGGAGGTAAAGTGACTAGAACATCGGCTGCCTTCAACAATGCTGGGAGTTCCGCTCTCCTTGCGCACAACTCCACCCACACACAAAGAGACGTACGCCAGTCGCCTTGCGGGACATTACAACCTACTTCTCTGTTGATAAAAATAAATCAGGTTAAATATTATGACAAGCTGAATTGAAATTTTATTTCGAGAAAGCACAGACATGAATTTTTTCCGTACCCAATCACAACCTGATGTAGGAACTTAGCAGCACTATCCACAACTTCAGCCCAGATCTTCTGAGAACGCGGCGCAGGAGTCGAGCCTGTACCGGCAAATAACCCCGCGTCAGGAAGTGCACGGACAGCATCAAGCGCATCACGGAGCAATGCTGAACATACGTCTGCGTCTTCACCGCATCGCCACGCGCGACGTACAAGAGATAATGCCAAGCGGAGAGCGGCGCGGGCGCCGACTCGAGCGAGGCCTATTGCACTACAAACGAAAAGTGTGATTAATATAAACTATTTGTTAATGAAGATGTTTGTTAGCCTCAAAACCACGTAAACTGTTTAGCAAATGTTGTTGTGTTTTGACATTCATAAAAAAACAGGTGCGGCCAAAAGCTAGTATTTAGAATGTTTATTATCTCTTCATTCATAGGTAATTGATTCAAAGTTCATGTTATTTACTATGTTCACATACTTTTGCTAAAACTTAATACATCATCATTATGATTGGATTTTGTACCTCTCTGAGTCATCAGTATGCTCCTCATTCTCCTCCTGACATTCAGTACTCCCATCACCTGGTTTGTTCAAAGAGCCAACAACATTGCTCAGCGCTCTGTTACTGACAGCATGTGGTGGCTTCTTATCTAACCTCACCCTTCTTACTTCTTTGTTCTGACTTTGATCTCTGGAAACACATGTTAAAACATTTCAACATAAAATTAATGTGAATCATTCAAATTTAAACTCTATAATGTTGTGATAATTGAGATTGTATTGTGTCAATATGAAAACAGACAATAATGGACTATAAAATATTTATTTATAACAAAATACATGACAAATAACAATACCTAATTACAGCTACAAGATGCCTGTTGCACAACACAATGAGTCGACGGACTTGAGATATAAATGGACAGGTAACACTAGTATTGATGGCTCTAACCCTCTGTTCCCAGATTAGGGCCTCCATAAGACTTTGCAGACATTCTGGACCTAAACACATGATAGAGAGATAAATCAATTTTAATATTATAACTATAGAGATCATAAATACAGAGTTTTATTACTGGCATTACAAAAAGCAGTTGTTACTTGTATGAAGAACAAAGAAACCATGTGGTCATGATATTTTTTTTATTTTATTTAGTGCTGACAATTTACCTGGATCTTGTTTCCACTTTAGATCATCAACAATCTGATGGGATGGTGATGGTGCTACTGGCTTAGATAGTATAGAGATTCTGAGGTCCTCTTCTGCTGATAGAGCAGTGCATGGTGGGCAGGCGCACCCCGAGTGTGGGCCACAGAGACCATCACAACAGGTGCAGGTCAATATCTAAATAAATAAAAAATGTTTTTGAGGAATTTATTTAAATTTGCAAGAGTAGTAAAAAGTAAACAAAGGCCATCATTTGTTTATTTTTTAATAAATAAGTGCAGGAAAAAATACAAAAATACATATACCCTCAGACCACAGTAATATTTTCCACTGTCACCAAGTTTAGCAGTTACACCAGCACTATTTACGAGCCCATTTCCGGCGTCCATATATATTTCTCTATCTGTCAAGAGGCTGTTAAATAGATTGCACAGACCTTCAGGGTTTTGCAGTGCATCCTGTAAATCAGGATTTAACCATTTTGCATCCAAATGCTGCTGTGGACGAAATATGAAATCGTCCAGTTCTTCAGCGACAGACATTTTCGCAACCGGTGCCTTGAACTCATTCATTCACCCATTTTAAATAATAGCAAAAACTATTTTGTGAAATCTTAACAAATTCAACCGATCGTTTTCATATTTTCATTCTTGATTAACAAGTAAAAAATTATTAAAATAATACATCGAAACAAGAATCGACAAATCAATCGGTCCGAAGAAAACTGTCAAATGAACTTCGTTCCGTTTTTCAGGAATCAGCTGTGTGATTTCGTTAACAATTTATAAAATAAATGAACTGTCGAAAAAAAATTACACAACCATTTTTACTTTTGCGTAACATTTCAAAATAATTTTATGTTGTACCAATTATTTACTGTAACGAAGCAACGCAAAACTTTGTGAAATAAATGGAACGTTGTTCTGTGCTACTGGGCGTCATTGAGAGTTGTTCTGAAAATAAGATAAAACAAATATTTTATGAAACTTATAAGACAAATATTAAATTATAAAAAGCTGCAGCAAGTCTACTATTTTCATCGAAAAGAGTCACAAGAATAATAAGATGAATAATTTTATTTATAAAATATTTTAGTACTGTGTCAAAGAATTAAGTTTTCAAATGCACCTGCAACATTGATTGCACAGATTAAAAAAAATTAAATTCATCGCCGTCGTGTTATTGTGCGTTTGTGATGTGTAATACCTACGCAATTATTAAGTAAAACAAAATTGTTTTGGCATTTAAATGGGTCCTGTGCTATTGTTCCAATGGATACAGATATATTGATTGAGAATAAAGACTGTCTATACGGTAATTTCAGATTTCATTACTGATACTCAGCTCCGGCTAATTCACAACAACAATGTGGTGCTAATTTTCTTTGAATCATGTTATTGACCCCTCAAACTTATTTTGTGTTCGCACGTGTCCTTGACTACGCTTTCGGTTTAATTTCAAAGTACGCAATTAGTTTTAAAGAAACAAAAGATTTCTCGGAAAATTAAACCTTGTGCCTTTTAAATGTTTTTATCACTCAATAGGTAAAAAATGTATAAGCCGTGTTTTATCACCGCCGATAAGAACTGTCACTTGTATTTCACACCAAATAAATTATATTTGTAGGTGAGGATTTTCTTGATCAATTGTTATCAAACGACTACAAATGGTCGTCCCTATTGGATGCGCCAGACGCCTCTCCGAGCGAGATCCTGGCTGATGCAGCACCGATCTTGGTGCCGCCTATATCACCTATATTGAGCATCAAGTCGTCAGAAGGCAGCAGTAATTCAGATTCAGGCAGTGAGGATGATTCTAAAAAGTAAGTTGTTCAGTTACTTTCAGTTTCAGACACTTTCACTTAAAAAACTTGACTTCAAACAATTTGTGTAGTAAAAGCATGCGGATCTACTTTCACTTTTGTAATTTTACTGTAGAAGAAAAACTTGAATATGAATTCTTACTGTAAAGCTGGTTAGTCTTCTTTACATGTATACTTGTTTCCTTTCTGTAGCAGTTCGAGTAGTATTTCTGTGCGACAGTCATCTCAGTCACCCTTTGATTGGACATCAAATTTTAGTGAGGAACCTACTAGTAACCTGAACCTTGAAGATATTGAATTGTTTCTGCAGAAAACTGGTATGTATGAATTCTTGTTCGATTCTTTTTTTGAATATTCATACAAGTACATACATTACATTGTGCATCAAATCATGGCATCTCATTGTGTAGAATAGTATTATAATTACAGGCCATATTGCACATTAATTTAAGGAATAAAACAACTCCACCTTTTGAGTCACCTTCGAATATAGAAGTTATTATTGTCTGTACTTCACAAAGGTCAGTAAACCAGTTTAAATAGTAATAAATATTATATAATGGTAATTTGTACACAGCTCCCATTCCTGCTCTCCCACCGTTACACAAAACACAATCAAATGGAATATCTCCTGAAAGAAATGGACCAGTCATGGCTATTGAAAATGGTGTTATTAAGGTACTCTTTTCCACATGATAAAATCAGTCTATTCACCTTTACTTTGTACAGAGAAAAAAAATAGTTATAAAATGTAAGCTACAAAAAACTACAACAACATTTATTGTAGTTATTTGTATATTCACAGTTCTTGTCTGGCATTCTTGAATAATGTATAGTGTCAGAACAAAACCTCTCTACATATTATGTCTTCAAATAACATGATTATCTTAATTTCAGGGCATTAAAATGGAGATTGAAGACTGTGATACTGAACTAAGCAATAGTTTTTCTAAGTTACACAAGGGTGAGTTTACCTAGTGGATCATTAGTATTTTTATATATATGTCATGGTGGTTGCTGTATTTTTAGTGTTTAGCAGAATAAAAAATAAATAGGTACTTATTCAAATTGTTTATTTGTTATGGGACTGTTGTGTTTCACTGTATGATAAAGGCCTTATTTCCTTATTTTTATTTTCCTTTGTAGTTATACCAGCACTTATCCTTTAGGCAGGATTACAATCCATCTCGCTAACTTTTACTTAACCTCTCGCGTCATTAGTACCTGATGTTCGAGACCTTACTTTTCCTCTCTTGTCTTGTGGTATACAGGAGATATGACCAGCCCAGTGCCATTTTCATTTAGGGTGCTCAATCTGTCGCCTAAATCTGCAATTTGTGTTTTGGAACAAAGTATATATTCTTATACTTTGTTATTGACTCCAAGAATACTTTGTTCCATTTAAAATTACATAACATTTAATCCATTAGCATAATAACGGGATTTTGAGAATATCGCTTAAAAATATACTCTGCAAAGTTGCTCTCAATGCATTATAATAAGAACTATAAAATATTGTTTTAACAATACATGAGAATGTCATTTCATGTGAACATAATAAACAATACATTTACAACATTGACATACAAGTTATAACCTTGTGTGTTAATTGCAGTTGTACAGTAATTTTATTTTTGTATTTCAAGCGATTTTTACAAGCATGAAGCTATGTTCCAATAGTGTTTTATCAAGATAACATTTTTTGCGCTTATCCATTTATAGCTCCATATGTAATAGCTATAATCTTTTTGCCCAATGTTTACAATGATTAATACTAGAACTACCAGTGTAGTCTACACATCAATGACATATTAAACTTTTATTTTTCAGGAAATGGTTGTCAACAAAATTCATATTTCAAAGTAGTAAATGAAAACTCATATAATTCACCAAACGATAAGCAAATAGTAGTGAATGGTCAGATCCAGTTGATGATAGGAGTAGAACAGAAGAAGGTGCCCAGTATACTTAAGAGAAATTCCAATGTAGTGACTAAACCCCACAGTATTGTGATCCCGGCAGAGAGCACAAAGGGTGGGAAGATTGCCATATCGCCACTTACTCAAACCAAATTCAATGGTGCCAATGATGTTCAAGTCCAGGTTTGTAATTTTAAACGAATGCTTATTATTTCAACAATCAAATATTATGATTTGATTGCAGTTACTCTAAAATATGTTACCATAATGACTTGCAATGTTTAATAATTAAATAAAAGTATTTTGTAAATAAATCGCTATTATAGAACAAAGTGATAAGAACCAGAACCACTTTTAACTATGCCACATTTTATTCAATTTATATAGAAACTAGCTTCTGCCCGCGACTACGTCCGCGTGGCTTATTTCACCCTCGTTAAGTTACGTTTTTCGTTACTGCTCCGCTTCCGTGAGTCGTAGCGTGATGTTGTATAGCCTATGTTACTCAGGAATAATGTAGCTATATATTGGTGAAAAATAGTTATAATCGGTCCAGTAGTTTCGGAGTCTATTCGTTACAAACAAACAAAAAAATCTTTCCTCTTTATAATATTAGTCTAGAAATATAGATAAAGATGGTTATTTAAAGGTAATTCTATATTTAAAGGTAACCTCACCTAGAAGCAATATAGTGATCAACCATAAGCAGGTTGTACCCACCAATAGCACAACTCCAAGTATAGTACAAAACCATGTGATACCTCCTTACTCAGATAATGAAAGTCCAAAGAGTCCCACAATAGACCTCTCGAACTTCAGTGAAGCTGAGATTAGAGCTATCAAGAAGCAACAAAGAATGATTAAGAATAGGTAAGGATGTTAATATTATAGTTCATTATAAGCCTAATGCTGGACATGTTTAATAATAGGTTTAGGGCTCTTTCAATGTATGCGTTTGGACCCGGACCGCTGCGGTGCGTTTTTCGTACTGCATACAGGCTATTGTCTTTTTTCATACAGTTGACGCGTGACGTTTGTCGTCCTGCCGTAGAGCGTGTGTCGTACCGTCGCCGCCATAGACATAAGACAACGCACTGCTGCCGCACCGCGCGCGTTTCGTGTAAAAAAGGCTACTATCCGTGTGCAGTCCGGAAAACGTACCGCTCAGACACCGCAGCGGTCTGGTACCAAACACATAAATTGAAAGAAACCCACAGTGTAACCAGTTTCAAACGAAAAATTATTATAAAAATCACATATTTTTGGCATTTATTTATGAATAGTATTATAGATATTTTCATCTTATTTTCGTTGGTCACTTTTTAGTGTTCCATTTTATGTATGCTTCGACCACACATGTTTGAAGATTACAGCCTCATTGATCAAATCATGTAATTTGATTATCGGCTACTCTAGTCGAACGACCTACGAATATAATTTGTATGACGAAAATATCAATAATATTATTTAAAAAAAATGTGAAAAATATGTGATTTTGATAAAAATGTTATTGTGAAAATGATTACACTAATTCTATTGTAAAAGTAACAATTTCTCATTTTGACACACCAAGCGAATTTTTTTTTGTCATGTTCTTGCAACAACAACTTTATTATTGTTTTTATAATGTATTCATTTAAAATTACATCCATGCTTACTCATGGTATCCATGATTACCATGAGTATGCGACAGATTAAGACAATCCAATCAGCCATTCTTTCTATTTTATAGGGAATCTGCATGTCAATCTAGACAGAAAAAGAAGGAATATGTGTCTGCTTTGGAGCAGCAGCTGTTTGAGGCACAGCAGGAGAACGCCAGGTTACGACTAGAGAATAAGTTGTTAAGAGACCAGCTAGAAACTGGTGGGAGGAGCAGAAAGGTAAACAGAAACTTGTTTATATTTTGCTAGAAAATTCTTGAGCCATGTGTGAGTAGAGCATTGCCTCACTCTTCAATCTTCAGGGTAATATAACTTTTCATAATTTCAAAGTTAGCAACAAAGGTAAAGGTAGCAATTCCATTATTTTACAACTGATCAATGTTACATATTTTTCCTCACTATATCTGAGATAATAATTCCACAGTTAACCTGAAATTGTTACACATTTATTTTATACTTTTGTTACATATTATAATGAACAATTGCATGCAGTTAATAAATAATTCTTTATTGTTTAAATGTGTAGTAATACAGGTGTGGGATGTCTATCCTTGTCCCAGTTTGCATACTCATAATATATTAATTATTACTTGTTGTCAAATACAGATGGTTTTTGTTTCCACAGCTGCCGCGACTCGACGCCTCACTTCTGATACCTAAAAAGAACATAGCTGTTATATTTGCCATGGTCTTCATGGTGTCACTTAATTGGAATGTTTTAGGGTAGGTAATGAATTAACCAGTTGCATGGCATCAAATATCATAGCATAATATTTTTTCGACTGCTTGTGGACTTTGGCTTTTCTAATTTAATACAAAAAACGATTTCCTGGACTTACTTTGAAACTTAGGCATTTTTTATTTGGAACATGTTTTATTTTTAACCATATAAAGACTTTTTACAGGGCCACATTATGCTAAAAACTTAACTCATAGTTTGTTGCTAACACGAGGTTAAATTACAAAATTTCACTCATTAATGGGCCCGTGTGAGTTAAACAATAAATCTGACTAGCGCAAACGGACGTTTCTTGTATTAAAGAAAAACTCTTTTGTTAGAAAGTCTGAATGCAAATTGTTTCCAACTAATTCGAAAATATTACAATTGTAGAATTAGTTACTTTATCACTTAATTATAAACGTGTACTTAATTGACTCATTAAGCATTTTAACGCCTGCCGCTATAAACAATGACTGTGTTTTACGATATCCCTCACGTTTGATTGCTTTTCATTGATAGGTGGAACGCAAAGCCTTTTGTCGGGCCCTCTGCTCCACATCACACGAGACATCTACTATGGTCAGAGGACTCTGCTGTAGACATCGCTAATGGTGTGTACTCTTTACCTAATAATCATTTCCTTATCAAAAACGTAGAGTAGTAGTTATGAGATTTTAAACAACCAACGTCATAGGTTTATCACTTCAGAATAACCGTGTAACGCTACTCAAAGTTCATTTTTACCTATAAAAATAAATGATAAAAATCTTTCGACTTAAAGTCAACCTTATGTATCGGGTATAAGACACAAAATGATTTATGGCTAAGGAACCTGTTGTTTTATTTCCACTTGACATTGTACACTTGACCTTTCTGAAAGTCATTTAGAAAATGTCAAAGATATCGGAACAAAGATAAATAGCAATTTATTTTTATGCATAGCTGATATCATCATCACCTGCTTAGCCTTTTCCCAACTATGTTGGGGTCGGCTTCCAGTCCAACCGGATGCAGCTGAATACCAGTGTTTTACATGGAGCCAATGCCTTTCTGACCTCCACAACCCACAGTTACTGGGCAACACGATACCTCTTGGTTAGACTGGTTGTCTGACTTCCTGGCTTTTGACTATCCGTAACGACTATCAAAGATCTACGAATGACAGCCGGGACCAACGGCTTTACGTACTTTCCGAGGCACGGGGGTGTCACACTACCAACTTCCAAACTCCGGGCTGCTAGTAGGCAAATCCTAATAGAAAAACCTAATAACACTTTTTGCCCGACCTGGGAATCGAACCCGGGACCCCACGCTTATCAGTCGCACTTGTGACCACGAGGCCAACCAAACCAAACGTATATAAAGCATCAAATTTTTCAATCCATACTAATATTATAAATGCGGAAGTAACTGCCTCGGTAGCCTAGTGCTCCTAAGCGCGACTACTACGCTTGAGGTCTTGAGTTCGATTCCCAGGTCGAGCAAAAAGTGTTATTGGGTTTTTCTATGAAACTCTCAGTAGTTGCTCGGAATTAGGATTTGTGCCCGTTTAATGGCAATAGGCTCGCCCCCTATTACATGGGACCTAAACATACCGGCGAACTGTGGGTGTACATCGTTACACCTCTGCCTAACCCTTCGGGGAATACAGGCGTGATGGTATGTTATGTTTTGTAACTGTATTATCACACTATCACAACTAAACACTTGAATCGATTTTGACAAAATTTTGTAAAGAGAAAACTTGAACCCCAAGAAAGGGAGCCTACTTTTTAATCGACTTTACATGCACTCGCGATAACCAACATTCACGCCTTTAATTGCAATTACGTTAATACTAATTACAGATGACATAAGTAACGGCACGTATGTCACAGACTGTCAGAACGCGACAGTAAAAGCGACAGACATCGTGAATATAAACCAGACCGAAAATATACGGATAGCGGGCGAGCTGAACCGTTGGATTGGCGGCGGCAAGACGCTGAACTGGACGTACGACGTGCCGAGGAAAAAACGGCGAGAGTACCTGAGTGAAGAAAAGATTAATGGTAAACAAAACATTATCTTTCTAATTAGAAAACTACAAGCCATATAGACTTTCGGTCAACGTATTACATTCTATAGTACCGTATTAGCCAAATTATCCGAACGGTTTAAGGTAAACAAAATCTGATTTTAAAACCTATGTTGTCAATTTTGTATTAAGAACCTTACTGTCCTCGGAATGAAGTTTAAAATACAGAAGCTAGTTTCAAAGGTTTTAAGCTTGGGTTAGAAGTCGTTTTGTAATATTTTATTTTATTTATTGTAGTGAAAGAATATTTCAAATCCAGAACACATTTCTATTTTCAGGTGGTTTGTTAGACACCTACAGGTTATTCAACAAACTGCAATTAGACGGTAACCTTGTAGAAATCCCTAGCGTTAGAAGTCAGGTGAAAACAGTCAAAGATAAGTCGCGATTACGGCGACTGAGGAGAAATAAAGAAATAGACTTCGCAGAAAACGCAGTTATAGACTATGAAACTTTATACCGGAAGCCTATACGGAAAGCTGTCAACGATTTCAATATGGATGACATGGGTGAATGGAATGCATTACTTCAAGCACTGCATAGACGGGACGATACCTTCTATATCGTGGGCTTTGGCAAAGGAGAACATCTTTTGCTACCAGCAGTGTCACATAACATTACAAGACCACCGAAGATGGCGTTAATTTTACCAGCTAGGAGTGGTAATGGTAAGTTTTTAAAATCCGTCCTGTGCTCTTCAATAATGAATAAAAAATCGCTGCTATAAAGTTCATGTTTGTATGAATCCCTCATTTACTGTAGGACCTTTATAAAATTCACCTAATCAGTCTTTTTATTTCAGATTCTCTTATGAACGATCATGTAACACTGATGCAAATTGATTGTTCAGTCGTCAATACAACACTCGTTAAGTTAAAATCTGATGCGCTGCCCGAGAGTTTAAGAAAACAACCTTCCAATGACGCTACAACGGAAAACGAAGATAAACAAGACAATACCACTAGCTCTTACAAAACAAATAACGTTAATGTTGATACTAACCTTTTAAAAAACACTAGTAATAGTCTATCAAATGATTCAAATAATCCAAATGTGCCACCTAAAGAAGTAGACGTGGGCAAGGACGACTCGTTTGCCCACTATTTATTTTCTAAATACGAAAGTTCTAAAGATAGTCCAGTGAAAAGGCCGCGCAGTAAAAGTAACAGAAATATGCAAAAAGAAATTCCTACAAGTTCTAATACTTAACAGTTTAAGCTGAACATGATTTAATATTATTTTCAGTCCTAATGAGCATAGTTTTGGACTGCAGAACCAATTCTTGAGTTTTTCTTCTTATAGCATTGTTAGCCATGTCTTAACATAAAAGAGCCGCTAGGTATAATAACCGCCACGAGTCGTGAACACAAACGTCAAGTAAATTTTTGGATTTTTGGGTTCCTTCCTGGGTTTTTCGGGGCGCCGACGCTGCACGCGATCGGTCCGACAGACGAAGCAATCGCATGTAGCGTCTGCGCCTCCAAAAAACCCAGGAAGGAATACCAACCTTAAAATAAGTTGTTCTTCTTTTAGCAATGAATATAGGCTCTTGGGGAACTTGATTGTTGAGCAGATTGTTTACCAAACAAGTTGATAGTCAAATTTCCTCACTGTACGTAGCTTTGTCCAATAGCTACATATGAATTTACAAAAGTGTCAATATTTTCGTTCTGCAAGTGATTACAGAACGAAATTTTCGACGACTGCATTCAAAAAGATATAGGAATTGATACTTATACTTTAAAATAACACTATTAATATTATAAACAAAAATACAATAGATTTATTATATAATCGATCTCAATATGCCTGAACCGTAAGGTATGGGATTACTGTTTTAATAGCTAGAAAAGATTTACCTGAAAATATATTATTTATGTTCATTGTAAATAGTAGTATGAAAGAATAGAGATATAGTTTTTGACAAGCCTACTTATGTATGAAGCCAAAAGTAATATAACTGTGTTGGCTGTGTGTGTGTAATATTATAGCAGGTTATATATATCATATGAAATATTCCATTTACTGATCTATTTTGGTCGAATAGTAATATTATATAATTTATCAAAGCTAGTCTTTTAGTCATGGCCTCAAAACTGCTCGCAGGGCCTTTGGCGTGAAGCTATGACTTTAAATGGAGTTAGTACGTGTTTGCGTTGAGTTGGCAATTTAAAATTAACCAATCAAAATGTGTATTTTATTGTATTTCTCGGTATACTTTGGTGACGTAACAACTAATATAAAGTATTTCTTTTTTATAATAAATAAAGTAGGCAAATGGAGTTTATGCCCGGTGCCGAAAATCAACACAAAAAATTAAGAATATCATTGCCATCAGCCAATCGTGTCACTTGATTTAAATTTTGACAAATCGATAATGTTCGTTCCAAAAACCATGTGTTAGAGAGCCTGTCACTACATATACACGTATGAGTGACAGAGATGACGCTCTTTACAGGTCTGTCTGTGCGCTCTACAAAGACAAACGTGTTCTGAAACGTTATCGACCTTCATCACGATTGGTGAGGATTTTAATACATTATCAATTAAAAAAAAAAAGCACCACTAGCATATTGCTGCACAGTTTCTGTGCTGACCCTTAACAGCCACGTACTATAGCAACATTTAATTCGTCCTTAGTGTTAACTGAGTACTCGATGCGTATCCGTAACTCTTGTGGCACACGCCAAATAGAATCTGTATAGAAATCAGAAGTGAACTTAAGTAAGACAAGAAGGCCAATTCTACTAATAAATATTAAAAACGTTTAAAGTCAATCAATCGCAATCTCATCTCGGCAACAATCAATGTCCAAAAATGTAGGTACATTAGAGTTATTTTTGACAGACTGAGACATTAGATTGCGATCGTTCATAAAAGTTACTAGAATTACCTCCAAGGTCAAGTTAGGAATAATTTGTTTTAGTACACATGTCCATAATTTAACTAAATAAGTAATTTTATTATTGTACCTCAACCTAGTTATTTGTTGTTTAGTGTATATTTTCAAGAGTTTAGGTCGGAACTGGAAACAGTAAAGATTTAGTTCTCTTTTTCGTTCTCCTAATCGACTTAGGACTGGTGAACTAGCTGGTAATTATAAATATTAATTGTATTATTTATCGACATATTACTTAATACTTACCTATCTTAAGTAGCGTTGTCATAACTATTAATAACTATCACAATATTAATTTATATATAATTTTATCACATGTTGTTTATGTATAGTTTATTTCACGGGATATAATTACTTGTTCACATACATATTTTAAGGTTACAAAGTAATAATTTATGCACCTTTTTTGTATAAAAATCTGACTTATTGTTTTTTTTTATTTCCGTGAATCAAATATTCAAGTTATAAATAAATTATATACATTTTTATATTTTTTTAAATTTATTTTACATAACACATACCATCACGCCTGTATTCCCCGAAGGGTTAGGCAGAGGTGTAACAATGTACACCCACAGTTCGCCGGTATGGTTAGGTCCCATGTAATAGGGGGCGAGCCTATTGCCATTAACCGGGCACAAATCCAAACTCCGAGCTGCTACTGAAAATTTCATAGCAAAACCCAATAACACTTTTTGCTCGACCTAGGAATCGAACCCAAGACCTCTAGCGTAGCAGTCGCGCTTAGGACCACTAGGCTACCGAGGCAGTTTATTTTACATCCACACATATTTGTTTTTTATTAACTAAACAACAGAAATGAACCTTTGCTGTAGATGATTGTATATAGGGTTATTTGTAAAACAATGACAACCTCTCAGGACTATGTTACTAACATCATAATCAACAACTTTTGTTCTATGACATTTAAAAATTTATTATATTTTTTATCATCAGATTTTCATACAAAAATAAAAACATTTAAATTGAACGCTCTAAATGTTACGAAGTCTATGCGAAGCAAACGAAATCGATAGTAGAATAGCGACGGGAGCGGGGTTAGGGCGGCGGGGGTGTTTGTACTTGATCTATTTACAATTTTACGGAAATCCTTCAGTCGGTCATTCGCTTCGATGCGCTTGCGTTGCTTGATTCTGTAAAAAATTATAGAACAAAAGTTGTTGTTTATGATGATGGTAATACAGTCCTGCAAGGTTGTAATTGTTTTACAAATAACCCTGTATACATATTAGGTAGTAAATTATTCCTTTTTCGAAAATTATACTTACATAATGCAAAGCTGGGGTGTATCATTTTATTGTGCAATAAAATAAAGGCAAGGCGTGCTTCGGCAGCCAGCGTCTCTCTCACTGACTGCACTCCATACCGTCTGGAAAATAAATTGAAAAAAGGGAAGTATTTACACACGACCAAGCTAAACTAAGCTGTAAGCTGAACTCTCATTGTATGGGAATCCTGTATAATAAAAGCGAGAGAGATCAGCGTAAATTGGTAAGTTCTGGCTTGATATGTAGTCGTGCGCATGAAAACGTTACCCTTTTGAGTTTTACCACCGTCGGTACAGAATTTGAAGTTTCTGAACGCAACATTTTTGACATATTACCACCAGCTATTTTTGACGTCACTGTCAGTGTCAATCTTGACAATCAAATAATAATGAATGTCAATGCAAATGTTGTCTAAAAGTAACCTCAAAAATATACACTACACAGAGACCAGTTAATAAAAAGATAAGTGAAAAAGATGAGTGAATAAAATACTGATTACACTGCTAAATTATTTAGTAGCTACCTATAAAACGTTCCAGTAAAATGAACTGTATTCGACTACTACGCCTAGCCGAACGGCAACAATTCAAAGTGTTTCAGACAACTTCGGCCAGATGTGTCTCAAATCATCCTATTCGTTTCATGGAGACCCAGAACATGTGGAGAGAAAGAGACGGTGTATCTAAACGATGGCAGTTGATATATAAGGCACCCATGGATACAGCATTAAATTGGGCTTCCACATATTTAACCTTGTCCACAACTATTGTTGGAGCTGGCTCACTTTACTATACCGCTTTTGTTTTTGATCCATCTGAAGCGTATAGCCCTGTAATAGTTGGTGAAGATGTGGTGATTGCTAACAGCCCCATGGAATGCTTTGTTTATCTTGGAGCATTTATTGCATTGCATGCCGCAGTAAAAGTATTGATATCAAAATATGTCATCAGGCTGTATCAGGATGGCGACGAATACTTAGCAATATTTAGAGGTCATATCTACAATAAAATAAGGAAACATAAATTTCATTTGAACAAGTTCAAAAAATTGAATCCAACTTTTGTAGTCTCATGGGGTGATGCTAGGTTTGATCTTGATAATAAACATGGAATAATATTGGAGAATTACTTCAAGACTCCTGAACACTTCAACTACTTGTTGAATAAAAAGAGTGCTGATAAACCAGATGATAACTAACTAAGCATTGAAATAAGTAATGTAAATATTATTTTTGTGTAGATTTAGTTTTAGATGTAATGAGCTGTTGAATAAAGTTTGTATAATACAAGTACATAATTTGTTTTCAATTTACCCAATAAATGCCATGCAAGAAATCAATCCTCATGCCATCTCTTTATAAGAAGGGGCCTTTGCCCTCCAGTGGGATGATCGTAGGCTGATCAAAATAAATAAATGACAATTAAAATCCTGAAAAACATAAGATTTGGAACAATGAGTTTAACTTAGGTTGTTAATGAAATAATAATTTAAATTATAACATTATTTTTAATATCACTGCTAAATAACTAATCTACAAACTGTAATAAAGTTAAAATCCTCCAGTAAATGCATTATTCCATTTGTATCTTGAATCTCTTTTTAGTGTGTCCGAGTCCATTTTCTTTTTGCTATTTTCAAATTGTTCTAAAGCCTCAATTTGTTCTTGTTTTGGGACCAACTTCTTGGTGACCAAACATTGGCCGTTTTCTTTCAGAATAGTGTAATTTATATCATCTTTGGTTGGCTCTCCGTAAGGGAATTCAATTGGTGTGACTTTTATTAAATGCTTTATTTTCCAAAGCTTTGAGTTCACTTCAGGTATATTTTTAACTACAGCAACTTGATTTTCGCACTAAAAATAAAAATTGATTAATGAAAGTTTGGTGTGATCCACAGTCATACTACAAGCAAAAGCTTTGCTGGATCTTCAAATTTCTTGTTACTCTTGGAAATTAGTAACTTAATGATGTTGGCTATTTGGGCAGTGATAAAATAAATGCCATATACTACAGTGTTTTGCGAGTCTAAAAAGATAAAAAGTATTTTACACTTACTTCTTCCAAAATGTTAAATTCGCGAAGAATATCTTTTAGCCAGTGTGGCTGATGTTTGCTGGGTTTGACTCGCTGAATTCTAAATAACTTAGGTGGCGTGTGTTCAGGGTCTTTATAATCAGGATATCTGAAACAGTTTGCATAGTTACACTTCGTGTACGAAATAGTATACAAAAATTTTAAAGATTCACATCCGATGAAGCATCTCATACCTTGGATAGTATACTATGCCCCCTGGATATCGAATGCCACCAGGCGGTTTATAGCCTTTCGATCTAGATATTGAAACTAAGGGTCTAAACACTTTTAGCAGTTGTCTATTCATTTTATTTATTTTGATCACAAATTAAAAACTCAGATTCTACTTATTGTATAGTATAACCTCAAAACACATTAAATCTTTGAAGTTTGTGATTTCGTTTGTTGCCATACTAACATTTTTAAACTCAAACCTAGCATGTTTTTGTTTATGGCAATGTTTTTTCTACTTTTTCTTATGGCACATTAGTATTTTGTGCTTTATACTGCCCCCCTTTCTCTTTTTACCCTATTTGAAATTTAAATCGCTTTAAAAAATATTTTGAAGGTTCATTTTCTAGCAAATTGACAATGTTTTGGATATCTATGCACTAACGTCAATGTCGTAATACAAGTCGTGTCGAGTATTTTCAAAAGTTTGTTGTGCAATTTTACGGGGGAATCGGTTTTATTAATTTTTAGTTTAATTTTATATGATTATTTAGTGAAATATTTTATATGATTGCTAATGCTTTTGTGAAGTTTGTTAATGTATTTTTAAAGTTACGACAAGGCGTATTTTGAAAAGATACTGACTTAATGAAGAAAGTTCGGTTTGAGAGTCCTGTAAAAGTTTTAAAATCCATGAACATGAACGAGCGTGAGTGCCACTCACCTCGTCCACTTATCGAGAGGCAGTTACATGCTAATATACCCGATATATATAGTTACCCGAAGCTTTTACCTTATAGTAATGACCCAGTGCAATTGTTTGAATGCAGCAATAGTTCCCCATATCCAATAATGAACAAAACGCCGTTGCCAGGCCATCAGAAGGGACCTGACTGGTCACCGTCTAACGACTTGGAACTGAGTATGCTTGAGGCTTCGTACCATGAGCCTCGAAGACCTACATTTTGTAGGTCTATCCTGAAGCCTGCAGATATCAATCATAAAACTGTTGAAACTAATACAATGAAACATGTTCCTCAAAGTTATTCTCAACCGCAACCTTCCATCGAGAATAAAATGGTGAAACCTCCAAACATTCTTGTCAAAGATAATGATTTCTTTTTAAAAAGGGACAACTTAGACAAATTCCGTTTAGATATGAATCCCATACAAAAGCAATTGAGTAAGCTAAGCTTAGACAAAGAAAATGACCCTTTTACTAAGAAATCAGAAATAATGCAAATGGCAGCAATAAGTCTACCAGAAAACATTAAACAAAATCTGCCACAGCCTACTAGTATTGATAATATGGACTGTAGATGTCATCACTGCATTAAAACAATTATTTCACCAAGTGTGCAGTATCTGGCAAATGAACAAACACCTCAGTATCAAATGGCCAATTGTAAGCCTAATTTTACTGTTCAAAATCCTAGCAGACACAATCAATGTCCATGTAGGTTGCCTCCACTACCCAGCAGATGCGCCTGTTGTAGCCATACACCATCTGCCAGACAATACCAATACAACACATGTAACATAGACCATGTAGCTAGTCCAAAAATTAATGCAGTTGACAAAAAAACCTGGGCAATCGAGAAATATGAACAAAGCAAGAAGTCGGACTCCATGGAGGTTGAAAAACAGACTAATGTTACCAAGGAGAAGAGGGAACCAACTGTTTCTGATCTTTTTAAGATTATAAAGCTCCAGAATGAACAGCTACAACTGCTGCAGGAGAAGGTAGATAAGTTCATCACAGCCAGTCAACAAACACAAGTACCTGTGCAGACTCATACAACAGAACATGTAGCTATTGATAGAGTTGGCAATGAACAGCACAAAATTTCTATTGGAGTCATGACCAGCTTTGAAATGGTCAGAACTTCAACAGTAATCAATAAGGAGATTTTAAAAACAAATGACAATGCTCAAATACAATGCAACAGGTCCCAAATAAGTATAAAGGAGGTTTTATCCAAGGGAACATCTCCTAATCCAAACTTTTTGGATGGTATTACTCCTGTGGGTGAAACTATGAGGGCAGAGTTTGAAGCTGAAGGAAATGCTGCTACTAATGGTGGTATGCTTCAACCTGCTGAAGCTGCTCTTGCTGAGGAGAAAACATATAACGAATTGAGTCTGTATAATGTTCAAGTAGATAATGCCACCACTCCTCTTATGTCGCCTGAGCAGAGCTTGTATTTGGATGTGAGAGATTATAGCGAGTAAGTTTATTTTATATTTAGCCATTTTATAGACTTTTTTATTGTATTATTATGGTAACAAAATATAAATTTTAGAGTATAATGGCGAGCAGTAATCTGTGATTTGCAATTATATGCACACAAAATCCAAACCCACATTTGAGTAGATGTTTCCTCACTCCTCAACTACTCTGTTGATTGCTTGAATCCAAATGAATCTTACTTCATAAGACCCTTATAGACCAGTAACCAGTAACTGCCCCCCCTTGGGCTCATTGTGGCCAGCATGACTATTGAGCGTGAGGTCCTGGGTTCGATTCCCAGGTCGGGCAAAAAGTGTTATTGGATTTTTCCATGAGTAATTTTTCAGTAAAGCCGTTGGTCCTGTGCCTAATC
This sequence comes from Caradrina kadenii, assembly GCA_947462355.1. Lineage (NCBI taxonomy): Eukaryota > Metazoa > Arthropoda > Insecta > Lepidoptera > Noctuidae > Caradrina > Caradrina kadenii. Next base: position 4,793,048 of record OX381674.1, read on the forward strand.
TCTCCCCACTTGTGTCGGATTGTCGTCCCATCGGACTACGAGAGTTAGGGAAGAGGGAGTGCGCCTGTGTTAGCACACACTGGTGCACTATAATATCTCCTTGGCTAGTCTGAATAAAGATTAGCTGCTGTGGGCGGAATCGGTCTGGAGAATACATCTACATAGACCAGTAAAATTTAATGTTGAAATCTACAATTATTAATGAACTACCCACAAAAATACCTAACAAAGGAAAAGTTATTATATTATCACAAAATTTGAATGAGATGTGACTTTTCTTTCAGTTCAGAAGCAGAAAGTGATGATCAATCTAATGTTGGATGGACATATTACAACAAAGTTATGGTAAATACCAGTGCAATATCTTTCATTTTTTAGTTTATAAAATCAAACCTTGTTTTAATGTTTTATTGTAATTTTCAGACCCATGTAAATGGTATGCTGCAGGATTCAGATATGCCTTCCTCAGCCAGTGCTCTGTACAGAAATACAAGACAACAGATGCAGACTGTGCAAATGCAAATTGACAAAACCAATGTTAGTGTTACTAAAAGGTAAATGAGGGTATAGATTTTCTACTCTAAGCACTTTTTTTTTATTGGGGGGTGGGAAATCATCACATGACTTCTCCCGGCCTGGGCGGGGCCGGAGGGAGTGTCAGACTTTTAGTGATTAAAACCCACCTATGTTCCTTCTTGTGCCCTTTGCGTTCCGGGGACGCGGTATCTCTTACGAACAACCCGCTGCCCCAGCAGACTCTAAGCACTTGGAGTGAATAAAGAGTAAAATTGATTGATTTTTTGTTTCGCAAAAACGTATTAAAGTAGGCTTGGGTGATAATAATTGGGCTTGTCAAATAAAATGAAACCACTAAAGGATTATTGTATTTCCAATTTAAAAATCGTCTCTGATCAAATGCTTTTATATCAGCACGCTTGTGTGGCCTTTAGTTAAGTTTAGGGCCTTTACTTGCCCGATTTAACACACACATAACAAATGATAACTGCATATTTCTTACTTATACTTTAAGATGATTTCATAATTTTAGAGTAAAATTCGGCGACGATCCCCTTGGGCTACACCAACCGCACATTTACGCGTCCACTGATACCAGTCTTAAGATGAACCAGTTAGCCGCCAAGTACTTGAAGAATGGACCTCCTATAGCGGCGCCACAGAAACAGGCGCCCAGGCCAGTTCCAGCGCCAATAGACATGTCTTTTGCGACCAGGAATTATATGGAAAGGCATAAATTGTTGCAAGGTAAGCAATGCTGTACGATAGTAAATTATTTAAAGTATTCGTTATGTATCCCAGATGCGTAGTTCGTGGCTTAGATAAAGAAGACAAGAATAAGGAACACCAATTTTCAGGCCATATTAATAACGGTGGTGGTTACTCACTGGCTAATGTTAGGTATGCAATTAGTAAATTACATCAACATACCATCACGCCTGTATTCCCCGAAGGGTTAGGCAGAGGTGTACCAATGTGCACCCACAGTTCGCTGGTATGTTTGAAGTCCCACGTAATACAGGGCGAGCCTAGTGCTATTAACCGGGCACAAATCTTAGCTCCGAGCTGATACTGAGGATTTCATAGAAAAACCCAATAACACTTTTTGCTGGACCTGGGAATCGAACCCAAGACCTCTAGCGCGACTATTATAGTCGCGCTTAGGGCCACTATGCCAACGAGGCAGTTAGTTAGTGAGTAAATTAAATTGCTACAAAAAACAAGGTGCCTCTTTATTAATTTTAATTAATTAATTTATTTATTAAAGCTTTATGCACAAATGTAAAACAAAATACACCGTACAAAGGCGGACTTAATGCCTTAGGCATTTTCTACCAGTCTACCTTAGGGTGATGCAGAGACAAAATATAGTAGGTGCTAAGAAGACGAACTGAAAATTTCCAAGAATAAAGTATAAAAATAAATACATATATTATACATACATACAAACAATATATACAAAGTAGATAGAGACCAAAATACATAGGTGGAGTAATATAACAAACTAATTGTGGGACGAGTCTGCTAACTTTTTATGGAATTTTTATATATAAATAAAACTTTCTTTTGCCACAATTTGTCTAATCATCCCATTTTTTTCAGGCATACCACCGTCATTGAAGCCGTCATCGCCAGGTGAGATGCCTAGATTTTTAGACGTAACCGCTTTGAAACAACAACCTAAGTTTTTATAAGTATACTATGTATTCGTAATTTTAATGTTTGTAGGTATTGTTTTTATTGTTTCAATAAGTGCATTTGTTACAGTCTAACTTTTAATATATTACTGTTACTTAGTTTAGACTAGATTTATGAATGACTTACTTAGCTTTAATGTTAGGTGTATTTATAGCGTATAAATAAAACAGACGCCTCGGTAACTACCGCGACTGTCACACTAGAGGTCTTGGGTTCGATTCCCGGGTCGAGTAGTGTTATTGGGTTTTTCCATGAAATTCTTAATAGCATCTCAGAGTTAGTATTTGCGCCCGGTTAATGGTAATAGCCTCGCCCCCTATTACATGGGACTTAAAAATATACCGGCGAACTGTGAGTGTACATTGGTGCACCTCTGCCTAACCCTTCGGGGAATACAGGCGTGATGGTATGTATGTAAATAAAACAGACGCCAGGTTCTGAACAGACATTTATTTTAAACCTCAGAGAAATTAACAGAGTAAAACCCTACATTATATAAGTAGGTACACATTTGTTACTGGAACAGTTGTTTTTATTATATTACACTTATATTTGTTCAGTATCTCGGGTTTATTTTGAAGTATTATAGTAATATACATTAACTTTGTCTACGTATACGATATAAACAATAAATTTAATTTCATATAATGTGCTATTTTAATTTTGTTTCACACAATATCACATTTTGTCGAAACAGGGTGATTTAGGAAAATCAGCCGCATGCACAAGAATTCTTTGTTTGACTAATACTGAGACTAGAATAACGTGCATTTAAAAGTAGTTATATATCTATTCTCGCATACATGCTCATTACTAAATGCAACAAGTAACGTTTGCCATTAACGGCCATGCGGCTTTTATACTCTTATTTAAAAACGTATAGATCTTTAATAAACATCTGAACTACTATAACATCATTATATTTTTTCTTTCAGAGGTATTCAAATATCTCTTACAGGCAATAAAATTGTACTTCCATAATTTTGGATATGGCAATAAAAATATATGTATAATACACCAATATTCTGCTTAATACATTTATAATATATTTTCTATGTTCAATATTCTTCGTAACTTTTCCTATGATCGAAGTGGGAACTATGTATTAACAGCACAATCATAAACTAAGAGACATTATAAAAAATGTACAATCTTATTGTGTAGCTTATTTACACTAACATTTCAACATACATTATTGGGACACATACATAGTATTACATTAAAGAAACAAAAGAACGTTCTATACCAATTACTTCTACGTGTTAACTATCGAAAAGCTTACATGCTAAAAGACTTGTCTGTATTACAATACATTTCATTTTCAATTGGACAAAACTTTACAACTACATATTGTACACACATAGTTTTAATTCTCATGTGATATCAGCATTCATAATAATTCTTAGGATCTAAACTTATCGCTATCAGTTTGGTTCTTTTCTTTGGTTAGTATTATACATTTTCGCACGACATCGAAACACTCAACACACTACTAGATTTCTGTAATATAAGTAAATAGGTAACTTTAATTAATACATTTGAAATATTAATACTACTGTTACTTCTCTATGTACATTGAAGATAATCTGTATTAACACTTAAATAAGATTTCAATTCTCTTGCATCGCAAAATATTACAGTTTTACACTATTTAGTCTAGAAAGATAACCAAATAATTGGATGGCACTTCTTTTCTGGTGTCAATGAGACTTTCGAAATATAATATTATACTCATTTCATCATATTTCGTATAATCCTAAAGAGAACTATTTTACATCACTTTTTTGTCTTACATGTTGAAGTCAAGTGACTAGAATATTACATTAAAACATGAGATTCATCATTTAAATATAAATATTAATATATTTGAATTACATAGTATCTGTAGTTACACTGTACATTGTATATTTTTGTAAAAATTGTTGCTAGGTCATAAAATTTCTTAACCATTAAATTATTTTAACATTGAACGATCATCTAGGTACATCGTAACTGTTAGTTTTTAATATAATTTTGTTATCAGTATGTTTCCCTTATATTGAGCATATTTTTTTGTGCAGAGCAATTTGGTAATTGTATACATATTTAAATGGTTCTTATTTTTCTTACTTCAATAGCAGGGAAGAGAAATATAAATTTATTTTTATATAGTTTTATTTCTGATAAATCTCCAATATTGCAACAATGATAGAATATTATAGTAGTCAACGTAAAATAGTTTCATACTAATTTGTTCATACGCTCTTCGAAATATAGTTTATTTTTCACTACACATCACCCATATTTGTTATATCACATCTTTGCCATTCAAAATTATCCCTCTAATACCTACTGTACTAACCCTACATGCAACGTCACTACTTGATTAAAAATAATTTTCTTTATAGATTAAATGTATATCTAGACATTTTAAGTTGACTGCACACGACATAGACTTCGTATGAAGTTCTCTACAGTGTTCCTAAGACTAACAATGACAATGTTTTGCAATTCTGAAAGTTGTGTCGTGTGTAGACAATTTTTCCAACACTCAATACCTATAGGTACCTACGGTTGTATACCTAGCTACTCGTACATTAAAATTGTGCACCTGGTTCCGTATTCGTTAACAAGCTACGAAGTTAGTTTTGTTGTCTACGTATCACTTATAATGTTTCGTCGTCACCTCCTCCTCTTGATTTGCTGTCTAGTCTCAGCTCCGCTAGTCTCTGCCGAATACTATTTGGCCTGAAACATGTAAAGTGGCTCTTATTGCACCGCTTTTAGGCTTGTAATGCGGCGCATGCAGCATGTGAATTACACACGCTTTTAACCTACTTTCCTAAAGCAGCACTAGTGCGGTAATGGAATATTTTTGTTTTAAATCTCAGCAAAAAGTTTAACGTTTTAATGCTTTATATATTTTGAGAATAAAAGAACTATGTTAATTGATTTAACACTAAATTATAAATAGTTTGCATAATTTTAGATTATAATACGATTACATTTTTAAGAATTAATTTAAAATGTACCTGTCAGAAAAGTAGGATGTGACTACTTGATCAGCGGAGACCGACTGTCGTTGGTATGCTCCTGCGCTCAAGTTGCTCTGCGGGATCTTGTAGATGCGCACGCACCGCCCGCTGTTTTCTGGCAGCACTGGAAATTAAAACAACAAACATAAGAGTGGTTGCAGAATTGACTTTTCTTTTGAATTATGATTGGTAATGCTAAATATTTGCGTTGTTTTTTTTTTACTTTTCTGCCAGTGGGATCACTGATCTACAATATACACGTTAGAATTACCTACTGATAAACTATTTTGCCTTAATAACAGACCTCATTTACCCTATCTTTCTATCCTGTTGAAGATGTTTTATAGACAAACCTTGAGGAGATGTCGGTGGTGAGATCGGAGCCATTCGTGTCAGTGGCGGTCTAATGTTCTCCTGCTCCGAAGAAATGGAACTGCTTCTGCTTGATGCAGAATTATTCTCCGAAGGAGCAGTGCGGTTAATATTGTAGGGGTCTCCTCTGTAGAAAAACAAAATGATTCTTAGATTCTTAAAAGAACACGTTTTTCCATATCGAAGATACGGTACTATAACGGTCGATTTTAATAAGCTTACTGTGTTCAATTTCTCTTTGAGTTAATGTCCTCGAGAAATCTAAGACACGTATAACAGAAAAGCTAGCGGTAATGCTCTGTTGAAGATTAATCCAAGTTTCGCTGGTGACAGTTGTGAACTTCCGAAAGTTATTACTTTGATGTCAAGTAGGTAGATTAGCGTTTTATTAATTCTCAGAGTTGCTATTCTTGTCTAACATCCAATTTCCTACTACTATTATAAATGTGAAAGTTTTTGACGATGGATGGATGTTTGTTACTGTTTCACGCTTTGTGTCAACACGTGGGAATTTTTATCTCATTTTCATGTACCCGTGGGATAATTTAGGACTTTAGTTAAATTCTGAAGTCTTCGCAGACGACCGACGTGTTAGTTAAAATTAAACCTCCAAACTCCAGTTTAGACGATATTTATGGAAAGAAATGACGTTCCTCACCTGTCGTGGTTGTCATCTTCATCGAGAGAATAAGGGCCGCATTGTTTGCTCATCTGCCTGACGAGCTCGTCGTGTAGGCTGAGGCACGGATCTATCTCCCGACTCAAAGGCACGTATTCCGGTGCGCATGCCACATAGAATATATCCTGAAACTTAATGTGTGTTACTAAAGTAGGCTTTCAAGTTACCTTGGCAGATATGAAAAATGTCCTTCATGCTGTTTTTTTTTTGCGAGAAAACCATATTTTTACGCTTTTGTTGAACATTGAACTTAAGATTTGACTGCTGTTTGCGGTGATCCCGAGAAGGTTTCATTGATTACGCAACAATTAACTCTGTTTCTGTTGTATTTTAGTTCATTGTCAATTAATGAATCTGCATAATGCTGCATCTAAGTTGGTCCCTCTGCTACAGAACTGTGGTGTCCTCTATAAAACGCCACTTTGAACAAAGGACGGCCGCGGTTGTATAAATAAAGTCTTGTATCCAGTTCAAATACCTTAGATAACGACTTATAAAGCGAAAAACAACTATCCCTTCTAACATAGCTGAGGATTTCATCTTTTTTGCAAGACCTTAGTTTGGTTTAGGACCTCGAAGTTGACTAATGAAGCACCAAGATCGTAAAAACAAACATTAGCGGGAATTGTGTATCTAGGTGGTAGGCACATTTCGTAAAACAGCTGTTAAAGTTTTGCTGATTTTTTGCCGTATATGGTACTTACTCTTCGCCCGCAAAGCAATTTCAGTCCAGGTATGCAGGCTGCGTGTACTAGGGATCCATTAGCAACTAGTCGTATTTCTAATAAATCTTCGGCAAATGCCATAATGTAGGGGAAAGCGCATACTGAAACAAAGATATTTATTGTCAAAATAAAATAGTATTTTCAACAGGAACAAACATTGGGGTACTTTTACAGGGTGGATGCGATTTGGTCGATTTTTAGTCGGTAACTCAAAAAACTGCGTCGTTAGCCTAGTGGTCCTGAGCGCGACTGCTACGCTAGAGGTCTTGGGTTTTATTCCCCGGTCGAGCAAAGCGTTATTGGATTTTTCTATGAGATTCTCAGTAGCAGCTCGGAGTTAGGATTTGTGCCCGGTTAATGGCAATAGACTCGCCCCCTATTACATGGGACCTAAACATACCGGCGAACTGTGCCGAACATTGGTACACGTTTGCCTAACCTTTCGGGGAATAAAGGTGTGATGGTATGTTATGTTATGTACTTAAAAAAGTCAAAATTTATAGAACAGAAGATTTTTTCTTATCACCCACCGGTGAAAAAAATCCTTGTGAGAGGGTCTATCGTGTACTGGGTGTGAGTTTTTTCTCTCATGATCTATAACAAGCGCGTTAGAATTTTATATGGGAAAAGTTATAGCGCCACCTGGTGGTCACTAGGAGAAACCCAATTTTTCATACAAAATCAAACGCGCTCTTGGTTCGATTGGTCGAACGTAAGTCGAAAAAACTCACACTAACCACCCTAAATCCATGGAAAAACTTTTCATTACGGTGTCCAATTCACCCGTTATTCGAAAGAGAAGAAGACTTTGGGATGCAGTTTTTGACAGAAAGCGGTGAGCTGGTTTAAAAGAACGATGTTTTCATATCCATGTCCTAGTTCTCGAAGAAAATGTGAATTTATGGAAAGTTTCAGAAACAATATTATATTGGTCCTTACCTACTGCTGCAGGCACAGTTGTCCAATGGAAATCATATTCACTATCACTTTCTAGTCCTTTGCTTGTTAATCTTTCAAAATGGCACGTATCTGAAAACATTTTTATTGTGTTTTTAAATTCGGTCCCAAAATAAACGATTTGGTGGAATTAGAAGGATACCTACGATTATAACATAAAACAATTTGACCATCTCTCTCGTCTCCTATACGCAAGGCGTTGACGAGAGTTCCACGACGAGGTCCGCTATCTTCTGAGTTTTCTGCGCGTTTGATTGCCTGCAAAGATCAATATAATCTTATATAATAACTCAACCAGAAATTGTGCTGAACAGACTGACTTCAAATTCTACGCGCATCTTTTAGAGTGAGCAGGAACAACTTTTATTGTGGGACCAACTCTGAAAACATAGTAGCTGTTCCATACATTTTGTTCGTTCGTAGACCATGTTTTGTAGGAAACAGGTGATTATTTTGTTTATATTTCGGAGTTGAAATTGCCCCATAGTTAAAGTTCATATTCCAAGTATTTGTACTCCTTAAGTGAATCTTTTTAGCTCGAAAAGAAATGTTCAAGATTGGAAAGTGTTTACCTGGCCTGTTCCAGATTCTAATACTTCCCAGTGATGCTTGTATCCAACTACCATGATTCCTACTTCTCCATCCATAAGCTTGATCAGTATAGGAGATTCACATAGTTGGATATCCTGCAAAGGTATAAGAACCATGTATTTTTTATTTCCTTGCGCAATAGTTGGCCAAAAGTTTGTCAGTGAGGTCCAAAGTAGAAACTTACTTTGATATGTGTATATTCGAAACCCATCTCGTTGTCAGTCTTTGATTCTTCAATCATAAGCATTACTCTTCTACCAATTGCTACTGCTAATGTTGTTTTACCCCCTTCACCTAAAGTTAAAATTCACGTGTTCATTTTAAACTAAACTTTCTCTTGACTTTGTCTTATTTTTTTCTGCTGTGTTTGGCAATGTAAATACTGTGAAAATATTCGTATTTAATATTACACATGCTTACCAGTTTCTAGTAGATCGAAATAATGTGCAGTCTTAGTCCGCGGAAGCCTGGCATGCTTGCAGTCCTGTAACGGGCGCATGGCCCAGGCGCCGGCGCACAGCTCCTGTATGGGTAGCGCGTATAACCCTGCGCCTCCCGCACCGCCAGTGGTGGACCCACCCCCTGCCACCACGCGAGCTCCCACGCGGAACAGACCCGCTCGCTCACTCACTCGAGCAGCTCGAACGCAGCCTTCCCATCTTAATACTACGCGAGTTGTCCCACTTTCTGTTAGGAACACAAAAGTCTTACAAATTCAATACATCCGAATTCTAAAAAGTTTTCTAATACTTACCTCGATTCCAACTTTGAAATAGGTCTTGACTTGACGTGACAAACCTTTAAGTTGACAGTTGATCCTTGTCTCTTGTAATAAAAGAAAGTGGGCAAGTCGAGGGCATTATTACAGAAAAGTATAGACGCCGATCACTTTCGAGAGACGTTGAGAGGATTCGAGGACGTTTTTGCGCGTGTAAGACTGCTGAGTTCTTCAAGAGACAAATTGTATAGAACGTTTAAAAAAAAGGGAATTCAGTACCTTCTAAAATGTATGTGTTTGAAGTAGTAGATAACAGAAGTCGTCCCTCTGCCAGTTGTTCGGCACAGACCGGCGTGGCTGGGAGTGGAGCGGCGCGCCACACTTTACCTTCCCATGGGGCTCGTCGGGAACCGCCACATCCTGAACCCATTAATTTTGTTACAACAACAAATCTTGTTAATGCGAAAACGCGGATATGAATCAAATTGGTTTGCTCGATTAAGTATTACTTATTTTTTCTTAGTTTTGTATTATAGAAAGTGCAATAAAAGTTATAGAATCGGATATCAGACTAGCTACCTGATGAAACTAAGCTAGTAGGAGCATCACCACGCAACACAGCATCGAGTTTGAGTGCTTGTCCCACGTGCAAGAAGTGTTCGGTCCGCGCGGCGCCTGCGCCGCCAGCCCCCGCACTGCCTGACCACACGTCAGACAGCGCTCGACGTGATAGCATCGGCTGAAAATAGGAACCAAGTTATTTAGAAGAAGACGAAGAGGGGAAATCTAAAATAGTGTAGTAGGGAGGAGGAGATCGCAGAAGGTAGGACTCTTTTGACTTTTTTTGAAAAGCGTCGAGTGTTTAGCCTAATTCGCGTGGTTATGACTCTTCCATTCCTTTATGATGATTTGGGGCTTTTAGTAGGACTTGCACAGTCAGGCCCCTTAATGTCCCGAGTTTGCCGTCAGCTCGTCGCCTATTACTTGAGATTTTGGTCTCATTTTCGATTGGATTCAACTGTATTTATGTCTCTGGCTAGCCATTCCTCACAGGTGTGATAATGATATGAATATGATCTGGAAGTGAAAGAAAAACATATTTTTAGAGCAGTCCACTAGTAAGCAGAATTTGTTTGCGAAACAATAACGCTAGTGTGTTTAAAAAACGGAATAAGGCAATTTTTGTGCATAAAACAGAGTTTTTAAAACTTTAAGAACGAGTACAGAATGTAGTTCTTTAAGTAGAAGCTCAACTCCTTTAGCATACTACAAGCTTGGTTTTTGTTCAGATCCTAACTAGAAAGCTGCGCAAAAATAAACTCCATCAAATGCTTGCAAAGTGCTTACGCTTAACTAAATTATAAGCGCTTGTGACATGAAACACTTACGGTATTATGTATATGTGTACTCATATAACTACTACAATAAACTAAGCAGAATATAACGCGATCCTTCTAACATTCAGAATTTCAGAATGTGTAGGTACAGGTGCAGCTAAAATTGCTGTTTTAATTAGAAAACTTCGTAACAAGTATATCCTAAAAGGGGAGACTAATTAAAACTTCTAATCTAGGAAGTAGACAAAGAAAATTTGGAATTACGGAGTGCGTGTCAAAGTGAAACTTACCACCTTATGGTCGGAGCAGTGTTCCGCGTAGATATCCCTTATGAGCGTGTCCAGGGTTCGTTGTCGTTTCAATGCAAATGTAGGCGTTTGGAAGGCCGCTTTCTCTCCGTTCATTAACTTTACCTGGGGATTTTGTATTGTTTTTGTCAAGTTTGGATCCTTATAGCAAAAATAAATTATTCTTAGAAAACAAAAATTTTCAAAGAATAAGCGGTCATTGACCATAGCTTTCGATTAAAATGAGAAGCCATTAACATCGCAGAAATTATAAAAATTATCATAAACTGCAGAGCCATGATGATATCAACTCACCAATAGAAATTCCCTAAACAGTTGTGGATCGTTGAATATCGGTGGACAAGGTAACGATGGGCCAAACGGAGGCACTGTGTCATCACTGTAAACGCTGAGTTTGTATCCTTCTTCCACTTCTGAAACTACTGCGAATATATCTGTTTTATTTTTAAGGAATCATCCTCTTCGCTAGTCGAGTAGATAACGGTGGATATAAAAAATACCCATAAAAGCTACTGAAAACATAACATTTCTTATTTACACTAAATAAAAAGCAATGCTACTAAAAATTCACTAACCTCTAAAGCCGACTTTTATAGTGAACAATAAAAATTCATGTTATGCAGCAGACTGAAAAATATTGATAAAAGGATACGTGTGAAATGGCTTTTGACGCACTGCGGATTAAATGTATTGTGCACTGAGTCGTCTGTGAACACAATGTTGACGATGTCGTTGCCGATGTGGCGTTTCCTCTCCAGCTGCAATAAATACAAAGTTGTAGCGATATGAAGTAGGTACTTACATGTAACGGGTTGCTGCTATACAAAAGGGTGGGTTCGGCTCTAGTTCCCAAATTACTTTGAACCGGAGTTTCGTAATTCCGACTGCAATTGTATGGAGCCTAGTTCCAAACTACACCGCGGGCCTTGATAATCTTCCTTGTAGGTAGATCTACACCGTTAATTGGTTTGTTGTTTTGTTTGTTGGTGTTTATCTGCTGTAGTCCGATGTTGGCACTGTAGTACATGGCTAAACCGTGTACTACAGTGCTAGCATCAGGCTACAACTAATAATTGGAAAATTTATGCATAATGACACAACAGCCCAAATGGTAGCACTGGTGCAATCGAAGTATCACTTAGTATTCCTATCAAAGTTTGAAGTTTGTCTTCTTTTCTGAAAGTTATGGTGTCGTAAAGCTCTGTGAGTAGAAAATGAGATATATTTTTTTTCAGTTCTGTCTATTCATTTACTTTGTCTAGTCAATCAAAATCTGCTATATAGAGGGCACTATTGGTTTACTTGCCGCAGTACCACTAAGCAGCACTTGTTATACTATCACTGAGTCTCATCTTAAACTAATTTCAAAAGATAAAAGTTTAACTGAGTTTCAAAGTAAAACAACATTATTCATCACAAACTTGTAAATCTTAAAGTATGATTTGGGGCATCTTGTTGAAAGAATACCTAAATTTTTTTCGAAAAGACGCATCATAGACCCGAAGTTAAATGGAGTAAGTTAAGCCGGTTTTGTTATACGGGACAAGTTACTGAAGTTTACAATATCAGAATTGGGAAAATTTCAAAGACTTGCAATATTGTGAAATATTTTTTTGTTCAGAACACTTAAGTACTTGTAAGTACCATATTCACAAAATGAATTGGATCGTTCCAAATTTTTAATTAAAAGACACATCGTAACATTAAAGTTTAGGCTCTTTACCATAATTTTATGAACCTCACCTGTTGCTTATTATCCTTAGAAAACGGCAACATTGTCGAGACGTGAAACATAATTTCGTGTCCTTGATGCATCGTGTAAATGGAATGGCTGCCAGTCATGTCACCTGTTACAACGGGCACAATTAAGATGAGTCTAGATAACGCGTCCCTCTGCGAATTTCAGAATTTCATTTCTTGTTGGGTTTCATTAAAAACTCGTTGTTACTACGATACTCGGAATAGAAAAAGCTTCGAGTGTTTGGGCAGGATTTATTGCGAAAACAATAATCTACGCTGGAGCCCCGGCACGTGTAACCTCAGGGTCAAAGAAAATAACATTTTCTACCGTTTGTTTATTGCGTAATAAGTTGTAATAAATTGAAATATAAATGTTACCTTTGACGTCCAGCCCCCCTCGAAAACGGTTCCAGCCTCGTAATCGAATTTTATCTCCCAAAAGTGAAATAAATCTGTCCCATTTCTCGTCGCCTTTCTCTGAAAGATTTCAACATTTAAATGTCCTTTCTCAGAAATACATTTTCCTTTTAATATTTTGTGTTATATTTACCGTTGGAGAGCATTTCGTCGTCAGTCTTTTGGCCGGGTTTCATGAGCATTACTCCTATCTTAAAATTTACAGAACCCTCCTGCTCTTCAAGCAGTAGAACGTCTTTTTGTAATTCGGCGCATGTTATCTAAATGAGAAAAGGATTACATTACATGTTCGTAAATAAGGTCATAAAAATCATAATTTTAAAATGTGTAAGACAAGATCTTACCTCTCTTGGGACTTTGTCAACGCGTTCCATTGATGGAAATTGTCCTAGAATCTGCTTGACTGTTGGTCTAGTCGGCGCCTGTCCACCGCCGCTGTTCCATGCACTTGGTGGCAGATAAATCTTATGGGCACCCTATAAATGCGTTTTATTTTAATTGATAAATCAAGGTTCTGAACTTCTTACTATCGGCGAGTCTGTTTATTGTTCGTTAGAGCTTTTAGCACTCTAATGAATGGTCTTTTCCTAGCTCTCAATTTTATTGTACATTTTTTAAAGACTAGAACAGAAACACTCGTTAATGGTGTTAAGCAAGAGTAATAAAATGAGCTTAACTAATTCGTCAGATAATAAAATGGTAAAGCAATCAATATAGATAAAATCTGTTCTACGTTCCACACTTCAATAAATTAATTATTCTGTCACGGAGGCCATTTGGAACTACAGCAGTCGTTCTGAATATATTAAAGGTACCTAATATTTTTTCCATTTTTATTGTCCGGGCGATAAAGGGCGTTATAACTTAGAGCTGACGTGCGAAATAAAAGTGATTGAAATCTTGAAGGGCGCGTGCCATAACTGTAAGTAGCACTTCTCACCATTTTATTGAAGAGGATGGCTCGTAAAAGTCCCGCGCCACCTTCCTGCACCACACTTAGGAGGTACGGCTCCCTGGATCCATCCACTCCGATGTAGTTCTGATGCACTGTAAACATTTTATGATTGTAGAATATTATGACTTTGTACAATATGATTATGACTTGAAGGATTTATGGCTAAGATACAACTAGAATCACGAAACCCGGTCTTATTACTGTCCTCATTGAAACGTTAAAAACCTAGTCGCAATCAATGTTAAAAAAAAATCGTTAAATTAGAGGCATTTTTAAAACATTGAGACTGGGATATTGCGATTGTTTCTAAAAGGTAATAAGAACTGCCCTCAAGGTCTCCAACTATCGGTGTACCCACAAAACGGAAAGCGCAAATAACACTCGCAAACATTTATCTACTATAAATTAATAAGGAAAATTGTACTCTATTTTAAAGTAAATAGATTTCAAGGTAAAATCGTAAAGTTAACCACTTCGAATTATATTTCGAGGACCGACACCTACTGTACGAAGACTATGAATTCTATCAAGAAAGCAAACTTTGCCTAGGACCCATGTAAACAATTTGGAGAAGTGGGAAGTGCCACAAAACGTAGGTACCTAATACATTACAGTAAAAAAGAATTGTATAAGAGCGGGCAGGTTTTGTGGTAACATGGTAATTTTGAAGTATGTATTGGATGTGGGTAACCTCCTAGAAATTGCTTTATTTATTTTTTGTCTACGGCAAAGCCAACAGAGATTTATGACTAAAATCATAACTAGAAATAAATAATACTAAAATATACAAAGATTTTTTTTAAATCGTGTTTATACCGGCCCACGATAAATATTACCTATTTAATGACGTAAAAAAGAATATTAATATTTGATAGTTTGTGTTTTGTAAAATTGTTACACGTTCTTTTTTAGGGCTTTATTTTTCCTTACAGGACATTTCAAACCCTTGTACCAAATACACAATATCTACATAACAACTTAATATCACTCTATTGACTACTTTTTATTTATTTTTTTTGGGGTGTGGGAAATCATCAAATAACTTCTCCCGCCCTGGGCGGGGCGGGAGGGAGTGTCAGACTTTTACTGACTAAAACCCATCCATGTTCCTTCTTGTGCCCTTTGCATTCCGGGGGCGCGGTATCTCTTACTAACAACCCGCAGCCCCGGCAGGCATCGACCCTCAGTGGCCCCTTCCTTTGCTGACATCTCTTTGAGGCATGCGTGGAACACGAACGCGCCGTCGACACGGCCTGTCGTTATGCAACGTAAGGACGGTGAGCTACCCATTGCTCACCGTCCACAGGCCCGTATCTACGGTGGCCGGGAGTCGTCTCGCGACTCCATTGACTACTGATTTGTTACACACATATTAACCAACTTAAAGCCCTGTTTATACCTTTTTGGTAAATGTTTTAGTCGTACTCGGGTTTTAGTTTTTTTACTATGTTTTAACATAGCAAGTTTTATTTAAATTACTGTTTAAATTAGACAAGTATCTACGTCGAAAACAATATGGAAATGTATCTACTACCTACCTAAAACAATACGAAGGTAAACAAAACACACAGAGGTTTTTGTTTGTTGTTTACTCAGCCAAGTCAAATATTTTTGACGATTAGATGCTTTATTCATTACTGTTTTATTTATACGAGGAAACAAAAGGAATGAATTAGGTATTGTGTATCCTTGTATTTTTTAAATCCTAATAGTTATGGCTAAGAATGTTTATTAAGTAAATTTCATAAAGGCAACTCATAAAACCGCACGTCTAACGCGCGTTTCGTGTCTTCGTCTATACCTATAGATACTAGGTAAGAGACCCGTCGTACTGCCGTCCCGCGACCTGCGCCCTTATGTGTGTATAATATTTCTTCACTAGAGCGCGGTCAACGCGAAAACAGTTTGAAATAATTTCACAATATCGCAATTTTTATTATAGGTGGGAGCCGTATAAATTTTAACAGCAGCACTACAAAGCGCTTTTCACATTTCAATTTTCAAATTCCAGGAATGTCAACGACGGTATAAATAACTGCCTCGTTAGCCTAGTGGTCCTAAGCGCGACTGCTACGCTAGAGGTCTTGGGTTCGATTCCCAGGTCGAGTAAAAAGTGTTATTGGGTTTTTCTATGAAATTCTCAGTAGCAGCTCGGAGTTAGGATTTGTGCCCGGTTAATGGCAATAGGCTCGCCTCGTATTACATGGGATTTAAAACATACCGGCGAACTGTGGGCGTAACACTGGTACACCTCTGCCTAACCCTTCCGGGATTACAGGCGTGGTGGTATGTTATGTGTTATGGTATAAATAAAATGGAACATATTTTAAAGGTTTTATGTTTATGTAACTTTATTTTTATTTGAAATTTTAGTTTCAGAATGTAAAGTAGGTAGCTTCGTGAGCGTTTAGTCAGGTATAAATCTAGAATAACGAGGGTCACAGCAAGCTCAAAATAGATTATTTAGGTTTGGTCTAATATTTGTAACACGAAACGTAATTATAAATCATGCTTATGTAGGTACAGTCAGCAAAGGAGATAAGTAACCGGAGCCGCCTAATAAATTCAAAGTTTTTTAAAAACCATTTGATGTTTTTGATTGGAATTTATTATCATTAATAGAAAACGAACAGTTTATTCATTAAACCAAATTTCATTTTAAAACGGCCACCGATTTCAAAGTAAACTTCAACTATATTAGACGATCTGGTTACTTATCTCTTTTGTTGACCGTTCACACAAATATTTGTTTTCTGCTTTAGACGCCAAACAATAGAAGCTCATGCATACGTATATCATACGTACCTATAAAACGTCTTGTTGATAAAGGAATTCAATAACTTGGAGCCTTTATGCTGGCTTAGAACTTGAGATCAAATACGCCTTTTATTTCTATTGTGAGTACCTTCATTATACGAGAAGTCAGATATACCTATTACATGAGTTTATATGAGAAGTCAGTTACGTACTAACTTCTCCGCTCCGGTAAAGTTTGTAGAAAATTATGTGAACATTATGAGACCAAAATTTTATACTTTACTGATTAGTTTTTGGTGTATAAACCGTAGATAGAACCACGTACACAAACCATATGGCATTGCCATTTTGCTCAAGTCTTGTGTTTGTATAACGCTACCAAATTATTAGGTTCAATTCGTATTGACGTAATTATTAAACAATCATTATAATAATAGTTTGAAGGTACTTATGTATTAGGTAATAGGAAAATGAACAGTTGCGGTTGACACAATACTGAACTGATTGTACCAACATGATGTAATCATGAACGTTTGTATAATGAATAAAGCTGATGTCATAAGCACTGTGTATATAATATAATTTTAGTAGGTAAGATCAAAGTTGACTTGTTTATTCTTGGCAGAAGCCTTTTGGTCGAGACAAATAAAATTACACAACATACCATCACGCCTGTATTCCCCGGAGGGTTAGGCAGAGGTGTACCAATGTACACCCACAGTTCGCCGGTATGTTTTAGGTCCCATGTAATAGGGGGCGAGCCTATGGCCATTAACCGGGCACAAATCCTAACTCCGAGCTGCTACTGAGAATTTCATAGAAAAACCCAATAACACTTTTTGCTCGACCTGGGAATCGAACTCAAGACCTCTAGCGTAGCAGTCGCACTTAGCACCACTAGGCTACCGAGGCAATTGAAATAAAATTAATGCCGGATTAAATTGTAACGTTCATTTAGGTGTGGATTACGTGGAGGCCGGCGGCTATAACCTCATTGTTTCAGGTTCGATGGACATCGCTGTCGTTGACACAGGCTCTACGACACTCATTCTGTTGTACGAAACTCATTCCCTCTGAACACAAAAGTACGCTTGAAGGAATTTAATATCATTGGTACGTGAAACGCGTTTGTGGTGTAAGCTATCAATAGGTACTAAAAATAGCGGCAGTTTTAGATGAATCGGTCAAGTTTGGGGTAAGAACTTGTAGGATGTATAACCCTTCAAACTATTTCTAATACAATATATTGTATCACTGTTTCTGTTGTATTACAGGACGTAATTTATTGTAGTTGGTACCTACCATACTTATACCTATTTGCCAATGCCACACTTTTCAGTCCGGCTTTGTGACAGTAATTAGGTACATGAAAAGTTTTGTAAAGAATTTCCTGTTTAGAATATTGATGGCTTGTCTGACAGTGACAAATGTTTGCAACGTTGAAACGAAGTAGACATTGAGATAAGAGCTAAACAATTGACTGTTAAAGCCCGCATACTAATAACTATTCCAACAGTTGTTACAAACTTGGCATAATAACTAGCTACGTGTGTCGTTACCCTGAAATTAGTTACATTTGAAATTAATTTGAACGGTCTACATAGTTATGTTCGCCGTTCGGCAAAAGATAAAAGGTGAAGATAATAAAGCTATAAAAGCAGAAGTTTGAGCGCTTCGTGATGGCAGGATTACGTCACGCAAGTACGATAAAGTCGCGGGGCGGTAATATCGCATAGCTGGTGATGAAAACGACCTGTTTCCTATTTCGATAGCGTTCAACAAGCTCTTAGCGTAGAAGTCTTGACACCTGGGGTTAATGTTCCGTCTAATGTAAAAGTATTGTTTCTTCCAGAACAAACAACTGAAGATCGGCCTGTCTTCAGTTGTTTGTTTTAGTGGGAACAATATTTATAGGAACGACATTCGAAAGTGGAACACTAATATTCTCCAAAACGAAGCACCGCATTTCGCTGTCATATCTAATATGTATGATTCACTGACGCACACCACACAAAATTGGGCTCTCAGAATGAAGAAATTGCTCAATTTGGACTCGCATATGTTTATCATACGAGTAATATGACTTCAAGTGCACTGAAAGCCATGTTTCTGTTTCGGGAAGAGTCCGGTAAAATAAGCAGATATCAGAATATATTTTAGCATCAATTTAGTACTTTGAAACAATTCGATTGTTGAACCTAAATAGGTACTTTGTTCCATTAATCCAATAACATTCATGGTGTTTTGTTTGATGATCCATTACTATATATTAACTACATCGATAAATCTTTAGTTTAGTTGCAATATGCGTTCTATAAGGGCGTCGAGTCGTCGTCATCTCTTCAGAAATAAATGAAGCGATTTATCGAGGGAATGTATCAATAAATGTCCGCTGGGACATTGATTGAGCCATCACCATTACACACACTGGAACCGGGTATAGCCATTTTTCAAGGAAACCACTGAGACGAATTTTAAGAGGTAAAACGTTCGGGATTTATATTCATCTGTGTTTTCTGCAGATTGAAGTTGAGAATGGGGATACTGATCTAGATGGTTCATTATTTATTACTACAAATTTGTACAAAAAATCATAACCCTCCTTTGGCTTTGCCGTAGTCTGGTAAAAAGACTTTGTTTTTTGGAAAATGGTAATCTTCTTCTTTTCGAGTCGATGGACTTGCTTCAAAGTTTGTGCGACCAGTATTGAGCAACCAGTACAGCTCTATCATTGCCCTCGTTTAGGTCTTGGATGGTGCAGGTTGTGCACGACGGGTAACTAAGACTCAAACTCAAAATGGTAATAAAAATCTAGTTTACAGCAGACTCTATCGGAAAATGGTTAGGTATGACACAACATTCATTTTACGTAATGTGTAAGTTATTAACCCTAGAAACTATCTCGCTAGAGAAACATAATAATCATTAAATGTAATAAATAATCCACCCGATTACAAAAGGTGGGCACTGTCACAAGCAGCTGTTTGGAACGGCTCCCTATTGTTGAACATGACAGAATTCATTCTCGAATCAACTGGCCCAACAACAACACACAATGGCTTAATTACCTTCCTACCTAGAATTGTTGGTAGGTACCTATGTGTTTTTTCAAATTACCCAAATAGGTACCTACATTAGATTTCAGCAAATTTTGTTGTTGCGGGTTCGTTAGTACCGTCTATTCAGCAACAATAACCTTGTATAGAGTATAATTTTGGCGAACTTAACATTATAATTTATGTGTCTATGTATGTATGCCATGTTATTCATAATGTGGTGTTAGATTAGTATGTTAATAGAACGGAACATACGAATGTAGCAGGAAAAGTATGATTTTTTTGTCTAGCGTGTAATGTCCCGCTGTTGGGCAAAGGCCTGCCCCAAGTCCTTCCACTTTTACTTTTCTTGCGCCACCACAAACCAGCGCTGTCGGTGCGTGTCAAGGTCAGCTTGCCACCTCTTCCTGGGTTGGCCTCGGCGACGCCAACCATCCTCAGGTACCCATTGCGTGGAGACTTTAGCCCACCGGTCGCTGTGCATGCGGCTGACGTGGCCTGCCCAATCCCACTTAAGCCTGGCAGCCTTTTTGCCGACGTCCATAATCCCAGTTTTGGAGCGCAGCGTGGTGTTTCTACTACTTTTTTTGCAATTTCCATGTTTATAATAACTCTGTCAAGAAGCGTACCTTTAGCTCAGACGCATCTTAAATTAATCCTATTTTCCAAATTTGGCATTGTTTTGGGATCAATTTCTATGATACCTACCGCGAAAGTAAGCATGTTGTCTCCCTTCCATTTGTTCTACCCGAAATAAGAGTAGATTTTGTCAATGCAAATTGGATTTGTATATAAGTTGTGATCTTGCCTTTTTTTAACATAAACGTGTTTCATTGCACTGACGTGCGCTTTGCAAGGATTATTTATCGTGTAATTAATTAATTATTTTATACTAGCGAACGGCCCACGGCTTCGTCTGCGTGACTTATTTCACCCGCGCTAAGTTACGGTTACTGCTACTTCCGTGTGACATAGCGTGATGTTATATAGCCTATGTTACTCAGGAGTAATGTCGGTCCAGTAGTTTCGGTGCCTATTCGGTACAAACAAACAACCAACAAAAATTGTCTCTATAATACTAGTATAAATTGTAGATGTAACACTAGCTAAACCTAGATAAGTGTTGCTCTGGCTCAGCATGACAAAAAAAAAATAACACTCTTCTGTTAAAAACAATATAATGTGTAAAAAATTCAAGTCAATCAATCGCCTACTTGCCGAGTTTTGCGGACACTTACATACGGAAACCAAAATATTGCCCCAAATAAAAGGTAGGTAAAATAAATGTTTAGATGTTCGACAAATTACATTCATGAATAAAAAGCCAACGAGTTTTCACCCAATCCTGAAATACCAAAGAAACAAAGCGACGGTTGCTCCGCAATTTCAATTTCATTCACGAAACATAACTTCTTTGTAAGTGGATAGCTCAAAGGAAATTACAATAATTTCCTTATTTCCTCTGGCTTTTCAGTGGAGTGGATAATTCTGATGTAAAAATACGAGCTCTTAACGACTCTCTATTATAACTAATTGTTAAAAATGCCTAGTCTTTTCGTAAATCATATTTATTTTCTGGTTTGATGGCTGACTATCCTTTTGAAGTGCTTATGCGCGTGCGTTTAAGTACAATGCCTACAAAGCTGTAGAAAAAATATCTTCTTAAAATCGTTAAGTATATTTTCGTGTTTTCCAATTCAAAAATGTTTTCAAGAATTTACAATTAATTAAGAAATCCTTTGATTTCAAAAGACGATTTAAATTTCTGAAGAAATTAAACAATGTCAAGAGAAAATAAATTAATGAATACTCACTTTTTCCGAGAAAATACTTGAAGTACCATCGTGTTTGAAATTCTGGGTTTTCCAGTACAGGGGCGCTCGGAGGTCCAAACAACTGAAAAAAAAAACAATATTAATTTGTTATAATTTAATTAGGCATTTGTAACACAGCTAAAAAAGATTGTATTTCTGTATCTAAGCAGCGTAATTTTCGTATTCGATTTACAAATCACACATATCTTCGCTTTTCGCTTTTGGTTGTCACCCTATATTAATATCCGCTTACTGAAAACGGAAGAAACCTTCGTTTTGTTTGAGGTGACAACTTAATTAGTCTTAGTGGGAGCGTCCTTCAATTAAGATGCTCAGAAATATGAAACAGGTCAGGAGTTTGTTACGTCACATTTTCTTATGAGCTAAAACATTGGTAAGTGGGCAATGGCGGACGATTTGGGGCTGTCTATTGTAACATTTAGCGTTGAAAAAGTGCTGATCCTCCTCAGCCTAAAGTGAATACCTAAACGGTTTTTGATTTTGACACATAGCTATAAAACCTATAGCGTGGATAAAGGTCAGTATTTTAATTAAAACTCAGCTCAACACTGAATGTAACTTTCCAGCTACCACGCAGGTAACGTAAAAAAAACTTTTTCAAAATCGTTTCCGTCGAACAAAATGTTGCTCTATAGAAATCAGTTTTCAATGTTCTCCTGAACTGCGTTAACTGACAGGGTGTTAATAGGAAAATATTTTTCACCTTTTCCGACGCCACTTTTGGGATATGTATGTGACATTTACCTAAGCACGTCTTTTTAAAATGTTTCTAGAAAAATCAAGTTACATTAATGTTACTTTGTTACGTAACAAAAGGCTTTCTTCTATATATCAGACTTAAGGCAATATAAAGCTTACAGTTAAAATGTTTATAAAAACCTAATACAATTGAACGAACAGATAAGAATGAAATCAACCTTGAGTAATTTTGAGCAGACGGCTTTTATTCATAAAAAGGTGTCATTCGAACCTGCGTTTAAACGTCGTAAAGTTTTTATTTCAACATTCAAATGACTGTGGCTTTTAAACTTAGCAAAAATTTATTTTTTAAACATCTGTCGACTCCACTCTTTTTGTGCAAGTTATGAGATAGTTTGCTCAAAGTTTTTACGACTGTACTTTGTACCCCATTGCCTACTTTAAAAATCTGGATCTATAAACTTAAGTTTATTCACCTCATTACTAAATGGAAATATCACGATGGCCCAGCAGTTTAGGCATCCGCTTTTTATGCATAAGATTGCAGGTTCGGAACCGGGCAAGTACTAATGTGACTTTTTTAATTCATATATACATTCTAAGTTTATTTTGGACATCATTGACGATGATGAAGGAAAAGATCGTGAGGAAACCTGGACTTGTGCGTAATTAATATAAGTCTGAATTCGCCAATCCGTCTTGAGCAAGCGTGGTGATCAAAGCTCGCGCCTGACAGAGACATAGATACAGTGGGCCAGTTATAGAATAGGCTAATTTTACTAAAATGTAAATATTCTAAGATTTTGTTTGGATAAGAATTGACTTCTATGGGCCTAGTTACCCGAAATAAATGAATATTATTATTATTATTACTAAATGGAAATAATGTTAGCTGCATCGATGGTCCTAATGAAATCCTCCACGTCATGAATTTATATCATTCATAACTAATCATTTCCGCTCAGCACATGCCTAATAAAGCAGGATGTATGTATAATATATGTAATCATGGGTGAGATGGATACCCTACTCAAATTCCTGAACATATTATGAGCGCTGGGTTGCCCGGATATTTGGCAATAAACTTTTGACAAAGGCCTACAATGATTTTTGCTGTGGCTTCATTTCGCTATTCAACATTTTTGCTGAAAAAATATTCATCTCTATTTATGGATGTTTTAAAGACTACATTTTTGTTACATACAGAGTGAATGAGTAATTACGGTCGTTGTGTCATTGCGGTGATTTATTGAGTGAGCTCGGGGAGCATGTTACCAAATAGGTCAGCTCTGATCTAGGGGAAGCTTTAACGCTTGTGCTTATTTTTCGAACAAACAAAATGTATATGGATAAATGTATTTTATACCCGAAGTGGAACGTTATAAAAAGAAAACAAATTAAAACATCAAACCAACATATCCATAACTACTATGATTATAAATGCGGAAATAACTCTGTCCCTCTGTCTGTTACGCTTTCACGATTAAACCACTGAACTGATTTTGATAAAATTTGGTACGAGGTAAGTTTGAAACCCAAGAATGGACATAGGCTACTTTTTATTTCGCGAGTTCGTCTGCGTTCGTGGTAAGTAACATTCAAAGGCTAGTACTTAACAAAAGATGCAAGACAGAGCCATGAAGATTATACCGTAAACTGAACCTTAGGCGGCGAGCCTCCTTGCCGGATTGCCGCCGTGGGATCTGGAGGCGCTGGTCCTCGCGCGCCTGTACGAGTGGCGCGTGGAGGTACTAGGCCGGGGGGAGAGTCCGCCACCGCGGCAAATTGCCGCTCGGCGGGCCGACCTCCGGCTCGATCTCATGGCGACATGGAGACAGCGACTGTCGCAACCTCGTGCTGGGCACGCCTTAATAGAGGCGGTAAGTCCCCTCTTTGAGGAGTGGCTGGAGAGGCGCCACGGCGCCCTCGCCTACCGCCTGACGCAGGTCCTCACCGGACACGGGTGTTTCGGGAGGTTGCTGCACCTCATCGGGCGGGAAGAAACGTCCGGGTGTCACCATTGTGTGGATCGCCCCGAGGACACGGTGGAGCACAACGTGGCGGTATGCCCCGCTTGGGCGGTATGCCCCGCTTGGGCGGAGCATCGCCGAGTCCTCGTGGCGGCCATCGGCGGCGGCGAACTCTCGCGTCCGGCCCTGGTGCAAGCCATGGTCCGGAGCGAGAGGGAATGGGATGCAGTCGCCTCCTTCTGCGAGGCAGTAATGCTTGAGAAGGAGGCGGCGGGACGGTTAAGACAGCGGTTCTCCCGTCCCAGCCGCCGCGGTAGACGCTCCGGACGTCGGGAGCCGCGAGACGACTCCCGGCCACCTTAGATACTGGCCTGTGGACGGTGAGCAATGGGTAGCTCACCGTCCTTACGTTGCATAACGACAGGCCGTGTCGACGGCGCGTTCGTGTTCCACGCGCGCCTCAAAGAGATGTCAGCAAAAGGAAGGGGCCACTGAGGGCCGATGCCTGCCGGGGCTGCGGGTTGTTCGCAAGGGATACCGCGCCCCCGGAACGCAAAGGGCACAAGAAGGAACATGGGTGGGTTTTAGTCAGTAAAAGTCTGACACTCCCTCCCGCCCCGCCCAGGGCGGGAGAAGTTATTTGGTGATTTCCCACCCACCAAAAAAAAAAAAAAAAAACTGAACCTTAGAGAGTTTAAGAGTACCCAAAAGATTTCATCAGATAAAACAATATTTCTTAATTTTCTTACCTCATCTTTCTCTCCCAGCGAGTTCCCGTTCTCAAGGCGATAGCGTCGTGCCACTGCATCCAAGGCTCCCGGGTCGCCGGACGCTGACAGCTGCAAAACAAACATTACTATTAATTATGACACTTAATCCTTTGCAAAGGGTAGAAACTAAGGAATTGAAACTTTTTGTCGTGTCTTGTGTCAGGCAGATCCGTTGCTGAACATGAAATACGCCAGAAACAATAAAAAGAGCGGCCCAGTAATTAACACGATTGACAAATCAATTCGGGTTACATATTCTCTGTACTGTGTCTAAGCAGACACATCACCACAGCATAGCATTGCAACACAACTGAATAGTTAAATATGTGTAATGACTAACGGTTTGTATTTACAAGAAAGTTTATTTAAATAGGTAGGTAAGTATTTACGTAAGTACCCAGAATTATTTTTCATCTGTATATACTATGTACCTTCCATTTAGCACCATTTAAATCGGTTCTATTCTTAAAAATACATTTAAGAAATTGTGGCCAGTTGGAGTTTTAGTCAAATTTTACAGGTTGATAAGAAAAGAGGTTTAGTTGCTTTTTTTTTTTTAATCCTATTGGGAGACACTGAGATAAGCCTTTTTACTTAAACAATTTCTTTATCTTCATCTCAACCAGGTTTTGATCAAAACTATGTATTTGGGTTTACCCAAAAAAAAACTTGAACAGTTCAAGTTTACTGAACAATCTATCCAATAGTTTAATAACAGTTCAAATTAAATTACCAATCGTTAGTCAATGAGATTAAAACCTTGAATCAAATTCAATCTCGTGGAATTGGGGTCAGAGGTTTTAAAAAAGCTCAAGTCGTGGTAAGGGCTGCCCTAAAACTCGAAATACCACAAACTGTTCGCATTGTTTCGCCTCAAAAGAAAACAAGTAAGTACGAAAATAAATAAGCAGGTGCCTTTTATAAAATATAATATTCACGAGAAGAAAATAAATACGTCCCAACAAAATTTTGCCCCTACTTTGGTTACTTGATCCCGGAGACTACGAAGTTTACAAATTGGATGATAGGAATGGAAAAACTCAATCACGCGGATGAAGACTTTGAAAATGCGAGTTTGAAATTTTTTATATTATTATGTTATACGATACTTGTCGTAGGTAGATGTGGGATTATTGAGATTTTTTGAACAGATAGGTACTTTTTCTTTTTATGTACGACGCATTATCATTGTCGTGTCTTGTTTCGTGGTAAATGTAAAAAAATCGTTTTACACCTAGAACTTATTGGATTATTGTTGGTTTCAATATATCAACAAGATCGACTTTCTTCAGCAAAAACAATGCGAAAATTACAGAAAGAATACTCTTACATATTGAGTGAAAGAAAATTCAGCGTAAATAAATGAAAAGAATGTTCCATCTTCGCGTTTACTCTATTGCAAGCAGGTGCAAGCTGATATTAATGACTCTTTGATTACACCTACGTGCCTTTAAAAAAAGGCAGCACGTCGATATTATAACGTGTTAAATTCTGAGACTAAATTACGCTTCTGTCTCGATCTAAATGTGCGAATCTTATCAAATTACGATCAATCTGTCTATAACGGACAGGACACGTATTATCTTGACTGACAGGTTTAATTTGTGCAGTAATCTGTTCTAAAATTGCTGCCTATCATTTGAGGACAGATTTCCTAGTAACCTTAGCCGAAAAACGTTGGTCAGTTGATATATGGTCGATCGCAATTAATCAAGACTTAATGAGAATTCATCACGGGTAGATATCTAAGTGACCCTCTAAATAATCAAATAAAATCAATTAATATAAACGGGGAACGGGCTTATTCAATTTATTTAAAATTTCTTATTCTTATGAATATTTGATTGCGTTTCCCAAAGCAAAGTCAATGAGACGTTATGAATATCTTACATGTCATTATTCTGTATTACAAGTGAAGATACCCGTGATATGTAAAGGGAATACTCATTTCACTACATTAAACAACATTACCTTTGTGTGACTGTGAACAGATTTATTTACAAATTATTAAACTTGAATCAAATTTATTTTAACAAACTAATCGTGCTTGAAATCAAAGCCGCCGAGAGTTATACGCTTATTTGATTATCGAGTACCAATTTCAAGGTTTGAAATTAAAATCTTGGAAAATACGTTGTGGTAGGCAGCTATAGGTACATTCGGGGATCTCGGAAAGCGCTTAGGCTCCGGGGGTCCCCGGCGTAAGTGTGGCATGAGAGTCGTTTTTAATTAATAAGAGTAAGTCAGCACCTTCCGCTTCTTCTGGGCGTGGGATATCTATGAGGATTTTCCACCCCGAAACAAAAAAATGGCAGCAGCACATTTACTTACCTATAATTAAGTACATATTAATCCACATACATTTAGAACAAAGTAGAATCCGAATCCCTCGGTTAACTATTTTCTATTCGGTCCCTGAAATAATTAAGTAAACAATAGCTGTCATAACTGTCACTGGTCTAGCAACAATAAGGATTCGATTGCGAAACTTAATTAATCCATATTTTGATCAACAACACCACTATATTCGGCCTCGCACAGTAGGTGTGCTATGATACTCCCCATAGACTTAGAAAACTGATTAAACTCTTCCATTGAAACGTCAATACCTGGCGAGCGTAAAGTAATGAGTTCGATCCCCAACTGTAGCAATGTTGATGTGAGATGTGAACCCACTTTTAATGAGTGGGTACATACAAAACTTTACTAAGGGGGGCTTGCAGGAATATCTACCTACTACTAATGAGCATCCCATTCTCAGAAAAAGTTTTGTCTCATTAACTTTGTATATTAACCTTGGTCAGTGTATGAATTTGGATGAGGTTCTTTTACAATTTCTGTTTCCCTTTCTGACTCGTTGTTAGCAAAAATGAATATATCAAATCGTATTCCACGAAAAGTAGGCCTCGCATAAAGACGCCATAACTGCCATAACGAATGGCCTTAGGGGCGTTAGTGATCGCAGTTTGATATATAGCACTGCGGTTTAATATCCCTCAGCCGAGTCGAGTACGCCGGAGATTGTGAATAGGGCAAGTGATATTAGTCCCTAATCAAAAATCATGGGGTTGTATTCTATCATGATTGAATTTGATCTCAGTTCTCTTCTTCCACGTGACGTGAATATGAAAGAAAAAGCTTACATATAGATATTTCCAATTACCTACTCCATAAGACTATCACGTATCACATTTATCCCACATTTGGTAGAAACCTTGCTGCCTCAGGCCAGCCTATACATTCTGTTTAATGTCAAGTCCGCCTGGCAAGCCGAGCAACGCGTTGCAATAACTCCCAATAACTATAAACAGAAAGTACTGCTGGTAAATACGTTAATACGAACGCGACACCATTTTCAGCCACATTGTTCATCATAAAATGTGCATCGATACGATAATGGCGAATTTTGACAGATGATATGCGCGCAAACGTGGCTGGAACCCGTTGGCAAAATTGTTTATGATCGGTTTACGGTTTCATATAATCTGTGGAGTGTGTAAAGCATTTTCAGTATCGAATAACGGATGCCGGTAGAATTTGACTACATATTTAGTTGAGGGGCAAACAATGGACAAGCAGGGTCTGTTTCGAATGTGATACAAAAAGGATTTGCCGACATAACCAACAGGATGAGAAAGGTTCATCCATGCGGTATTACAACCGCTAACAGTATTTTTTATGTTTGCTTTAATATTTTTTCCTGAACCAGCGCTTTTCGGGAAGCCTATTATAATTTTTCGTGCAAAAATCCATCAAACCGGCTTTTCGATATGTCTCTTGTAAAACTGGGGCGCAACCGTCGGCCTAAATATAAGGGTCAGTTCATATTGCAAAGTCACGCGGCTTCACGGAAAGGGCGTGACGAAGAGATACAATGTATGCACGATACGGCTAACACCGGCCTGACACGGTCGTCAAGGATCAAGGTGCCTTTATACCCGTAATTACTCGTACTTACCCGACACAATCTACTTTTACGATAGGGAGGTATTTTTTAGTTTTTTTGTCACTCTAGTAATGGTAGCCTGCAGTATCGGACTTATTACTTCTCGTATTTATGTCCGTCATTCGCGCTAAGTTCAGCATACATCAAAAATTACAATTCCATGTAATAGGGGGCGAGCCTATTGCCTTTACCGGGCACAAATCCTAACTCCGAGCTGCTACTGAGAATTTCATAGAAAAACCCAATAACAATTTGCTCGACCTGGGAATCGAACCCAAGACCTCTAGCGTAGCAGTCGCGCTTAGGACCATTAGGCTAACGAGGCAGTTAAAAATAAATTATAGCGATATTTTTCAGTAAGCAGATTCAATCCGATTTTATTGTATCATGTGCCGTAACAAAAAGTCAGGTTCAGCGTGGACCGCTGCATACCACGTTATGTAACTTTCTATGACATAAGCAGAAATACGGAAAGAAATTGAATTTCAAAACAGGGCTGGTATTCATAAAACAATAATTTATATCTTTGCATTTTTGATTGTCAATTTTGATATTATTATTGAACTAGTGACGTAAATATTAGACGAAACCAATTTTGCAATACATAATATGTTGCATCCGTATCGAGTCTATGCTGTCTGAGACACGTTATACAGAGTGTTTGGTTGAATGACCGCCACAATTTTTTGTGGCCTTGGGGTACTTTTTTGTGGCTATACGAAATAAATTTTGTTGTATTCTAGAATGTAAATATGTTTGCACTAAAAACATTATTATTTGATGCATTTGGTTTTAAGAAAATGATATATATGCGCTCCCAAAGTCAAAAAAAAAGGTATAAATGCATAAAAATAATATATATAAATGATGACGACATGAAGGCGAGATTTTGGATATTTGTAAAACAAACATACCCCATGACCTCATTACCATGACACTTGGGACAGGGATCAATAGGGTAATAAGTTGCCATTGACCTCTCCAAAAAATTGTGTCGGTCCTTTTACCAAACATCCTGTTTTTGGTATGCCGCCTCACGTACCCAATCGGGAACACGTAACTGAAACTATTTCAATACTCTATTGCCATCAAATTTCCTGCGTCATAACTATCGGTATTTTATTATTGAGTAAACTTAAGTGTTTCGCTTAGTGAAGTTTCTTAATAAGTCTAGATAGTTTGTGGTTTTGAAAGCTATTAGATACTCTTAAGTATGTAGTTAAAATAACTTGTGCTCGGAAACAAAGTTATAATTTGGTGGTTTATAAAACAAATTAATACTCTAATTTAGGCTTCATGGTCTTAAGAGAAAGTAAATGCCATTGCACACTTCATATTGCTATTAACAAAAACAAACCAGTTCCATGCTATATAAACTCATTAAGCATCGAGCAACAAAAAAGAAACGAATTAAAAATGGCAGCCAAACGAAGGAGGTTTGGAATGTTGTTTGGTTCACTCACACAGTACAGTGAGTGATAGAGATAACATGATAAGTGGCGGCATTTTTCTCAGGTTTTACAATATTCAACCAACATTATATTTTTAAATCAAAGTACAGTAAGAGGGGCTTGGATAATAAATTTGTATCAGTACCTAAAATGCGGTTGAGAAAATATCTCTTATAATTCCTAAACTTCTCTTGGAATCACTGAGTTATACTTACACGTTACAATTTTAGACATCTTTAACAAAGCAACGTCGACCTAAATCTCATAAATCCTCGAGTATAACCTCAAAATTTTAAGAATGCTTTATCCTTTAATCCTGTGCCAAAAATATGTTGTTTTCTCCAATTTCGTTGGGGTTTGTTAAGTGAGATTAGGTTTGGAGGTGTTATGAAAATAATGTTACTACAAATTTTGTATTAGATACTTTTGGACTCGCGCCTGCTGATCTCGTAAAAGTGGTCTTTAAGAAATTTTTAGATAGACATTGATAATTTTATATAGTTATGTCTTATCGTGGGTACATACAGTTTATTTAGCACTAGAAAAAGACGAATATTTGAAGACTAAAAATAAATCGAAATTAATTTAACACTTGTTTTTTGTTTCATACCGGCGACACAAGAAAAGCCAGTAACTGAGATAGTACATAATTTAGGCTGCCCGGCCACGTCAGACATATACATTCTAATATACCAACGCAAACGTCCTACAATAAGTCATGCCCACGAAACTATGGATCTATTGAACGGTCCGATAATCGATCTTACAAAAAGTCGGATGTAGCAAGGTCCACATATTGGCCTCGATGCAGGCCCTAATGTCAGTCGGACAAAGTGTAGATCGTGTAAAAAACATTGGGGCCAACGTTGGCCCTATTGTTGGTACTGACGTACGCTACTAAAGCATAAGGTTTTTTAGTTTTATAGAAACCCCTATTACATGGGACCAAAAACATACAGACGTACTGTGGTACACCTCTGCCTAACCCTTCGGGGAATACAGGAGTGATGGTATGTTAGAAAAGTATTTACAAAGCGTAAATACAATTCCAAAAATATCTGACCAGAATCTACAAATCATTGCAAACAAAATCAGTATTGGCTTTACCTCTTCCAATATTGAATTCAGAAAGTGTGTCGCAACACTTTAGTTAGTTAGTTTTGAAAGTTACCATCGTATTGTTGGATCAACAAAATAATTGCTTTATTTGTTTGTTTGTTTCAAATTCCAGTAGTTTTAACGCCTGTTTGTAAATCCCAGTTATTTTGGTAACGAGATTATGATATTGTACAGGCTAACTTTAAATTCGCCGTTAATTTTTCAGGGGGTGAAAGCACTCAATAATACGAGCCACATTTAGGTCGAACTCGGGAATATGGAAAAAATCGGCTGGTTCTTACAAAAATGTATAATATTATTTTTCAAAATTCAGTGTTGATCCTGCAATGAAAATTGTTTAGTAGCAGCTTGAAGTTATGATTTGTGCCCAGTTAATGGCAAAAGACTCGGCCCCTATTACATGGGATCTAAACATACCGGCGAACTGTGGGTTTACATTGGTACACCTCTGCCCAACCCTTTGGGGAATATAGGCGCGATTACGTGTGTTTATACAAGTTGTTCGTATTTAAGAAAACTTTCACCTCTTGAAAGATGCACAGTCAATTAAACGTCAAGCTGTATGTGTTAGATTTTGGCTCAAAACTGACATCAGAAATTTCATAACGATGCAGAAGCAGTCTCCTCAAATATTCATCTTAACCATCTTTATTATCTTTCCTTCTTTCCATATTGTACAAGGGATATTTGAAAGTTCAATTGACCTTGTTATACTTTCCCATAGTTCGTCTAGAAATCGAAATCTCACTTGTAAATAAATACACCTAAACTAGCAGAATTGTCGGGTCGGCAAATAAAATTGTAATTCTTTGTGAATATCGAACCCTTATTCACAATAGGTGTTCATCCACTACGCTGTTTATAATTGGGTCACCAATTTATAAGTTACTTATTATGTTGCGACGACAAAATGTTACCGGATAAAAATGAATTTAATATTTTTCTAACTTTCACATGTACTACGAGTACCTTATGTGGAAGTTCGAAAAACATTCCTCTGAAATAAGGAGCAGAATATCGACAATTCATTTATATTATACTTAATAAATTAATTCACAACGTTTTCCGCAAAAAATTGTTTAATCAAAACGTGAAATGACTACTAATAGAAATAATGTAAGAAAAGGTCTGCGTAGCGTATCCGCTACGACGTAGCTGACTTTGTAGCTACGTTGCTACGATTCCGTAGCATCTACTTATTATGTAGTTATTGTGCCAGTAGCCATTTTGGATACCTAATAATCATGACTCTATTCATGTTAAAATACCGTAGTATATCTTAAGTTCCTAACTATATTATAAACATAACAAGTAACTATGATTTTTGCAATATATTACATGTTTGAATGTGATTAACCTTTGCGCGAGTTTGATAGACAAAACAAACTTCTAAAGGTCAAAGCGGTAACTGAGAACTTAAAGGAGGTCGCCCTTATCGCTAAATGAAAATTGATAAACATATTGCTTTTTAATTCCTTGGTACAAAGCAGAATAGAACCTCTTTTGTTACAGTTACGATAGTGTTTAGTGTCGCTTTATTTGTATCAAAAGAATTAAATTACGAAATATTTCATTTTCTTATAAACTAACTTAACTTATAAACTAACCAGCGACTTCGCACGCGTGAAGTAATTTATATACATATCAGTAAAATCTTTTTTTTTTGTAATCGGACTTCTAGAGATACCTCTAACAAACAAAAAACTATACAAACATAACCTCTTTACAATATTAATATGGAGCATTGCCCATTTTATAAGTCTATTGTGTGGTGATTTAGGCAAATGTTCACGTAGTCGTGAAATTAACTATAAAACGCAGAGTTGGTGTAAATGTGCTTACGCTTCGTTGAAACTGAATGTTGGTAATCATGTCGAAGAGGCGTATAATAAACAAGATGTGTATCTCTGACAGAAAGCTTGCAACAGCGAAACATGTAATAACATAACATAACATACCATCACGCCTGTATTCCCCGAAGGGTTAGGCAGAGGTGTATCAATGTACACCCACAGTTCGCCGGTATGTTTAGGTCCCATGTAATAGGGGGCGAGCCTATTGCCACTAACCAAATTCAATAATGAAGTTCAAAATGTTGAATCGCAATAGTAGTATAACAAAGACAAAAGTTTATTTTACTGCCTCGGTAGCCTAGTGGTCCTAAGCGCGACTGCTACGCTAGAGGTCTTGGGTTCGATTCCCAGTTCGAGCAAAAACTGTTATTGGGTTTTCTATGAAATTCTCAGTAGCAGCTCGGAGTTAGGATTTGTGCCCGGTTAATGGCAATAGGCTCGCCCCCTATTAAATGGGACCTTAACATACCGGCGAACTGTGGGTGTACACTGGTACACGTCTGCCTAACCCTTCGGGGAATACAGGCGTGATGGTATATTGTTATTCTTATTAAGTTTATTTCTTGAAAGATAGATACATAGTCAAATAGGTTTGATACCAAGGCAATCGATTCATTTTGCACTACTATAATACATACATACATAAACTCACGCCTTTTTCCAATGGGGGAGGCAGAAACCACAGAACGTCACCTGCTGCGTTCCTTACGTACTCCTTTTGCCTCGTCCACGTTTATACATCTGGTCATACAAGCACGCTGGTTACAAGTACTGCGCACCCGACCTTTCTAATGAACCTCAACAATAAGGTCAGGGTAGGTCTTTTTAGGGCGGCCCCTCCCGGGAATTAATGTGTAAGAATAAAAATAATATCCCTATGATAGACAGGCAGACACGTAAACAACAAAAGAAAATAGGTTTATTTTACGAACTCCCAATAACAGCCCTAATACTTCATTTGTTTTTATTACCTTTATTAAAAACTCATCTACACCAATAGAATAATACTGAAGAGTTGTGAAGAGTATTTAAGTGAGCCAATCTCTAGAACTACCAGTCGAAACGAGGAAAAAATCTTTCTGTGTATACAGCGAGATTCACGATAAATAGCTATAAAACATAACGCTATGACGCATGGGAGCGGAGCAGTAACCAAAGACGTAACTGAGTGCTGGTAAAAACGAGGGCTATATATAGCTAGTATTTAGTAAAAATTTTACGGTGTAATATCAAGGAGTCTAA
Source organism: Caradrina kadenii (assembly GCA_947462355.1). Lineage (NCBI taxonomy): Eukaryota > Metazoa > Arthropoda > Insecta > Lepidoptera > Noctuidae > Caradrina > Caradrina kadenii. The sequence goes on from OX381674.1 coordinate 4,827,773, forward strand.
GATTACTTTATGAATGTTAATAAACGCTGCCCGTGCGTACGCCCCTTTAATAATGGCGTCCAGGATTAAGAAGACTTATTACCTAGATTATCCCTTGCAGACAGCTACACTATAGAACGTTGCTGTAAGTAGGTACTTAGTTCGTTGATAGGGTTGTGTATCTATAAACATATAAGTTTAGCGCTCATTGGTTATTTTTGTATCCATAGTGTTTTTGTTTTAGGTACCTACATACATCGTCTTCACATTTATAGTTATTGAATTGATGTACCTGCCTATACAAATTATTGTAAATCTTTTTTAATAAGAGTAAGTATGGAGTTTGGATAGGTAATGGAAAATATCGTGAGGAAATCTGGACTTATTAATATAAGTCTGAAATCCCAACCTTCCTTGATCAAGCGTAATGATCATACTCGTGCCTTTTTTGGGGGAGGCGTTTGCCCTGCAGTGAGACAATAACAAGCTTCTATTGTTATAATAATCCATATACTATTCTCCAAATTTCAGCCATGATAAAGAGACTTAGGTTTGGCGATTCTGTGATCTCAGTATATACATATAAAGCTTAATTTTAAAGCTAAACAATAGACCATGAAGTATAAGAACAGCTATTATGACACGTTTATTAAATTGCAATTAAAGTTTGAAACCATACAGTCTCTTTGAGCGCGCCGCCTGCAATAAAACAACGAACACTTCTGAGAAAATCGTTTCCTTTGAAACTCTTAGGACTTACAAGTACCTACTACTAATACGAACCTACTTTTTATTATTATAAATTCGATAATTTCGATAAAAACAACCGACTATTAAACTTTCATCGGTGCCTATTTTTTACTACATATTTAGTGTAACCGAAATATTTGAAGTATACAAGGTTCCAATTTCTTGTTCCAGTTCTTTTCCAACTGCCTCGGTAGCCTAGTGGTGCTAAGCGCGACTGCTACGCTAGAGGTCTTGGGTTCGATTCCCAGGTCAAGCAAGAAGTTTTATTGGGTTTTTCTATGAAATTCTCAGTAGTAGCTCAGAGTTAGGATTTGTGCCCGGTTAATGGCAATAGGCTCGCCCCCTATTACATGAGACCTAAAACGTACCGGCGAACTGTGGGTGTACATTGGTACACCTCTGCCTAACCCTCTGGGAATACAGGCGTGATGGTATGTGTGTACAAGGTTCCAATTTCGTAATTGAATTTTTAAATATTAAAATATTGAAATCACTGTATCCTTACAGAGTATGAAAAAAAAGTCGCCCCTCGTAGCCTTTGCGCTTAGAGCTATTAAACTAAGCAAGGGATTTTAATGCGGAGTATAATTCAAGATGTACATGTAGACCATCACGCTACGGCCAACCGGGGCGGAGCAATAACCAAAGACGTAACTGAACGCGGGTGTCAACGCGGGGTATATACACCAAAAGTAGCATATAAAACTAAGTCGCTTCCCGCCATGTCACCCTCTGTACGCTTAGTTCTTTTAACAACAACGGATTTTAATGAGTTGTTATCAAGAAATATAGTGATTCAAGAGGATGGTTTGTGCATATAAAACATCACGCAACGGCCAACGGGAGAGGAGCAGTAACCAAAGATGTTACTGAATGCGGGTGATACTTCGGTGTATATAGCCAGTATTTTACATAGTTTTTGGTCCTCCAATTAGTTATCTGTGAACCTTCAAAGAAAAACATACCTATGTAAAAAATATCATGCAATACCATACACTACCAAAACCATAACATAACTGTTAATCGAACGCAATGCGACTAAGCGACCTGATTTAATGGAACACTTGTACACTCATGAACATAATTATTGCAAAGCTTCAGTCAAACTAATTACCACTTCAAAATAAATTAGTTCTAGTATTATAAACAGCTTTAATTATACGATGTTGAATTCAATTTAAATTAGGTTTGATTCACAATGTTTTGATGTGTACTTAATTAAGTTAGAACTTTTTTTATATGTTTTCTTGGAGCGTTTATGTTTGGGACAAATTAGATGTCTTGGTTAATAATAACTGTAAGACGATAGACATATTACAATGTAGAACAGTATATATAAGATATACTGTTCTACATTGTATACACATTTAATAAATACATAATATAATAAAATAAATAAATAAAAAAACCTCAAAAATAAATAAGACAATCAATATAATATGCCAATATTATAAAGAGATATAGTTTGTTTGTAAGGGGTTATTGAGACGACTCCCGGCCACCGTAGATACGGGCCTGTGGACGGTGAGCAATGGGTAGCTCACCGTCCTTACGTTGCATAACGACAGGCCGTGTCGACGGCGCGTTCGTGTTCCACGCGCGCCTCTAAGAGATGTCAGCAAAGGAAGGGGCCACTGAGGGCCGATGCCTGCCGGGGCTGCGGGTTGTTCGTAAGAGATACCGCGCCCCCGGAACGCAAAGGGCACAAGAAGGAACATGGGTGGGTTTTAGCCCGCAAAAGTTTGACACTCCCTCCCGCCCCGCCCAGGGCGGGAGAAGTTATTTGATGATTTCCCACCCCCCCAAAAAAAAAAGAAAGGGGTTATTCCTTCCGCGTGGAAGTCAATTATACCACACATCATCCTATATACTAATCTATTATATATACTATCCTTTGAGACTTAGCAATAGTGTAGCTTTCTATCAGTGATAGAATTTTTGTAAGGGGGCCAGAATTTCCAGAGAAAAAAAAATAAAATAAAACAAGCAAATTTTCGCTATTTATAATATTAATTAATAAGTAAATAACACCTTTTTCGACTAATAAGTTCAGTTTAGTATCCAACCAAAGACGTAACTTAACATGGGTGATAAATCTACGCAGACGAAGTCGCGGGCAGAAGCTAGTTAAATATAAATAAATTAATTAATTGTTTATCGAATTAACGATAATGTGGTGAGTAATAATGCCACTTATTCTCATTGTCGCCAATATAAAGGTAAGAATTGTGTCATACGCTTCGATGACCCATTGACTAATTAACTCTAGGTATCGCTATGATCTCTATCGATAGGCTAACCGTTCTTGGAACTAACATTTGATAATTAACGGAATATCTGAACCGGTTAACCAATCCAATTACGTAATTTTCACGCCTGCATTCCCCGAAGGGTTAGGCAGAGGTGTACTAATGTACACCCACAGTTCGCCGGTATGTATGAGTCCCATGTAGTAGGGGGCGGGTCTATTGCCATTACCCGGGCACAAATCCTAACTCCGAGCTGTTACTGAGAATTTCATAGAAAAATCCAATAACACTTTTTGCTCGACCTGGGAATCGAAGCCAAGACCTCTAGCGTAGCAGTCGCGCTTAAGACCACTAGGGTAACGAGGCAGTTAAATAAGGTTACATATAGGTGATAATGGTATGTACGGGGTGCATGTACCATGTATACTTCAATGTTTACTGCCCCGTTGGTCTCGTGGTTGCAAGCGCGACTGCTGAGCGAGCAAAAACTGGTTTTGGGTTTTTCCATTACAAATTTATTAGTAGCAGCCCGGAGTTTGGAAGATGGTGGTGTGACACCCCCGTGGTTCGGAAAGCATGTAAAGCCGTAGGTCTTGCGCCTGATCTCCTACGTACTTGTCTAGTCTCCATTGAGATTAGCCGCCGTGATCGTAATTTGGTCGAGAGGATGTTATTATTATTAAACTTCAGTTAACAAATTAGACAATATGATATGTCTTTTAAATATTACATTGTCAAGTGTGAGTTGTTTTTTTGTATTTGACAAAGACAAAAAAAATGCTAATAAGTAAATGAGCTGCTGATGCTATGCTAGCTATGTATTTATATTAGCAGCTCATTTAGTTATTAGCATTTTATTTTTAAAGTATGTATGTTCTTCTTTCCTCTTTTTCTCCATTCGAAACTACCTTTTGTAAGGGTCAACAATATTTTTAAACATATTTTTTAACTGACATCAAAAAGAAAAGTTATCAATTCGTCTGAATGTGTTTTTTGTATGTGTGTTACGCGATAACTCCGCCAATTATGAATAGATATTGATGATTCCTTTTTTGTTTCATAGGTCATACTTCAAAGGTGGTCTCATATAAATTTTATCGAAATTGGTTTAGTAATTTGGCAAAAAAAACAAATTAAATAACTGAAAAAAATATGTCATCCAAGTAAACGAATTAACGTATTCTGCTTTCTTGTGACTTTTAAGCGGTGTCATGTTTACGCAGTATAACTGTTCCTTCATGGATTTGGATGACGGGAAATTGATATTAAAAAGCTTTTTAGATTTTTCTATTGTAAATGACGTCCAAAAGTGCTTTTTTATGGTTTCATTGAAATAAATCAATTTACTTTGACGCTGCTCTCGAGGACGTCAACAATGCGTTAAAACTTCACGTTTCAAGTTAAACGTAATTGCTCCAAGGTTCGCAATGGTTTTATGTATAAATTGTTTCTCTAATATAAACCTGAACCTACGTACCTATTAGGTAGGTATTATGTGGGTTTACGTATACGGTTTCCAGTGTCTGAGGTGTAATGTAACGAAACACGATTTGTGTAAACGTATGAGAAAACAAAATATTATGTTCTTTGACAGAGATGAGCTAAAGACTTTGGTTTTAGCAAATTATATTGATGACATCTTTTTTGTAGTTATCTAAGTTCTTTTTTGTCTTTTTTTCGGTTAGCGCAGTGGCTGAGCGATTGGCTGCTGCGCTGCGTGTCGCGGGTTCGATTCCCGCACGGAACAAATATTTGTGTGGCCTACAGATAGTTCTTCCGGGTCTGGCTGTTTGTGTATGTGAGTTTATATGTTTGTAAATGCACCCACGACACAGGAGAAATTCCTAGTATGGGGCAACGTTTTTTCAAAAAAAAAAGAAAAGAAAAAAAAAAGGAATGACATCTGAGCTATCAAATTGACAGGTATTTTAAGACATTCTTTATAAAAAAACATTCTAATTAAAAAAAAGGAAGGTACGTTAAAATAAATCGATACCTACTAATAAAAGGTTCACTAGTCCAGTAAATAATTACTCTCACAAACACGAAAAAAGAGCCGTTTCTGAAAAGGTTATTTTCCAAACAGCCACAGGAAAGCGAGAACGAGGAAAATTGGCCTGAATTGATGAATTTACTTCACGGAAATTGGCCTCCGATGACTGGTTGTGAACAGATATGTCACTACCAACAAGAGGCATTATGTTCTGTTGGAATAGTTGACAGGCACTTATCAATATACAACATGAACACGAGAAATTTTCTTAGGATCGACACAACTAAAAGCAAAAAGGTGCCGCAACGCCTAAATCAGCGATGCCGCATGCTGCGACGTGTAACATGCCGCACATTTACAGAGGGCAATTTTACTACCTTTAGGAACGATCGCGGTCAAATCTCTGTCTCAAGCTCACAAAAATGCCTCTAATTTTATTTTATTTTGACATTCATTGTCGCTGTGATGAAATTAACTAGTGAAATTAGCCTTAACTTAGATAAGGCAAAATGTTTACTACATGCGGTGCGGCACCGCAACGCAATGATCAGCGGCGCGTTGCGTCGCGATATCGCAGTGTATGCTGGTCTTGACATATTGGTATTTTTTCAAAGCATAATCGTTCAGCTAAATATCGAAACATTCAACTTCTTTATTATAATTAAATTGGACTTTTACAAAATAGACGAAGCTTTTTCGGCTCATGGTAGTATTCCTTAAATACTATAATTTTCTGTGAATCACGTTCATTATTAACGTTACAATATATGAAAGATCTCATATGATATTCCATTACCTTGGCATTACTTCAATTGTACCTATTCCGTGGGCTCCCTACTATGCTCTTTAAACCCCTTATGGGTAGGTACTTGTGTATCATAAGAGCTCAACCCAACTAGTGTTGACCCTTCCCTAATAGGGCTTGTCAAGTGGATGTCGCTTGGCTGTAGTATTTTTGTAGTAATTTTTTTTTGAATATTCTACAATTTTTATTACTTATTAATATGAAAACATAAGGGTGTGCCTATCAGTGATCGTGATAACTTAAAATACATTTTATTTTAATTAGCCATTCCTAATGATTTAAGTAGGTATGTTCGTTTACTGTACCTACTGTACCTACGTAACCTACCTACCTACTTTAACAGCGATGAGCCAACGAAAACTCAAGCAAAATTCATAAAATAAGTATGAATTGAATAACTTATTATACACACATCAACGTGTCATCAACATCATAAACACACAGAGATAGACACGAGTGCTGGCTTTATGTCGCCGTATTTCAAACTCAATAGTTGTTTGTATGTCAGACCCATTTAAATGTTTATCTATCCCTTCAGGCACACTGCTGGCTTTTCGCGGTTTATCTCGAAAAAAATGAGATAGGTACCAAGAATAAGGGATGAACTGTCCAAAAAATGTTTAGCGAAGAATTCATTGTTAGTAATCGTAACTGCGTGGAATTACTGTGATTGCTTTTATGAACATGTTGAAGAAGTAATTATGATAAATTTTGACGTAGGTAAAAAGGAAATATGAGAATTATTTTCATTAACTCCACTTAATATAGACAGAGGCGGTGTTCACTGTAGCGATTAATCGAATTTTCTGCGAATTTGAAATCCTGAAAAGGTTACATGAGAATCGGAAAATTTCCCGTACTTGTAAAATATTGAGAAAATTCCCAGTTTAGACGGAGGCGTAGGTATTTATTTGAATCAATTAATATATTCGTTAATATATTTGATAATCACCAATCTAATTAAAAATATCGACCCAAGCACCATTTTTGAAGATCCTTATGAAAATCAACTCGTAATTACTGGAAGACCTTTAAAACCATCGCATACAACTACGCATTAGCTTTATGAACGCAATAAAACTTAATACAAAAGCAAAAGTGTCTATTCACTAATAACGCGGGACAAGTATGAACAATGAGCCATTGTGAACGGTTATCACACAACAATGGCTGTAGAATTGATACAGGCCCTTGGAGCTGAATCATCGTGCGGTAACGATTTATATTTAACACTCAAATGTGTCAACTGCCTCGTTAGCCTAGTGGCCCTAAGCGCGACTGCTAAGCTAGAGGTCTTGGGTTCGATTCCCAGGTCGAGCAAAAAGTGTTATTGGGTTTTTCTATGAAATTCTCAGTAGCAGCTCGGAGTTAGGATTTGTGCCCGGTTAATGACAATAGGCTCGCCCCCTATTATATGGGACCTAAACTTACCGGCGAACTGTGGGTGTACATTGGTACATCTCTGCCTAACCCTTCGGGGAATACAGGCGTGATGGTATGTGTCAAATGTGTTTAGGAGAGCGTGGTCCTTAAACATATACAACCGAGTATATGTTATTATAGGTACATGTTGTGATGACCTAATGATTAACTCGCACACCATCACGCACATACACTACACGCATTGGGCGTTATGCACGAGGCTATGGTTTCGCAACCAGGCATGGGCAAATACCAATATGGTTTTTTCTATTTCATAATGTATTTTCTAAGTTATAACATACCATTACGCCTGTATTCCCCGAAGGGTTAGGTAGAAGTGTACCAATGTACACCCACAGTTCGCCGGTATATTTTTGGTCCCATTTAATAGGGGGCGAGCCTATTGCCATTCACCGGGCACAAATCCTAACTCCGAGCTGCTACTGAGATTTTCATTGAAAAACTCAACAGCACGTTTTGCTCGACCTGGGAATCGAACCCAAGACCTCTAGCATAGCAGTCGCGCTTAGGACCACTAGGCTAACGAGGTAGTTCCAAGTTATCTTGGGCATAATTGACATCGATAAGGGAGACATCTTGAGGAAACCTGGATTAAGAATTAATATAAGTCTGAAATCGCCTAGCCAACTTTAGAAATATATATAGATATCAATCCCTTAACTAGAGGATTCAATATTCATTTCGTCGCTCTGAAATAAACACGTGAATTTTTAGACATATTTATACCAATATTAGAAAGAGGATAGATTTTTTTGTTTGTTTGTTTGTAATGAATAGATTATGAAACTACAGAACCGATTTTAACCATTTCTTTCACCAATAGATAGTTACATTATTCCTGAGTAATATAGGCTATTTAACATTACGCTACGACCCACGGGAGCGGAGTACCAAAGACGTCACTTAACGCGGGTGAAATAAGCCACGCGAGCGAAGTCGCTGGCAGATCGCTAGTATTTTATAAAATTAATGTATCTTTTAGAAGTAAGAGGTTTTTTTTTTTCATTTTTATAGTAACGGTTTGATTACACAGTGTTCATGACACCTCAATAGCTAACTTGTAGACCCCTTACTATGCCAAATATAGTGGAAAATACCAAGATATATGACAGCTGGTGTAATTATGACAGAAGCTTTAATTTTAGTAGCTTTGGAACGGTATTCGCATTTCGTATTTCATTACAAAGTGAGCGTATTAAAACAATTTTATTTGCCTTGCATCTGCTTTTTGGCACATTAAAGTTAATTTTGAATATCTGATATGACTTTGTGATAGCGCATATTTAAAATTTAAAAATTTTGAAAGTTGCCTCGTAGAATATTCTAAGAAAAAATAAAAAAGTAATTTAGTGCGCTAACTTGTTTGATTAATAATTCATATTATTGACTTCTTTTGAACTTCACTTTGCAAAAAAATCCTAATCTATATTAATATTATAAAGAGAAAAGGTTTGATTGTTTGTTTGTTTGCGTTGAATAGGCTCCGAAACTGCTTGACCGATTTGAAAAATTCTTTAACATATGCTATATAACATCAAGCTACGACACACGGGAGCGGAGCAGTAACCAAAGACGTCACTTAACGCGGGTGAAATAAGCCACGCGGACGAAGTCGCGGGCAGTTCGCAAACTCGATATATAAATGCAATAAGTGACGGTTCACTTACATGCTTTTCGATTTGTATGAATCAAACAAATTGAATCGCATGGACATACAAGTTGAATCTCTTAACGTCGGCCATATATTTTATTTCTACGCCTTATAATCAAAGTGAATCAATTTGGTTGAACCATGTGTCTTGCGACTCGTCATACATCAATTTCTACCGACATAATGACAACCAGTGACGTGATATTATCAATTGTGTGTGTAATTTATTTATTAGGTACAGTGAAATGATTGTCATTCAACTAATTGTTTCCATACATTAATTCGATTACAAATTAATAATTAATATTAGCGTCATGACATTTATAGGTCAACAGAACAACAAAAACAATCAAAGGCTTACAACATATTATTTACAAATGGGAAACAGTTTAGAAATGGGAAATTAATTTTTTTTTTGTAGAAACTTTCTGTTAAACTTGGATAAACACGATCAGGTTTTCCTATTTCCTGTTAGTTACAGTCAAAGTCTAAGCATTTATTTCAATTAGACCATTTACAGGCACTTTTGAATTGTCAAGAAGTTACATTTAAAAGTTGAAGCTAGTTGCTCGTTCCAAAGCGTAGGTCTCTATGGAGAAGAACGGGCAAGAAACTCCATGGACACTCTTTTCTTTCAATTTGGTTTTTACAAAATCTTGGTTACAATATTCTTGTTGCTTCTATATGTGAAAACAATGAAGATGTATATAAAACAATACAACAAAAAAATAAAATTGTATCTACTAAAGATGTAAGCCATAGCAGTTAAGAGCCAAAGCAGTCTCATCTTTAGTAGATATTTGATATTTTACCAGCATTTAATAACCTTTTATAATCTTGAAGCTACAAAAGCTATTCTTCTACCGGTTGTCTCTCAACTAAAAATATTATGTTTATAAAAAGGTTACACGTTTTAATATCCCTGTAACAAAGAGGATGTTAGCTTGTAATAAGAGACTAAATATAACTAATGTGTGGGGCGGTCGATAAACAACTCGATTTATTTTTATGAACAGCGCCCTCACTAATACATTTTGTTACTTATGTTGCTGCCGTCTTTGAAGTGTTCCGCTAATTACCAACTATATTTGAAACATTATGACCGAAACTTTGTTGTGAACGAAGCTGAGTAGTTTTGAACTTTGTTGCGAGGTGTCATGGACTAGTATGCAATGTTGTACTACTTGTCCTTATCAACTGCGCTTGAGGAAAACTTGTTACAAACTGACAATTGGACTAGCAAGGAGTTGCAACTCGGTGACACACTCTTCTAAACTAACGATAAACAAAAGACAAAGGAAAATAACTCGTAAAATTAAAGGGTGTTGAACTTAATGTGGTAATTTTTTTTTAAATCAATCTTCACCAAAAGAAGTCGAGGATAAATGCTAGTTTGTGATTGATATAAAAGTTTTGTGGCTGTAATACACGTTAGATGAAAAAAGCAGAGAAAGAAGTTATACGTATATGACCACTATTCAGGCAAAACTAAAAATATGAGTCGTTAGTGATTCCTAATGTCGGCTACACGTGTATCAAATAAGACCAACTTTAGTCAGTTAACGAACCAAGCTAATTATTTGTACGAACTTTTTACTTTTCTCTTGAACTTTCGCTCAGCGAAACGTTAATTAGTACAATTTCACGGTATTGTCTGTATTTCATCATAAACAACTTTTTGTTTCTGTAAAAATATGATATTAAAATGATTTTTGTTTTTTATTTTGTCTTTGAAAGTTATTTCAGACAAGGTTTAGAGTTCAAGTTGACCGTGAAATTTAATTTGTGACATTTTATCAGACATTTATAATTCTGTTTGGAATAAAGCTTTCTTAATTTAAAATTTGAGATTTTTTTTTAAATGTCAATACACATACCATCACGCCTGTATTCCCCGAAGGGTTAGGCAGAGATGTACCAATGTACACCCACAGTTCGCCGGTAAGTTTAGGTCCCATGTAATAGGGGGCGAGCCTATTGTCATTAACCGGGCACAAATCCTAACTCCGAGCTGCTACTGAGAATTTCATAGAAAAAAATGTATCAATTGTCTTTATTTTTTTATGTAGTGACAGTGTGTTGCTAACAAATTAAATTCCCAGGACTGGACGGTTAGCTGGGAAAATGTGCAAGTGTCATTTGCTTTAGATATGATTATCTGGTATGAATTTATAAAAGTTTATTAATTTGTGAAATGTATTTACTTACATATATATTTTGTAGGAAATAAGTGATTTGCTTCATATTGGATTGGTCTGCCCAAAGATGTTAATGGAAAAGCAAACCTATATAGAGTTTTATCCAAAAACAAAACAGGCAAAAGTTTAATTTCTATAACGACTAGAAACTTCAACTGTTTCCAATTCAAATGAACGCTAACCTAGTTACCTGAATAAGAAGCGAACAAAATAAAATAATCGCATTTTTCAAAGCCAAACCAACTACTAAATAAAAAATAAAACCTAGAACATGACTCGGCTAGATTTCAAAGAAATATCGCACGATAAGAATTGCAGAATGCGAAAGAACTTCCTTCAGAAATATTTTAGCTATGAAAACGTAAAAATGCGACTTGGACGGTTGGAGTCGGTACCGCTAGTTTTACGGTTCACCAACGTCTGAGAATTGCACTCACTCCATATATTTATTTTATTGGAGTTCTTAGATATTTCATAACAAGCTTCTGCCCGCGAGTTCATTCGCATGGTTTATTTGTACCCGCGTTAAGTTACAACTCCGCTCCCATGTGTTGTAGAGTGATGTAGCCTATACTATACCTCATGGATCGGGCTTTCATATACAAAAATAATTGTTTCAATTCGACTGTTAGGTTTTGAAATAAGCACGTTTAAACAATCTCACAAATAAACAGAAAACTCTTCAGCATTATTATGTTAATATAGATAGAAGATTCTTTTTAGAACTTGATATTCTGCGGTAGAACGTTGATATTAAATGCAATAAAACGAATGAAGCTCGTAGCTAGTGCATTATTTAAGCCGCTCGAGTGATTCTTACCCTTATTTATGATCCTTGAGAAATGTTTTGACAGGATAATGAACGTTCATTGTTGAGAGCTGAACTTGCGATTGTACCTACTTAGTATTCCTTGACTGTCAAATTAGAAACTGCAGTTACAATTGTTTTACTTTCTTTCTTTCCTTTAAAAAAACATGTTGCTCCACACTAGGAATTTCTCCTGTATCGAGGGTACGTTAACAAACAAATAAACTCTTATGGACAAACGGCTAGACCTCGAAACAATAGTTGTTTCGAGTCAGGCTGTAGGTTATATAATTATTGGTTCCGTGAGGTAATTGAACCCGCGACACGAAGCGCAGCAGCCAATAGGTCAGCCACTGCACCAACAGTGCCATTTGTTTTAATTGTATTTTCCGTAAAGATTTATAATTATAGGTTTAAGTTGGGAGTAGTAATGAGAATTGTGCATGCTTATGTTTATTTTTTAATCCCCGTCTTAAAAAGAGGGGTGTTATAAGTTTGTCGTGTCTGTGTGTCTGTCTGTGGTAACGTAGACCTTAAACGGGTGAACTGATTTGAATGCGGTTTTCCTAGCGATGGTTCTTAGATTTGTTTTATCTTTTGTTAGATGCGTTAGGGAACTTTATTCTTCCTTTGGAGGGTTACTTAAAATTATTAATTTTAGTACACATACCATCACGCCTGTATTCCCCAGAGGGTTAGGCAGAGGTGTACCAATATACACCCATAGTTCGCCGGTATGTGTTTAGGTCCCATGTAATAAATAGGGGGCAAGCCTATTGCCATTAACCGGGCACAAATCCTAAGTCCGAGCTGCTACTGAGAAATGCATAGAAAAACGCAATAACACTTTTTGCTCGACCTGGAAATCGAACCCATGGCCTTTAGCGTAGCAGTGGCGCTTAGGACCACTAGGCCAACGAGGCAGTTGATTTTAGTACTTGTTTTAAAAGACCTATGCAGCGTTTCAACCTTACAATAATCTTAGTCAACTCTTCCTTATTTCTATTTCATAATAATTTTCGTCTCAATAAGATTAGAAGGCAAATAAATGTTAACATCAATCTAACAAAGGGAAAAACCATTAAAGGTTCTACTTAACCTTTGAACAAGATGACGATATCTTGTTGTGTTCCTACGGAGATGGTCCGAATATATCACCTATTATATAGAGCAGCTGAAACTTCTAATGCTGAAAATGTTATGTTTGCCAGATGCACCCGCTGCTGTCGTACTCTCCACTTCACTCCAAATGGTTCACTGAACATTTTACTAGACCTATGCAAGGTGTAATGTTGCGTCAAATTCAAGGATGTAACTATGCTAGTGTTTCTCAACACGAATCAATTATAAAATAAATAGGATTTTCTGTTTTTGTTTGTAGAAGGTTTTTAAAATTCGAACTAGTCATCTTGCTGCTGGGTTTATACCATGAGTCGTGAGTACAAATGTCAAGTTAATTTTCAGGTTTTCGGGTTCCTATCGAGGTCTTTTGGGGCGCCGACTCTGTACGCGATCGGTCCAACAGAGGGACCAATAGCGTGCAGCGTCGGCGCCCCAAAATACCCAGAAAGGAACCCGAAAACCCGAATATTAACTTGACATTTGTGCTCATGACTCGTGGCGACTCCTATAGGGCGATGAACACATACACACACAGGGATATAGTCATGCGACATTGCCTACCGCATACGCAAAGAGGCGATTCTGTTCTTTAAAAGAGTCTCCCTAATATATATCTAATATACTCTCAAACATAAACAACAAAAAATCAAGTATTTTTTTTTGTATGGTGCCGTAATTTTATTTCATTATTTATGCCTTTTATGGCAACCTTCTAAAATTTCGCGAAAATGCACCTTGTTTATCGTATGCTCCCCAAATCTGTTTGTTTATTGAGATACCAAGTGAGCATATTGCTGGGAGATGAAATCTTGTACAATTTGCTGCAGCATTTTGGATACGGTATTCGAATGTTCAATTGGTTTCATGGACTATTGCATAATGCCGGAGCATTTTACATTTTGTCTTCGGTATTTCACATATCAGCGTAGCGATGGAGAGATATATAATATGCCTTCGACCTCGACCTGCGTCAGATGGAGTTAGAATTGACGACCTCTCTTTTTTGTTCCCGCCTAAATCAAATTGTGTTATATTAGTCGCCACCTTCGGGTGCACCGGACCACCGGCTCCTTACGGATCGCGTGCAGCGTCAGCGGCCCAAAATACCCAGAAAGGAACCCGAAATCCCGAAAATTAACTTGACATTTGCGCTCACGACTCGTGGCGACTACTATACTACTGGTAATATATCTAGGATGTACACTTTTTGGCGATTTATGAGCATAGTCAGTACCAACTGTATATAAAATTCAGATTTGTAACATCTACTGTTTTCTTTCACATACATACATACTATCACGCCTGTATTCCCCGAAGGGTTAGGCAGAGGTGTACTAATGTACACCCACAGGTGGCCGGTATGTTTAGGTCCCATGTAATAGGGGGCGAGCCTATTGCCATTAACCGGGCACAAATCCTAACTCCGAGCTGCTACTGAGAATTTCATAGAAAAACCCAATAACACTTACTCGACCTGGGAATCGAACCCAAGACCTCTAGACTAGCAGTTGCGTGTTTGCTTTTATAAACTAATAAAAAAGAGTTACTTACTAAACTTACTTGTTCAACGGATCCATATTGTCTTCTAGAAAACACGCCTCTCCTCGAGATCAGCTCGCTTGCCGAAGATCTGCGGACAAACAGAATAAACGATTATTTGAGTATAAAATAATAATAAACCAGCCTCTGCGAGATGCCTTCAGCGCCTTGTATGCTCTTCGAAAATAATGTAGGCATTAAAAAATAATTATTATACAATAATATAAAATAATTATTACATATTAAAGTATACAATAACATAAGTATTTGAGAAATGAAACACAGACGCACACGTTTAAAAACAAATGAATGACGCAAATAAAATAATATTGAACATTTTAGGAAAAGAACATGCCTAATAAGTTTTAATACAATCGTTAATTCTTCTTTTTATTACCTTACTATCGCAATACCTTGCGTAACACTTATATATCTAAACTTCTGTGGTACAAAGGAATAGCATTAAAACTTCGCCAAAATCGTCGTTTCAACTTTGCAAATAGCGTTGGTTTAGATAACGTGGAACTGCAAAGTGCATATCGGGCAAATTTTTCAACGTTCGGGACTTTAGACAGGTTGTTTCGAATTTTATATCCCACCTATCTGAAATTTTAGCTGAAAGCCGTGTTTTTTATGAAAACCATTTTGTGTTTAATATGACTTCATCATTATTATTTAACTAGTGTTCTCTGTTACAAGCACACGATGAAAGCATTTAATTCTGTAAGTCATTAACAATTTAATATATCTGCCAATTGAAGCTCAGTTTAATCTCAGCTTCAGACTATATTTGATAAACTACTAAAGTATGATAAATACGCCATTTATTTTCAGCGTCTACAATAAAAGAAAATCGAAAATGTTCCCCCACAACCGTTATACTACTTTACAACGCAATACCAAAGTGTAATTTATTCGAATCCATTCCACCCAGACCGAGCTAATGCCTCCTTGATAGTTCGACATCCCAAAGTTCAAGCGAACCTTAGGACCGGTGAACTATCTGACAGCATCAATAGATATCATCAGTCAGATTTAGAGCCCCAATTACCTCGAATATACTTCGAGAACTAGTTTCCTACGAGTTAATTGCAATCACGAGCTATCTGACAACTTTAACACGCATCTAACTGGTTCCAAAAGGTCAGATCTTTATTCAATTTTATGTATCTACGAATTTAGCCCTTCGTGACCTATGGCGTTTATACGGCGCATGGAAACGCAGGCAAATAAAGGTCGAGAGACCAGCAGATGCGGTGCGGTGATTTGATTTGATTGAACGAACGTTTCGAATACCTGACGTGGAGCAAAGGTATGGCGAAGCGAAAATGACTTTGAAAAAACTGACTCACTAAAAATTTTCGGTTCGTGTTTTATTGGCACTTTGGTTTTTCTTGTAATCGTATTACTTTAGACTTTTTGAATGCTGCATTTTATTATGTTTTTTCTTTGATTTAGTAATGTATTAATTAACAATGTAAAAAGTAATTAAGAATAATCATTACACCTGTTTTGAATTTTGAACATAATTTATTTTGTTTTGAACTGAATTAAAAAATAAAAATAAAATAAAATAAAATAAAAACTATTTATTTCAGACTCACGAGAATCCATAGAATGTTGTTAGTATTATAGCAAGAAAAACTTAAAAATTAGTGTTAGTAGAATTACTTGTGATTTCAAATTCTAACCTTTCTTCGAAACATTGTCTAAACGTACACCGTGTCTGGATAAATGCATTGGTGAACAGTCCTTGAAGCGTTTGATTAAAAGCTGTCGAAGTGAATTATGTTTCAGAACGTTTTGTTCAGAGCTTCATTCAATATTTACTTTTAGTTAGCCGAGCCATAATTAGGTATGTGTCTAGAACGTTTCAATGTCATTCACCTTACCTCAGTTGCGCAGTGGATGATGTAATATTGGAACAAATTTAAAATGTTCCTTTCCGTTTTCATAACGAAAAGGGTTTGTTAATAGTGTGGCCTATTTACGGAAGCTTAAAATAGATGGAAAGTTTAACATTATGCGACTATAATCTTTCTTGATACACTATTTAGTGTCAACTAAATAATTTTGGACATGATTTGTTATTGGTTTGTGTTTTTGTTGGTTAGTTGAACCTCTAAAGAAGGATCTGCTCAAAATACGGTATATTTTAGTTGGAAACCAATATGAAGAAACAAGTAACTTTTTATTTAATAATTTTGATTAAAGATAGGGTATTCTTTTGTCATTTAAGAAAAGCAATCTTGAGATTAACGCTCACGTGACGAAAGGACGTGAGGGACCAATATGTGGGTAGTATCCCTGGACGCAGTACGCATGTGGGAATAGATATATTTTTTATTATAAAACTGATTTTTCTAATAAATAAATGAGCATAAATACTTGTAAAATGTAAGCACACGCACATCATCACACTTATCATTTTGTGTTTTTTTTTTTTTGGGGGGTTGGGAAATCATCAAATAACTTCTCCCGCCCTGGGTGGGGCGGGAGGGAGTGTCAGACATTTACTGACTAAAACCCACCCATGTTCCTTCTTGTGCCCTTTGCGTTCCGGGGGCGCGGTATCTCTTACGAACAACCCGCAGCCCCGGCAGGCATCGGCCCTCAGTGGCCCCTTCCCTATGCTGACATCTCTTTGAGGCGCGCGTGATTATTTGGGTTTACCTCAGCCAAAACGAACTAAAGTAACGTAACTAAATAAATGACATTTATTTCGAAGTCATTAATTTTAGATATTTAACGTTGATAATAATGTAACAAATTGGCATATCAAATTCTTTTGGCGTTAATTATTAAATTATTGACAGCACTAAGCTTATTTGAAAGATGAAGATAAACTTATAAGCTGTCCGTGCTGTAGGTTATAATGCTAGGAATTATAGCTAAAAGAGCCAGCAGTTTTGTTGTACAGTAGATAGTGGATTATAGTACCGATAAAATGAAGGAGGGGATTAAGTCCTTTCTAAAGAGAGAAATAGGATAAAAAACTGCTAAGTGCTTCCTTCTCTTGAATAAGAAATCCTGAAAAGATGTGATTTTAAAATGCGCCGTCGCCGAGTCCTCATTTTCTTTTGAAAATATATCTCATCGTAAGCATTAGTATAGTCTGTTTTTTTTTTTTTTGGTGGGTGGGAAATCATCAAATAACTTCTCCCGCCCTGGGCGGGGCGGGAGGGAGTGTCAGACTTTTACTGACTAAAACCCACCCATGTTCCTTCTTGTGCCCTTTGCGTTCCGGGGGCGCGGTATCTCTTGCCAACAACCCGCAGCCCCGGCAGGCATCGGCCCTCAGTGGCCCCTTCCTTTTGCTGACATCTCTTTGAGGCGCGCGTGGAACACGAACGCGCCGTCGACACGGCCTGTCGTTATGCGACGTAAGGACGGTGAGCTACCCATTGCTCACCGTCCACAGGCCAGTATCTACGGTGGCCGGGAGTCGTCTCGCGGCTCCCGACGTCAGTATAGTCTGTTAATGTTTTATATATGTTAGCACGAGGATAATACTTGTATAACTAATACTTACGTATAATCAACGAAATTATGAAAGTTACACATTTGACAAAAAAACTTAAATTGCCTCTCTCATTCTTTTTAAGCATCTAAACATTTATGACCAGAAGACACGTGTAAAACGGAAAATTCTGGCAAATTTATTTTTCCATAAATAAGGTAAAAATATATATCGATGTGAGATAAACGAATTCTCTTCCCCATATCATCCAATGATTACATAATCGTCTCAACAGTTGTCTGACACATTTCAGAAAATAACATGTCTCGTAAATTCATATGCATAACAAATCCTACAAATAAATGCTTATTGCATTGCCGTTCGTCAGTGTCTATAAAAATAAAGACTACATTTGCATGCAGCAATGGAAGATAAACACAGAGATAATATCTACATAAGTGAATGTCGTATAGATTTACATACGAACATTAGTGCTTATTTATTCATAGATGTAGGAAAAACATCGTTTCTATCATGTTTATGGCGTATGGGTGTATGTTAAAATGACCCATATTATCCATTTAGTATATTCTGTTCCTATGAGTACTATATAGTTTACGAATGAATTTATCCCCATATGACAAACGTGAGTTCATACCGGTTCACGCTAATAGTTCTAACTATTATTGGCACGGAACCTAGCTGCCAATTCTCCTGTCACAAGAACTATGTTCCTAGAAGTTATAGTTAACGTCAAAGTAAAGTTAAAAGTTATGAGCTCAATAAGGTAAAGTTGGTGACGGCCTCGTGACCTGAAACCTTGAGGGCACAATAGATATTAGTTCAGAGTTTGGAAGTACATAAGAAAGTTACAGGTAAAGAAGCAACACGCCTTTTTTATCGTAGGTTACCCTGAAAGGGTCAAGCTAAAAGCTTTGAAGGATTACACTATGTAGATGGCGTAACAGTGACAGAGTTTTCTTCAAAAACAAAAAGCTTTTCTGACTTTCTCTAAGACGATGAGTACTTGCCTGTCGTTTTTAAAACTACCGACCTGCTTAGCATAGGTGGAACTTACTAATGAGGAGTGCACTTAGCAAAAAAATTTTTGCATACAAACTTTTTTTTTTTTTGGTGGTTGGAAATCATCAAATAACTTCTCCCGCCCTGGGCGGGGCGGGAGGGAGTATCAGACTTTTACTGACTTAAACCCACCCATGTTCCTTCTTATGCCCTTTGCGTTCCGGGGGCGCGGTATCTCTTGCGAACAACCCGCAGCCCCGGTGCATACAAACCTTGTCGTAACAATTATGAACACAACAATAAGTAAAAAAAAAATTGAAGTTACCCCCGACAGAAGAATTAAGATCCCTACCGCAACTAAAAAAATCCTGATAACCTTGAAACGGCTGAACCAATTTTGACAGAACATACCGAAGAACCATCGCCAGGAAACCTGCTTTCCAATAAAGGAAAACCGCATTAAAATCGGTTCCCCCGTTTAAGAGCTACGGTGCCACAGGTAGACAGACAGGCACGTCAAACTTATAACAAAAAGAGGGGCTTTTTGAGTCGGGGGCAAAAAAGGAACAGCTGAATCAGTCGAGCCGTTCTTAAGTGATGATGTGGCAATTGTTTTTAAAAAGAAGATAGATAGAAGGTATTTCAAACAATTTTCATCTAAACGAAACAACATTCAACCCTTTCTAAACCCTGAAGCACTGTGTACGTACCTTTTACTCCAGCCATTTGTCTAATGAAAAAGATAGAGCTCCTAATTTCATTGAAAGGTGTTTCAAATGGAAACGGTCCATTCCGTCCATCGGCGTCGTTTCGAATTATACGTGCCTTGAACCTTGTTTACGTACAATACAATTGTTTTTCTACTTGTGGAGAAGCTAAGAAGGAATTTATTCTATTGACGCTTAGGTTTTTATTGCCTTGTTTTCGTCTATAGAATTTGTAGACCTCGAACATAAGATAAGTTTGGTGCTAGACTTGTTGGCACTAAATATAATGTAGTAAGTATTTAATACCCTATTTGTTAGTTTGTCCTAAGAAAAAGTGGATAATAAAGTTTTATCGAACTTTTTCGAAGAGTTAGTATGAAAGCATTTAGGATTTGCTCAGTAGCAGCCCGGAGTTTGGAAGTTGGTGGTATGACACCCCCGTGCCTCGGAAAGCACGTAAAGCCGTTGGTCCCGACTGTCATTCGTAGATCTTTGGCAGTCGTTACGGATAGTCAGAAGCCAGGAAGTCTGACAACCAGTCTAACCAAGAGGTATCGTGTTGCCTAGTAACTGGGTTGTGGAGGTCAGATGGGCAGTCGCTCCATGTAAAACATTGGTACTCAGCTGCATCCGGTTAGACTGGAAGCCGACCCCAACATAGTTGGGAAAAGGCTAAGTAGATGATGATGAAGTATGAAAGCATACTCTTCGTTAAATGGTATATTACATTGCAATGTTTTCAACCAAATATTATTTTGAGCATTCTCTTTTACTATGTTCATTATTTGTTTTTTATTCTAGTCTGAAATTTTAGACAAACATTGTTTCTGTATCATTCGCAACATTATTAAACAAGTTGGAATAATACAAAATATTATTGGTTCTGTTAACTTGCGCGTTGCAACGTAATTTGCAGCGAATATTTTTGTTCGTTTGTTTAAATAACATTATGAACATAGAACGTGTTTAATGATTAGAGCGCAGCGTTTCTATATTTACTTGAGCATTGCACCGAATATGCTCGTGAATTTGCAAATACACAGATTTGAAAACAAATATTATTACTTAGCTGCCTCGTTAGCACTACTACTAAGCTAGACGTTTTGGGTTCGATTTTCAGGTCCTGCAAAAGTGTTATTGGGTTTTTCTATGAAATTCTCAGTAGCAGCTCGGAGTTGATATTTGTGCCCGGTTAACGGCAATAGGCTCGCCTCCTATCACATAGGACCGTACGACACGACACGTAGCTCCGTCCGTACGTTGTATAATGACAGGCCGTGTCGACGGCGCGCTTGTGTTCCACACGCGCCTCAAGGAGATGTCAGCAATTCAGGGCCGAAGCCTGCCGAGGCTGCGGTTGTTTCGAAAGAGATACCGCGCCCCCGGAACGCAAAAGGCACAAGAAGAAACATAGGTGGGTTTTAGTCAGTAAAAGTCTGATAGTCCCTCCAAGGGCAGGGAAAGTCATTTGATGATTGCCCATCCGGGAAGCCTAATGCTAGCCTATGCTATGTTGCTTAGCCCAAGACTTCGTTTGAGTAAATGTCGGTTGTAACGAGGTTTTGTATGCGCAGTACTCAAATTCTTTTTTTTTTCTAAAATAAAAGTAGTCTAAGTTACTCTTTATAACGTCTGCCAGTGACAGTCCCGTCATAATCGGTTCGGCAATTACGGAGATTAGCCGGAACAAACGAACAGATAGACAAAAAACAAAAGTTTTTTCGTATAAGTACCGTGTGAATATTAATATCATTTTAAAATTCGGTTAGTTTGTCATTACAAACAAGTACTTTTATTTTATTTATTTCTATAGATAATACGAAGAAAGCGGAAAATGTTGTCAAGCTGCACCGTCACGATCAAAGATTTCATTGTACCAAGTATCGATATCACCCCAACTTTCGTCCCATTAAAGAAAATTTTAATGAAGATGCAAAATTCTGCTAGCGACGTTATTTCACAAAAGTCCCGAGACGATAACTTTTTAATTTTTTTCTTGGCTAAAACACTTCTCATTTAGCTCAGCTGTTTTACTGTTCGCGAAATTTTCCAATAATTTGGAGTGCATTGATCTGGTGCCGGGTGACCTCTCTGGGGGCTATTGAAATATCGCTTACCGCGACCCTCGCAGCAGATGGCACTCGACACAACTCAAATTCAATGTGGAGAGGGGACTCAAGCTCTTTGGCAACACGTTCTAAATCTTACATTGTGTAAAGTGTTATTATGTTGTCTATATGGCTTTGTGAAGGGTAAGACAGTGTCCTTCAAAAAGAAGTTATTCAGGTTTATGAAATTGAAAGCTTCTCACGAGAGCGCGAGTATTTAGAGTGCCATGATTTTTTTTTTATGGTATCTTCTTCGAGAGAGATGGTATGAGTTTTGATATAAGAACGAAACTTTTTCATGAGCGCGCAAAGTAATGTAAGATCGATCGATTTTTGAATTGGAAATACCTGTTTCGCACGTAATATTTATTTAGTTTGAAGACAATTCATATTAATGGGTGATTCTAATTGACTAATTGTGCTTGTCGTATAAAAATAAATCAAAATGGAATAAAACGTTTAAAAACCTATTAAATAAATAACTCGAATCGATTAAACGTTTCGCGGGCAGAAGCTAGTAATAATATATTTTTAGACTAAAGCCCTGTTTACAATCTATGAAAATACACTGTTTATCTAAATGACTTCGTAATAGTACAGGTACTTATTTCGAGGTTCTGAAACATTTCTATTTTCAGCCAAAAATAAACAGGTTATTCTTCAAATTTATCGTATTACCGGCCATTGTTATTCCGGCTCTGGTTGTTTTGATTTTTTTACGATACAGTAGTGGCAGATAATTCAGAGAGTAACATCTAAAGCATTTGTTTAATTAATCCTTAGATTGATTCCTAAAGAAAGACTGCTAGATTAAAATTTATCATTTTTTTTCTTTTTTGAAAATCACGTTCAAAGGTGCCTTTTAATGGTCTAATTTAAATAAATTATTCGTCTTTATTGTGACTTTTTAAAAGGTACATTGCATTGAAAACATTTTATCTTCGATTAACTGCAAATCGGCTAATAAATAACGCATCCTTATCTTAGGTATGATGACAGCCTACGTCAGAACGTAGGCTTCACCAAAATGACCTTCGACGTTGTAGAAATGGCCAGAGATGTCAACTCTAGTTATATACCTGACCCTGCAGATATAGATATACTATTTCTATGACCTGACCCTTCTCTTTTTAGAAACAAAAGCATCAAGACGCCCACAGAAAGGGTTAAAGTAGTCAAGTAGGTTATTTTAAGCTCAAGGGTATATTATGCAACCTACCTTAATATAGGTACCAATGATTACAGCTATACGTACAAACAACCAAACGCTTAGGGCACCGTTCTAGTTCAGACTTTACGGCCAAAAGGAAATTTGCATTTACTTGATTGACTATTCCACGAACGTTCAGAATAAAGACGTTATTTTCGGCTTAACATCGATTTCTGTCAAATTATAGCAGGTTGTGAAAGAAATACTTGATTTATGGTGGGTTTAGGTACTTAATGAACCTATAGTTGGGCTAGATTGTTATTTACGTTATATTATCTACTGGATGAGATTGGTAGTTGAATATGAGCCATTGGTAGTTGAGTATCCATGCCGAGATGCGGGCGTACAAAACCGTCATTTTAATAATTAATTTTGATTAAAATCAGACACAGAATTTTACTCATAAGAAACGTGCAAAATCTAGTCGCTATCTTATGTCAACGACAATATTTTTTTTATTTTTTTTTAGCTTGTTCTGTCCCATTGCTGGGCAAAGGCCCCGCTCCACTATTTCTACCCTTCGTGATTCCGTGCGTCCTCCAATTCCGAAGGAATCCATCCAGTTCGTCTTGCCATCTCCTTCGCGGTAACGACAACCAATGCCAAGAAATGTGGGTAACTTAGAGGCATTTTTTGTCAAATTTCGACTGACATTAGATTGCGATTGTTACTAAATATTGCCTTTCTGACTACTAGTCTATTGTTTTGTGTCGACCAACTGCAGTAGGTATTCACTATCTACCCAAGCTCTAGTGTGAGATATAGCGTATTCTACACAATATATTGTATCACAGCATGTAAAGCAAGTTATCTCTGGGCTACACACAATGGTACACGCTCTAATTGGGCTGACTTCGGATAGACAATATGCGTATGGTTGCCACGGATGGGTACGGTCACTGCGTTTCAAATAGGATGTTTGCACGTTATGTAGGTTTAGTGTATGTACTTTTAAGTTTATTTTGGACATTAGTGATACCGGTAAAGAAAAACATCGTGAGGAAACCTGGATTTCAAATTAATATAAGTCTTAAATCGCCATGAGCAATTGTAATGATCAATCCTCATACCTTCTCTGTATAAGAAGCTTTTGCCTTGCAGTATGACAAAAATAGGATAATATTATATGTGTTGCAATCTCTAAAGTGTATCATCTCATCAATAAACTTACAGCAAACTCCTACTTTGCAGCGATCATAACTAAATACCAGCATTTTACATTACCTACTAATCAATTCTAGCTATGTTGGTCCGCTGGTAAACCGACGATGACAAATAGAAAATGTCGTTGATGAATGTGTTACCGGTACAATGCGGATACATGGCGCGTCATGTTCAACGGTAACTAATAACAAGCAGGTATTGAGGATACAATGCCAACAGATTACTTAGCCGTCTTTAAAGGAAACTGAAGATAATTTACACGTCTATTAGATTTAGTCGGGCGTGAGGTCTTCTTTTGAATAGTTTATTAATAATAATAAGTGTTATTTTGTTAGTCAAGTAGTTGTTTAGAGTCATTTGTGTTTCTTTATGATTTATTTGCGACACCGTTGCCCACGGCGAACTTCTTCTTAGCGTTTCGATGACAAACTATAATTTAGTTATTGTTGCAGCCCAGAATTTGGCGAACTATCAAACACATTCACATTACATGTGTAATATATGTTATGAATAAATTATTATTGTCATTTATTAATCACTATATACATATTAATTACATCTTGGCAATTATTAAGTTTATAATTAGTAATTATTAAGTTATTAAGTTTTAGTTCATTAAGTTATTACCATAATTTATTTTTTGCTTGCACACTATTTATATACTAAGTAGTTTTTAAAAGTGGGGTCTCCTAGCAGAGGTGTGACATATAATTAAAAATAAGAATTTTACGTAAGTCGTATTATATAAGATACTGAAATAATAAATATAAATTTATTAAACATCTTTTTTGTAACGAAAGCAAGTAAGCGAAATATTTGTTGTCTAAAGAAACATAAAAATGTTTGTAGATAAATAAAATCCTGCTCCAATTATCTGGAATCAAGATGACAGATGCTCTGCGTTTATAAAACCGCAGGCCATAATAAAACAAAGTAAATCTGCTTATTACTAAGAATGACAAGTTTCTTGCAAGGCAGATTCAAGCAATGGGACGGGAAAATGCTTGAAAAGAAAATGATTTCTACAACAGACGGATAATTTCTTGGATCGACAAAGCCACCTAAAGTATGAACTCGCTAAGCTATGTTCCTGGTATCTTATTTATATTTTTTTTATCTTTATGTTTGGCGCAGTGGCTGAGCGATTCGCTGCTGCGTTGCGTGTCGCGGGATCGATTCCCGTACGAAAGTGTTGTGAATTTCTTTATATGTTTGTAAATTGCATCCACGATACAGAAGAAATTCCTAGTCTACAGGGAACCGTTTTTATGTTTAAAAATTTCTATTATTTCCACTTTTAAATTAGACAAAAAGGACATTTTACACGATGTTTGAATGAATAATTTCCAGTAACAAAGAATTTTGTTCAAACATTATGAAAATATGTTGAAGTGACAAAGTGTCCAAATTATTTTCACAGTCTCTCTTTTATGAGGTAAAATTAATCAAATTGTTTTAAGGAAAATAATTTCGTTTTCCGCATTCAGGGAAATATATCTCTGTTCGTCTTTTTTTATGTTGTCGTATCCAAAGGTTGTTATTAATTAATTAGCATTTGTCCGCACCTTCGTCAACACAAGCGGAACTAAAAAACATCGCGAAAATTCCCTGAAATATGCTATACTATTACCGACACCATGCTTTTGTAACACCTGTATATACTATTTTTTATGCAAATAAATAAATAAAATATACATGTCCTCCTTTTTAACCCCCGATGTAAAAACGACGGGGTGTTATAAGTTTCACGTGTCTGTGTGTGTGTCTGTCTGTGGCATCGTAACTCCCGAACGCATGAACCGATTTAAATTTAGTTTATTTTGTGTTTGAAAGGTGTATTAGTCGGGAGTGTGCTTAGCTATGTTTGATGGAAATTGGTTCAGCGGTTTCAAAGTTATCAGCTCTTTTGTTAGCTGCGGTAGGGATTTTTATTCTACTGTTGGGGGTTACATGTAATTTTGTGTTTTTGAAGATTTTTATGATTCAGAAGCATTTAATCGAAACTAATAGTTTAGCTACTTTAAATTAGGGTTCAATTTAAATTTGAAACTTATCTCATAAGGCCCAAACATACACTCGAGTGTCACCAAAAACCACAATAATTTATACATATATTCAAATTGGACAAAAAATACCTCTTGACTTCGGTCATAGACTATCGTTATTGGAGAAGGAAATACTCGATACGTACCCGCATCGTAACGAGCTCCGGAACATAAATCATGGTTGGAACACAAAAAAATATAGCACATCTCTCGTCGAAACATACGGCGAGAGGGAACAGATACATCGCCAATACAAAGTGTGCTACGTTGTTGCCGAATGCGAGGGGAATACGTTAAAAACAACGCGGAAATTGAATAAATGTTTTATATTTTTATTTTCTAACTATCTTATGTCCGCGATTTCGTTCGCGTGAATGTCAGTTTTCAAGGGGTCTTCTATTTTGCGCAAATCCCTAATTATTTTTCTTAACTAAAAGTAAGCTTACGTTACTCCTAATAACATCAGCTGTGAAACTCCCATCAAAATCGGTCCAACCGTTTCGGAGATTAGCCGGAACAAATATACAGACAGACACAAATAAAAATAAGCATAAGTACCGTGTAAAATATATTTACATTAATGTTGTGAAAAGCTTTTATTTACAAACATAAGCTTCAATTTTATACCTATGTATGGGTACATTTGTATAGATTACAAGGCCTGTTGAGATTTTGGTTCAAGTTGGGCTACGGAGAAATATGTTATCAATCTTATCGCCTTACTTTAATAATCAATCATAATGTGGAAGACTTAATTAATACCTTCTTGCTTCACGATTTATTATCATTGGATAAGGGGAAACGGTTTTCTCATAGCCAACGAGAATTAGATGAAGATAAACGTTCGATACAACAGATGGTATTCATATTGTGTAAACTTTAACGCTAATGTGTGAATAAGAGCTGGGGATTGTCTCTGATACCGATAGAAGTTTTAGTGCTATTATTTTTAATCCCCGACGCAAAAACGATGGGGTGTTATAAGTTTGACGTGTCTGTGTGTGTGTCTGTGGCATCGTAGGTCCCGAACGCAGGAACCGGTTTTTTATTTAGTTTTTTTTTATTGAAAGGTATATTAGTCGGGTGTATTCTTAGCTATGTTTGATGGAACTCGGTTCAGCGGTTTCAAAGTTATCAGCTCTTTTGCTAGCAGCGGTAGGGATTTTTATTTTTCTGTCGGGGGCTACATAACATTTTTAATTTTGTGTTTTTTTTTTAAGTTTACTGTAAAAAATTTACACCCATATTTTAAATAAGGAAGTAACTCTATCGGTTACACTTTTATGGCTTAAATACTGAATCGATTTTGATGCAATTTGAAAGTAATCCGCAACTAAGTGTACAGTCGCGATAACCCATACTGACGTGGACGAAGACAAGATAAATCTCACATCGTCACCATAACGTGAGATCTGTGGCCAGGATTGCGGTTTACATACGTGCTTCAGAAATTGATGGAATTATCGGATTGCCGAGCAGAATCTTGTCTCGGCTTCGGATGTCGACAAGGATTAACAATCGGTAGAACTGTTGCTTAATCGATAAATTTGACGTAAATTTGTAGCAGCTTTGGAATTATTGTGTATATTCTTCATCTACAAACTACTTTAACTACCCTGTTGGTCACGTGGTGATAAGCACGACTGTTGAGCGTGGGGTCTTGGGTTCGATTCCCAGGTCGAGCAAAAAGTGTTATTAGGTTTTTCCGTTAGGAATTTCTCAGTAACAGCTCGAAGTTTGGACTTTTAAGTTGATGATGTGACACTCCCGTGCCTCGGAAAGCACGTAAAGCCGTTGGTCCTGCGCCTGATCTCTAATCCGGTTGTGTTTGATTGCCGTCCCATTGGACTATGAGAGTTAGAGAAGAGGGAGTGCACCTTTGTTTGCGCTCACATTTGTGCACTATAATATCTCCTGCGTACTTGGCTAGTCTGTATTAAGATTAGCCACCGTGGCCGAAATCGGTCTGGTGCAAAGACACACACACACACATACACAGTATACTGGTAGAATGTCTGTGTTGCCAGACATGAGAGAGCTAGACTTGTAACATTACATCGTGAGTACTAGTGAATCGCAATGTGTCTGGCATGTGAGCGAATCTGCAGGAATTTATGTTCATTGTCAAGTTGAACAGAATACTGAAAGTATCTCTGTAGCTTAAACAATTTGTGGTAAGGATAACCCTTTCAACATTACTGATTGAAATTCCTCAATGAAATTGGAGGACAAATTGCAAATAAGTATACGTAATAATAGGTAAGAATTATAATTAAGAGGTTACAGATTTTACACTATGTACACTATAAAATTAAATCTTGTTAGCAAATACACATCAACGTGGAAAAGGTAAAATTTACCATCGAAAATTTGGTGGTGTTGTAATATCCGACCATAACTTTATTGTAATAATCTATACACATCTAATAGGGTTGAGTATACAACACAACCACATGGTCACTTTCTGTATTTTTCCTTTCCATAGTTGATATAAAGTTTTCTAAATTGCTTGAAGCTGTTCACCCCGTTACAGAATGAATATAAATTGAACAGGGCCCATAGTACAGTTTCTTCTGTAATTGACACCGTTCTACCCGGGTCTCCGTCCCGAATTTTAATCATTTGTAAGTCTCAAATCCAATTAAGGCATTTAGTGTTGACTGACTGGATAGCGATATGTTTAAAATTAAGTTTGGAATGTATGTACAATCAACAAGAGAGTTTTGTATCTATGCATCGCGTGTGTTGAAAAGTCAAATTAGACGAGTCGAGTCATTAATTTCGGTTATCAGTAATTATTAGAATAATAATCCAAATTAATGAACTTAACTGCATTATGATCGTTTTCCGTCGAAATAAATAAAGATGTAAATTAATTTCATACCCAAATACCTAACTATTGTTGACTGTACGACTTCTGAGCCAGTGGCTAATCCCAGAGCAAAAGTTCACAGAATTATATATATCAATGTGTTGACTTTTAATTAATATATAAAGCCGTCTCAACTTTAGAGTTAAATATTGTGCTATACCTACCGATGTTGTATTGATATATCTTAGTATAAAATAAAGATTTCCACGACCAGTTTCAGTGTTGTGATAATAAATTTTGTTTCACTTTGAGCCAGTAAAATTGTAGGTACGGGTCGGTTGTAAAAGAGTGAGTGAGTGATTCGAAGTGTCTCGTCTCTGAGAAAACTATAAAAGATTTATTTCTGGTACTGCGTCAATTGCATAGTGTTACTTAAGTTTAGAAATTAAATGGTAGAATGCAATTATGCAAACCTAGTGATTACAATATTATAATCACTAGGTATGTTGCTAATCCATCATTCATGGCGCCTAATGACCGTAATATCGGATTTTCTATATGAATAATGTATCTGGAGTGAAATTCGTTCGTGCTTATGAGGCGATTATATTTAATGGTATGTACATGCTAAGTTCCATTTTTGGTCTTTTTTAAGCTACAAATATACGATTTTATTATAATCTGAAAAAAAAAATTGGGCGTATATAAGAAAGTAAGTATCAGTTTACAATTTTCATACAACGTGAGACGTTATTAATACCGAGTCTATCTTTGACATCGGTCTAAACGTGTGTTTAGTTCAAAAGTAGAAGAAACAAATGCCAAAGACTTTTTATCTGGAAAAATGAAAACTACAACCAAAACCCAAAACTAACACACTAGGGTTAATACAATTATGTATTTCGGATCATCAATTTATTGAACAAGTATGTGGGCGCATTTGCACCACATATTTCACTGCGCTGTTTAACATTCATGAAACATGGTGGTCAAAATTTACATGTTGCATGCCCGAAGTGGGGCATCGTGGTAATAAATGTCAACCGACTTGCTAACGTAACGGGGTAAGACCGACAGTGTGGTAGGCCGTTGTGGCGTCGCGTAACGTAATCACACATACATGTTTGGTGTAACGTAATTTTGAATGCATTAGTTCAACTGCCGGTTGGTCTCGTGGTCGCAAGTGAGTCCCGACTCTCAAGTGGGGTTCCGGGTTCAATTTTCAGGTCGGACAAAGTGATATTGGGTTTTTCCATTACAAATTTCTCAGTAGCAACCCGGAACTGGAACGTTGCTGGTGTGAAAGCCATTGGTCTTGCCTAATCTATCCCCGATGGGTTGGATTATTGTCCCATCGGACTATGAGAGTGAGGGAAGTGGGGGTGTCTTCATTGAGATCGGCCGCCGTGATCGAAATTCGGTTGAGAGAATATTATTTTGGATGCGTTAGTAAATTCTATGTAAGTTTGCTCTTCTTATAAAGGCGGGGATTGGCGATTTCAGACTTATATTAATTACACACAAGTCCATGTTTCCTCACGATGTTTTCCTTCACCGACGTAAATGATGTCCAAGATAAACTTAGAAAATTCATTTAAATTGAAACAGTCACATTGGTACTTGCCTGGTTTCGAACCCGCAACCCTATGCATGAGAGGCAGATGCTTTAACCACTGTACTATCACGACATTCATTCATCACCAATCCGCCTTGAGCAAGCGTGGTGATCAAAGCTCGTGCCTTCTCTTTATGAAAAGAGGCCTTTGCCCTGCCGTGGGTACGGGGACTATTACTTTATCTATTTCCTGATTAAAGCTAACTTTTTTCGAATTTGGTTGTACATTGGTACACCTCTGCCTAACACTTCGAAAAATATAGGCGTGAAGGTGTGTGTTTTTTTCGACTTGAGAATTAGGTGACTCATCCCTTCCTCATTCTTTGTCACCTTGACAAACGAAACGTTTTAATCTAGATTCCGGTATCAGGTCGCTTCATTACCTCCACTCGGTACAACGCACCCTCCCTGGATTAAACACTTCAATTCATTATCAAATCACGATCTGAATGAAAGAGAGCTACGTTCAATATCTCAAAGTGTTTCTTCGAGGCAGTTTGACGCAGTGGAAGATTTAGGACGCGTTTGTTTGACACGTTACTTCAGCACCGTTACGAATATAATTTTACAGGTTTGGTTTATTCTTTAATACGTGAAAATATGTAGTTATTTAGGTGTATTGGAACAACAAAGTTATAAAATTTTGCAGCGTAACTTAGGCCGGGATTATACGATATCGATTTGGATCCGGTTTCTATCATTACCTATATCTTTGGGCGCGTATCGGATCTAAACTGGCTTTTACATGGTGCCAGATCATGCAAGAACTTTTCAGCTCTCGTTTACTCGTCCGTTCATTTTTTACTGATTCCTCGTAATTATGTCTTTTGTTTTAATATGACGTCAATTGGGACCTACCGTTACTGTTTTATTCTTGTCTCTATTCTGTGGTGTCACACCATCAGCTTCCAAACTCCAGGCTGCTACTGAGAAATTCTTAATCGGAAAACCCAATGGGACTTTTGCACGACTTGGGGATTGAACCCAGGAGCATATAGATATACATATAATACCAGGAATATCCTGTTGTGACGATACGGTGGTCGACACAAGATAAAAAGGGTAACACGCTGCGGTCTCGTGAGAGTGATGGCAGTCCTCTCAATCCGTCAGTTTCAGAGTAAAAGATGTAGCTCTTAGCTAAAAGAATTCGTGTCATGTGTACTTGGCCCAAAGCAAATCGGGTGTTAAGAAACGAACGGCAGGAATAAATGAAGTAGATGACGATGTCGTTGTGTGTTACGACTTGAGAAGCTCGTGATAAGTACCATTAACTACGCTCAACACACATCCTGGTTCGAGTATTTTGAGAATTAACGACTTTCTGGTTTGCAGGCGGAATGTTATCCGGATTAAGCGAGGTAGGTACATTTTATAAAATAAGGTAAGATATTTATTTATTTTTCACCACAATTTAACATATTTTAATAAATGAAATATTTTGAAATATATTTATTAGTAAAAGAATCACAAATTCTTTTACTAATGTAAAAGAATTTGTGATTCTTATATTATATATTTCAAAATATTTCATTTCATTTAAAACTTTAACAAAACGTATAACGGTGCACATAATGATTACATAATTAACATTAAATATATAAATACATTTAGTATCAAGAATAATACATAAATACGTTAATTATACTGGGAGACTGGTGTCTAAACAAAGCGTGAAGTCTGGGTCATCAGCGAGGTAATTCTATTAACTTTTAGTATCATTCGCAATTTAATCTCAGACTTGATCTGTCAAAAATGCCTCTAATTTACTAACATTTTGTTGTCATTCATTGTTGATGAGATAAGATTACGACTAAATTTGAACATTTTAAATTACTAGAAATACCCTTTAGGTCTCCACCCTGACGGATGAGGCAGAGAGTCTCCTGTCCCAGCCGCCGCGGTAGACGCTCCGGGCGTTGGGAGCCTCGAGACGACTCCCGGCCACCGTAGATGCGAGCCTGTGGACGGTGAGCAATGGGTAGCTCACCGTCCATACATTGCATAACCATAGGCCGTGCCACGGCGCGTTCGTTTTCCACGCGCGCCTTAAAGAGATGTCGGCAACCTTAAATGGAGCCACTCAGGACGATACCCGTGCTTCGGCCAATGGAAGTACAATGGTGTATGGTACTTGGAAGAACATTTTGGGGTTTTAGTCGGTAGGAGTCTGACACACCCCTCCGCCTTCCCCGAGGTGGAGGCAGTCCATGACGATTTCCCCACGACAAAAACAAAAAGGGGCGATGCCTGCCAGGGCTGCGGTTTGTTCATAAGAGATACCGCGCCCCCGGAACGCTAAGGGCACTAGAAGGAACATGGATGGGTTTAAGTCAGTAAAAGTCTGACACTCCCTCCAGCCCCGCCCAGGGCAGGGGAAGTCACTTAATGATTTCCCATCGGTAAAAAAAGGTCTCCACCCTGTGGGTTATGGTTACATTTTATTAAAATGATGTAGGTACTCGTATACAGTAAGTTAATTTGAAACTACCTACTAAATGACTATATTGATTGCTGCATTGTTAACGTTTGTATTTAAAAGGTTACACAAAAAATCTTGGCAGCACGTACAGATAAGAGGGAATATCGGTCGACAAAATGTTTCGCATTTAAAATTTTGCACAAAAATGCATAGTAAGTAGGTACCAGTACATAAGCTGGTCGTAAAACCAAAGTCCAAAGGCTCTACAATACGGTTTTCTTTTAGCCCAATTACATTACGTATACGAAATCTAGGCTGGGTCCTGGAAACTATCGGCGGAATTGAAGGTAACGTAAATTGAAATTTATTGGTAGGTAAAATAAAGTTCTAAGTTATTTAGGTTGCGATTTCTTTAAACATGGTTTCTTTCCTACATTTGCAAATATGTTTGAGGTATCATAAATCATTTTCACATAAATATTTTTCACAAATTGTAGAAACTTATGGAACACTAGCTGTTATCCGCGACTTCCTTCGCGTTCACTATTTTATTGGTTTCAATTTTGTTTTTGCAAATAAACCTCTTTGTTTTTTTTATATTTAAGTCGATAAAAAAAAAAATAGCCTAAGTTACTTCTTATACCATCAGCTATCTGCGAGTGAAAGTCCCGTCAAAATCGGTCCAGCCGTTCGTAGATAAGCCGGAACAAACAGACGACAGAAATTTGAAAAAAAAAAAAAAATGTTAGTACCGTATATACTTTCATATGCATTTAGTGAAAAGCTTGTAATTTGATATTACAAATACACCCTTCAATTTTATTTATTTGTATAGATACGGAAATAATCTGTCCTATATAAATATAAGTATATAAAGCGAAATAATACTTACAAATTAATCACGAAATCTCGAAAACTACTTGATCTATGAAGCTGGAACTAGCCAGGTAGATAGTTTATAAGTAGGAGAGGTCAGCTAAGAACAGATCAAACTTTGACTTTCACGCGGCTGAAGTCGGGGTCTTAAGTTAGTAACCTATATACGTATGTTAAAACCACTACGGTAGTAACATCACAGTCATTACTCGCTGCTGCTGTGCGGAATCCCACATTATGCTAATTATATCTCCGAGAGCGAGGTTATATGTTTTTAAGTATAAACAAATCTTTTTATCGGTCTGCCTCACACGTGGTTGCGGTATTATATGGTCATATTGCGCACACACTTTTGATTTCCCTATCATTTAAACGGTGGTCGTTTAGTTGGTGCTTTTAATTTCCAGACAAATAAGAAAATAGACTACAATCATTGGAAATAAAGTTGTAAAAAAAGATGCCATTTTTTTATTGCCAAATTCGAAGTCAAAGATGGTTACACAGACAAACAACATAGCAACCATTAGTTGTAATCAAATTTATAAGTATGGATCACTATGTTTTGCCATCAGCGGCGTTATTAAATTAGTTATTTTTTTAAGTCAGAACATTAGCATGTCGCCAGCAACACTGCAACATTCCCGCCACATAAAACTGATGAACAATGTTGTTTAATTTCGTTTTCCAATTTTTCTATGCTTGTAAGAGTTTACATTCTTTTGTTACTTTTTAGGGAAGACGTTGATTTTAATCCTTTGCACACCTTGCATGTCGACAATGTGTAAAGCGATCGTGGAGACTAGCCCAGGACTGAATTTATTTGTTGATAAATTTAGGACAACCGTATGCATCCCAAGACTAGGAGGCGACGGGACGGTTGAGGCAGAGAGTCTCCCGTCCCCGCCCGCCGCGGTAGACGCTGCGTAGAACTGCGAGACGACTTCCGGCCACCGTAGGCGCGGTCCTGTGGACGGTGAGCAATGGGTAGCTCATCGTCAGTACGTTGCATAACGCAGGCCGTGTTGATTGCGCGTTCGTGTTCCACGCGCGCCTCAAAAATATGTCAGCAATTTTAGAAGGGACCACTCAAGGCCGATGTCTGCCGGGGCTGCGGGTTGTCCGTATGAGATACCGCACCCCCGGAACGCAAAGGGCATAAAAAGGAACGTGGATGGGTTATAGGCAGCAAAAGTCTGACACACCCTCCCGCCCCGCCCAGAGCGGGGGAAGTAATTTGGTGATTTCCAATCCCTAAAAAAAAAACGAGATGCATGAAAAGAAGACATGACTGAAAGAAAGAACAGACTGATATTATTTACTTAATGGAGTACATAATATGTAGAATGATCTTTTATTCATAATGTAAAAGTACTACAAATATCACAATTTCTGCATCTGCATTGTTATCTTCCAAACTTACGCTTCCGACTCCACGGATTCCCGAACTATGCTAATTATATTATCCCAGACCGCGGGGCAAAGCGTTTTGGAACTAAGTAATCTCTTTATCGGCAACTCTCATTCGTGGACTCTGTAATATATTGTGGCAACAGTTTCAGCCCTTTGCTCTATAAACTGTATTGACTTTTAAAGAGGCTTTGACCTCTGTGTTAATGTCTGTGTTTTTGAGAGAGAAGTCAGCTAGAAAAGACCAACTAACTACAGCATTCATTTTAAGAAAAATGATTAAAAATAAAATTTTAAACCTATTAAGAGGAGCCTTTTTAAAGAATTGTCCAAACGGTTGGTTGACATTTCTTGTGACCCAAGGGCTGACTTTTACCTTGGCTAGAGGTATCGCATTGCCATCCAACGTGGCAATGCAATGCAATAAAGATTATATATTATATGTAATTGTTTCTGTTGTTATCCTTTGTATCTATGTATACCTAGAGCTACATTTGCAAAGAACGGAAATTCATTATCTTTTTGTTTAGATGTGGCTTAAAGACCTTTTTTGTTAATCGTGTGTAGGTAATTTGTTAAAAAGAGGTTATGACAGTGACCCTCATTATTTACTGGTCCTTATTATTTACCTACACATACATAATAATAATGAACTTGGATCGTTGTTTGTTTATTCAGTTCTGAATCTATTTGGTTTTTTGATTTAAATAAGACAAAAGCAATTTTTTATTGATTTATTTGAAAAGCCGTGCTTACTGTGTTTAAACTACGACGTACATAAAAAAACATTTGGTCCTTATGGGCAGCTATTATAAATAATGGCGTTAATAGGTCTACAATAAAGATTGAAACCAATGTTACACAACTTCTGACCACTATTTGAAACAAACAAAATTATTTCGCTCTCGAACCGTTTGTCTGTTTGTTCTATCGATATAATACAAACTGGTCCGTGTTAGCATCGTTTGCTTTGAGAATACAATTTTAATGAGACTTCTCCCGTTGTTCGCAAGCTGGTGATGGCCAACACTCGTTGTAATAACATCTGATACAATATAGAAGAAACAAAAGCTTCTCTGTAACGCGTGACCCGCTTTGTAGAACAACTCAAATGTGAAGATATTGCAGATGTTCAGTGTTCGTGGGCTTTGGTAAACCACATGGGGCTTGTCCCGAATGTATGGATTGTTTCAAAATATTATAATTGCCTCTTGTTTTCTTAGTAATTTAAATAAATAATGTTTAGTTTAAAATATTGAGACGAATAATAAAATTAATAGAAAATTCCTGGTCCTTTGGGTTGTTTACCTACGTGTCAGGACCAACATTAGCCTACCCTGAACAAACTACCCTGAAACAAAAGAATTTAGTCAAACAGGTTGCGTTGAGCACTACAATAAAAAAAAAAACAGTTTATTTCCCAATTCAACTCCCAGTTTGTTAGGTTCTAGAGTTGTTTCAGAATATGAGTGTCAATATCATATTTAAAAGCTATTAAGTACCTATATATATTTAATATTTTATCTAGATACTTAAGACACACTATATTTATTTTGGAACTAAGCGCAAAAGTGGCCCAGAATATTATTATGTATGGGGTATTGTGTTATGTTTTCGTTTTAAAACCAAAATGATTCTTGTGTCATTTGTGCTGACGATATAATATAGGTTCAGATGATTCAAAATTTACCGCCTATAATTGAGCTTCGTTCAAACAAATCAGGCCGACCCACAATATCTTAATAATTAGGTACATCAAACTAATTTAATATGCTAAAAAAGTTACAGTAATATGTACCAATAACAGTGCAATGACAAGACTTTGACTAGAACAGATTTAATATATCCTAAATCATTACAATCACTTTGAAAAATTTGACTCAGGTTGGGTCGTTTTGTTACTAAATCTAATTATGATGTAATTAATTGTTCATAACAACCATAGGTAGGTAACTAAGTTGACAACACATTTGGCTGCTGCGCTGCGTATCGCGGGTTTGATTCCCGCACGAAACAAATAAAGTCTACATGTAATTGTTCCCGGTTTGGCTGTGTTTGTTTGTGTAAAATATCCAAATGATAAATATAAGTAAACGAATATTCGTTTCATTCACAATGTTAACAAAATTGAAGCACAAACAACAATACCAGTATAATTAGGGAAGCCAACTTTCGTTAATTCAAACAACAGGCAAACTTGTGAAGAGTATAAGTCAGACTATTCCATCACCTAGCTACTAAGTAAGTTCTTGTTTTGATCTGCTTATATTACAGGAAATTCGGTTTGTTTGTTTGTTCTTTCTTTTGAAATGTTACCCCCACAACAAGAATTTCTCCTGCATCGTGGGTGCGTTTACAATTATAAACTCCCATAAATTTTCTCACGTTTAACTTATATCGTTGAGGGTTATTTAATTAATAACATTACCTACCTATAGACTGAAACATAAGATTGTTTTTTTTTTTTATCTACCCTTTGATGGCCAGTTTGTGTCAACTGAATATCGGCTTTTCCTAAAAGAGCGTTAACGAAGCAACACGTTGAACGTAGCACAAATATAAGTTAATTACCATTGGCAACACTTTACACAATCATTGCCCGCTCACATCATTCTATATAGCTTTATTTACCCGTTTTAATCTGGTACATAACAGGATTTCACGACAGCAACCCTTTTATGTCGCGCGCGAAAATAAAATAAAGATGAATGGCCGTCATGTCCTTTTAATTAGTACTTAGTGGGTTCCGTGTCGGGCTGATGACTGTAAGAATTTCTTTATGGGAATCTCTTAGAGGAATAATGAAAAAACTTTCCGCGTTATTTTCTTGGTCAGCCTGTTGGTATTATTTTAAAATACGTAAGCGATTTAATTAAATTTGTATTTACTTGTATGTAGGTGTAGCATATTTCTGTATCAATAAATAAAGTGTTTTAGAAGTCTATTTATGGACTGTCATGGGTTAAGTTGAGTGATTGGTTCAATAGTAAGGTTATTTGTTATAAGTATTCCAAATACAGTCAAGAAACGCAATTCAAATACAGTCAACGCCGGGGAGCGTGCGCCTCTTCGTCGCCTAGTAGAGGCATACAACATTTATTTCATGGAGTTGGACATATTTACCCTCTCAAACCATCTTTTTAAGAAAAAGGCCATAGATATACTCTCTAAAATGGAATAGTGTAATGGTAATGTAAATGTAGGTTAGTTTAAATTTAATAATACTACACACAGAATTGTGCTTGTATACGTTTTGTTTCCTTGTAACTTCTACTTTTTTTTTTTTTGTTAATATGTGGACAATGTAGTGGGTTACATGTTTGTAATTTAATCTTAAGGACTTATTGTACAGCTTTTAACATGTAACTGTTTTTTGTCTCTTACAAATAAAATAAAAATAAAATAAAAGAACGGCGATCAGGATTTATATAAAATTTTGTGAGTTCCTGAATCGTGTAATCAGTAGTGTATTTTATTTATTTCTTTATAACCCCCGAGGCAATAACGACAGGATGGTATAAGTTTGACGTGTCTGTGTGTATGTGTGTCTTGTCTGTCGCATCGTAGCTCCCGAATGCATGAACCGATTTAGATTTCGTTTGTTTTTGTTTGAAAGGCATAATAGTCGGGAGTATTATTATCTATGTTTGATGGAAATCGGTTTAACGGTTTAAAAGTTATCAGCTTTTTTATTAGCTGCGGTAGGGAGTTTTATTTTTCTGTCGGGAGTTAACTGAAATTTTTAATTTTGTAATTAAAATATACACTCACGCCTGTATTCCCCGAAGGGTTAGGCAGAGGTGTAACAATGTACACCCACAGTTCGCCGGTATATTTAGGTCCCATGTAATAAGGGGCGAGCCTATTGCCATTAACCGGGCTGAATTTTGTAATTTTTATTGATTAATACATATAAACATAAGCATGGACATTAACATTATGGTAGACTCAGGCTAGTGTCTATATCTATTACAGACATGCACTACATTCCTTTGTGTCAGAAAAATAATACAGGCTGTAAAATTTTGCAACTTTTTAAAATTAAAATTGTTTTAATTTTAAAAAGTAGAAAAAATAAAACAAAGGTTTAACGTAAAAAATTTAATAGCATAAAGGCATGTAGTTTTTAAGCAGAACTTTATACATTTATATTGCATACACTTAAATCCTAGTTCCCGAAGCTCAACCACTTTAAACTGTAGGTTTACTAAGCCGCTTAGAAAATGTGGAACGACTTTAAAAGGAACTAGCTCAAACACTAACCTTACTGCAATATATCATGAGGCAATATACGTGACAATCTACTTTTATGTGTCTTTAAAATTATGTC
Organism: Caradrina kadenii; assembly: GCA_947462355.1. Taxonomy (NCBI): domain Eukaryota; kingdom Metazoa; phylum Arthropoda; class Insecta; order Lepidoptera; family Noctuidae; genus Caradrina; species Caradrina kadenii. The sequence continues at coordinate 4,867,489 of OX381674.1, forward strand.
AAGTTTTAGTATGTGTTGCTTCCTTAGTAATAGGGTCTCTATTAATCAGGCTCCGCTGTCTCTCTGTCCGTCCGACTGTCACAGTAGTATCTTTTGAACCGCAATTTTCATTTGAAATTTTCGCAGCGTCTGTATTCGTACTGTCGCTTTAACAACACCTAATTAAAATAAAATTAAAGGCGTTTCTTATACAAGAAACGTTTTTCATTACTAAGCAAATGTACCATCCGAAGGGTACCAAAGGTTTAGGCAGAGGTCTACCAATGTACACCCACAGTTCGCCGGCATGTTTACGTCCCGTGTAATAGGGGGCGATCCTATTGCCATTAAACGGGCACAAATCGCAACTCCGAGCTGCTAGTGAGAATTCTATAGAAAAACCCAATAATACTTTGCTCGACCTGGGAATCGAATCCAAAACCTCTAGCGTAGCAATCGCGCTTAAGACCACTAGGCTACCGAGGCAGTTCAGTTTAAGCAAATGTGTTGTGTTAAATATTGCACGCTGGTACGAAATCTGCGTGTGTCAGACGCGCGCACTTTTTTTTTAATAGTATCGTAGATTTTTTATATGAAGGAGCCTATACAACCTCATTCAAATTACTCTATGAGACGGATGCTGCTTATTTATACATTTAAAAGTAAGTAGTTGTCAGTCCGTGGTTTCGGATGTCAACGCATCAATAACTAAGAATTACTTAAATATAATTATAATAATATGAACAATAAATAAATGAACGTTTAAGTTGATTTCGAATTTCAAACTAGTGCGTAGATCCTCCGCCGCTACAGTATCTTATCGCTCGTAGGTAGAAGACAGTAAAATGGTGACACGTCAATAGTTTTAAATTAAGAACTCCAAAAAATATTGAGCTAATAATATTTGAAAGCCTTTTAGCTAGCACAGTACAAAGGACCCCGGACCAACTAGTTGTTACTGCTGTGATCTGTCACCCGGAAATTAGCCAGGGGGCTATACATGCTTATTAGCTTGGAACATATACGCAGTAAATAGGTCCTTAGGCGATAATCGTTCCTTGTTTGAATTACGAAATATTGCTGTTCTATATAAAAATTATTGGCTTCTGTCAGCGACTTCGATCGCGTGGTGTTTTTCACCCGCATAAAGTTACGTTTTTGGTTACTGCTCCTCCCCCGTGTGTCGTAGCGTGATGTTATAAGCCTAAAGCCTTCCTTGATAAATGAACTATTCAACATAAAAAGATTTTTTTTATTTAAACCAGAAGTTCCTGAGATTTGCGCGTTCAACTAAACAAACAAACTCTTCAGCTTTTTAATATTAGTATAGATATAGTAAGTACTAAGTACCTACTTAAAATAAAGTAGATAAAGTGGCAACCTTTGCAAAAATACTCTGTAACCTTTATCTAAAGATATAGAGAGATCGTTGTTTTTTCACAATTTCAGTTCATTTTGGAATATCGTAGGTATTCCGTTTTTTTGTTAACCTTTTTTAATTCCACGTACAACAGTTTTTTTAACATAATAATATATTCTAAATAAAATATCAGTATCATGAGATACCTACGGGGGAGATTATTCAGATTTAAATAAACTGGATTTGATATGTACGAATTCACGAATTCATTATTTTGATGGTAAAATAAATACTGTAGGGTACAGTGATATTTAAGGAAAAAGAAGAAAAGGTCATCTATTTCTTCTATACTCAATTTATTTAAAGCATTAGAAAAACAACGACTAAATAACGGTTGTTATTTGCATATTTGTGATATATATTTTTTAATAAATGTCTCTATTGCTTTATTTGTCGTGAAATAACGAAGCTTATTATTCGCAAACATTGCGCTGTAACTTTATTTCGCGAATGTTTATTTAAATGGAGTATAGAAAGAAAATAAATCATCAAAATCCAGTAAATTAGTCGCCGCGAGTCGTTAGCACAAATGTCAAGTTGATTTTTCAGTTTTTGGGTTCCTTTCAGAGTTTTTTGGGAAGCCGATGCTGCAAGCGTTCGGTCCAACTGACGGACCAATAGCGTGCAGCGTCGGCGCCCCAAAATACCCAGAAAGGGACCCGAAAATTAACTTGACATTTGTGCTCACGACTCGTGGCGACTACTCTACTTTACTTTACTGAAAAGTATTTAAAACTTTAAGACGAAAACTTATGTGGTAGCTTAAATACTTAAAACAAACTATGCCTCATATTCTTTAATCTACTTCAAAACAGTCGGAAAACTTTCGGCTCTATGAAACTATAAACCAATTCTCACTCGGCATAGTGCACTGTACAGTTCGCAGGGGGGTCAAAAGGCAATTATAAGTTTACTGGGCATTTAAAAAAACAGTTTGTGTAAGTGGATTTTGCATGACTGAAATGTATGTATGGCGTGAGTGGGAATGTGAAGTGCAATCGAGTTTTTGGAACTGTGTTGTAGTTTTTTTTTTGTAGTTTCATATGCAAGCGTGGAAGTACCTTATATTACGGTAGATAGGTATATCAACTGCGCTGCGAATGAATTTTGTGATGTGTCTGTTTTTAACCCCCGACGCAAAAACGACGGGATGTTATAAGTTTGACGTGTCTGTGTATGTATGTGTGTGTGCCTGTCTGCGGCATCGTAGCTCCCGAAAGCATGAACTGATTTGATTTAGTTTTTTGTTGCTTGAAAGGTATATTAGTCGGGAGTGTTCTTAGCTATGTTTGATGGAAATCGGTTCAGCGATTTCAAAGTTATCAGCTCTTTTGTTAGCTGCGGTAGGTATTTTTATTTTTGTGTCGGGGGTTACTTAAAATTTTTATTTTGTATTTTGTTTAATTGATGTAAAATATAAATAAAAAAATAGCTTACATTAACGCATATAACATCTTTTTCATACGCCTAAAGTTTTTTTTTTTTTAGAAATAATAATAAATATCTTTTTGTACCTACAAAATTCTGTCAGCTAAATATAAATAAATTAATGATTGGCGGTGCTTGAATAGAACCGAAGGTATCTGTAAAGGCGGTTTAAATCCAGTTCACTCTTGGAAGGATTTTCTCGATACTCGAACTAATTTGGCTTTGATAACTGGTCCATGGTAATAACTTTTAATTCTAGGATTGAAAACATAAAAATGCACTGAAAAATTTTAATTCGGAAGCAGAAAGTTAAAAAAAAAGGAAATATAATATATTATAGATACCTAGTCGTTAAATCATCTTCCGTAAATAACGATGTCGTCTAAAAACCAGTTGAAAAGGCAAACTCACATGCCCTGTTTTAATTCACGTGCATGTTTTATAACTCCCGAGTAATCGTGACGGTAAAATCTTCAATTTGTTCGTGCCGCTTTTCGAACTCGGTTTTACTAAAGGTTTTATTCAGATATAAAAACAGGGTTAGGAATTTCGCAAACGATAAAACTGGTCGGGTATTCCGGAGATAGCTTAGTAGTGGAATACTGAAAAAAAAGGACTCCACATTTTCTTCAACATTTTTACAATTTACACATAATGCTAGTCAATAAACATTTTGATATGTCCTTTACTTTAGGTTCTTTTGTATCCTCGTGTCCAGACATATCTAATATGAAATGGGAAAGCTACAAAATATAAAGCTAGAGTGTCACAGACAGCAACGCCTCTGTCACAACACGAAGTGAAAAGGGGACTGACACAAACAAATATTACTACAATACATGTTTTGTTAGGCGTGGAACAATATACGAGATAAGTAGAATCATCTCCATCTCCGTAATAAAAAACTAAACGGAATTGGAATGGGGACGAAATGGTAGAAAATGAGGCGAGTAATAGACCGCCTTCGCCGACCGAGTTTAAAGCTTAAGTACTTAAAACTGTACAAATTACGGCGAGAAGCACTTAAAGAACGACATTTTATTGAAAAATATGTATTAAACTTATGTTTTCATTTTTACACCACCTTGGTGAGCTACTTTTCTCCTTGCGTGGGTAAACTTAGAAATGCAATATCATGTTTAAAATTAGTGGAAATTACGCTACGCGACACACACGGCACAACAACCGTAATTAATAGACATCGTAGGAATAATTTGTTTACTTATGTATTTGTAATAGAAAGCGCCGCCACTACGTCGCGCCTACAGTACACCATAGTCATACGTTATTAGCGTTTTACGTGTTAATCATATGTAGCAAACACGCAAAACCGTTTTCGGAACCCCTATCAGCATCGAACTATCGAGAACAAAGTTTAACCATTAATCAAAACGTCATCCAAATTATAGCGACAAAGGACCACGTTTTCTGGTCCTGCAATACCTAACGGTTCGATTGTTCTATCATTGAACTTTGAATGCAATGTTTACTACCTCTGTAGCGGTAACTCAAAATGGGGCAGTGCGACTCATGTAGAATTAATTGCTGGTGATCATGCAAACACTGTGGTTATAGGGTCGATTCAACACCTGTTTTGAGTCCATACGGCCGATAGGCATCTACAATAAATCATGGTAAATTGTCAATGTATTTGGGTGTAATTGAAGTGTTTCTATGAATATGCCTTTTAAATAATAGGAGTTATTAGAAAATTGAAAATTGCTCTTTCAATAGTGACGAAGATAGTGGTGTTTTAGTTAAGGCGCACCAAGTTCCGACTCTTTCTTAGAATACGTCATCCATTACATCTAGTTATATATTTCCAATATCTGATTCCCCTTCTCATGTTTCGTAACTTTTTCCTGGTAACACGACAGCGCGGAGCTAAGCACTTATTTTTCATGTCATCTTCGATTTATTACTTAGATAGTAAATCAGTAGGATTTAATGCGAAAAATGATACCAAAGAAGTTTTTTTTAGTAAACCAGCAGGTGAATTATTATAATATCCGTTGCGTATCTTACCTTCGTGACATTTGACGGACAGGCGTAAAATGAGGTCGAATGAGATTTCTTTGCGATAGTTATAAGGTATTGTGTGAAAAGGAGATAATTATACAGAACCTTACCTACTATAGTCGCATAAATACCATATACATGTTATTGTTTTTGCTTAAGGTCGAGTAGTTTAATTTTGACTTTGATTATGTATCTCTAGTGATTTATTTGTTGCGACATTGAAAAATGTCTTGTCGTAAGGCTGGATTTTTTTAGATATATACTTTCTTTGTAAATCAAATTGACAGTTTAAATACTTTCAAAAAGAATAGGTATCGAAGACCAATTTTTATACGTGGTCCTTCGATTTCCACTTACAACGGATTGATTTCAAATTGAGTTTCGTAGGAATTAGGGAAAAGTCCTTTTAAGCCAAGCCAAAGTAAAATCTGGGTACTGTGATGTAAAAACGTAGAAAATTATGTCTTACTATATTGCTCCTCCGATGCTTTACGTCATTTTTTACGCAACAACATTGCGTTGGAATCTCTTAATATAATGTTTAAGTAAAATTGAGAAATTTTGGAGCTCATTTCCACCTTGTCCTAAAGGATTTTTAATTTTGTAACGCCATTTTCATTTTTTATTTGCTGGATTTAGTTTGCGAAGGGCAAAGTATTAATAAGAACTTGAGCTGTTTAAGTATACACATTTTAGAATTACACTTTATTAAAAAAAAAAAAACGTTTCTTTACGTCTTAAACTGACGTATCTAATTAATGGCTACAAAGAAGCTTGCCCCGTTGGTCTCGTGGTCGTCAGCGCGACTAATAAGCATGGGGTACAAAAGTTACAGGGGTTAGGAATAGAGTGGCGGGCTTGTCCCATTTAAAAAAAAACAGTCTAACCAAGAGGTATCGTGTTGCCCAGTAACTCGGTTGTGAAGGTCAGATAGGCAGTCGCTCATGTAAAACACTGATATTCAGCTGCATCCGGTTGGACTGGAAGCCGACCCCAACATAATTGGGAAAAGGCTAAGCAGATGATGAAACAAGGTTAAAGAAAAAATAATTTATGTATAAAATAGAATTAGAAAAAAACCGATTATTAAAAAGTTCCTAATCAGACAAAACATATCTCACGTAAAAATATAGCCGCAATTTGTTTCCCAATATTTTTTAACGATTATCATTATCCTATTTTTCACACGAAATCCAATTTCTATCCGATAAATTGTGGTTCATGACAAAAATTAATAGACATCGAAAAGTACTTTATTGAAAGCATAGAGAGAGCAATTTTCTTTAACTCTTGTACCGAGTTTAATGGACGCTCAAAAACCGAATTTCGAGAGAACCATAAAACAAATACTTAAGCACTCCATATACTTCTTTATGTTTCTGTTTAGCTCCTAAACTTCGTTTCACGGCTATACTTAGACCGAAATTAGACTGAAAGCGATAAACGAAACTAAATTGAATTTGTACAGAGCCTCTAAGAATTTTGTTGAGCTGTTAATTGCTTGCTCAGAATGACTTGTATGTGCGAATTTTGTAAATCCTTTACTAATTTTCTGATGAATGTACGGGTATTCATTATGAACGCGTTTTCAAAACAACAAAAATAGCATTTTTTTGTTCGTAACTAAATAGATATTTAATTAGATTCAATAGACACAGTTGGCGCAGTGGTTGAGCGATTTTCAGCTGCTGTGCGTGTCACGGGTCTGATTCCCGCATTGAACAAATATTTGTATAGCCCACAGATAGTTGTTCCGGGTCTGGCTGTTAGTATATGTGAGTTTATGTTTGTAAACGCACCTACTTTACAGGCGAAATTCTGAACGGCAACGATTTTTAAATGAAATTTCAAAAATAGTTTTTAAGAACTGTGACTGTCAACCTAATTCTTGTAAAGATATGTTTGTAGAATAATTTCCCACAAGGTTTTCAGCTATTTTCAGAATTTTCATTTAAAGTTCCTGAACCTTTTAAAATGAATTCCAGTCCATCACACACCACACGGTTCGAATCGCTAATTTCAAACAATTGATTTAAACCTCTCCACCAAACTTAATCAAAACAGCCAACCGTAAAGCCGTAAACCGGCGCGTAGTTTGTAGTTTCCATTTGACATGAGGGGCAATCGGTGCGGTCTGGGCAATCGATACGCATAACCTGCCCCTATGACAGTCGTGACTCGGATACGAATCACACAGTTGAACCGATTGAGACGATGTCCTATTAAATGACAATTAATTTTGACGTAACTATCCGTATTTCGGAACGGTTACCACTAAAAATATACTAAGGAAGAAAGAAAAGTTTTATTGTACTAGGTACAGTCAGGGTCAAAAATATCGGGACGAACAGACTGTTTGAAATCATAAGAACAGGAAACTCAAATTATTAAAAAAAAAAAAATCGACCCTTGGCCAGTAAGATTCGCACAATTTGTATTTCGGACCGAAGTACAGGTACTGAACCCCAAAAATCTCGTTAAAACTTATAACTTATCTAAGAACTGCTACCAGCAGCTATTTATTGTATGTTAGTAATTAACAATATTTGCACTTCCTTCAGACATATAGAGATTTTCCTATCTGGATAAGATTATCTTCTTATTTTCCCATTATATTAGAATATAAAATCGATCTAGAATAGATCGAGCCTGTACTCAACTACTTGGCTGGAAAGAAGCTATCGGCGATAATGGCAACCTATTACTTATTGCGCCGTCCCTCCGCATCTGGTAAACGATTTCAAAGGCCAGTCTCATTTACAGCTGCTCTCAGGCAGAGTTCCAAAGTTAAATGCAATTTAACAGTTTCCAACATTTACGCTTTGTAATTGAACTACAAACTCTGCTGCGGACCAATAGAGCTGTTTGCGACACACTACTATTAACTTGAATACCCTATAGATAAATTAGTTCATTGCGTCCTTTGATACGGAAATGCTTTTGATTTAGATTATGGTTTTTTGTGCCTTATAAATAGGACAGTTAACTTATTCTGACACGAAAAAAGTACGTTTAAAGTTTTCAAAAAAAAAAAAACAAAAAACAACCAATTTTTATTTCAGGACACCAAGCCAAAAAGTGGCTGTAATAAAATCGTGTAAGAGAATACTTTGGCACTTTTCCAGCGCAACGAAAACACTAATGGAACCAATTAAAACTTCTTATTAATTTTAAAAAAAAACCTTTTCCTTTTTCATTTAGCAAGGGGTGCGAAATTTTCTGATCACAATCAGCAATAATTGTAATTATTGTATAATTTGTAACCCGGTCATTAACTTTTAATGTATATTTTGATTGCTTTGTTCCTTCGCGTGAAATAAGTTTAACAGCGACATGCGTCGTGCGAACTGTGTTTGACATTTGATCGTGTCAAACAAAGCGTTGGTTTAGCTAAAAGACCTTGTTCCACAGGCGTATAAATTGGACATTTGTTTCGTGTGACGGTCTTATTATAAATCGTCATAGTCGTTCGTCATAGATCTTAGGTCCGTCGTTCATCAAACTCTCCTCCGTATTTCTCGTATTATGATTTTTTCTGACAGAAAATAGGTAGCGAGTCTTTTCATAATGTAAGCCAAATATTTAATTTCCTTGGTAAGCAGATCTGTTTAGCCCGTCAACGCTTAAACTCGGTCACCGACAAATTAATCTGTCGTTTGCAGCACGACAGCTCACCAGCTTTTCTCTTTCTGCTCATACAAAAGTCGACTTAACTAAAATAAAGCATCTTGAATATGTAATATTTAAAAAATAAGTCACATATTTCGCTAAATAATAAACGTTAAATGTTAACCTGCATACCTCATCTTTTATATAGTTGTTAGGAATATTTATCAGTATAGCTGTTAACAACAAGATTGAATGCGAAATATGTGGAAAAAGTTATTGTAACGAACAAGGAAAAACTTGCATAAAACATTCCGGCGAGTAATATTTTTCATCTTAAATTAGATTGCACCGCCTACCCAGGCTCTCAGGAGCATTTCATTACTTTTTTAATTGCGTTGAATGAAACTACTGTTTTTGTTCATAATAATAATGCTGTGAGCAGATGCAATACCATTTACACCGTACTTGAATGTAATTATGAATGTTAACGAGTTTCTTTTCTGTTTACAGCAGATTAGTTTTTTCAGTACTGCTTCCTGCTTTTGTATACCTAGCATCCTGATATTCCAGCTGAAGTGGCAACGATATTGGTCAGGAAGACGGAAAATTGTCTCAACTAAGTTATGGAGGACTGGTTCGGTTCAGCAACAGTGGATTAAATCTGCATCCCGTTGGACATGTAACATCGCTACAATATCGGATAAGAATTTGTCGAGGTTTGTGTAATGCCACATGAGGAAACGTAAAGGATGTTCAATGGCGGTTTGATAAGAGCTGACAAACAGTCTTCATAACTAAATTAAACTGAATTTAGACCCTTTTACGCGCAAATTGCTTTATACTGTGACTTTTACCTCCAATTTTACCCTTACTCAATCAAGTAATATAACCATTATTTTATGCTTGTACCTATACCTATAATAATCAAGCAGGTATAGTAAAAGTTGAGTTATGAGGTTAGTAATTATATTTTGTTGAGTAGGTCGCCGCGATTACATCTTAAAAGACCGGTAGCGCCCCCTGTGGCTTTCAGTGGAACCGTGTCAAATTAGATTACGATAATGTACTAAGCTGAAACAGCTGGGCGAGGGCGACAAGTAGGCGAATTATCAGTATTTTAGGGTCCATTTTAGCTAAAGAATAAGGTCTAGACAAGTCAAGGTTATGAGGTATAAAGAAGTGTATCGTTTGTGAGTAATTTTTATGAGAACATGACGTCTTCCATTATCTGTTTTTACCTACTTAGGTCCCGTGTTGTTCTGTGTATATCATGTATTTGAGCCGTGGTCACAACGTAGATAACACATGGATCGGACGTGCAACAGACGTAGACGTCATGTTGAGTCCGTGTCGGGTACATGTTATAAGAACATTATGTTTGGTAACAAACTCAATTTAATGAAAAATATGAATATTATCCAACTGTTATAGTAAAAGTTCAGTTTTTCTGTTCAGTTGTGTCCTATAGGACACAACTGGATATTTTCTGCTAATAGTTATAACTATTAGCAGAAAAGAAGAAGAAAAAGACCAGCCTTAATACTTTGCTTATGAAAATATTGCGTGGTTGTGATTTCCTCGTACAGTAGGTACTTCAGATAGACTTCAAAGAATCTAAACTAAATCAAAAGAAATCCCGAATGTTTGTTTACTCTTTCCTATTTCTTGACTGGTGAACTAGGTATGTAAGTGTGCGTGTACTTGTAAAATACACTTCTTACTCGTTCGCCTCACAAACATTCCTGAACTGTTAATCGATACCCGACGCGGTGGGAATCGGTTGACTGGTTCTTTTCGATCATTAATCCGATATGAGTCAACACCTCGGTGTTTGTTTATTTACTTAGCTGTTTTAGGAGCGATGGAAAATACGTGATTTGCCGAATACGGAATTGCATGTTAGAACATCGTGTTGATTTAAGAAAGGTTGCTGGCACATAACTTTTATTCATACTCTACTCGTACAATAAATACAGCGACCATAGTCATAAATCAAACCATGATTTTACCTAGGACATAGCTGTCCTAAGCTAGCTACGCTACGCTAAAGGTCTTGGGTTCGTTTCGCAGGTCGTGCAGTGTTACTAGGTTTTTCTATGAAATTCTCAGTAGCAGCTCGGAGTTGGGATTTGTGCCTGGTTAACTGCAATAGGCTCGCCCCCTGTTACGTGGGACCTAAATATACCGGCAAACTGTGGGTCTACATTGGTAGACCTCTGCCTAACCCTTCGGGAATGCAGGTGTGATAGCATGCTTTATGTTGTTACTTTTAACTTAGAGACACTGTGAACAAACCCTACCCTAGGTCCTTAACCCACATAAAAATCGATGACTTATCCTAGTAAATCCCGGATGAGTATAACCAGAAACAAAAATCTACAGGATTACTTCGATCGAAAGTATCCAGTAGATGGTATCCGCATTCAATTTATCGACTAACTTATTTTATGAGCAAAGTCAGGCGTCCAGAGATTTATGAGAGCGATTTGTAGGCACGGCCTATCTGCCGATAAGTGACCCTTCTTACTGTCCGATGGTCCTTTAGGTTACCCCTAACAAGCTTACTTGGGCGCATGGACCACTACACTTAAAATGTTTACATTTTGTTAATGTCAGGGATTTATTCGGTGACAGGTTTTAGATGAAGTGAATTGTTAATTTAGCAAAATGTAGAAGAACATTCTTAGGTGGCTGAAGCAGGGTGCTTTTAGATTTCGCAAAAATGCCAAAGGTTTCGATTCGAACGGTACATGTAGCTTTTAGGTCTCATAAAATAAGAGATGTATCTACCCAATGACCTCGTTGGCCTAGTTGCCCTAAGCGCAACTACTGTGCATGAGGTCTTGGGTTCGATTCCCAAGTCGAGCAAAGTGTTATTGGGTTTTTCAATGAAATTTTTAGTAGCAGATCGGTGTTAGGATTTGTGTCTGGTTAATGGCAATAGGCTTGCCCCCTATTACATGGGACCTAAACAATCCAGTGAACTGTGGGTGTACATTGGTACACCTCTGCCTAACCCTTCGGGAAGTACAGGCGTGATGTATGTATGTATGTATCTACAAGCCCACAGCGCCCTATTTTGTGTGGATGAAGAAGCGATGCACACGAAATGGTCTGCACAGCGTGTAGCGGGCTGGTTTTTTATTTTGTTTAACTTTTTTACTTAAACAAGTGCATGATTGCGATCCCTCTTGACAGTAAGCAATGACGTAGACGTGGATGATGATGCATACATGGTTAAAACGCATGTTCTTATCGAAAACATCTGGACGTGTTGAAGGGCCACTTAACCCATCATAACAAAATTAAATTTGTGTTGTATTGATAAGGCCATGGCTACCTGCCACGTGAATAGTTGATGAGTTACAACGCCAGTCTGACGAGGATACCTAGGGCACCAATTATTACACCGTGATAAATATTTGGGAACAATAATTACAGTTATTAAAACTTAACAAAACCACTAAGTTTAATAACAAAATTTTATGTTAGTGTATATAGTACAGAGCATTCAAGATAATCTCAGAAGAATCTCCATTTATAACTCTATGAAACATTTTGAAAAGATAATAAAACCTCACAAAGCGATCCGCCGATTGCTCATTATAAAACAATCCGGCTTGGAAGACAAAAAAATAAGCTTTTTATTTCAATAAAGTCGTACAGTCGTAAACTCAAGAGCTCTAACAGGGCAATGGTTATGGGGTCTTTAAGACCTTACGTACGATTAGCAAAGGTCAAGTTTATTATCTTATTTAGGTCTTTACGACTCCGTCTGAAAACGCCAGGGTTGACAAAACTGGATCTAAGTAGGTATAACAATGGCTATTCTGTTTTGCGAACATAATTCAGGTTAGTTTTTTGCTCATTGTTGTGTAATCAGTGACAATCGTTCTTGCTAATTGCTGTGTCTGCAGTATATGTCTTCTACATTAATTTAATAGCCTCAATTTGTACTAATATTATTTTATTTTTTTAGTTGCAAGACGTAGATTTCACGGGCTGATTTCCGAGGAATAATTCGAAATGATGCCAACGGCCACTTTTTAACATCGCACCTCTCGTCATTGGCAAGGGGCCCATCCTCACACCTTAGCACCCAAATGGTCCCGTACGGTACGGTTTCAGAGGGACTTCCTCCCGCGTCCGCTTAGGTTGTGGAATGAGCTTCCTGCTAAGGTTTTCCCAAGAGACTACAGCATGGGGTTCTTCAAGAAAGGAGTTTTGAGGTTTTTACAGGTCGGCAACACACGAGTGATGTCTCTGGTGTTGCAAGTGTCCATAGGCAGCGGTAACCGTTTATCATCAGGCGGGCCGCTAGAACGTTTGCCACATACCGTTTAAAAAAAAAATCACATACATGAAACTACAATATTCCCGAGTGGCTGTGTTTTATACTAGATATACTTGATTTCCATGCGAACCAAGCAGCGGGCAAAAGCTAGAAGCTAATAAAGTCGCCATGGTGATATTTTACTGAAATTTTTGTGGGTTGGTTATCGCTATATGTTCTTGTTATTTCTAAGGTTTACTTCTTGCTCCTGATAAAATCTCGTTGTACCTAGTTCTTTATAGCGCCCATGGGAAGCAATGAGATAACGAAAAGATAAAGTTTAGGTACCTACCTACTTACACCTTACAGCGGAACATTTCTTTTAATTTACTCTACACTTTATTCTATTTGACCTGTCTGGGTTTTTACGTAAAACCGTATCATAAAACGCAAAATCGAAATAAATTATTTCAAATTTTTGTCAGAAATAGTGTTTGCTCTGCAATAGTGCTACTTAACACGCCTACTTTTTGTATCCAATTATAAACCTTATTCTTAACTTGATAACGTCAGAAATAGCGTGTAGGCGTTTAAAGGTGGATATAACCCTTAAATGCCGACTGTAAAGAATAAGTGAGCTACATTTAACGTCAGTCGAAGTCAGTGGCGTGACCGAAAGCTGTAAAGCTAATTTAGAAATCAGCATTTTGTCCAATTACTCAGTTCGCGGCGTCCTGTCAGTTAAATGTGATGTCATGGCTATTCTTAATTCAAATAGTCAAGTATGTCGCGTAACTGTGCTCGTTTAATATTACTTTTATTTCGTATGCTTAAACGAATTCGATAAAAGCCAAAATACGTTCGGTGAAGTAAAATAAAAGAGAATTTATGTGTTTCAAATGTGGAGTTTACTTTTTGTGATTTGTTATTTATTACGAGGCACAGATAAAACGAGAACACGTCAGATGCGTTAAGTGTTCCCCTTGTCTTATCTCAGAACGTCTCCGTACCATTTTTTTGTGAGTGATTCGTCGCGTCACCGGCTTTATGTTATTTTCTTTATAATCATTTCAGATAGGTACCTTTATATTGTACTAATTTTTTCAGGCAACGCTGTTGTTTTAAATTCGAAATCAATTGCTGCTTTGACATTTCAAGGATTTGACTTTGTGTATTTATTTTAATTGTATTAAAAAGGCAAAGTACATATAAATCATCAAGCATACTTCATTTATATTATTTTGGAGTTTTAATGGATACATTAACTGAATAGTTATTTATTACGCGGCAAATAATCATGGTTAAAGGGGATGTTAAATATCTCGTAACCTATTTCAGTAAGCACAGACTCGTCTGCTTACAAATTACAATGTACGTAATAAATAATAATTGGACGCTTCACTCTCAGCTCTCGTTGGTTGGCTTATATGACGAAGGTGCTGAACACAGACTATGCAGACAGCAGTCTGACGAGCCAGCATTTTTAGAGACCCAAACACAGAAACCAGTAACAGTTCAAAAATATATCTGTCAATGGGTTTTATTCGGAAATATCACATCTTTTCTTCTCATTAACAGGCCATATATTGGTAACAATATATTGGTTGTTAGAATCCAACGACATATTATATCTACGCAATTAATTTACAACATTCAAGTTACTGTTAAAGGTTCATGACCCGCGCATGATTCCTTTTCCCCCACCTGTACGTACAGTCGAACAAACTATTTGGTATACAGGCAATATTATTCGTCTTACTACTACACTGCCAACTTGAATTTTTATTGCATGCGCAATAACTTTTTAAACTTATGACATACTTAATATAATGATGTAAAAGAATTGACAGCTCAGCACACTTACGACATTGTTTAAAACGAATTGCAAGTAAGCTACCTGTATACCAATTAGTTTGTTTGACTGTACATTCACAAAATGAGGAAGAACTTCTCACGTATCATCCTTGTCTACAAGTTTAGTTGCAGCACCGTGCGTCACAGAGTCATCGACGCGGGAACTGGGTCGGCCATATTTGTCGTTTTGGCGGCAAACGGCGTCAAATTGCCGCCGCCATGGACATGCGCCACAATAACACCCTTCGTATGGTAAACATTTGTAGCCTGTCATCATTACATCGCGGTACGATTCACTAATTCTGACGGGCGCTATCGTTAGATCATATTCGCGTCACATCTATGAAGTAAACAAGTGATTTATGAAGTCCAAAGGGCTTCTAACCCAAGATGAATAATCCTGCTTGTTACAAGGACAATAAAATAAATATCCACCTAAACCTAGTTAGTGGAGTGTTTTGCGTCTAAATAAATGAATATTTAAACAAGTACATAGTATAGGTATCTACCTACTTGCTCTATTTATTTGTTCACATGCAATCAATAAATATATAATATTATAAACCCCTTCACAAGTTAACAAAAACAAATTAAATAAATGACACACAATTTGTCACAACATTACATTTGGTTCAGTGATTTATGAGTGTGGAACATGGAAAATGATTCATAACATTCCCACCCGAAGCATGATTTCGGCCTTATTGTACCTTTTGTACTTATGTACTTAGGTATAACACAATAAGGCACCTGTAATGGATATATAAATATTTCAAGGCTGAAAGAACGAGGTCAGACGTGCCTGCAGACTATCAGACGAATAGCGGTGATCAATCTTGACCGGGAACTTTTAAAAGCCTTCAAATGTAACTTTTAAAGTGCTACGTCAAACTTCCCCGCGACTGTAATTGTAAGCCAGCGTTAAATTAGATCCTAGGACATGATGTACGTCGCCTTTCTTGGGATTTATAAATGTAATAAAAGCTTCATGTAGTTGAAGAAGAGTTAGCTAACAATTTCTCTTTCACGCTGTTTTTACGATGTGATAAGTTCATTGGTATAGCACTGTTTCGAGTATTTCACGCGAATAACAAAAGCTCACAAGCGGCAATAGCGCTTGGCTCCCTCAATAAACATTACAATACTGGAGCTACGGGTTCACAGTGAAGCACAAAAATGTCTTCACAATGTTCCAAAGGCTCTACGGTATCTATACATGTAAGCGCCAAACAAATCTAAATGTATTTTCTGAAATACGGTTACAAAACCGAGTCTTCAGCTAGTAATTCTTTTTTATCAAGTCGAGCGTGAAAAAGTTGTGTGAGGTGACTTGAAAAGTATTTGTATCGCAACTTGGGGAGTTTAAATTCATGCCGCGACTCGTCGAGGTGTGATTTAATTCGGACTTGAAGCTATTTTTTTGCCAAGCGAAAGTAATGTTTCACGGGTTGCTGCTTCTGACTAATTTACGGAGACGTTTCTAAGTTGGTCTCGCAGCAAGTAGCTTCTGTCGAACTATTTTTAAACGGAATTGAGAATGTATATTAAGTTCGGTTTTATTTTAGAACTGTTGGGTGGACAATTGATTAGAAACTCTTGAGAGGAATGATTCTAAAATGGATTAGACTTGTGGACGTGATTTGAATCTGAAAGATCAAATATATAGAATGAATTTTTGGAACAATGTTTTATTACGATGTAATATATACAGTATAAAAATAACAGCGATAGCGATAAAATACATTGGCTATAAAAATAATTTAATAAAAGGACATTGCACCATAAAAGTAAATCACTTCATTAACCAATATTGAGAGGTATTTATCAGATGAATTGATGACACTCGAGTGGCTATCTGAATTAATGAAGGCACGATTGATTACTTTTATCGCATTGATATGCTAATATATTTTGCCCCTTTTGCATGAAATTCTTTTGTTATCGAACTTTCATATGGAATATATTGAAACTTATGCCAAAAATTTAACTCAAATTTTGTTGTAACTCGAGATAAATTTACATAATGACATACATAATGGCCCTGTGTTAGGAGCTTTTTTTTTACCGATGGGAAATCATCCAATGACTTCTCCCGCCCTGGGCGGGGCGGAAGGGAGTATCAGACTTTTACTGACTAAAACCCATCCATGTTCCTTCCTAGCGCGGCGTTAAAAGATAACCCTGCGTAGTGCAAGCGGGATTAAGAATGTACAAAGTTTTAAATAAACATTAGCCATACGATTTCTGTACGAACACTATTAAAAAAAAACCTTGTTGATTCAGTGCGCTTGGCAGCCTTTTCATAGCTATATTGTGAACCATTCAACTCACAGGTTTAATATTAAAAAGTATTTAATCGGAAATTCAAATCAACTTTTACGATGCTTACGTGTCGAAAAAGGTCGTCCTTGTACTTAGGGACAACCGTTTTAAATAAATACATAGGTATTTTAATTAAAAACATTTTCTGCTTGTTTTAAGTTGGTGAAGAAGTACTTTGGCTATTTTCATTTTCAAATATGTAACATTGGGCTAAAATATTCTTAATGATATAAAAAGGTCGCCTTACGTAATTTTGATGAAAGATATTTTGGTTAATCGAAGTTCTGAACGGATTAATATTAGATTAGATTACCCATATGACGAAGTGTGATAAATATAACTCTAAGCTATTATTGTTTTCGTAAATGTAAGGGGTGACGTAGAGCTTCTTTCTTCATGGGTTGGCGTCAATTCTAAAGTTAAACTTTTAGTACGTAGTAATATAATTCGGTTTGGGAATAAACTTTAGAATTCCCATAACATTCAAATTATGGCTACTGTGTCGGCAGGATTACAAGCTATGGACTCTGTTTGTTATAAGAAATGGTGGAATTTCCCATAACATTACGAATGTTGTGATTCATGGTAGATTGGTAGCAACCAATAATATCTACATATTTAATATCCAAAGACTGTATTACACCAAAATCACTCAATCAACGTCAGTACACGCGGCAGCTATTACTCACTTATCACTCAATACCCTTACAAATGTCCAGATACGGGTAAGACTGCGAAAAGGCTCTATTTATTATGAATATTTATCCACAAACACTTGTACGTTACATAAATAAGTAGCAAACAAGTTCTAAGTAGGGCAAATCCTGTTTTTCACAGTCCGTTGGTCGCGAACGTCGCGGACGTTCCCTCAGGGAGCAGGCTTGCGGCCATCATTGTCAAACGCGTGGTGTAATCACCCAGGTTCAAAGGGACCGCGGTTATTTAAACTTCGGTGATTCTTGTGTGGGAAGCACCTGCCTACACAAGAATCACCGATCCTGGATTAATTGATGTGGGAAGTGACATTGGTGTGGGATGTAAATAATGTTCAGGTTGATTGGGATTGGTTTATTTTCTGTCAAGGTCAAAGTCGAAACGTTTATTTTAATTAAACCATTTACAGGCACTTTTGAATAGTCAAGAAGCCGATCAGTTAGTCAGAAAGTTGAAGCTGCTTGCTCGTTCCAAAACGTAGGCAGGTATATAGAAAAGAACGAACAAGAAACTCTGCTACATCACGGTACTGTGCAACTGTAGGCTGTGTTTCTTCTGTTTGGAACTGGAATTCTCAAACTCACGACTCGTCGCACTGAAATCAAAAGGCAAGTCACCGTCAGCTTATACATAAAAAATGTAGAACAGCCTTCAGCACTGTCAACACGAAAGAGCAATGACCTTGAAGTGAATAAATCATACTAATCGATCCCCTGAGCGAAAAGGCCTTCAATAACATTTTTTATCTTTTATTCACCAGCCTTTCTCTCTAAACAAATATACCTCGTTTGCATAATCCTACCTTACTATGAAAAAATTGAGAAATAGGCTAGTGTTTATGGTACATACCATAAATAATAGTAATACCGGCCTATTATTGTTCCACTGCCGGGCAAAGACCTCATCTTATACAGAGGAGCAATGAGCGTTGTTTCAAAACAATGAAAACCAACCAATGTTAGAATAACTAAATACGTTTTTGTTTTTATTGTTTTCATAAAATATATAACTTATTTCATATGATTATTAACTTAATAGTTAAAGGTCACAAAATAACCTGCCCCTAATCGTTCCCGGTGCAAAGGTACCCATAACACTCGCCGCGTTACCTCGCTGAATAGCGATGGCCAACCTTTGCACCAAGAACGACCCCGAGCGGGAGTCACCGGTTGCCTCCCCGAGTTTGCGGCCCAATTCCGCCACAAAACCCTTCGCTGCCCTACTCCAACTACCCAGGGTCTCCACCGCTACCGGCACAAAATAGTAAGGCCGCTCCAAGGAAGCGTACTTGAGCCTTTTTGCAGAGCAAGCGTCCTCAGCTGCGGCAGAGGCAGTGTGCAAGGTGCGACTCAGGTGACTGGCAGCGACAGTGCTGACGCAAGTTGCGTCCCAGATCAGGCACTTCCCATTCTTCCATGGCACTAGAGTCAGCCCGTCCGGCCTCTTACCATCACACCTGCTAAGATCTGCAGGCTCAAGCACGCAGGGGACGTTTGCCGATATAAGGGCTCTGCGGAGTATGTCGTTCAGGGCATGGTGACGCGGGAACCTCCCTGTGCAACGGCGACAGCTCAATGCGTGATGGCCATCGGCCTCCACCATGGAACCGCAGGTGCATATGTGGGGTTCGCACACCTTACAGCCCAGGCGGAGAGCCACCGCCACACGCAAAGAGTCATCGTCCAATAGAGTGCCCAGGTGAGGGGAAGGAATCGCCTGTAACCACGCCCCAGACTCAGGTTGCGATACTGCTCGCAGTCTAGCCCTATCGACTCCTGACGCACCCTCTAACAACTGCTCTTGAAGCAGCCCTACCCCTATGTCATCCCACGCCCGCTGTACATGTGTTGCTTCGGGGATTGCTGCACCCGTGTTGAGGGTCAACCAGGCTGACACAGCATCCGACACAAAGGGCATGCTTCCCCTGTCACCATTTGTATTGAGTAATACAGTGACTAGGTTAACAACCCCATGCGCAGACGCCAAGAAAGCCGGCAAACCCACATCCCGTGCGCACCGCACCCCTAGACCACCACATCGGATGGGCAGAGCCGCCTGTGCCCAATGAGGCCCATCTAGGGAAACATTGAGAACCGACTCCACCACCGATTTCAAGGCGTTGTCAAACGAGAAAATTTCCTCTGGACAAAGCCAAGTAGGTGTGGTCCGCAACAGATATGTAATCTTCGGAAGAGCGAAGCACATGCGCAGCAGGACAATCGCCACGTGCGCGGAAAGATCTTTAAGACGCTCGTGAGCAGAAAGGAGGAGCTGCTTTCGAGAAATAATGGCCTCAGGAACTGCACTAAGAAAAATAGGGGAACCTAAAAGATTGAAGTCGGAGCATGAAATTTCTCTGAGGCCAGGAAGAAAGGATTCGAATCGCGAAAAGTGTGTACGAGTCTCGGCACTAACGGGGAAGAATTCGCACTTCACGGGATTCACCTCCAAACCCAGGTCTCTGAGGCGAGGGACTAGAGCTTCCAAGTCCTGTAAAACGTCTTCCGGTCTGCCCCCGATAGTGCCATCATCAAGGTACCACACATTTAGGCTGGAATTCAGCTCAACAATCGCTTTATGAATAGCCAAACTGAAAACGAGTGGCCCGAGCGGGTCCCCCTGCTGGGCTCCCACTTTTGAAAGAATAAGACTGTTGTCGAAGAAAAGATTAGAAGGCAATTTATAAACCTGGTGCAAGAAGGGATACAAAGACGGGATGTTCTCCTTAACTTCGCTCAACAGAACGTCTCTTTCCAAAGTATTGAACGCGTTGCGAATATCGAGCTTCAGCAAAATTGAGTCTTCGTTCTCCGGGTTCATCACAAATGTTCGCGTGGCGTGGATGGCAGCTTCGCATCCCAGGCGTGTACCAAAACCCAACTGATGTGGCTGCAAGTATTTGGCCATATCCTCTTTGACTGCACGGCAAGCCAATTTGGCAGTAAGGCGGCGGAAGACGCTGCCCACTGCAATTGGTCTTATTCCACCACCTTTTTTTGCCAGTGCAAAGAGTGATGCGCCGTACAGATACGGACAAATACGCGGGTCCAACCGACCACCTAGCAAGAAATTTGCCAACCTGGTTAAACATCCCACCAAGCGCTTCCCATTTTCCCCTGCCGACATAGACGTCAGCTCTTTGAGGTGCCCCGGCCGGATCCCGTCCAAACCCGCTGCTGAACCAGCATAAAAAGAACCAAGCGCCGATATCACGTCCTCCACGGTGACTGACAATGAAGTAAGTGAAGGGTCAGGGTCTGGAGGAAAGCTGAGAGGACGCGAAGGATCGGGATGCTTGAGTTTTAATGAAGCTAATGTGTCGGCATCACCCTGAACAAACGAGTCTTCGGAAATCAGAAGACGAACCGCCCCTCTTAAATCGCCCTCGAATACCTTTGCTTCAATACTGTTTTTAATAGAACGGGACCCAGACCTCCGACCCGCATCCAATACGCTATCTTGAAACTGAACAGGTGACATTATGTTGGCTTTAACTTTAGATGTCACGTTACCTGGCAACTCTTTTGCTGGGACTCTTAAAGCTGTGTACCCAAACGAAAGAAGAGCACACCATTCAACCACCCCATTACTGGCAATACAGGAATCTATAATGTCGCAGAGTTTTCCTGCCGCCTGGTTTCTGGCCCCCTTAGGAATATGTCGGAGAACGGGGACACTTGCCTTGAAACCAGCTAGCCTGTCCAAGGAACCCTGGGCGGGCGAATGCGCTGGCGGCACTTGTCCAGATAACTAAATTAAGTAATTTAATAAAATTGCATGTTTAGTCACAAAAGACGAACACAACATTCTGTGGCAATTAATGTAGACATTTTATTTGAATTTGTTGTTTTTTTTATATATACCTATATATATTTCTGAGGGCGACTGTACTACTATAAGGCGGATTGTTTGTCTAAATCCATTACTCACTGCCAGGATCATACTACGTAGAAGTTAGTACAGATTGTTGCAACTCTGAACTAGTTTCAGTAATTAGATCGACCTGCATATACATGTACTTCACGTATTTGAACGATAGTGCAGTTAAAAATAATAGATGCCAAGAAATAAATGGGGGTTTTAAGTGGAGATTAAAATATTAATTGGCAACACGAAATGAATGGGGAACTCGAAAGTGTAATAAAATGGGTTTAAATTGAGTTGTTCGTATAAAACACAGTGTTGCAAACAGTGGCTACTCGTAGTTAATGTCTTATGATTTTGAGACAATAAGTTTCAATTATATCATCTAAATCATCGTCACTCAGTAAAGCCAAAACATCTAAGTTTTACGTAGAGGAACACTGCCTTTATTGCTTGGCAAGCGATAAAAACAGTGACAGCGCGAATTAGTTCGTGCCAAAGTTTAAGCAAATTAAATGTCCGCTGTTTTACTATCGCCTCTGACCTATTAATCACTCTGTGGAAAGCCAAATGCATCCTTTATTACTGTTTATTATTGAGCCCAACGTTAATTTTAGTTGTTTTTAAATTTTCGTGTTAAGTATATTGCAATTAATATATTGTTCTTAATTGATTTTATTGTATTTTATACTATAGATCAGTTTAAACGTGCGCAACTTGTTATATTGTAGTCACATTCAACACGATGTAACCTAAATTTGAATATTTTATGGATTTTCAAAGAGTGTTACGAGCAAAAAGTGTTATTGGATTTTTCTATGAAATTCTTAGTAGCTGCTCGGAGTTAGGATCTGTGCCCGGTTAATGACAATAGGCTTGCCCCCTATTACATCGGACCTTAACATTCCGGTGAAATGTGGGTGTACATTGGTACACCTCTGTCTAAACCTTCAGAGAATACAGGCGTAATAGTATGTGTGTGTGTGTTCATGGAGTTTCTTGCTCGTTGTTTTTGACGGAAACCTACTGCTTAGAATGGGAGACCCCGTTCCAAGTAGTAGGTTCCTTGACAATTCCAAAGTGTATGTAAATGGTATATTTTAAATAAATGAGTTAATATTCTGTTTACTTCTATTTTTATTTTCTTAAATCACCTTCAGTTTGATGTACTGAATCATCAACAACCGATCACGGCAGTTACACGCGTTCGACCATTTGTCAAATTAAGTTTTCGTTTCAGAAACCGGCCTTTAATAATGTCAACCTACATTTCACTTAGTACTTAAAACAACTGTGTTTTGTTCATTTTCTTTTCAAGATTATTCGGCCACAAATGACCTGTCAGATTTGACAAAACAAACAACTAGACGTGTCTTGCCGGCACTTGTTTTGTACAGTGCCAAAACATCTTTACATACGGTACCAAAAAACAAATTCGGTTCACGCCGTTGGTCCCTCTGTACGCTTAGATCTCTTGAACTCGGCAACGGATTTTAATGCGGTTTTCGTCAATAAATAGAATGATTCAAGAGGAAGGTTTATACGAACATCATGCTACGACCATCGGAAGCAGAACGGTAACCAAAGACGGAACTGAACGCGGATGACACCACGGGGTACATAGCTATCATTTTATATTGATCCCCAGTCTGTCCATCAAAGACAAAAGACAGACGAAGACGTCAGCTTTTAACCTATTTCTATTCCCGAAGATAAATGCATTATTGGAAGTACAAGAGCGTCGGCACGTATTGTATTATTGATTTGAGTAATTACTGGCTGTGGCCGGTGCCGGTACGGGCCGGGGCGAACCGGGACACGTCCGACCTGAGAACGTTCCGGTTTTGTGAATGATAGCGAAGAAGGGTTTGAAGGTGTATCTTTCATTTTATTGTACTGGTGTGATTCTTTAAGTCACGTAAAACTCTTTTGTTTTTATAGTAGGCAGTAAATTTTATATGTTTTTCTTTTAAAGTAAAAAAAACTCTCGATACTTGTAGAATATCGTTCTCAGAAACGATTTTTAACACACACGTCATAAATCTATAATAATTATTTATATTTTGTTAAAAGCTTTATACGAAATTTTATTTTATACAAAGCTCCTGAAAACTACTATTTCAGTTATTTATGACGTATTCGTAGAACGCATGTACAATTTTTTTTTCCATAGCCTATATTGTCCCACTGCTGGTCAAAGGCCTCCGCCATATCAATATTATGCCATTAAAAAAAAATCTTGATAATAATAGCAATACAATACATCCCATGGAAGGTTCACGCTACAAAGCGCTACGGTGCTACGCAGCTACGACCACTACGCCGCGTCTACGACGCTCGTTAATAATATGGCCTTTTAATTTTTTTCCTTACACCAAAGGCATACTCAAACATCCCATTTGCATTACAAAATACTTATTTGAGGCCCATATATTTGCATTTTAAGTTAGTAAGAAATTAATTTTCAGTAGCTCTTTGAGTTAAATACAATTTCTCCTGAACCGCGGCAAGCTCATTTTCCTAGCCCTGAAATGTATCTTTATTAATTTTTATTCAACGTCCGATGATGAATTTTAAAATTTGTTTATCATAAAATCAATTAATCTTAGGTTAAGCAAGAATACAAAACGGTTATTTGATTCGCCGCTGCAAATTGTGCTGTTTTTCAAATTATACCGATTAGCTGTATTTTATTGCGGTTTCCTCAGCACGGTATGTTATGTAAATTAAACGGTGCCTTAGAAGTAAAAAGTATTTATTGTATTGCGGGCGGTGTAATCGAATTGGCTCACGTGAACCTACACATTTTAACTATATGTAATTTATACGAACATGAGAGGAGCAATTCTTGTTTTTTTAAGAACGTGCGAATTTTAATCTCATTCCCAATCTAAAATGCCTCGAATGTTTAAATATTGGATAATGTTTTGACATTGATTTTATCGTTAAGAAAGAATACGACTATTGAGCGAATTGTACGAAGAATGTTGCTAAGATTTTGAAGGTTGCTAATTACGAGAATTGGCCATCTGATTTTAAAGGGTACGAAATAAATAATTAAATTGTTATATTATTGCATCACGAGTTTTACGAAAGGCCTAAGGATATGTACATACATAATCAACTCTGATTAGTTTGTTACCTAGATCTATTCTGTAAAAATCTACCTCGGTGAATTCAGTTTCATCACACCTAATGCCTACCTACCTACCAATTAAAAACCGCGAAAATAGGTCCAGCCGTGTTCAGAGATTAGCCGGGACAAACAGACAAACAATTTTTATAGGTGTTATGTACCGTGTATACATTCATTTGAATTAAGTTGCTGTTATTTTGTCATTACAAACAGACACTTGTATTTTATTTATTTGTATATACTTACATAGATGTATTTTAGTTCATTATGGATCAATTAATAAACAATGTTACAGCATGTTGCTGCCCACTTTGCAGTGACCCTGTTAGACTAGTTGCTGGCACGGGCCCATTTATATGTCATGTTTGTAACTTAGGTAACCTCGTGTTATCAATAAAGCCTGAATTAAGTATTGTGGTGCAAGCGGGCCTAAGAAATTGATTCAATCAATCAGTTATTTATTTTCAGAATACAGGTACATAATAAAGATATTAGAAGCTACACCAGGTTAGACAGTTGATTCAGACAAAAATGTCTGCGAATGTGAGTATCTACCCTGTGAATCTATAATACGGAGATTTATGGTACAAGTATTTGTTGGAATAGTATTATATTACCTACTGTGTTCCAGTTTTTACGTTTGATATTTGCCGTCAAGTTAGGCAATGTATTGGCAAAATGTATATACCTACACTATCTCTATCTAGCCTACACTAACACACTTCGGGGTACACGCTTCCCCAGGACCTTTATATAAAATATGAAATTAATTAATTATTTAATTCTAAAGAATTAAATCGACATTGGTCCAACTGATTTTCATAGTATTTTTTTATTTTTCAATTGTTTATTTTGGTAGTTACAGGGTGGGTATACCTAAAAAAGAAACGCGTTGCCACATACTTGGAAATGGGTGCGTTTATTAACATACAAAAACAAACAGACCCGAAACAACTCCAGCAGTAGGCCCTACAAGTTTTTCTTTCGTGCGGGAATCGAAGCCGCGACATGCAGAGCAGCAGCAAATTGCTTAGTTACTGCACCAATCGCGTCTTCAAACTAAGAAACAAATCTCAAGGATGTCTTGTCAAAACAATTTTTTCTCAGAATTTCTGCTAAAGACCAATAAATCAATAACCTAATTGGACCACCTAATGCCTCTTATCACTTAACACGTATGCTTGCTGCGTGTTAGTGAGTATGGACCATTAACCCCGGTAACTTCGATATGTTTCCCTTTCGCCATACTGCTTTCGCCTTACGGTTGATAATAAGAAAAAAGGAAGCAGAAACATGCGGAATCCACCTTGAACAAGCGACCTGAACCTTATAAGTAATTATTGTAAGTTTAAAATCGCCTATCAGCCTTCAGCATGTGTGGTGATGTATGCTCGTGCTTTCTCTGTATGATAAAAACTCAACAATCGGCTGGTACTGTCAGCAGAAATACATTGTGGAATTAACAGATTATATATTTTAATACATTTTATTCCAAAAGTGAAATTTCACAGATATTATTATGATTCATCGCAGCTGTATTCAAAGAGAACAATTTCCGGAGCCTATGTGATATTCCTTCAATGTTTATCACGTAAAGTTTCTCGCGGCTTTACCGGAATCGTAATTTAAAATTACGGTTCATGTTCAGCAAAGTTTATATTCGGTCTGCTAGCTCTCATGAATTTCGAGCAGATAATAAATTTCAATGTACTTGATAGGTACTGAAATCTTTAGATTGTCCTAATTGTGAAATATCTTTTGTTTAAATAAATGTAGACCTAGAAAACACACATTTATTTTAAAACCATCAAACAAGTCAATTTTATTCCATACATATTTTTTCAGGCTTACGAAAATTAAAAACAGTAAAGGTACCTAAACAATTATAATAATATAAGTCAAATAACTTCTTCATGTTAGGTACTAAAAGCAAACAATGTCCTGATACAATTAAGAAGCCATTGTGTATCGTCTTACAAGAGCTTTTAAGAGCATTTGACATGAGCACGGCAGGAGTCCTTAGTAATATAGCTTCAGAAAAGTAAATAGCCTTTGCCGCCAGGGACCATTGGACCCACCACAATAAGAAGTTATTGAAACTCTGAGACACAAAACATCGTTTCCGAATATAAATACGGCATTACTTAATAAAAGTTTGAGCTATCACAGAAATATGTTCGAGCAATTCGCTTGAATTAGCATGTCGAAGTGCCCATTAGGAGCAGGACCTGTTTTATTGCCGAAGTTCAGATGGAAACTCGACATACCAACAGTTGACAGTCGCTGTATTAGTTCTCTTCGTATTGAAACTTTCCTGATAGTTCTGCATGCCTAGTACTTGCTGGCATGTCTCTCATGTTTATTACCTTAGAAATATGTGTTCGTATTATGTACCTATGTATGGGGAAAACTCTTAAGGTAAGTAAGGTATGAGCCTAAACTAATTCAATATTCAAATTAGAAATAAAACTTCCTTAGATACTACCACGCGGACTGGTTCAAGGTAGCGCGAGAAAAGAGTGTCTGGACAGACTCTGGGGGATACTACTTTCAGTACGGTCCATGATTCTTGTCTCGCCAATCGGAACTACATCAGTTTAGCATGGGTTACATTTTCAACTTAGAGGAAGTATATAAGTAACTGTACTTGCAAATTTTAATACTGGGTCCTTTTTCACTTATCAGGTATCTTACTCAATTGAGACCTAAATGTGATGGCTGGTTTTTACATAAGTATAACTAGTAAGTACGCATACAATTTTAACCACATATTTCTTCCTATCTGTTCTGAAAATTTCAACCAGGCTAAAATGATGTAGGTCTGACGAATTTCCGATACTTACTTCCTACGAACTCACAACTAATTATCATTTAACGCAAAAAAAATAAACAATTTCAGGTGCGAAGATGAGTATAAGGTTATACACATAAAAGCGGAGCATAAGGGCGGTATAAACCTAGTTTTGCGGTCCCCAATCGCGTCGTTCTAGCCAGGGTTTATAGCCGACCCTACCCTTAGCTTTTAATTATCGGTTTGGTCAATGAACGGTGTGTTTACCTTGACGCAGACCGCGCCGACGATTGCGGACGCAAACAAAGTAGATTGCATGTGTTTATGGTAATAAAGCCGTCCGATTATTCGTCTAGATATAACGCTTGTTAAACCTACTTCGACTGATTACAGAACACGGTTTTACTGAACGAAAGTGTAGACTGAGAGATGGGCGTAATCTCAGACTGTGATATAAATAGAAAGAAAATTCTTTCAAATAAATAAATGTTTTTCAATCATATTTTCTTATTTTGAATGGATTATCGTGAATCCATCAACAGGCAATCTTTGTGAAGAATTTAAAATAAAATATTTTCCTTTTTTACGTTTCAAAAACAAAAATGAAATATCTGCGCAGAAATTATCGGTCAGAGTTCAAGCTTACATCCAATTTATTTTTGTCTGGAGTTAACTAAGATAATCATCGTTTTCTTTTTCAGTGTTTAATATTTTTCCTTTGTAGGAGAGAAAAGGCTCATTATTTCTTAATACTTTTAATTAAATATTTCTGACGTCACCAGATGAGAAATAAGGTTGTAGTCCTATGATGTTAAGTTGATAGATTAGTGTAGTATAAAAAGATCTGGAATCATTGTGTTTACTCGAGAAGTGGTCCGAGACAGATAAAGTTGGGACGGTAACAAGGAAGTGGACCGCGACACTACACAAGACAAACACTTGCAAGAAGATCTATCTTCATCTTATTGGATGAAACAAGAATAACACATGGAACTGTTAGAACGTATACTATTTAGGTATGTATAGAGGGGGAGCTGTGTCTACGGTTGATGGGTTTATTAGTGCTGTGGTTCAGTGAGCGTCTTTTGTACGAATTGCAAGTTACATTTCCTTTTTCGGAACTAATATCCTATGGCCTATTCATTATTTAATTTAGATATTTTTGAAAGTGAAATTTATTTATGCATAACACATACCATCACGCCTGTATTCCCCGCAGGGTTAGGCAGAGGTGTAACAATGTACACCCACAGTTCGCCGGTATGTTTAGATCCCATGTAATAGGGGGCGAGCCTATTGCCATTAACCGGGCACAAATCCTAACTCCGAGCTGCTACTGAGCAAATCCTAATAGAAAAACCCAATAACACTTTTTGCTCGACCTGGGAATTGAACCCAAGAAGATCTATCTTCATCTTATTGGATGAAACAAGAATAAAACATGGAACTGTTAGAACGTATACTATTTAGGTATGTATAGAGGGGGAGCTGTGTCTACGGTTGATGGGTTTATTAGTGCTGTGGTTCAGTGAGCGTCTTTTGTACGAATTGCAAGTTACATTTCCTTTTTCGGAACTAATATCCTATGGCCTATTCATTATTTAATTTAGATATTTTTGAAAGTGAAATTTATTTATGCATAACACATACCATCACGCCTGTATTCCCCGCAGGGTTAGGCAGAGGTGTAACAATGTACACCCACAGTTCGCCGGTATGTTTAGATCCCATGTAATAGGGGGCGAGCCTATTGCCATTAACCGGGCACAAATCCTAACTCCGAGCTGCTACTGAGCAAATCCTAATAGAAAAACCCAATAACACTTTTTGCTCGACCTGGGAATTGAACCCAAGACCTCTAGCATACCAGTCGCGCTTAGGACCACTAGGCTACCGAGGCAGTTAGGTGTGCATTTATCTGAGTGAAATGTTATTTATTACTAGCTCGACTACGCTTCTTTGTGACACAGTGTGATAAAACGCAAGTAACGTAACGTAAGCAAACGTAAGTATAACCACTCATCTGTTAAAAAGCAGTGTTGTGTAAAAATTCAAGTCAATCCATGTATCTCTGAGTTATGTGGACACAATTTAAGCTGTTAATAACAATCTCTTTCTCAGCTCTTTTCAATTGTTCTTTAATTTCTGTCTACCCTACATGGCAAAGGCGTCACTATAATTAATATGGCACCGTTGCTACACTAATAAATAGCCGTCGGTACGTTTCAATTCAGCGACAGCGGGGATCTTGTTTTGTTCACATTGGGGAGCGGGGATGCATCTCATTGCCCATCTCTTTGTCAAGATGACCTAATTTGAACAGCCACGAACTAGGACGCCATTGCTATAAATAAATATTTGTTTCCTCAACCCCATACGGAGAGTTTGTTTAGTCATTTAACTTTATTGAGTCGGTATTTGTGACGTTTGTGGGGGCGCAATCTGTGACTTGTTTATCATTATTATTTATTTATTTTAATTATTTCCTTTATTTACAGTTCCAAAAACACGTGTAAAGACAATATTACAAACATTCAATAGGATAACAATTAGCAATGGAAAATAATTACAAAAAAAAAAAAAAAACTTAAAGTAATGTATTAATATTTCTTTTCAAAAAATGTCGCTTATATAATTGGAATATATTCGACTGTTTGTCGAAGTAGTCAAATATGCTTTATGGGGCATCGAAAAAGCCTGATTCGGTGACATATTGTACCGAACCCGAGTCCTAGTCCGAGGTGCCTTGGTCGGCCTTCTTGAGAGTGTAATACATTATTAGCTTTAAATCTCTTTTCCAAATAAGTACTGAACTGACTCTTCTGATTTGTATGACATTCGCATAGTTACGTATTAATTAAAATTAAAATTGGCTCTTTCTTTTCTAAGATTTGGACTTGAAAGTTTGTATGTGTCTCTTAAGTCAAGCGTGTAGGTTGAAGAGATTTGTGATTAGATCTTCCAATTACCTAATTGTTTATTTAATTTTTTATTATATCATTGGGTGGCAAACAAGCCAACTGCCCACCTCATGTTAAGTGGTCACCGCTACACATAGACATCTGCAATACCAGAGACCTTGCAAATGCGTTGCCATCCCAGAAACAATGTCTCATGTGCCGATAATTTCACCCACATACATACCTTTCAAACCTGAACACAGCAACGCTGCTTTTGCGGCAGAAATAGGGATATATTTAGAAATAGGGATAACCGACCGTACCGAACAATGTTATATAGAAGTGATGTAATTATTAGATCGATTAATAATAATTAATAGGAGATTCCTTTCTCCAGAGCCCTGACTACCGGTAGCTTGAACTCTGTTCCCGATACCGGTGGGCTACTATTTTTAAATGTTTTTATTTTTATATTATTATTTTAAAATATATTAGAACAACTACCTCGTTAGCCTAGTGGTCCTAAGCGCGACTGCAACGCCAGAGGTCTTGGGGTCGATTGCCAGGACGAGCAAAAAGTGTTATTGGGTTTTTATATGAAATTCTTAGTAGCAGCTCGGAGTTAGGATTTGTGGCCGGTTAATGGCAACAGGCTCGCCCCCTATTACATGGGGCCTAAACATACCGGCGAACTGTGGGTGTACATTGTTACACCTATGCCTAACCCTTCGGGGAATACAGGCGTGATGGTATGTGTATTAGAAATAAATAGTATGTATTAGAACTAAGTAAATTTAATTAAAAAGTATCTTTACAGAATTGAAGTACCTACGTACCTATCACTCCGTCGCAGCAGCGAGTATTGTGAAAAGCAGATTTCCGTAATCAAAAATATTTGAAATCTAGTAGCTATCTCTCACCTCCGCCAGCGACAATCAATTTCAAAATTTTTTACAAAATGTAGGTACATTAGGGGTTGTAGACAGATTGACACTGAGATATAGTTGCCGCCACGAGTCGTGAGCACAAATGTACGCTGCACGCGATTGGTCCGTCTCTCGTACCGATCTCGTGCAGTGTCGGCGCCCCAAAAAACCCAGAAAGGAACCCGAAAACCCAAAAAATACCTTGACGTTTTTGCTCACGACTCGTGGCGACTAATATAAGAATGTGATCGTTTTAAAAGCCCGGGAGTTGCCCCTCAGGTTATCCTAATTGGTTCATAAACCCAGTATATTTTGAAAGTGTGGGTGTTATTATTCGCCTCAACTTTCGCTTTGGGCAAGAAAGGTATATTTTCTTGTATTTCCGAAACGTAAATTGAAAAGTTTTTGAGTAATGTGTCGTAAATAATCAAACAAAAGTTTTTGTTTTGACTTAGGAACAGCCCTAATGGGTCGATAAACATATTCTTTCGTAAACAACCTCAGCGTAAACACATATCCACATATACTTACGGTGAGTTTTAAATATTATTAATGGGCTCATAACGATGTATAAATTATAAACAAATATGTTTTAAGTTCAGCTTCCTATGGACTTCGTACTTCCTTATTTGGGGAACAGACGTCTGGATTGTATAAACAGATATTGGAACATCACTAGAAGCTGAGTTTAGACCGCAGCCGAGTAGTTACTTGAATGAGTCACGGAGTTATTTCTATTTTAATTTTAAAATATATCATCCAAGTAGTACCTAACGATCTTCAACTAAATAAGCACGGTTGGCGCAGTGGTTGAGCGATTGGCTGCGGCGCTGCGTGTCATGGGTTCGATTCCCGCACGGCACAAATATTTGTATGGCCTACAGATAGTTGTTCCGGGTCTGGCTGTTTGTGTATGTAAGTTTATAACGCACCCACGACACAGAAGAAATTCCTAGTGTGGGGCAGCGTTTAAAAAAAAAAAAAAACATTTGTTTTTTCAATAGCCAGTTAATTTCTATGTAAGGAATACTTGAATGTAATGGATTGACAGCATTAGTATTAAAACCATGTCAAACTCACATTTAGTCGCCAGATACAAGTTAGCTGGCCGGCGAAAAATCGGCCCTAAATATATACATATATTAAGGTACTTATTAGATGATGATATAGGAAGTTATAGGTACGGAAGATTTCCGGACCTATTTTACCTGTTTACTATTATTTCTGTATACCTACTTATAAAGTATATAAACACTAGGATTGAGTGCTGAACAATGTATCAGTTAATATCCTAAACAGACTATGGAACACACCAATCGTGTGACGACACAGTTATTATGAACTTACAGTACGTAGGTACAGTCGTGAAATTAATTATGTGTCATCCTCAAAAGCAAAAGACAAGCGTTAATGTGAACAACTGACTAAGAAAATGATGATTGAATTGAGTGGAAGATGTATGTATCCTACAGACCAATTCCGGCCACGGCGGCTAATCTTAATACAGATTAGCCGAGTACGCAGGAGATATTATAGTGCACAAGTGCGTGCGCTAACTTAGGTGCACTCCCTCTTCCCGAACTCCCATAGTCCGATGGGACTGCAATCTGGCACGACCGGGGAGAGATAAGGCGCAGCACCATCGGCTTTACGTGCTTTTAGAGGCACGGGGCTGTCACACCACCGACTTCCAAACTTCGAGTTGATACAGAGAAATTCGTAATGGAAAAATCCAATAACACTTTTTGCCCGACCTGGGAGTCGACCCCAGGACTCCAGGCTTCGCTGTCGTGCTTGCCACCACGAGTCCGACGGGGAAATTGTTGAGTGGAAGATAACACAATTATAAAGAGCCGAATTTTGATTTAACAGGTGATGCTAATAGAAATGAAAGGAAACTATAAGCTGTGTCTACACCGAATCATTTGAGGAACAAACGAACTTAAAGGGACTTACGAAACCAATATCAGGGGTTAACTTCTGAGAATTGTGTGGCGATACGGCACCCCACATCTTCAAATGCATTTGTAATATGTATACGCTGCGCAAAGGCGACGCTGACTCCATTTTAGTTTCCATACATTCACGGTTACACAACACTAGAACCGCGTATGTATTACACTGCTTCAACGCAACATCATAAAAACAGGGTACTACAGTGCGAAATAAGTAACCCTATATTCATACATCTTATAAGACAAATAACACTATGGAGATACGATAAGAATTCTGTGTCATGCTTACACATCACCGCTTCCACTAAGGGCCTAAACATTGCCAAAGCTACCAATACATAGTGCATTGGAGCAGCTCGGCAGGCGATGGCGGCACCCCAGTAACCTATTTTTCTTAGTTGGCCTCACGCAGTCACGACTTGCGAAAAGATAAGCAAATGATATATTTTATGATATTATTTCCCCCCCAATCATTGGGGATTCGGGGATTGTCTCCTCTTTGTTGTGTTTATTGTTTTATTGTGTACAGGTCTGCCCTTGTTTCTCATTGTTATTTTATAACGTGACATGGATGGAGTACTTTTTTTTTGTTCTGGATGGAAAATTGTCAAATGACTACCCCCGCCCTGGGTGGTATCTCTTTCGAACAACTTCGACAGTCCCGCCGCGCTGCCTCCTTCTCTAGCATAACTGCTTCGCAGAATGAGGCGACTGCTTCCCATTCCCCCTCGCTCCGGACGATGGCTTGCACCAGGGCCGGACGCGAAAGTTTGCCGCCGCCGATGGCCGCCACGAGGATCCGGCAATGGGTGGCGTACTGGCTTAGCGATTGGCTGCAGCGCGTCGTGGATTCTATTTCCCCCAGTTTTTATTTGTATTTGTATGGTTAGATGGTTACAAATAGTTGTTTCTGATCTGGGTGTGGGTGGGTGTCATGTGAGTTTACGTGTTCAGGAAGAATTTCTAGAGTGGAGCAAACCTTTAAAAAAATCTCCTTGTCTACAATAAAGAAGAGCTATGATTTTCGTAGGTTGGTACAGTAAAATGTTTTCTTTGGTCAAATTACTATACATAGTAAAAACTCAAACAATAAGGGAACGTGGGATAGGCTTTTAGAAAAGGCTATAGTAATTTTAACTCTTAAAATAAGCGTCCAAAAACAAAGAAAAATAATCAAAAATCTTTCATTGGTTAAGGTCAGAGAGGTGGCGCAGTTTACGAAGATTTATAGTTACAAATGATTCGAATACAGTGGGCCTATATTTAGAGACGTGGGTCGTTAATTACTTGGTGGAGGCGCATTTCAACGCTTTGTAACTTTTGTAAGCTATCATTATTTATTGATAAGTAAGACCAGTTTTCGAATTTTCAGTACCTAAGAATTTTTATTTTCTTTTTTTAAATAGCCAACGAACATTTCGTGTTGATTATAAATATTAAAACTTTTCACAGAAGTGTCGTTACTTTTAACCGCTTTCATAATAATATTTCCTATACAATGCTTTATTAGTGTCTAAATATAATAATTATAAAACTAGAAATATTTTGCAGTGGTTAGCAATGACAATTCGTCTCGCATCTCTCATGTACAAGATTGTGAGTGCGCAACTGGGCACGGGCAAATACCAATGTGACTTTTTCTATTTCATATGTACTTTCTAAGTTTATCTTGGACATCACTGACAACGGCGGAGGAAAACATTGTGAGGAACATCTGGACTTGTAATAAATATAAGTCTGAATTCACTTGCCTTGCCTTGGCCTTCTGTATGAAAAGAGGCCTTTGACCTGACGTGGGACAAGAATATACTGGAATTATTGTTATTACAAAATAATAATTCGGAATCAGAATGTAATGTAGCGTCTGCCAGATTTTGGATGCCTCACACCTGTATTTCTGTTCTCCTGCATTACGTCTTTATAGGCAATACTATATGGACCATTTATTTAGCATTGTCTATTATTTAATGGTACTCAAATCTATAAGCTACAGGAAGCCGCAACCATTAAGGCACACAATAGAATCAATGATCCTCTTTAACGCCCTCCCAAAGTCTTCAACACGACTGAAGGGATAAAATGCCCTAAAAATCTTGTAATACGCTTTCCGTCCACGCACCGGATTACGCTGTTTTTCTTTCATTTTCCCCATAATGGGTTGAATAGAACTAGAGTAATACCTTTTACCGTTGTTTTTGTACCCGAACTTAGTTTTATCTAGACACGTTGAGCGAGAATGAGCCCATAAAATATCTTTTTGTTTTTGCTAGTGACTGAAACGTATTCGTGATTAATAGGATGTGATTTATTGGTAATATGTCTTTCTTTTGTGGCGTGGTCCCAGTCAGGGGTCATGTGGTCAGCATTTTCAAGGAGAAGTTAGATGTGGATAAGGAAATACGGTAAAGACGGTTGAATAGATGACATGGGGAATATAATTTATGAAATTCGAGGAAATGAAGGCGCTTGAAGTGAAGAATAAAAGCGCTGGAAAGCGTAATACTGACCGTGTTAGAACTGACAGTCGCGCTTCTGTTTCAAATAAAACGCGGTCTGAATACCTCAGCGTAAATATAAGGTAGCATCTGCTTGTAAAATTGCCGATAAAGTAGGAAATGCTCAAATAAACAAAACTGATTAGTTACGGAAACAGTAGGAAAGTAAATTTTTAAACATTTAAGTGTTCCACTTTGTATAGGCTTCTATTCCAAACAATAAACTCAATTTACATCATTATACGCTATTATTGATCGAATACATAACTTATAGGTACCCACATAAGAATGAATAACGTATTATTATAGGGAATAACAATGCAAATGAATATTGATTTCCTATTATAGGTTAGGTCATGATAGACATTAATAGGTATGGTATATTCTACTGATAACTGCAATTTTATTATGCCCATTGTTTATGACTTCATAGTTTAGTAGTAGTCCTCCTAATCGATTTTGAAAACGACGCCCCTTTGAAATTATTTCCTGCCGAATAGGCCCTAATTTGACACAGCACACTGAATTTCGTTTTAAATACCCGTCACAACGAATGTAATACAAGTAGCCTGCAAAGTGTGTTAGGAGAAGGAGGGTGTAAGTCTCTTTTTACTTAATTTGTCGTTTTACATATAAAAGTAATAAAATGTTCTGGAAACTCTGATCGAGGTTTTAGGTTGTCTCATTAAAAAGACATATTCTACCGAATACTTCATGGCTTTTTGTGAATATACAATGTATAAAAAGTTTTTAATGAGCTGTTGAATCAGAAAGTGTCGATTCTTGTATATTGTTATATTAATTTCTTATTATCCAACAAGTTCTGAAATTAAATAAACTTATTTGGAGCAAGTATATGCAACTTACATAGCACTGCTAGCCCTTCTATGCAGTAACTGCAGCAGACTTCCATCGGCGCCAGAGGAGCAGAGGCTGCGCGAGCGCGCGCGCCGCTCCCCCTCCCGCGCGCTGCGCTCGCGCCACCGCGCCATCAGCGACTCCAGACACAGCATGGCGCCACCATCGCACACCATCCGGGTCCACTGCCCCACCCAGCCTTAACCACCCTCAACACTCAACACATAAAACCTCCGACGTACTACTTTTACAACTAACCTCGATATCTTACGATCTTTTTACTGCTCGGCTGTACCGTAACCGAGAACACGTTAATGGCTCAGTTCAAGACCACACTGGAAACGTGACTCATTCAAATGTATGACAACGTCGGAATCACCTTCATTAAAAGTGCAACGAGCTCGCAAGTAGCACCCAACTAACCACCCAAACAAATTATATACTGTATGCAATTGTCATAAATAATATTTGACGCAAACTTTCCAACTTCAAGCTCATATTTTCTTTCAATATTTACGGTTTAAGTTTCTTTTTGGTCTTATAACGGAAGGACGAACGCCACCGAGAACACTTCGAATTAAATATTCACTCGAACAATTAAACTTTGTCAGGCTGGCGCAAGTTAGTGATGTGCCACTTCACAAACAAAATTAATCACGGAGCTTATCATGTGGCAGACGGTGGGCGATCCGTGTGGCTTACACGGAGAAACAATCGCATTAGTAAATGGAGCAAAGTCGTAGTAGTTACATCACGCGAGGAGGTAGGCCCGGCTTTACCGGCACTGATAGAAAGTGCATCAAAACTCGTAAGCAACTTGAAACTTTATTGACAGCCGCGACGGCGTAAATAGAGTCTGTAGTAGATTGCGAAGTAATCGGGATATTTATTTAGAAGTTTCCCGCTGACGCGAGGTGCGACCGGCCGCCGGGGGCGGTGTCGTGTCGCGTGGAGCGCTTCTCGCCGACTGAGCGAGCTCAGCGCAGTACTACGGCGGTAAGGCCCGTAACCGTGTCTACGCGACGTCGGAACGCCTTCCACCGCGTCCCGTGTCTTACCGCAAGCGACATAATATAGCGCACCCTCGCCACCAAGTTTGACGCGCTGTTGTCATCCTAACTTGTGTAAAGTTTTGCTGGTGTACATCATGGCGGGATTCATAAGTGCCGTCGTCAAACGAGCGCACAATTTAATCACGCCGGTAATTGCTTACATTAATGGACGCATACATTGAGGTTCCTTTGCGGAAATATTGGTTATTAATTTCGGTAGGGTTTTGTAAAAGTTTAAAAGTACCTATTGAAAGAAAACTTATTTTTTAATGAATGTTTATTGTGAAAAAAGGTCACCTTTAAGGATATCCTACTAACTGAACTATATTAAAAATATCTATATGACCTACCTTTTTTTATAAACTGTATCTACATAGTTTGTAATTTAATTATTATTTAAGTAAGCTTTATGTTTGAAAAATAAACTATTACAGTATGTTTACTTTGGAAGTTTCTGCACAAGTTACGTATATTTATGTAACGCAAAAGTTATATTATGTAACTACCTACCACGATCTTCAGCCTGAGTATGTTTTTATTGATAAAATTTACATACTTAATGGAAGATAATAATTACCCATGGCTTAACATAAACTGGTAACAATTTACATTAATCTGACTCTAAGTTATGCATAATAATGTATTATTTGTGAACATTTTCAATGTTATTAACTTAACCCTTATGCCTCCTTCTGTGAGGCAGTAATGCTAGAGAAGGAGGCGGCGGGACGGCTGAGACTGAGGTTCTCGCGTCCCAGCCGCCGCGGTAGACGCTCCGGACGTCGGGAGCCGCGAGACGACTCCCGGCCACCGTAGATACGAGCCTGTGGACGG
The DNA here is from genome assembly GCA_947462355.1 of Caradrina kadenii. Taxonomy (NCBI): domain Eukaryota; kingdom Metazoa; phylum Arthropoda; class Insecta; order Lepidoptera; family Noctuidae; genus Caradrina; species Caradrina kadenii. Next base: position 4,905,918 of record OX381674.1, read on the forward strand.
TGAGCAATGGGTACCTCACCGTCCTTACGTTGCATAGCGACAGGCCGTGTCGACGGCGCGTTCGTGTTCCACGCGCGCCTCAAAGAGATGTCAGGAAAAGGAAGGGGCCACTGAGGGCCGATGCCTGCCGGGGCTGCGGGTTGTTCGTAAGAGATACCGCGCCCCCGGAACGCAAAGGGCACAAGAAGGAACATGGGTGGGTTTTAGTCAGTAAAAGTCTAACACTCCCTCCCGCCCCGCCCAGGGCGGGAGAAGTTATTTGATAATTTCCTACCACCCCAAAAAAAAAACCCTTATGTACGTGGTATTGGTAACGCTAGGAGATTCATTCAGTTGCTGCAAACAAAAATAATACTTAAGTTATAATAAGTATAGCTCGTTTTTCATAAATGCTTATGCATATTTATATATTTTTTTCCCCAATTTAATATCTATAAAAAAAAAGAAAAAAAAATACTAAAAAAAAAAGAATCGTAAAATCGTGTCAATCAAACAAAAATTTGAAAGTAGGAAAAATTCATTGAAAAAATCCGTCAAGCACGAAATAAAACACTTTCCTAGTCAGGTACAAGTACGAGCATCTCTGAAACTTTGAACTGTTGCAAATTAAAAACGTGCCTCGAAGCTCATTCAGCGACTGGGACCGCTATCAATTGGACCACAGCGATAGGAACAGTTTCCTAGGAAAGGACAATAATACACTCAAGAAAAAGTAAGAGAGATTGCGTTTATTGAAACACGTGTATTGGAACCTTTCAAGTTATTCCTTAGAAGTCAAACATATAGCTCAAGGAGAACAATGACACGTGACTTCTACTGAGGAAATATTTTAATATAAAGAAAATAGGACTCGTTCTAAAGCTAACAGACTTGCAGTACTATTCTGTAAAAGTCGGTGAGTGAATTTAGGTACAGTGACTTTGAGGTGAGCAGTCAATACGAAACATCCATGTGGATCGACAACTCACCTCAAGCTTACTTCATTTAAATTCACCGATGGAGGTTTTTGCAGAATAGCACTGCTAAAGTGACTTTACTAATGAGGCTGTTTCAGGAGATGCTAAGTTTTTTAGGGTCTTGTTTGAATGTATAAAATTTCAAATGTAATTGGCTTCGTAAAACAAAGAGCTGTTTTATTATTATTTTTTATTAAATAGCTTCCGCACGCGACTTTCTCACTAAATTAATTCACGGGCACCGTACATTTTCTCGGTATAAAAGTAGCTATTTCAGACCATACTTAATCTATATCTGTGTCAAATTTTACCCGGATTTCTTCAGCCGTTTTGGCATAATTGAGCAACAAACATCCATCCAGCCAAGCTTTCGCATTTGATGTTCTGCTATAGCAAAAGTCAAAGTAGTACAGCTCTGTTACAATTTATTATTCCATATATACATATCTATCTCTTAGTCCCATCCTGGGTACGGGCGACAACTTCCTGTTTAACTAGGCTCACTTAATTTCGGATTGTTTGGACTTAAATATGAGAAGAACTTCACATCAAAGATTATGCTTTTATTTACTTCAGTTCCCTGACCTTTCGCCATGACTATCATTAAAAAGGTTTTTAATTAAATCTCTTCTAAAGCACATGTTTCAAGTGAGATACTTAGGTAATTCATTTCTATGTATAATATATTAATTCACGCCTTATTCCCATGGGGGTAGGCAGAACACACATAACTGCCACCTGCTACGATCCATACATACTCTTTTCGCCTTGTCCACTTTCATACATCTGGTCGTACAAGCACGCCGGTTACGAGAATTGCGCACCAGACCTTTCTGAAAATCCTCAACTCGAGAATATTATTTCTATAATATTTCTTGCTACTTGCTTATGCAACTAGCAACGCTCCAAGCTCAAGGTCATTGAGTCCTATTACGATTAGATTTACGCCGTAACCCCCGTGGGTGTCGTGAGAAGCCACTAGCAGGTTGTTATGTCTAAGGATGAATGTAACACCTGCGAACTAATAACAACATTACGCAATACAGGCGAAGGTTTCTCACAAAGTGCTTGAGGCAACGTGGTTTATTTTTTGTTAAAACGAAAATAATAAAAAAGGAATCCAGATGATTTTTAATAAAATTATAAAGTATTTTTTAATAATTAAAAAAAAAACGGAATCTCTGTACTATGACAGGGTTGTATCATAGAAGCAGGTTATCTATAAGTTATTTATATAAACCATATCTTATAATATAGGTAGGAAGCGGCCTCATTATGAGTACTCGCAAAATATTCAGCGCGACGTTACAAGAGATTGCGGATTCAAAACTACCCTTTAAATTAGTAAATGAAGGTCTTCAACCTATACAAAGTAAAATGTGTTGGAATCTGGCAGCAGTATCTATTATATTGCCAACTCTTTATTTCAATTGTTTAGGAGTATATTTCAGCTTGCATTTCTTATGCGTTTATTGAATTTTGTTCTTTGATTCCTCTCTTAATTTGCCTGTTCTGTCCCATGCCTGGGCTAAAGCACTGCACTACTTTCACCTTTTCTTTGGGTATAAATAAATAATATAACTACGGGCTTATCATCTTCCCACTGGCAGGACGAAGGCCTCTTGTCATACAGAGAAAGTATGAGTATTGACGACCACACTTGCTCAAGGAGGATTGGCTATTCAGACTTATAAAAAGTCCGGGTTTACTCACCATGTTTTTCTTTACCAATGTCAGTAATGCAAAAAGTAAACATAAAAGTTCATACATGTGTCGAAAACGTCATATTGGTAGTTACCCGGTAATGAATAAATATATTTTAGTTGTACATAAAATGAATGTCTAAAGTGGAAATGTCCGCTGCAGATGTTTACACTGGCACTCGGTCGCCGGGTCGTGTCAACGAACGCTTTATGCGAGGAACCCTCGCCAAAAGCGGCAACCATCTATAACGTGACGTCATTATATCAATAAACGATTTTTGAACTAGTTTCCTCATAGTAAAGTACTAATATAAACATTAGTAGTGTGGTTAGTAGGTAGTGTTTTGTTTTGACACTGAGATACAGATGTTCTGTTTTTAAATTCAATTTGATGTTGGATGTTGTGATTGATTGAGGAATAACAATAGCCAATCACGTTACGTTGTGAGTTGATGACTGATAACAGACGGGCAATTCTACTAACTTTTAGGAACAATCTCAATCTAATCTCATCCCGATCTGTCAAAATATACCTTCAATTTTTTTTTACGTTGATTTTCGGTAAAGAGTTTGGCTACTATGTAGATTATGATTTTAATTTGTAGGATTGGTCATAATTTTTTTTTAGATTTTCGAAAACCATGGTAATTCGTAGGTATTCTTTTGAAAAGAGATTAACTCGGAAAAATAAATTCGGAAAGCGTGTTGCAGCGTATTTTATGCAAAGGTAGCCAAGTCATATTTCGGTCAATAAGTTACTAAACTCGTTCAAATGTAGATACTGAATGTACATGTAGATAATGAAAACTGAAAAACCAGAAGCCCAATTATTAGTACCCTTATCATATTTACAAAAAATCATCGAGTTCAATTACTTATTGCCCGAAGAAAGAATGGAACATGTTTGCCTGGAGCGCGCTATCGATACAGTTCCGTTATTATGCATGGGTAGTTAGGTAACCGTACTAAACAACAGAGGAATGTTGTACAAATCTTGCAATTAACAATCGGCTTATTTAGGCCTACTTGCGCCAAAACTTAACTAAGAGTAATTTGTTAACTCGAGGTTAAATTAGAAAATGTCATGTAGATACATAATGAGCCCATGTTAGTTAGCAATTAACTTGGAGCTAAAGGATAACTCTGTCGGGCGTAAGCGGACCTTAGCTTAGTCATTATAGTAAATTCCCAAGAACCGCAACCCCGTGGGGGGGTTGTTGTAAGAGCTTATGGGGGTTAGGAAGTACGTTCAGCGACTGAATAGTTCATGCTGATATAAATCCTACTTTGATTAATTAAGTTTATAGCGTGTATCATGTGTATCTTAACACTAGATATGTACCGCGATTTCGTCCGCGTTAATTTTCTTACAGATCCTCATCCTTTTTTTAAATAAAATATAGCCTATATCGCTCAGGGATAGTGTAACTTCTAATTTGCGAAACATATTGAGAATCGTACTAGCAGTTCCGGATATTTGCGCATTCGAACAAACAAACACTTCAGCTTTATAATATTCATAAGTATAGATTAGGACATATGTGCTAATGTTGAGTGTCCGTTGAATGGCTATCTACGTCATTATAGATTAAGGTCCACTTGCACTCTCACAAATACATCTAGCGTTAGTCTTATTTAAAACATCATTCTGTCTCTGTTAACTCAAACAATTTGACAGGGATGCAGCGATGATCCAAATACGTTTAGCGTTAAATGTATTTATTTAGTGTCTCGGCTCGGGTTCACCAATTAATACATACATATATATTAATATAAGGGGATGTTTCTTGCCACCTTTTTAATTGTATACTCATTGACCTAATCACGTGTACCGTTGTTATTATTTCTCAAATATTACAGGTCATCTGTCGGATAGGTTCACTGAAAACCTTAGTTTTATAAAATCTATTATCATTTATTTCAATTTTGTAAATATGAGTACCATGGAGCCATTTATTTATTCAGTTATTATGTGTTGGACACAACGAGCATGGTGGTTGAGAGCTTTGTCATGCTCACTTAAATGTCTCGCTGATAGTGGCGCGTGGGTTGGATCATTTGGTTCCCATCATGATAGTTGAGCTAAGTGGTGCTGATCTATGTGTCATGTTCGTGAACGGACGCTGTCAGTTGGGATTGGTCATCTCTTGACTGCCATGGCTTAAGTACTTTATTATTATCATTATTTCTATTGTTTTTTTATTATTATTCACTTTCATTGTTTTCACATATAGAAGCAATAATAATATTGTAACCAAAATTTTGTAAAAACCAATTTGAAAAGAGTGTCCATGGAGTTTCTTGCTCGTTCTTCTCCATAGACACCTACGTTTTGGAACGACGACTAGCTTCAACTTTTTGTATTGGTAATTTCTTGACAATTCAAAAGTGCCTAACAAATGGTTTGCCTTTGAGTTTTGACTTTGTAATGATCCATGGTGCAAGTACGTCAAATCACAGTACTAGTACTAATTATCAATTCTATATTTCTAAAATATACAAGTAGTTTAGTATTAAAAGAAGAAATACCTACTAGTTATTATTTTGTTAGTAAAAAATAAAAAGATAGATATATCCTATACTGGTTTCTTATTACATTTTATTTACATTGTATTTGATGTCCTCCAAAAGTAAACGATTGTACTTTAAAATTTAATATGCCTCGTTATAGATCAAAATAACAAATATAAAAGCTAAATACGTATGACGTTATAGTGTAAATGTGTCATAACTTAACTATTTTGCATTAATATTAACTTCAAATAAAGAAGTATTAAATGACCTAGAGTGTTAAAAATAAAATGTAGAATACCCTTCAATAACATCGAATCATCAAAAAAAAGAAAATCTTTACTGCGATGAGTAAGTAGGTACCTATATAATACGCGTCTGCAAATTCTAAGTCTGCAAAAAACTAAAAATCACACATTTCCCTGAGTTCCCTACACAATAAATCTACATGAACAAAATCACGACTACAAGCTATTTGATTTCCATATGCTGTAAGCAATTACACCCTTAGCTCACGGGAAAGTGAAATGATTTCACTTCCCCTCAACAGCGTTAAACATGGCGTTATCTCGAGGGCACATTTCCGGAACAGAATAAGTCGATCCGCAAGGATTTGTGTACCTACACATACAACCAAGGTACTAACAGCAAAAGAGTTTGGTGTGCAGCCATCGAATACTGTACCGTATGGATTAGACACGCTCCGTTAAGCAAAGAATTAATTTCCTTCCGCACGCCTAGCTTTGAAAAAATATATGGAAATAAATTTAAATTGCTCGGATACCTAATTATCCACTGATCCCCTTTTGTAATGTTACACGTAAAAAGAATATTAAAACAAATGGGATTAAACTTGTCATAATCGGGGTCACGTAACAAAAATATGACGCCTGTAGAAATTCGAAACGATTTTGGGGTCCGCAAAATTAGTTAAGTAATAAATACCGGCGTTCATAAAACCTAATATAAATATTTGGAGTTCGGTGTACCTATACGATATTTTTTCCATTATATTATATTTTAAGAAAGGTTGGATGTGTGATACCGAAAATGAACCCCAAAAAATGCTTCCAAAGTGGGGAAATGTAAAATAACACGCGGTATTTTATTAATTTACGAGAAGATGATATAACGTACCGATTTACTCAAAAAGAAAATAAATAGGTAATCGAATTACGAAGCGCGCGGGTAAAAGTGACTTTAGTAGCTAGATCTAGGAATACCCAAATGCCATAGGTATATGCCATAATAATAAAATACCATAATAATAAAATACCATAATATTCAAATAGTTAACTTCCCTAAATAATCAATCCCCCATAATAGAAAACGCTCAAAATCTAGCCGCAATCTTATCTCAATGACAATAAAAATCTAAGGATAACAAAACTGTGGGTAAATTAAAAGCATTTTTGCAGATTGACACTGGGATTAGAATGAAACGTCCTTAAAAATACGAGAATTCCCTACAAACGTACAACAATGAACCAATGACACAATTAATGGAAAATCTTGGATTTTATTTCTCATAACTAAACCTCGTCAGATCTCAGAGCACGAGTGGGTATCACCGTATAAGTTGTCACACTCGAGTGACCCATTATGACTATAGTATTATGTGCAACTTGTCACTTCGCTAGCTCTCGTGATTTTACAATCCAATAAGTATCTGTAATAAGGCTTCTTCTAATGGTTACAATGTAATAGTGAACAGTTTATCCGTTTATTTACATTTTTAAGAAAAAAAACAAAATTAGCTTAGGCCTGTACACTAAATATCTTTCATGCATACTTAACCAAAGTTATAAAAACGTCAAGTTATTAACCTAATTTAAACGCCTTAGCTTCCTGCTACGCTTCGTAGCTCGTAACGTGTAGTGTAGCGTAACGCGTAGCAGAGAAAGTTACCTCTGATTAATTCTTTTGTAAAATAGTCTAGCTTTTGCTCACTAGTTCGTCCGTGCGAATTTTCTTAACGAGGCGTTTTTGTGAAATAAAAATTAAATATAGCCACACACGGATAGGTAACGTAGATTCCTAAGAGCGAATTTTCATAAAACAACCAGTAGTTCCAGAGATTAAAAAAAGTGGAAAAATAAACATTTTATTCAATTTTATATTATTAGTAGACACAAGACAGTAGATTAATATTACACAAAGATTACGGAACATAAAGACCAACATTTTTCAGTAAAATAAGAACTATACAGGATATGAGGTATACTTGACAAACACATTGATACCCCCTACCCCATAAATAAAGAGTTTTTCCATGTTCACACATCGTATTTCAGCCATTCAGACTTGTGTACAAGTTCTTACTTGACTAAAATACGGAACACTTAGATACTAGACTCTCCGGCGTCTGTTAGTCTGCCTGGCACATTTGATCTATGTCTAGATACAACTTTACGTTCAAGAAAATAAGAAAGATATAAATGAAAATTGCTTGGCATGTTTGTGCGATTAAAAACAAAATTACATGTGCCGGTAATATGCCTGACGGTATTTTTTTAATTTTGAGTTAGTCAAAAAAAATATTTATTGATTACGTAACGTGAAATTAAATCAACAAGAATTTTTTTCATTAAACCCTCAAGTTCGAAGTACATTTCAATTTTAATTCAACAATGATCTAGAAATACAAAACTTTAAGTTGTTCAATAAAGGAGTAGTATACTTCCTAACTTCACATTTAATAATCATAATCATATCATTTATTTGCATGCCATAATGTCAGGTAAGGTGTTACAAATATGCTTAAAGCTAAGGTACAATTATGGACCCTGTAAGGGCACAGCAACATAAGTAACGAGGAATATTACAAATTAAATTCAAATTAAACATTAAAATTAAATAATAGCTTTTATGAGCAAGTGATATATTTTTAGGTAATTTTGTATCTTTTGCAACCAAATCAAATTAATATTTCTTCATGCAAAGTGTAGCTTTTTGCTAATTTGTTTGAATCAAGTACAATCAACAAATCAGATCAGTAGCCAGTGTCAGGACAGACATAGTTGAGCTGTTTGTGAAAACTGTCGAATTTGATTAATTTGATAAATAGAAATGAAACAGTTCATTATTTAAATTAAAATTGGAAGACAACCATCAACAACATCAACAACCACATACCATCACGCCTGTATTCCCCGAAAGGTCAGGCAGAGGTGTACAAATTTAAACCCACAGTTCGCCGGTATGTCTAGGTCCCATGTAATAGGGGACGAGCCTATTGCCATTAACCGGGTACAAATCCTAACTCCGAGCTACAACCATCAGTTTCTATGAAAAATTTTACTGTATTTGACTACCCTGGTTGCTTATTTCTTTTGCTGACTGTACATGTACATAGCTAACTAAATATGATGTGGCACAGAGCAAAGGCAGCGGTGAGTGGGTTGACGCCTGACGGCAACATTTTGATTTTCATTTCCTGCTCCACAGCATTCGGTATAATTCTAGATTGATGTGGAATTGCGGCTACGAAATATACTCACAAATAATAATAAAAAAAAACCCTTTTGCTGCGAAACGTAATGGTATTCGCCTTTGACAAAGAAAAAACTAAAATATATGCATGACAGCATAATAACATTTTTATGTGGAGTGCTCGTTTTTCTCGAATTCTTTATTATTTTATGTATGTTAAAATTATTTAATGGTAGAACTATGAAAGGTGAGTAAGATTATTAATAGTAGAAACATTTAGGGCCTGTTTCACCACCTTACAATAAGTCCCGATTAAATTACTTGGCAGATCATTTCATACAAATTCTGGTCCTATTTGAATACCTATATTTAGTCAATAGTGTCTACTGAGAGATGGTGAAACAGGCCTGTACGTAACAAATGTGGGAATCTATCAACTGAGTCGTTGTATACACAATGACATTATTATTTTACTAGCCAGCATTGTCTACACCTTAGGGTCGTCTGTCTAAACACATAAGCGGGTCGGCGCATTTGCTTCAGCATTTTCAATACGTTATCAAAGGTTATATTGAGAATACCGAACCAAATAGGCCGACTCGTTTAAGTGTAAAGCGACCCTTACTTGGCTACCTTCCTTTTAAAATAGCAAAACACCAGTAATTAGTAGTTCCTACCTAGTAGAAGTAGAGCTCTATGTGAAGGAGCTCGTCCGGGGAAGTACTATCACCATAACTATTTCTGAAGCAAAGCAACATTGCTGTGTTCCGGTTTGAAGGGTATAGATGCCGGTGAAATTACAGGCACACGAGACATTTCAACTTTGCTTCTGGGATGGCAACGCATTTGAAAAGCCTCTGGTATTGCAGATGTCTATAGACAGAGGTGACCACTTAACATCAGGTAGGGTATTTTCGGCTTGTTTGCCGTACAACGAAATAAAAAAATAATACCTACAGGCTCCAAAATACTGAACCATTATCCTAATTTGTCTGAAAGTGTGCCAAAATCTTATTCAGCAAAACCATAACGTTACACTATGTCTCCTTTTAAGCTCTCACGGGCTAACAATTAGTCCCATCTCTACGTAATAGGCTAACATGATGCTCCGGCGCAATTAGCAGAGTGGCCCGATGGAATTTCGACGGTAAATCGATTACACAACAACAATATGCGCTAAACAAGCAAATTAATGACGTGACTACGATACGTGCTGCAGGTATTCTTTGAAACTGGACTATTGTGAGACTTTCTGCTAGAGTATTGTTTGTACGCAGAATTATATACACATACCATCACGCCTGTATTCCCCGAAGGGTTAGGTAGAGGTGTACCAATGTACACCCACAGTTCGCCGGTATGTTTTTAAGTCCCATGTAATAGGGGGCGAACCTATTGCCATTAACTAATCGTAACTCCGAGCTGCTACTCAGTATTTCATAGAAATACCTAATTACACTTTGCTCGACCTGAGAATCGAACCCACAACCTCTAGTGTAGCAGTCGCGTTTAGGACCACTAGGCTAACGAGGCACTTCAGGTAAAAGGTTCGAAGCAGAATTATATAAACATGTCAAAATATACATACATAATTACATTACTATTAGGTACTTAGTAGACATATCGAGTTTTAGGGCTCTTTTAATTCATACGTTTGATGCTGCAGCGCTGGAGCAGCGCGGTTGTCAGATTGCACTCGGACGGTTATCTTATTTTTTACAGTTGACATGGCTAGAGCGACGTGCGATAACCGTCCGGTGCACGCACTATGGCAGAACGACAAACGTCACGTGTCAATTTATGAAAAAAGATAACCTTCCGTGTGCAGTCTGATGCCCGCTCTGCTCCAGCGTCTCATCAGACCGATACCAAAGGCATAAATTGAAACAGTCTACAAACATATTCGATACGAGGTAGCGTAGCTAAGGTACCTATTATAGAAGCGAAAATACAGAAGGTATAAAACTGTTGCGATTTGTGACAGTCCAATAAGTTTTTTTTAACACATTCTTTCATTTACTACGCAAAGTAAAGCGAGACACAGTGTAATAAATGCATTCCAACTGTTTTCCTGCATTTATTCCCACTATTTTAGTTCAAGTCGGATTTAAATAGGTATGCCTGGTTTTTTTACTTTACCCGTAGCATATTTTCCGTGCAAGCAAACGTTTGTACAGTAATTAACGAACGTGGGTGTTCAACATACCATTTCGGTGAACATTATGGTAAATATTTATAGAAAACAATGAGTTTTACGTCTAAGGACTAATGTTTTATACTATTGGGAAAGTAGGGGCACTGTACTGTGAGCACGATCTTCTATTAGTGTTTAATATTATAGAATACCCATTTAATATGGATGGTAGTTTGCCGAAAATGTACCTATGAATTACAAGAAATAAAATATTTTGTCCGAAGAACTTTCGCGTGTTGTTATAAGAGGTAAAATGTGTAAATTTGTTGATAGAGTTTTATACGTCTCCCTGAACAAAGAGGATCTTTAGCGAAATCAAAGATTATCAATATAATAATAACAATTCTCGTTTAAAAACATTGGTTCCGATGTTCCACGATTTCCAGGAATGGCAAGAATTAAATATTGTATTATTATAAGCTTTATATCAATGTTATGTAGGCGGTACCAAAGCGAATACTTTGAAATTCTGCTCTTTGTTTATTTAAAATGTTTCATACAGTGTCTCTCTGGGGTGAACGAAATGCCAAGCGGTATCTCAAAATGTGGCGGCACCATTTGTAATCGCGATATATTAAGGATCTGTCTGCTTTTAAGCTTTGAAATTTTATTATTTATACGACAGTTGGTATTTTTAGGAGTTTGTCACTTTCCCTTGTTATATTTTCTTATGGGCGAACATGGAACTGCCCGTAAACAACCATAAAAAGGAGGCGAGCTTTTAGCAATTATCTACTGCTATTGAAGAGCCGAGCAATAAGAAGAATAACAAACATATTATAGACCCCGGCTATTTCTAACCTGCTAATTTTCGGTTGGATAAATTCAAAGACTTTGTTCGGTTTGAGATCCTTCAGCACGTCTGACAAACCACGAATAATGAAACAGTGTTTATCCTCTATGCAAATAAAAATAAATGTTTGTATGTTTGTCCTCTATAAGTGCCTATGCAACTGATGTGATTCTGATGAAACTTTGGTGGGTTGTTCTGCGTAAGCCCCCGAAAGTTCCTGGCCCAAGAAAATAACAACGGAAATGAAGTCGGAAGCAGCAGCTGGAATCTAAAAATCATTCCCCCATATTAACTTATCGAAATAGAAATGTCTTTCCAAATCTAATAAAAGAAGACCTCATAGGGCGATCGTCATTTAAGTGTCGCAACTTATAAAAATAGACCCATTGACTGTCTGCCAATTACAGCTCCGTGTCTTTTACTCGTATCCCTTTCGACTATAAGTAGAAACAAAGGACATTGCGTAAGTTGTGTAGAAATATCTACACGACTGACAACCCCTCCTCATGGAGCGGGAAGGTGTCGTAACCCTTTAGAGCTCAGGGGCAGCGAGTTGTTTTTATTTGAGTAGTTATTGGTTATTTATGTTTATTAGGTATGGTTTATTATGAAAGAAAGTTATGCAAGAACTGCCACAAATCTATTTTAAAGCTTAAGTAATGGTACTTGTATAAATTACAGTTTTATTTTATTTCAGGTTTGTTTCTAGAAGTGAATTCGTCTGTATACACACACACACACACACATACCATCACGCCTGTATTCCCCGAAGGGTTAGGCAGAGGTGTAACAATGCACACCCACAGTTCGCCGGTATGTTTAGGTCCCATGTAATAGGGGGCGAGCCTATTGCCATTAACTGAGCACAAATCCTAACTCCGAGCTGCTACTGAGAATTTCATAGAAAAACCCAATAACACTTTTTGCTCAACCTGGGAATCGAACCCAAGACCTCTAGCGTAGCAGTCGCGCTTAGGACCACTAGGTCAACGAGGCAGTCTGTATACACTACATAATAAAGTCCAAAATTATACCATGGAAACACAAAAACAGAAAATGTTGCCAAATTTCAGCGTTCAGTAGCTTAAGCGTTAAAGAGGTACGAACATCCATTTATCCATCCTCACAAACTTTTGCGTTTATAATAGTGGATTGCGAAGTTTGTTCGAAAGAGTTACGGCGACACTGGGACGCAAGAGCCATTACAAGGAACAGGGATGGGATTTAGTCAGTAAGAGTCTGACACGCCCTTCCGGTCCACGCAGGGTGGAAGAAGTCATTTGATGATTTCTCATCCTTAAAAAAAAAGACAGAAGAAAATCTAGTTTCGCTCCCGCATAGCTTGAAATCACTACCTGCCTATTTTTCTTACTTCAAAAATCTTCAGTACTTATTTAGATAGATAAACGCCCGTAGATATTTTGACTTTAAGATAATAAGCAACCTTTATTCCCCAGCCTACGCACCTATTATGTATCTTCTATACAGGTACATGATATCCCCTTATCATAAGTCCAGTAACCCGTTTAAAAGCTCAACTTAAATGAAAACCGTTCCGGTTTAATGTCAATGTAATCCGAACTTAAACTTGACTCGCAACAGACTCCATTTAAGTTGGTAACTTATAAGACAATCGCTTGTCTGGCATCTGTCCAGATCACGAACTATTCCTTGGATATGCCTGTGGAAGCTCGCTGTTCTTATATTGATATGCTAGTTTTAAGGTTAGTGGAAATAAGTCCTTATTCTAAGCTAAAGCTGAAGAGTTTCATTGTTTTCTGTTTGAACACGTTTATCTCAGGAACTACTGGTACACGCTTTAGGTATTAAAATAGACGGAAACCTACATAGACTTCTAGTTACAGAGAAACCTGTTACCTAAATATAGTTTAGATTTTTTAAAGGAAATCTTTCGGAATTCCTGTTTCTTTGGTGCAAAAGTATAAACTTCCATTTACAAACAACTAGACCCAGAATAACTAGGTACCTGTATATTTGTTTTGTCCGGGAATCGAACCCGAGAAACAGTTAACACGCAACTAAAATTGTTTTATAGACTGACCGACTGATTTGTTTGTTTTATTGGTTAATCTGGTACTCTAAAGAACGTAAGTACCTAATAATATTTATTTATTTTAAGAATCTATTTTGAGCTCAATATCTATTAAGAAAGCTCGTAAAGCAGATTAATTATTTATGAAAACATTTTATTGTTCCTTTTCTTTTGAGTGTTTAGATATGTAGTCCCGGGCCTACGCAAAACTACGTATTCACGTGAAGTAGGTACACTAGGTACCACTTAAGGCTATTTACTTAAGCAGGGGTAACTATTAATAAATACCTAACCCCTAACTACCTAGCGCCTAATAAATACCTGGGCATTAGTGACAATCTTTCAACATGGCTGTTCTCTATGCGAATGTCCGCCTACATTTGACCTACAACACCTTTCATAATCCGAGTGGAAACCACCTTCACATGACACATACCTACTTATTAAGTTATATGTTTGTGTTTGACCTTTCAGTAACTTGTTCGAAAATAATATACGAAGATATGCAAGCTCATTTTTAATTTATTACCGTTTTTTTAGGAGCAGACGGTATTCGTCAATTTCAACAATTTTAATTATGGGACCTACTCTGAAATAAGAAAATAATATTCAGCTTTAATTTCATACATTTTGATGGTGTTGAAGGAAATAGCTGCTTTTTTTCGTAATTCATAGGCCATCCCATGATACGAGTTTTACATATTCATGAGTACTTTTATCACCTGAAAAATTGGTAGGTCGTGAATTATAAATCATGTTGTATAGTCAGAAAAATTGCTATATTATTAAGCAGCTTTCACTAACATAGTATTGTTCAATTCAAACTGCATTCATGATTTGAGGTCTGAATCGTAGGTTACCAAATAATATCAGGAAATTTTTGGATTCTTGTTGGTTTCCTAGAATTCTGACTACTGACTGGCGAGTAAAGCGATAATACATATAAGTCAAAAGTGTAGTGATAATAATATAAGCGAATACGCTGATACCTAGTACCTCTCCAGCACCAAGTAGGTTATAGCGATAAAGTTGGGAACTAAACACTTACAGCTAAGCGGAGTGGAGCGGACCGGAGCGGAGCGGATGCGTGCCAGAACGACCAATCAAATTAACTAAAATCAACATCGTGTCTCTTGTCTCGTCTGTATCGATTCTTGCACATCTCTGTTCCGCTCCACTTCTGTGGAAACGCACCCTTAGATTGCCTGGTACCTATCTACTTAATTGAAACAGTAGACCCCCATAGGTGCCGTGTCGACGGCGCGTTCGTGTTCCACGCGCGCCTCAAAGAGATGTCAGCAAAAGGAAGGGGCCACTGAGGGCCGATGCCTGCCGGGGCTGCGGGTTGTTCGCAAGAGATACCGCGCCCCCGGAACGCAAAGGGCACAAGAAGGAACATGGGTGGGTTTTAGTCAGTAAAAGTCTGACACTCCCTCCCGCCCCGCCCAGGGCGGGAGAAGTTATTTGATGATTTCCCACCCACCAAAAAAAAAAAAAAAAGACCCCCATAGGTGAAGGTTCCTAATTAACAAGAGCCAACACAAAGAATTTAATTTGTTTGACGTGAGCAGTTCACATGAGTTTTAATTGAGAACGGGGTTGAGGAACCCTTCTCGAGGCAGTGTCAGGTTTGACCAAGTTGTAATCAGATTGGCACGATTTGAAGAGGATGATGGAGTTTCAAAAATGTAAATTGGTAAGGTATTTTATACACCTTGTAACTGGCAAAACTAAGGCTCTGTCGACACAATCATAAAACCCATAAATAAAGCTATTGAAGTATTCGCCTTTTGGGAGCTTACAAAACCTCGATTTATTATTGTTGTTGACAAGAAGTAAGCTTCTTGGTTGCTAGTTCCCTATCAGGTTTTTTTTATTGGGAACCTGCGCCATCTGCTTAAGCAGTATTCCAGTACACAACGCCCTCTGCCGCAGTTTATTTCTAGTTTTATTTTAAAACAACATATTACAGCGCCATCTATCGATTTGTGAACAAAACCTGATCATGTGAACAGTTCCTGAAGCGCGACCTCTATTGAAGTTACACGAAACTTACTTTTGTCGTGAGAGTTCATACTGTATTCACTAGAGGACGCTATAAGTAGCATTCATGGGTGCGGTCATATACTGAAACTGAATGAATGAACATTATTATTTTGAATTTTTTGGTAAAATAATTATTTGTTCCATAATATATGAATGGTGAATGAATTCAGTTTGGTTCATTCATTTATAATATTTATCTTCATGATTGTATAATGTTACGGTTAGAAACGTTGTCGACGGTGAATGAAGATTCGGAACGTAATCTACTGTTTTTGACGTTTACTCATATTATACCTCAGGAGTTAGGGTGTCGGGAGAATGTCAGTGTGAATGACGATTAAATTGCAGTTTTGTGGATAAATAGGAAACAGCTATGATATATACAAAAACATTACATTTTTAATAATTTACTTACTTACCGTCCAGACCACCCTTCAAGAGAAGCGCTCCGGTACTCAGGTTTGCATTTTTTCTGTTGCACACTATTTAGTTTGTTTTTTATTTTTACACTCAATTTCTTTGGACTACCCGGCAGTTTTATACCGGAACTTACGCTCATTTTAATAAAAACATGTAGTACACCTACTCTTGAATATTATATTGTTGCTTACAGATATAACCATGGATAACATGGACAACATGGACTCTGATGAAGAATTTGCCTTCGAAACGGACCACCTGGCTCTTCGTGGAAATAAAGATTACTGTGACTTGCTGAAGTTTATCGTAAAATTAGAAGCTCAGAAAATTAAGGCATTGAAAGACATTGAAGAATTATCAGAAGCACAAAATAGAGCACTTAACAACCCGCTGTCTTTTCTAGATGATATGAAAGCAGGGAATGCAAACTTCCCTCCTAGACAAACTATTTCTGATCTGCCAAACATTGACTGGACCAATTATGGAATTGATTCTATGGATAGTGATGACATTAGGGACACAAAGCCAAACAAAGATGATCTAGATTCTAGTACTAAAGTTAGAGGACGAAAGTTCACAGATAGTAAACCTGAAACGTTTAATCAACTGTGGTCTTGTGAGGAGCAAAAAAGGTTGGAAGAATTACTTGAAATCTACCCTGAAGAGCCCATTGAGGCAAGACGGTACAAGAAAATAGCACAAGCATTAGGCACAAGAACACCAATTCAAGTAATGAGCAGAATTCAGAAGTATTTTGCAAAGTTAGCCAAAGCAGGGTTGCCGATACCGGGCAGAATTCCAAAAGGTGTAGGAAGGGACAAGAATAAGTCAATGTTTTATAAAAAATCCACATTCTTTCCTCAGCTGCATGTACCTGTCACCATGGAGGATCCATATGACAGTGGCGAAGCTCATGACAGTGGGTCCACACTAGAAAATAAGAGCAGTAACAGATATATGTTAGAGTTACTCAAATCTGCAAAGGAACAAAGGATATTAGATGAAACAGCACCTGTTTATCAGACAAAGACAATGTGTGTTGGATGCCAGACAACTGGGTTCTTAGGTGCAAGGTGGACCGATAACACTGGTACTGACTACTGTACTGATTGTGTAGTGAAGCTACTACCAGCTGAGAGAATAATACCTGTGCGGCAACCAGTGTAACTATAATAAAGCTAATTTACACCAGCTGTGTTGAGAAGGTACTACCAGCTGTAATATGAAATCCATTGTGTAAACTATTAATAAATCTACTAATTTATTTGTACACTGGTTTATTTCATTTCAGAAAACTAGTTTCTTTTGCAATTTTATTGTATATTATTATTTATTTTATAAATTAACACCACACCACTAAATCATGTGTTTAAATCATGCCACTATCACGAAAACCACTATCACACAAGGCACACTATTTTCATCTAATTGTTCTAAAATGCTCATTTTATTCATTTACACAGCAAGCAAAGTTTGAGTTAGCTCTCGCAGTGAGGCGGCCGCGGCGACTGATGAAGATCCACTGGCCTGGAACACTGAACACGGCTCGCACTCTATTGTACCCTCTATCCTAGATAGATACCTATAGAGATTGGAGGGTAACAAGGGACGACGGCCACATGCTAACCACACCGCGCGTTTCTTTTTTAAATCTCGATTGCATGCACAATATCATTAAGCGCTTCTGCAAATCGAACTCGTGTCTATGTTTCATTTTAAAAAGCGTGTTAGTGCAAAGCACACTACTGAATCAAACAAACTCACCCAGGTCCACTTTTGCTTTGATACACTGAAAATAATATACAATCAGTTAATTATTTCTTAAATATTTTGTAGTTAGACTAGTTTTAAGATTATTTCCACTATGTTCTAAGTAAAAATGTACCGCGTGGTGAGTGGAGCTCTGTTTAAATCTGCCGACGGCGACGGGTGTAACGAAGGTCAGACTCATATTATTTATACTTAAGACAAAATATGTATGACAAACAATAATAAGATGAACGCGAATAATCTTTCGAAAATATATGGAGTTTCTTGCCTGTTTTTCTCCATATAAAAACTGAAACTACCTTTTGGAATGAGCAGCTAGATTATTGAATCTAGTTGTTAAATATAAATATATTGATATTTAATTTTTTATCTTGTAATTGACGAATTGAATATTATTTTTTTATCTTGGTGTTCCCCGTGCGCCTTTCTGGAGTCAGTGCGGCCGGTGGATGACGGCCGCACCGGGTGAAGGGGCCCGCCTTCTGGTGGTGGCGTGCCAATACCTGCCGGGGTGCGGAAGAATGCTCAGAGCGATTCCCGTGCCCCGGCCAATTGTAGTTGGAGGAACACCGTGGGGTTTTAGTCGGTAGGAGTCCGACACACCCCTCCGCCTACCCCGAGGCGGAGGCAGTCCATGAGGATTTCCCCACGAGAAAAAAAAAAGTTAGGTTAGGTTTCATATATCTAGTTATCCTTCTTTTGTTTTGTTTGAGTGATTGAACATTTGTAGCGAACTTCATTACATTCTGAGCTTCGGTTTATGTCTACCCCATCTATATAGAAAATTATATACATGAAAACGTTATTAAGACATCGAAAACAATACATTACAAGAGAATTGGTTTTTGTTGGTTTTACGCCTAGCATCCATAGAAAAACGCCCATGATCCTTTGCGTTGTAAGAAAGATAAGAGAAGAGAAAATGTGATAGCACTATTTTGTTGGCAGCTGTTGCAAGCGAGGTAGGTCTAGGTAAATTAGGTTCTTGAACAGAGCCTTTAGTAATGAGACAAAGATCTTACAAAGAATTTACTCCTGTTTGTTTCATAACAATGAGGTACCAAACAGGTTCTATTTAGATTGTTCTAGGCACTTATATTTTTATTTTGGTACCTATAGTTTTTTATTCAAAAATATTCCTTTTCCTACTCATAGGATATGCATGATTTTTATTCTATGATAAATAGATTTTCCTGAACACCTGAAAATAAACCTAAAGAAGCTTAATACATAGATAAATACAAATATTTATCAGCAGAAAGTTTTAAATTGTATAAATTTTGTATTTTTCACGTGCACTGTTTGCCAGCTGTAAGTTTCCTGATTATAATAAAATATAAAAAATTAACAACGTTTTTCGAACTTTCAGAAAGCCTACGTTAATCACCCATCAATGTCGTGCAACATGTTTTGCGATTTGAAAACATCCTTTCCGAATGTCGACACGCTTCTTAGCGATATCAACTTATTTTTAATATTTAACATCAGGTTTTCATGATATCTTACGATATCAGTAGTAGTCATCATTTGCATCTGAGATTTCAGACGTTTTTAAGGAAATTGAGACGTAACTTATCTGTCCAATTTGGTTGCCTCCGTTATGAAGACATTAGATAGGCACTTAGCTGTAATGTATTATTATTATGTGCTTTGAAATTGAGTGTACTTTTACCACCTACCTAGGAATTTCTGTGGGCGGTTTTTTGTAGGTAGGTATTAGTTCGTAAGTAAGCTGTTTTAGATATTCTTAACTAGATGTGTACTCATTTATTTATTACTGCTTACCTAAATATATTTGTTGTAGCAATTGTTGTTTACAATATCATTGTGATTTACTGGAAAACAAAACACAATATCATAGATACTTATGTACCTATCTCAACATGACTACAAAAAATTGTATTAAGATCGTCTGTTCAAAACATAATAGCTTACATACCTACCTAGTTAATAATAAGAACCCAGATATATTTAAAACAATTGCGAAAGTCGTACAAAACCTAATACAGTTGCCGCCATTACCTCCAGTTGGTACAGACATTTATTTATGCTGTGGCCTGTGCGTCTCTCAGATTACTATGATTGGATGCGGTGAAGCGAATCGGAACAGTCTCCATCTCGTTCTAGTGTTAATTAACGCCATTGCCACAATTTGCTTTACAATACCAACCTACCTACCTATAAATGTAGCTGTTTTAAATAAAAACAGTTCTTGGAGGCTGTTACCTGGTTCGAAAATAGAGATAAGGTAAAGTAACCGGCACGAGTCGTGAGCACAAACTACAAGTTCATTTTGGGTCGATTTTTGGGCTTTTGGGTACCCACGCTCAACGCGATTGGTCCGTCAGTCGGAACAATGGCATGCAGCGTCGGTCAGTAACTCTCAACATGTTCTTCTAAGCAGTTGCCAATAAGTCAAATCATTTATTTCAAAAGGCACTTTTGAACATCATAAACAAGAAAAAGGAATTGAATTTGGTTGCCCCTTCTAATAGGTAGTTTCGTATGGAGAA
The DNA here is from genome assembly GCA_947462355.1 of Caradrina kadenii. NCBI lineage: Eukaryota > Metazoa > Arthropoda > Insecta > Lepidoptera > Noctuidae > Caradrina > Caradrina kadenii. Next base: position 4,926,309 of record OX381674.1, read on the forward strand.
GAGTGGGCAAGAAACTCCATATTTACTCTTCAGTTCCCTGTGTACATAACTAGTAACAAAAACAAATCTAATTTGGCGGCGCACCCACTAACTTATTATCGCTAATAGGGCTCCCGTTGTTCAGTAATGGATGACACTGGTTTGTAAATGGCTTTACTATTTACTTTATATTCCACTAACATAATATACCTCACTCGGTTTCTTATGATTGGTTTTCAAAGTATCGATACCTTTACCCAATAATTACCTACCAGTGGCGAAGGGTAAATTTTCGAAAGAGTTTAACCCATATCATCCCAGTGTTCCATTTTTGAACAACACTAATTTAAAAATGCGTTCAAAAATTGTAATAAAAAAATAAAAAAGTAACCGTTTCAAAAATGGAACACTGGGATGATATGGGTTAAAGAAAAATTTCTTAATTCTTCGTGTAATTTAAATTATATATAGGTACTATTATTTTATTTATGTAATGGTATAATTATTTAAAATACTTAAACTTATGTATTTTTTGAAAACAGACACTGCAGACTGTGCCATGTTTCAATGGCGGGTAGAGTTTCGAACATTTGAAGAGTAGTCTAAAAAACTAAGAATTAATTAAAAAATCAAGTTGTATGAAGTCCTTGCCACTGGCAACTATATTTTTTGATTATAGCGATGCGATACTTTCGTAATCTAGGAATATAGTTAATTTAAAGCAGTTTACAGTCCCATCATAGGCATAGGATTAAAAAAAAATGATATTATAATAATCTATAATATAATCGGAGGGTCGAATTCAAAGGCATCGAAGAGCGGACTACCAGTATTTAATAATGATTTTACACTTATTCAACAAGCTTTTTAGCTATGTGGGTGGATTTAATAAAACCTTTGATTATAATTTTGTCAAAATTTCATATATATACCTATGTAAACGTTGCGAGAAATGTACCTAAAGTTAGTGCTTGCCTCGTAAATTAATCCCTTTGTAAGTACTAACTATTTGGAACAAAACTTATAATACCAGTTATTCTGTGATCAAGAGCTTGTTCTTGTCGACTGTCTGTCTTGACTTTAAAGTTAAACACTAGCTTGTGCCCGCGAGTTCGTCCGCGTGAAATTTGATATATTGTCCCACAGGAACCGTATATTACTCCGTGATAAAAAGTTTCACACGTGTTATTTCACATCTATCTTTCATGTATCTATTTCATCCAGGTCCATTGGACCGTTAAAGCGTCAAGAGTAACAAACATCCACCCATCCTCACAAACTTTCGCATATAAAATATTAGTATGAAGGATAAACCAAACTTGTTATCTTTATATACAATGTTCTTCTGTACATGCTCCTAAACGTATGGACCGATTCGAATGACGGGTTTTGTTGAGTCCTTGGATGATTTAGATTTACAACTGGATCGGGTAGGTGGCGCTACAAGCCAACGTTCGGGCGGGACAAGCCTGTCGGATTCGTTAGTACAATAATGTATAATAATTTGAAAAGCCAAATATTACAGCTTTGCTAAGATGACGTCATTCCGCAGTCATTATTTTCAATTTACTATAGTACGTTTGTCATCGGAACATTAACTTTAAATTTTTATTATCACGACACCGCTGCGCGTCATAAAATTTTATTGTATGTTTCATCCTAGTAATAATTTGAGATGAAAACTACACAGCGTTGGACCATACATAGTAGACGTTAAGGCCACATTTTTATAAAACTGGACTGTATAAAAACATTTCATTACAACTTTTAATTAGGCCACCACGGATTAAGCTGAGTTTAAGCTTGGGTAAAGAATCTCGACACACAAAAGAGGTCGGTAGTTGGGTCTACCTCCGTGTATTTTCAAATGTAAAACCTATTTTGAAGACTCTTATTTGTGTTATATTTCAAAATGACATTTAATATCATCTTCTGTGTAACAATATCTAAGACAAATGTCTTCTTTTATAATTTTTAATTTACGATGAGTACTGATTTAGTTATCTTGTCTAGGTGCTCCGTAATGGAAAGGGTGCCTATTTCAAATTGTTTCACAATTCTGATATCTCAAAAGAATTACCTGAATAATATTTACAAAAATGGAAGACATTTATGACAGCAACATTTGTATTATTCCAGTGAGTAGTCTTTTGTTAATTTGAAATGGGTTTGCTCTTGACTCTAGTCTCGGTCAGAGATGACAGAGACAAAGTCGACGATGGAGTGAGCTTACCTCGAAAAAGCCTGAAGCTTTAGAAAAAAAAAGAACATAACGAATATATGTCTATGCCTTTTTTTAAGGATAAGAAATCATCAAATGACTTCTTTTACGCTGGATAGAGCGGAAGGGAGTGTTAGGCTCTTACTGACTAAAACCTATCCGTGTTCCTCTTAGTGCCCTTTGCGTTCCAAGGTCGCGGTGACTCTTTCAAACAAATTTCGCAACCCACGCAGGCACTGGCCCTAGTGGGCCCCGTCTAATTATACTGACATCTCTTTGAGGCGAGCGTGGAACACAACGCGCCTTATTAAATTAATGCCAAAGGCCATAATCTAGATAGTACCTAGGTGTCTCAAGAAAGTAGGTATTCCTAACGTAACTACGAATAAGTCTAGAAATACTTAGGTAGTACTTTTATTAGACCTTTAAAAAACTGTATGGTTCACGTATTGGACCTTCCAAATGAATTTTCGTAATACTACTGGATCTAGGTAAATCTACCCGTATTGCAGACGGATTGGAGCAATGTATCAGGGGCTAGAATAAATTTTCGCGTAATACCTCTCTATTTATTCAGGGCTATCCGTATTCTGCGACGATTGGACACATATATACCTACCCTGTGGTTTTAGATGGAAGTGCGAATGGTTATTTATTTTGTCAAAATATAAAACTCATGCCTACTTTTTTTTGCACTGGTTAATTCCTTCGTTTTGTTATGTAGAACCATAATTTCAGTGTAGCAATATACGATCACAATGTAATCGCAGTCTCAATCTGTCAAAAATGGCTCTATTGGCTTCAGATTATACTTCTACTAATACTTCAATAAAACATGTACCAGTACACAACATAAAAAATATTCAAAGTTTAAATTCAATTTCAGGTCTAATTATGTTATTACCCGATATAAAAATGATAAGAAGTGTCTGCAAACAGTTGTCTAAGTACCAGTAGCAGGTCTGCATCTATAGTAAGGCACTTATTCAGATACGATCTGATCATTACGAAAAAGGGTTCGTTTGGTAGGTTTCATTCATTCCAATCGCTTCTGATGGATCGTAGGAAACTCAATCAACAAGATCGATGGTCACGATCATTCAATTTTGACACCTATTCTCTAGGTGTAAAGCTCCTATCGTCAATTTTAGATAGTGCTATGTATACAGCGAAAAGTTTTTCGTATTGCTTCGTAACAATGAAAAACAAGTTTGTTGAAATGGATCCCCTAAGCGAGATTGTTTTGCAATTTGGTGTTAACTGAGTTGCCCTTGTTCCTAGTTACTGTGTTATAATAAAACAAGAGGATTTATGTTGAGATTCACACACATAATATCACGCCTGTATTCCCCGAAGGGTTAGGCAGAGATGTACCAATATACACCCACAGTTCGCCGGTAAGTTTAGGTCCCATGTAATAGGGGGCGAGCCTATTGTCATTAACCGGGCACAAATCCTAACTCCGAGCTGCTACTGACAATTTCATAGAAAAACCCAATAACACTTTTTGCTCGACCTGGGAATCGAACCCAAGACCTCTAGCTTAGCAGTCGCGCTTAGGGCCACTAGGCTAACGAGGCAGTTCAGAGAGATTCATTGTGTTCAATTAAATATTAGATTGAAAGTCGACCTTCAACTCAAACTATATACCAAGTTTCCTTTCTGAAAATATCATCAAAGTCGACGGCTAACGACTACATTATAATATTATGTGATACAAATTATAATTTATAATGAGTTACTACGCATCGACGCATGCACTACTACGCTGCTACGAACGTAGCACGTTGCTACGCCATAAGTTCAATTCCGAAATCGCGGTAAATACATGAAGAGTTTTTTATTACACGGTAGTTTAAATTTTAATATTCGTGATTCCATTTCCAATCATAAAAACATAATGCTGTAATTAAGTGACAGAATATAATATATGTTTTATTATATAAGACATATTTTCTAATAGAATTAAGACAACGGCAGAATAACCGAAATAAATAACATCTAGATGAATCATTCAACCCCGAAATGATGAATGAACCTTAACACGTCGAGAACTTACGCCTATTAATTATTTAAATTGTTTGTTAAGCATTGAAGTTAGAGCTCAATGGCGTGCTATGTGATGAATCCTCCAATAATCGTCTTCTACGATGTCCTTTTCACCGCACTGGTTTTCTTAAATCTTCTTTTCTTGTCCAGGCGGTTTTCCTTTGGAATGCGCTTCCTCAGAATATCAGGATGGCTACCAGTCGTTTCATATTCAAAGTAAAAGCTCGTGAACACTTGCTTATGAAGTTGGCAGACTCGTCTCACAATTAGTTTCTTATATTTCTTCACCTATGTATTTTTTTTTTTGGCTTTCTCTACTCTGTATATTTTGTTTGTATGTATGTATATATGTATTTATTATATTTTATTCCTGGAAACTTTCTGTTTCTTGCACCTACTATGTTTTGTCTCTGCATCACCCTAAGGTTGACTGGTAGAAAATGCCAAAGGCATTAAGTCCGCCTTTGTACAATGTATTATTTACATTATGTGCAAAAAGTTTTAATAAATAATAAATAAATAAATAGGTCATAAGCCAATGAGCTTGCGCTGAATACAGCAAATAGTCTTTAGTTCCTCGGTGTTTAATTATGGATATGAAGTCATTAAATAGCGCTCTAATTAACCATTATACGGAACCTGAGTTTCGTTCTAATATCTTAAATCTTATGTATGGTAATAAAAGCTGAGTCATCTCTAATTTTGAAATAGGCTGTATGGTTTTTTTTTTTTTTTTTTTTTTGGTTGGTGGGAAATCATCAAATAACTTCTCCCGCCCTGGGCGGGGCGGGAGGGAGTGTCAGACTTTTACTGACTAAAACCCACCCATGTTCCTTCTTGTGCCCTTTGCGTTCCGGGGGCGCGGTATCTCTTGCGAACAACCCGCAGAACAATTAGGTATAATGTAATCTTTTATGAGTTGGTTTCATTTTTCTAAAGGTCGAGTGCGCAGTGCTCGTAACCGGCGTGCTTGTATGAACGTGAACGAGGCGAAAGAAGTATGTAAGGATCGTAACATGTGGCGGTCTGTGGACTCTGCCTACCTCCATGGGAAAAAGGCGTGAGTTTATGTATGTATTAATTTTTTTATTCATTTAAATTTTATGCAACAAAAAGTACAAAGACGGACGTTTGCGTTGTTTCATCATACAGCGTTAGACGGACTTGAATGTCTGCGTACCTACCTACAGTTCAATTCGTAGTCAAAGTCAAAGCATTTATTTTAATTTGACTTTTAAATAGTTAAGGAGGCGGTCAGTTAATCAGAAAGTTGAAGCTCGTTCCAAAACTTAGGTAGGTCTCTATAGAGAAGAAACAGCAAGAAACTCCACGGACACTCTTTTCAATTAGGTTTTTACAAAATCCTGATTACAATATTCTTGATTACTTCTTGATACTCTCATAGGCCAGCTCTTTAACCGCAAAAAAAGGTTACCTAAAATAAGATAAGTAACCCAAGTTCAACATAATAATAACGCGAACATATGGTTTACCAAATTACGCGTCTAACGAGTTATCATTAATAATGATCCAACCCAATTTATTTCTCACTAATTATAATTCTTCAATAACAACATTTTCGTTCATATGTTGTTTTGAATACTGACACGTGCCACACATTACATTTAATTAATTCGTTTCGAAATAATTGGGTAAGACGTACCTACTAAAATTACTGAATAAAAATTAATTAAAGAATGTTTTTTTTGCCATTTAAATAACGCACAGCGTAAACTATTATTACTGATTAATTAGTGCATTTATTGTTCTTCAGTTACAATGGATGCGTTTGCGTTACAATAAAATATTTAAAATGTATGAAAGAATGCACGCTACTACTACATGATACTATTACATGGGACCTAAACATACCGGCGAACTGTGGGTGTACATTGGTACACCTCTGCCTAACCCTTCGGGGAATACAGGCGTGATGGTATGTGTATGAAAGAAAAATAAAATCTAAGCAAAATGTTTGTGAAGAGTGCAATAGATGTCACTTCTACATATATATCTAAGCATAAGTACCTATATACACGGGAAAATGTAGGAGTTTTACACGTGTAGGTACACATTAGTAGCCGGTCCGGGGTGTCAGGTGTCTCGTCGCATCACCAATTAGACCGTCAGTGGTTGTTTGCTCGTACCCCTGCGCGGTCCGGCTTTTACTCATTAAGGGAATTAAAAAAAAAAGATTGCAAGTTACCGCAAATCTCGTTGTACTTTGTTGGAGTGGAATGTTTTAATGTAAAAAGTACGGCACGTGTAAGCAACAGACTGTGAGCTGTATTCAATAGTAATTTCTCTTTATTAACTAACCTTGCTATCTTATACATCACTAGCTATACCTATACCCCGCGGTGTCACACGCGTTCAATTAAGTAAGTGATGTTCTTTACGTATACCTAAACATTATTCCTCTTAAATTATTTTATCTATTGATGAAAACCGCATTAAAATCCGTTGTAAAATTTAAAAGATACAGAGCATACAGACGACGGGAAGCGACTTTGTTTTTACTATGTAAATGAATACTTAGTGCGTGAATGTGAGAATGTATGTGTGCACTAAATATTCAAAACAATACAATACACACACTTACAGATCCTTATCACACTACACACACATACATAATAGCATTATTTACATGGTGGCAGGGACATGTAACGAAAGTTTTACCATGGATTTACGTACATGGTTCCAGAGTACCCAAATTAGAAACTTTTTGACAGCTATTTAAAAAAAAAACTGCCTCGTTAGCCTAGTGGTCTTAAGCGCGACTGCTACGCTAGAGGTCTTGGGTTCGATTCCCAGGTCGAGCAAAAAGTGTTATTGGGTTTTTCTATGAAATTCTCAGTACCAGCTCGGAGTTTGGATTTGTGCCCGGTTAATAGCAATAGGCTCGCCCCCTATTACATGGGACCTAAACATACCGGCGAACTGTGGGTGTACATTGTTACACCTCTGCCTAACCCTTCGGGGAATACAGGCGTGATGGTATGTTATGTTGTTAAAAAAAAAATTTGCTCATCATAAAATTTTAATGTGTAGGTTACATTTTTGTATGGAACGGCTGACTTTATACTGTACGATGAAAAATCTTAGCTCGTGCTTAGCTTATTATAGTTTAGCAAAGTACATACATATCCTTAAATATGTGACTATCAAAACTCTCCCGAACTCAGTTTTCTTATATCAGTATTTGGGCAAGTAACACAACTTCGACGTTAGCTCACAAGAACATGTTCTATTTAACTACATATAATAACTTTATTCCTCGTACGACATGTCTACAACATTAACGATCCCTCATCGTAATGTACCACGTACATTTTATCCTAATAAGTATTAAGAAACAACCTTGAAAAGGACTCATAATTCAATAATCGTCTTCTACGATGTCCTTCTCACCGCTCTGGTTTTCTTAAATCTTCTTTTCTTGTCCAGGCGGTGTTCCTTTGGAATGCGCTTCCTCAGAATATCAGGATGGCTACCAGTCGTTTCATATTCAAAGTAAAAGCTCGTGAACACTTGCTTATGAAGTTGGCAGACTCGTCTCACAATTAGCTTCTTATATTTCTCCACCTATGTATTTTTTGGCTTTCTCTACTCTGTATATTTTGTTTGTATGTATGTATATATGTATTTATTATATTTTATTCCTGGAAACTTTCTGTTTCTTGCACCTACTATTTTGTCTCTGCATCACCCTAAGGTTGACTGGTAGAAAATGCCAAAGGCATTAAGTCCGCCTTTGTACAATGTATTATTTACATTATGTGCAAAAGTTTTAATAAAATAAATAAATAATTTATTATTAGATTTAAATGTCCCTTCATATTTGGCTCCATTATTTCATCGGAGTATAGATACTGAAATGTTAAGGATAGATAGAGGGAAGAAATGCGTGCCTTCAATACTGATAATAATAACAATAACAATATGACTAATCTTGGACTAAAAGCTTTTGTATAAAATGAGAGATTTTATTTTCGACCTTAAAACAAGGCTAAAAGCACACCACGAGCGACTTTAAGAGTAACATTTATTTACAGTTTAACACTCAATTTAGCAAATTTATTATAGCATAAAAAAATCATCAACAATTTCCCTTAGAATAAACAAGGAATCCGAATTTGGGTACCCATATGCATTCTGCAGCAACTATAAATAGAACTGTTTACACAACTACAATACTGTAACAGAGATCCCTAGCTACTATTGATTACCTATTTGTTACCAATCTACTAAGTAATACGGTGCTCCCAAGACATTCTATGTGTTTGGCAAAAGCGCTTTCTCTCTCTCTAGCATTTCCGGATTTTAGGCCTGAAGGTTTAATATAACTGAAGCTGGATATATGTAAACGAAAAGACTTTTACGATATAAGACGCAGATGCCAGAGTCGTAAATGTAGCAATACGTACGCTCTACACAAACACAAGTATTCTATACCTAAAGTACTCCCCAGCTCCGCGGTAGATGCTCCGGGCGTCGGAAGCCGCGAGACGACTCCCGGCCACCGTATACGCGGGCTTGTGGACGATAGCTCATCGTCCGTACGTTGCATAACGACAGGCCGTGTCGACGGCGCGTTCGTGTTCTACGCGCGCCTCAAGGAGATGTCAGCAATTTTTTGAAGGGGCCACTCAGGGCCGATGCCTGCCGGGATTGAGGGTTGTTCGTAAGAGATACCATGCCCCCGGAACGCAAAGGACACAAGAAGGAACATGGATGGGTTCTATTCAGTAAAAGTCTGACACGCCCTCTGGACCCAACCAGGGCGGGGGAAGTAATTTGAAGATATCCTATCCCTAAAAAAAAACCTAAATTACTAAAAGTTGGCTAGTGTAATTCGACACATGGTGTATAGAAAAAAAAAAAACATAATTTTGACGGTTAATTAACAGTTGTCTTTGCAATAAGCGCCATCTTGAACTGACAAAATTTTGGACCTGTACAGCCGGTTAGAAAAAAAACTAAAATCGAAAAAATTACATCTTTATGATTACACCAAAAAAAGCTGTGATGAGCAAAAAAGGAAAACCAATTATACTCCTGAGCAGTAAGACAAACTCAATATCGGTAAACGAAAATCAAAATCTCTCAAATAACAATGAAAGTAGAATATCACAAGAAATAACAACAATATCTAATTAATTACCCAACTGCAGTGCATCGGTACTCGACTGTTGATACATTTGATGAGAAAACAAATAAATATTGTATCCTTGTAGTAGTTGTTGTTGATTTATAAGGACTATAACTTTCCACTATTTTTATTTCTGTATTAAAACAGAAGCCTAGTCTACATTGTTACTGCTAAAAATGTAAACAGAAACAAAAGACTCCGGCAAAAATGTCAATACGGAAGGTACTTAAACTTGGGTCGCCGCGCGCCGGTTGGGCTTAAGAACATGTACCCAATTACTCTAAACACCTTCATAGTTGCACCTTATTTCGCTCACAGCCGAGTAACTAGACACAAAATTAATCTTCTAAGCCGATCGTAACACTCCTCCTACATTAGGTAGACTTTCTAAAGCTCTGTTGGAAAGTCGAGATTTCTCAAGAAATACCACGGAGACATTGTTGTTAGTACACAACTAATTTGAATAATTTTAAAGTAAAGTTTAACTCGGAAAAGCTAAATGCTTTACATTTTCTAAAGTAACAAAACTTTTCAATTACCTGTTTAATGCAAAGATAACTAAATTTAATCTACCAAGATATTAATCTGGAAGGCAAAGTAAGTAAGCTCTTTATATAATCCTATCGTGAATGTTATCCGACATGAAAATTCAATTTCCAATTAAATTATTTCCACTTTTGGGGAATTCAATTATTAATTTTGTCATATTGGGTATCTGGTTGGGGGTCTGGCGCGACGGTTGTACATCAATGAAACAATAGCTGGGGGTCTGGACCGTGAGCAGGACGGGTCGGGATGTCAACGGTATGAAGCGAGACAGGTGCGGGAAAACCTCAACAATAGCCGATGTGGAGATTGATGAGTTAATTATGCTCTCTCCCCTTTACGAAGGTATACGCTTGAACTGTTTTTACATCCGTATCGAAAACAAACATGTTGGTTCTAATCAAACTGCTTTGCCTCATTCTCCTTTCGAAACAAACTCATTTATGGTTTTGGTTGTAGTAATCTTGTACAGAAGTGTACACAAATTGAATAGACAACGTTATAGCCTTCAGATGGCTCAGATGGCGATGTCCTTAAAATGAATTCCTTCTTTTTAATTTTAACAAGAAATGAGGAGACGTTAGTTGAATAGAAAGTAGATAGAGTTTTGGGCATATCTTATTTGGCTTACCAAATAATTAGAAAAAAAAACTCAGATTAACCGTTCAACTTTCCGAGTCAAAAACTAAAAACGAAGTCAGTCCCTAAAATATAATAGTAAGTAGCAATTAATGAAACGATGCATCAGAAGTAGTGTTGGTTACTTAATCTTAAGTTAAGTTCATAACAAAAACACATAGAGATTGTACCATCGTATAGACGTTATCTCTTTCTAGGAGTCGTAAATTTTCCTCGGAGTAATGTTGCTCGTAAAAGATAGGGTGACTTGGTACAAGGGGACTACTGGTGTGGTAACAGCATTTGTAATCACGTCGCGTTGCCGTGTAAGGAGTGCCGAAATTGCACGTTTTGTTTTAAATTATGTAGGCATGTAGATGTTGTACATACACTCGTGATCGTAGAAGTTATGGCAGAGTGGTCTGTGACCCAAATATCTTTACTGCTATGCTAATATTATAAAGAGGAAAGATTTTTTGTTTGTTTGTACCGAATAGGCTCCTAAACTACTGAACCGATTTCAACAGTTTTTTCACCAATGTACCAATAGCTATGACATAGGGGAGTGGAGCAGTAACCAAGCGGACAACGTCGCAGGCGGAAGCTAGTATTGCATTAATTTTTCTTTTTTTATGGACGAGAAATCACCGAAACACTTCCCCCGAACTGGGCGGGGCGGGAGGGAGTGTCAGACTTTTACTGACTAAAACTCATCTATGTTACTTCTTGTGCCCTTTGCATTCCGGGGGCGCGGTATCTCTCACGAATAACCCACAGCCACGGCAGGCATCGGCCCAGAGTGGCCCCTTCAAAATTGCTGACATCTCTTGAGACGACACGACACGGCCTGTCGTTATGCAACGTACGGACGCCGAGCTACTCATTGCTCACCGTCCATAGGCCCGCGTCTACGGTGGCCGGAAGTCGTCTCGCAAGTATTGTGTACTTGAGCTGGCGTCTTTGAAGTCGGAGATATTTATTTATTTATTCATAATTCGAACTGCCTCGGTGGTCTAGTGGTCCTAAGAGCGACTGCTACGCTAGAGGTCTTGGGTTCGATTCCCAGGTCGAGCAAAAATGTTATTGGGTTTTTCTATGAAATTCTCAGTAGCAGCTCGGAGTTAGGATTTGTGCCCGGTTAATGGCAATAGGCTCGCCCCCTATTACATGGGACCTAAACATACCGGCGAACTGTGGGTGTACATTGTTACACCTCTGGGTTACACTCTCCCTACCAACCCTTCGGGGAATACAGGCGTGATGGTATGTTATGTTATTCATAATAATAAAATAAAAATAATGTGCAACATCTTACAGACTTCTCCAAGACGATATATCATAAGATTATCCAGTAATACTTTTATACATATTTTTATCTTAAAACATCCGAACTATTTATCGTGCCCTTGAGTCCATTTGTCCCCTTATATTTTCCCGTCCTTCCCAACCTACATTTTTGCAATCACTTAGTATGACAATGGCATACCGACCCGATCGACGCGTAAAGAATCATTTATACCTGTCTATCTAAATCATTTGTGTAATATTCTATATAAAGTGTATTGTATACTGCGAATAGGTATCCGAAAACAGGCATTCACGTAGTTGTGAAAATTCCATATCAAGTCAATTAGTGACCTTAAGATAGTCAACTTAAGGAATAAATTTAGAAATACTTGGACCAACATACCAACTGCTCAGATGATTGTAGTTGTTGTGTACTATGTTCTAGGTATGAACGCCCTTTAACTCAATTTAAGTTCGAGATAACTTATCTCCGTGATGAGTGCAAAATGACTAGAGTTACGACCTTCCGGTGGGAAACATTTAATGTTAAAGGAAAGTAATCCCACGTCCGTCGCCGTACCAAGTACTATAAAGTAATTTTACAGCTAAGTACATCGCGGGTTTATGACTAAAACTTTGTTTTAGATCTGTCCTTTCACGCAACGGACAGAATAATTCTTTATGTGCGATCCATCCTTCATATCCTGTTATGAAAGGACTGTGGTATACACATCTGGAGCCTATTCTTACAAAAAGTTTCGCTCCTAATCTTAATTTCGAAGTCCATCGCCCTCTTTTTGTAGCCCTACGAATAATAACCTAGAGAAAAACCGTGATGGAATAAAACGTGAGACTACCGTGCTTTGTTACGTTTTTCATATCAGAGCCGTAAGCGGCTGATATCAAATTATCTTGCTCTACCACCCCTCGTGGTAAATATCTATCCATTCATTTTCATGTATACAACATTGTGCTATTATAATTTGCTATGTATATGCTGGGTATATGAGAATACTAAGCACATGAAGTGAAGGAACAGCGTTAATCGGATGAAGTAGAGCGTCGAATATAAATAAGGTAATCAATTTACATTGTGTATTATCCTACTTATTAATATTGAAATTGAACTTTGTGGCTTAAGCAAGCATACTCTTATAATGTATAACTGAAGTATGAGAAGCAGCATACTGTTTAAGGCTATATAGCTTTTAGTAATAGTTTAACTACCCACAGCATTGCAAGTAATTGATCAGCGATTGGTTGCTGCGCTGCGTGTCGCGGGTTCGATTGTCGCACAAAATAAATATTTGTATGTCCTACATGCAGTTGTTCCAAGTCTGGTGGTTTGTGTATGTGAGTTTATATGTTTTAAATAAACCGACGATACAGGAGAAATTCCTATTATTCAAAGTACATACATTTAAAAAAATAAGAAAAATGAAAAATGAAAAATGATTACGAAATGCAATGTTTCATCAAAGTTTACGTTTTCTGTTCCTTGTAATAAACTCGGATTATGCTTCAACCGAATACCGGGCTCCCGACTTATGGGAACAGAAGGATCCGAGGAGTTATAGTCGGTAAAAGTCTGACATAACCCTTCGTTTACCCCAGTCGAAGGGTATCCTTGAGGATTACCCCAAGAAAAAATAAAGGTATGTACCTATCTCATTTATCTACCAATCTATCTTCATAATTACCGACTTAAAAAAAAGGCAATTAGGTAATGTGAACGTTATCCGCATAGCAGCAAACGCTAAGTCATTGTCCGGCAAAGTGGGTTCGCTTTATTCGAGCTCCCAGAATATTCATTGATGTTAATGAAGGCGTTAGATTAATGTGATCCATACGGTTTATGTGGAAGTAGGGGTTCCTTATCATTTCCTAGAAAATATTTATTTATGTAGTATGTAGTATTTATGTAGCTTCGTGTAGTTTCAAGAGTGGCTGAGCCGTCCCTCTTGTCAATCATTGAATCCTCTCTAAGTACAATTTGTTTTCACCTTTAGTTAATATGATACTGTACAGAATCTTTTTTTTTATCAGTGTATGACTGATTAAACTCAAAAGTATTCTAATAAATACGTTTTTTTATGTAGATATGGTTTAGCAAATGAATATAAAGCTATTGTTTACAAAATATGCCTATTTTGAAACTTATTTTATGGACACTCGTCACCACCGGCGTGCGACAGTGGCGCAGTGGGTAGGTGTTAACTGTGCACTCGGTCCCTGTGCCGACGAGGGTGCCTGACCGCCAATTTCGTCAGCTACGAAATAAACAGTTCTAGTTTCAGTTCAAATTCAAAAAATAAAATATGAATTAAAAACGTTGCCCCATACTATTGTGAAATTAACTGTATAAAATTCTTGTTTTATATTTGCACACCTCATATGGTTATTAAGAGGATGTTACAAAAGGTCGAACGGTATACAACAGTATACCGAACTCTGAACTCCGTACTCTGAACCTGTTTTATGCAAATAAATGATTTGTATTTGAAAATGTGTTCCAACTTTTCCTTACATATTTTTTTTTCCTTATTATATATTGTTCAGTGAGTTTTGGATTTGTCCTTACTACACGGTAGAAACATCATCATGACATTTGTCAATAGCAGCTTCTATTAGGGAGCTGCTATTAACAAATGTCACATCCCGGTTCCTGAACTGATTATTTCTGACAACAACCAAAGTATTTTCCCGTTTATTTGTTTTTGTTCTTTGTATGATTTACTGTTTTTTTTTTCGAGGCTAGTGTAAGCCTGGAATATAAATTGTAAGCCATTTTTGAATTTGAAATTTCACTATAGTTAGCGTTTTCGTTTAATTTTATACAAACACAATTAGTATCCTCCATTGATATAATTAGGACCTTCAAACCGATATCGATATTTCCAATTAAAAATCGATCGAATTTACGATAAGTGTAAGTTCTCTAGGCTGCCAATTTAAATAAGAATTATAATTTATAACTATAGATTCCAAACTAGGAAAATAATAGATATTTTATTTGCATTTGTTCTGCGCAGTTATATAAACTAGCACAGACATCGTAAAGAAAACTGTGACCATGGTTCCTGTACACGAAAACAGTATTGTCGGTTATTAAAAAAAAAGTGTTTGATACGATGTCCCTTTTATCCTGTTACAAAATCTATGTGAAGAGTGCCTGGATATCCTACTTTTATTGACGAGTTGCGGCTGTGGTATCACTGCGACCTGTAAATGATCTATTGTGACCGTCGCTTGTTTGGTTAGAGATCGCCGCCAATGAACAGCAGCTATAATGAACTGCAGGATTAGCTTTGGGGCAATCTCCATTAATTCATCCGGGCCCAAAAGGTATTTGCCCAGATGATTCTACTTCTCTTACTTCTTCTCTCATTTCTTATTTTTTGATGTCAATGGATGGCAAACCATCCCACCTGATGTTAAGGCCACCACTGCCTATAGATATCTGCAATACCGGGGACACAGTTGAAATGTCTCATGTACCAACACAACAACCCAGTGTACAAACAGTACTTCCCGGGACGAGCTCCTTCATAAGGAGCTCTACTACTAAATATATAAACTATTTACATATAAACATATATCACAACATCTCACCGCGGGCGCAAACTATAACAGTGAAGAGTGCTCCGATATATTGTTGTCAAGCCATTATACTTTACTGTCATATCCTTGATGACAGCAATCCTTATCATCCAGAGCATTTCTTTGCTAGGGATAAGAGCCACTCACAAAACACTTTACGTTTCTAACGGACCCTAGTGAAGGTTTTTATTACGACCTTCGTAATCATTTTTTTAGGAGACCCAACCAAATAGTTTTCATCTTCCCACTTAGTCTCTGATATGCACATAGACAGTTTATTTTACTTATTTTTTTTTTTGTCAAAAGTGTCGGAGTAAGGGTTTGTACAAAACTACATGCCATTAGACAGGACCTAAACATACCGGCGGAATATGAGTGTACATTGCTACAACTCTGCCTAACCCTTAGGGGAATACAAGCGTGATGGTATCTGTTTGATTTTTTTTTATTTTAAGTAAATTCCACTAGGCTTACAAACAGATCAAGTATAAAGAGCATAATATTAATAAATAACTAATTTTCCAAGCCTCCATATGTAAGTTGAAAGAGTCGATTACAGAAAATTCAATATTATGAATTATTAGCACCTATATTGTTGAATTTATCTCAGTTAAAAAAAACAAGTCATCGTAATTTAGGAGACTGGCGGACCAAAGTAAATTAGGCCTTCACTGTAATTAAAATTAATGTTTACAACGTACCCGGTAAAGACTGAAATAATAGGGTCGTTTGCTATAGGTCTGAATATTTATAACGAATAAAAATTAGTATCTCTCCTTATTCCCCAAGCGGCATTTAAGGAGTTTGAAATTGAAATACAAGTTTCCCTTATAACTGTTTAATTGCTATCAATCGGTACATACAATGTATATAAGAATTGTAACAGATAGCAACAATACCAAGCTCAAGTAGGTCGTTTATCCTTGTCATTGTACGAGCGACCAAACTTTGTTCGCGAGCGATTTTACGCAAGAACTAACATCGCCATTTTGCCGTCTGCGGTGATTTAGCAAAACATAATCGGATTGGAGGGTTGATCAATGGAAACTTCAACGACCTTGACATTGGTGGGAGGTGCGGTTAGGATCTCCTTGACTTTGGGAAGCTTTTTAACTATTCTGGGATCATGTGAATCAATTTTCAAGTTTTTGAAGCTACTTCAATCTTTAAAACCCTCAGATGTTTCAGTCGATTTTGGGCTAGTAATGCAAGTAATGTAATACCAAGTAACTAATAAGAATGTATTATTCGTCTTAACCCGACGTTTTGGTTAGTACTTACGTTGCTTTGATGAAAAACGGGCAAGTGCATACTGTTCTGATCAAAAATTATATTTACCTACTTACATTTTATCAATCAATAAATACAAATTTTCAAGTATTTTAAAATATATGTGACCCAAAGAACGTTGAATTTTCGATAAATAAAAAATATGAAGTAGGTAATGATTCTTCTCAAAGATTAAGTTGCAACACCATTGATTGGCACGTAGGTCATAGTTCCTCTTAAGTTGCATAAAGTTTAAACAAATAAATAATACCATACCATCACGCCTGTATTCCCCGAAGGGTTAGGCAGAGGTGTAACAATGTACACCCACAGTTCGCCGGTATAAACCAACAAATAATAATCCACTCAAATCCAAAGTTCTAATAAAAAACTGAAAGAGGTCATTTGAAGCTTAACTTAGCTACGAAAAGCTATTTCTTTTCCGTAATCCTCAACTCTCTACGAGAATGACTAAAGTTATGAGCTGAAACTGGCGAATAACTCCTTAGAAATTGAACACTGTTAAAAATATTTATTTTGGTATTGATTTTTTATCGACAGAAAACTGTTCTCTGATTTATATACATAATTATTTCAATGATATGACAGTTTGACAGCTTTAGCTTAGAAAATAAGTCAAACCGACATTTTTTCTATGTATAACTTTAAATGAAATAAAAAAATCAATTGCGTATATTAACCTCGCTAAATCTCGAAAATGGTTTGACCGATTTGAATAATTTCTTTTTGTTTATTTTGTCTGTTTTTTCACCTCAGTCCTGGGGCGTTCAGGATAAAAAAGAAATTCTTGGAGATATGAAGTTCACTGAGTTATGTAACTTTTAGATAAAAGTCATATGACAATAGCTCTTAGATCAGTACAGGTAGGCAATAATAATTATATTCAGATTAGAAAAGGAAATGGCTGAATAGAAACGATTATTGATTTTCAAACAAATGCCTGAATGTATATAAGACATACCTACGTACGCACATACATACGTTTGACAAGTGTATATAAAACTGATGATAACCCGTTTTGATCTGCGACGTTATGTTACCGGTAACGAACACACATTGATCAGATTGATAAATTATTCTGTCTCATCCGCGTACCTACTGGCAACACTCATAAATATATTTTTATTACTCGCAACTTGTTATGTATAATGACAGTAAAAATGTCTCTCCCTGTGACGTCAGAATTCATAACCTAACTTCGTGCTTATATTCCCAAAGGCATGGGCAAGCAGGGGTGTGTATAACATTCAAATTTTGTCAATAGTATTTAAGTCCTATATAAGCGATGTATACACTATAAATAGAAGAAGTAATAAAAATCTACTGGTCCCATACATTTTGACTGTGTGGGTCTAGGTGTTGCAATTATGTATGGAACAGCTGATTATTTTTTAATAACCGACGTGAAATATTAACTCAGGGAGATTTAGAATGATGTACTGAATCCTTAGTAAAAGTATGTCATTTTATCGTGTACACTTAGAATAGAAAAGTAACGACAAAGAAATAGCATATTCCTGATACAAAAACAAAAATATTTGATAATTTATGGATTAATTTTGTTCAAGCTGTAGATGAAGCTTGTAGTAGATGCTGTTTACAAGCTATAGGAGAGGCTTGTACAATAAATTTCGCATAAAATGTAAAATATTTATGAGTCTTTTACAGCGTCACCATAAATCTGCGGTTGAATACATGAGTAGGTACCATCGGTACCCACTGGGGTCTTTTTACATTAATTCATAAAGCAATTTTTTGTTCACTGTATATTTTATTTTATTATTCAGAAACGGACGTTTTTTGCTTACTTCAATAGAAAGTTCATGTATTTTGATAATAGGTATCTAGTAAAATTTTTGTAAGAATGACGATGTGGAGTGTCGATAACCTCGTATTGGTTTACCAATCATAACTTCAATCATAATTAGGTACTGTATGTAATTTTGAATTGCTGCAATACTTCTAAATAAAGGGTATGTATACGTTAAGGTCTGTAGTACCAGTAGCAGGCGATCACAAGAGACCCATTCAAGCTATTCAAGAAGGACCCTCATGCTAAGCAAAATAAAAACTTAAACAAATATTATAAAAAGAATCTATCACAAGACATTACCAGAGAAATATAAGTAGGTGTACATAGGTATTGCCTATTAATATTCTAGGAACCTACATATCTATTTAATACATCAAAATGATGTTAAATCTGAGATAAAAACAAAATACTTCAATTTATT
Source organism: Caradrina kadenii (assembly GCA_947462355.1). Lineage (NCBI taxonomy): Eukaryota > Metazoa > Arthropoda > Insecta > Lepidoptera > Noctuidae > Caradrina > Caradrina kadenii. Next base: position 4,945,285 of record OX381674.1, read on the forward strand.
GTCTTAAATACACTCATAATTTATGCAAAAGGGATGATAAGCCCACATAATCCATCTAAGAATCAGTATCAAATAAATTATGTACAATATTTTCGTTTCATTACAATCTCGTCAGTAATTCAGGACTAAGATAATTTGTTTTTATTCAAAGTGAATACTTAATACTTACTTATTGTTTTACGAATATTTTAAACGGGACTGAAAAACAAACCTGATTTTCGTGAATGTATAACGTAACCTGAATTTCTAAATTAAAATTGCAAGTGCCTATATTAAGTTGGCTTTATGTAACACAAACTTGGTCTGAGCCCGCAATGTAAACATGTTTTTGCTGAATCGCTGCTAGGTAGGTTTCTCGTAAAATTTTAGTGGGTACTGAATAACAAAAGTGTTACATACGACTAGCTAAATTAGGTTGGAAATTAGGAACTAAAATGCCCAAACCACAACGCTCGGCAGCCATTACTCAATTTATCGATATTAGCATACGCACATAGAGTTTGCCATCCACCAGCATGGCGAAAGCCTTTTTAGTGACAATAGTTTCCCTTTTTCATTATAATAATAATAAAACCAGCCTGTTACAATCCCACTACAGGGCAAAGGCCTCTTCTCATTCAGAGAAAGCACGAGCATTGATCACCACGATCACTAAAGGCGGATTTGCAATTTTAGATTTAAATTCATTTTAAGTATCTTTTTGCAATAAAACTCACTAAATAATCACGTGAACTTCATAAACTTTTACAAGATTAGGTACCAGGATAGTAGTGTTTACGTAAAGGTCTGCAGGGTCCACACGTCGGTAAATAAACGACAAAAATGTAAGTATGTATCCACTGAAGGTTGCCTAAATATTTAAACGCTTTCGAACAACAGTTTGCGCACCTATCCAGAGTATCCGGCACTAGGGACTTCAATATCTTATTTATTTAAAAGGATTCTTTATGGAAAGCACCAGTAACGAGTCTTTGAGGTCTCCTTCAGAACTTTATTTCAGTCATTTCGCTATACATTTTCCCTGTAATTTGCATAAATATCAGTGTTCGACTAACCTTCAGTTTGATGTGCTTCCGTCTGATATTTTATGAATGTTTTTGGCTTTTTAGATCTTAAGGGCAGGATGGTGAACGATAAATCAAACTCAAGGCTCACTATTTTCATATAAATTGTTAGGATTATTTATCGACCCATCTAGATTTCTTGTTTCTGATATATATTTTTTTCTATAGTTATTAATCTTGATAAGATTCCGGCCTTTTATGATAACCTTCAGGTTGGCATGATTAAGGGTAAAGTCAAGTGAAACTATAATAAAGATTAATCATACTTAGTTGAAAATCGTGAAGTAGGTGACCTAATGAAAGTGTTTTAGCCCGTTGCGTTGTTTTAACCAAATACTTACTGTATATTAGACAGTTTTTGGTTTTCGTCTCTAATACCGCATTAAACATGGCCACCAACCCTAGTTGGAGGCCTACCTCAATTGATTTTAAACCAAGATTAAGATTAACTATAACCAGCGATTTGAAAAGAAGAACATACATACATAGTTATCGAAAATCATATTTCATCGTTAATATTCTATGGGTTCAAATACAGAATACAAAATGGCGACACTTCTGGTCGTTATTATTCAACAATAGCATACACAACCAAGCCGGATCACTATTATCAGTAGACTGAAATAGTTCCATAAGCCCTTTACCCAACGTTCGGGTATAAAGACAGTTATCATATCAATTTGAATTATGCAACATCTTCATATTATGTCAGGCAAACTCATCCCGCAATTTCGCAATGGGATGGGAACATTAATATTTACAACTACTCCATGAGCACGTGTTGAGTGATTGCGGAGTCTATGTGAAGTCTGAAACAAATATACGTTTACGGGAGGGAGTGTCAGACTTTTACTGACTAAAACCCACCCATGTTCCTTCTTGTGCCCTTTGCGTTCCGGGGGCGCGATATCTCTTACGAATAAGCCGCAAAATATATGATTGCGATTGCTATTTGGATAGCAACAGCAGAAACATTGTTAAAAAATTGCCTCATTTAACCGAGATTACGAGGCCCTCAAGATACAGGTCATGCTACCCAGTTTGGGAACCAATGTGCAACTAATAACAAGTATTATAAACTAGCTGCCGCCAGCGACTTCGTTCGCGTGGTTTATTTTCACTCGCATTAAGTTAGGTCTTTGGTTACTGCTCCTCTTCCGTATGTCGTAGCGTGATGTTATATAACCGATAGCCTTCCTCGATAAATGAACTATCCAACACAAAAAATTTCAATTCCAATTAGTAGTTCCTGAGATTAGCCCGTTCAACCAAACAAACAAACTCTTCAGCTTCATAATATTAGTATAGATGTGTAGAAAGGTACATAACTAAAGTAGTTACAGTAAGCAATCTGCATACTATAATAATTCTTACGTATTTATTGAGGTATATTTCGTTTTTGTAACAATAGACCAAGATAATTATTCTTATTGTAAATTCTATTAATTTTTAAGAACTCAATCTGCCAAAAATTCCTGTAATTTACTTATATTTTTTGTAATTGATTGCGACAAGATTTTAAACGTTTTTAATTAGCAGAATTAGCCTTAAATTTCTCTCTGCTTAGGTAGGTACCACTTTTAATTCTGCTATTCCTCGAAATATCTACTTTAAGAGGTGTGTGCAAATAGGTAGTAATACAGGACTAGGCACTAAAACATGCTGTGTTGGATGTTTTTCTTCATTTATTACCTAAGTGTTCGAATTCGATATTCAAAGCTGCAGCGAATGCTCTGTGTCTGTGTGCAGGCTCTGCTTACAGATAAATACACTCATATCAACTTGCTAATCTTTTTGAGTCGATGGTTTAAGTAAATTCTTTTTTTGTTTTTTTTTTTTCAGAATACTTGGGTCTTAGTGGCCACGTTTATCGCGCCGTCTGTGGCGTTGTTGTAGTGACTTGTTGGACTGTAATTATGAAACACCAAATGATAAACCCAGTATTTATTTCAAATTTACTTAATTGTAGATAGTAGGCGGTCCGAGCCTCAATATCCGATACTTTTCAATATCAATTTCATTAATGACTTAACTACTTTTATCGACGTATTGTTAACGATTCAGGCGATAATAGGTAAAGCATGTCGGACATGGATCATTATGTACCGAACCAATAACATTAGTACATGTTTACAATATTTTAAATATTATATATATATATTTTATTTTATTTTAAATGATGTAAAAAAATATGTCAATATAAAGAATCAAGAATGGATATTTAAAAGAATACGAGAATAAATGTTTTAAACATGACTTTCAGCTGCTCAAGTTCATGTTGAAAATAACTGTTTCTTTTTCTATGGTTTTTTTTGAATACCTTATCATGGCAAAATCACTCACATCGGTAAAGTAATGAAAGACTAAAAAGGTAGCTTGAGATCTGGTTAAGAAAGGACATAGGCTACGTTTGTTATTCGTGACTTCGTCTGCGTCCCGATAACGAATATAATTCGCGGGCGAAAGGTACATTTGATTCTAGGTGATTTTGGTGTCTATATGCTGTTCTGTAGAGGATTAGTCATCCTATCATCCTTCATTTTTGAAATTTTGATCTTTAACATTTAGATACTGACATTTTGATTTTGAATTGTAACAATAATGATATTTGTAATAATGATTTTTGATTTTTATTTAGTAATGACATGTTAATTGATGTAATGATAATGGTATGACATTTGTGATAGTAATGACATGATATATAATCTGATCTATATTTTCCTTTTAATACAAACATATATCTTGAATTTAAGAATTTCATAATAGTAATTTAAAAATTGATCTAAATAAGTGTAATAATAGTGATATAAATATTTTAAATGTTTGGTAAAATGTGGCTGAGCTAAATGTAATCTTAAGAACTATTATGTATTACCCATATTTTCAAAATAAAAAATTTATTCTATTCTATCCTACATATCTATAGTATTAATATAAAAAGGAAAGATTTTTTTGTTCGTACCGAATAAGCGTCAAAACTATTGGGTCGATTTTAAAAACTTTTTTCACTAATAGATAGCTACATTTTTCTTAAGTAACATAGGTTATGTAACATCACGCTACGGCCTACGGTAGCGGAGCAGTAACCAAAGTTGTAACTTAACGCGGATAAGTAAGTCGCGGGCGGTACTCCAGTTCGATATATTTACCTCAAGCAATCCCGACTAACTATTTTGTAGACCTATGTTCTTTAACAAATAGATAGCTACAAAGAAAGTCTATTTATGGTGTATTTGAACCAATTCACTGGAAATAGTTAAATGTTATATGTTATATGTTATGTTATATGTTAGTTAAGTTAGGCCCTACTATGACATCTGACGTCACTAACTACTGCTCCTTCTAAGAATAGTGTAACGACACAATATCACGTAGCGTGATGGACGAGCTAATGTAGCTCCGGGTCGGAGTGGGTCAGCGCCGCGTCATAAATCTGTGACCCCTGCATTGGGATCAACTGTGCGGGGTGCTGTATTACAAGTATATAGTAACCAAGATTTTGTTAAAACCAAATTGAAAGAAAAGAGTATTCGTGGAGTTTCTTGCTCGTTCTTCTCCATAGAGACCTACGTTTTGGAACGAGCTACTATCTTCAACTGTAACTTCTTGATAGTTTCAAAGTGCCTGTAAATGGTCTAATCGAAGTAAATGCTTTGATTTTAACTTTGAAGTGTTTTAGCTTAGTAACTGAGAAGAAAAAGAGTTTGAATACAAAAAGAGGCATTTGGTAAACCGGTTATACAAAACTGGCCATGTGCAAATCGGTCTCCGAAATTACAATATGAAGATCGGCCAATATATGCCCAAAAACATGTTTCTTGTATGGAGATCGCCTATAATTTTAATTTCATTTTATTTTACAAGCTTTTATTTCACTTGCAATGTGTGTTAGTTCCAAATTGAAATTACGACTTGAAAATTAAGGCTAAAAAAGAAGCAACTGACATAATAAAAACAAAGACAATCTGAGAGGTTGTTTACGTAAATGTAGATTTGTTACGGTCTGATTTTCAATATAAAACTTAAGAATTTACTTTTTACGGATGTATAAAATAAATATTCGCAGATTAGCACATGTAGTCTCTCCCTACCCATTATATCTAGTAAGCAGGTACATAGTGATTACAAGAACCGTAATATTTGCGCATGTATATGTATAAACAGTATGCGTGTGATGACCAGGTGAAAATAAATTGTTCACACACTGAATTGAATGCCCCAGACTGCGGTTTTGAATGCAATCGTTTAAATTCAGCACAGCGCTAATCGGTGCGGAATGGATGCGTATGAAGCTTCGACGTAAGCAATGAATGGCTTGCCTCAATTTATTGAACAATAAAACCCGTTATTGAATCAGTAAATCTATACTTAATACTTGATATATGTGTACCATCATCATACCAATACGCCTGTATTCCCCGAAGGGTTAGGCAGAGGTGTACCAATGTACACCCATAGTTCGCCGGTATGTTTAGATACCATGTAATAGGGGGCGAGCCTATTGCTACGAGTATTTACCGGGCACAAATCCTAACTCCGAGCTGGTACTGAGAATTTGAGGCGGCGACGCCCGCAACTACTAAACGTACCTGTGACTAGAACCAATCTACTGGCGAAAGCACACCCGAACAATCCGGGTGGTAAACGAAGTACACGAGAGATTGGATATTTTTGCGTGCGCTTTGAGTGAATTCGCAAGGGTTCTATTAAATGTAGTTAGTTATGTAAGGTAATTAGAGTAAAACATTGTGTTTGTTGTTAGATATTTAAGAATAAATAAGTTGTTATTTTTATTTTTAAGTTAAATAATATTGTTAGTAGGTAGGTAATTAGTATTTAGAATTTTCTCTTAACTATGGGTTAGATGAAAACTACACTGTCGCATTAGGTTAAGGCCTGTAATGATAGTTGTAAGGAAATAAATAAATAAATAAATTTCATAGAAAAACTCAATAACACTTTTACATTTTTCTTTTTTTATATATGTGTATATTTTATTTAACTGCCCCGTTGGCCTCGTGATCACAAGTGCGACTGATAAGCGCGGGGTCCTGGGTTCGATTTCCAGATCTGGCAAAAAGTGTCTTTGGTTGTTCCATTAGGAATTTCTCAGTAGCAGTCCGGAGTTTGAAAGCTGGTGTTGTGACACCACTGCGCGGAAAGCACGTAAAGGGTCCCGGCTGTTATTCGTAGATCTTTGTACATAAAGTCGTTACTGGTATTCAGCCGGGAAGTCTGACAACCAGCCTTACCAAGATGTATCGTGTTGCCCAGTAACTGGGTTGTGGAGGTCAGATAGGCAGTCGCTGAATATAAAAGAAATACTAGCATTGATTGCATTATTAATTTCTAATTAACGGTACACATTAGCAATTTAAGGGGCTATAACACAGAGCACCGTAAATAAAACATACATTTTTGTCGCATAGTCTGGCCTATTGGTACATATTACAAGCCTGAAAAATTGAGTGTATTGTCAAGGGTGCAAAGCAAAGACTTACCTATAAACATTTCATGAAAGTGTAATAGTATCATGGTAAAAAAATCGTAAAGGAGAGCATAAACATTTTTTTCCGTCGCATAGATCTCAGAATTTTGGGCGTAAACTATATAATTTTATGTAATGTCATTATAAGGAATTTCATGAACTAAAGACACATCTATAAATTATTCCACTGAGCCGTGTATTTTTTTTACAATTAAAATAAAACTTTAAAATTGCTGTAATTTTTGTAATAATCCGATCAACTAACATCAAACGTATCGCTATTTTGAACCTTATTTGATTCCGCGATGCGTTATTGCCAATTACCTAAACATTTGCTTACGACAGGGCCTTAATTATAAGACGAGTTTACCTAACTATCTTACTGTCTTATTAGATATACCTTTCACGATCCTTAAGTAATTAAAACTCGTTTAAAAACTCGATACAGAACGGCAAAGCTTATCTGGTTTAATGAATAAACTAAAAGTGGCCTCTCTAATACTAATAGGTAAAGTTAGAATACAATGAGTTTCTCACGATATTTATTTCATTAGAACAGAGTCGTATGGAAAATCGACTTTACAGTAATTTAGATCGATATCTTGTAATATCTAAAGTCCTTGAGTTGAAAAAATAACCTATCATTGTCTAACGCAAATGTCAGAAAACTAATGTTTTAAAAGGCTCTGTTCGATCAATCGTGTTTATAGGTTTTAAATGTGTAAAAAATCCTAACAATAGTATTTTTTTCTCGTATTCCTTATTCTGACATATTTTAACATACGTAATATTGGCAATAAAAAGGTACAACTTACAAGTTTTTCATGATTTACTTTAAAACATACATACATACCATCACGAGTTTCTTGGTCGTTCTTCTCCATAGAGACCTACATTTTAGAACGAGCAACTAGCTTCAACTTTTGGGGGGAGTAACTTCTTGACAATTCAAGAGTGCCTGTAAATGGTTTAATTGAAATAAATGTTTTGACTTTGACGTCTGTTTTCCCCGAAGGGTTAGGCAGAAGTGTACCAACGTACACCCACAGTTCGGCGGTATGTTTAAGTCCTAGATAATAAGGGGCGAGCCTATGGCAATTAATCGGGCACAAATCCTAACTCCGAGCTGCTAGTGAGAATTCGATAGAAAAACCCAATAACACTTTTTGTTTGACCAAGGAATCGAACCCAAGACGTTAGAGACGTAGCAGTTGCGCTTAAGACCACTAGGCTACTGAGGCAGTTTACAGACAGTTATCACACAAAAAACAACTGACAGTTTCATTTCTTTGAAATTGAAATGTACACTATAATAGAATGTTTTTATCTACAAAAGAAGGTACTTATGTTAGGGAACACATACGCCACATACGCCTACTTAGTTCATAAACTATTTTATTTTATTTCTTGTTTTTGCTCTCCTGTAAAGTGTTGGTTTTTTACTTGTATCACTTAACACAGGAGGCACAGAATTACACTACGAAAGGAACTTCGTTCCAACCAAGTGTTCCACGACCCTCACGCCATTTATAAGAATGTTCTTTGTAACGGCGTATTCGGGTTACCCATGTATCTTTTATATCTATTACACGCATCATCCAAAGCGCTCCTCACTTGCTCGTAATGCTGAATAGAGACAGTAACCTGAACACGTTCATCCTCCCCTGGTGGATTTTCTAGTGATAAAGATATTGAATCCCTTCGTACGGTTAGTAGGGTGGAATCAATATGAGCCGTTGCGTATCTAGGTGCAGTCGTTCAAGTACGTCATCATCCAGCAGTTTAAGCTCCTAAATTAGTACTTGTCCACATACATAACCACGACACGACGTCGTTAACGCGAAACGGTGCGGTGTCGCGACACGGTACGTCGACGTGACGTGCTAATGCACGGTACGGCAACGTCGCCGCTGAACGACCCGTCAGACGTCGTCTGAAGCGGTACATGGCTACGATGCACTGGCTCAGTTGATGTTTCGTTGTCTTAACGATTAGTTGTGCAAAATAGATATCAGAAATTATTGATTCTAATTTATTGATATCACTTGTTGCGTAATGTTCAATGGTTTCGGATATTCCGGAATTTTATGAGCCACGACAACGTGTAACGTTACGGCATTATTTCGTGTATTTTTACGACACGGTAACGTAAATTTGCACGTCACGTCAACGTGCCGTATAGGTCGCCCCGCACCGTTACACGTTAACGACGTCGTGACGTGGTGATGTGGACGAGGTCTAAGTTGCACTTAATCAGGCATTGGTTGTGTAGTGACAGTCACAGCTGGTTTAAAAGCCTGAAACACAGACAGCGTCGTGGGTCGATACGCTGCAAGGTTAATGATCCCCGCATAACGCATTTATTGAACTAAATTGTCCATCATTCATTTAACCAATTGATGCACTTGATTGTAGCTGGGATTGTCGACGGGTATACTTCATACGACGACTGAAACGAGGATGAGGTGCCGAATGGAGATGTTAACCGTACGCGCTGTTCGTATCTCTGAGTATCCCGCTGCCGGCGCAAATGGTAGGGGTATCTGTTATCCCGTTCTGGGGGGTATTATTAGTATTTATTTTATATATACTAATTCCATGTTTCAAATGTTGTATAAACTTTCAAATATTGTTGTAGAAATCAATTTTATAAATATTATTTGAATATTGTCAGTTTTACAGCGTTTGAAATTTTCCGTTTTGTAGAATCTAGACCGTAAATTTAGCCATCTTCACAAGCGGCTCGTTGGTCTAGGGGTATGATTCTCACTTTGGGTGTGAGAGGTCCCGGGTTCAAATCCCGGACGAGCCCAATCTTTTTTGCTATTTAACTGTAAAGTCATCACTTATAATTAGATGCATCAAAATAAATTTATTAATAGTCAAACTATAGTAAGATAAAGGAAAACCACAGGATCTCTTACTTTAATCTCTTATGACCCTACATTCATAAGATTTTATTTACACACGCCACTATTATTGCTTTACTTAAAAATGTATAATATAAAAATTTTGCAATGAAATATTTATGGTATATTCTTAGTTTATTGTATATAAAATTTATGATCCCGTCTCGACTTACAGCGCTCTGGCCATTAAGTTTGAATCTGCGATTCAGTCGCAGCGAGTGCATGCTACGTTGCAACTCTAGTACGCGGCAATCGTGACAGATGGCACTGGAAAAACCCTCGTAGTGTTTCACTAGGTACCTTTAAACCTATTCACTTCATACTTTATTCTATTTCGAACACATTTTCTAAGGCAAAAGTTGTGGGATTGAACAATCGAAAAAATAGCGGTTTATCTTAATTTTATTTTATACCGAAAAAAATCCCTGTATTACGTCTTACGTCATATTTTTTCTCATCTTCTTTCAAACGTCATCCTTTTTCTTAAAAAGATTACATGTCATCAATGTCTGTAAATAAAAAGGTTTATTTACGATTAGCCATTCCCACAGATTAAACTTTTCAAATGTATGCAAACACGACACGTTCATGGCTACGTGTAAATTAATTAAAACAACTTACTTGAAAACTTGATAACATTCAATGTCAAACACCTGATAGTTTTCAGTATGAACACTGAATAGAATCGTAACTTCATAGTTGAACCAGCTATTTATGTAGGGACTGAAGGTTAGTACGTATTTCATGTTTATACTACCCGACTTCATTTTAAAATTCCCTCCTTGTATTAACTTCCTGAAAATTCGAGTTTAATTAAATTTAAGATAGTCTTCAGACTTAATAAAAAATTGTCTACTGAAAAGTATGAAACTAGAAAATATTTTCATCTGAACATGTTATTGATAGAGTTGGTAAGATGTTAGCTCTGGTCGTAGGCCAGTTTTCCCGAAAGCTTATGCTCGCTTAGTAAATATATTTTTTCATGGTATAAGACCGACTGCTACGCTAGAGGTCTTGGGTTCGATTCCCAGGTCGAGCAAAAAGTGTTATTGGGTTTTTCTATGAAATTCTCAGTAACAGCTCGGAGTTAGGATTTGTGCCCGGTTAATGGCAATAGGCTCGCCCCCTATTACATGGGACCTAAAAACATACCGGCGAACTGTGGGTGTACATTGTTACACCTCTGCCTAACCCTTCGGGGAATACAGGCGTGATGGTATGTAAGACCATGGTTTTCCTCTTAATAACAATTTCAGATAAGAATATTTTCTTAGGTTGAAAGTTTAACTGCCCCCTTGGTTTCGTGGTCGCAAGCGCGACTGATGAGCGTGGGGTCTCGGGTAAGATTCCCAGGTCGGGCAAAAAGTGTTATGTTTGGGTTTTTCAATTAGGATTTGATCAGTAGCAGTAGCACGGAGTTTGGAAGTTGGTGGTGTGACACCCCCGTGTCTGGGAAAGCACGTAAGGCTGTTGGGCCCGTCTGTCATTCGTAGATCTTTGACAGTCGTTACGGATAGTAAGAAGCCGGGAAGTCTGACAACGAATCTAAAAAAAGGGTATCGTGTTGCCCAGTAACTGGGTCGTGGAGGTCAGATAGGCAGTCGCTCCAGGTAAAACATTGGTATTCAGCTGCATCTGGTTAGACTGGAAGCCGACCCCAACATGGTTGGGAAAAGGCTAACCAGATGATGATGACTTTTCAGTAGTCGGGTTTTACTTTACTTATTTTTTATTTAAAGTATGTTGGGTTATTAATTATATACATTTTTGAAATATGCTTATAAATACCTTTCATTAGACACCAAGCATGATAATTATGACTATTATTTTATATTCTGGTTACGTCTCTTAAGTTCAGTGTAAGTCGCCATTTTGAATTCAATGTGACGTCACATAGTCTATAACCAGCGGGTGATAAGGACGCTTTCAAAGATACCTTGTTTGTCGAATTATGATAAGTAGTTGAAGTGAAGGAACAGATGAACACCCACATACATACCCATATTAAAGTTTTTAAGAATGGAGAGATGGATGAGTATATGTTTGTTACTCTTTCACGCTTAAACGCCTAAATGGATCAAGATGATATTTAGCTCGGAGATAGATTGTAGTGTGGAATAACACATAGGATACTTTTATCCAGGAAAAATGTACGGTTCCCGAGGGATAAGATACAAAATTTTACGCGAACGAAGTCGTAGGCAAATGCTAGTTATAAATATTTTAAACATAACCTCTTAAAAAATCCTATGTACCAAACCCTTCGCATGTTGACAAAGTAAGCTTTTAGACGATAATCCCACTTCATACAAACATTTCAGTGGAATGTTCCCGATGGGCATAAAATTGACGGCCTCAAAATGTCACGAGTATAACTAGGGTTAACGCTTGAAAGTACCCCTACATTAGTGAATATACACAGCTCATGTTTCATTAATAGTGTTCGTTTTTTATTTTCATAATAAAACCTGTAGGTTATTTTATTCACGAAAATGTGATTTTTTTTATAAGCTTTTTTCATTCTAGTAAACGAAGCTAGTAAAAAAGTTAATTCGATGTTCGTTTTTTATGTAATACTAATTTTGGGGACTTTATACACTGAGAGATTAAATAAAAGCTCAATTCAGCGTTTGATCATACACCAGTGTAGTATGGAGATGCGTGCGCATGCGTTCAGCATTCCTTGGTTGAACGGATGCTATCCAAGATTGGCGATTTCTATGAGTAAAGCTGAATAAATGTAGTTAATCCCTTACAACCTGAGCCCCACGTTTTTTTTATTTCTTCTGTTCTCTAATGTAGTCATTAGAAATAAAACATTTTATTTTTCATAATCTGGTTCATTGTAATCACCTAAGTCTTCTCTCCAATTTATTTCTTTCTTCTTTATCGTGCTTCCAAGTGTTCATACTTTGAAAGTTGAACACTGTATAAACATACATATTGTTCTCGGAAACTACTGATAGTTTACAAACAGCCCTTGGAGGGGTTCTGTTTCCTAATTAGTCATGTTTGCCTAACCCTGATATTGTTCCACATAGCGAGTAATATGTGACATGGAATATTGGAAGTCCGAAGATTTGATAACTGTATTCATACATTATGTTTGCATAATTCAACAAAATGTGTGGAGCAGCTGATTTTCGCTATTTCACACCATCACCATCACGGCTGTATTCCCCAGAGGGTTAGGCAGAGGTGTACCAATGTACACCCACAGTTCGCCGGGATGTTTTTAGATCCTATGTAATAGCTACTCACCCCCCTTATTAAAGTTGTTCATAATGAACAGTACAATTACTACTTGTCCGTTTTCTGATAAACAAAACTTAACTACGAGGTATAACTACATTCAATTATATATTATTTCTTGGGTTCAAAAGTGCCTTTTAATGGTAAAATTGAAATAAATGATTTACCTTTGACTTGAAGTTTGTATATGAATTATTATAATATGTACTTCTAACTTTTGACTATTGAGGCCTCATTAACTTAAGAACCACTCAACCGTTTTAATAATTATTAATAATAATTATTTTCTTTATTCATAAGTATATGTTCGAGTATTTATTGATCGTGCAGATCAGAAGCAATAAGCACAGCTAATCATCCATATTCAGCCTGTATTGCCCGAAGTGTTAGGCATAGGTGTACCAATGTACTACACCCACAGTTCGCCGGCGCACCTAATCAAGTTTATTGTATGTAGATACGACTAGGTACTTATTTGTATTTAAATTTAAAAAATGTATTGCTCGTGCAAACCTGGAAAATGAAAGGAATAGGAACAAAAACATTTTAATTCAAAATCAATGAGAAAAGGAAACCAAGAAAGTGTCTCAAGCCCATTTTCATAACTTTCAATTCGTATCTGAACGAAACGCGTATTTTTCAAACTATAATAATAATACCAGCTTATTACTGTCCCACTGTAGGGTACTAAGGGCCACTTCTCATAGAGAGAAGGCACGAGCATTGATCACCACGCTTCCTCAAGTCGGATTGGCGATTTGAGACTTATTAAGTCAAGGTTTAGTCATGAAGTTTTACATTCATATACTAATATTATAAAACGGGTAACTTATTTGTTTGCAAGAGATAACCTCTGGAAGTATTGGTATGGTCACAAAAAGTCCTTCATGGCTAGAAAGCTTCACTAGCTCTACTGTCATGTTTTATTTGACTTCCCTTGGACGAATTCACGGCCAGCAGCAAGTCATTTCTAACAAAATCAAATGGTAATACAACATTGGTTGAATGAAAAACCATTATTTACCACAGGTCCGTATAAGAACTTTAAACCATTTGGTGTTGATTAAAAAATCTCATTATTTACTCAAAGCTATGTTTAGATATTTCAACTTATAAAACATTGGTTTCTTCACTCGCAATATGTACTGACTGCCCCTTTGGTCTTGCGGTCGCAAGCGCGACTGATGAGCACGGGTACCTAGGTTTGATTCCCGGGTCGGGCAAAAAGTGTTATTGGGTTTTTCCATTACGAATTTCTTAGTAGCAGCCCGGAGTTTGAAAGTTGGTGGTGTGACACCCCGTGTCTCGAAAAGCACGTAAAGCCGTTGGTCCCGGCTGTCATTCCTAGATCTTTAACAGTCGTTACGGATAGTCAGAAGCCAGAACGTCTGTCAACCAGTCTTACCAAGAGGTATCGTGTTACCCAGTAACTGGGTTGTGGAGGTCAGATAGGCAGTCGCTCTATGTAAAACACTGATATTTAGCTGCATCCGGTTAGACTGAAAGCCGACTCCAACATAGTAGGGAAAAGGCTAAGTAGATGATGACTCTAAACTAACTAACTAAAGAATTTTGTTTTTGTTTTTTAAGTAGAGAGCTACTTAAAAAACAAAAACAAAATTCTTTAGTTTACAGCCATTGTAAAATTACTTGTCTAAAAGGATTTAACTCCCAGGAGCAACAATAGTAGGTTCTTACCTATACAAAGCAAAATTAATTTAGTGTTACAAACTTAGATTATGCTGAGAGCTAAAATATCTTAGTCAGTGAGAAATTTACTTAAAGTAAACCATCTTCGAAATTGTTTAAAATAACATTAACTTACCTACATCGTGTAGAAATTGAATTAGTTTCACGAAGATGCTAAACCTTAAGGCCTTTTGAATCTATGCTCAGGAGAATTCCTAGATTATCAGAGTAACTCTCTATACAAAATTATATTATTTATAGATAATCAGAACCCACAAAGTTTCTATCGACGTAAATCGTTTAAGCTATAATCAGATTTTTTTTAACATACCATCACGCCTGTATTCCCCAGAGGGTTAGGCAGAGGTGTACCAATGTATACCCACAGTTCGCCGGTATGTCTTTAGGTCCCATGTAATAGGGGGCGAGCCTATTGCCATTAACCGGGCACAAATCCTAACTCCGAGCTGCTACTGAGAAATTCATAGAAAAACCCAATAACACTTTTTGCTCGCCCTGGGAATCGAACCGAAGACCTCTAGCGTAGCAGTCGCGCTTAGGACCACGAGGCCAACGAAGCAGTTACTAGGCCAGCGAGGCAGTTGGATTAGATTTTTTTTAAGTCAGTCAAAAACAGCTCATAAATTTTGCTTTAGTGGCTAGGGGTCAATTATTGTAAGAGGAAATTCTATTAGGTACAATTAGGTACACAACTGTTTTTGTCAAACCAAACCACCTGATTTTTTCTTTTTCATGTTTATTAAAAACGATACAAAAACAAAAGACAACGAAATCGAACACTGCTGTTTTTGTAATGTTTTTATTTAAAGGTGTGTTTAAAATACCTACAGCGTGGTTGTTCCATTTTTAAATGGCGATAGAGTAGCTATTACTCCGAAGGTAAGCCGGTAGGAATCTAGTTGTATGGAGTATTTGCTACTAGTCCAAGTATTTCGTGCACCACCTCATATACAAGATCAAGTCAATATTGATTAAATTTGTTTGTTCACTAAGTTTGCTGCTCTGTCAAGTTAGGAGCTCATTCTTAGAAACCGCCACCATACTCGGTTGCCAAATTCCCACATACCCATAATTTAAGGAGGATACAGTTCAGGACCTTGACGTAATTTATCAAATGAACAAACATTCTGGCAACATTTCCAAATTAATTAACTAATAGAAGCTGACTTGGATTAATAGTGAACACGTTTATACGTATTAGATGTGTGATGTATTTACTGAACATTATTATGCGACAGATATTGATATCATACTAAAGTAATGAACACAAATACAGTCACGGTATTAAGGAAATGATATACTGAAGTTACTGTATAGAATTAAATTGTCATTTATAATTCCAGTTAGATTCTGTATCTGGGTGATCAAAGTCATAGCATTTATTTCAATTAGACCATTTACAGGCACTTTTGAATTGTCAAGAAGTTACAGTTTAAGGTTGAAGCTAGTTGCTTGTGCCAAAACGTAGATCTCTAATCGTACGTATCTCTAAACGTAGGTCATATTGTAAAGCTACGAAAGTCAAATTTTAAGAGGAAGTTAGTCGTGTGATACATCCGTTTCTCGGAAAGCACATAAAATCGTTGGTCCTGCGCCTGATCTCTCCCCGGTTGTTCTCCGAGTTGGATAACCGTCCTATCGGACTTTGAGAGTTAGGGAAGAGATAGTGCACCTGTATTTGCGCACACACTTGTGCACTATAATATCTTCTGTGTACTTGGCTATTCTTTACTAGGATTAGCCGTTGTGACCGAAATCAGTCTGAAGAATCAGAATCAGTCTGAAGAATATATTACAATGTAAATCTTAGTGCTAAAAGCAATCACATTAAAATCCCTGTTTTCAGTAAAGGTGCAAGTAAAAATGTAGACTCTGGAATTAAATGGATGTATCTATGTATAGATAGCTGTAGGTATAGTAATATTGTAACTATCGCATTCAAGTTCAGATAGTTGTGATTATGAACTCATGAATTATGTGAACCACCTCCCCAGAGGAGTTATTAGCACTAGTGTTAATAATAATATGGAAATTTTGTAAATGCCAAATAATATCTATGTGTATTTGTTTATTAATCCCTGGAGAAACTAAACTCACGCCGAAAGACTCCAATTCCTAAAAATAGAATTATTCAAATATGAGATCAAAATCCAATATCAAATTTAAAAAAATACATTTATCTTTCAGACTTCAAAATCTAAATTATAACCTCAAAAGATTAGCAAACACACTTTAATTTAATCCTCCTAAAAGCTAATAAATGGTTAAAAGCAGATAAAAATCAGGCGGAAACAGATTAACTACAGCGAGATCGCAATTTGCAATTAATCGTCCCTTTCAAAGTCTCCTACAGCAGCGGGTAGCTTTTTTCCTACCTCTACGAGCTCGGTACGGTAATCCACAAAACAATGGCTGCCACTTTTAACTCAATATATGGCCATTGAACAGGCTGCATACAATAGAGGCTTGGATTAAGGACTTCAGACAAAACCGCTTTCACACATCCTATTTTATAACTACTATGTATCTACTACCTTTTAACTTTGCCTGACTGCCATGTACCCAACGCTTAGCCAGCATAAAGAAAGTTGTTCTTATCAGAGATTGTGCTGAAGCGGAAATTAACAACAATGAGTAATACTCATCGCCGGTGGCGCGTGTGTAGGTGCCCTAAGTGTACAAAGCGCTGCCGAAAAAGGCTCATTGTCTAAAGTATCTCGACGAGGCCGTCAGACAAGGTTAAGTTGCTCATCTCACCTTGTTAAAGATTGCTCACATTCAAGTACTCATACCTACCTACGCTACCTACTTACAGACATCCTTAAGGAAATTGCTAACCAGCTTCAAACGGAAAATAATGAAGAAAACGGAAAACATCGAGGGAACGTTAGTTACGTCCTTTCTACGACTTGTTTATTTTTTCTAAGCATGGTACATCATTTAATGACTTGTTCCGCTCTGGCTGGAGCGGAAGGGAGCGTCAGGCTCTTACTGACTAAAATCCATGCGTGTTCGTCCCCTTTGGGTTTCGGGACCGCGGTTACTCTTTTAAACAAATTCCACAACTCTGGCAGGTTCTCCGTATTACTGTATTATAAATGGTAAGTGAATTCAAAAATCTGTTGGCTTTTTATAATATAAACAATGACGTAATAACAGCGATAAGAATGTCCAAATGACGCTTTTTACGTTCGAAAGGAAACAATCAGTCAAATACCTACATTTAAAAAATCCATTTGCACGAAATAAAAAACCAATTAATAAGTTGGAACGTTTACTTACTTACTATTAATAACTAAGAAATGTTAAAGTAAACTTAATTCTCAGAATTACATTAAAGATGGATTGAGTTAGTAAAATATTTTCTGAAAGTGGAATTAACCAGAGTTCAGGTTTAAACAGCTAAGAGGATAAAATTGGATTATCTCATCCAGAAATTAAAATTATACTTTGAGTACATTAAAGATATTATAAGGGAAGTGCTTTCAGATCTTGAACCTTTCTCCCGCTCATGTAGGTACTGGTAGGTAGATATAGGGATCTTCTTTTGACCAAAATCTATTAGCATTCCGAAGCCAGATGTCGGAAAATCCTTGGCCTGAACTAAGTTTTTATTATGCGAACGTAATTGTTCCAATCTGTCTACTTCGCTTGCTTTCGACACCAAGATTTTCCTTGCTGTTTTTTTTTTTTTTGGTGGGTGGGAAATCATCAAATAACTTCTCCCGCCCTGGGCGGGGCGGTAGGGAGTGTCAGACTTTTACTGACTAAAACCCACCCATGTTCCTACTTGTGCCCTTTGCGTTCCGGGGGCGCGGTATCTCTTGCGAACAACCCGCAGCCTTTCCTTGCTGTTAAGCTATATTTTATTAATTGTATAGGATCTTATAATATTTTATTAGTAGGTATGGATAGAATATTTTTCATTTATTCAAGAACTAGGTGTACCTACTTACTGAATTACTTACGTGTATTCAGCCCTAATTAAATCTTTTCTTTACATCACCGTACAAACTCTCTAAGTAATTAAAATTCTGAATATTTTCTAGAAAACTTTGAAACAGTAGGAACCTATTCTTAAACAATCGGTAAATAATTGTGTTCAGTGTTTTGAGCTGTAGATACTCACAATTACTACCTACTGAAGAAGATAAGTTAAAGCATAACTTTTTAATCAGGCCCGATACAAATGACGTAGGAACTAGATAATTCAGCTTCCCATCGCTTTGCCATCAATCAGCCATTTTTTGTACGGCAAAGAAATACCCCATACTTAATGATTCCTTTGTATGATCCTCGCAGATGTATGCTTGAGATAATCCCCTTTAAATTACTTCCAATTTCTGCTCATAAATATTTATAAGACGTGTCCCAATAATTTATCACGTTCCGCGCCCGATTAGGATAAATCAGATTAGAGATATACCTTATTTGGAAGCTACGAAGCTTGGTACAAACAGGATACTTACTGTGAAATATATTTTCGTGTTATGTAAATTTTCCAGAACAGTACCTACTCACCAGAATACATTTTTAGGGCCGAACGTGAATTCCGTGATTAAAGTTACTAAAACGCTTTCTTTTTCATAGACTAAGTAGAACGAAATAAAAAAAGAGAAAACACGATACAAGTCAAGGCCAATTCTAGTAATTAAAAACGTTTAAAAATCTAGTCTCAATATTAGCCGCCAACAATGTCAAAAGCTGTAGGTAATTTTGAGTTATTTTTTGGTAGATTAAAAAATAGATTAGATTGCGATCGTTTCTTTAAATTGGTTGAATGCCCCTGGTATCCACAAAAGCGAATCTAAAAAACGTTCATACTAAATCATTATAAGAAAACCTACACCATACATCATTCTCGTAATAATATTGCACAACAGTGCAATAACTTCATTGTCCACATTCATTCCGGCGGCGTTGTACATATGACGTCGGTTAGCCGCAGCATCCGTGATCAGAACTCCTAAGCATTGTCCTTGTGTCCACACACGTCGCCCGCTGACACCCACTGTCGCCAGTGTCCATGAGACACCTAATTTCCGTGCCGTTCGTGACTACACGTTCGCTTTTCACCGAACTATGTCTGCATAATTAATTGGTTACGACAATGTCTGCAGCTTCGTGAATAAAGCGGTAATTTAGGGACTAACTACACTTATTCAGTTCAATTCAGCTTTTGCCTATAGAAATCCAGTTTTTTATCGTCCGTTCAGACGTGAAAAGCTAAACTCATTGCGTATGCAACTCCAAACTAGACTGATATTGTCTATGGACTAAACCAGAATTGAGCTGAACAAGTATATTAAGTCCCTACCATGAAACATTGGAAATTCTAGCTCGATGCTGAAATGTCTCAAAAGGGATCGGAATAAATAAAACTTTGAATGCATTTAGAAGTTTATTCAAAATACGACAATTGCCATTTGTTTTCCGTGGTACGCAATGTCATTAAACTGCTGTATTTGTAAGATTCGCCCATAAGATTAGACTAAAAACAAATTTCTTTGAATCTGTTTTGAAATTAAGTTCCATTATTCGTATTTGTTTGAAACTTTTCTTTGCATCTGCTTGTCTGACACAAGCTCAGCTCCATCGTACGATTTGAATTTCCCAAACAATTCATTTGTGGAAATAGGAAATTGAATATAAAGGTTTTTAAATAATTATGTTGCTATAATTGCTAAATGTCTGATGTGGAAACACTAAGCTATTATCACTACATTTTAGTCCCTTAGTAGCTTCTCGACCATAGCCAAATAAAAATCCATGATTTGCTAGGAAAAACGCAACAGTTCAGATACAAACGAATTAAACTGTCATAATATTCCTAAAAATATTTCAGAATGTTAAATAGCCGATTGTATCAAACAAGACTTATTTACTTAGTAAATTTTCATGCAGCCCTTCATAAATAATTCATTGGCACTAGTGACCTTACTTCGACAAGTTTGTATAGGAAGGAAAGGGTTGTGAAGGATCCTTTCCGTCGATTGCTATAATTTGCCAGTCGTTAGCTCATTCAACCTTGCAAGCAACCCATTACTTGTGTTTATCTACGCATTTCACTTCGTAGGAAAAAGTGCGACGGTATTTTTTGGGACTCAGTATACTACTGCATAATTATAGCTTGTGGTTCACCTCGGAAACTGTTCGATGTTTCTTTAATTCATATAAAAAGTCTGGCATGACATTTTGGTCCTTAGAAGCTACACTAAGTAGTAAGGAAGATGTCTATCATTCTTGCTGTTGTCAACAATCAAATGCAAACTTTGAAAATATGGTCATTACACAAATTCATTCAATATATTATCGTGTCTGTGGCATTTAAACTATTTCGCGAAATTCTGAATAGGTGTGTCCACTTATTTCTATTTTTGTGTGGGATCGATAACGTACACACGTGGCAGTCGACAGACAATATTTTTTACCTGAGTGTACTTATATTAATTCTAGTCGTCAGTTATTTGATCTTCGATTTTTGAAAACCTCGCAAAACGGTAATGAAATTTCGATAGTGTCAAAAATAATTAATGAAATATATTTATCATTTTATGATATTTATAGGTACCCACTGAAGAGATGAAGATCAAAATAGAAGTCATATCTAGCCTTTAAAAACTTTTTTATCTATGCTTGTCATACATCAGAAATGGTATGGGATCCACAAAATAAATAAAATTATTAAATTACCCAAGTTATCCTACCCAAGTTTACCTTTCGATCATGAATCCGATATGTAGAAACAAATAACACGAAGTAATTACTTTAATTGTTCACAACGAAATGTAATTAATTATTGTCAAAAGAATTTAATATATCATTTCAGATTTATCACATCGGGGTCGTGGCTTTAAACCATTTATTTACACTCTCTGTGATTTATTTCGAAATAACCTCTTCGTCATAAATAACGAAAATGAAATTCATTAACAATCTTTCAGATGCAATATTTTTCTTCTGTGGCTTATAAATTAAACATGTTTTCACGTCAAGTTGTTTGATATTAATTAGAACCAAAGCTTGAACCACGTTGCTAACGTAATTGAACTTATTTTCTTTTGTTATTCTGGTTTGTTTTTCAAGAATTTGAAAGCGAAGCCTTATTTGTATTGCTGGAATCTACTTCCGCTATATTTTTGTTGGTAGAAATCGTACCATGCGAGTTGCTAGCCCTTAAGGTACACTCGAGGATTCATAAGGATGGTTTTCCCCCCTAAAGAAGGGTCTAAGGTTGGTTTTTTTGACCCCTTGAGATTTCAATTTTATGTCATGCAGCTTCTTTTCCTATTCATGACATGACTTTTGCCTCTATTTACAATCGCGTTTGTCTCAAAACCGCCAAATTTTATGTAACATTTATAACAATGTGCACAAAGTACATATTTGAACTTGATCTAAATATGTAATTAGGTCAGAACAGCTGTGTTTGCCCGTGTTACGCTCCCCAGAGGGTAAGCAGACCATTAACTATTTCAGCGGTTCAGGTGCGGAGCGGAACAAATTCTAACATTGTTGAAAATAAATACGCAGAGCGCTTGAATGCTACACATGGTTGATTAATTTTCAGGAAATTTTACCGAAAACGTTTGTTGGTTCGATTGCGAATATGAATAGTTTGCTTTTCCCCAAAGTGATATTAGTAAATGCATTATCTGTTGCTATTTAACCAATACATATATTACACCGCCTGTGGGGTGCCACGGCTTCAACCGCGTGGAAGTCAAGTATACCGTAAAACATATCCCATGGCACTCGGCAATAGCTTTCTATCAATTAAATATTTTTGTAATTGAACCAGTACTTCTGGAGATTTCTTGAAAACAAAACAAAACGGTCAAATTTTTGTTCTATGTCATTAGTATTATATAGATATTGCATATTCATGTGCTGTTTAGAAAGAGAACATTTCTCTGAATTATATTTAACTGCATCGTTAGCCTAGTGGTCCTAAGCGCGTCTGCTATGCTAAAGATCTTAGGTTCGATTTCCAGGTCGAGCAAAGAGTTATTGGGTTTTTCTATGAAATGCTCAGTAGCAGCTCGGAGTTAGGATTTGTGCATAGTTAATGGCAATAGGCTCGCCCCCTATTACATGGGACCTAAACGTACCGGCGAACTGTCGGTGTACATTGGCACACTTCCGCCAAACCTTTCGGATAATACAGGCGTGATGGTATATGATATTTCAAATTAAAAATGATGAGAACACCTACGGTGTTTAAACCCTGGCAATTTTTGTACGTTTTAAGTTGTAGATGATACTCCTCTCCTATTCTTCTATCCACATGAATTTTGACCTTGAATAACTGAGTTGTTTACTGAGAAAACTAGTCGATTCGGGTTGTTTTGCTCATATTTCCTGACTGGGATAAAAACTTGCTGAACTTATCTCTCTGCTATATTTTATTATAGTAACATTACAAAGCTATGCTTTCATAGTGTTTGTATTACAACTTTTTTGATCTAACTTCATGAATAACACTGACGGGATCTTTGGGAAGTTTGTCTTTTGTTTCAGGTACTGTACATAACGTGAACTTGTTTCCAATATTTATGTGTCTCAAAGCGAAGTATTTTGAAAATAGAAAACTTAAATTGGAGTTAGGGATCAAAGTGTTAAGTAGCTTTGTTAGTACCAAAGTTTAAACGGTACCTACTTTTCTGTTGTAATGTATTTCTCCCGACCGAATTTCGAATTTGGGGGCCAATCTCAATGGAGACTTGCCAAATAGATATGTAATATAGCGTAGGTACAAATCTGTGTGCAAACACAGGTGCACTCCCGATTCTATGACTCTCGTAGTCCAATGGAACGGCAATACAAAACCGGGAAGAGATCAGGCGCAGGACCAACGGCTTTTGATGCTGTCTGAGGCAAAATAAAAAGAGATAATGATTAAATGGGCCAAAATGCCTGCTACATGCTGAATAGACAGCTAGGTCGAAGAACAAAAAAATGGTGCCCATATTATCATTTCGTTAGGATTTGGCAAGAAGTACAATCAAGACCCATTAAAAAGGGGTAGACATTTGTTCAGCCGTAAAAAATTATGAGTTAATTAAAACCAATGGTTATAGCATAGTTTACCTACCAACTATGAAAGTGGTCATATTCTATTTCAACAATAACTAATGAACTAAAATAATGTGTTACTTAACACATAAAATCAAAAACAGTACAAATAATAGGTATTACTAATGAATACATTCCCAATATTTTCTTTTTTTTTTCTGTTTTAGAAAACGTGGCCCCCACATTAGGAATTTCTCCTGGGTCGTGGGTGCGTTTACAAACAAAAAAAATAAAAATAAACTTATAAACTCACATACACAAACAGCCAGATCCGGAACCACTATCTGTAAGGTCATATTATAACATATAAATATTTGTTCCGTTCGGGTATCGAACCCGCGACACGCAGCACAGCAGTCGATCGCTCGGCCACTGCGCCAACCATGTCGTCATATTAATTATTGTGTATGTAATTTAGGTAGAGTCGCTGTCGCCCAACAGCTGCCCTGCAGGTTTATTATTATTTTCTGTTTCTAGCTTTTATAAATTTTTATTCTGTTTGCATTGTTATGTACGAGTAGTTATTAACTATATTGTGCATGCTGTGCACCTATTGAAATACCTTTTATTGACTGATTTTTGTATGTCATGATTTGTGTATCCAACATTCATTAGGAACTTAATAATAAATATTATTTATAAGCTGAGAAAGATAAACAAATTAAGTATCTTGACCTGGCTCGCGAGGTTGTCGATATGTGGGATGTGAGTACAGCAATCATTGTGCCGATAGTCGTGACGGCTAATGGCGTAATAGCCAAGAGCCTCGACCATCACCTGAGGAGGCTCTCGTTTGGCAGTTGGATCAAGGGCTTGATTCAGAAAGCGGTACTCATAGACACGGCGCGTATAGTTAGGAGATTCCTTTCTCAGGAGCCCTGACTACCGGTAGCTTGGACCCTATTCCCGATACCGGTGGGCTACTATTTTTTATATTTTTAAATGTTTTTTATATTAATATTTAAAAATGTAAATTATATGTGTATAAAATAAATAAATGGAATATTATTTTTAATATTATATAACTGCCTCGTTGGCCTAGTGGTCCTAAGCGCGACTGCTACGCTAGAGGTCTTGGGTTCGATTCCCAGGTCGAGCAAAAAGTGTTATTGGGTTTTCTATGAAATTCTCAGTAACAGCTCGGAGTTAGGATTTGTGCCCGGTTAATGGCAATAGGCTCGCCCCCTATTACATGGGACCTAAACATACCGGCGAACTGTGGGTGTACATTGTTACATCTCTGCCTAACCCTTCAGGGAATACAGGCGTGATGGTATGTTATGTTATTATTTAGTGAAACATCAAAATGTTACAGTGAAACGGCAAAAATTGTAATAACCTATAAGGTTTCCAAATATGAATAACATCAGACGTATCACATTCTCGGAAATCATAATTAATTCAAATGGATTTGTCTGTTACACCTGAATTTTCTTTAACATAGTACCTACACACAGAAAAGGATTAATTTGGCTGCGTGCCAAAGAACCCTTATTACTAAAAGGTATATCTAACTACCGAATCCCGTGTAATAAATCATGTATACCCTTATCGCCTAGGGTGTCCAAACTCTTATGAACCGCGACGTTTTAATCTGGAAACAAAACCTATTGAGAAGTGCTCAAGTACCTACTTACCTCACCAAAGACCCTTAAAATACATATAACAAAGGTGGCGATATATTCGTCACCTGAACAATACGAGTTTTAGAACCATTCATTCTAATGTATTAAAAATAAATCTTTCTTTTGTATAGCATCCATTTTCCACACGCGGTTCATGATTTCATGAAAAACATGTAGGTAACTGAATATTGTATAGCTGTAGACAAAGCTATACAATATTCAGTTACCTACATGTTTTTCATGAAATCATGAACCGAACTGATTAGTTCTACTGATTCGATTAAAAAGTATTTTCCTAAGAAATTAACAAGTGTACTGCGTATAATATATTTTTTCTCGTCGAAGTATCGGTATACAAATCGAATGCTGGCTATTTCTCGATTCTCCCGACTCGTAACCTATTTTCAAAATATTATTGCAATATTCTTTGAGAATTCACACCGGCTTGCGGCTGTGGTATTGGCACAAGCTACACGTTTATCGCATGATTGAGATATCATTCTTTACGTCTATCATACTTCGTTTCAGAATTGCTTATTGGAAGGAGTTACTTATTGTCGGGAAATGTAATGTATATAGATTACTTATATAAGTACAAAGTATGTTTTTCGAAGAACCTTATCTCTTTTAAATTGGTTTTCTGTATGGATATGTTTCAAGAACAAAACTTTGTAAATCTTAAACATTTTTGTGTAGAGTAAATTCTATCACTACAATTAACCCTTGCAGTTTACCGGCATATCAACGGCCATATACATCATTCAAATGCTCTGCTACTGTAAAAGATGGTACTCACTGGTGGTCCACTGTGAGGGCCCGCCGGGGCGGAGCGACCAACGCCACGGGCCACGCCGCCTGCACTAATGACTCCCTCACAAACTGCTCCCACGAAGGTGAAGTTCCTACGACAAAGAAGGTTAGTGAATTAGGAGTTTTACTTACAAAAATAAATGAATCATTTTGTCCCACAGCTGGGCAATGCAGGCAATAATTTACGCGGACGAAGTGATGAGCAAAATCTGGTATTATTATATATCGAGGTTTCCTAACAATGGTCTCTTTCACCGATGTAACTTGTCCGTAACTGTGTCCTTGTCCGTATAAGTGTGCGAGTCTTGTATTTCACTTACAAACAAAAAGCCAAGTAGGTATCAGTACAATATCGAAGGTTGCAGGTTTTCCAAGCAAAATACAATTCTACAATCGCAGATGTTTGGGCTGTATATGTTCACGATTGATGTCACTTCTGGAGCACTAAAAACTCTTTTAGATATTCATTTTTTAATACCAGAGAGTCGATGTATCTATAAAGGGTTTTTACTGCGGCATTTAATCTTTCGTATTCCAAACTGTTCAAGTATTCTGTGAAATAACAATGTAGGTAGAACGAAGAAAAACAAGATGTATGCAGCTATTATTAAAACATGTATTCCAAGGCGATTGGCTTTAACTCTTGGCGTAACTAAGTAAGCAGCACGAGCAGCTCCATACACAAATGTTACGCATGTACGCTTCTCTTCCTTCCTACAGTTAAACTTTTTAAAGCAATGGAAGAAGTTTATATACATTTTCAGGGACCACATAAAATATTGGAAGTTCAAATTGACTTGGCCAATTGTTTTCAGCGTAATATATTATGTTCTAAAGGATTACAATGAATTGGCTTCTTTTCGTGATGGTTTTTTTTTAAGTACAATGAAGAATCTGTATAGTGCAGTCTGCTTTGCATTAACTGTTCCCTTTTAACCCTATCAGGGTTCCTGTATATATATTGGTGGAAATAACAGCTTTTGAATGGCGCTACGATTTAACAGCTGAAAAGTGAAAGGAGAAATAGAATTTTGAATACAAATGAAGCATTCATAAAATCGATTTCTTATTTAAACATCGACTCTATGAAAAAAGGAATGCCTTGTTCTATTATCCAACTTGCATTGTTATGTTAGTACATGTATACCTACTAAGCGTGTCGGATAGTTTAGTTGATACCTGCCATTTAAGGCCACTTAAGTCATTATACAAATTACACGCGATACGGTAACAATGAGAATCCGACCAAATGCTCCTAAACAATATAATTGATATTCAATTGATATTAACGATCGTTAATTGATAAGTAAGTATCTACAGTTTTGTGCTTAGTAAATAATGGCCTATATTAGTATGCACTTAGTAATTAATCTATTTGGTACAGTGCTTACAATTTTTTACCAACTATTTAAAGTAAGTAAGTAAGTAATTTAAAAAAAGTAGTACCAGCCTATTTTGGTTCCACTGCAAGGCAAAGGCTGCCTCACATACAGGGAAGCGTGGTGATCAATCCTCGTTATATTCATTAGGTATAAGTCTATGTTTCCTCACGATGTTTTCCTTTACTGATGTCAGTTAAGTCCAAAATATATATACCATCACGCCTGTTTTTCCCCGAAGGGTTAGGCAGAGGTATAACAATGTACACCCACAGTTCGCCGGTATATTTAGGTCCCATGTAATAGGGGGCGAGCCTATTGCCATTAACCGGGCACAAATTCTAACTCCGAGCTGCTACTGAGAATTTCATAGAAAAACACAATAACACTTTTTGCTCGACCTGGGAATCGAACCCAAGACCTCCAGCGTAGCAGTCGCGCTTAGGACCACTAGGCTATCGAGGCAGTTCGAAATAGAGGATGTCCAAAATAGACTTAAAAAGTATAAGTTAGTAACATAAATATTACGGAAACATAAAATATAGGAACGAATTACTTGGTTCTAACATACCATCACGCCTGTATTCCCCGAAGGGTTAGGCAGAGGTGTAACAATGTACACCCACAATTCGCCGGTATGTTTTTAGGTCCCATGTAATAGGGGGCGAGCCTATTACTTGGTTCTATTTGTCATAAAGTTTTTATTACTACGTTTATGCTGTTTACATTTAAATAAATTGGTTTATTAAGGTGCCTATCTTATTATGTGTATATATAAAGATAGGTAGGTATCTATTTGTAGTACCTAAAACAGGTTGGTACCTATGTACTTTT
This sequence comes from Caradrina kadenii, assembly GCA_947462355.1. Lineage (NCBI taxonomy): Eukaryota > Metazoa > Arthropoda > Insecta > Lepidoptera > Noctuidae > Caradrina > Caradrina kadenii. Next base: position 4,973,431 of record OX381674.1, read on the forward strand.
CCATGTAGCGCTCGAAACTATTCAGGCTACAAAACAAAAAGTCCACAAACGTTCTCTGCACGTTCGCCGTTCGGAACTATTCGACCCCCACTCGAAGTGGCACACGACGAACTCGATCCTTGACCCAGCCCGACACGACTCGTATTCAGGAACCGCGCAGCCAATTTTGGCATTAATTGAGTTTTCGGCTTTTAAAGCCAACGGCCTCAAAGTGCGACGGTCAAATTTAAACCTAACACTAGTGACTGGAGCCTTTGTAAGGCCAGAGTCACCAATTTGTACGGCCCAATAATAGACGGGAAATTCAATTCAAACATCTTTTGTTATTTTACTGTTTTTGTTCATTAGGTTCGTTCAGACCAGCGGGTTGAACGAAGAGAGCGTATTAATCGTTCACGGTGTTACCTCGCAGTAGTAAATTTTCATTTTGTTCAGTTATAAAATATTGCGGTTCGCGTTCCGTGCTCTACGTGTTGTTATTTTCGAGATGCTTTTGTTTTAAGGATGCATCAGGGAAGAGGGTTACTGTATATAAACCTATAAAAGTAATATACATATATTAAGACATTACTTTTATAATAGATATAAAGATTAGCCTGTTAGAGGTGTACAGCAAAGCAGACTAAACAGTGTGCGCCTGGCTTAAGTACCTACGTTCGCGGAGACCCTTTCTCATTCCCAATTCAATGGCTGCAAACAATCAATAAGAATATCCGAAAAACCGAATAATTAATTTTCAATTCAGCCGTTCAAAATCGAAATCAAATAAAACAAACAAAACAAAACGCCGCGTTCACACAACACCCTATTATTTTACTGTCTGCAAAAACTTAACAATTGGGAATCGTAATGGCTTTTCAAAAAACCTTTTTCAATTATAACTTTTTTTGCTGACTAACAAAACAGCGCATAGTCTGTAATTTAATTTGGAATAAGAAGACTACACTGAGCAAATTACACTTCAATTAATGTTAGTTTAGGACAAGTCGCCTACACTACTAAAGTTTAGTTACAATGCTTATTTAGGATTGTTAGCCCGACTCAAAGGGCGCAATAAAGATGCCCTTATCAAAACAAAGTAGTAAAGTGCGCAAAGCTTAAATATTGGAACTTACTAAGAGCTGAGCCAGCCAATCAGTGCCGTCCATTAAACAATTTTCTATCGATAATGGCTTGGGATATTGTATGTGTGTGTATAGAAACAACAAACTGGGTGTGAATATAGATATAGTGTTAAATAGAAATAGACGTCAGCACAAGGTAATGGAATTGATTAATTAAAATTAAAATCGTTTATTTGGAAACAGAAACAGATACAACAGTCAATATGCTCGATGGCAGCTGCAAAAGTTAAAACTGTTGCGCAATTGTGTATCACTTATATTTAAAGTTAGATATCAAAAATTAAGGTGCAGACTAATAAATTAACAATAGGTAAATGTTGTAGAGTTAAAATTGGTAGACTTTAACTAAATAACAAAAAACCGCATTTTCTCAAGTTGCTACATAGATAACCCAGCTTGCCATATCTATATTTCTCTACATCTGTGGTGTGAACAAAGAATGTAGTTCGCACTACGTGGCTTTGTTAAATGAACCGTAGGAAAATATCACCAGAATTTTTATTATGTGCGTGTTGTGTATGAGCTGGGCGGTTTTATTTTTTCTTATAGATATTTTTGGAATCATTTTTCTTTACCTTCGATCCGTTTTGAGCGATGTTCTCCAGGTAAATATATTTTTTTTGAAAAAAGAAATCATATCCTTTTGGCCGATTGTTCCGTCTCTGACATAGTTAGTTATTTTTATTGTTTTTTTTTTAAATCTAAATGCTAAGATTTATTTATTAATAAATGAAATCTAAATCCATAATTAAATATTTACAAAACTTATACAACTATACGATGCAGTGTTAACTTCAATCTTAATGTGTACCTATTTGGTGTTTATTTTTGTGTTTTTGAATTAACTAGAAAGTGAATTATTGACAAAGATAGCTACAATAAAGGAAGCCCAACAAAATAAAAATTAGGGCACAACATAATATCGATAAAAGAATGCTACAAAACTTTGAATATTTTGTTACCAAGGTATATCAACAATGAAAGACTACCGACCTAGAAAGAAGTCTAACAATAGCTTTCTAATGGTGAAGGAAGGTTGACAACGGCTAGCGTCTGTCTAGATAGACATAAAGCTTCAATAAAAAATCCAAAGCTAAATGGATTATTCTGTTCTTTTTAATATCAGTGAAATGGAAAAAATGAGTGCGAATGTTGCCTTAGTATTTTTCACGATAGATATTTCCATAGTTTATGAGTCCCTGGCCTCATATTATCCTACTTCATTTTCATAATTCCGTATATAGAATTAGAACATTCGTAAAAACCAAGGTCAATGCAATTGTATTCTTTATTTTTAGGTTTATAAGGTCAAAAGTAAGAGTCCAGCGAGCAGCTAATTCAGGTAAACGTTTATTTATACAGCAGCCACAAGTTTAAAACAAAGTTTCAAGGTAACGTTACTTTTCATTTTACGTTTGGCACATTCGGAACTTTGCAAATTAATAACAATTTGTGGAGTAACTTGCACCAAAAACTGTGAAAATTAAACAACAAGGCAGAATTTTAATCGAATTATGATTCAACTTTGAAAGTAATTAAAATGGATTCGAAATTGTTTATTTAGTTTTCAAGTTGCAGGTTTGATACCAATGTGACTTTTTGAATTTAGGTATTCGGTACTTTCTAAGTTTATCTTGGACATCACTACATCGACATCGAACTGCCCCCTTGGTCTCGTGGTCGCAAGCACGACTGATGAGCGTGGGGTCCCGGGTTCGATTTCCAGGTCGGGCAAAAAGTGTTATTGGGTTTTTTCATTAGGATTTGCTCAGTAGGAGCCTGCAGTTTGGAAGTTGGTGGTGTGACATACCCGTGCCTCGTAAAGCACGTAAAGCCGTTAGTCCTTGCTGTCACTCGAGGGTATTGACAGTCGTTACGGATAGTCCGAAGCCAAGAAGTCTGAAAACCAGTCTAACCAAGAAGGTCAGATAGGCAGTCGCTCCATGTAAAACACTGGTATTCAAATGCATCTGGTTAGACTGCAAGCCGACCTCAACATAGTTGGGAAAAGGCTAAGTAGTAGATCTTGGACATCACTAACATCTGTGGAGGAAAACGTCTTAAGGAAACTTGGACTTATAATAATAATTAATTTAGGTCTGAAATCGTGCCTTCTCTATACTCGAAGGGGCTTTAGTCCGCATTAGGACAGTAATAGGCTGGTATTATTTTATATTGTTATTTTAAGTTCAATATTTTTATGGCTGTACAAGGAACTAGAGTGTCAGCTGTAAGAATTCCCGTGCGCGACGTGACAGCGGGGAATGGGTGGGTATGTGTTCCGCATACAATATACAACGCTTGTGGGGCATGCATCGTTTGAGTGTTGTTGCGTTCGTGTTTCTTTCTAGTTTTGGAATTTCCTGAGTATGATCCCTATGTGTCTTCGATTTGTTAGCTTGCATTGTGAATAGGTTTAAAAAGAGTTCTCGTCATAACATAAGAATCCATTGTGGACGTACCTATTAACACATTTTGTTGAACTTAAAATATGAAGATCAAAGTCAAAGCATACATTTCAATTAAACCATACACTCACTTTTGAATTATCAAGGAATCGGTCTGTTAGTCACAAAGTTGAAGCTAGATGCTCGTTCTCAAACTTAGGTAGATCTCCATGGGGAAGAACAAGAAAGAAACTCGAAGGACTTTCTTTATAGTTAAGGTTTTACAAAATCCTATACATTAAAAGTTAGAATACCATTGTTACTCAGGTACCTAAAAGTTTAACAATATCTATATTACCCACGTGCGTTACCATCAAAGTAAATAAACAAATTCTCAAAACAATTAACATGAAATACCACGGCCCTAGGTATATCAAAATGAATTGAATTGGAAGTAATTTGTTGACAACATAAAACATTGTGCCCAATCAATAATGTCACTTTGAGCGGAAAATAGAAAACTTATCTTGTTTGTCACTCAACCGAAAGCTGACTGTGTACAAAAATGCGAGACAAAGAAATATCTACTCTTTGCTTGTTTTTGCATGTTTCACAAACGTTTTGTTCTATTACGACCTTTCAATTTTATTCATGGGAAAGAATTAACAAGCTCAACATTTATATTTAATTGGTTCGCCACATAATTATGTACTTACTTTTTTTCTAATTAAAAACATTCACTACATACATGTAATAGGCTCGCCCCCTATTACATGGGACCTAAACATACCGGCGAACTGTGGGTGTACATTGATACACCTCTGCCTAACCCTTCGGGGAATACAGGCGTGATGGTATGTCTAACATTCACAGCAGTTTTTCGCACTTGCGTCTACCGGAGAACTCCAAAAGGATTTTGATTTTACAGAGATAAAATAATTATGAACCAAGTTTACCAATATTTTTACGAAAATTTCGTTTTATCTTTCGCTGTACAACAATATGAAATATAAATACATGCTTAGAATAATTCCTTTGAAACTTAACTTGGCAGGAGGACATCTTAGTTTTGACAACAAAAGGGGTGAATAAGAGGATTGTTTTGAAGTTTTAATTTAAATAAGTAGCAGAAGTTTTCTCAGAGCAATGCATATTTAATTATAACGAAACCCTGACACTGTCAACCTCCGGAGAGTAATACAAGTTACCACTTTACGGAACACTCCCAGAGGTAGGAATAGCAATATTTTCACGTTAAAATATTCGCCGCAAAACAAATTGGAATAGTTCGGTCGCTAGATTTGTACAAATGCATGTAATAAATGGCACTTTGGATTTTATGTCCCACACATGCTGAAATAATGAAGAGTATTGTTAAACATTTCAAATCGTGAATAAAATAAAAATAAGTTCAAAAATTAAAACTTTACTGTAAAGTGTGAAACAAGAAAATATTTGTTATTTGTTAGTGATGGTAAATTTTATAAGTAGTTTAGAATTTATGAGGAACAGATGAACATACATACATACCGGTCAAAATCATAACCCTCCGATTTGTTTCACCATAGTCGTATAATAATGGTTACCTCAGATATAGTGTCGTCGTAATTTTATCTCCACGATATGAAATATATATATATAGTCTTATAGATTTATATATATATAGGAGTATTTGTTAATGCAAAATATCCCCTACTATGCTCAGTACTAACGAAGTACAATGCAAATTAACAGGAAGTAAAATAGTAATTCTATTAGCAGAAATATTGGCCTTATGATCAAAATAAATTTATAAGCCTATAATATATTATAATTTATAACTGCCTCGTTAGCCTAGTGGCCCTAAGCGCGACTGCTATACTAGAGGTCTTGGGTTCGATTCCCAGGTCGAGCAAAAAGTGTTATTGGGTTTTTCTATGAAATTCTCAGTAGCAGCTCGGAGTTAGGATTTGTGCCCGGTTAATGACAATAAGGTCGCCCCCTATTTATTACATGGGACCTAAACATACCGGCGAACTGTGGGTGTACATTGGTACACCTCTGCCTAACCCTTCGGGGAATACAGGCGTGATGGTAAATTTATAAGCGGATTCGACATTTCGTAGTAGGATACTCCTTAAATAAAATTATAATAACATCGGAGTTCTTAAAAATGAGATTTGTTTATCAATACTGTAGCAGCTAATTCTAACTTTTAAACTTATTTCAAATACCAATAGCCCATTGGTGTGTCTTATTCTACACTAGCTTATGCTCGCAACATCCTAATTTCCCAATTAATAATATAGCACCCAGGAATTTTCAGAATCGGATCAGTCGAGTTTCGCAGATTGATGCGTCCGAACAAACTTCAGCTTTATACTGTTAGTATAGATTAAACTCTGCACTGTATTCGTAACCAGTAAGGAATTCTCAGAAGAACTGCGTTATGCTCTGCTAACGCCGTGTTGACGACGCGTTCGTGTTCCACGCGCGCTCCAAAGAGATGTCAGCAATTGGAGGGGCCACTTAGGACCGATGCCTGCCGGGGCTGTGGGTTTTTCGAAAGAGATATCGCGCCTCCGGAACGCAAAGGGCACAAGAAGGAGCATGGATGGGTTTTAGTCAGAAGAAGTCTGACACTTCCTCCCGCCCTTCCTAGGGCAGGGAAGTCATTTGATGATTTTGAATCCATGAAAAAAAAATGCACTGCTAACACATCCAAGCATGGTAATCAATGAATTAGTAATAGGTTTCCAACAATTTTTTTAAATGGTTTTTGAAGTAGTTTTCATAGGTATGTAAATAGTTTCATTGGTTGCTTTGCAGTTTCATTTTCTTCTTTATTTATATTTCCCACTAACCACAAATCCGGGAAATAACAATACCTTATTTAAAGTTGGGACTAGGACATTTAAGCTGCAATACTTTTTAACGTTTAAAATGAAATAACAGGCTATACTTACTCGCCAACGGGAAGGGCAAGGAAGGGATTTTTTAGGATCCATAAGTCTGTTACTAACGCGTCTTAAACGCCTCGAGCAATTTGCCCATACAGGATAAGATTCGTTTTGGCGAAAATGTCACCGTGTGACGTCAGGGTACGAAATTGAATTTTGTAACCGTTAGCAGCCATTTTATAAAAATTAACAACATTTTGTTACGTCACACATCGTTATAGGATTTTATTTTGAGAACTTTGGCGGTAACTTGACTAGTGGCCGGGATGAGATCTTACGGTCAATATGGATTTCGTCAGTAAGTAGATTATTTCCCAAAATAATAACACACAAAGGAGATTTCCTCAAGTGTTTCAAAGGCGTAGTCTACGCGAGCGTAGCCGTAGCAATGATCAAGCTACGCCGTATCTCGACTCAAAGTGAAGCGTAGTGGTAAGGAATCCACCTACGCGATTCTTTAGAATATTATTGAATTATTATGAAATATTATATTTATTCTTATTTATTTTTTACACCTTCTTTGGTAGAACATGTAGCACGTACTCAAATTTAACACCATTGCATGCATCCATTTGTATTGTAATTTACTCATGTTAAACAAATAAATTGATCTTTATCTTTGAATTAATATGCTAATGCGGGTTTTTTTATATAGTGGTTTGGCAGAATTTGTATGTTAAATAGTATGTCAAACTGTTTATTCTTTCGACAAAGGATGGATATATCGGTAGTGAGTTGAAAAAAAATATGAAAGAAGTATGAAATTCTCAATAGCAGCTCGGGGATAAGATTTGTGCCCGATTAATGGCAATAGCCTCGCCCCCTATTATTTGGGACCTAAACATCCCAGCGAACTGTGGGTATACATTGTTACACCTTTGCTAAACCCTTCGGGGCTTACAGGCGTGATAGTTTCTGTGAGTTATATTTTAGCAGTTTGGTTGATATTTGCTTTAATAGCAACAGTGAAGCTTTCCAACAAACAATAGTACATAATTGATTCAAACTACACCATAAACAAATACTAATAACATTATATATACATTCTCCAGACCGATCCGGTCATGGCGACTAACCTCAGTGGTGGTATGTCATTATTTCAGTACAGAAGGCTAATCGAATCATTCTAGATATAAATTTCTAATGGTCGTACTTAGTATATACTAAATATTCTAGGTCTGAACACTGACAGCAAAAGTGGTATAACCAACTAAATTAGCTGGGTAAATAGTGACCAATACTAGTTACTCCCATCACAAAATCAAAGTCAAAGTCAAAGCATTTATTTCAATTAGACCATTTACAGGCACTTTTGAATTGTGAAGAAGTTTACATTTAAAAGTTGAAGCTAGTGGCTCGTTCCAAAGCGTATAAAATATATGAGAAGTATTTGCAAATGATTTATACTGAACTGTTTCTATCTTCTTTGGAAACCCCCCTTGGAATTTCGATGTTTTTAAAATAAATGTTTTCGAATAAATACATGAAAAATGTATGGGTAAATATTAATTGCCCAATACCTAGCTTATTTTATGTGCTGTTTTCAGCAAAGAATTGGTATACCCAAAAGACAATCTTATCTGCTTACAATCTTTACTAAGCTGAAGTTTGGTTGAACGCGCTAATTTCAGGAAGTACTGGCTTTATAACATCACGCTACGACACACAGGAGAGGAGCAGTAACCAGAGACGTAATTTAACGCGGGTGAAAAAGACCACGCAAACGAAGTCGCTGGCAGAAGCTAGTTACTAATATTATTCTCCCGACGTCTCAGAGGCCAATTTCAATGAAGTCTAGCCAGAAGATATTTAGGTGCACAAGTGTGTCCGCCAAGATAGGTATACACTTTTGTACCACACTCTCATAGTCTGATGGGGATATGCGACGCCACCGGGAAGAAATCAGGCACGGGACCAGAGGTACGACTGTGTCATACCGCCTAACTTCCAAAGCTCGGGCAGTTGAAAAAGAAAATGAAAAAACGCAATAACACTTCTTGACTATTACCTAGGGCAGCAGTCGCACTTGCGACGATGGAGCCAACGGGGCAGGTACACAACAAAAACATGCTAAAGTGTTTACCAGCAATAAATGCGAGGCTTAAAGGGTTGTTCCATATATCCTACTTAACAGTAAATACATATTCAGCAGCGATCATTTACGACCTTTATACGGGCAATATACTGCGCGTGGGTCAATGGGGTTTAATCCACATCAGCATAAAGGGTTTAATAGGCAAATACAGTAAAAAGAACACAACATTAGCTCCTGTATTCCCCGATGGGGTTGACAGAGATATAGAATTCACCCTCATTTCGTCAATTATGATAAAGTCCCAAGTTATGAAGGCGATTTTAGTGCCATTTACTTCATTATCTTGATTCTGGGTTGGTATAGAGTTTCTTATGGTAAAATCTTACCTCAGCCGGGAATTGAAGTCCATGCAATGCTTTGCTCAAACCGGTTTTTTTTAATTGAGCATGGGAAATCATCAAAAGACATTTTCCGCTATGGGCGGAGAGGAAGGGAGTGTCAAACTCTTACTGCCTAAAACCCATCCGTGTTCCTCCTGAATACCTTTGTGTTCCAGGGCCGCGGTGACTCTATAGAACAAAGTCCGCAACCCTGGCAGGCACAATAAAATGGGCTATGACAGCTACTCTGTGGTCATAATATACACACTATTAAATTATATGTCCTGTTCCCCATTCTCCGCACAAATGTTTATTCAAGCGCTGTTTTCGCTTCATTTTCCTCTCTATATTCATTTCTGTGAGCACAGCCGGTAATTCTATTCAAACAAAGATTTTGATTATTTTTGTTTGCGCTGCATCCGACGACGTAGGTGGTCGTATATTATGCAATTTCAAACAAACTCTTATACGCTTATTTTTAAGGCTAATCTAGGGTGCACTTTATTTGACAACACTTACTCTAACATAACTAATTTTTATGGGTTCTTACCTTAAAAGAACTAACTGAACCTTAATCATGAGAGGTTTGTCTCGACAAAGGAATTTGGATTTTAGTATAATCTTGATAACGCACATACATGTCGCTATTGTAGTCAAAGACCAAAAATGTATTCCTTTATTTTATGGAATGTCCCTAAAGTGTACCTATCTGTTTAGTGGCCAGTGCTTGTTTATTAGAGTATTTCACATTGTATCCCAAATAGCCCTTACACGTGGAACTATAATTGAACCCCTTATACTCACCACTTGTACTTAAAGTATATTTTATGTTTAAGTCAGTTTTACGCTCATAGGCGTCAACAACGGCTCGATATTTACTGCGGAGCCCGTGACTGATCCCCTGTGCGAGATTATTCAAAGAGGATTTAGGTACCATCCGTCTCTTTTCCGTCTATTGGATTTAAAAGAGACAGCACGTAAGACGTTGAGATGCCAACAGCTTGCAAACGACTGGCAATGGCTTAGAGAATTCCAATCAGCAGTTAGTCTTGGTTGGTATTTAAATAATTTTATTCAATAGAACTATGCATTGTTTTCTTGTTAGGAAAAGATTTTTTTGATTAATTTCTAGTATGTTTTACAACGGCTGTCATTATCTATTCACTACAACAGTAAGCAGCCTATAATGGTTCCACTGTTGGAACAAAGATCACTTCTATGTGTGAGGGCGTGTGTTCTTATCTACCATACGGACAGTGCGTCTTGGTGGAGACACAGATCGTGGTTCCTTCACCGTTTTTAGAGCAGTAATGCACCACCTTAAGGTAGACTGGTAGCAAATGCCTAAGGCAGTCCGCCTTTGTACGGTGTATTTCTTTTTACATTGGTGCATAAAGCTTTAATAAATAAATTAATAATGATGAAATAATAACACATCGACAATAAATAATGGTTGAAAAGGACATTGTTACGAAAATGTTTACCATGGAGTCGTCCATGATTCTAGAACACCATTTTTTTTTGATGATGAAATATTTTCGATGGTTTTAAAATAAAAATATTAACGGGCGCCTAGAATCATATATTAAATCCCTTCCTTCCGTTTTTCTAACAGTTTTCGTCAGTTTCTCCTTGAAATTCGTACAATACCTAGAGTAATGACAAGGGGCCTTACCGTAAAATTAAAAGGAAGATTAAAAAGTTACGTTTTGGCAAGGAATCTACTCTATGGCTCTAATTAACAAGTCAAATTACCGTCATCTATAATTACGTCCAAGAGCAGAAAGCAAATTTTCAAGAGTCGAATCCGTCTAGTAAACATATTGCTTGGATAGATGGATAGTCCTTGGAGGCGTCAACACCCGCATCACTTTAACATAATGATTGCTTAATTACTTGAGCCAAAGCCAATATCTTTCACGCTTGTAAAGTTGTAATTCTAGAAGGGAAGCCCAAAGGGGCCATAGTGATGAATAATATTCGGAATTTGGTAATATTATCCTGTGCCGATGAGTCGTCTACATTTGCGAAATGTTTTTACTACATACACTAAAGGGCATCTATTAATTTCAAAGACTGTTTTGACGGCTGTAAGTGTCCAACTACAAAATGAGTGTGCTTTATGTGCCGAAAGCGCATTATTTTTATGTCTGACTTATGAAACTGACAATTTATGAGATTAAAAAATACATTTTGAGCGTGTTGTGTACAGCAAATTTCCCATTTTTTTGCAGTTTTGATTCTTATAAAGCAAGACGGCAAAATCTCTTTTTGTATAGTTTTTTGATGGCAGATATTTGGGACTAGAACAAATGACCGGAATTTCAGAAAAATAAAAAATGAACCGTTTCACGCAGCTTACATATCTGCCTAGCGTTTTCCTAACCATGTTGCGGTCGGCTTCCAGTCTAACCATATGCAGCTGAATACCAGTATTTTGCACGGAGCGACTGCCTATCTAACCTCTCCAACCCAGTTAGTGGGCAATACGATACCTCTTAGTAAGACTGGTTGTCAGACTTCTCGGCTATTGACTATCCTCTACTACTGACTCCGAGCTGCTACTGAGATTTTTTTAATGGAAAAACCCAATAATACTTTTTGCCCAACCTCGAAATCGAACTCGGGACCCCATGTACGCTCATGAGTCGCGCTTGCGACAAGGCTTATAGGGCGTTTCAAGCAACGGGTCATTCTTTACATAACTGAAATCTCGTTGTATAAATAAGGCGAAAACCTGTTTTTTTATTAAGTCAAAGTCAATTATATGATTTAATTCTATATAATTGAAAGGCAATGGCAATAGGCTCGCCCCCTATTACGTGGGACCTAAACATACCGGCGAACTGTGGGTGTACATTGGCACACCTCTGCCTATCCCTTCGGGGAATACAACCGTGATGATGGAATGTTGAAAGGCAGTTTTCAACATACTCACATTCTGTAAATGTCAATAGCCTCTGAAGAATAACTTCGTTTCCATTGTGTAGTACATACAGTCGTGGGTAATTACTTACTTATTGAGCAGCTTGTTCAGGACTAATTCCAGTTATTAAACACTGTTGAGTGTTGTATATTTGGTAGTGTTTGTATTCATCTCGGCCGCCATGTTGAATGTTAATTTGTTCTAGTTTGGTTGCCTCAACTGAAATTAGCTAGTAATATTGTACGAGATAATAATTTGTATGCAGAGTGCCTACGAGAAAGTAGGTACTGGTGCGACCGAAGGAACTATACACTACTTTATAATGCGTTATCACAGTTGATAACGAAGGAGCCTATACAGCCTCATTCAAAATACACAATGAGACGGATGCTGCTTTATTATATATATACACGTAAATAAACAACAATTACAGTTAATTGTTGTTTATTTACGTGTTCAATGTTATATTTAATTAATTCTTACTTATTGACTCATTGCCATCCATAGCAACGGACTGACACTTCTACTACTTACTTCTATATATATAATAAAGCAGCATCCGTCTCATTGTGTATTTTGAATGAGGCTGTATAGGCTCCTTCAACTAAAGCCTCTTCAGTACCTAAGGGCCAGTAGGTAGTTATAAAATAAGTATTTTTGAAACTAGCTGTTATCCGCGTGTTCGTTCTTGTACAAACTTTCCTTGATAGTTTTCAGGGTGAATTTCCTCGACATATTTTTTTGCTTCTCAGTGGCCTTCATATTTTTTTATATTACGAAGAATTTCGTAGAATAGACACTTAAGCAAATAGGTATCACACAAGTAATCTTCTTGAATGACTTTTCTACAGTTATGACATAGAAGCTTGTATAACTATATTTTACCTATGGCATAAAAATGCGCTGGGAAAATACCGCCTATCCTTGTAAAGCAAATAAGGGTGTACAAACTTACAAGTATTGCCTTAGTTCTGTCAATGTTTGATTAAAGTTTACTTAAGTTTATTTACTTCGATCCCCAATAGAAGTTCATCAGCATACCGACGCTTCTCATGAATTATTGATGCTACACATCAACGCGTGTACCAACACATACGCAAGTATACTATAACGAATAGAAAATGAAGGGACGTGATCTTGAACTAACTACCACTATCAACAAATTATCAACTTGTAAACTTTCACTACAGGGAACGGTCAAAGGGAAAATTAATTTACGAAAACCAAATTGAAATCGGTTACGCAACGAACACAGACGACGGACAAAGATTGTTTTTCCCTGTTTATAAAGAAGTTTGCTCTTTATTAAGAAAATTACTAGCGGATAACAATAGACACTCATTTTCACCACTTGGCCCAAAAGGAAAGCAAATTTTTAATTCAAACTGTAAGCTTTATTTTTACAATAAGTATTTTTTATAAAACAACTATTTTATTAACTAACGATGTCGTTAGTTAATAAAATAGACAATTTCTCAGACTCGCACATGCGAGTATGAATTTCATGCATGTAGGAGTCCGCTGTTTTCATTCATATTATAGTAGGTAGCAGTATGCGCACCGAATTTGAAAATGGAGGATGCATTTTAACTCTCCCTTACTTGTTAATATACTATGAAATAACTACAAAACAAGCACATTTTTAATAAATAACTAATGCAGTACTTTAAGATACTTTTTTAATTTTGTTTTTTGTCTAGAAGGTTATTATTTACCTATATCTGCAGACTATTCCGCATGAAATGTTTGAAAATGTTTTGAATGAATAATCAGATGGTGCGTACTTCACGGCATTAAAATTACACGAATTACCCACAAAAGCTTTATATTTTTTCAGTTCGAGTTACAAACATAACACAGCCATCTCATTTATTTTATAACTAACTTTTGCCGCAGCTTATTTCACATGAAAAGATACGCAGCCTTTTTACAGGATTACTTTTTTATTTACATATTTATTCCGCTCGTAAGTTAACGCAAGTAATCTAAATTACATTTCATAAAAAGAACAACAAACTGAATAGGAACAGTAGATGTACTCACAACAAATTTTAAATAGGTACCAATATTTTCAACAAAGCAAAGATATTCTTCAGGAATTTAATATTTCAAATAAACATTCTTATCTCTCCCAGCAATATCAATGTTAAGGCTCTTGAATATTTTAGAGGAGCCTGGTATAAACCACGGGTACTTACTTTTAGGATTCCGTAAGCAAAGCGTACCAAAGGGCCAATTTAAGCCTACGCAGTTTGTTTACCTGCCTGTCACAGTGTTGTATCTTTTTAACTTTAATAGGTAGCCAGTCGTTCACGAAATACGTGGTTCTGTGGCCTTTATAATGGTAAGTAAAATTCAAACCACCTCCAGAAAAAAGAAACTTGCACTTTTTTTATTGATCTTCACGTGTGTGAGACGGACTCACCCTTGGTAGGTTTTATTAAATCATTTTATCGACTAACGTCGCTTAAACTTAACTGACAGTTAGTACGATATCTTGAAATGTATATAAAAATGATTATATAGATAACTAAATCTCAAGCTTTTCAAAATTCAGGTTTGCTAGGTCTCCTATACAACATCAGACTTAAGGTACGTGACTTTAATTCTAAACTTACTTGTTAATCGTTAAAGCTCCTTCGAGATTGACTTTTTAGTTCCACTGAGACCTCTAGGCTCTATTTAGTTTTCATAACCAATTTCAAACGGACAAATTGAATAAACCATCTTACTTTTATTGCAATTCAAAATGAACAATAATAATTAATGGAATCTTGAATAAATTATCATTGTTGAAGAATTTCCATTGAACACTTAAGGACCTACCGAGCTTCTGGCGCTAATAATCCATTCACATGATCCCTTGCTGCATCGTCATTACTTAATTAATCTTTAGCTATGCAATTAATATGTAAGATATTTAAGGATTGATTTTATACGACATACACTTTAGAAACAGGATTAACTTTAGTTTCCTCGATAGAAAAAAAATCTTAACCCTTATTATGGCGTAAATATTTCACGGAAGGTCATCAGTTTTTGAATAATGACAAAGCTACTTGATTTCTAAACCGTATACATTTTTTTTTTTAAATAATACGAAGGAAATATCAAAGCTAACGCGCGTTCGCCCATTCTAACCACAGCCGCCACGCTTCCCCCTATCCGCTTTAGTCCTGCTTCGGCCGTCGGACGGGGAGCCTGTGTCGCCTGCGTTTCGTACGGTTTGAAAAACAAAACGAAGGATTTTGATATAATTCACTTAATTTAAAATGGGGAATAAAGTAAACGAAAAATTGGCGCGCGGCTCTCGGCTCTGCCTCACGGATACGTACACAAGCGCATAGAATACCTAAAAACAATTAGCGCCAAAATCTCGATGCGCCCTTAGAGCTTCACAGTATAAACCGGGTAACATTTTTCCTTAAAATATTTTGTGTTTATCTGAAGGTAAATACTTGACTAAATGTTGCTCGATTTTCCTTTTACAATACGAATATTTTGTATTTAGTAAATATAATATGTATTTCTACGTAAACAACATCCTTTTACCTTAATAGCCGTCATGCTTGACATAAAAGTTGGTACATCCCTACATAAATTGTACGGGGTCAAAGCCGCAAGGTACAGTTACAAGATAAAATAATGGTAACCAACGTTCCACAATAGTAGGTAAAGTCTTGAATATTTTATAACTCGATCTACTCCGACTAGCTAGTTATTGCTCAACAAATTGCTGTTGTTACATGTTATTGGGCTAGTTAATACAAAAAGGCGATTTGCTACTACTTAAGTGACTTACTGGGTCTTAAACTAAGATACATAACTGTTATTTAGTAGTTTGTTTTGCTTAGCTATTTTAGCGTCTTTGTCTTACACTTGTAGTTCGAAATTAGTGTGACAGTGATAGGAATAATGCTTAGCCAAAGCACTTGATAAGTAACTTATTTTAATCTCAGCCTTAGTGTTCGTTTTGAGTTAGATAATAATTCAAACTAATCTTAATACAAACGGTATTAAATACCTATTATAAAGCAAACATTGTTATGCTTTACAAAATAGTAGGTTCCTATTACGATACCTTATCAAAACATATTTTTATACACACATACTGTCACGCCTGTATTCCCCGAAGGGTTAGGCAGAGGTGTAACAATATACTCCCACAGTATGTTTTAGGTACCGTGTAATAGGGGGCGAGCCTATTGCCTTTAACCGGGCACAAATCCTATCTCCGAGCTGCTACTAAGAATTTCATATAAAAACCCAATAACACTTTTTGCTCGACCTGGGAATCGAACCCAAGACCTCGAGCGTAGCAGTCGCGCTTAGGACCACTAGGCTTAAGAGGCAGTAGACATATTTTTATGTAGATTAAAAAAACGTAACCGGTTAAATAAAACTTTATTCACTGACTTAATCTCAAACATTCTATAACCAACACACTTCATTACAAAAATAACACAAATACACTTTCATACATCAACATAATACACATCTTCACGTACCTAACTCTATAGGTACATAGAAAGATGACGAGAGAAGTAATAAAAAAATGTACTTGTATCTCTCAAAGATGATATTGAACCCGTAGACGACATTTATCTTTCCATTTACGAAAACTCCCATAAAAGTGGGAAGTGAGTAGGTACTAACGCAATATAATATGTCGAGACGCTTTCGCGCCAAACAAACTTTGCCCAGTGAAGAAATTTCACGATTTTCGCGACCTTACGAAATATTGTGGTGTATCATTATATCGTTGATGTTCAATTTGTACTTGACATCGTTACGAAGGTAAAAAGCTGGTATCGTAATAACATCACTGTGTTCCAGAAAACAGCCATCTTGCTTCACTTGTAATGAAAAAAGAGGATTTATTAGGTATGACAAGACGATCCAATTTGGGAAGAAAACGGTGATGCCGATAAAATTGCGATCTGTCGATAGAACAAAGCGACATGATTTTCAAATCTTAACTAACAACAATACCACTGCACTATTTTGTTTTACCTCTTAAAGTTTCTGACTTCAACTAGTCAATGGTGTAAATATAGTTCTACTTAATACTAGAGATTTATTTATAACATGTGCAACATAACAGTCTTAGCATGCAAGTAATGCACAGTAGATATTATTAAAAAAACTTATTTAAATTACGAAAACATAAAACACAAATAAAACAAAGAAATAAAAACTAAAAAGTGAAAAATAACTTTAGCTTTGGAAGCCACCGACCTCAGAGGAAAAATCATTTGCTGATTTCCCATCCGGAACAAAAAAAAAATAGCTAGCTAAAGTTATTTACGTCCCAGCCGCCGCGGTAGACGCTCCGGACGTCGGGAACCGCGAGACGACTCCCGGCCACCGTAGGTACGGGCCTGTGGACGGTGAGCAATGGGTAGCTCACCGTCCTTACGTTGCGTAACGACAGGCCGTGTCGACGGCGCGTTCGTGTTCCACGCGTGCCTTAAAGAGATGTCAACAAAAGGAAGGGGCCACTGAGGGCCGATGCCTGCCGGGGCTGCGGGTTGTTCGTGAGAGATACCGCGCCCCCGGAACGCAAAGGGCACAAGAAGGAACATGGGTGGGTTTTAGTCAGCAAAAGTCTGTCACTCCCTCCCGCCCCGCCCAGGGCGGGAGAAGTTATTTGATGATTTTCCACCCCCCAAAAAAAAAAAGCTAAAGTTATTTATTACTTTTTAGTTTTTGTAGGAGGTTGTCTTCTTTTTTGCTATCAATTTCCCGTCATCCAAATCCATGAAGGAAAAGTTATCCTACATAAATTAACAAGGCACCACTTAAAAGTCACAAGAAAGCAGAATACCCTAATTCGATTACTTGTACGACATATTTTTTCAGTTATTTAATTCGTTTTACCAAATTACTAAACCAATTTAGATAAAATTTATATGGGACCACTTTTGAAGTATGACCTATGAAATAAAAAAGAATCGTGAAAATCGATTCATAATTGGCGGAGATATCGCGATATAATACGAAGCCTTAAATAAATATTATATTCTCAATTTAAAAATTAGCGGCGGACTAAAATTAGGGCGGGTTATTTTGTGACCTTTAACTGTTAAGTTATTAATCATATGTAATTGACATTTTAATTAAATTTAATTATTTATTTTTGACATTTAATTAATAAATTGTTCATTTTCTATTTATGAAAATAAATTTCATTCAAAATAAATATTTAAAAATCGACTGAATGACTATACCTTTTCTTCGCGCGTTCGGTATAGGCTCTTGGGTCACTAATAAATTATGTAATAATGTGAAACGGGCCGCATTGCAAAGGACATGTTTATACAGCCTACCTAAATGTGAAAAAGCGTATGATTTCGCAGACACTCAACATCGATCTCCAGGTAATGGCCAGAGTATCGCCCCGTCGGCATTAAAGCTTTTTTAAGAAAAAGTAATCTCTTCTTAACACACAAATAAAAACCTTTTATCTCAATTTAGTACTAAATTTTAAGAAGTAGGACACAAACAATGCCTGAATTAACTAAATTCTTTGATCTTTATTTTTTCATTATCAGAAAACTTTTTATTAAAGTTTTCTCGAAGGACTTCTTAATAGTTGTACAAAAAATTCAAAATTTTAAGTAACCCCGGACAGAAAAATGAAAATCCCTACCGCAGCTAACAAAAGAGCTGATAATTTTGAAACCGCTTAACCGATTTCCATTAAACATAGCTAAGAACACTCCCGACTAATATACCTTTCAAACAATAAAAACTAAATCAAAATCGGTTCATGCGTTTGGGAGCTACGATGCCACAGACAGACACACACACACATACACACAGACAAGTCAAACTTATAACAGCCCGTCGTTTTTGCGGGGGGGGGGGGGGGTTAAAAAGCAATTATTCAAAATAAAAACTCATTTTACAAGATGACATTTTGAATATAATTAATTAAGATTGTCAGAAGCTAACCACAATACTTAAGTAGGTACAATAGTTTGGGCTAGCACTGCCCAATTTATCAGAGCAATCGGCCAATATTGCCCACCATTCCACCGGACCAAAACGCCGGTTTGATCAGCAATTGACCCCAAAGTATGAATATAACATGAGCGAAATATGTTTCCTTTGCAAAACGAATCAAAGCGGGCAACGATGCGAGTTGGTACCAAACGGGCAATCCCGTTTCGGGGACAGAAATTAATGTGTACACTTCTGTATGGTAAAAAATGCTGGATCATTGTTATCCGGCTCGTATTTTACACTGTGCAATCAAAGCACGTGTAATCCCGGGCTTTGGCGCCGGGACAAATGACATCGTCATACAATGCATCGTTGGAATTACCTTGAAACTTTGTCCGAGGAATACAAACCGGGTACCTACATATGTACCCGTTCCATTTTAAGCTCAAAAATTTCGAAACGTGGTACGAGATTTTAAAAGTCAAAATAAATCAAATTTCAAGGACGACGATGAATGTGTTAATTCCAGACCAGCAGGAAATGACGCAGTGAATGACCGAAGCGTGTGATAAAAATAATAGAATGAAGTTTATGACAACATTTATTGGTTAATATAACTTCTAACGGTTGTCAACTCAAGATAACCTTGAAACAACATGAAAATGCAGTAAATGACAAATAGGGAATGAACGAAAAAGCTACTTAAGTGCTTAAAAAGCTTGAATATATTTTGCAAGGTATTGAGACTGTAGAACTTGGTTAGAATGGGCGCACTTTTATAATATTCACACTTTAAATCCAATCGTAAGAAAAATACTACTTCGCTTGCATTAGTAGTGGGTCCCTACTGCACTACTTCAAGTACCGCCGTCGCTGCGCCAGTTGCAATTCTTATTAAAAGTAGGTAAGTACCTGGTATAGGTACAAGTAACAGAAGTAAATTACCTCATCTTATACTACAGTTGTTAATTATTTTATTTCAGAATAAGTTCAAAAACTTAATTTGGAATGTTATCTTGTGTTGTTTGTGTTTGTGAGTTTATACCAAGTGCAGTTTTGCATCCTCCCAGGAGGTTGTCATATATAATCAAGTAAAAAATTATGATACTTGGGTTACGAACAAATATTTCCTTTCTTAGTTGTTTATATTTGTAAAAAAATGTTGTTTATAAAAGCACGTAATAAAATAGAGTAGGTACTACGACTGCTCACATCTTGATATTTTGTTGTCGAGAATCTTAAGCTAAATTTGGAAGCTCTACAAAAAACTTTGTCAGTCTATATTTTTATACATTTTAATGCGAACATCCTTAAAACAACAGGGCGTGGGAACTTGGCATCTAAAAAGTATCTTACAATCCACTATGTCTCGTGTCTATCCACGTTTTCCGTGGTATTACTGTCACACAAAACTATATTCACCCGATATCACAAGCAAAGTTATCATAATGCTGTCGGTAAGAGGGTTGTTTAAATAGACGCCAAAGTGCCCCTTGCAATCCCCACCGTGTAGTTACTTCGAAAGTGCAAAATTGTGTTTCAAACTTCAGGTACATAACGTAAGTTTCATCACGGAAGGTAAGAAGCCTTTGTTCCAACTGCATTCTGGTTTAGCTGCCAGAACAATGAAGTTTCATTATCAAGATTAAAATATGGGATTAAGCGATCACCGTGTCGCACTTTCAAGATAATTTACGAGACTTGAGTGACGCCTGGAGACGTAACTTTAGGTATTATTAAGGAGATGTAGTTAGATTAAATTTGTGTAATTTTTGTTTTTGAAATTACGAGTAAAGTAATGTATTGTACCTATTATGTATGTAATTGAATGCGTTGAGTGGATCGGGTTTTAGTCCGTAAGTAATAATATCATCAACAACATACCATCTCGCCTGTCTTCCCCAGAGGGTTAGGCAGAGGTGTACCAATGTACACCCACAGTTCGCCGGTATGTTTTTAGGTCCCATGTAATAGGGGGCGAGCCTATTGCCATTAACCGGGCACAAATCCTAACTCCGAGCTGCTACTGAGAAATTCATAGAAAAACCCAATAACACTTTTTGCTCGACCTGAGAATCGAACCCAAGACCTCTAGCGTAGCAGTCGCGCTAAGGACCACTAGGCTACCGATGCAGTCATATAATGATGATCGAGATGATAATTGTAATTCATTCATTTAGTATGATTAGTATTGTTTCAAGTAAGTGATATTTTGTTTTTAATGAGAATAAAGTTTCTTTAAACTTACGCCAATCAACGACGCTATCAATCAATTTAGGGATCAAGATCAGCTGAGATCAACAACTTTTCTTCTATGGTTTTTAGGCAGCACCCTCATTTGAATTAAAATAGTTAGTGTAATCACAGTTATTAAGCCATGTGAGCAAGTAAGATGAAAGACACACACACCAGCATTTTATAATTAGGTTAGAAAATTGCGAAATGTATAATATGAAACGGAAAAATGGAAAACAGGCGCCCCTTGAAATTGAATCAAGGACCTAATCCAATTTCATAAATAAACGTGCTGAGATTCTGAGCAAATGAAACATTAGACGTTGAGCGAATAAATGTAGCTGCGAGTACATGACTGACATTGCCAACGTAGAATACGAGTCTTTGAAAGCCTGAACTATTATTTATTTCGTGTCATAAGCAATTTTATCTTACTGTTATGAGTCCCTGAATCCCAAAATGAGTTTGTTTGTCTCACTTTCACGGCTATATTGTTCCACCAATCTTTATTAAACTTGAATAAACATTTGTTGCCATACGATTATCCTTCTTATGAAAAAATATATTATTTATCTGGTCTCAGTTGTTATGAAGTGTCATAAAACTTTAAAATATATAAAGATGTCTTGGTATATGGCGCTGTAGGTACAAAGATTTTAACCAGCCAGCATAATTGGTGTTAAATAAAAATACGAAATTAGGAAAAATAATAAAAATAAAAATGACCGGTGTTATGTGTTTGTATACCAAGATCTAACATTACATTGTGACAAAATTCAAAGATTCATCTATTTTATGAGAGATACACAAAGTATCTTATATGTATATCAATTTTTTCCGTCTGAGGCACGGAAAGAAGCCTAAAATCCATCTCAATCCACGGCAGCAGCAAAGCCCTGCATTATTGCGGTATCTCCGCCGGGACACGACCGTTTGTGTATCTGTATGTCAGACGCGCGTTTCTGTGACGACGCAGCGGGAAAATGTGCTTACGGCAGCGTGCCTATTACGGAGGGTAGTTTTTGTTTACGATAGGACCTGAAAAGAAAGCTTTGGTAATAATTTTGAATTGTTATTATTTCTAAGGAAACATTGTACAAAAAAACATCACAATCATAACATCGTTTCATTGTATTTTCTATTTAATTAGTTATAGTATCAATCACATTAGGATTACAGCCGATTAACTCATTACGTAAACGATGTATGAAAAAAAGCTTCGTACAAATAAAATTAGCCGGCGTGGGTAATTTTCAGACATATTTTTTTGGTACAAAAACATCAGCAAAACAAAAACCTTTACAGTACTAATTAGACCGTTTTACGAGCTTTACGTTCAAGGAACGTTAAACAAGAACAATTACGACGCATAATACGCCTTATAATCGTCTCACGAAACCAAACAAAGCAAAAACTGCCCCTGAATATGCGATGCTACGCCTCCTAGATATTTAATAAAGCTGTTATGAAACTCATTTTGACGTACAAGAATTTGTATGTTCATTCCTTGTTTGTTCCTCTGCGTGTTATCATATTTAAACCGACAAGCAGATTATAATAGCTGTGTTAATAGGTTTATCCGCAAATCATGGCCCACCTTTCATCTTGCGCCGCATGCCCTGTCACCTGCACATGTAAGGAGCTAATGACATGCATCAGCCGATGGTGTTCTCATATCTAAAAATTGGGACAAACCAAAAATGTTACAAGAATTTTTTTACTATTTATCTATATTTACCTACCATCGATACGCTAGAAAAAGCATAGAGTGGATTCGTAGCCAAATGAAATTCGAGGCGCCAAAATCATGCTGCGGCTATACGCGTCGTAAGTTACATAGAAAGGTACGAGTATTGATTTTACAAAAAAAAGTGTCACGTAACCCGAACAAAGGACCGGTTAAAACCTCCGTGAAAAATAACTTAAAATGCCTTTACAGAGGTTTGCAGATAGTGGGAACAAGCTTGGAAGTACGCCAAATACAGAACTGTCCTGTTGATACTCCGGCCGTATCTTAATTAAGTAGCTACCGTACGTGTGTGGCATACACTATGTACTGCGTTATTGAACGTACCGGCTGGTAGAAAACTTTTCGTGCAAGAATGGAATTGTCTATTTGAAATAGAGAATATTGCCTCTAGATTCGGATACTATCTCCATATGGAGACAAAGTTTCAATTGTTTGACGAACTTTTTTGTGTAGCACGCAGGCGCTACGCCGTAGCTCTTTGATATTGTCTTTGTAAGACTAGATTTGCGGAACAGTTTTTTTTTAAACACGTTATTGTTACGTAACGAAACGGTAAAAAAAGGTTTATTGTTAAATTATTATTTCACACCTACACTAAGAGTTTTTTACTGTATTGTCGGTACACTTACAAACATAAATATAAACTCACATACACAAACTACCAGACCTGGAACAAATACCTGTAGGCCATACAAAGACTTAAAACGTGCGGGAACCGAATACGCGACACGCAGTGCAGTAGCCAATCGCTTAACCACTGCGCCAATCGTTTTATCGAAAGTGTACGGTGTGTATTGGTTAATGTTACTGGAAAATATATTATTCTTAATTCTCAATATAAACGTAAAACGGAGAACTACATATTAATTTATTACCTGAACAACTACCCATTATCCCCCCCACCAGTGCCCATTCAGTTACGTGCGGTACAAAAACTTTTCTCATTTCCGTAGTGAGTACAAGAAAACAGCCTTTTAGCGTGTTTCTAATAATAATTTGAATTTCCTCTAGCTCTAATGATTGATGGCATTATACTCCGAGGTTTAACAAATTCTGTAAGTTGAAGAGTCATTGTTGAACTTTACTCATCAAGGGTTTTTACATTTTCAGCGATTCTAAAACGCTGAACAAAATATTTTTTATATACATTATGCCTAGAGTGAGGCTATGTTTTACGTAGGCGTAAAACACGTACGTGGTAGGCGTGATGGATCATACCATCCATCACGCCTGTATTCCCCGAAGGGTTAAGCAGAGGTGTAACAGTGTACACCCACAGTTTGCCGGTACGTTTAGTTCCCATGTAATAGGGGGCGAGCCTGTTGCCATTAACCGGGCACAAATCCTAACTCCGAGCTGCTACTGAGAATTTCATAGAAATACCTAATAACATTTTTTGCTCGACCTGGGCATCGAACCCAAGACCTCTAGCGTAGCAGTCGCGCTTAGGACCACTAGGCTATCGATGCAGTCCATACACAATACACTTGTCTTTTCATAATCTCCTGTTACATAATGGTAGTGTCATTATGCCAGAACGCCTATTAGAGATACGTCAATCAACTTCGTGTAACGCTACTGATGATCTATATGCGTAACGAACTTCGGGGCTGACATAGTCTTGAATGCCATCAACACGTTCAGATCGCGGGTATGTGGACGGTGAGCAATGGGTATCTCACCGTCCTTACGTTGCATAACGACAGGCCGTGTCGACGGCGCGTTTGTGTTCCACGCGCGCCTCAAAGATATGTCAGCAAAAGGAAGGGGCCACTGAGCGCCATGCCTGCCGGGGCTGCGGGTTGTTCGAAAGAGATACCGCGCCCCCGGAATGCAAAGGGCACAGGAAGGAACATGGGTAGGTTTTAGTCAGTAAAAGTCTGACACTCCCTCCCGACCCGCCCAGGGCGGGAGAAGTCATTGGATGATTTCCCATCGGTACAAAAAAAAAAACACGTTCAGATAATTACAGTACATAATACAGATGTTTATTTTTCATATCATTGTATGGCAAACGAGAATATTGTATAGGTATTGTAATATATTTGTAGAGGTCAGATAGGCAGTCGCTCCATGTAAAACACTGGTACTCAGCTGCATCCGCTTAGACTGGGAGCCGACCCCAACATGGTTCGAAAAGGCTAAGTAGATGATGATGATGATGTATGGCAAACGAGCCGACAGTCCACCTGATGTTAAGTGGTCACCACTGCCTATAGGCCTCTGTAATATCTAATAGAGACTTTGCAAATGCGATGCCATCCCAAAGTTGAAATGTCTCTTGTATGTGATAGACAAGATACAATATTTTAATTTGACAATTTGTTGCCTACAAACCGTGACCAGAAGTAGTGTGTGTTGTTTTATTGATTATTGTGTGTTATTATTCTGAAGTATTGTTATTGTTTCTGACATATGTATTGAATTTGATTTTATTTATTTTATAATTTCTTAACAAGTTAGAAACTGTTGTTTGTTGTGCAGTTATTATTGTCTTTACTAACAATATTGGATTGTATTTATCTGAAAATAATGATTGATAGTACTTTTTTTTTTAATGATTGAAAATCTTTAAATTACTTCTTTCACTCTGGGCAGAGCGGAAAGGGGCGGCAGACTCTTACTGACTCAACCCCATCCGTGTTCCTCCTAACGGCCTTTGCGTACCAGGGCCGCGGTGACTCTTTCGAACAAATTCGGCAACCCTGACAAGCACTGGCCCTAGCGAGCCCGTATGTGATTGTGGTACGGCATCATTTGAAGACATGTCTCTTTGTTACAGTCACCAGATATGTAACCAATGTGTGCGACAGGATATTATTAAATCTATGCGCACTTGTTCGTATGATTTAAACGAACACTCTTCAAAGACCTTGACGTAACACGATCCCGTTTGTGTCAAGACACCAGTATTTTCCTCCCGTTGTTATTTCCAGTGTTTTATTTCAAGCGACATGATTTGATTTATACGAAACTTTGTTTGAGTTACGGCTTTATGGCCCCCCTGGGACCTGAGAGGGACAAAACGGCTGACTTGTGTTCATTGGAGTTTTGTTGACAAGGGCTTCCATTTTGATGATTCAATATTGGTTAGCTTTAACGTTAACAAACAAAAAACCATACGCATTACTGTGTTTCCATGACATAACATGTCAACACCATGCATGCCACTGCCCAACACAAGTCAATCAAAATATTTACTATAAAAAAAAACTAAGGAGGCTTTGCTAAAAAACTTCAATTGCCGTCAAAAATAAACACGAATGCCATTTGAGTCAGAAAAATAAATAAATTAAAAATAATACTTTAATGGCATCTCAAATGTTTTGTTATCTCAAATAGTCAGCAGTCGATGGACTTAAGAACAAAGTAAAAAAGAGGTTTCACATTCAACAGAAATGAAATGTCTTTTATATTTCTCGGCCTGTGTCAATTAGATTTGTTACGACCTGTTACATTATTACAGAAATACGAGATGATAAGAATTTATTCGTACTTTAAAAATATACTTATTTTATATTTTGAAGTATTTTACTGTTTATTCTTTTTTGATAAATAAGTTATATAAATATTAAGGAGTTAAATTTAATGTTGCCACTCTGTGATAAGTATTTTCTGATTTTTGTCTGATTAAGGCCAACCTTAGATCTAAATCCTTAGTTTCCTCAAAATATTAAATAATTTCCATTTCTAGTTACTATTGCCAAAGAACAGAAATAAGCATTTTTCATAAAATAGAGCAATAATATGTTAATATTATTAAGTCTGAAAATCTAATAAAGTAAGAAAATTGTGACATCATGTTAATGAAAAACTTTTAATTGCACACGAAATTCTAGCCAAAATTGTTAATCTGGAATATAATAAAGCCATTTAGCCCATTCTGGATAAGGGATTATTGCGAATAGGGCCGTTGGACTTTCGGCCTATGAAAGGTCGTTTTTATGATAATATTCGAAGTTTGAATTCAGAAGTACTTACCTAATTTTCTTGCTTATCATTCTACTCTATTTAAAAGAGGCAACAAAAGCTAACGATTACAAGAAAAGTTTTAAAATTACGTAATGTTCCGTCTTTTCTTTGGCAGTCTTGAAGTGGTGTGAGGCAATAGGTATGGTGGCAAGTATTCGCTTATAATGGCTTTTACGGCACAGGACGTTCAAACGTTTTGTTTTCGAGGTTAAATTGTATTTTTATATGGATATTTTTTTGTGTCGGCGGATTCTGACCTTTACTTATAGGTAAAGGTCAAAAAAATAATACAATATTTTTCTACAGAGTTCCTTCTATGAGTGTCCAAATACCGGGAACTCTTTGTAAACAGTAATATAAAGAACTAAATAAGGCATAGTATTATTTTAACTTGTATTCATTTATTATCATTGTTAGGCGCAATAGTACTTTGCAAAAGGAAATTATTATTTTCCCTCTTATTCATTTCCGTACATATGAGTTACATATCTATACTAATATAAAAATATTGAAGAGTTTTTATGTTTGTGTGAGTGTTTATTTAATCTCTGGAACTGCCGGTGGAATTAGATAAAATATTTTTGTATACGATAGCAATGTTCATGAGGCTAAGATAAAGGCTATATAAAATTAATTAATTAATTAAAGCTTTATGCGCAAATGTAAAATAAAATACATTTCATTCAAATTCATTTCAATAGGCATTTTCTACCAGTCACCTTAGGGTGATGCAGAGACAAAACATAGAAGGTGCAAGAAAGAATAACTGAAAATTTCCAAGATTAAAATATAATATTAAATACATACATACAAACAAAATATACAAATTAGAAAGAGATCAAAATACATAGGTGGAGAAATATAACAAATTAATTGTGGCAAATACTGATGAATGAATAAAATGACGCTACGACACATGGAAGCGGAGCAATAACCAAACGCGGGCAAAACTCACGTGGACGAAGTCGCGGCTAGAAGCTAGTTCAAATATAAGCATAAAATTAAAATATAAATCTTTATAACCCATCGATATCGTAAAATAAACGGCAACGTTTCGTTTGCCAAACAGCTCCGAAAAAACAACTTTTATTAGAAGAAGGTTGTGTTCGCAACGATTCAGCGATAGCGTTGAGGGGAAGTAATATCTCAATGTTGAAGGTAAATAAAGATTATAGTAAAGTGTTATCGTGGCGAATAGCTGGCACTCGATTTATCCACGTCTGTCGGCTCATACCCGGGGTGACAGGCAACATCCGCTAGGCACTAACGTACGTACATTTCGGTTGGAATATCTGTTTGTTTGTGACCTTCAAAGCTTTTCTACATTACTCCAAGTTTATTAACCCCAGCTATTCGCAATGTTTACGCTTTCTCTTCATTGACAAGAATAGGCAGTAAATGTACAGATTGTATGAATAACAATTTTCTGCCAGCGACTTGGTTCGCGTGGTTTTTGTCACCCACGTTAAGTTACATCTTTGGTTACTGCTCCTCTCCCGTGTGTCGTAACGTGATGTTATAAAGCCTAAAGCCTTCCTCGATAATGTTTCAATTCAAACTAGTACTTCCTGAGATTAGCGCGTTCAACAAAACAAACAAACTCTTCAGCTTTAAAATAATTAGTGTAGATAATAGAATAGAAGGATAAAAATAGTAGCAGACTACACACACACTCACTTAACCCGTGAATTTCTAATTGCTTGGCAGTTCTGGTGCCAAGTCTTGGATCAAACGTTACATTATGATGAGCACATGACACTGACTAAGGCTCAAAGTAATGACTGTTGGCACCGCTCTGACATGCATTTATGCAAGTGAGAATCCTAGTCTCTATGTGCCTGGACAAAAAGAACTCTTATTAGTTTTGGAGAAAACTATTCTGTCCAAAACTAATAAGAGTTATTTTTTAATAAAAAAATCAGACCCATCACCTTACTACGTTAATATCAAATATTACATGTACACTGTAGTTCTACTAAATCAAATAGTATTAATCAGATTTTTCGGAACCAAAGTAAAGTTAAAGTTTATTAACCATTGTTATAGAGGTTCCTTATAATTAGGTTAACATACTGAGTATAAAAAATCGGTAACAGTTAGCGGTAGGTACACATTTCAAGTAAAAATCAGTAGTCCCCAAACTAGGCGAAGCCTCTTAGGGGACCTAACTATTCGGGTCGACGCGGGGCGGCGCGGCGCTCTGTGTTTCACACGCGCCTCAAAGAGATGGCAGCATAGTAGACAGGGCCTGCTAAAGCCAGTTAGTGTTGCGGAATGTGTTCGAAATTGTCAACGCGGCTCTGGAACGCAAAGGGCATTAGAAGGAAGACGGAAAGGTTTTAGTCAGTAAAAGTCTCACACTCCCTTACTCTCCGCCCAGAGCGGAAGAAGTTAGTTGATGACTTACCATACTTAAAAAAAAAAAGAAGGACCTAAGCATTAATTTTGCTTTAATAAAACTTCAAGTAGTGCTAAATATTCCAGTGAACGGGAACGAAAAAGCTGTTTCAGAATAGTTTGTAATTTTTACAACATTTCGTGGAATATAATTGGGGCGTTATGAACAGTTTTAGAGCAAGGCCGACGGGCGACGAAGGTTGGTTAAGGTAATTTATTGTCAATGGCTACTTTGGCGACACAATTTGTTTTGCTATTAAGGACATTTTATTTTGGGATGGTTTGTAAACAATGGGGTCAGTTTTGACAGCTTAATGGCAAATTATGTACTATAGTTATTTTATTATCCTGATTATCTAGAAGTTATCTGCCAAATAGTGCAACAGTTATGTTAATAAAAACTTGGCATCTATCTTTTTAGTAGCAACAGTTTATATGCCGCCATTTTTCACGCCCGACGCAAAAACGACGGGGTGTTATAAGTTTGACGTGTCTGTGTGTGCGTGTGTGACTCTCTCTGTGGCATCGTAGCTCCCGAACGCATGAACCGATTTTTATTTTGTTTTTTTTTGTGTTTGAAAGGTTAATTAATCAGGAGTGTTCTTAGCTTTGTTTGATGGAAATCGGTTCAGCGGTTCCAAAGTTATCAGCTCTTTTCTAACCTACGATAGTGACTTTTTTCTTCTGTCGGTGGTTACTTAAAATTTTTAATTTTAAGTTTTTTAGCTAAACTATTTTTATGGTTACGAGAATACGTCTTTATAATCCAAGTTAGCATTTAACGCAATTGCAAAATTGAGATACAATTTCAATTATCAACACTATCTTCTAGATTGCATTTAAGTTTTGACGCAGCGTACGTTTTAACGCTTACATTACAGCATGTTGCGCCAAGGTTTCCAAAACAAGTCAATTTAATTGATTACTCTAGCTTTGTAAGCTACCCTAATCACTCTCCAAGTACTCTGATAATCCTTCACTACTTGGCTGTGAGCACGAAACAGCGTCACCAAGACTTGGCCATAATAAAACATGTTTGAAAAAAGAACCTTACATATTTGGGTTGCGTAATTTCATCACGTTCTTTAGACCCAATATTACGTCAGCATTTTATCTCTCTCTTTATTTTTATTTAAGTCAAAAGCTATCAATATTACAGAAGGTATCCGTTGAAGGGACTTCCTCCTTAAAAGGTCGGGGTATTTTTCTCGGGGTTCAATGGCGGAAGACCCAATGTGATAAGGAACGAAACAATGTCAACAGTCACTTCTTTTGTATTACTAGGTGGTCTCGTGTACACAAGTGTGATTGTTGATTGGGGTCCTGGGTTCGATTCCTGGGACTTTTTAAAAGTCCTTATAAAAACAATAAGGCATAATAAAGTTTGCGGTAATGGAGTGGGTTTTGTTAACGACTAACCATTTATGATAAAACTAAACCTTAATTAAATAAAGCCATTTTAAAAATAAAGACAACACTAATAAAGACCATGTATGTTTGCAAAGTGATAACAAACTCGCTCAAACATGTAATTTGTAATAAGGTATAAGTTGCAATGTTTGACACATATTTAGTAGTCAATGTTTAGATATGTTTTATATTTATTTATTTGCATATCATAATGTGTATCAAAGATGTTACGTATAGGCTTAAAGCTAAAAGCACAGTTATGGACCCTGTTAGAGCACAGCAACATAGTATTGCCTTAAAATGAATTAGGAACTTATACCCCTAAAAAAGTTGACACATATTTTCATAATAAGCACATTTTTTTAGTCTCAATTCAGTGGAACTCAAACAAATAATTACAATGCCTAAAAATACGTATTGCGCACATTTACGCACATTTTTACTCCAAAATATTTTCAGTCTAATTTTTGAAATGGGACAGCAAACGACAACCATATGTGACGCGAGCTAATTGTTCATTAAATATGTTTTTCGTTTGCAAACGTACTCGTATGAGTATCCGGTCCCGTTTTAAAAATATCAAACAAAATAATGTTATGCTCGCTCATCAAAAATTTAAGATCTGTCTCGTTTGTAGGTAGAATGTGCTGCTACCATATGTCACGCATAACATTAAGGTCTTCTATAGTTAATTGAGTTTCAGACATGTAAATAGGACCCGTTGAAAAGTCAAATCATTTATTTCAATTTGACCATTAAAACTCACTTTTTCACGCCTAATTTTAAAGAGAAGAATATAATTGAATCTAGTTGGTCTTTCCAAAAGGTAATTTTGTAACTGCCTCGTTAGCATAGTGGTCCTAAGCGCGACTGCTACGCAAGAGGTGTAGGGTTCGATTCCCAGATCGTGCAAAAAGTGTTTGTGTTTTCTATGAACTTCTGAGTAGCAGTTTGGAGTTAGGATTTGTGTCTGGTTAATGACAATAGGCTCGCCCCCTTTTACATGGGACCTAAACATACCGGCGAACTGTGGGTGTACATTGCTACACCTCTGCCTTACTTTTCAGGGGAATACAGGCGTGATGGTATGTGTTTCCATAGGTTTATATACCTACAGCTTTTCACTAGATGGTAACACCGATATGCGATGCTGTATGAAGTTTCACAAAAACACTACCGGATTGAGGCGATGCCGTTCTGGTACCGAACTTATGTACACGATGACCTTCATGCGCCTCAATTCAACACCTCTCTTATGTGTGCGTTGCCCTACTTAAAGGGGTTAGAAGGTCAAGTTCAAATATGTCAAAGCATACCAACACGTGCAAACTTTATAATATACTAGCTGTTGCCCGCGACTTCGTTCGCGTTCACGATTTCATTGGTTTCAATTTTGTTTTCGCGTAACGTAAATTGTTTGATCAAAATTTCCAAAATAAAAGTATCCTAAGTTACTCCTTATAACATTAGCTATCTGCTAGTAACAGTCCCGTCAAAATCGGTCCAGCTTTTTCAGAGATTAGCCGGAACAGAAAGACAGACAGACAAAAATTTTAAAAATTGTCTTTTTGATATTAGTAACGCATATTCTTACATATGCATTTAGCGAAAAGCTATTTATTTGAAATTACAAACAGACACTTCAATTTTATTTATTTGAATAGATGTGTAGAAGATTTAGTTATGTGGCTGACACAATTCAAAAGGACTAACAACATAGCATCATAAACATACCATCACGCCTGTATTCCCCGAAGGGTTAGGCAGAGGTGTAACAATGTACACCCACAGTTCGCCGGTATGTTTTAGGTCCCATGTAATAGGGGGCGAGCCTATTGCCATTAACCGGGCACAAATCCTAACTCCGAGCTGCTACTGAGAATTTTATAGAAAAACCCAATAACACTTTTTGCTCGACCTGGGAATCGAACCCAAGACCTCTAGCGTAGCAGTCGCTCTTAGGACTACTAGGCCACCGAGGCAGTTATAGTTATAGTTAGTTAGTTACATAGCATCATCTGAGCAAATTGTAGCACTGCAGGTGCACAGTCCATAGCACAAAGATAAGCCCGCACTTTGCCGCAAACAAGCGTTGCTCTCACACCAAATTTGATGCAGTGTTAAGCGATAGTGAACGCAGTGATACTACGTAGCTTCACGGAGAACATCTGCGTCTACGATGACAATATTATAACTATGTGAGCACCATGTGTCTATATATAATTAATTTAGCTCTTATTGATTAATTTGTAGCACTTACCTATTATAGAACTTAAAAATAGTTTTATTTTAGTTATATCGTCTGTACATTAATTTTACTCTACATTCTAGCTACTGAAATTTCTCATTTTCTTTTTTTTTCTTACAAAATTCACATCACGTAACATCACGTCTGTATTCCCCGAAGGGTTAGGCAGAGGTGTGCCGATGTACACCCACAGTTCGCCAGTATTTTTAGGTCTCACGTAATAGGGGGCGAGCCTATTGCCATTAACCGGGCACAAATCCTAACTCCGAGCTGCTACTGAGAATTTCATAGAAAAACCCAATAACACTTTTTGCTCGACCTGGGAATCAAACCCTAGACCTCTAGCGTAGCAGTCGCGCTTAGGACCACTAGGCTAACGCGGCAGACCTTCGGAAAATCCACGATAACCTAGAACTATCTTCAGAGACCAATGATCAACAAGTCAATTTTTTTTATATCTAAAACCGCTGTTTATTATTACGACGTGTGGTTTGACTATAACAATTAATCTCGCGAGACACGTCACGTCGTCGGTCTTATGAGAGACCGTCTGGATTTATCGTCATATTAACTTACTTAAGGCTGATTTTTCAATCGTCAGATACCTCTTAACGGAGGAATAAATATGGCGGTTTGACAGCTTTTGTAAAGACGTAAAGTCAAACTGTCATATTTATTCGTCAGATAAAAGTTATCTGACTATTGAAAGATCGGCCCTTAGTGATACCAAATGTAACTGCCTCGTTGTCCTAGTGGTCCTCAGCGCGACTGCTAAGCTAGAGGTCTTGGGTTCGATTCCCAGGTCGAGCATAACTGTTATTGGGTTTTTTTATGAAATTCTCAGTAGCAGCTCGGAGTTAGGATTTGTGCCCGGTTAATGACAATAGACTCGCCCCCTATTACATGGAACCTAAAGATACCGGAGAATTGTGGGTGTACAGGCGTGATGGTATGTCGTACCAAATGTCCGTCCGTCTCTCTTAGGGGTGTATCTTTGAACCTTTATAGGTAGACACGTGAAATTTTCACAGTGTTTGTATAACATAATGATAAATAAAATAAAGTGTCAAATATTGTAGTGGTACGGAACCTATCATGTGTAAGTCCCACTCGTAATTGACCGATTTTTTGACAGACTTCGAACATTTTGCAAAGTATTACATTGAATAGGTAATATCCTCCTGGCGTAAAGTTGTGAAGAGCAAACCCTCAAAGAACCCTCCAGGGGGTTCGCAAATGGACACACAACGTAGAATAGCTCTCAGAAAGGTGGACTTGGCCCCGAGTGGGCATAAATTACGAATAGCCTTAAAGTATTCAAGGTGCAGCTGGATTTTATTTCTATTGTTACAAACGAAAGCTCTTCGGTTTAAATTTAGATTTGGAACATGTTTCTTGACCTTTTAAAGTTTCTCTACGAGTATATACATGTACCTTGAAAAGTTTACCTAACCAAAATTACAATTGGTTTAATTTTAGGAATTTAAAAGCACGTTGTAACAAAGAATAAAAAATGGATTTTGATACACATGTTTTTTTTTATACACATGATTTTATGCAAGGCTCATACGTATGGTTTCTCTGTTTCTCTCTGTACCCCGCAAATAATTCAATTATACTCTCAAACCTCAAAGGACGACACCAAATATCACTTATCAAACTTTACTAAACTAATGCTTAAATGAACCACTAAACGATTGTTGTAAACTTTCATTGGTGCCAAACTAAATACTAACGAGAAATCCAAATACGTTCGGAGTCAGCTTTTAAACTTATGTAAATGTATTCGGGTGCCTATCTGAATTTGCCATCTGCTAAATTACAGTTCATAGTATCAGTTTTCAGGCTCTCATTGCAAAACTATGCTTAAGGACGGTACTTTGTTTGTTTAGCTTTTGCTTTGCGAGCATTCACGTACTTATCAAGCTATTCGATTTTAGGAAAAATGTGCGCTGTCGCAAGCTAAGCTTAAGAATACGCTCGACGAGTGCGTTACCTTTAAGTAAGTGTACCTTGTTTAATAAAAAGGAAAGATTGAAATATATCTATTACGGAATTGCAGTAACTTTGCAACTAAATGGTAGTAGAATAGCCATTCTAAGAACAAACCGTTGGACAGACTTCGAGATTCTGCCTATACACAACAAATCTTTAATGTTTGTATTAAAACGGAGCCATCGGCTCGACGTGCTCGTCGAAGTATATAAGGTTTTAGAAGTGAAGGGAACGGCAATCCGCGCAACAATTGACCGCGATGGTACTGCTCAAACTTAGAGATATATAAATCTGAGGAAGTCAATGAAAAGAATGTAATATGAAGCAGTTGCTCTAAGTAAAGCCTATTTTAATTGGAGTGCACGTGCGTGCAAGTATCGAGATTCGAGCTCCAAGCATTGTGCGCGGCCATCTTTAAAACCACTATTTGAAACACGTGTAAATTTTATTTAAACTTTCTTTGTTTTCTTTTTGTTTTAATTCTGACTGACTGACTTCGTTACTGACGGGGGTCACCTTTTTTTTAACCGACTTCAAAAAGGAGGAGGAAATACGGTTGCACATAGAAGTGTGCAACCGTATTTTTAAAAAATGATTTCATCCTATTAGGTACTTACAAACATTTTCTCTTTCAATACAGACATAAATTTTCACAAACAATAACTTTCCGACTCACCTCAGACATCACACAAGATTTCCACCACAACAATGAAAGCACATATTCAATATAATATTCCTATGTTCCACATAAGGTTCCATTTTCTTGCCTTCCTGTTTCTGCCGCCGCACCGCTGGGCACAATGGGCCGGATAAGTTTAAGTCCACCAACAGGCATCGGTGTCAGTGCCTCCTTTCTTTTGCGACACAATACGAGATCACCACTTGTGCCCGCCCTTGGGTTTGTTTCTATATGTACTACAAGTGTGCACGCTGTTTTAAAAAAGTCACCTAAACTTTCGTATTGATTTTGGAGTATTTTTCTAGCTTGACATCAGTGTAAAAATGCTTCATACCTATTCGGCTAAAAAATAAATGTAACCATCACACCTGTATTTCCCGAATGGTTAGGCAGAGGTGTAACAATGTATACCCACAGTTCGCCGGTATGTTTAGGTTTCATGTAATAGGGGGCGAGCCTATTGCCAAAAAATAAATGTAATGTTTCTCATATTTTCTGAGTCCTAAATTAGATACCTGTTTCTTTTTCAAAAATATAGGTAATCATCGAATGATTTCTTCCGCTCTGGGTGAAGCGAACGGGCCGCGGCCCTGGAAAGTAGGTACCTATACTTGAAATAAAGAGCAAGGTCACATTAGTAACATGTAAAACAAAAGTCTAACACACAAAACACGAACTTTCTATTCAGCGTTAACTTGGCCAGTGTACTTTACATGCTCAACGACTGAAACTAAATTATATTACGTCCATTGCAGTTTTATTTACACTGCATACAAAAAACATTTTGACAAAACCGTCCATGTACGTTAATGCATCTCCACCGCGTAATGGACCGCAGATTGGGATATATTTCAATGACCCGGAAACGAATAAATATTCGCCCAACATTTTTTATGACGCTAAATTGGGCCGTTTTTATTATATATTATTATTTATTTAATATTTTTGTGTTCAGCTTTATGTAGGAACGATCCAAAATGAAAGGTACTTACCAAAGCAATCATAAAGTTATCGGGATTCCACACTAGCTCTAATCAAATTTATTCATACTCAAATAAGTTTGCAGGGCAAAGGCCTCTTCTCACATATAGGAGGCACGAGCATTGATCGTTTTTTCAATACGGATTGGCGATATCAGTCTTAAAAAAAATACTAGAAGAGGTTTTCTTACGACATTTTTCGTCACTGATATCCGAGATAAACTAAGAAAGTACAAATCAACTGAAAAAGTTACATTGGTATTTGCCTGGCATCAAATTATCGCACTCGTAACCTCATGCATGAGAAGCTCGCGTCTTAAATAATATGATGTTACGACAACATAATATACCCTCACTATGACTGAGTCCCAGAAAATGCAAAGAGTATGATTGTGACAGTGCGCAAAAAATGTACGTCATCAAAAAAATCCCCACTTTTTCCACAGATCACGTTCTGTCCATATTCAAATGACACCGTCCGCATTCACCATTACGTGGTAACGTGTTCCCCTATTCTCACGTACCGAGGTATCATACGGGCCCAAGTGGAACCTACCTACTCCAACCGCGCCGGATGGAACCTTCCGGTCGCTTGAGTTAAATACCGCTCTTTCAGGCACACACAGTCGGACTAATTTCAACACGAACCCCTTTGAGAATAGGGAGCGCTTTTATTCGAGTGTGACTGTATAACATGTGTTCTGGAACTTAATATAGGGACGCTGTTTAAATATCACTGTCACATGAAACACTAGTGAAATGGATACTACATAAAGGGGGTAGAGGAGAAAGGAAGCGTCAATGAATCATAACACTAATGTGGTATATTCAGATTAGTGAAAATATTATTTTCTTAATTATTTTTAACATTGCCCTACACTAGAATTTTTTGTTGTATCGAGGGTGCTTTTACTAAATTAAATATACGATTAGACCCGGACCGACTACCTTTACGCCATACAAATAAATGATCCGGGCGAGAATCGAATCCGAAGCCAATAGTTCAGGCGCTGAGCCAACAAAAAAAATGTGGAAGATATTGTATCCAAAACCAAACAGTAAAAAACAAACTTCTGACGAACAACAAAAATCTCTCTCTCGTCATGTCTTGTACTCGTATTACCTAACGCCATTCACTTCAATGTCAACATTTCTAACGATTTCACGGATTTCCTTAATTTTGTTCACATTATTTCTGGTTCAATATTGACAGGGATTTGCGCCATTTGCGTCCTTTCCCCAAATATGTCCGCAGCAGCTCAATAGAAGCTCTTACAAACCCCTTACTAATCCTAATTGAGCCTGTAAGGCTCTCCGTTTCTTTACAGAATTAACACTTCACTGATGTCACGAACAACATTAGTAGGGGTAAGGAGGAAAATTATGAAGAAAACATGGCGATTAATGTAATTAACAGTGTTTATGCGTAGGTTCTTAGGAAAATCGAGCAACTATGACTTACATGAGTACTAAAAGTATTATAAAGTATCAACGAAGAAAAACATTCTTAGTTTATATTTGAAATTCACGCGTATACAGTCGCACTCAATTGGATGTAGTTCTGCCAAAATGAACCAACCCATTTCGAATTTATTCTAAGTATAAGTAGGTACTGGATATCCATTGAATTTTTATTGCTAGATAGTATTGTATCACAGTTGTCACACTTAATTAGTTTGACGTAATTATTGTAATTACTGAGAAATTGTGGGTTTGCTTGTTCTGGAAGAATTTTGTTTATACTGTGTCTTGGCCTAATTAATCATTTATTATTATTAGGAGCTCAAGTACAATACTAAGGCTCTACAATCAATGAAACTCGCATAACTCTGACAACAAATTCCCTATACACCTACATCAACGTCCTAATTAAAAAAAACACACCGAACCAGAGCAAATGAAAGCATCATATTCGAATTCTTATCTCGTCGTTTCATTCGTTTCGTTCGTTTTGATAAAAAGATTAAGTATTCACGAGTCTCTGAAACGTTACATTATTGCGATGAAGCCATTTAGGTATTAAAAAAAACCATATTAATCAGAAGAATATTAAATTACTATTTAAGGCTTGTTCCACAACCACAATACGTGTTGTGGCTAATATATATAAAAGTTAATAGTTAAATTCACTCAGACCACATTTTGCCGTCATTATCGACCGCGTGTGTGATACAGACCACATCGCAGCCACGTCGCAACCACAACACAGTTACCAGCGAAACGACGAGCTAGCGGCCGGCATTTTGTACATTTGTACAGTACCACAACGCAGAAAGCCACAGCGACGCTATCCACACATAAGCTTGACCACTATTTGTCGCGACGGTGTGGTGCGGTGTGGTACGTGTGGAACTAGCCTTATTAGCGAAATAAAAATCCAAGAGTGTTATAATAACCGGCACGAGTCATGGGTCATGGACCGACCACGTGCAACATCGACGAATCAAAAAACCTAGTAAAGAACCCAATAACCCAAAAAATTACTTGACATTTCGCACCCTTAGGATGAAAACGACGTAACTCAAAAAATCTACTTTTAGGGAAATACCAAAACAAGCGTTAAATTCTGAAATTTAAAACTTGTTTCGCTATTTCCACTGTACATTTTATATTGTACATTTATATTTATTTATATTGTATTTATTTATATTTGTATTTTTTTTTTTTTTTTTTATATTTGTATTTATTTATATTGTACATTTTTTGAGTTACGTCGTTTTCATCCTAAGGGTGCGATTTGTGGTCGCGACTCGTGCCGGTTACTATACACTTTTTATAAACTTGAATTGAGAAATACAGTCGCAGTCTATTTGCTCATTGAAAATTGACTCGAGCTCAGTGCCAACAATCGATATGTTACTGTGGAAGCCCTACTCGCCTCGCTTGCCCTCGCTTGTTCCTACTGGGTTATTCATTGAAAACAGTAATAGTGAAGAATCGCTGTTACAAATTAATGGACTTCATTTCCGACATTGTTTTATGTGGCGCATTTTGTACAAATGTCTAGAGCTAAAGTTAAATGGTAATTTAAATGTGTTTCAGGCATGTGAACACGTTATTTAGTTTAGCTACTAAATAATAACAATACACACATCACGCCTGTATTCCTCGATGTGTTAGGCAGAGGTGTACCAATGTTTGCCAGTATGTTTAGATCCCATGTGGTGTGGTCCATGTGTATAATGTTAATACTAAACAGTTATTATATTAACATCAGGGGAAAAGCCTTTTCTTTCTTTCTTTTTTTTTCATACAGAGAAGTTACAACCACATTGCCCAAGGCGGATTGGCGGATTGTCAGACTGATATTAATTATAACTCTAAGTTTCCTCCCGATATTTTCCTCAGGCCGTGTCAGTAATGTCCAAGATAAACTTAGAAAGTACATATAAGACTTGAAAAAGTCACATTGGTACTTGCCCGGTATCGAACCCGCAACCCCATGCACGCTTTAACTACTGAGCCAGCACGACATTAACAAACCAATGGCTTAGATAAACAAGTAATTGGATTTTGTGGCAAATAGTTGTCCATTTAATAATTATATTTACGTGGTTACGAAAACTGTACAGTCAAAGCCACAGAGCGCAAAAATTTCATACACAAATGGTTACGATCAGTTGTTCAACCCTCTCATTTCTCAGTCGTTCAATGCGATTTTTAATTTCCCCAGCGCTTAGGAAATGTTTCCATGTTTCCTTTGTTACCATAAACGTGAATGCGGCCGAGAACACACAGTTTTTTATTTATTGAAATGCTGTGGGATAACAGAAGTATTTTGTCTATTTTTCTAATGTACAGTGATACAATGTTTGTTTATTTCAGAGTTTAAAATATATAAATACATTTCATCACATTACATTAGACGCTTGATGTTGAAAACCCTTTATTAAATCTACGTTAACGATCAACTACAGTTATGTTTTTCAACGTCACTGTCAGTTGGCTCAAAACGTTTGTGTATATTTTGAACCGGGCCTAACCAGATCTTCAGTTTTGACGGCTCTTTGCTGGTTTGAGCGCAATAGTTTTAACATTTTAATGGGTACAAAAATAGTAGATAATATTTTTTTTAAATTGCGAAGGAGTATGCGGCAATTTGGACCCACTTTTCTCAACGTTGCTCAACAGTGATGAGACCCATGTCATATGAAACCTCTTACGGAGTACTTCATTTAAGTCTTTGGTAGCTAACTTCTAATGCAGTGCGAAAAATTTGTTTCAGTACATTCTGTCATTTTCGTGTAAATACTGGGCAAAGATTCCCACACTGTCCAACAGCGACAAGCACCAAAACACCATTTTCTGAACTTAGCTGCCATATAATGAAATGAAACACTTATTAAGAGCTTTCATATGACATGTTTTTTTTTTTTTTTTGGTGGGTGGGAAATCACCAAATAACTTCTCCCGCCCTGGGCGGGGCGGGAGGGAGTGTCAGACTTTTACTGACTAAAACCCACCCATGTTCCTTCTTATGCCTTTTGCGTTCCGGGGGCGCGGTATCTCTTACGAACAACCCGCAGCCCCGGCAGGCATCGGCCCTCAGTGGCCCCTTCCTTTGCTGACATCTCTTTGAGGCGCGCGTGGAACACGAACGCGCCGTCGACACGGCCTGTCGTTATACAACGTAAGGACGGTGAGCTACCCATTGCTCACCGTCCACAGGCCCGTATTCATATGACATGTGTCTCAGCACTGTTGAGCAATGTTGAAAAGTGGGCCCTAGAATCATACAACGTTGCCCATGGTCCTTTCAAAAAGTTCCAAATTTAAATGGTTTAGGAAAACATCGTAGAACAGCCACACCTTAGCATATGCTAAGTGTGTTTAGCTATGCAGAGGATAAGTACGGCCTGTCACGCTGACGTAAAGAATGGAGCTCGCGTGTATACTCCCTCTTACATCAATGTGACTAGACTGCTTCGGTATTATATTTAGCACATCCGTGTTACATGCTTTTTACTCACGATACATGAACAGAGCTTTTCAGTAATAAATTCCATTAAACTTTATTGCAAATAATCACAAATTTGTTATCTGTATTACGATATTTAATAAAAGTTTACAAAAATCATAAGTATTTGAATAAAATCATATTTTTTCATGTTTTCTTATTTTACCATTGTATATATTTTATAATGTGAATAAGGATTACATGTTTAATTAGATGCATAATTGTCGACTTGAGAGAAAAGGCATACAACGTAAATAATATTGTATGTCAAGGTTTTTATGTGAGGTTCTAGAAGGGTGCAAATTTCCGATTTTTCCAATGGATCTTTCAAAAGTTATCTTTCATATAAATCTTGTCCGGGTTTTGATCACAACAAAACAGAATCAAGCAAATCGGCGCAGCCGTACTCGAGTTTTGCGATTGGCAACACAGCCATTCATTTTTATTTATGTAGATTACCAATTTGGTAATAAAACACCTAACCGTATTATTTTACAAAAGTCTGCCTTGATTTCACGAAATCAAAACCAAAACTCAAGCAGTCGTAACATCGATAGACATCGAAGGCCTAAATAAATAAAACTTCGATGAATTTAAATCTATTCGATCCGCAAAGCAATGCACGAGTTAGTCATATACCTAGTTGAAATTCAAGCAGAGAAATAAATCGGGAT
This sequence comes from Caradrina kadenii, assembly GCA_947462355.1. Classification (NCBI taxonomy): domain Eukaryota; kingdom Metazoa; phylum Arthropoda; class Insecta; order Lepidoptera; family Noctuidae; genus Caradrina; species Caradrina kadenii. The sequence continues at coordinate 5,015,467 of OX381674.1, forward strand.
TTAATAGTCGGAATCGAGAATGAAATATTATGTTAATGGGCTCATTTTCATGCATCGTATACGTTGCATCTCTATCGCCGAGCTGAAGCCTAGTTAATGTGAAAGTACATAAGTAGCCGTATTTCATAAATCCGACATTTCTAGCTTTACCGTAAAATAGGTTATTTTTATTCTGTAATATTATTTTAATTTTTGTATCGTATTTTCCTTATTTTTCCTATTACTACAAACATTTCAACAAATATTCATTAGAAAACAAATAACGTGCAAGACACTTGCCCTAATTATTAAAATATAATTAAATTTAGATACACGTGTAGGTTTCATGAGGGTATTATTATCGTATGCCCTGGACAAAGCTTAAATAGAAAAAATAAGAGACACAGGATGTAAAGCATCTCATCCTCCATAAAATAACCAAAAAATTCCTAACTTTGACGCTCTCACTATGATCCTAATATTATATGTAAATAGATAAAACAAAATTGCTATTATGTACGTGTCTATTTATTCGACAGTGACTTAGTTCATGAAAAGTACACAATGGATGTTTGTGCCTTTTTTAGCATAATTCATTCATACATACATACATAAACTCACGCCTATTTCCAATGGGGGTAGGCAAAAACCACAGAACGTAAGGATCGTAGCAGGCGGGCTACGATCCTTACATACTCCTCTTGCGTCATCCACGTTCATCTGGTCATATAGGCAGTTGGATGATAATATAGCATAGAAATTTCGATGTTTGAGCATGAGAAAAACACCCCCGTGGGAAGCAAGGTCGGATTATTTGTTATTATTAGTAAAAATAGATACAGAAGAAATATCGTACCTAATATCTACAATGAGCAGTATTCACTCAAATAAAGATCTTCTCAGTTGTTGTATAGACTTTCCATAACTATTTTATTTCATTGCCTTTGAACAAACTAATTGTGTCATTCAACTTGACGGCACGGTTGGCGCAGTGGCTAAGCGATTGGCTGCTGCGCGGCGTGTCATGGGTTCGATTCCCGCACGGAACAAATATTTGTATAGCCTACAGATAGTTGTTCCGGGTCTGGCTGTTTGTATATGTGAGTTTATATGTTTGTAAACGCACCCACGACACAGGAGAAATTACTAGTGTGGGGCAACGTTTTTTTTAAAAAAGAAAGAACTTCCCTTTGGGTCTGCGGGTTGTTCGTAAGAGATAGCGCGCCCCCGGAACGCAAAGGGCACAAGAAGGAACATGGGTGGGTTTTAGTCAGTAAAAGTCTGACACTCCCTCCCGCCCCGGCGGCCAGGGCGGGAGAAGTTATATAATGATTTCCCAACCCCAAAAAAAAAAAAACTTCCCTTTGGGTTACAAAAACTTAATAAACACAATTTGTATGCTAAACTTTGGAATATTTGAATAAGGTCAATGTTTTCTTCATCTCTGTGGGTTTTATGACCGGAACCTTTATATCTTTTTTCCGCTTAAGCTTATTTCTTTTACACTTTCTTTCAATTATCTTAAGAATTGTAAACTTAATGGTCCATTGTTACTTTAATTTGTTTTTGTAGTCAGTGTCAAAGTCAAAGTCAACTCGTTTATTTCAATAACACACACATAATATACCATCACGCCTGTATTCCCCGGAGGGTTAGGCAGAGGTGTACCAATTTACACTCACAGTTCGCCGGTATGTTTTAGGTCCCATGTAATAGGGGGCGAGTCTATTGCCATTAACAGGGCACAAATCCTAGCTCCGAGCTGCTACTGAGAATTTCATAGAAAAACCCAATAACACTTTTTGCTCGACCTGGGAATCGAACCCAAGACCTCTAGCGTGGCAGTCTCACTTAGCACCACTAGGCTACCGAGGCAGTTTAATAAGACTATAAAAATATTGAATCTAGTATTACATCCACATCATCATACATGGGGTGCACCCTTTGAAATCATGAGCTCCGCTGTCACCTTGCCGGCTGGCTAAAATGTTGGCTAACTGAACATACTATTGTAGTATTAAAAAAAATCCACATCACATTGCAGGTTTTACACGACGTAGCAGAATTAGTAGAGCTACACCTTTTTTTTTAAAGTGCCTTCTTTCGCTCTGGGCGGAGCTGAAAGCAGTGTCAGACTCTTACTGACTGAAACCTATTCGTGTTCCTCCTAAAACCTTTTGCGTTCCAGGGCCGCGGTGACTCTTTCAAACAAATTCCGCATAACCTAAGATTACACACATAACATATCATCACGCCTATATTCCCCGAAGGGTTATGCACAGGTGTACCAATGTACACCCACAGTTCGCCGGTATGTTTAGGTCCCATGTAATAGGGGGCAAACCTAACATTAAAATCGCCGAAACTACCATCTTTAAACATTCTTATATTAAAGAGACTGGCCCCAAGACACAGCGAATCCTCGTGTGAGGTTTAGTGTCCCAAAGATGATGGAAGTAACCCTTTTTGGTCAATAAACATTTATTAAATATGTAATAAATGAAAGGAATGAAAGGCGAGAGATACCTTACCAGAAATACCCTATCTGATACAATTCACCCTAAATAATAAGATAGTGTCAGAATTATTCTCCACATTAAACAGTGGTAGGAACTTTAAACACATGTATAGTTGTCCCATCCCTTTTCGTCCCCTTTTCCCCTTGCATAGAATTCCGCTTTTGCTAAGATAAGAACATTACCTCGGGGCTATATACGCGAAGGTACATCCAACGGAATCTCTTTGGCACATTATTAGTTACATGTACGAAAACATTTATTATTACTTTATATGAATGTGTGTGTGTGTTTGTGTTGTTTTATTTGTGAAGAGAAATAGGTACTGTTCATTAACATATACACACATAACTGTTTAATTTTCATAGAAACTGTACAAAATGTATATGAGTAAGTGATGGATATGGTTTACACTCACAGCATAAATTAGTACTGAGTTTCCGGACCTTTCCATCTTTTAGTTACAATTAGAGATTCTTTAATTAGAAGAATTTGTATGCTTCAGGTGCTGTTGTTGCGCGCCTATAGCTACGTTAAAATTTGGCATATAGGTGGTCGTAAAGCTTTCTTATAATATTATAAACTAGCTTCCGCCCGCGATTTCATCCGCGTCAAATTTGATATTATTGGAATAAAATATAATCATAAATACATTTATTATAAATGTATTTATTATTATATTTTATTCCTGGAAACTTTCTGTTCCTTTCACCTACTATGATTTATCTCTGCATCACCCTAAGGTAGACTGGTAGAAAATAAGTCCACCTTTGTACAGTGTATTTTTAACATTATGTGCAAAAAGTTTTCATTCCACGGGCCTCATACATTTTCGCGGGTTAAAAAGTATCAACATACCATCACGCCTGTATTCCCCGAAGGGTTAGGCAGAGGTGTAAAAATGTACACCCACAGTTCGCCGGAAAAAAAGGAATAACGCCGGATAAAAAGTATCCTATGTGTTATGTCACACTACAATCTCACTATCTCAGTGCCAAATTTCATTCAGTTCCGTTCAGTAGTTTAAGCGTAAATGAGTAACAAAGATCCATTCATCCGTCTATCCATCCATCCTCACAAGCCTTCACGTTTATAATATTAGTAGGGTTACAGCATCAGATATATGTAAGTATCCGTATGAGTTCCTATCCGTATAGGTAAATATTCGTATGGGTTAGTATCCGTACGGGTCAGTATCCGTATAGGTAAGCATTGACAGTAGTTGTCAGTGTCACCCTGTCGCGGCTGCAGCCTAGGTATACGATACCAGTATTAAGGAATGGGTGTTTGCTACGACATTAATATACTGCAAAGCTCAAACTACAAGTAAGACGCACACACACAAAACACTTTTCCAGCTTATGAATAAAGTAAGAAGGTAATAATGAAAAAAAAAAAACACTAAGTATAAGTCGCTCTTTATTTGCAACAGCGGCCTTTCCGATGCAATGCGCTAAAGTTCAAAGGTTTACATCAAACGACAACTTTTAATATCTACAGTATTTCTGTTTGAATTGCAAAAAACTTTTCCCAGATTGCACGTTTTTTTTTCTTGTTTATTGCAAGAAAAGGACTTGCAGCAGGTTCTTGGCTCGCGTAAGTTGACTTTAAAAATTGCACAGACAGTACATGGTGCTGACGGCAAATAGGGAAGGCCTGTTTGGACATTACTTGTAGGCAGGTTCAAGTGTTCCACAATCCCCGTGGACAATTATGTAGCTACTTCTTTATGAACTTAAGTTTAGTTTACATACGAGTAGTGAAATAAACCCGAAGAAGCTGCAACGGCTTTATAGGTTTTTTTGCAATAAAGTTAAATTGAGCTTTGTTCTGACAAAATGTATGCCATTTTTTGAATTAATTGTAATGTCTTTGATTGTTTAGAGCTGATTATTTTTTTAAATCTCTTCTAAGCATAAGTTTGGGATGCACATTGAACTGTTATTTCTGGATAGTACTAACGATGAAAAACCTTTGGCACATTGAAATTAACGTAATTAATGTAATACTGGGTAAATACATAAATAGTGTTCTCGCTAATAATTAAACTACTTCTGAGTTTACTTACATGCTAGTGTTGTTGATAGTATAAAATAAATACAAGCCACATTACCGATACAACTGCCTATCGTTTAACAATATCTCATTGCACATGACATGCAACATTGCAATCAAGCGCGGTATTTGTAGAGTTATTGTACTAAATCGTGTTCATATGTAGGCTTAGATTTATTGTTCACCTTCAACTTCTAATTTTAAAATGACCTTTTAAAAAGTATGAATTCGATTCCGTCTTCTTTTGTTTATTCTGTCTTCATGAGCTGTTTGTGTAACATGAAGATCCTAATGGAAAATCCCAATATTACTTAGCTCGACCTCGGAACCGAACCTTTGTTTGTTGGGAAACCATCATATGACTTCTTTCGCTCTGTGCCAAGCGGAAAAGAGTGTCAGACTCTTACTGACTAAACCCCATCCGCTTTCCTCTCATGCCCTTTGCGTTCTTAGGCCGCGGTAACTCTTTCGAAGAAATTTCGCAACGATGGTGGGAACCAAACCTAGAACGGCACTTTCAGCAGTCGCGGGCGCTCAACTGGCCAATAGTAGCTACACGAAGGCCACATCATAATCACAACATTAATTTAAGCTCTACTCTTAAATGGTAGTTAATTATCCTTAATGACGCGATTGAGCCCTTAAGATTTGCGTGCAGACAACAACAGGGGAGCTCGTTACCTTGATTATTCCCCAACACGCGTAATAGATTGTTTTTACAGCGGCTTTAAAAGCGGAATTAACATGAGCTTTACAGCGCTTCGCTATACGAAGCGACCGGGAAAAGGTGCTTAGTAATAAATGAAGGTGTCCCAGAATGTAATTACTACGCGTTTCTTTGATATATTTATAATTAACTTTATAAATGTCAATATGTAGGTAAGCCTTCTTCAATTCAGGAGCACTGCTGGAGTATTAATGTTAATACCTACTGTTGTTATGTGGAGTGACATTCATAGTACTTCATAGTAAGACATAGCCTGTTAAAATCAATACCCTACTTTTCACTTTGCCATAGCTCGGTAAAAAACAAAAATCAGTCTCATCACATTAACCCCATTCGCTGCCAAAAAATAAAGCCAAACCGGTATTCTGTACTATACTCCTCAAATATCCAAGACTGGTAGCGAAATAGTTCACCAAAATCAAAGTCAAAAGTTTATTTGTGACACGTGTGTATAAAACAGGTCATACTTAAAAAATAGTGCGCCATGTTTTTTCATAATACGTACAAATATTACCTACAACAATGCAAAATAAATATGCAAAAAGGAAACATTATCATAAAAAATACAGATGTCAAAAAAATTACAGACATTTCATGTCAGCGCCACTTTACGACCAGACCAGATGCTTTTAGCACCAACAATACAAAGAACATTATCTTATATTGCACCTGAATGTCTCATGTGCGAATACGTTTATTTTCTTTTTTCTTTTTCGGTACGTATTCTTTTAAAAAAATTGACCTATTGGTGGGGTTCTTCAGAAAGGTCGTGTGCGCAGTACTCGTAACCGGCGTGCTTGTATGAACAGATGTATGAACGTGGTCGAGGCGAAAGAAGTATGTAAGGATCGTAGCAGGCAGCGTTCTGTGGTTTCTGCCTACCCCCATGGGAAAAAGGCGTGAGTTTATGTATGTATGTATGTAATTTAAAAGAAAAGCATTTATTTTAAATAGAACATTTACAGGTACTTTTAAATTGTCAAAAAGCTAGTCAGTCAGAAAGTTGAAGCTAGCTGCTCGATCCAAACAGCATGCTAACAATATTTGGTTTAAGGTATATGTAATTGCTATTTGAAATGCCCGGCATTTAAAATATAATATGTAAAATGTGTGATGACTTTGGAAACTCAGCCTACATTAAAGTTAAGTTTAAGACGATTTGAAAATTCACAGAGAGCAGGAAATTAATTTCCTACTTATATTAAGAACGTATGAAATTAAATACCTTACAATTTTGAATAAAAAAGTATTTTCCTGTTATCTTTAATATTTCTTATCTGGGGGAAAACCTGAGCTTCGGCCGTAACAACCTCTATAATGTTAATATTCTAATCAAATATTAACTTTGCTCTTTCAACGGAGCTTTAAGAATCTTCAATGATTCTCAATTGTATAAGTGTTGGTTTAATAGAAGGAAATGTTAAATCTTACTACTTAACAATAAGTACCTACCTATTGGTGGGCCATCACTAGACAAAAGGCTTTGTATAAACGTACGCAATTTTTTTAACTATATTTGCAAAGCAAACACTTTCATGTAAAAAAATGCAAATAAATTGGATGAAACCATGTCTGTATGAAGATACTGAGGTACTATTGCAACACATAATTTGACTAGCTCGCTACTCTCAACACACACATACATATACACACACATACACACAAACACACACACACACGCATGTGTTATTTTGTATTATTTATCTATACTATTTTTAAATTTGTTTCTACTAGCTGTGAAAGAGCGGAGTCTCCTAATACAGGATTTTTTTGCTCACAAGGAGGCTCCAATCACTAAAGTGTTCTTTTTTGAATTATGATTACGAAATAAACTTTTTTTTTACTAAAAAAAACTATATTTTATTTTGATTGCTTTTTGGTATAGCGGCCGTAGTACATACACACTGTAAACATTTAAAAGAACTATTACGGCTCAAAATACTCAACCCTGTGACAGAAGATACGACGACAGACGGATGGATGAGAGAGAGCAATAGGGCTCCGATTGGACCCTTTGAATATGGAAAAAAATTTGGTCACAACGAATCCCCTGATCAATTACTACAGTGGTAGGGTAATAATAGTCCTGTCTCAAAATTTCTTACTAATAAGTGAGATAGAATATTCCCAAATCAACAATTCATTTTGTATTTACAACGAAACCTTTATCTAGCACCCAACGTATTACCAGCTTAGCTATCTGATAATTTAATATGCATTAAAAGCATTGCCAGACAAATATATCTCTATTATAATACCTTTTCGAGACAACGTTACATGCCGACGGTACATTTGTAAAACAAATAGGTCCAGCGGGACTTTTTAATTCAATAAAATACAAAAAATATGCTCGTCTGGTCAGTTTTACGTGCAAATGGTTTAATATTTTGTTTTGAGTTATTTATTGGAGCAATTTGGGCGCCTATAGACACTCTGTGCCTTTTTCTTATAAGGATGGAAAATCATTTAATGGCTTCTTTCGCTCTGGGCGGATCGGAAGGGAGTGTCAGACTCTTGCTGACTAATACCCATACGTGTTCCTCTTAACGCCCTTTACATTTCAGGCCGCGGTTACTCTTTCTAACAAATTCTGTAACCATATGTGCCTACATTCTTATTTATAGGTAAAAGAATAATGTGAGACCCCGTATTTCATTTTTTATTTATTATATCTTTGGGCCTCTAAATTCTCAGATCAAGAATAGGACCTCCACAGTCGACCTTTTGCAACAAAGAACGATGAATGATGAAAGCTAAAATAACACTGGCCACCAATCTGCTTGCCATTATTATTTACGATCTTTTTAAAGAGGTCAAGAAAAATAAAACTTTTAAGTATAGCGATTTGGGGCTCGTTAAAACTTTTCACCCCAATACATTTCCAATCGGAAACACAATACCAAACATTTCAACCATCTTTAATTTGTTTCACAAAAAAAGTCTTATTTATATCAAAACTGTACCCTACAGTTCGATTGTCACACATTGCGCTATCATAAATAAATAAAATCTATCCGAACGAACATCGCCACAAGCAATAGCTAGTTCATAAATAAACCCATTGAGCGGCCGTTGGACACGTATCAATGTTGGCGTTCAGTTTTCATATTCATAAAAGAAAATATTTGCATTGGCAACATTGGTAACGAATGTGACGACGTGACGTTGAATATTGTGAATTCGATCATTTCGACCAGCATGTTGGTAAAGCTGCAAGGCTTACGTGACACTAAGTAGGCATGTATCAATCTTCTTTCTTTCTTCTTCTTTCTTCTTGTATCTTCTTCTTTCTTCTTGTATCTTCTTCTTTCTTCTTGTATCTTCTTCTTTTCAATCTTTATTCCAAAATAATAAAGTTCACATTTACCCTTCCCAGGCCCACGACGTGACCACATGAGCATCAACCATGTCATGTCACCATCACATTTTCACAAACATTTCGCTACTGTTTCTGGATTATCATGTGAGATTCGAACTAATATTTGCATGGTCTACAGGTAGATGTTCCGTTCAGATAACAACCATGAAATCATATCGTGTTTGTAAACGAATTCATGATACAGGAGACATTTCTAGGGTAGAGCAAGCAAAACACCGATTGTCTCGATCGGTACACTTGTAAGCACATATTATACGAAGGTGGTAATGACCGACGATGATCACCTGACAAAATAAACAATCCGGGTAGGTTTCATTAAATTAAAATCAAATACCCTTGACTACGTATTCCGAACGGTTACTTACCCCAGTAAAAAATATAAATATTTGAGGTCCTTCGGTTTCCACTCGATTAAACAATTTATTGTGTAAGGAAACCATTCCAAACCATGCAAAACTTTTTCCCAAACGCCTTTAAGTAATAAGAGCCTTCAGCAACCCTTACGCAAAATGATTTCAAGATGGCGCCTGACTGCGGGCATTGAAGTCGTAAAATATTAAAAAGATACAACTACCTACTGTACTGTATAAAGTAACCCAAATTCCCCTTTCCGTTCAAAATCTGCCCTACTTTTTTTACAACCGAAAAACATGATAATATAAACAAAAGACTTCTATAATAAAACAAACCGCGTAAAAGCCCTCGTTTCACTTTTTAAACAATAAGTTATTACTTTTAATGTTATTATTTAATGTCTGCTATGAAAACGGATGGCTGACAATACTGAACGTTTTCATTGGGGCTTTTGTCAAGTGTAAAAAAAAATTACCGTTATAATAATATTTATTCTTATTGGTGATTTTTTTTAAATTTTTCAGAAAGGTCGGGTGCGCAGTACTCGTAACCGGCGTGCTTGTATGACCAGATGTATGAACGTGGACGCGACAGAAGTATGTAAGGATCGTAGTAGGTGGCGTTCTGTGGTTTCTGTCTACCCCCATGGGAAATAGGCGTGAGTTCATGTATGTATGTAATATTTATCATGAAAATAAAAATTGGAAAGCTGTGTAGAACATTTTATTCGGTCATCACCTACTACCTACCAATAGTATAGATAAAAAACTAATATTGCTTTTAGTGATGTGTTGAATAATAATAGTGAACTACGTTTTTTAGAAGAAGAACTAAAAAAATATTTCCCGAAAAAATATTATCACCGTTTTTGCGCGGGCTCACTATTCCATATCATTCTGTGAAAATATTTACGATTTCAGCAATATGTAAAGGCGAGTTCCATTTCAATATTTTTATAGCTTGCTAGCGTAGCAAAACTTAAACGAAAAGCCGCCCTTCGTTGACTGTCAATTTTCGTATCTAAGACCGCTAAAAGAAAAACATATTAATGTGTTCAAAGTCGTTATCGTGACCTGACATTGACCGTCGCAAAATCGGCTTAAAAACACGCCGATCGCACCCTTTTCCCATGCCATAACGTTGTTTCCAACCGCGTCGATTAACGCGTGGGTGAAGTACCCTTAGCACAAGTTCAATCCCATGAAATTATAGTCCTTTCGAAAGGAATACTGAAACTGACAGCACAAGACAAATCGACCACTCGGTGTCGATTTCTCATAATGAGGTAGGAAATCATTTTCCAGAAGTGTCACGAAAATTATATGAAAGGTAACAGAAAATCAATTATAAGTATAATGAAGTTAAATTATACATTCCAATATTACCGAAAATGTCGTTGGCAAGGCTGCCTATTCAGGGCACATAATTACTTCCACCATTACTCTTTATCTCGGTGAGATCAGAAAGTCGTTTATCACGGAGCCAATGTGCGCGCTCCTGTCGATCACAAACTTATTGTACCAACTTTTTTATCCCTTGCATTCATTTGATACTGGCAGACTTTTAGAAAAGATGTTTTATTAAATACTCTGTGGTTTTCAACCTTTTTTCATTCAATAGGATCAGTACAACGTGGAACTACATACAATGTTACTAATGACTATATTTCTATCTTCAAACTAAGGATTTTGCCACAATCCTTTTGATAGATCGGTAATTAAAATATTTTATGCTATATATCCGCTCCTATCGTACTGCCGAACTTCTTTCAGTTTTATAAAAATGAACGAGAAAACTTTAACTTCAATTTATTGTAATGCTGTCGGTTCATGAGGAAATATTATAATATATTAAGAACAAGTTTCGTCTACCTGCAGAATACAATGAATCTTTACTAAAAGTATCTAACCCTCACATTGCTACCTTGCCAGAAAAATAATTTACAATTTATATTATTTTTTTTATTTTTTTTTGACTGCCCCGGTAGCCTAGTGGTCCCAAGCGCGACTGCTACGCTAGAGGTCTTGGGTTCAATTCCCAGGCCGAGCAAAAAGTGTTATTGGGTTTTTCTATGAAATTCTCAGTAGCAGCTCAGAGTTAGGATTTGTGCCCGGTTAATGGCAATAGGCTCGCCCCCTATTACATGGGACCTAAACATACGCGCGAACTGTGGGTGTACATTGGTACACCTCTGCCTAACCCTTCGGGGAATACAGGCGTGATGGTATGTGTGTATTTCAGGTTTTCAATAGAGACAGGTCAGAGGAGAAAGCGCTTAAACTTTAGAGGGTTATAACTTCAACCGAAACCTGTTGAACTATCGACCTATTTTAAACAAAAGGCAGTTGAGGGTTATTACATAATCTTTGCCAGAGTCCGTATCTCCGCAGATATAACCCGTATAAACTGGCAAGCTGTTACAAACTAAAGTTCCATGCGTTGACAAGTTTACGAAGAAAATCCACTTGGTCTCGTAACTTATGAAATCTCAGCCACAGAAGTTAACCGGATTTTTTCTTGAGAAATATGCAATCAGTAAGTCCTTCAACGTGATGGAATATCGGACAAATAAAAAAGGAGATAATGTAATGGAGTTGTTGTCACCAACATTACAACGATGTGTACAGGTTGTTTCGTAATAATAAATTATGCTATGAAATTGGCAAATTGAAACCATGATCATCAAAATACGACTCCACTCATTATAAGCTGACTTGCCGAATATCCAATGTCCTATAATACCGCATCGGTTTTAGAACTAGAAATTTTATTATGATTACTTAAATTATTACTTAATAACTACCCCGTTGGTCTCGTGGTCGCAAGCGCGACTGATGAGCATGGGGTCCTGGGTTCGATTCCCAGGTCGAGCAAAGTGTTATTGGGTTTTTCCATTAAGAATTTCTCAGTAGCAGCTCGGAGTTGATGAGCTCGGAGCCCGGTTGATAGCAATAGGCTCGCCCCCTATTACATGGGACCTAAACATACCGGCGAACTGTGAGTGTACATTGGTACACCTCTGCCTAACCCTTCGGAGAATACAGGCGTGATGGTATGTATGTGATGGTATGTAATAACTGTGTTAATTTCTAATGACCATTAAAGCGAAACACAAAAAATAGCTGTAATCAAATATATTTTGCTTTAGAGGAATTACACGACTTTGGTAACACACTGTATATCTGGACACATGCTTAAAGTGAACAGAGCTTATTGATTTTCTTCTTCATCCCAGCTGTATCGGACGCGAAATGTCTCGCTGTGAGCACGAAAATTTTTATTGAAACTGATATTTTTGCAGCTTATGTACTGAAAAGCGTTCAACAGTTAATAAATAGATTCAATGTGAACAAAACCATATCCAATTAGGTAGCTCTCGTTTGAAATCGAATAGGTACGTACAGGTCTATTCTGTGTAGGGTGAAGTGAGCTAAAGGTGAGCTGTCAAACCCTAGCATCGAGGAAGCCTAACTCAAACTCTCTTCATATACGTAAATACATGAGAGAGATTTTACAGAATACCTCTGCTAATTAAAATTTCGATCACATGGAAATAAAAAGGAAGAAAAACGTGTAGGTTATTTAATAAAAATACAAAACGATAACTTTATTTTGTGTTCCACAGCTGCGCCAAACAGGCCCAGTTCAGTAGAAATGACAGACCACCTGTGCCTGACGGTGGTTTTTAACTGGACCCTTGTGTGTGACGTAATACGGATGTAAACCAGCTTCGTTATAAAACATACAAAGATATAAATAAAGGTGTAGAAAACATAAATGTGTGCGTATAGCATTGCATCAAATTCTAATTTATATTCCATCCGAACTACATTGTTTCACGAGCAACGAGTAACATAACACAATCAGATTTCAATACTGAAACGTATTTGCGTAACTATAGATCTTCACAAACATTGCTAAGTCGCCGTGCACACAAATACCGCAGGCTTTCAGTGTTCGAGGCAGCAACCTCGAATTCAATTGGCAAAGCACTGTAATCATGTGTACTCAGTAGCTCGGAGCGGATCGTGTTCGTGTGCACTTCTTTAGAAGTAAAATATTTACCTACTATCTTACGACTGCGAGTTCGTCCGCGTGAACGTTTGGTTTAAATAATATATTTGCGGAAGTTTAATTTTTTTGCGAGAATACCTAATATTATTTTACAATAAAAGAAGCTTAAGTTACTTCTTAGAACATTAGCTCTCTCTATGCCTGTGAAAATCGGTACAGCCGTTTAGGAGATAAGCTGGAACTTAGAGACAGACAGACAATTTTTTTTTGCAAAAATATTCTTTTGGTATAAATGCGGTGGACACATTATCATATGCATTTAGTAAAATGCTAACCAACTTTTGTTTGTAACTACATAATAAACATTTTGACGTTACAAACAGACGCTTAAATTTTATTTATTTGTATGGATGTTGGTATAGATGACTAGCAATGTATTCCAATGATATGATTAGAAAGTGGGTACTGAATTGATGAATAGAGAATATATGTAAGAGGACATGGTGCTTCGAACCCAAATAAATTTGGATTAGGGGACAGCCGTCAGATAAATTGGACACTAAATGCCTCGAGCAATTGAACACAGAAACCTAATGACCGTACCTATTGGATACTCTATGGTGCATTAAAAAAATACAACTTGCTACATAAAGCTGCCAAGCTCAAATAAGACTTGGCTTGTCTCGTCTCCCGCATTATGCGTTATGGATAAAAACCACTACGATTACAGGTCCCAAACTTTACAAGCCTAAAAAGAAATAGTGTAATGCTCTGGAGTTCTATCTAAAGACTTCGGTATTCTTGCCGACGGCATGCCCAGCAGGCGTGCACTACAAGCACCCACTGCCACGGATTTCTGCGTAGAAGATTGAAAAGGACAGCCCTAAGAAGAAAGAGTGCAAAGAGGAAAGTGAGCACTTTGTGTTGCACTAGGATAAATATAGCTATTCCATAGCGTTGCGTTTTTCAATGTAGATTAGTAATAATAATAGGCAGGTGCACCAACATATTATCGTATTATAATTTGGAAAAACACTCGTAGAAACAGTTTGCAATCCTGCGCAAAACCATAAACTACATGTTACTACCAACCCAGGATGACAGGTACGGAAATTAGGAGCGCATTCAAGAACAATAAGAGGAAAGTAACAGAAATGGTATTTTATTCTCGTGAGCTGGCTAAAAAAATATTATTGACTTAGGTGTGCAATTGACTAAGTCAAAATAAAGTTAAATTCTTTAATTCAATTAGACCATTAAAAGTCGGTTTTGAACGTATTTCACAATCAAATGTAAATTGAATCTAGCTGCCTCTCAAAATATAGTTTCGTATGGAAAGTAGTGGTCAATAAACCTACATACATACCAACTAGTTTAACTACTGCAGCTTTATTTAGATTATTTATTTATTAAAGCTTTATGCACAAATGTAAAATAAAATACACCGTACAAAGGCGGACTTAATGCCTTAGGCATTTTCTACCAGTCTACCTTAGGGTGATGCAGAGACAAAACATAGTAGGTGCAAGGAAGAGGAACTGAAAATTTCCAAGAATAAAATATAATAATATATACATACATACAAACATAATATACAAAGTAGAGAGAGATCAAAATACATAGGTGGAGAAATATAACAAATTAATTGTGAGACGAGTCTGCCAACTTTTTATGCCAGAGTTCGCGAGCTCTTATCTTGAATGTGAACCGACTGGTGGCCATCCTGATATTCTGAGGAAGCGCATACCAAAGGAAAACCGCCTGGACAAGAAATGAAGATTTAAGAAAACCAGTACGGTGGGAATGACATCGTAGAAGACGATTATTGAAGGAACGAAGATTTTTACTGTGCGCGAAGCACAAGTATAGAAAGTGAGAAGTCAGATAGGAAGGAGAACTAGGTTTGTCTAAAAGGGAAAATAAGGTTGTCAAAGCCCTTAACGCCCTGCGCTGTCTGATGGGCAACCATTTCAAGAGTGATCGATGTGCGGACACATAATCATACTTGCGGAGATTAAATACGAATCGAATGCAGTTATTAAGAAGTCGGTCAAGTTTATTGAGGAAATCTGCATTCAGGTCATAGTAACACACATCACCATAATCAAGTATAGGGAAGATAAGGGATTGACCCAACATTGCCTTTATGTGTGATGGGAGGACATTTTATTTTTTTAGATTAGGTACATGAATTTATGAATCAAACAGAACTTGACCTTAATTAACTCACTCAAATACAATTTTCTATGTTAAACAATCGTATTAAACCAAATATAAAAGCCAATAACGCAATGATCCAATTTCGGTGTTGTGATAATATCAGAAAAACAGACAAACTCAGCTATATCCAGTGGTCCCGCGTCCCGGTACTGAAGCCACGAATTAAATCGACTCAGCTAATATTGACCGGTTTCAATTTGCATGTAAATCAGTTAGCCATTCCGGCTTCAGTTAGAACAATTAACCCCTGAAAAACTGTTAATGGCCACAATGGACACGTGTTCGGACCACGGAATTGGAACTGGAAATTAATGCGTTCGCCTCTCATGCATGAGGTTGCGGGTTCGTTACCGGGCAAGTACTAATATGACTATTTCAATTCATATCTACTTTCTGAGTTTATCTTGGATATAATTGACATCGGTGAAGAAAAACAATGTGGGGAAACCTACACTTTATTAATTATATTGAAACTGCCAATCCGCCTTGAGCATTGCATGAGATTATTCCTCGTACCTTCTCTGTATGAGTAGCCTTTGCCCAGCAGTGGAGCAATAATAGGCTGGTAATATTTTTAATGTTTCATGATATAACATTTTTTTTTTATGTCCCATTTTAGGTTATCGCGTGAAAACTGTGTGAATGAATTCTGATAAAATCGTGACATGGAGGTTTTGGTTTTATCTAAGGGTTAATAGCGGCCGTTTCGCTTCTTTCATGAGTGGAGCGACACTGAAAATAAAAGGCCACAAGCTTTTTTCCAATTTAGAAATATTTATATCAAATAATTTGAATTTTTTGATACTACGTTGGTTGTTAATATTGTACAAAAATGTCGGCTAATCATCCATGAAAATTTATACCCGCGTCATTGAACTTTGAATTTTACAATATACCAGTAAATCAAATATTATTCATTGAAAAATCGCAACGATCCCAAAGGACAAAGCATTTTTCTGGATATGATGATACTCACATACTACTTACGAAATCAAAGCCAATTTCTCAGACAGGCATATAACATAACAAAGAAAATACAACGCTTCCCTGGCTAAAAACCACATCTTACATATTTGTGTAAAAAAAAAAGAATAATGAAGCAAAACGATTAGGGGGCCGGATGAGCAAAGCAAACACTACACTGTGCTTTGTATTGACTGACCTAAATTACTCCACTTTAAATGCAAATCATTCACACAACGACCGCTTCACAGAAGGGCGTTTAATTTCAACGTATTTGCTTTCGTTTTGTTTATCGTTGTTTGCGGTAATGAGCATGGTGAAGCGAAAGTAATGTAGCGACACCTGGTGGAGATAAGCAGAAACTGCTAGCTGGTTTCGCTAAAAGAACAAACTTGTGACACAAATTGACTTAATAAAATTGCGCATTCATACGTTCTTATACAGCTAAAAAGGAAATGCTGATGATATAAAAAATGTTGTGATAGTGAATGTTAATCGACCAAGCCCTGTAAAAGAATTTCTGACCCAAAAAAGGTTGTTCTGAAAACTACCGGGACGTAACGGAGCAGACTAATAGCAAACTCAACTTTCAAGTAAATATTTGCCTCTGTCGAATATCCAAGTTTTTACTAAAAATGGAGTCGTATCCAACCTGCATATCGATACCACATAAATCAACTTTTCACACCAGTTGGGGTGTTATCAGCATACACTTGAATACTTCCCATCCCGAAGTTTTCTTTGTTCTTACAATGCGCCATCCGATGAGGAAATAAGGGCCAATTTTAGGAAAATGCGGCATATTGAGATAAACAAATACGTAGTGACATTTATGACAGAATCAGATGTTCATGTCACTGTCTTCACAAATGGAATGGAAAGTTATTTCATGGGAAGGAACTGTGAAAATATTATATAAAGGTAAAAGCTCGAATACAACGCACGATTTGATTTTCATTCATCAATTAGGTTTAGTGTTACCACCCGTACTTTATAACTAAGTGTTGTACATTATTTTGAGTAAACATAGTGCCCCCAACGTCGTCCGCGTCAAATACCTATTATATTATTTCACGGGAACCGTACATTTTTCCGGAATATAAAGGATCCTATGTGTTATTCCACTCTACAATCTATTTTAATGTCAAATTTTTAATACGTTTAAGCGTGAAAGAGTGAAAAGCATCGTTACTTTTGCATTTATAATATTAGTAGAATAGGATAGGAAGTAGGTTTTTTTTTTAGATCATTAAAAGATACTTTTTTATTTCTTATTTTTTTTTTTTAAATACTTTCTCTCCATTTTGTGAGAGCTTACGTGAAATACAATATTTTTACCTTTTTAAGTTTTAAAAAAATTATTTAATTGTTTACTAAAAAAAACTACTACTATTACATTATTTTTATATGTTGTCCTTTTTTTACTTTTGTAACTGAATATACTCTACTTGCTTATTAAAAAAAGGTGGCAACCCTAATTAGATTATACGTAATCCTTGCCCATTACATTTCTCCCATAACCACTTTTAAATATTGTAAGGAACATCGTGTTCACCTGATAATAACACGAGCGAGTTAATAATGCCTCTAACCTCATATTGTAGCAGTCATGCTCCAATTTTCAGCAATTCATATTTATAACGAGGTGACGGAATAATAATGTTAACGTTAATTAACATCATCAATTAATTCCTAAAACAAATGTATAAATTGTATGAATACAACGGTTGGTACAGTCATGAGCATAATTTTGTTATACAACTAGCGTTTGCAGAATTAAGGCTTAAATTATCCCACGGGGACACAAAAACCGGGTAAAAAACCTGTGTGTTACGCTAGATCAAGCTAAATGTGTGCCTTATTTCAGTTAGGTCCGTTCAACCGTTTAAACGTAAAAGAGTAACAAACATCCATCTATTCATCCATCCGCACACATTTTGGCGTTTTTAATAGTAGTGGGATTAAGTAACAATCAAAAGTGATTTCCTTTTAAAAATTTGCAATCGCCATTTCACGATTAAACCGCTTTTGGATTTTGCGTAATTGTAATATATTTATGTTCGTGACTGTACATTACCTAATTTAATACCGATGTCACTGCCACCGTTTGGGGTCCGGACTCGTGATTGCGCCTAAGAGTTTTTCAGATAAGTGCGCTGCGAGGTCGGTTCCGGCCCACATCCGCCTCTTTATCTCGGTAACATCGTATGACAACATACTTATACAATACATTTTTATAGAACTTTTGTTACGTGATTTGGTAATACACATCCACTTATTACGTTTATTAAAATATTCAGGCGTATTCATGTCTCTGTTATTATGACCATTCGCATTTATATTCTTATTGGATAAAGTAGGTACTTAATATATTTTTCATTAAGAATGCTAGTCTAGTAAAAAAGATTGTAGAATGATTTTACAAAAGTTTTAATTAAAAAATAGTCTATTTCTTTTTTTAGGGATCAAGTTTGATAAAAAGGTATTTAAGAATAGAACAAATAGATAGATTAAACAAAGAATGAAAGTTTCGTAATTAAAATATACCTTTCTGCCTACATTACTCCTAACATCATACCATGAGGATATTTATAATTATCTTAATGGTAATAGATCGCAAGGTAATACCCACCTGGCTTAAAAAAATATTTAAGTGTCAAAATGTCATTAAGTCCGCCTTTGCACGGTGTTTTTTTTTACATTCAAATTTGTACATTAGCAACCTCTTTTCATTTTATGAAATTCTGCAGATACACTGGCTGTTTTAAGTAAAAAGATTATAAGATGGCTACAAATTTTACTTTTTATTTATTTTTCGTTTGTCAAGAAATGGCATTCTGATATTCTTTTCAAATAAGTGACCAGTACTTTTTGTTTATTTTCATTGCATAAAAAATTTTTTTTGGTGATTATATAAAGGTGCTTGTGCACTACAAACATTAACAATTGCCTTTAATTTTCACGTTCTACTTTGTTTACAGAAAAAGACATACATACCATCACGCCTGTATTCCCCGAAGGGTTAGGCAGACGTGTTCCAGTGAACACCCACAGTTTGCCGGCATGTTTAGGTGCCACGTAATAGGGGGCGAGCCTATTGCCATTAACCGAGCACAAATCCTAACTCCGAGCTGCTACTGAGAATTTCATAGAAAAATCCAATAACACTTTTTGCTCGACTTGGGGATCGAACCCAAGACCTCTAGCGTAGCAGTCGCGCTTAGGACCACTAGGCTAACGAGGCAGTACAGAAAAAGAGTTCCTTAAAAAATATCTACTATAATATCTCACGATCTCCCCTCTTTACTACTACGTATACACGAAATGTTAATATGAATGGACAAAAACCCTCTGCGGAAAAACGTTGCCTGACTCGTAACTCCGTTTGAAATGTAGCCAACAATTTTCGAATGACTGAAAAAAAAATATTAATACGAGGGTTTGTGTACCCTTAGCTTTGTAAGTATACACCAAACGTTCTAATTAGCTTGAATGGTCTTGGATCTATAATTTGGTTTTATATAGGTACATACTAAAGAGTTGATTATGTAAGCATCTGAATTAGATTCGGAACTTTATATAAATAATTCCAGTTCAATTCCAGTAAAATCCAAAGTACCTACCGATTTCAGCACAAATAGTAATAAGTCTGTTGAAATGTCATCACTGAGCGTCATTGGAACGTTATCTCGTGAAGTTTCGGAAATGCTTAGAACAGCATTACCATTTTGTTTTTTTTTTCTAAATACCTGTACGTTACAGAGGGAAAGAAAATTCACTTTGAGGAAGGCTTTTTGGTCCCACAAAATAATCTCGGTACAAAATCTGGAATAAACCGTGATGAAATTTTTCTTGCGTAATTTCAATGATCGTTGCGTGGCAAATGCGTGTTTTGTTCAACATTTCATGTATAAAACATATGTTTAATACATAGTACAAAACAAAGTCGCTATCCACCGTCTGTACTACGTCACGCCCACGTCAGACAATCGGTGACCGATTTTTCTGTCGGAGATAGTGGAACATATAAATTCTTAACACTTTCTATTACATGGGACCTAAACATACCGGCGAACTGTGGGTGTATTTTGTTACATCTCAGCCCAACCCTTCGCGGAATACAGGCGTGATGATGGTATGAATTCTAAATGTACCAACGCACACGTCACACGTCCAACAAAAACTCGGACACACGACACTACGGATCTGTTAAATTGGTTCGATAATCGGTCCTACAAAAAGTCGGACAGGGGCAAAAGTCCTTAAACTACGCAACGAATTATGATGCGATGTTCAATAGATAGAATGATTCGAGGAACGTTTAGGTATATAAGACAACTATATATGAGATAACTGCCTCGGTAGCCTAGTGGTGCTAGGTGCGACTGCTACGCTAGAGGTCTTGGGTTCGATTCCCAGGTCGAGCAAAAAGTGTTATTGGGTTTTTCTATGAAATTCTCAGTAGCAGCTCGGAGTTAGGATTTGTGCCCGGTTAATGGCAATAGGCTCGCCCCCTATTACATGGGACCTAAAAACATACCGGCGAACTGTGGGTGTACATTGGTACACCTCTGCTTAACCCTCCGGGGAATACAAGCGTGATGGTAGGTATATAAGAAGGAAAGATTATACATATTATTATAGAACTTCACGCTCCAGAGGACGGGTGCTAAGCAGTAACCAAAAACGTTACTGAACGCGGGGTATATAGCTAGTTTGCTACATATTGCAGTAATGCGAAGTTACTAGCTAAAATGCCGTCGTGTTTTCCTGATAAAATTTTGTTGCCAGCCGTAGGAGGAATTTACTACTACATTAATTGTCGCCACTTAACTAGCATTGTTGTGTATGGGCTACAAAAATGCCGTAACTCTGCTGCTTACGTAACACACTGTGATCATCAACACCAAGGTTACGCGTAGTAATAGAACTAATATAATTAATCACAGGGTCTATTTCTTCGGTAAATGTCGTAAATGCATCTGAAATTATACAAATAGAAATAAATAAAATTAAAGATAAATGAATTAAATATTAGATTTGTTTCTAAAGTCAAATCGCAAAACCAATCGAACTATATATTTTTTAAATTTCATCTGTTCGTCTGTTTCAGCTAATTTCCCAAACTGTTTAACCGATGTTAGCAGACTTTCACGGGTTAATTGCCTATAACGACCTCATAACGATGTTATGCTACTTTTAAAAACACAAAATTAAAAATTTGAAGTAACTCCCGACAGAAGAATAAAAATCCCTACCGCAGCTTAGTAAAAACCTGATAACTTTGAAACCGCTGAACCGAATTCCATCAAACATAGCTAAGAACACTCCCGACTAATTCACCTTTAATCAAAATTGGTTCATGCGTTCGGGAGCTACGATGCCAAAGACAGACACACACACACAGACACGTCAAACTTATAACACCCAGTCGTTTTTACGTCCGGGGTTAAAAATTACAACCCTGCAAATAACCGATATGCACTCGAACGACGAAACGGGCGTAAGCTGTAGATAATACTGCTCATTGAAAAAAGCTTATCGAATAAAACCTCGCGCTTCAGCTTCGTCAATGCCAAAAGAAATCCGTGTCGTGCTCGTTTCTCTCGAAATTGATGACCGTACCCACGGTCCAGCAAGAAAAAAATGGCTGTGTGTAGTCTTGTCCGGTAAACTAGGTTTTAGGGAAAAGAACGGACCTATCTACACGTTATCAAAGAAGATGGAACGACTCAAAAAAGATTTTCTCAAATATCCTTTCTGTTGAGTATTTTTATCTATAGTGGATATTAGAATCTCTCCAGCGTTACGGAATTTGTTCGACAAAGTCACCGCGGCCCTGAAACGCGAAGGGCATTTGGAGGACCACGGATGGGCTTTAGTCAGTAAGAGTCCGACACTCCCTTCCGCTCCGCCTAGAGCGTAAGAAGCCATTCAATGATTTCCAGTCCTTAAAAAAAATATTACAATCTCAAAAAAAAAACAAATTTCAATCAAAGCACAAACACTTCAGCTTTTTAGGGATACTATTCCCTCTAAAATTAAAAAAGAGTATACTATTATAAACAGTGTTATTGGGTTTTCTATGACATTCTCAGCAGCTCGGAGTTAGGATTTGTACCCGGTTAATGGCAATAGGCTCGACCCCTATTACATGGGACCTAAACATACCGGCCAACCGTGGGTGCACATTGTTACACCTCTGCCTAACCCTTCGGGGAATACAGGCGTGATGGTATGTGATTATAACTTTTTTTTTGGTGTTTACTATTAAACTTATCGCCATCGCAAACACACACTATCAAAATTGAAGGAACTTTCAAATACTTATTGGTATTTTTTTCATTATAACCGCGCATTATCCTTTTAAACCATAGTCATTTCTCATGAACTACAAACATACATCAGACATTATCCTACTGGGCAGCAGAATATTCTAAGCTCCAGGCAATAAACAAACGGGTATACAGGTATATGATCTCACTTATAACATTTGAATATTATGCGCCATTTATCTCGACGCAAATCTCGAGGGAATCTCGCTCCCAGCTCTCCTGTATCGGGATGCAAAATCGGGAATTTAAACGAGGGTTTTAGAACTTTGTTTATGTTTTATATCGTTCGTTGATTTGCAATATATTTTCTGTTGTTTTTATACCGTAGTGATGGCATTGCGGACTTTCTGTTCTTGGTGAGTTTACTTAAAGTAACTATCAAAGAGGTTCTAGTTTTATTACTCCACTATAGACAAATAGAGGTTCCATGCAATAGTTACATAGGCCGTGTCGACGGCGCGTTCGTGTCCCACGCGCGCCTCGAAGAGATGTCAGCATAGAGAAGGGGCCACTGAGGGCCGATGCCTGCCGGGGCTGCGGGTTGTTCATAAGAGATACCGCGCCTGCGGAACGCAAAGGGTACAAGAAGGAACATGGGTGGGTTTTAGTCAGTAAAAGTCTGACACTCCCTCCCGCCCCGCCCAGGGCGACAGAAGTTATTTGATGATTTCCCAACCCCCAAAAAAAAGAAAAAAAAATGCAATAGGTACATGAGCAACAGAATAGACAAGTTTACGACCTGGATTACACGTCGGGCCATAAAAGTAGACCGCAATATTAATAGAAGCGAGATAAATAAAACCGCTTTCAATGTAGCAAGGTGTCTTAGACGGGATTACCTACGATTATGTGTTTTATATGAAATCTGCATAATTACAAAGATTTTCTGAAATCTTTGTCAAAAAGAGTTATAATTCCATTATATTAACCGAATACAAAATATTATCATTCTAAGAGGTATGACGATATATATACGAGGGATATTGACGACACGGTTGGCACAGTGGCCGAGCGATCGACTGCTGTGCGGCGTGTCGCGGGTTTGATTTCCGCACGGAACAAATATTTGTATGACCTACAGATAGTTGTTCCGGGTCTGGCTGTTTGTGTATGTGAGGTAATATGTTTGTAAACGCACCCACGATACAGGAGAAATTCCTAGTGTGGGGCAACTTTTTTTTTTAAGAAAAAAAAGAAAGAAATATACCTATATATCACACACGTGTTTCGGTACAATTCATCATCATCTACTTAGCCTTTTCCCAACTATGTTGGGGTCGGCTCCCAGGCTAACCCTAATACAGCTGAGTACCAGTGTTTTACATAGAGTGACTGCCTATCTGACCTCTACAACCCAGTTACTGGGCGACACGATACCTCTTGGTTAGACTGGTTGTCAGACTTCCTGGCTTCTGACTATCCGTAACGACTGTCAAAGATCTACGAATGATAGCCGGGACCAACGGCTTTACGTGCTTTCCGAGACACGGGGGTGTTACACCACCAGCTTCCAAACTCCGGGCTGCTACTGAGCAAATCAATTCGGTACAATTGAACAGCTGATATAAAACATGCATAGGACATTTGTTACCAATTTCCCCAAAATTTAATTTTACTGGCCCTTAAGTAGCAGTGCATAATAATTAAGTCAACAAGACTAACATTTCAACTTAATTATGTACCTACTGTTTTTAGTTTGTTTTGTAATTATTCGTATGGCAAGTCTCCAAAATAAAAAACACATTAATTATTTTTTTTAAGTAACAAAAGAGCTTTAACTTTTCAACTACGATGCCACAAACACACACACATGTCAAACTTATAACACCTCGTCCGCGTCGTTTTGGCGTCCGTGGTTAAAAGCGGTTCGAAAAATGAACAGTTTCCAAAATACTGGTTGATTCTAAATGAAATATGTTTTTTTTAAACAGCAATAAATAACAATTTTGCCATGTGTATAACTGAAAAAGTTTATTTCACAAAACAGCAATTATAATGAGGGTTTAGATACAACAGATAAGTGATAACCTACTAAACTTTATAATTCCGAATTTATAAACAAGCAAGCAATGTTAAAAGATTAATGCGGTATCTTTGACCCATTCTCGGAAAAAATAATAAATCAGGGACTTTCCTTTAATGCGAGATAAGTTAAAATTAAAAGCGGTACATTTTAAACTTTACAAAAGAACGTTCTTTTTTTAACATGTTACAAAAATTGTCAAGACCGAGGTTATAAGCTGTAAAAATTCTCCTGCATTTGAAACCGTCTGCTAATAGAACTGAGATTATGAGATAATAGAGAGAACAACGAGCAGAGACTGTTACATATGTCCTCATACCTCGTTTTATCTTCATGAAGAGCTTTGCACTCCACGCCGAGCATTGTTCATTACATTTTAATAAAGACTCCGGATTTTTGAGTAAAAATTCTTTTATATTTTCAAAACCAGCTTCTTGGAATATAAATGAGAAGCGTAAATAAACGACTGCTATTGTGGAGTCTTTGGAAAACGTCCTCAACGTCTTTTAATTAAATAGGTAACAAGAAAGTCGTAAATAATACATAATAAAGAGTTTTATTAGTGCTACTAAGCCTTGTTTTGTTACTTTGAAAATAATGCCTAAACAGCGTAATAGTTTGCTAAAACGTGAACATGAATCCTTGTACATTTAAATATTACAATACCTACACATTTTCCGCGTCGATGAAACCTTTCAAATAAAAAATGTTTATTCATTGTATTTTCATTATTACAACAGATCATTTGGGTCCCCAGGGCAGATCCCGCCGCCTGACAGACTAATGGAAGCGGAGAATTCCTCAGAAGACGTGCCTACCTTCATCTCTATTGTTGATGGCGGGTATAAAACGATTTATTGTACCGTGACGTCATAGGTACGTACTGTCGGTGTCAGAGATGTATTATCATCGGTTCTAAATAATTTTTCTCAAACATTTTTACACGAGTACAAAGTGGTGGTATATATTTAATTTTTGGTTGTGTCTCACGGGAGGGCACTGGAATTTACTTTTTACTTTTATTTTTGTTTTGTTACTACGTGTATGAAAAGTTTTGTCGTATTATGTAACTGCATACACAGAATTTTAGATGCTTTTTCATCGTACACTAAAAAAATTGGCATTCATGACCAACTGGTGAGACGTCTTAATTATGAATAGTCAAAATTAAACACAAACACTCCTCGTCACCTCAGTTTATCGACAGAAACTGTCAAACGCTATCTAAACATAACCTCAATCGTCCTAAATCAACCAAAATTGACGTATTTAGAGAGCCTTCAAAACTTATAACTGAATTATTTTAACGAAAACGTAGGAGAACGACATACAAACTCATACGTCAAGTTTATTATGTTAGTGTCGGAAAGTTTGGAGGCCGAGTTCGAATAACTAAACAATAGATAAGTAGGTAGGTACATACAAAGCCACACAAGTGATATGAGTACATCGGACGATGAAATTGCCAATCTGTACTTTAATACTGGGCCATGTAGTGAAATGGAGAGCCATCCTTGTTCTGTGGCGAAATAGGGATTACTCTATTCATCCCATACCAGGCATACCCCCCTTCCACTACCATAGTTTTACCGCTACATGGGAGTATATGGCCCCTGATGGACTTATAATAACCAGATAGTGAGAAGCCGTTTGTAAAGCAAAAACATAAAAACTTGATTTATCAATGATATCGCTATTAGATAAGTTAGGGAAAGTCTGAAAATTTACTTTATCGCTTAATGTTCTTGTGCTTCAAAGGTGTGTAGGTATATACAACGTGTAATTGAGTACCTCGTTAACTGCCTCGTTATCCTATTGGTCCTAAACGTGACTGCTACGCTAGAGGTCTTGGGTTCGATTCCCAGGTCGAGCAAAAAGTGTTATTGGGTTTTTCTATGAAATTTTCAGTAGCAGCTCGGAATTAGGATTTGTGCCCGGTTAATTGCCCCCCTATTACATGGGGCTTAAAACATACCGGCGAACTGTGGGTGTTTACACCACTGCCTAACTCTTCGGGGAATACAGGCGTGATGGTATATATGTAATTGAATTAACTTAATAACATAAAACGGATATATGAGACCAAACCTACTGAAAAAATATAAAAAAGTCATGTTCCATAAATTTTGTTAAACTACGTGAACGCGAATGTATGGATTAGCTAATTTTTATTAATGTTTAAGGGTTGTTCCCATAATAAAAAATGTTGACAATGACGTATTTTCGGGTTTTTAGTTAATTCAATTACACATTGTAGATGCTCGGTAAAGTTACATCTTGCCGCGTATGCATTAATCTTTTGAATAGCAAAAATTTTGTACATTGTATATTACCCAACAAATGTCCTCAGGGCCTTTATGTAAGAGAAGATCATTTCTCAATTGTATGCGTATAAATAACGTAAGAAAGTTTACGATACGATCCTGTACACTACTATACTGCAAACAACCCCTAACTTAGATGACGCTTTTACGAAGTAAAGTTTGTCTAAGTATATCTTATTTCAATTAGAAGTTAGGTGGGTAAATTATTGTGTTTATTGTTTCAGAAATCAAACGAGCTAATCTAGTGATGTATGTTTAGAAATACTGACTTCAAAGACTTTGAATATTATTTGAATAACACTTTGGTTAAGTTCCTTTCGAACTATACTAAGCTAACATTAAGTTTTGAATACCTTAGTATTAAAAGCTAACTCGTAAATGTAGTCAATATTTAAATACTGTTCTATAAACTTTGAAATAATATTATGTAGAGGTAATAGGTAACATCACTAGTAACTTCGGGCGTAAAACTGATTTTAAATTGAACATGAACTATCTGTTTCAAAGCTCTCACCGCACGCAGAAAGTAATTTATGTGAACGTTCAAACTTGTACAATTTCAGAATCAGCCAGTATTGGTAGAACACTTAGCGCCATTAAACATGACCAATAAAGTGCTATCGCATCTGGCATTGGTTTACAATGCGTTTCAAGACGTCTTACACGTCATTGTAATGGAACTAATGACGGAGCGTTACACCGAGCATATAAAGCTGTTGCATTTTGGATTACTTATGTACTGACATATAAGTAATGCTGCTGCCTGCTGCTGCTTTGAAACTCGCGAAATGACCTTCAAGACTCCGGTTATAGGTAGGCTGACCTGTAACCGGAGTCTTACAGGTCATCACAAATTTTATTGCGATCCATCCGCGATAATAGCACGGTAGTCGCTCCTTGTAAAATACTGGTATTCAGCTGCATCCCGTTAGACAGGAAGCTGGCCCCATGAAAAGTCTAGTCAGATGATGAATCCCACCGCGATAGGCTATGTAGTATCTATATGTAGTTTCTTTGTTTTACTAAAACTATGATCGGTCTAAAGATAGTTGTAAGTAAGCACACAGGCTAAAGAGGTAACTATAACTTAGCTTCTACATCATCCTTGCGTGATCCATATTCAGTCAACACAACTGTCGAACAAACTTTATCAATTTCCAATTTATTTTCATGAGTAGGTAAATTGATACTTGTAATTTATTGTTCTTGTTGCTTTAGCTCGATAGTTTCGATCACGAAATCCTTGAGTAAACAGACAATTAAAGTTGATAAAGACCTTTAACATTTCTCACAAACCAGTGTCAAAGTCAAATCATTTATTTTAATTAGGCCATAGATATCCGGAGACAGCGTTCTCGCTGTGTTTGTTCAAGTTTAAGTGTCTCCTATTGGTGTCCGAATGAGATCATTAAACGGCACTTCTAAAAGTCACATGAGAAAAAAAATATCTGGTTGCTCCTTCTCTAATGTAGTCCCGTATAGAGGAAATCAGGCAAGAAAATCCATATTTACTTTTAAAAAAGTTTTGCAATAATTAGTATGGGTTACATTTATACAATTATTTAATTAATTTACCTGTACTGTCACTACTAAAGATTTAACTACAACTACAGTAATGACTGTTAAATTAATCATGTTTATAGACAGTGCTTACATATTAACTGTAATATTGTACAATTGTTGAGTAAAACGGTTATTTTGTTTTTTTTTTAATTACCGTATTGTGATCCCGTCGACATTAACTGTTTTGTTTACCAACCCAAAGTGATAATTCAGTAATTCAACCTAATAATTTACTACTGAATCAGTTATATTATTTTGTAATAAATAAAATCAAAAATATTTACGGGAGAAAGAATAATATTAATATGTACAACAAACAAATATAATGATAAAAACCAGACGACATATGAAATATACAAACTTCATATACCAGCCAATACAGAAGGTGAATGACGCATAACCGAAATATCTCCTGCCATTAATTGTATGAAACTCTGACCCAAGAATTTCCAATAAGTACTTACTTAAAATACTTGCCATGTTCCCTTCATAAAAATGCAAATGGAAATCCGAACGTTATAATACCTACCGGACGATTATTACACCGTGCGACCTTTGAAGCAAATGTCCCTTAGAATAACGTTTTATTTACATATAGAACGACTGAGACACACACAAAGTGTACGTGTGAGAGGCACAAAAAATCAGTAGGTAATAAAAAAATATGAAAGTGAATTCTCAAACAGAAAACCTTTTAAAAAAACGTTTGAGACTCGAAAAATTATTTACAAATAATTGTCTAATTAACTAAAAAAAATAAAAACCAATTAAAATTAACAAAATATATCATCCCTTTTTTTAATAATTGACTTTCATTCTACAGATTAAACACGATCAAAATCTAGTTGCAATCTCATCTCAGCGACAGTCAATGTCATAAAATATAGGTAAACTAAAGGCATTTCGACAGATTGAGATTAGATTGCGATCGTTCCTAAAAGTTAATAGAATTGCCCCCCAGCTATCATTATCTATAAATTAACAACATACACAAGAGAAAACGAAGAGTAGGAAGAAGTAGGTATTCAGTTTTTAACTGAAAATCTGACACAAGAACGGCGTGCTGATTATACATCTACTTTAAAAATGAAAAGAAAAAGGAAGGAAACGTTAATCGAGCATCGCGACCTTGACCGAGTTCCCGAGAACATCTGAAGTGGTAACTGACTTTACGTGCACATCAGGGACTGAAGAAAAATAGCGCAAGAAGTGCTACGTATAAAGTTACGGAAAAACTTAGACCTGGGAATAAAGGCGAAGAGAAAATAAAGGCTATATTATCAATATTTAAAAAATAAACACGTAGAACTTCAAAAGCTTAAATTTTATCATGTTATTTTTTAATAATGTCTCATAAAATATTTCTTAAAAAACGGACTAAGTGTCATTCGGCCTCACACGAACAGGGTTCCGTACATTTAAGATGGAACATTTTTGATCGATCGCTTGCTTGTTAAAACGGTCATACGCATTCTATAAAAAAATTAAGTGTCTGCTTATTACTGTTCAAAAGATGTGCATATGAGAGTCCTGTGACAGAGGGCGAGTTAGACGGACAGACAGATAAACGAGAGGGCTTCTTTTCAACCCTTTCCTAATGATCGAAAGTTTTTACTCTCTCATAAGTTATCCACTTCCGAATTATTTTGAACTCAAGTGTACGTACATCGCAGTGAATATGAATAATACGGTAGTATTCAGTCAAGAGGGTACTCTTGACTTCTGCTAGCATCACTTCTTTGTTACATATTTTGTTTTCAAATTGTGTATTTCTATTTATCCTAAGATATTGTAGATTTCCTGCCTTTCTTTACTTTACATTACATTACAATAACAATATAATTATATTGTTACATACGTTACATATTATATCTAGTATTTTACAATATTAAACAAAAATACTTATAATAGTAATATTATTTTTTTTGGTAACAACGAACTCAGAATAATACAAATGAATAATCGTCATAACAGCGTGGATCCTAATCTAGTTAATTAATAAATTGAGTAAGTAATTTATACCCGTACTTAGAAGGGTGTCACTCCCACAAGCGGCTTTGTTGGCAACCCTATCATTAATTAAATACCTCAATGGGAAAACTAGATTCGTCTAAGGGTGGCTCTTTCCGCCTTCGTTGGGTATTCAAAATAAGAACAGCTGTAAAACTCATTGACACGCTGGAATAAAGAAGCATTAAGTGGTGGATATTAAAAATAATGTGACTACATGCATGTATGCATATTCTTCTTCTATTCAACACACAACATTTATTCCAATTTAATAGCACTTGGGCTGAGTACGTGATTTGCAGGGAACGTTTTTTGCTGCTTCGAAGGCGTCATACAGATTGTAGAAGGTGCAGGTGAACTGACACATTTATTGTTGTAGAATAAATTACAAGAAAACATACATCGAAACACAGACAAGTCTAAGAACTCACAGTAACGACATATTTAAAATAATAAAAATAAAAAATGACAGGTAAACAATACCAATGTACACCCAGTTCGCAGGTATGTTTTAGGTCCCATGTAATAGGGGGCGAAACTATTGACATTAACCGGGCACAAATCCTAACTCCGAGCTGCTACTGAGAATTTCATAGAGAAACCCAATAACACTTTGCTCGACCTGGGAATCGAACCAAAGACTTCTAGCGTAGCAATCGCGCTTAGGACCACTAGGCTAACGAGACAGTTAAAAATTATAAAACCTAAACTATTCTGGTGCAATGGATACATAGACATTTTCATGGAATCTTTATGAGGGCGACCATATATGATAGCACAGGCGTTATGGCAAGGATTTTCATCCGTATTACAGGAAGGAAACAGTCTTTGTCTTTGACATTAAGATTAATCACTACTATTTAAAACGACTTTATTTCCAACGGTCTACATTAAAACATTACTTTCTCAGAAGGTAATGTACCTATCTAGCGCAGTATTACAGTTGTTCAAGACAATGAGAATATTCAACAATGGCTGCCCGCCACAGCTTTGCACTGGCAAAATGGAATCTTACTGAACTTTGTTTTAATAGTATTTTATTTCTATCAGTATGCGGCTAACTTTTCTCGTTCTAATTATTATTATTGAGCAGAAAAACTCGACATATCTCGACCTAAATGAAGTCTACAATGATAACATCACAGAAATCGGTCAGTTTCATACGGTTTTGAATGCGGCTCTTAGACTTTCAGTGTACGTGTATGGGGCTTTACAGTTTCTAGTTTCCAATGTTCCCATATACTACAATGTTTACAAAAGTTTCATGTAATTATTGAACTACAGATATTTTAACCCTCTCCAAGACCACAATAGTTGAGCAACCATCCTATAATTAACATAGTATTTAATATTATGTTCATTTAAAACCTACGCTGGATCCCATAAGTCAGCCGGTCCTATTAGTTTGCAAGTTCTCAAACAACTGACTTCTTGCCATTCTCTCTAATGGAGGGACAGTTTAATCCCGTATTCCGTCCATATTTACAGTAGTTAAACAAATTAATTCAAGGCTTCGCTCTGTACGTAATGGAACCCGCGGGGCTAGTGTCGCAGACTCGCATTCCGCGAACAAATCGTGCCACATTAAACGAGGTTGAAGCTATTTGTTGAGTTTTTAATGAAAAGCAACTTTACAATTCGTATAGACGATTTTAGCGAATTACAAACGTAGATGCATATTTTGTTTATTGGGGGACTGCATAATACGGTATTATCTATAAAAGTTTTTCGAAATGAAACAGTCCATCTTAAAGGATACTAGCGGCTGCCCGCGACTTTGTCCGCGTGGTAATCACATTCAAATCCTTTCTTAGCTGACATCTCCTACTATTGAACTACCATCCATTAAAATGACAGCTTCATAAGTCAAGTATTTTTGGTGATTTCGTGATTAATCAGTGTTGGTGTTTCGCCTTTTTATATTTAGAAAAGATCGAAAAGTAAGTTGAAAATAACTGAGAAAAAATGAAACAATGTATTTGGAAAATAAACAATAACGAAAAATGAATAAATAAAGTGATGAATGATACCCGGATAACAGAAAGGCGGAATAATTGTTAAAACGTCAGCTCGCCTTCACAATATTATTTTAAGTCTAGTGAAAAATGACGGGACCCGGATAACCGACACTGTTAATCTTTTAAATGGAAGTTTAATCACTTTTCAATTATTCTTTTTGGCTTATAAGCAAAAAGCTTATGTTTAAAAAGAATATTTGAGCATAATTACTTATCTAGTACTTTTGTTTCGGACTTTCGTAGGGCGACCCGCCAAAGACTTCGTTTGGAAAACAGAACAGTGCGCGCGCCTATCTACTATTTTAAAATAAGAATTTGAGATGTCAAATAAGCCGAGTGTTTCACCTGATGTTCACCCGGCAGCGACTCCTATAAACATCTGCATCTGCAATACCAGAGGCCTCTCAAATGCTTTGCCATCCCAGAGACAACGCTGATATGTAATGTATCATGTGCCTGAAATTGTACTGGCACCCAGATTCTCCAAACTGTAACACAGCAACGATATCAAGCCGAATGTACTATCACCATACCTATGTATGGTGATAGTACATTTTGACAGCACGGTTGGCGCAGTGGCTGAGCGATTTGCTGTTGCTGCGTGTGGCGGGTTCGATTCCAGCACGAATCAAATATTTGTATGGCCTACAGATAGTTGTTTCGGGTCTGGCTGTTTGTATATGTGAGTTTATTTGTTTGCATCGTCGATACAGGAGAAATTCCTAGAGTGGGGCAACGTTTAAAAAAAAAAAATACCCGACGAGCGCCTTTAAAAATAAACTGCTGCCAAGGCCAACCAATTAAAAAGAACCAGCGAAATTACAGGACAACATTAGAGTTTAATTAGGAATACTCAAGAAAAATCACACGGACGATGCGGCAAAAGCTAATTATATGTAAAGTTTTATATTACATATTAAAATAACTTCAAAATTATCACGATGAACCCAAACCTATAACAACCCAAAACTAAAACTTTCCTGGAACACAATTTCAGGTATCGGTTTAATATAAACCGATCACGATCGAGTTTGACTCGAGAAGCCAGAGTTTAATCTCCATAAAGTCAACGGATATGTGGTAACTATCGATCGGACACCTATATTATAATATCGGTTATAATACGGATGTGAATTTTGGAGTGATGCTAAGATATTCATCATGGAAACGTGTGCCTTGGGAGACAAGTTTTAGATAGGACTCAAAATAGGAATACATCTCTGTAGACTTCAGGTCGTAAATAATTAGTAAATAAAAGCTTTTAAGATAATCAACGTCGCATCGTTGTTCTTTAGAACAATCATCAATCATTAGAAATGAAAGCAGGGCATTGAAAAATCTTGCGGACTGGCTAATCTTTTTACCACGGCGTGAATCACGTATGGCTCGTCTGAAGCGCACTTGTTTAACACAAAGAATAATATTCTGTATTCACCCTATTTGTGTTCAATTTGTATATCTACACAAAACCCGCGCGCGTTTCAAATCTATGTTTAAATGTACCAACAGAAGAAGGTTGTAACCATATCATTTACCTCGGCATCAGTTGGTATCCTTCAGACTACTATCTATACTGATATTATAAACAGGAAAGATTTTTTTGTTAGTTTGTTTGTACCGAATATGTTTCGAAACTACCCTTCTGTTCACCAATAGATAGTTACGTTATTCCTGAGTAACTCCACGCTACGACCCACGGGAGCGGAGCAGTAACCAAAGATGTAACTTAACGCAGGTGAAGTCTCGGGCCGAAGCTAGTCTTCTACAAAGTTATAAACTCGTAAAAGTGATATATGGACAAGACGGAAGAAAATACTGTATAACAGGTGCACCATTCATAAACATGAAAAAAAAAAGAAGGTCATAGAGAAAGAAGATTCTTGCAGAAAGTTACAACATTTTGTTTCGTATCTGTTGGCGGGCATCCAACAAGAAGCGGTTTAGGTTGACCTCTTATACTTGAAATGAGATGACATGAGAATTTAAAATTATAAGTTCCTTTTATACTTGGAATTACCCTTGGTTTTAGTGGAAGACATCAGAAGACCGATTATCTAAGTGGCGTTCAAAAGATATAATCCCATCCTAGTCTTAGTGTCAAGAAGGCCAAATCTCGTAACTGAAAACCTTCCAATCCCAATCTTCCGTCAGCGACAATCAATGTCAAAAATATAGGCAAATTAGAGATATTTCTGACAAATTGAGACTGGGATACGATCGCTGTTAAACTTACAGGAATCGCCCCTCTATATGGTAGGTACTTTGTTGTCTTTTTTGGTCCTTGTTTACTCAATGTCTAGTGTAAACCTCCTTTGTTGAACTCCTTCAGGCCTTAGCAATCTATTACAAGTAGTAAAACCTTTTTTTAGGGTCAAGGCAAATAGAGCAATAAAATGCTCGAGTAGTTTTATTTATTAATCGACAATGACATTAAATTCAACCGAAATAGAGTTGAAAATTGTATAATTGACTACAAGTAATTAAATGCCGCAGAGTATCTTACACATCATTTTCAACTCTATTTTTATTTTCTTTAGTTCATTATCAATTAATCAATGAAAACCTGCTCCGTCTGCTTTTTTTTCACATAACGAAACACCCTGCACTGTAATACCTACTTATTATAAAATTTATAAACTACAAAATGTTCACAAATAAACAGTTTTCGAATGTAGAGTAAGTACCAACTGTTACTTTAATAGTGACAATTAGAGAGAATTATTCCAGCAAACCAGCAACTAAGAGGATTCTTAAACGTTACTTTTATTACTACACTAGCTTTCTTAGTCACATTAAGCTTCTTTTAAAATTTTACGTTGAAACTGCCTCGGTAGCCTAGTGGTGCTAAGTGCGACTGCTACGCTAGAGGTCTTGGGTTCGATTCCCAGGTCGAGCAAAAAGTGTTATTGGGATTTTCTATGAAATTCTCAGTAGCAGCTCGGAGTTAGGATTTGTGCCCGGTTAATGGCAATAGGCTCGCCCCCTATTACACGGGACCTAAACATACCGGCGAACTGTGGGTGTACATTGGTACACCTCTGCCTAACCCTCCGGGGAATACAGGCGTGATGGTATGTGTTTACGTTGAAAATAGCACTTAAGAGGTAAAAGGTCTTGACTTTTTTATGATGCCTTGGCGAATAAAAGAGAGTAAATTCAATTATGGGGCAGTAGTTGTTGTGAAAGTTTAATGTTCCGTATACGATAGCCTGTAAATGAATTATTCTTCGACACACACTCCTCGTATAAAGTAATTCACTACCATCGGACGGCGATACCTATAAAACACGTAAATACCGTTAAAATTGGCAAAAAAATGAAAGTGACTGACGGCTGTAGTAATGTAAAAGTCACTTGATCGACTTTTGGTGTAACGTTAGTTGGCCTTTTCTAGGAACTAAATAGATAAATACCTATATTACCGTAAAAGCATCCTTGGTCGGCAGTTGGGCGGTTGTGGTATGATATTTTAGGAGTTGATTGACCAAAATTGGTGATACATAGCCCTGTCAACACGCTATCTCCTTCTAGAATAATACTCTTCTGAACTACTCGTAATAATAAAGATAAAAGATTTTTATTTTTGTTTGTAATGGATAAACTGGAAAGCTACAAACCGATTTTAAAAATTCTTTCATCTACGAAAAGCTCCATTATTACATTTTTTTTTTTAAATTAGGGATCCGTGTAGAAAATTCACGCGGATTAAGTCGCTGGCAAACGCTAATTATAAATAATTCTGGACGATTCCATTTAGTAAATCTGTAAAGAACTCTCCCAAAAGTTTGGAACGTAATCTCCTTAATTAATCTATTATCTACTTACTACTTTATTCATTATTTATTAACGAAACTTTAGTCTAAGGAAACAACTCATTGGTCCTGTACGGTACACAGTAACCGTTACGTGTAAATGGATACTCCCTAATGGAACCTTTTGTTTTCGTAAAAGATAATATAATTAAAACTGTCTGGACCGGCCCTCGGGTCTTACTTACTTTTGTAAAAGAATATCAGTAGGTATTTTTTGGTAAAAGTGTAAATTTTGTGTCAAGGTAACTGTAGGTGCACTTCATTGTCAGGTATGAAAAGAATTTCAGGAAAGGAAACGTTGAAACTTAGATTCGGATACACGAACCGATGACATTGACTCACGGTCTATCACTATACATCAGACTCAATATTTCAATAAAAATCTATGACTACTATCTACATAATGTAATGTAAAACTTTAATAAAATCTTTACATAGTATCAAAGAAATACTCTTCCTGCTGTCTGTACGCCAAACTCTTTTAAACTGCTCAACGGATTTGAATGAGGTTTTCACCAATAGATAGAGTGATTTGAGAGGGAGGTTTACACGTATAGAACATCACGCTAAGACCAACAGAGCTGTTACCAAAGACGTAATTGAACGCGGGTGACACCGCGGGGTATATAGCTAGTTCAATATATAATACATTTTGCCAGATTATTATATAAATGTGTTTAGTTATCGGCTCTTGCGAAAACTTACGATATATTGCCACTAATCCAATCTTTTATCAGTATCTCGTCATCACTATAATTGATGAATTTATAGGTACCTCTAATGCCGAGATAATACATTCAGAGACAATTTCGGTTGAATAAATATCCAGCCGAAAACGGCGATTGCTTTGTATGGCTCTCATTAATCAGTAGACTGTACCATCACAAAGGGCTACCTTGAAATGGTCCATGTAAATGTCGCACTGAGGCTCAGCCCGAGCTTTGCTTTAAGCTCTGTTGTGTCGAATACTTTAATATAGTGGAAGTATTAGGTATGTTATGCTAAAATACATTCATTGGAGATTATCTATACTACTTAATAAAATAATTATGATACCCATATTCATGAGGAATAGTATTATAGGCTGTATAACATCATGCTACGACTCGCGCGAGCGGAGCAGTAAGCAAAAGTCGCGGGCAGAAGCTAGTTTCTAAATAAATCCTACTATTACGTTAGACCTCACTTTTATTTTTAAACAAGGACGATATGATGCAAAACCATAACATTTGAAAATAATATTTCGAACGCCATATTACCTACTTGACCCAGAAAAATTAATATTAAAATGTTCATTTGGATAAAATTCAACTCGGCTCTGAGAGCCAACCACATTCAGCACGTGTTTTGTGATTGATCCGCCATTTTAATGAACTTAATCTACCTTCAAAATGTATACTTTTAAATATAACAATATGTACACAGATTTTGCATGTAAGTGTAAATAGTAGTATGTCTATGGCATTGTTATGGTCTGTGGCAAAACATTTAGGCCATTTTAAACCTAACTTTTCAATCGACACTATAAATATATACTTACTAACTATACTAACAGATATTTTCTTAAGAGAAACATCTGCAAGCACTACTCTCTACTAAATATATCAATTTATTCGAAAACGTTTACTGAATAAATACCCTATATACTGTTTATTTTTTTATTATTCAGAGAATATCTCTAGTTTCATGAATGATGATGAAATATTTAAATATCTAATGACGTTATAGGTAATTCTAGTGGTAATGGTGGTTCTAATTTACCGGAAGAAAATGAAAATTCAATGAAAAACCTTTACCTGCCCAATAATACTTTATAAATAAAGCATGAATAAAACACATTTCCATTCAGCCCACTTAAGACCGAAGTTGATGAAACAAACGTACGTCTATAAAAATCGCTGAATACAGATATTTTTTCACATTATATTGCTTCATTTTTCTCATTTTATTTCTCGCCGCGCGATTTCTTCGCCATTGGCATGGAACAGCATTACTCAGGAACGAAGCGACAGGAAAAAGTTAAAATGAAAACTGGAACTCAATGTTCGTATTAGACGTTACCTATATGTACCTACTTTTAGCTTTGTGTATTGGGACACGAGTAAGCTTGAACATTGTGATTGTTTATTCGATTCTGGCTGCTTTTGGCCTTGACCTGAATTGAGAGTAGTCTACGTACTCATTATGTCAGCATAGTTATAATTTGCACTACAAGTTTGCACAGGAGAACACCTTGACGCAATTATGGGGTCGTTGGATCCATTCCCGCACGGGAATAATTTGAGTAGTTGTTCCGCATATAGTAGGCAGAACTTGTAGTTGGCCAGTCAGTCAAAACTTAAGAAAAAAGCTCACGAAAAAGCCTCAATTATAAAAGAGTACCGCACATAATAAGAAAGACTACCTTCTGTCCACGATTTCATCTGAGTAGGCTTCAAAAATAAGCTACAGTTCTAAATTATTCCACGGGAACACAAAAACCGAATAAAAATTATCCTATGTGCTAGATTTCGTTCAGCCTCTTAAGCATGATAGCGTAACAAACATCCATTTATACTATCACACTTTCGCGTATACAATAGTAGTCCTAGGCATATAAGCAAAAACATGCTACGCTACAAACCTTGGTCTTGAGATGCTGCTGCTCGAAGTCGACCTTCATCCGATCGCCTCTCCATCTCAACAATCTATATCACTGCCACATTACATTGTAGTTATCTATACTAAATAACACTTCAACTAAAACCTTTAGACGTTAATATTAATTTGTGGTAACTCCGCAATATAAATTAATTAAAATTGGTGAAGTTTGTCTTAAATATTACATTTAAAACAAGCCAAAAGTGTCGGGGTCTGGAACAATGGGAACCGGTACCCGTCAGTTATAGTCCGGTCGGGTTTGGTCTTTTAATTAGGTTGCCTACTGCGCAGAAAGAAAAGCTATTTTATCTCAATCGGAAAAGGCAAACGAATCGAAGGGGAAACGTAAATCAACATCCGATTTTCGTTTCCGGTTGTCGGCAAACAAAATTATATAGTCTAAGTCCAGGTCCGCAACGAGTTATTATTTTATTTTCGAGGACCATTGAACAACAACGAAGATAATAGGCAACATGGAACTGAGGTTTTTGGTTCTCGAAGTGCCTAGATAATATTCTTATATTCGCTGTTTCTATTGACTTTATCATGGTACTAGAGAGCGGATCTGACAAAACTTGTCCGGCCCAAACGTTAACTTGCAGCGCCACTTACTTAATTGTGAAGCTTAACTTACACACACAAAAAAAAACAATAAAATCGGTCCAGCCGTTTAGGAAGAGTTCAGTGACAGAGACACGTAAAAATGAATGATTTTATAAAGATGTGTTCTAATTATGTTTTATAACGGAGCGTAAAACTTATGTTCAATTTATTTTGGCAAAGACTTTTTATTTAACGGTACAAAACATTCATAATAGGATGATTTTAAATTCTTCAAAAGATTCAAAAACATACGTCCTTGGTAACATAAAAGCAACTTTGTAATCATGTAACATCATATTCGTGAGCAAGTAAAACATGCCAAGGCTACAAACCTATGACATGCTTATACAAAATATGTAACATCTAAATACTGCTTGTTAATTCTCACATATATTTAATTTAACATTTGTCTGACTGATTATAATCATCATCATATAGATTTCCAAAAGGACCAGTTGGAAGCGGCCTGCATCTAGCATTTTTCTGACGGATTATTCTAAATCAAAATTGCATGGTGTTGCATTTTTTGTCAAGGCTTGGATAGATTTTTTTATAAAACTCTTTTTATGTGTTCAGTTAGACAGTCGGTAATAAATTACGTAGCTATTATTAGGTATTCAATTGTACGTGATTTTAATATTTGTAACTGGGGTCACACGCTTTGTGTCTAATGTAATTTTAAAACAAACGTAGACATATCGACTTTGTTAACACGACGTGTGTAATTTGTTTTAGGCCTTTTATCGAGGGCTCTTAGCTTACTCGTCACGTACTCGCTCGCGATACGTATGGCACATCTCAGTCCGAAAGAGCCCATAAAAACAGATAGAAAGCCCACTAAAAGCAGCCTACGTCCAAATTATTTTTATGATCCAAGCATGTTGTAGCACTTTATTGCTACGAGCGGCTACGCTGCGTAGCACGCTACGGAATACTTAAAATATTTCGTAAAGCTGAATTATTTTGTAACTTTTTTTTTAATATTATTTGGTTCCTTTAATTTTCGTGAATATTTATTTAATTGAATTTAAATGCTACGTAACAATACGTCAATACTAACCTATTTTATTATAATAATAAAACGCTTGCTAAATTCGCACATTATTGAAACTACAATTGTATTAGTTATCAAAATCTCAGTGACAACACCTGTCTGCCGCAGGTACAAAACAATAAGGCAATTACTCCAGTCAGCCAGTTATTCAATGTTAATATTATTTCCATTGATATTTTGCTACGACTTCGCGCTACGCCGTAGCGGGCGCTACGTAGAATTTTAAATTGAATAATGATAGATACGGCTCATTTATAATTCAGAGGTCAAATGCCTATAAAAAGGCTCAGGAGGCATTTAAATTGATCTATGTGTATACAAGACATGGCGTTAGTACAAATAATAGGAACCTTCTAGGTGTTTATGTTAGAAAGTGTGTCACAATTAAATAAATAATGGTTACAAACCCATTGTTTCAAAAAATGTTTTATTTTATGTGATATTATCGTCACTTAGTCAAATAATACATACTTACATATGTATTAGATAAAAAATATTATAAAAAGCGACCTGAAGCACGACTAAAGATTGATTCAAAATCTGTTTCGTACTTGACAAAGTTTTATCAAACATGTTATCAGGTGCTATCTATAGTTTCACTAGTGCCACTAACCAAACGATACGTAATCATATGACAGCTAGTAAAACTATAAATAGATACACTAACCTATTTAATAAATTGTCAACACTATAGGTAGCAGAGTGTGCGACAGAATAGGAAATATCGCGGTTTTCAGAAATATATTAATTATATAATGTTATTTACATATCAAAGAAGTTGTTAGCCTCAGTATTCAAAGATTGATGAAATAAAATAGGCAGGTACGTATGTGTATAAAAATACGAAAACTTGTCAACACCACAGATTCTGATGTATTCATGTTTCTTTCAATAAGGGTTTTACGAGGTCACTCATATCAAGACTAGCGATGGATTTGGGTTGCGCTGACCCCGCGCACACACATAAATTAAAAAAAAACAAATGGAAAAATTGTTTAAATTAATTTAAAAAAAAATACAAAATTAAATACATTAGGTGCCATAATTTTTGTGTAAGTACCTACTTTGCTGACTAAACTAAGCTTAAAAGTGTTAGTTAACCTTATAAAATATATAACAAATAAGTGACAATAGTGACTACACTTGTGAACCAAAAAAATAAATACTAAACGAGGTAAGTAGTAAGTTATATATAAAGAGAAAATTTCCAACGACCGCCTTTCGCGCTTCATGCAATATTCAAAACTTTTCCAATAGAGTTAGAACTGTGAACAACATATCGAGCCAAGTCGATAAACTAAGAAAAAATAATAATTTAGCGCTAGTTACCACAAATGTTGTATTATTTTTAATTTTTATTTATGTTTTATCGTGTTTATTCGGGCGGTGAGTTTATGCTGCGTTGAGAGCAAGACGCGCGAACCGCCAGCAACGCAGAACGCGACTGACCGTGGCGCGGCGCTTGTACCCGCTGTGTTCTCTATACGCCTCATCAGAGTACCGCACTGGTCCCTAACTTCGCTTATGTAAGCTTCTTGTACACGCACGCTGTCGGCAAAGTTTCATTAGCCCCAAGTTTCTCGTGATTAAAGAGAACTATACGACTGCGCGTTATGTATAAAATGTAGTCTAGTCGTAGTAAATAAACTCAAATTAGTGAGATTTCCTTTAAATAACTTTTTTTAAGTTTTGGCCTAATTAATCATAATGGAAAATTTAATAAAATTGAATTACCGTGCCACTCTCATACACTAATGGGACAGCAATCCGACACGACCAGGAAGAGATCAAACACAGAATCTACGGCTTACCTGCTTTCTAAGCCATGAGAGTGTCACACCACAAACTTACAAAGACGACTCCGGGCTGCTACTGAGATATTCTTAATAGAAAAACCCAATAACACTTTTTGTCCGACCTGGCAACCAAACTCAGGATCCGACGCTCAGCAGTCACGATAGCGACCACGAAACTAATGGGGCAGTTATAAGCCCGGGGGGATAGTTCTGCCAATAGTGGTGACACCACCAGTCTACCACCATGCTGTGTTAGCAATGTCATATTTTAAGGCTTTCAGCTCAAAACATTGCAATGCTGCATCATATCCCAGGCTAATACCCTCAGGAGTAAACACTTCACTTCAGGTGTTCACTTTTACTTGTGTATGTGTAATTATCCGAATTCTGACGTCGTAAAGTTGCATAAAGGGTCAGGTTAATTTTTTCTTGGTTTACTATTACCCAATACTGAACCAAGAAAAATTTTAACTTGGCCATGTAGGTACCAATAAATGGAGTTTT
This sequence comes from Caradrina kadenii, assembly GCA_947462355.1. NCBI lineage: Eukaryota > Metazoa > Arthropoda > Insecta > Lepidoptera > Noctuidae > Caradrina > Caradrina kadenii. Next base: position 5,058,356 of record OX381674.1, read on the forward strand.
CCCGATTTTCCTCTGTAGTAAGTAGTACTCGCATCTGAACGTTACAACCTTCTTTTTCACAAAGTACACGAGAGAAAAAAATGTTCACCCTTTCTATACCTACAAATGCTTTGTATTTTAGAATCAAAGAAAAAATATACAACAAACTTAAAAACAGCAACATTGGAATACTTAAAACGTATTGACTTTGATTTCTGTTTTGGCAGTGCTACTGCTATAGCTGGTTAAGCCGTTGTTGTGACTTCTTCTACTCTAGGCGGAGTGGAAGGGAGTGTCAAACTCTTACTCTCTAAAACTCATCCAAGTTCCTCCTAATACCCTTTGCGTTCCAGAGCCACTGTGACGTTTACGAACAAATTCCAGAACCCTAGCAGGTGGTATATCTGGTACAATCTACTTTTGATCTATTTCCAGTGAAAAAAACAGGCTTTTCTCCCCGGGCGCATATAGACGAAATAAATAAATGCTATTGGCAACACTGCCAGCATATTTGGAGTGTTCCCAGATTTGGAATAATTTTGAGGCTAATTAAGCAGGTATAATAAATGATAATAAATTAACAATACCAAATGATAAAAGTTATGTGAAACGATAAGATGTGTCATGTAAGTAGATTCTGATGATAAGGCTACATAAAAAATTACCGTCTTTGTCTCATTACGTCAACGAACCATGACGTCAAGACCACAGAGTATTAATCTAAAAAATCTCTTTGTGCGGCCAGATTGTAAAAAAATCTTCTACATACGTATTATTATTAATGAATTATTTGCCTTATTATTTTGGTACAAAAAAGATTAATGCCACAAATTTAATCGTGTGCAATTTATTTTAATTGATAGTGTCTAAACATTTTGTTAAGACAAGACGTATTCAAATAAACTGAAATAGATTAGAAATTAGAATATTTTAGACAAAAATATTCTATTTCGCCACGTACGGTGAGAGTTTGTAGAAATAATAACGAACTTTAACTATCTTACTCGAATTGTTATTATTTTTTTATATTTACAATTTGACAAAATTACGTTAATAATAACAAAATTAGATACCTATTAATTATTGGCAAGTCAAAACGTTTTTTTTTAATGTTTTTATTTTTATAATCATTATATTCATTTATTATTTTATAATCATTTTTATAATCATTATCTTGTTTTTTGTATTTAGTGTGTATTAGAAATAAATGAATGTAAATAATAATTACACTTCAGTCAAGGAGCGTGTGCTGCTAATCGATACCTGGAGTCTATGCCATCGCATAGACTACAGGTATCGATTAGCAGTACTTCTGAAAGTTCATACAGCATTACAGCAGCAAAATCAAACCAAAATATTATTAATAAGGGAAAGGCATATTTAGGCTAGGTACAGTGGACTGATCTTAGGGGCTACGGTACTAGTTTAAAGTGTTCTATCTATATCTATAACGTTAGTAATTGTTCCCTCTAAAAAAATATAATAGTGATGAATTAAATTTGATCGTTCCAACATTGTTGCTCTGTGTAATGCTCTATGATTACAACAGTTTTATTTTTTTGTTATTCTGTGTTCATTCTCTTGCTTGACAGCTGAAAGCTGTGAATTTTACTTTAGATTTTTTGATATTTCTGTTATCTGCTGTGAGTTTCTAAGTGTAATATTCACTGGTAATTCAATAGACTTTTTTTCATCTAAAGTGCAATGTCTCCCTAACAGATCTTGAATAGCCTAGTAGTCGTTAGAAGTACGAACCAGAGAAATCTTACATAGAAAATCATGGGTAATCCCAAAAATAAATACGTACCTAAGAAACGAAACGCTTTGAATAAGTCTATTTGCAAAAGTTCTTCGGCTCAAAAAGAAAACATGCCGAAAAATAAAAAGACTATTGCCTCAACGATACATAATCCTAATGATGGCATTGCGATGTCTAAACAATTATTATTGAAAAAGAACATTGCCCGTTCTCAAAGACGATCATCCACAAAACCTGAAAGAATTTGTCCTAATGGTAAGCCTATACCTTCATTAGCAGAGCTAGAAAAAATGTTTGAAGATTCCGACGATGGTGATGAAACTCCTAAAAATCCTGTTCAAAAGCCAACATGTACAACATCAACACCTGAAAAGCAAACACCTTTAAATATGAATGAAAATCTTGTGTTCTCACCTGCAACTATTAATAAAATAACTGAACGATTATTGGGTTCCATACAAAAACAAAACCTGCCTGACCCTAGTGAAGTGCTGGAAGCCACTTCATTGCTCCATGAAAAAACACCACCTCCTTCTCCCATACTCCCACTTAAAAAGCGGAAAATGCGAGAAGAACCATACATTGTTGGTTGTAAAGACCGCCCACAAGTAATAAGCAAACCCAGTACGAATTTCTGCAAAGGCAGTGATGATTATGGTGTAGTAGTTTCAGGTGAAGATCCAGATGATCAGATTTCATCAAAACGAGCTAAAAAATCCAGAATACCCAATTATTCAAAATCAATATTTAATGCGCATAGTGATGAAATTGCTGAGAGATTGATCAACGATGATGCTGGAAATCTAAGTGATGCTAGTTCAGATAGTAATAAGACAATAGAGTATGATCCAATACTATTTCAAAATCCAAGGCCACATTCATTTTCCCCGCTGCCTAGTACATCTACAGATAGTGAAACTTTTAAGAAAAATGATGAGCTTTTCAATGAAAGTTTGAAGGAAATTGAATTAATGAACACACCAACTATGAAAAAAAACAAAGATGTACAAATTAGTCCAAAGTCATCATCTAAAGAAAAAGAAGATAATGTACAAAAATCTAATGAGACAACACCAAAAAAAGAAGATTATTTACGAACTACTGAAACTCCACCACAGAAAAATGAAGATGACGTACAAATTATCGAAATTTCATATGATACCATTGTAATTGAAGATAATTGTGAGAGAACTGTAGACATACAAAATACCAGTAATGCTGTAGATACAAATGACATTGAAATAATTGAGCCAGTAAGATCAGCAGAGATTACCAGACCAAAAAAAGATATCACAAACCATGAAATACCTCATGATGAAGACTGCATGATTGTTGCAAGTGGAAAGAGTGTACAAGTGAATCTTGATGAACCTATAATTATTGATGATGAATATAGTAGCATAAACATGGAATTTGATGCTTTCAGCAATGAAACTATTGAAATAATTGATGTTGACGAAATAATTGCTGAAAATAAATCTATACTTGATAAATGGAAAGCCGGTGAAGGTGCTATTGAATTAAGAAAAATAAATGCAGTAGTTGATGTTCCTACAACATACAGGAATTGGACGTCACTGCAGCCTGTTACACCAAGCACTTCACAAGCTACACGAGATAAGGAAACACCAGGAACTCATCAGCCTGCTATCATACCAAACACTACACTTCAAACTAACAAGCCTAATAATTCAAATAGGACAAATAGGAATAGGGCTAAAAACAAGAGGAACAATATAAGTCAAGCACCATCAGTAAGTGATTCTCAGGGATATGTGTTCCAAAGTATACTAAGTGATTTCTTTGCTGATATTCAACATAGTAGACCTCCCAGTAATCCTAATAATAATGAAACAACGGGTGTTCCTGAATGTAGATTACATACAGCAAGAGATACTACAGATAGCATGGCAATGCCTTCAACCCCTGCGATTACTGTTACACCTATTCCAAACAATACCTTACAAGAGGATACAAGGCAAAGTGGTCCTAATGATTCAAGCAATGCATTAAGTAATAAAACACAACAGACCAGCACACTTATCTTGCCATGCTCACCATCACCTGGAAGAAGTTTAGGGGATTGCCCTATCTGTTTAGATCCTCTTAATTCTATGATGGCATCAACCTTATGTGGTCATGTCTTCTGCTTGAAGTGTATACAAGCTTCTATTAAATCTAGTGGTAAAAAATGTCCTACATGTAGAAAAACTCTAAAAGGTGCCGGCGGTGGATATCACCAGATATTCTTGTAAAAATTTCATTTTTCATTATTGTATATTGTCTACCACCTATTTTAATAGGTACCTATTAAAAGTAGTGTTGTAAGTTATTTACTACATAAACAGCTGTGCCATTTATGACATGTGATTTAATTTACAGAAAAAACATCAAATGAGTAGGTAGATGATATGCCTCCAACACTATTGGATGTATACGTCGTTATCTAACTTCAAATTGCAGATAATAATATATCCATTCCATAATAACTCATAGTAAACATTGAAGATGGTTGATCCTTAAAAGATTGTATTGAAGTACTTACTTCAAAATTGATTTCTTGAATGTATAGTCTATAAGTAGGTACATAAATATGTATTTAACATATTATTTGAGGTTCAAGAGTGCATGCCACACAGATGCATTTCAAACAATTCAAGTAGTCCTATTCAGATGGTTGACCCATCTGAACAGATATCATGACTATACTATTCTAAATACCTAAGTATAAGCATTTTAACCAGAAGGAGGATTATTTTATGTTATGCAGCTTTCAATAAAATAAATATGATGTAGGTACATACTTACATCATTAAAGTATAATATGAAACAAAAAATATTTGTGTGTATTGTGTATCTGTTTTTCGTATATCTTTTATGAAAAAATGTGATTGTTTGATATAAAAAGTGATAAATGATATGAATATCATAAATGCTTGTGATAAAAAGGAAAAAAAAATTGGCTTTCTTCTCATTGAGCGAGCTGAACTTTAGTTTCTTGATTTGATATTACTAATAATTTGCAATAAAAATTCTCAGATAACGTTCAAACTGATAAATGCTGCTTTAATATTCCAACAGCACTAAACACAGGGTGTTGATTTAGTCAACTGCAACCATAGGGTGACTACCTGTCATACTGAGCATTCTATTTTTTTATTTGAAGAACATGTTTAGCAAAACTGTTGTTGTACTAACTAGTGTAAGTGACTAAATTAACAGCTTGTGCCACACACATACACCAGACTTTCTTATTAAGGGTACACTGGATGTACTGCTTTCTCTATACATTTGGCTTTATAGATACCTATTGTAATAATATCCTTACCTGAAGGTAATTTTAAACTTCTAGACCTCTTACAATAAAAACTTGAATTTAGAATCATGGATAAGTTCTGGAAAAACACTCAATGTCTTATACATTATAAAATTCAAATTTCATTTCATCCAAAATTTAAGATGTCTTTATTACAAATGGTTACTCAAAAATTCACTTAATCAGGTACACAAAGTAATATAATGTAGATAATAAGTAGTATAAATATAACCTTTTAAGAATGCACAGCTCTGTGCAAATGTAGATATTTGTTGTTACCATAGTGGAGACACTATGTAGTAGCTTTATCCGGTGATGATAACTGGACACAGTTGCCAATTGGTATTACTGGACACAGTTTCCAATTGGTACTACTGGACACATGGTGCCTCTGGGCACAGTTGCTGTTTGCTACTTTTGGACACTGATAACAGTTTGGATGCTTGTTTTCCAAATACTCCTATAGTGTCCTGTGAGCGACACTGCAACTAATGCATTCAACAACTTTTTTAATCATACAATTGGTATTATTGTAGCTTGTGTTCCACTATCAACTTTTCAGTGTGCTAACACCAAACACTTTTGTGATCAGAGATCAGTGTGTGTCAAGGGGAAATGACAGGAAACCACAGTTGCTGTTTGTGTATTAGTGAGTTGATTTCATACTAATTATAAGACAAAAAAATAGTATAGTTAGTATAAGATCAACTCAGTCTTTGGTACAGGTTACCTAAAGGCATTCAAGAAATAAGTTCTTAAAGTTAATCTTGATTATTAAATGTTACTAGATTTTAGTGAAAATAATAACCTTAATTAGTTTCTTATTTTATTCTACATCACCAATATATGTTACAGATCAATATAATATAAGATATACTAGTTGTATGATTTTGTTTCTCATTATTTTCCCAGATGACATTGTCTGTTGCCTTGAATCATTATTACACAATCACTTTACAGGAATATGTTGTCCAGTTGAATCTAAACCCAGTAGGAACAGGTTTGTAAATAAAAGAACCATATGTGAGTTACCTTTGGGCATAAAGTAGTGTGGCAAAAACTCAAAAAATTTGATTATTAGAAAATGATTACACTAATTCTTCTTAAGGCAGCATCTCCAATGATGAGGTCACTGATAGTCACCCTGCACCATGCTGTGCAATTAGGTATTGCCGTGTAGATATTGATTTTATCAGTCTTATTACAAAACTAGTTCTACATTTACTCTAAGCTCAAACCTTTGAGCCAGTTATTGTATTTTATACTTTATTCTGCTAAAGTTGAAGTTCACTGCACAGACGGGATGGCAGAGGATTTTAAATGTATCAATTGAATATAATAGTTATCCAACGGAAATAAGGTATATATTTCAATGTTTATTGATTAGCCTCTGAGTATTGCGGAGCAGCTCCAACTCGCCCCAAAAAATAGATGATTGCACTAATGCTTTGTTACCTGCAGTGTAATCTTAATCACTATGGCTTTTCAGTGCTATTGCCAGTAACAACATTATCTTCAGAATGCAAGTGTTCAATAGATGCAGAAAGTTGTTCAAGACTTTGAACAAGCTGTGCCATTTTGTCCCGAGAGGCTGAATTTTCAAAACTATCTTCAGTAGGCTTCTCAACATCCGCACAGAGGCGGAAATGTAACCGTGCCAAATGCTCCTGTTGGTCTCTAATATTAATCATTTGCTCCATACTACATCCTGTACCAAATGCACTTAACTTCCCAGTGTGGAAATCATCTAACAATTCCAATAGAGCCTTTTCCATGTTTTTTACATCTGGTGTTTCTTTTGGCATGTTTTTCGGTTTGTTATTGGGTCGCATCATATTATTATTATCTCTATTTATCCGTTTCTCACTGACATATGAAATTTTTGTCGATTCATTTACACTGCTATTGCCAACACCTGAGGTGGTTTGGCCCTGATTCTTCGATGTTAGGCTGGCAGCGCCACTCGATAACTTATTACTTGTAACTGGAGATGTCGCCATTGGAATGACTTTTTGTTCATCTTCTTCTCCCTCATTCTGCATTAGTTGTTGTGTCTCGTTAACTTCTTCCAAATGTAAGCTCATGTAGGCTTATATGAGTACCAAGAAACAGTGTAACGTATCAATGTAATAAAGTCTTTTTTTTTAATTAAATCTTATTCCTATTTTGGAAATGTCCAATTGCACTATTTATTGTAAAGTATTGGAATGTTTATTTATTTTAACAGATAGTCGACAGTAGAGATGACTTTGGCATCACTGATAAGTTGTGTTAATGTTAAGTCCTTGGTTAAGTCATATTATATTGACTTTGACATTCGACAGTGCGGAATTGCATGACAGATTTTTTTTTTGTTTCCATGTTGCCTTTCTTTTGTATTTGCGCAACACTTAAACGGAACACTTTTTATTAGAAATTTAAGAGGGAAATATTTCACACCACATATAGTTTTTTCTTATCTTTTTCCGTTCTCGATACTTCGCCTAAACTTATATCTAAGAATTGGACACCATTAAACAATAATTCCAAGACACAACTTCACAAAAAGAATAGTTTATTTTACCCCTGGAAACTCTTGTTTTTAACCCAGTTTTCAAATCAATAAATAGTTAGTGAATTGAGATGTCAAAACAGTGACGACATCATCATGTATTGTATCTATAAAATCGCGTTTTGACAGCTCGTAAAAAATACATCAATTAATTGATTAGTGGTGTCATCTACCCAATAGTATAGATTGTCAGACTCGTACTCAACTACTTCGTGATTTCCAAATACTCTTATTATTATGCTATCTACGTATCCTCATAATATTACGTTTCTTGGTAACCTCGCTCATATTCTAAATATGTTAAAAATAAATTATTCACATTGCAATTTAATATGGGTCATGCCAACGAGCAGTGTAGCCTAATAATAACATAGTAGCTTTGTATTATAACAATGTTTTCATTATACTAAAAGACTTTGCTTTAAGTTAAAAAAAAAACAAATATGTCATTGACTTCATGACTTGATTTGATTTGTCAATTTCGACAGAAAAACGGGAACAGACGAGGTATTTTTTACTACAATAATTTCAATGATTTACTAATTAGGTACTTGCTTCTTTAGCTTCCAATTTTTATGCTTGATTTTGCACCTTCTAGTTTAATTATTTGACTATTACTTACTCTAACCAGTGGTTCTATCGCTTTAATATAGATTCAACCTCCATTGTCCATTTTTTCTAGCCACATCCTCAATTTATTATGGCACATGTTTCGCTCGAATACCGACAAAAAATTAATAGTTTGAACATTCAGTGCATTTACCTTTATGTCACCGTATTATTCACAGGTTAGGTGTGCGAGTCTGCGACGGTCCATTCCGGTTGATATCTGAATGCTAATACGACTCATCAATTTGTATTGTACATTCAATATTTTGTATTTTCAAGAGCATACATAAAGCGTAATTATCGTAAAGCGGTGGTTAATACAAGTAACGATGGCAGAGCCGGCGACGCTTGAACCAGAGCTGTGTAATAGACTCACCCGGTACCTCCACACGGGTAATGAGTTACCTAGATATTTCCCAGGGTGTTGGACCACTCATAAGTATTTTGAAGAAGACAAGCTCCCTGTCATAAATCAGACTATGGAATTGCATCCTGGTTGTGTTGAAGTAGTCAACATAATTGTTAAGGTAATTATGGCATTGTTTTAAAGTTGACTTTTGGTTATTGTTGTCTGTCTAATGTTGTGTGTATGTTTGACACAGCAAACAAATACATATATTTATGCCATAGTGGCCGAGTGATTGGCTGCTGCACTGTATGTCTCAGGGTCGATTTCCGCATGAAACAAATATTTATATGGCCTGCATATAGTTGTTCAGGATTGGCTGTTTGTGTATGTGAGTTGACATGTCTGTAAAAGCACCCGCATCACAGGGAAAATTCCTAGTGTGTTATATTAAAAGAAAAATGCAGATTACACTAGATTGTATCATTATTTGTTTTTATTTTTAATGTTAATGTTTTATTTTCCCCATGGGAAAAAACTGAGTTTATGTATGTATTTTTAATGTCTGCCTATTCGAATAATCTGCTGAAAATACCCTCACTAGACGTTGCTCTTGTTAATTTGTATCATAAACATACAATGTGCAAAACAATAAAGAAATAAAAAATATTTCATCCTCCTCCTGAATTAATAAATCCATTATGTATTCTTTATTTTAAATTTAACAACAGATTTGGGTACTATAGCCATGAATGCCTATACATCTTCTTTATCAAACAGCTCTGAATGGTCTACTTGATATAAATGAATTGACTTTGACAAAAACATACTTTCTTAATTACCCATAAGCCAAAAACGTTTTTGTTTGGTATGTTCAGCCTGGCTGCATATGATGCATTATTAATTAGTGTTTCTATTACACTGCCACACATCTTAGATGAAGGCTTAAGAATTGATTACTTTTAGGCATGCCAGGATGGGATGTACACACGATTTGAAACTATAGCTTTTGCATTGGTAAAATGTCTGCAACGTGGGAATTGTACTGTCAAGGAAGCTGCATATAAAGCAGCACTGCAAATATGTGACACTCCAGAAAAGATGATGCTCTTCAATAAGTACACACGGCTATTGAAAACTGGTAAGGAATCAATCTTTTACTTTAAAACTTTTTGGTAGTCACAAATTTCAGTAATATTGTAAATCCAACTTGAAAATAATATTTACAAGAATTATTCATAAATTCTTATTTTCCTTTTGTTAAAAATTAAGTTTCAGCAAGAAATATAATTGTAGGAAATCCCCATATTTGCATTAAATATCAAGAAGTTGGTTTTCCAATACAAACATATTTTTATAGCATAGATAGATTTATATTTGGGCCTATTATGGACCTAACAATCTATCTCATAATAACCCTGGAGACACAATAGCATACTGTATCCTCTGCATCATCAACTGCATCACTGTCTTATACCACAGGTAATGGCCGAGGTTGGTGTAATAGCATCAAAGAGTGGTACATTACAAAGGAGCCAATGGAACTTGTCCAGGAGATGACAAGAGTGCGCGCACGCCATGGACGGTCTCATAAGACTCTTCTAAGAAAATCTCATGTGAAAATAAATGAAACAGATTATGGTTTGTATTACAGAATTCCTATTATAACAGCAATAATTTTCAGTCTTTTCAACTATAATAATTACTATGTAGATTGGCACATACAAAGAGTGGCTTATACTCATTAGTGGGTGAAGTTAGACTGCAGCTGATGATTAACTCCTGACTTATAGAGTTAATTCTTTGTTATATTTTATTGGATTTGCTGATAATTGTAGTATCTGCCATTTGTTGTAACAGACACTTATGTCATAATTATAGTCAATAGTCATCTATCATCATTTGCACAGCTGCTCATCTCTCACAAAAGAATTTATTTTTTAAAAAGTTTTGGCTTAATGTTTTTTGACTAATTAGTGCTTTAAAAATTAACTACAAATCTCTTGCAAGAGTAATTTTAACATTTGGTTCTATTTGGTCAAACTCATAGAGATAATAATAATAAGTAGCAGTGTCTTTGTGTAGATTTTGTTCTCTTGCTTCAGTTGGTTACATTAGTTAGGGGACCTTTTATATTTTTATGGCCTTGAAAGTTCGCACGTGTGCCAGTCCTGTTTGTAGATGAGCGCGCTTTGTAATCACCCCTCTTATTCTATTGACAACATCAAATTTCTTATGTTAATTTTTATATGTGTTCTGGTCTGACCTCACTATTTTTGTGTATGTAACATGTGTATAATATAGGGATGTATTTTTATTTGATTTTACATGCGGCTTTATAGTTGAGGATAGAGAGCTTCAGCCTTTAAAATTTTACGGTTGGTACGATTAATAAATACTAAAGCAAGCACAAGTGTGCTAATGTGGATTTTGAAAATAGAAATACTATTATTAGTATTCTATAGCATTTTACTTTATTTTTATACAACCCAGTCGTAGTGATGGCCCAGTGGTGACGGCCTCACATGTGAGGTTGCAGGTTCGATACCGAGCAACAAAAGTACTGATGTGACTTTTTCAATTAAGGTGTACTTTTTATTTTTTTTTGTTTTTTTAACTGCCTCGTTAGCCTAGTGGTCCTCAGCGAGACTGCTACGCTAGAAGTCTTGGGTTCGATTCCCAGGTCGAGCAGCGTTATTGGGTTTTTCTATGAATTTCTCAATAGCTGCTCGAAGTTAGGATCTGTGCCCAGTTAAGGGCAATAGGCTCGCCCCCAATTACTTATGTGTACTTTTTCAGATTTTGTTTAACATGACTGACATTGGTAAAAGAAAACAACGTAGGTAACTGGGCTTATAATTAATATGAGTCCTAAATCACTAATTCGCCTTGAGCAAGTGTGGCGATCAATGCTTGGGCCTTCTCTGTATGAGAAGAGGCCTTTACCCTCCAGCGGTATAATAATAGGCTGGTACTGTTATTTATACGACAAGCAGAATTAGTACAGCACATCAAACTAAACTGAGTAAAGCCTTCAAACTAAATAAAAAAGTTAAGAGGAATGGGTTTACCTAATTAAAAAATCAATGTCATTTACATTACGTTTGCTTCGCCCGATTGTGGTATGTTAAAGAATCTAAACTACACTATTACGTATGTCTTTGCTTTTAGCCCGCGACGCAATCGTGAAGTATGCAATCTTCGGTTTAAAGCGCGCCAAACAGATGATCGGCGACAAGGAAGGGACAAAAGAAATATTTAACTATATTCAGAAGGTGGAGGATATGCGACATTGTGAAGACCCGGTGGCCGCGGCAGCGCTAGCCACACAGAACCAATTCACTCTTGACCATGTTCCTGGCCATTTACTGACAGCTCAGGAAGTATGTAAAAAATATATATTTATTTTAGGATAATCAGAATATTAATGGAATACAGAGATATTTGAATCATAGTTCTTTAACTTTTATTCGTATCTCAAGCTGTATCCACACTATAAGTTATAAATACTGTGCTAGGTTTGGGACGCCGTGCTTCCTCAGTTAAGTTTGGAGGACATGCTGCACTACATCCAACGCATCCACAACATGGGCTTCCTGACCGGCGAGTCGACTACCACTGCGGTCTTGGTGTCGCTGCTCAATAACCAGGAGGTCATCAAGAACTCGAACGTGACACCGATAGCTGTCTACATCGCTTTGTCTAATTATACCAAGAAATCTAAGTAAGTGATCAACATTACTTAATACACATAACATGTGGCAAAATAGTTTCTAACAAAGTATGACAATAAGGAGTCTGTCATTGAAATAGTTCAGACTACTGTTTGACTGAGTGCAACAAGTACCACAGTCTCAAATACAAGACTTCAGATATTAAAAGCATACTTTACTTTAAATGTGATTAAACTAAATTAGATTGTACCATCTTTCACTCCATTCTCAGGCCAATGAAGCACGAGAAAGCTAAAGTAACGATGGAGAGGGAAGTGCGCAGGCGCACGCGTCAGATGTTCGACAGCAAGACGGGGCTCTGGCAGTGGACCACCACCAAGCGCCACCCCAGGGAGCTCAAGCATTGGGGTCAGTACTACCACAAACACGCAGTATCTCTGCGATTAAAAACAGTAACAAATACAGTGTTGCTGTACTCTTTGGTTTGGTTGTTTGATCGCCGTACGTAATACTATGCGGGTCACAGACTTGTTCCGAATATGACTTGTATAATAACTCTTCAGAAATGTTTGGCCAGAGATATGGAATATTTGCCTTAAAATAAACCTAATAATAGTAAATTATAGTCTTAAGGTCACTCTTCTGCATTTCATCCATGATAAACTGTATGATTTCTAAACTTTTGTATTGTTTCGCAGGTATCGATTTGCCGCCGAATCAAGCCGTATTGACCGCGCTGAACAAGCTGGTGGACCTCACTTGGACACTGACACCGCCCACCAACGCGCGCTACTTGATCACCATGGACATGAGACATCACATGTTCAAAGGTATTAATATTAATATTTCTATCATCTGCCTAGCCTTTTCCTAAGTACCTGTGTACAAGCTTCTAACTACACGATAACTACTGTGAAGATCTACGAATGACTCAATGACGGTCGTGACCAACAGCTTAACGTGCTTCCCAAGACACGGTGGGGTTCTAAATATACTCAGAACGCCCAGTCTTACGCTTCCCGTAAATAGTCGACTTCACTGTTACCCTAAAAATAATTGTATTTTTTCTACAGGAAAACACTTTTGCAAGAAATACACAGTATCAAAGAAAGGCAAGAAGTCGGAAACAAAGGCGGCGCCAGGCGGCGGCGGCGACGCTGAGGCAGAGAAGAAGAGCAAGAAGCACCTTCTGGCTGAGTGCTTTTACAACACGAACGTGACGCCGGGACATGCAGGTAGGATATTTATATGTTGTCCTCGAAAAAGAAATTTAAGGATTATACCTGGTGGTTATTGCTTAGCTTAGCGTGTTTTAGGGATATCAAAAAATGAAATATAATATCCTTCTTAGCATTATTTCATACCCTCAATGGCCAAAATTCAGTACAATATGCAATTTATTGTAATTATTTATTTGAAGTAAATGCAGGAAACGAACACAATATTATAATATGGTTATTTACAAAATTATAACATATTATTTTTCATAACATTTTTTAGCTATAATCCTGGCTCTACAAATCTTGAAACGTGAGAGCCACGTTGTGTTAGCAGTGTTCTCTGAAGATGATATACAAGTGGTGACCATCGAGCGCAACTTTAGCAGCATCGAAGAGGCGGAGTTCTTGTTAAGGGTAGGTTTTGGTTTTAAATAATAAACCACCTACTTCTTGTGCATAAGCAATTACAGCTACATATTACCCACTGTATTTACTAAAAACTATTTACATGTGCTGTTCAATGTGAACAATGTGCGTTCTTTAATGCTCATGTGACGTATCTGTAACATAATGGTAATCACTATTATGTTACAGATACACCACACTGTATTGAGAAAATGACTTCTGTAGTCAGGTATCATCGCTTTGTAGTCGTCTACATGAACCCAGTGAAACGTTATTCCTGCTGAACCGTGAAACAAAACTACTGTTTTATGTCTCTACAGAAAGCGAACTTAGGCCGCGTGCAGCTAGACGCGCCCATCGACTGGGCCATCAAGAATAAGAAGAAGTTCGATGTCTTCATCAACATGGTGGACCGTACCACACGCTACATGGAGTTGGAGCTGAACAGTCGCGGAGGGCGCGGGCCCGCGGGCCGCTTCGGGCCACCGCCCGCGCCCGCCAAGGATATACCTGACCACTGCCCTGTGCGAGCGCTGGAACGGTACAGGAAAACCGTTGGAATTCTTGAGGCTAAGTATGTACCACATTCTTTACAAGTACCATGAACTAATCAAGTAACTTTGAGTAACAGTCAGCTTGACCGACTTGACTCAAAAAAGGCACAATGGACTTATGTAATGTTAGCTGCTGTCCTCAGTTCACCCAAATAACAACAGTAATTGATAACATTCAAAGAATTTGGCAACAGACTAAATAAGCTCAAGGAATTATGTTCACATTTGTGTCGTCATTTATTTTTACAGGTTGATAGTGATGAACCTGGCATCTCACAAGGTGTCGACGACAGACGGTACACACGAGGGCGTGCTCGACATCGTCGGCATCGACGAGCACGTGCCTAAAGTCATGGACGCCTTCGTGCTCGGCCAGTTCAAGTGAAACTATCGCTACTACTGTCTACAAATGCTACGCAAAAGTCTGTCAATTTTTAAACGACCACAAGGTCATAATCTCGATCGAAAACGACCTTTTACCTCAGTATTTACAATAAACTTGTTTCTATTAAATTATTACCACCTTGTGTTCCGAAGCTGATACGAAGTGTTGTTATGGAACAGAAAAAAAAATCTGAATGTAATTCTGATTGTTTAGAGATCTTTAAACTATATTTTGCATGTTTTTTAGTGTTAACTTTGTTTGTAATCGCTTACGAGGTAGTTATGGAACAGTTAAAGTAAAATAACTGTTCTTATTAACCCTGATTTTGGATCTCTGCTTATAAATTATTTGTAGGATCACACGGTTTATTTTTAAGCTAAAATCGCGAGTGTGCTTTACACTCAGTACGTAGGTTTAATCCAAATTGGAACATTTTCGAAATATCCTATTACCAGGGAACAGTAAAATTATGTTAACCATGCTATCGGTTACATTATTGCTTTTACGATTTGGGTTTAGCTGTTAAGTTTATATGACGCATGTGTTGCTTCTTAGTGTAGATGTTAATTAACATTTTATTAATGTTTGCTACGTGTGACTTGGCTTTATGCCTTTTTGTGAGGGAGTTTTTCCTTTGCTTACCGGCTAGATTTATTAGACCAGCCGGTCTATTCTGTAAAAGACTCCCTTTGTGAATACAAGTCAAATAAATTTGATGAGCTGTCATCCCAACTCTTGCTAAGGGTAGTAGGTGCTTGCTCACGGTTACTTCACCTACCTAGGAAGATTTTTTCCAGAACAGTACTACAGATCATTAGTTTGCATAATAAAATATTTTTGAGAAATCGTCATTTAACTTCGTTTGGTAGCGGAACAAATTCTTTACCGAGCTTTTTTTTACGTTCGTAGTGTATTTTCTTCTTTTATATGTGATTATGAAGTGTGTAACTTTAATATAGTTAAGCTTACATGTGTAGCCTAAACATTCGTAACAGGGTCTTTTTGGTTATTCAAAAATTGGCACCTGGCGCTCACTACTCAGTTGTGTGTTCGATAATTGTATCGACTTGAAACGGGGGTCTAATGTTGACAATAGGGGGAAATGTCTTTTATTTAAAACCTTAATAAAAGAGTGTATTTCACATGTCTGTCGTAGTTGCACCTCCGGAATGTTTGAATGCCAGTACTTCTGTAGTAGTTGTTGAGTTTCAAATTTTATTTATTACTGTTTGATCATAGACAATGGTCGTTAGTGTGGTTGTGCGATTATGCGTCTTTGAATTTGCCAAAGTAATTATGCATTTGTAATTTTATTCAAAGAAGTACTGGCCGGCAAACGTGAATTAGCAATTAGAAATTAATTATGATAATCATATCTTGATAATGTAGAAAATTATGAAAACAGGTACATGCTCATGATTTGTTCAGCGTTATAGTTAATTATTTGTAACTTAGTGAGCAGTATTTGTGACTGTACATGAAATGATCCAGTCACGTAATAAATAGATGGGCATGCATCGGCTTTCATTTTGCGTAGGTAATAGGTGAAACCGTTTCAGAACATTGGTTACTTTGGTACTGATTAATGAGCGGACATTTCAAAATCTGTGATCACTTGGTACTCTCTCGGGATTAAGTAATTTTTATACCTGTAAAAATTAATAAATTCAAAACTTAGGTAAAGGAACTCGAAATTGCTAGATATGCTTTTTATTTTACATGTCACTGTCTTATTGAGTTCTGTATTAGAATATAAAACTGTCTAGTATTATGGTGGTTGATGCAGGAGTGAACTTTATGCTGGTCCAAAATATACATTATTACTGCCTATATAACGTTTTTTGTTGTGGACCGTCACAGGTACTTATTTATTGTTTTGTGATTCGACGCATCTGTTTCCAGTGTATGGTTCGTATCTCAATCATAGCATTCTGTGATTTAAAATGCCTTGGCAACTCTGCACTTTGGTGATATTATTGTTAATCGGCCTAGTTTTCTTTGAGCTCCAAAATGTTGTAAAATTTAAAGAAAACAGCCGGTTTTAGGTTTAAATAGTAGCTTTATATTTAATTATTACAATTCAAACCATAACTCTGTTGTTAACCGCAAACAAGTACACTTGTACTTTCATGTCGTTTTTTTTTAATAACGTACATTGGGCTTCATTTGATACAAGAAATATAAGATCCGTCCCAACTACGAATTGTCTGTTGTATTCCAATACCTAATATGCTTTTAGCATTAAGTTAAAGTAGTACATTTATAATCATGTTATTTTAACCCACTCACAGCAGCATATCAAAAAAGCACCTTGAACCTAATGAATAACAAAATGTATAACATTCGAAAAATGTACTTGCATGTTTGTATTCACTTTAATAAATTCTTAAGTATATTTTTGTTTTTATTAAACAGCACCACGCCTTGTATTGCCTGAAAGGTAAGGCAAATATTTAGTGAAATACAACAGTCTTAAAACCAGATTTCGTGTTCCTACTGAGAAATTTTCCGAATGGGTACAATGGGTTGTACTGGTCGGGAGCCGGGCCAGCTGTTACGTATTCGCATGGTAGAGTCCTCATAACAATGGCAACCACCAGGCGCTCCCCACCGAATACATTATAAAGCGCTACCCTCCTGCCAATGCGAAACCGGTACCGGGTAAATGAGAAAATATTAATCATTCAAATAATAATTATTATTCAAACTGTTTTTTTTTTTTAAACGTTGCCCCTCTTTTATTTTCTCCTGTATCGTGATTGCGTTTACTATTTGTAAACTCACATACACAAGCAGCCAGACCTGGAACAACTATCTATAGGCCATACAAATATTTGTTCCGTGCGGGAATCGAACCCGCGTTAGGCAGCGCAGCAACCAATTGCTCAACCACTGCACCAACCGTGTCGTCAATTGTTTCGGACAAGAACGTTTAAAGACATAATTACAAGAGGCAGGAAATTCTTGTCAAACTTTCTTTCCTTTTGAGCCAAAGTTTCCCCTACAGGAACTCAGACCCTCGCCTACAGTTCAAAACTTTTTGTGCCCGTAGGTGAGATCCAACCTCCAACCTATTGGGGGCCCTGGGTCCATTATAATCGTAGGCTCCTGTGTATTAACGCATTTTGATGGTGGACTGTGAATTGAATTTCTTTCACTGATAAATTGAACTTAATTAAATTTTATAAAAGAAACAATACTAATATTTCATACGCTTGGGTCTTGAAACTCATAGTAAATCAAATTGTAAACCAAATGTTATATCATAGAATCGGGTACTAATAATACGCAGAATGGAACGGTGGCTGCAAAGAATAATTATTTTGAGGGCAGGTTGGGGACTAGACGTTCCTGGGACCCTGGGCACTTGCCCAAAGTGCCCAGTGGAGAAGAGGGGCCTGCTCGCATGTACTCATGGAGGTCAATGATAGTGTACTCAGTGTACCTTCTGCGGGTTAAGAGAGAGCTAGTACCTATAGATATAGTCTTTCTCTTCCTTTCCGTAGACCACAGAACACTTCCTACGCTGTTGAATCCTTTACATGCAATTTATTTTTCTGGTAAGTATCCCCGCTTTCACCCTGGACGTACACAAAAGAAATATCTAGTTTGTATGATGTGTGAAGTTGAGAATTTCAAAACGATGAATACAAAAAAATAATTTAAACATTTCTTTTCTTTTCATTTTCATTTCTTAGTTACGTTCAGAAAAGCCTGTAACAGTATTTGTAAATATTTACAAATTGTCAAAAATGACGTCTATTATTAGAGTTGCACTATCAAAAGAACTTGTACATAACGTAATCGATTCATTACTTGCAATACTGTTTAGTATTTCCCGAGTACAATCAACGCTTAATTGTAAATTAAAACTTCTTTTGGATGAATAATTAGGTAATTGTAAATCTTAATGTTTTAGATGAATGCCTCTAAAATACATCTTTATTATTTGTATCTAATATCGATTCCAATCTAGACAGGATGTTAACTTATTGTGTCTCGTTAGCCACTGGTTACAACCCTAACCTAATCTCAAAAATCGTTGCTGTTTTAGCCAGGAAAATAAACGACCCCTTTTTGTGAAATACTGCACAAAATGAGTGACGTGGATAAGTGGATAGAGATCGCGAAGAGGTGTAAATATTTACCCGAAGATGACTTGCGGGAGCTTTGCAATATTGTATGTGACTTATTGTTGGAGGAGCCCAATGTACAACCGGTGCAGACACCTGTGACTGTCTGCGGTGATATACATGGCCAGGTAAAGTAAAACCCCCCATTTATAAGTTGCGCAACTCTCTCTATCATTGTTCTCCTGCATCCACGGAAGTGAAGATTCTGATAAAGTATAACCAATAGTAAAATGAACTCATGTCCCTGACATTATAACTGCGGCGAATCTAGATAGATGGCAGAGATATTATTACTAACGTAAGATCACTCTTCAATGAAACGACTAGGGAGATCTTTCTTTGCTTGATATCTTATCTTATTTCCTTGTTTACATGACAGTATTCTCCACTTTTCTTTTTCTTATGTGTACAAAAGGAAAAGGATGTAACTAAAGGGTAAAGGTGTTGCTTTTATAAATGACAAAGACAAATAACTTTTTCAAAGTATGTTTTGTTTTATTTGGTGTACCAAACTAATAATAAACAACAGTAAAGGAATCAAATTATACAACACTCAATACAAAATCTGCTAATCGTTTTTTTTTTAATATATATATATACCATCACTTCTGTATTCCCCGAAGGGTTAGGCAGAGGTGTAACAATGTACACCCACATTTCGCCGGTATCCAATTGTTTTTTATTTTGCATCTTCGCTTCGGTCTGATAGAGAATGCCTAAGGCACAAAATTTGCTTCAGTCTTTTTGTTGCATAGAGCTAAAGTGAAGTCTTGTTTCAGTTCTATGACCTAGAGGAATTATTCCACATAGGGGGCCAGGTACCCCACACAAAGTATATATTTATGGGAGACTATGTTGACCGGGGCTACTACAGCTTAGAAACACTCACACTACTAATGGCACTAAAAGCGAGGTATCCTGACAGGTATGTCATAATCTAATTTTTATAATACAAAGCCTAGAATGACATGATGTTCTATTATGACTAAAGTTGACCTCCACCTGTATGCTGTAATCACATGAAAACCGCTGTGTCTCATAAAGTACCTACTGCCTTGCAGACTCGGTCTGAGGGTTGTACGTTGTTTTATAGAATTTCGTTTTACATAAAAATTCTCTCATATTTTCATTTCATAGATTAATCAATACGCAGAATACTTACTTTGAAGATTTTTAAATCATTGATTTTTGTTTCACATAAAGTTCAATGTTAGAATGATCATATCATAGAATAACTATTGATACTTTGATAGTCCAGTATCTTGCCATCATCCATACAACTGCTTATAATGGTGTCCCCTTGTTTCACAAACAAATTTCTGTGTATTGATTATTCTATGAAACGAAAATATGAGAAAAATTTATGTGAAATGAAATTCTATAAAACAATGTACAACCACTTATAATATTCTAAATTAGATCCCTTTGTTCAATCAAATAGTTCTTCTGTAGTATTTCTTACGTTTTTCAGAATTATCTTACTGAGAGGGAACCATGAGACATGTCAAATTACAAAAGTGTATGGCTTCTATGATGAATGCCTCAACAAATATGGGAATGCTAATGCATGGAAAGATTGCTGTCGAGTATTTGATTTGCTCACAGTTGCAGCGGTGAGTAGTCTCTTATAAGTTTTTGCATGAAATTGATAGAAACGGAGAGAAATCAATTGAGTAGTTAAGAATATTGAAATATTTAAATAATTATTGTATTGTTTATTTATTTCAGCTAATAGATGAGACAGTCCTGTGTGTTCATGGTGGGCTATCACCAGAGATATCCATGTTAGATCAAATTCGATGTATAGACAGAAATCAACAAATACCACACAAAGGAGCCTTCTGTGATCTCTTGTGGTCCGATCCGGCTGATGTAAAGATGTGGTAAGATGCAGAGGCTGAGTAACTAGTGTAGTAGTCATGTGTGATAGATTTACTCCTGGTTCTGTTTACCAGTGTTGTTGGCTGGACTCCCAACTTTTACTAACCATAGTATATGTTAATAAGGGTGTTTTTTCAAAATTACAAAATCAGGTCTAAGGGTCATTTCACACAGAGGCGCGACACACATTTCATTGTGAAAATTCACACGATGCATCACCAGTGCTGAATTCTCACAATGAAATGTGTATCTTTTCGTATAGTAAATAAAGTTATATTTTAAGTCGATGTGCGCCCAGTGTCGCTTCGCGTCTTGATGTGAACTGACTCTTAGCAACCAAAACTGAGAGAAATGTTTGTAAAAAAAATATCTTAAATAGATAAATCTAGCTATTTAAGTATAACAAAACGTGTCTATTTTTTTAACAGGTCTGTGAGCCCGCGAGGCGCAGGATGGTTGTTCGGCAGTTACGTCACAGAGCTCTTTATGAATTACAACAATTTGAATTTAATCTGTCGAGCGCATCAGCTAGTAAATGAAGGTTCGTATTATCATCCTGAACAATATAGCAGGACACTAGATGCACTATGCTATAGATAGTTAAAATAATGAAGTACTTTGTTCCCAGGTTACAAATATATGTTTGACAAACGTCTGGTGACGGTATGGTCGGCGCCTAACTACTGTTATCGCTGCGCCAACGTTGCGTCCATATTAGAGTTCAACACAGTGAATGATAGAACCGCAAAACTATTCCAAGCGGTCCCCGATAGCGAAAGAGAAGTGCCCCCACAACATACTACGCCTTATTTCCTGTGAAATATCGTATTTAAGCATAAGTGAAAAAGTATTCCCCCAAGTGTAATAAACTAATTAAATAATGTTTTGTATAATAAATTGTTGCATACAATGCCATCATTTTGGAATTATTGTGCCTCTCCCCCTTTATTATCAAAATGATTTCAAAATAGGTCATTATGGGCCGATTATGTTATTTGTACTTTTGTGCCATTCAAACTAGACCACTGATAGTGTAGAAAACATTTTATAGTCAAGCATTGTTGCAATGGACCGCCTGCGTTGTCATCACAACGCAACTACTACATCAATATTTTGTCATAAACAGGAGTGTGTATCTTCATCTGAATATTACAAAGCCGAAAACATAAAAAAAAAAACAACTATTTGTTAGAAATCAGTTTTATTGACATTTACAATATAGGTTAAGTTTACTAATACCTTGCTTATTTTTACTCAATCCCTGTTGTAATCAAAGGTATAATCGAAGTAGGATTGATCGAAACTCTGCACACGCACGTAACCGTCTTCTCCGCCTGACGCGTAGCTTTTACCATCAGGGTGGAAGGCTAAACTGTTAATGGGACCGAAATGGCCCTTGATACGGCCAAACTCTTCTTCGAATACCAAGTGGAAGAACCGAGCATCGAACTTGCCCTGGCGTGTTGAGGTTGTTGTTACTTCCATAGCGTCTTGACCTCCTCCGAGTACGACATGGTCTAGGATCGGGCTGAGAGCGGCGGAGTTAACCGGCCGCTCGGTCTTGTACTCCTTGAGGAGTTCTAAGGAGCTCGTGTCGAACAGCTTAGCAGTCTGGTCCTTGGAGGCGGTGATGAACATAGTGCCGTCTCGCGACAGCTGCATGTCGTGGATCTGGTGTGTGTGCTCCTTTATTGACTGGATTTTCTTGCCAGTCTGGAGAATGAAAGAGGTTAATACATATTAGGAGGTTCATTATTCGATTCTATGTTGTTTGCAACACAAATTTACTAGTTGTGTATTTAATAAATAAATAGTTTGTTAAAATTCTGCTAAAATAAGGGCCTGTGCACACCACTTTTCTTAACGCACATTCCCAAAACGCGCGTCGACAGCGCGTTTTTCTTTCCACATTACGCGTCAACAGCGCGGTTTGCACAGGCCCTAAGGACTTTTTAAATGCTAATTTCCATAATGTAAATAACTGCTTACCCGGAGATCCCACTGTATCAGATCACCACCCTCGTGCCCTGTGATGAGGGTCTCGTCTAGTATGCCCCACACCATGGAGGTGACCTTTGTGTCTGTAATCTCCCACTTCAGGATCGGAGCCTGGCTTGAGATAGAGTCATCAACAGTTCTGGTGTCAATTACGAATACCTGAAACGGAGAGAGCAAAATGTGTTTTTGGGCTTTCCCATTAGGAATTTCTCAGTAGCAGTCCATAGTTTTGAAGTTGATGTCCTTGCGGCTTGGAAAGCATGTGAAGCCATTGGTCTTGGCTGTCATTTGAAGAGCTTGGACAGTCATTATGGATAGCCAAAAGCAGGCAAGTCTGACAGCCAGTCTTACCAAGAGGTATTGTGTTGCCCAGTTACTGGGTTGTGGAGGTCAGATAGGAAGTTGCTCAATGTATGTTCAATACCAGTGCCAATGCTCAATACCGGTGTTTGGTAATCAGCTGCATCCAGCTAGACTGGCTGCTGACCCCAACATAGATGGGACAAAGGCTAGGTATAAGTATAACAAATTATATGACAGTTTACCGCACAAGGGTGTCCCATAGCCTTGTCTGTGGTGTAAGCAGCCTGGTAGGCACTGTAGCTGAAGTTACATGTCCTCACAGATGAGTTTGTCTTAATAGTAGCTATGTTCTTGCCAGTCTCCAAATCCCATAATCTAAAAACATCATAAATCAAATACATTTACCTGCTAAATGATGGTGCAAATGTTATTAATAGTAAGATAAATAAAACTATAGAAGGGACATATTACACAGAGTCAGAATATGTTAGGGATTTATTAAGTTAGGAACTATTGACATAAAGCTTAATTTGTAGCTGACTTGTTATGTAAATAAAGGATTGTAATTTTGATTCAATAATGCAATACAATGCAGATTGCAGTGCAATGATGTCTAAGGCAATGGTATTGAAAGCAAAATGTTGCACAATAAAAAATATCTGTGGTACAACTTAATTTAGCACAGTTTGACATTTTCCGCAGGATGAGTGTATGTTATTAACTTTATGTTGAAAACAATGTTGGTAGCATTAATGAAGACAAACATAGAAGTCAAACAAAATCATATCTTCATTTGCCACTATGTATACCAAACATTCCTGATAATTAACATACAAATTGTCCTATTACTGATCTTTGCATACAATGAGGAAATTTGTAACCAAACTCAATGTAAAATCACTGGTGCTTCATTGTAACTGATTAACCAAACAAATTAAAAAAAAGTATTATTAAAATAAATAGGTACAGACCTGCACGAACTGTCACCTCCACCGGTGATGAGGTTTATGGTCTGCCAGTCTACGTCCACGCACCACACGACACCACCGTGCCCATTGAAAGTACCGAGGCGTTCACCGTTCAAAGACCACCACACGTTCGGTTTGGAATCTTTGGCGACGGAGAATAACAAGTCACCTTCACGGTTATACTTGATCTGTGTAATCGCACGCTCGTGCCCTTGGAGCATAAGGGGTTTCTGAAACGGAATTTCATTATCATGAAATCATGACACCATGCTAACTTGTTTCTTTTGCACCAAGTAGCAATACATCACTATCTCGCTTATTTATGAGGTTGTAATGACAAACTATGGGTTTAAAAGCTCTACATACCATTTTTTATGATTGTTTTACAATACAATTTTAGTAAAATCTGGTAAAACCACAATTATTATTGCCTGACATGTGGCAAGCGGCAGACAATTTTGACAGAAGGAAGACATAGAGGAAGAGGAGCGTTCATAGAGGTGAGAATTATGATCGCAGACAAAATTATATTTATTTCTTTTATGAAAATCAATCACTAAAAACCTAGTCAATTTTATTATTACTATAATTCTAAAAAATAACGGACATTTTCATCTCAATTGTTAAAAAAAAACTAAAAAGTGGCGCTTTCAAATACTCCGCCATCTATATCTGAATTAAGTAGTTATTCAGCTCAATAGTTTGGCTACTCGGTGATAGAGAGCAGTAGTTTTGCTTTAATAAAAATTTTTGAATGGTTTTACGTAGAAAAGAAAAACTAAATGTTAGACGTATGTTTTTTTTTTGTTGTTTGATGATTTAGTTGATTGTCATTATAGTTACCAAGCAGGGCTGAATCAGAAAACTTACGTTAGTTCAATTCATCTGGCTGTATTAAAATTGGCTGTTGTAAAAATAGCTTCTTTTCATTTGCCACTTTAGTTAAGAAAACAAAATATTTGTCAACTTGTCAAAATGTTTGTTAACTACTTCATAGTTGATCCCAAAAGGCAGTGAAATATTTACCTTCCCAGTTACGCGAAGGGTTACGCTTAGCTATGCTTGTACCTTATTATTTCACTTAAGATCAGGTGGCCCGTAGGCTGGTTTGCCATTCAAGGACATAAAAAAGATCTGCCAATTCTAGATAATAATCATATCAGTATATCAATCATACATCTAAATCAGTTCAGGCTTGCAGAAGTTATGGTGGAATAAAGAAACTCACATACATACATTAATCCTAAAACATAACACTATATTTTTTGGGGCACATGTGTAAAAAAAGACTACGACACGTAGTTAAATAATTTCAGTGTTGTCTGTTTAAAATGACATGAACTAAATTCAGGGCTATTGTACTATGTTAAGAATATGGTGAAGCCTATTGAGTAGCGGTGTCGTAGAACTCTCGCAGGCGCCGTAGCAAGCGTCTACGCAGACCAGCAGATGAAAAAAAAACGTAAAAAAAAAAAAGTTTTTTTAAAACAGCAATATTTTGTATTCTATAATACTTAATGATCAAGGATAATAGGGGATTTATTTTTAACAAAACATTCTCTGGTAGTGTAGTGGACAACTTTTGTAAAAAAAATGTTAATAATATTAATACATATTATGCATTTTTTTTACCTACAAACTTAATAAAAGTTAGTGACTAGTTCTAGGTATTTTAATTTATTTAATTTAAAAACTATCAACATAAGAAGGTATCATAAATGTAACCTAAACTCATAAATACTAATAAAATTACAAAATATAGGTACCATTTAAAAAAAGAAAGGAGGAAGCTTATGGCTGCAATATTAGCTTGGTAGGTTGTAGGTATGTACATAAGTTTTCATAGTTACCTACCTATTTTCTTTAATAATGAATGGGTAGGTACGATTTGTTTGTGTTGGCTGATAAGCTATAGATAAGCAGTTGCACGATCTAGACTAGAGAGTTGAGGATCTAGATATACTTAGGTGTTATAGACCGCAGACCTAGATTCCTTTAAGGATTGATTAAGGTCTCATTTGTTGAGAGTGTAATTCCCTCCACAAATGACTAAGTCTTACATATAATATATCTTAGCTTGCAGAGCTGAATTTAACTAAAAGAGCGTCAAATTACTTTTGTAGTAGACGTTAATATGCTATTAGTTGACTAAATATTCAACTACATATATACGTATATTTGAAGACCGATGCAGTTACAATGTTGTTACATACATACTCATACCACCACGACTGTATTCCCCGAAGGGTTAGGCAGAGGTGTACCAATGTACAACTCTGCCTCTGTCACAGTTCGCCGCTATGTTTTGGTCCCATGCCATGTGGGGCGAACCTATTGCCATTAATCGGGCACAAATCCTAACTCCGAGCCGCTACTGAGAATTTCATAAAAAAGTCCAGTAACACTTTGCTCGACCGGGAAACCGAACCCAAGACCTCTAGCGTAGCAGTCGCGGTTAGGACTACTAGGCTAACGAGGCAGTTAATTACGATGTTAGTTACGAATGTTACGTTATTAATATTATTATTACTTAGACATAGTAAGTGGCATAATCAATGTCGCTTGTTCTACTTTATATCCATGTTAACGTCACATCTTTTATACGAGGTGCAGCTTTAGCTTAGCTAGAGATTCTTAAACACGGATCAATAATAAAATAAATAAGATTTTTTATTTTTATTTTTTAACCCCTATTTGGACGGTGAGCAATGGGTAGCTCACCGTCCTTACGTTGCATAACGACAGGCCGTGTCGACGGCGCGTTCGTGTTCCACGCGCGCCTCAAAGATATGTCAGCAAGGAAGGGGCCACTGAGGGCCGATGCGATGGCTCGACATCATGCTGGTGTGACAAACGATTGTGCGAGGATGCACAACTGCACCTCGTATTTATCGTCACCATTAGAGATGAATTGAAATTATACCTAAGTTGTACCTACCTAGGACAGGATTTGGGTCAAATAAAATCAATTGATA
Source organism: Caradrina kadenii (assembly GCA_947462355.1). Classification (NCBI taxonomy): domain Eukaryota; kingdom Metazoa; phylum Arthropoda; class Insecta; order Lepidoptera; family Noctuidae; genus Caradrina; species Caradrina kadenii. Next base: position 5,085,412 of record OX381674.1, read on the forward strand.
TATTTCACATACAATTTATTTTCTTAAATTATTAACCATTGATTTCCAAGAGTACAACTAAAAAACAAATTAAAGTACAAACACGTTATGCATCGCTAACTAAACACAACTGTAGGTAACTTCTCTTGGCAAACCAGTACACATTCGGTTGACTACGCCGGCGCCGGCGCACCACTCAACGAGACGTACACGAAAGACAAACTCCTGAGTACTGCTAACAGTCACTGTATATCTTAACTTGGTCGAATTATAACAACAGCCTTATTCCATCGAGAACAGTACAGCAATCAGCAACTAATGTGATTTGCTACGTAAAAACATAGAACCCTAATGTATCGATAATACTTAATGTATGCTAGGTCTGAAAGCGATAAGTCTTGGTATTGAGCGAGCCCAACTAAACACGTGAAATACAGCACACTCAACCACATTGAACTCTTATAAATAATATTTAGCCGCTATCCAACGAAGTGTCTACCGGTGAGGCACTTGCAGTGACACAGCGTGACAACTAACTAATACAATCTGTGACTTCGACTATTCTGTAAAATTGTAAAAGTGGACATAAAATGTATAGAAACATTGAAATTAGTAAGATAAGCGAAACGTGTTTGTTCATGTAAACTGTAACAAAATTGATTACCGTTATTATTTGATTAAAACATGAAGTATAACTCGTAGAATATATATCTATATGTACTTAGAGTTCAAATATCCATCTGTGACATGTAATTACATACAACAAACACTCGTCAACGTTTCCAAATATATATTCTCTTGCGTTACACTCGATTTCATAACTATTTTAATACAATGTCTAATGTACACAAATTTTAACCCTTTTTTTACCCGAAATACTTGAAACGCTATTTTTATACACAACAAACCTTACACTACGAATGTGAAAATATTTCGTCACAATATGTTACATGTAATACCTTACACGTAGATTAATTATTCTCTTATGGACTGTAAAGAAATGTGAAATGCATTAAGTTTTTGTTACTCCCTTATAAATATATTAACATTATTATGTTTATTACATAACTATATCAGTCAAAATATTTTCGCAGTTATTATCTACGCACCGGCTTCGGAACTGCCTCTGTGTGTTGTGATCATGATGATATTCTTGATTCCAAATATCCTACAGTAGTGTGCCGTTAGTAATGTTAAAGTGCTAATTGACGATCGTATTTGCATATTGATACTAGTTCACGCAGCTCAGAGTGCCTACAGGGACCCCGAACAGCGCATGGCAGTATGTCTATAAACACACGGTGGTATCGCTAGTATCGCACACAAGCTTGTTCGAAGCCGGTTGTAACCGACCGCGTCTCGGGAGTGAAGTCTGTCTCCGAGACAGGCGGCACTAACGTTATGCAAACTTATTAAAAATTAAAATAGCAAGCAGAAGCAAATAATTTCAAGATGTTTCTCATGAATCGGTCAGTCAATTTTGATATTCAAAAGTTATACTACGAGTTCCATTATATCAGACGAGAAGGCGAACAAGCCCTGATTCACAGTAATAGCAAATAATTTAGAAGTGCAACGAAAGCGAGCGGCCGCCTTACATGTCGAAGCATAATTTGTATTTACATATTACATGAATGTATAGCCTCAGTGGGCTGTCGTGTACTATTCTAATTAGGTACTCGCCAGTAATGCGCCAATTTCATTGTTTAATTACTAACAATACTATCTTTGTACAACGCCAATAACATTCTTACAAATCTAAATCCCATTTGATACACTGCCGTTAGTTTCGCCTTAACAATACGCTATGATACTAACAAAATAAGTGTCAATATTACTTACATACATTATCATTTACATACAATATTAGTAGAACGATGCATGATTCGCGATTATATTATTTACGATTTCCGTCATTACATGTTTAAAAATCTATAAAGGCATCTTTACCTCAGACTTTAGATTTAACACCGTCGTTCTGATGGTGTTGTTAAGAACTAATTAATTATAATTAAGTTAGATAAAAATGAATAAATAAATATAGTTACCCAATCGTCGTGAAGGGTTCACGTAGTGAGACCGAATATTAGTGAGGGGCGCACGCGCACCGGGTGGCGGCGCCGGCGCACGACGCGCGCGTCGTCCGCGCGTGGTGTGGACGCACGGGCAGACGTGCCGCCTACTCCGATATCATATCACTGTTTACTATCACAATTAACTAATAATTTCACCAACATCATTAACTTAATTAACCGTACGTAAATTATAACAAAATTAATTGAAAACTATTTAGGCATTTGATGGCAGTATCGTAACTGGTTGTATTCAAACTAATTATAATGTACAAAACACATTTAATAACAGCTAATACTTAACTAATGGTAACACGATGAGGAACGGACGTGTATCGCTCATTCAGGTAACAGGATTATCTAATATTACAAGTTGTTTGTTACGTCGACTGTTCAGCTACTTAACGCGATGTAGTGTGTGCAAGTACCTTCCGCTGTCAACTTTACATTTCCACAAGCTATGCGAATGAGAGCTTCGATTCATTTAATTTGTTCTCGGTACTGACGGCTTGTGAAGTCTATTTATATAAGTGAGATAGGTATGTGGCTACTATTTGCTCCGAATACGCCGACGTCGACCGTGAGAAAGCTAAGGCATAAAAAATCTAATTAACTAGAACCTAAGTCCTTAGAACGAACTTTTTGGTTGTAATTACTTAATTTTAAACAAGGCTTACATCGCCCCCTATAGCTAGTGGTAACTGTTCACCGTTGATGGAACGTTTATTACAAATTTTAACATTAACGATTAATACAAAGAGTTATTTAACGATAACGGCGAATAAATTGTAAGAAAATGAAAGGCAGTGATTACTGACAGTAGTAAGTTTAAAAGTCTTTTCGTAATTAATAAAAATGTTTTTTTTTGTGATCATGTAATGATACGTTTTTATTATTGTTAGATACGCTTATTTTATGTGTAAATGAAGATCGGTGTTAGTGATGTTACACTAATTGTACCTACGGGGTTCAGGGCAGTTAGTTACGTGAACAGATGAGATGATGGAATTCTACTTATGACTTTATACATGAAGAGGAATGCTAGAGGGCTTATGCTGTGATGATGACAAGTGATGGAATAAATTCATAGTTCCTGAAGTGTCTTTCACGGTCTCGATATAATGATGAATGAGGCATGACATTCCTGATTTGTAATTAAATTAGAACTCCACAATAAAATCACTTATTTATTAAACGTTGCAAATCAATGAAATAGTTTATGCAATCGAGATTTAACGCAATATGTACAAAATATTTTATGTATGTACAAAATGTATCATGTATCTACAATTACTAGAGGAACAATGCGCGAAAGGATTTCAATGGTAGGTACGACATGAAATGACACAAACGATTACTATAAATTTGAATATCCGAACAAAATCACGGTACATTGAGCACAATTACATTTGAACACATCAAAGGAAGCAAAGTATAAGATCAATAAGTCCGAAGCACCTACGCACATAAAGATAACGTCGTCGGCTTAGAAATGCATCGAGCAGTCGGCGCGGGTGCGGTGACGTCACAGCGGTGACCGCACCTCCACGCCGACTCTTACAGCTAGTTAGACCAGAATAAAGAAGTGAAACATTCATAACGAAACATGCACAAGTTTAGTGTTATGCGAAATATCGGCAATAAAAATGCATAAGTTGTGACTATAAGAACCGCGCGAGCCACCGCGCCGCTTATGTTAGTGTATAAACAGTACGGTTGTATACAAGCAGTCTTGGTAAACACTGAGAGTAGGTACTTAGTGCTACTTATAATATGTACGAACAAGTCATATAAAATTAAATTGAAATTCTCAATATTACACACCCAGTAAATTAATGTACTGGTTAATCCTAGACGATATAAAATGCAAACTAAAACAGCAGTATTTCATTTACAAGAAACAATTCTGTCTGAAACAACGTCTTATTTTATTGTAAAGTTTACTCTATATTTACAGAAATAATATATTATGCGATTCTCCGACTGACAAATTTAAATAGTAACATAATATATATTTTATTCTATTTAACACTATGTAGTATACACTACCACGTATAAAACACGCATTCAAGTCCCTGGTACCTTACGTAATAGCTATTTTTTAATAATAAATCAGTCTGTCAATTGGGACGTTTTAATTCCTCTACTAAACAATAAACCAATACACTCATCGACTCAACAAAGGTATAAATGTACCGCACTTGTGTTGACTGTCACTGTTTGTCGCACTGGGCGGGCGCACTTATTGTCGGTGCTCGAGTAGGAACATTTGTACGAACTCTTGTGCAGGCGCGGGTCGCACGGGCACGCGGGTCGCGCGACAGGCGCGGGTCGCTCGCGGTGCGCGGTGCTGCGGCGTGTGAACACATGGTGGCGAGTGCGATCATAAGACGGGGGTGCGGCAGGGCAGCGGGCGCGGGCGGGGAGTCAAGCGCTCGTACATCGAGAACTAGACGCCCTGCTGCGCCATGTACTATCTGATCTCCGCCGAGTTCAGCACGAACGGCACGTAGAACATTTTGCTCTCGAGCAACAGGTTCGCCGCCGCTTGGATCTGTAAGTGAAAACGACAACTTAGTATCGTGAAATCAAAAGCTTTCCTTCCACTTTCTATTGTGAATGTGCCTTGTAAATTTTACTTTGTGGGATAGACGATAAATCTGCTATCTTATCCCTTGGTAACGAAGCCGGCTGTATAAATTTTGCATTATTTTATGCAATGTTATTGACTGACTGTTGTCAGTACATAGCATGCTGAGTGATCTATAGGTACGATTCTACCGAAAATCAATTTATTCATCCGGGCTGAAAATTAAGAGAAAGTATAATGTGTGGTCGTGCTCTGGCGAAGGGCACTTTAGAGAAAGCAAAAAAAATATATTGTAAATTACCTCAGGTATCCTGGCGAAGAGTTCCTGTAGCCTTCCAGGATGATGCGGAGCAGCGTGCTCCAGATAACTGCGCAACACCTGCACGTACCGATCCTGAATACCCTCCAACTCAACTTCTGAAACAAATCAAAACAGAATTAAAATCAATATGCAAAGGTGCAATGTAGCGTTCAAGTTGAAATTATTCAACGGTCGCAGCCGTAGTAGTAGCGAATGGCATTGGGTTGTATTGATTAATTATATTTCCTACAATCATGCAATGACGATCACGAGTAGTGTGCCTACTCGCTTGTAGATGGCGTTGAGCGGTGGCGGTGAACCAATGCCACGGCGCGCGCGGTGCGGCGGTGACGTCACGCGCTCAGTAGGTCACTCCGATAGCAGGGCAACGACCGCGGCTAGCCGTTGACCTCCGCTCGAGCTCGCTCGCGTCCTCACTGCTATTGCCGTCTCACTTACGCGCGCACATTTTTCCACGATATTGTACGCGCGACTGTTTCGTGTGTGCTGTTATTGCGACTACATTTAATTGATGTTTGTTTATTTTTGCTGAACAATATAGAATAAATTGTAGAATATAATACTGATGAGAACTATTCGGATGAAATATGTTGTATTGTTGCTTTATATAGTGCTGATTTTACGGAGCTTGAAATAAATTCAAAGCAGGGTTTCCATCGTGTCATATCAGTGTACATTTGAGCAGCGCGCGCATGTAGTACTGGTTACGTAAATGAATGCGCGCGAGACGTAGCGGTACTCGTTCATTCTATAATCTGCGCTTGCGCTTTTTTCAATGCGCGCAGTGCGCTGCAAAAGAGAAAGTTTGCCTTCCGCGTCGCGCTTTCCGCTCCGAGAGTGAAATGCTGTCCCGTTTTAGCTGACGTAACTAACTCGACATTATTATACGCAATGCGCTTTTGAATGCAATGCGACAATTTTAATTCTATACGGGTTAATGTCCCATTGCTGTTTGATTTAATTACACAGTAATTAGAGTGTGAGCAATAGTGAGTGTTATTTGCTAGATTTGTATTTGCTTCTAGGTAGGATAAATATTTTACTTTATCTCTAATAAGCTTAAGTCACAAAAGGTACAATCGAAACGACAAATATGGCGATACGTTCCTAAACTTCTAATGCATTACTCAACTCGGCTCACACGCAACAAACATTTTGTTACAAGTATCTAACCAACACACACACAGCGGCCGACGCGGGCGCAGTTGCGCAAGCGCTTTCCATTTCACTGTAGTCCGCACTAGTACAGCTACGGTACCTACTAGGAGTTAGAACTCACACATACACACGTGTGTATGGAGTGAAAATAAAAATGCTGTGACAAACATTTGTACTTATTGCTTTTTTAATAGGGACAGTTTTCCTCCTTTCGAAAACTTTCCTTTCTATTTATATTTTCAGGAAAATATCATGGAGAATTTAGAAATAAAGGTTTGAAGACTTTTGATTTTTGGTTTCCTATAGAAAGGATTTCGTATTTCACCAATCATGCAATATTGTGATTTCACAGTCAAAGCTCAGAAAACTCGCGGTAAGTTAACATGTTCTATATAAAAGCCTTTTCTAAACTCAAAGCAGTAATTGCTATAAAACATAGTACCTATAGGCATTTCAATCAGCTCATAAGTAGGTTATCAACAATATCAATTTAAAGCCAATTCTGTTCGATAGTTCGCTTCATTGACAACTGGAACATACCTAAGTGGAGTATTCCTGTGCACACATACATGCAGTGTTTGCCAGATCTAAGATTTGATAACGACACAACCATGACTTTATTACGTTAGATTCACGGATACATACACGAGGAAAAGTCCTTCTGTTTACTCAATTCATATACAAAGTAAATGACTAATATTTGCGTACCTAGTAACGTTTTAAGAGGATACCTTGAAGAGAGTGATCTACTTTTGTAAATTTTGATGATGTCAGCGTCAATTGAGGAGTCAATTTAACAGGCTCATAATGGACTCATAGAAATGAAATTTCTTGGGTGTCATTCGAGTAGTTTGCCGTTTGAAGTCAATTGATTAATAATTCCGTTGGTTCGGCTTAATGTGATTTCATGTAATATGATGGCGTTATAATCTGTTTTACTTTGAGAACCGTTTCATGGCTAAACATAGTATGGTATTATTATGCTCAAACTTCAAAGTTTAATTTACATAACCATCGTGCAACATAATACGCGGTATTTCCGAGAGCGGCTAAAACACTCACTGAGTACTTTCATAGTTTGATAAACAGCGCACCTACTTAACGTATAAATGTGCATGCGCGGTGAAAATAATTTTCAAACATGGCGCTAGAGCGTGGTGCGACCTAGTTGCTAGCGATAACACAGGATGTCACAGTTTCCCTACCATAGCACTAGGACAAACGAACCAACTGTGATTAACCATGTAAAACCATTATCGCCGAAGGTTAGATGTGACTGAGTTGACGTCTCGCGCTGTAGGTACATTCTATTGCGTCTCAGATTTGGTTACAGAAACTTACAGTGTAGCTAATGAAATTACGTTTTCAGTTTTCTGTGTTTATTTTCACAAGATTATGAAGTTTATACTATTATTTTAATACATTATTTAATAAATATGCTAATAGACAGTAACTTAACTTATTAGTTTATAGTAAGTACGATTCTACACAGTTGCCATACGGCGTAGTAGGCTAAGAGTCCTAAGAAAAACTTTTTCAAGAAAATAATGCAAATAATTAGGGAAGATATCTCAAGACTCTCATAAGTCAGCAAAGTTCATCGAGTGAAATTGTTATCAACGTTGAGAAGTGGTTCCTAATCGGTGTCGCGAGCAACTCTCGACAGCCACATCTGGGTTACTTGTAACATAAATCATAATAATATTAACGAACACTTTGCACTGCGTATCGCACTCACTACGCGTCGAGATTTTTATTGTCTTGTCACATTTCGTATTGTGTCCATTAATCATACGATAAAATCTATCTACCGTTAGATTTATAAAGCTTTCGTATCATATTAGAAAGTACATGTTTTAACTCTCTTTACTTTTCTTCGAAATGACAAATTGCTGTTCTGTTTATAGTAACTATAGTGTTTCAACATTGAAAGTGAAAAAGTTAATCTCCTTAGAAAGTTAATAGACAAATTAAGATATAAAAATTATTGATATAGGTAATCAATTACAGATTCCTATTTAAGTCATCGAGGAGAATACAAAAACAAGGTCGCGTCGTGATGACGTTTTTCTAAAGCTTGTTCGACGCATCATGTCCGCGTGTAAAGGTTGATAGTAAGTAGAAATAAAGCGAGTAACATAATGAGTCAGGTCGACGTCACAGCGTAGGATGCCTAGCTTGCGTAACAGTAACTGACCTACATGCATCGTGGGCCGATGCACCCCTCGGCCAGTCTCTAACTGGATTACAATGCGGTGCGTTGACTTACTCAAGTAATGGGCATCTAATATCTCTTGCAGGGTTGTGTACACATGGTTTTATGTCATCGTATGTACTTTAGTTTTGCAACGAGGAAGTCTTAAAATTCTAATCTTATTAATGTGTCAATAAGTGTTTGAAATCCCTACATGTTATATAACAATTATTTTATTGACCGTTATTTGAAAAGATGGTTTTTCTGAACGATAAATGTTTAACTGTAATATCTTCAATTACTGTAATCACTAATTGAATATTTAAAATATAAAGAGTGTATTTGGTTTCGTAAACAAGGAAACGTGCCATTCATTCTATTTACGTAGCCCAAATAAATCCGGCCTCAATGGCCTGCAATGCGGTGAAAGGTTATCCACTATCCAGATGCCAATATAATTAACACAATTAAAAAAACGAAAAATTCTTCTGAACTGTGTTTTACGTCAGTCTATTATTTATAGTTCAAGTTTTTATCGGAGAATTAAAGTTCATTTTTATTAAAATACAGATAAGTTAATAGGGTGTTAACGGTTATAATTGTCTGGCGCTTGGTTTGAAAACATCTAGTTTCGTGTATCTTAAAAATCAGGAAGTTGATCGGTTTTACAATGTTTGTAAGCTTCTTAGCTTTAAGCTCTGTAAGTATAAGTCCTGTGTAAATGCGTCTTTGTGTTCCCGAAAATTAATTTATTACAGTTACTATATTAACCTTAACTTTACGTTAGGTACTTCCTAACTAATAATATAAATGCCAAAAGTAAGTTTATTTTTTATCTTTTCACGGCTAAACCACTGCGCCTATTATCCTAAAATGGTCCATACCTATACGTTGTCAGATGTACAGAAACGGACATAGGGTACCCTTCATCCCGAATAAAAGTATTGTTCCCGAGGAAAACAACAATAACGTTCTTATGATAAATGGAGCGACGTCTCTTTCGAATCATCATTGAATTTTAAATATTACCGAAATTTACGCAGACAAAGTTGCGGGCAAAAGCTAGTTTTTTATAAACTCGATAGGCAGTTATTAATGTGTTCTTTACCGTACAGAGAAACACGACTCGGAATATAAACCCGCTTGCCTAATTTACTTTATACTTTGTCACGGTACGTAGACAAACAAAAAAAAACATAAATAAAGCTAAAAATGTTGTATATACCTTGATTCAAGAGTATGTAGACCTTGAGGCAGACGTACTCCTCCATGCGGAGCTGTATGCGGCGAAAGACACAGGTGATCTGCGTCATCTTCTCCACCACCAGCCCCACGTCCAGCCGCAGCTGTTCCAGTGTGATGGGTCTTCCCATCAACGACGTCAGACAGTTCTGCAGCGTTCGGAGGTTCGCGTTTACCTAGGAAATGACAGTTCATTTGTTAGTAAATGTAAAATAAAGAATAGCTTTTGTACTAGAATAAATCTGACTCTGTATTTTGTTTGTGTACAGCGCTCACTCGTTGCTCACTTCAAAAGTAGATGCGAATCTAATTTTGTTATATCTAATCCAAAAATACAGACTGGTTATTTTAATTAAAGTTGTTTTCACATATAGAAGCAACAAGAATATTGTAACCAAGATTTTGAAAAAACCAATTTGAAAAGAGTGTCCATGGAGTTTAATGCTCGTTCTTCTCCATAGAGACTTACGTTTTGGAACGAGCAACTAGCTTCAACTTTTTGTATGGGTAACTTCTTGACAATTCAAAAGTGCCTGTAAATGGTCTAATTGAAATAATTGTATTGTCTTTGACTTTGAAAGGACATTTTTACATAAATGTCCAAAAAAAAAAGTATTATGTTTTTCCACCGTTTGTCACATGCGTTGAAACTTGAGTTCTACAAAACAGTTGCTATGTACATATCATTTAACGATAAGTGAATGCAAATGAGGCATGTCGTTTGCCAAGGGCTTTTCTTATTAGTCATAAGCCTTATTAGCATATAATAAAACCAACGACGTTTATTAACTAGAAATAGTAGAAATACTAGTCCATTTGCATGTGCAATCATTACAAGTGGCTAAAAAACATACGAAGCATCGAACATAATGCACTATTTTTACGTAATATCGAATTAATAGTTAAAGAGGAAATGCTCTAGACAATGAAAAATACTTTCTGTATAACTATCGTTGTTACAGCACCGCGTGCGCAGTTTATGTAACGCATGCAATTCTCAGGTCGCGATCCTGTTTGTTGCATATTGTTCGAGGGAACAATATAAGCATTAGTATTTCTAGCTAAATAGAACATATATAAATATGGTTGATTTAATTCTGCCAAAACATTAAATTTAAACGTTAAGACGTTTAAATGGGATAATTTTTGAATGGGGAGTAAATAATTTCTATCGGTTATAAATCTCGACTTGTACAAGATAATAGAAGCGTTCAGCGTCTGGTACGTTGCATTAATTGGCTAGTGTAACATAGCTGGTTATGCGGCGAGTCTGCAAACGTCCGAGTGCAACTAGTTGTCTGGCAGCCGCAGCCGGCGACTTTCTACCGCGGTTGCGCAAGCGATGCAGATCACGTAACTGCACTCCGGCGCATGTGCGGAAGTCTCTGGAGCGAATGTGACCCGGAGCGTGCTTGAGCCACATCTAGGGCTCGTTAGTCAAATTGTGTGGAAAAAACACCTTTGTATGACTTTTGCAACGCTTCCACTAATGCTTTAACATTTAATTTGCACTCACCTCTTGCATAAAGTCTTGTTCATGGTCCGATGAGGGCGGCGCGTGCGCATGCTTCCCGTGCATCGCCTGGTACGCCGCCGTCGTCAGTACTGAGATCTCGTGCCATTTCTCCATCAACAGCTTGGAATGTATTTCCATAGGTATTTCCATAATGAATGGTAGTTTTTTCGTCCAAGCGACCATTTTATGCACGATCGAGTCCCCAATCTTACATAGTTTGTCCCCTATTTCTGAAGTGTCGTGGAGCAAGTCCGGTAGATGCCGCACCGTGGCGATGTCCTCCATGGCATCGCAGTCGATCAGTGCTCGGATCATGTGTAGCGCCCTCTCTAGGGGTACAGCACGATCTCGAGATGATGACACGGCGCTTTCTAACCGTGCTCTTAAATGGACAACCTGGAACAAAAGGGCTTATGTTATAATTGAAATATTAAACAAGTATGGCCTACAAGATTATCTTTTCGTAATGTAACTTACCTCGCTAGGGTTGGTGAGTGCAGTCTTAAGAATGGTGCCATTGACCAAGTGTGATGGGATAGGAGGTAAAGGGTCTTTGGGCTTCTCTGGCGGTGACGCTCGACTCGTTGTCGTTGCTGCCTTGTTCGCTTTCTTATGTTTTTTATATTTGACTTTGTATAAGTTATAGACGGCACCACTATTTCTTCCACCTGGCATCCGATCTTCTCGTACAGCTGAGAAATTAAAATCGTTAGGAAAAGGCAATTAATATAATTTGTTTCTAAATAATAACGAATTTGAAGTTAATACACACCTTGTAACACCATTCCTTGTTCGATACACTTTTTGAATCGGCAATATTGGCATCTATTCCTTTGCGCTTTCGTGATTTCACAGCCACCATCAGCGACACACGTGTAAACTCGTCGGTTCTGTACAGTCCGTTTGAAGAAACCTTTACACCCCTCACAAGTAATAATGCCATAATGAAGACCTGTGGCTTTGTCTTCACAAATCATGCAGATCATGGGTTGTTCATCTTCATCGCGTTCTGCCTCAGGTGCGTAAGCTCGGAGTTCTGGTCTAGGCATCGATAGCGCGCTGGCTCCTGCCACTTGTGAGGCTCCCGCTACATTGCCAGCCGCAGCGCTCAGGTTTAGTGCGGTGAGCTGTTGGTGCGCCGGCAGTTGAGACACGTCACCTGCCCAGAGTAACTCCATATTCAGAGGAGGTCCACGTGGTCGCCTGAGCTCACCACCTAAATTGAGTAGTAGCCGTGCGGCTGACTCTTCGCTGCATGTAGACGGGTCAGGAGTGGGCGGCGTCGGCGTGTGCGACGCGCTCGCCGCCGGCTCGCCGCTTGATGTTGGTGCCGGCACCGTCCAGAACATCGTCCGGACTCCACCTGACTCACCCATGATCACGGCAGGAGTGCCCCGCCATTGCGTTGACCCTCGCGCTCCTGTCTTGGGTTCGAGTGGTTGCGGTGGGAAGTGTCCGCCAATCAGCTCCGGCTTAACACCGTTGATGCAGGCAGCTGGTGGCCAGGATCCTGGCGGTAGCGAAGGATGAGAGCTTGGCGGTGCCGGAGCGAGAGTTCGTGGCCTGTATAGTTGAGGTGGTTCCGGGGTGCCTTCTAGCTTTACAGAGGAAAGCTGAGGTGGCGGCCCTTCAGGTTTATTATTGGCTGGCGAGCACTCTGCCTTGACAGAGGCCGGCCCGCTCTCGAACTTAATGACGGAGTAGGGTGGCGCAGAGCGGATGACGGTGGGGTGGCAAGCTGGCGATGGCGTAGGAGAGCCGCCGCCGTCAAACACGGGTGGCGGATGCGGCGGCGTACTGCAGCCCGCCTCGGCCATACGCGGCGACGGCGGGCCGGGGTCCGGCGACGACGTGCTGGTATCGGCGGCCGACTCGCCTGTGGGCACACGTGGTTAGGTCAACAACAGTGACAGGCGACCTCTCGTCACGCCGCGATAGAAAAAGCACACCAAGACTTTTTAGAAGCGACAAATAGAAACTAGGTGAAATGTCAACGACCGGGCGGTGCGATCGTAGTTAGAACGCGCGGGGCGCGACGCGGGGACGCGACACTGCACTTCCCGACGCCGCCGACTAGATTAGCTAGCCGGTTGCGTCACGATGTGAGCGCCGCCGCTGCCGTCCCGGCCACATTCAAAACTAATCTATTATATTTATGGATGAAGTTTTGGAACACGTTTAATCATAATGAGGTACGATCTAACCAAGTTTTAATTTATGCAATTGTAACTAATTAATAGATATTATGAAGTTTGGATGCAGAAAGCAGTAATTTATATAACTATCCGGAATAGATGTGGAAAACGTAGGAAGCGTGGATGCGGGTCGCGCCACAAGCACGAGATGCGGCGGCGCGCGCGAGGAGAAAGTGAAAGCGACGCGAGCGCAGATGCGGCGCCCGGAAGCGTTGCGCCTGCGCCCCGCACACACACACCACAAAGGGCTCTACGTCACATAACAATAACGCCTATTATGTTATATCATTATAATATGCATATACTGATACACTGTTTATGAAACTTTCAAAATAATAGTTCTAAATATAATATTTGTGCACTGCTTACCTAAAACTTACGTAAAACTTCCTTAGAAGATACCTACTTGTACTAAGTTCGGAGTATTCAATATGGTGGGGTTTTCTTTTTTGAAGAAGTGTAACTTTATTAGAAAAGAAATTGCAAACTATTTTATCTGAAGAACAAGAACACAAATCCCATGTCAAACACATTGGTCGGCTGTAGCAGCATCTCGAATGATATAACAAAACAAGGTTTGCGAAAGCCAGCTACTGAACGTAGAACCATGAATCCTAAACTATGTGTTCAATTTCTATCAAATTTAAATCATTACCAAAAATTGTAAACACTAAACTTTACCGACTTTTTATTACTAAATCCATAGGCGTAGTCTTTACCCTCACACCTGACCTGGCGTTTACATCGCAAACACGGTCAAAAGTCCGATGAATCAGGTGAACTATCTAATTCTAAATCACGTTATTGTCCACAAGGGCCTTATTGCAAATTTTAAAATTATTATATTTGATAATTTTATGAGAAAACAAAAGTATAGTGGTGATAAAATTAACTTCATTTGAGCGGAAGCGCGCGATTGTTCAGCCTGGATACAGGGACGCGCGGGCGCAAAATTTTGCGCGGTTTTGTTTACACGAGGAAAAGTCGCGAAGAAAGTTTTCCACTGTCGGCGGCGCGACGTCGGGCGGCGGGCGCGCGCAGTGAGCCCGACCTACCGCACGAGCGGCAGCCGCGCCCCGCTCCCCGCAGCGCTTCCCGGTCCCTCCCTCCAGCCGCTATTAGGTCACTCAGACGGCCGTGCGTGCGAAGTGCAACCGCACAATGACTAGTGCAACGCGTGCACCGCTCTCGCTTCGAGGACGATCTCTATTTCACTCCGCGTCCTTTGCCACATCATTGGTGGGGACCGATCTTTCTAGCCGCGTGATGCAATAGCTCTAGAGGTTCTAGGTAGACTCACACAAGCGCCTAGATAAACGTCCCGTTCTGATTACTTGTTTATGGTAGTGGTAATGTTGCACATAGCTAGTTTTCCTGTATCTCGTTGCCTTTGCGTGAGCGTTGGAGTTCATTATTTTATGTAACAAAGCTGGCATATTGTTGCTAGACTAATCTAGGCGAGTGAGGTGGTATTTGTATGGTAAAAGAGCTGTGCTGGACAGACATCAATAAAGACGGTTACGCAACCTTTAAGTGTTTTATTTCGAAGCGGATGAACGATCGTCTATTCGGTCGGTGCAGGCCCGAAGGTCGGCCGCGGTCACCGACACATGAGAAAGTGGGTCACACCCCCTACCCCTTAGCCGGCACCCCGCTCCGACACCCCTCCCCGAGGTTCCGCGTCGCCACGTGGCCGCGCCGCACCGGTCCGCGCCGCGCCTTTCCGCTTGCGTCCTGGCGTGCACGTATCAATAATTTCTTTCGCGGTTTCGCGTAAGTTGTACCGTGTGAGTCCATCATTTGAAGATTATTTTCCATTTTCATCATTATCGTCTATATTAGATTTAGGCAATCCGAGTTTCCCGAAAATGGTAATTTTTATTTTTATTTTATATGCATAAAAAGAGGGTGTCCAAGACTACATTCCTAATTTAACTTCGATATCCGTAAACGTTTAATTTAATTATAAAAAGGAGTTTCCCGTTATAACGATCCTGAAGGGGTAATGGAATCTATATTGATTGTTTGATGGATTATCATCGTAACATTCGTGATATTCAAGAGGGCGGCGTTTCTTTTGCGACTCCTGACCCGTTGCCATTGGTCTTATGGTTGCAACTGCGACTACTGAACTTAAGATTGAAAGGGGTCTTAGGTTCGATTCAGAGGTCTGCCATATTGGATTTTATCATTGGGAATTCCGTAGAAAAAAAGGATGTAAATTCTTTGGTTTGTACCTGATCTCTCCCCGGTCACACACGCATGAGAGAGGTGAAGGTCAGATTGAGGGAAGAGCGGTTTGTGCACACACCTGTGCACTATACACTATATCCCCCCTACACAATATCTCCTGCATTTAAAAGAAAACTACATGGGTGTTTGGCGTATAGCGACAGACTACTGCAGAAATTATATCTCGTCATCAGAGCGAACCTAAATGTTAGGTAAAAACAATCACCATAAAGTTTAATATAGTCTTAGCGAAATAAATTCTTGGCAAAGTTACCTAACTCACTATATTAATCGCTAATCTATAACAAACGATTGGCCTCCAACCTTCAGTGATATCAAAGTACCTCTTTCTGGTACCTCAAGTGCGGCTGACCTCGCGAGCGAAAATAGCGTGACGATACAAACAGTTTTACTTTTTCAGTTGAATCTGGTAGTAATTTATTTACATTCGGCGTTATCAGGAGACCTTCGGTGGCCAGTGCAACGACTCCATGATTAGAAGTTGCGGGTAAGTATAGGTTTTCACAACTGAAATGTTCATGCATTTACTCGCATATTTATAGAAATGTATATACCTATACTGCGGTTTTATTATAAGGTTATGAATCTATAGAGTCGAAGCGAATCATATAGGTATGTGTGCGCCAGCACGTATTGTTTTAACATAAATATTAATAATTTTACAGGAAACTTGATGCTATTGAATTATTTATAATACGTTGTGACTTTGCTAGATTAATGAACCCTTTATGATGTGTTTTCTTATTACGTACGTAGTTACTTCTGATAGGTCATGGTATGGATAATATTTTCTCATAAAAAATCAGATCAAAATAATAATTTCTTTCAAAAATAAAAATATTTTCTTAAATACGTTGAGAGATATTGTAGTATGTATAGTAATCTCAAAATTAAGTTATACAAATTCGTTTTATGAAATGTATAAGCAACGCAAATTAATATAAAATATTAATTCCCGTGGTGTATATTCTAAATATTTCAACCAATACTAATTTGGTGCAATCGACACAACACGTTTCAGGTATTCACACCCTAATCCCTTTCAACAACAAATTAAATGGCCCAAAACTCATTTGCCATGCTCAATTAAGACAGGCCAAAAAACAATTGGTTGGGTCGTTATCTCGTACTAAGTGGTGTGTCACAAATGTGCGTGTGAGGGGCGCGTCACGATGACGCTCCCCGCGTCACGCTGCGGCCGCGTCACACCCCACGTGAAGCGCTTTCCACGCTGCCCCGCTCCGCTGCTCCCATCTTAGCTACACCGTTATTCAGATTTATATGCGAATATGATAACCGTCCGAAAATAGAATCAGTCTATTATTGGATAGATAATTACAATTTTAAATCCAGTTTGACGTGCAATGTTTACGTTCGGATTAATCTTCTGTTTTGATTAGACAGAATAGGTAACTGATCTTTGCATGTTATGTTGTGAATGGTGAGGTCTGCATCAAAACATACTAGCTTATTCATTCCTACTGCGATTTTGCCGTTATTTTTGTTCATAATAATCGTTTTAAAAATTCTAACGAGAGAAAAATAATTTTTCGCACTGAAAACTTTAAAGATCATTGAAAAAGTTATATCGCAAATGAGAAAGACTACATACAAAGAAGGAAGTAATTTCCATTACCAAATGAATAACACTTTTAAGTGTAAGAAATATGCAAAAATATAAAAGATTGATGTTCGGCATTAGCCCGGGGCGTGTTGTTACGTTATATGACAGTGAATACATCTTTCTCTCATGACTTATTCATGAGGCCACAATAGCAATAATTACAGCACCGGTATTTATTGCTTTCACCTTTCGTGGGTTTACGTAAACTTTCTTTATCACCGTGACTTCACTCGCTACGTCATTCTTACGTAATAATTATGAACTGGTGAATGCAAAAAATATTAGTCTGTTTTTTGTTATTTTTGCAAGTTCACTGTTCGTTGTGGGAAAAGTGTAACGTGTGATTTTATGAAGAAAGAAAGCTAGAAAATATTTATTGCGGTTTTCCGGGGTGTGGTGGATTCAATTTATACAAAGTTAATTTTAGAATAAACACTTGGTGAGATTTGGTTGATATACTCCTACTTTTTCATGATAAATTCAAAGCGAAGTAGCGCTTCAGTTGCGCTTCAACAATACTGTTTCTGTTATCTCGATTCAAAACTTTCAATAAAACAAGGTTACTTAAAAATAATGGTTCTGTTTCGTCTGGCATATTACAGAAAATAAGATTACAGAGATTATACCCTATTCATAATCCGCACGACGGCGACTGTAACTTGTTGAACCGGATCTCGTTTTTGGAAGTTTATTTTTTTATATTTTGTAAGTGAAAGTTTACATTTCTCGGAACCAGTCGCGGCTCTCTCACGGCTTGTTATGTTGATCTGTTATTTAACTTTCAGTGACGATCGTTATCAAACACTAATTTGTTTACGAATATCTTGTTGTGTAATTCGATTATGATAATATCGATTTGAATGGTTTATATCGATTTTATTTTTGTATTTTCACAAGAAAGTGTTTCACAGTAAGTTTTAGTATTTTTGTCATGACGTTACATAAACATAATAAGCCTGTGTGATGTTACCACTGCTCTGGCACAGGCCTTCTCTCTGAGAGAGGGAGTCGGTTCACATGCGTCCAGTACAGGTTGTTGGGTCGAGGGCTGTGTGGGGGGACAGTTTGTGTTATTAAAATTATTTAACAAGAAGGAAATAAGGTTTATTGGTTTTCCAAAATTAGGATTCATAATTAGCAGTGAACTACCATCATAAAAAAACGAAAAGTCAAAGAAAAGCTTATTGGCCACCATTAGTGGAAAAGTGAGGGTCACGTTTAAATGAAAATGAAATTACTAGTAACAAAAGACTTCACAGCGACAGAAAGTGATAGCGGTCCGTGATCCGCGTCACAACTATGGAAGACATCTCGACACGAATAACAAGTACCGTAGGTAGGTACTGCGACCTTATGTCTCGCACTTTATCTATTTATTTACAATAACAATCCGTAACGGCTGCTACCGGCCGGTTTGACAGCCCTTTGTGTTCCAATGACGCGGGAAATGAGTTTGAATTAGTCTATGGTGTTCTTTTTTTAACGTTCGACGAAAAGAAAAGAAAATTATGGCATAAGTATAGTTCTTCATTGACAATAAAAAAATCTGTACTCTGAATTTAAAACAAGAGTTTGACAACATCAATGTCTTTTGCAAATTAATAACAAATTAAAGTTTATTTTATTTCAGCTTCTTATGGTCAATCGGAAGGATAATATATAATGATTAATTTGCATGCTTACCATCGCTGCTACATCGGGAGTCAACTTTCCGCCTCTTGAGTTTGAGGTCTTGGAACAGACTCATGTTGTCGAGGTCACACGGGCCGCGGCTGAGTGTCATTATTCCTGCGAACAAAATAAAAGTAAACATTAATAACTATATTCACTTTGTAACTATAAAATAAAACCTCTTTGGTTTCACAAAGTTCAGTGTTTAAAATAGTGGGTATCTTTAAAAAATACCGTTCTCTAATTTTAAACGCGAAATGTCTGCCAAGTTTTGTTTTAAGACAAAAGTGAACCGTAATGGATTAAGTGGATTAGTGAACGTTAATTCGGAAGAAATTACACTGGTATGTTTATTTATTTATGTATAAAGTTAAATTGATATGATTTTGATCATTAACAAACAATTAAGGTTTGTTAATTATGGGAATCTTTTAAAATTAGTGATTGGTTTAGGCAATGACTAATTTTAAAACCAATAGCTATAAATTACCTTTTTTACAAACCAAACTGTATAAATAACTTACGGCAATCCGGAGACATATCTGGTCTAGATACGTAGTACGGCCCGGATATCGCCGGGTAGCGATCGTGCATCATTTGTAAATTTTTATTTATTTAACGATTTTAAAAATATTATCATTTTTCAATGTCAACCCGGTTCAAGACTGGTGCTGACTACGGGCGTATGCGCGTGACCCTAGGTTTTATTTCGAAGTAGTGTGATTTCCATTCATCTTACGTAGAGTACATTTTATAGCTTCGATAACGCAGGTAATGGAATTTGTAGTAGATATCGAGTGCCCACGTACGTCGCGAAGTCTTACATGAAAGTGTAATGCATTTCAAGAAGTAAATACCTACTGCGTCACTCATTCACACGTCATTGTTTTCATGTTTCTTTAATATTCGATGGATTACGAGTTGTTTAGTGATGTGCCTCTACTATTATTTCTACTATTAAATAATTGCATAGTTTGCTATTTTATTGTCGTTTGTTAATATAACATTTCTCCTATCGAGCATGATAATTAACCAACTCTAGATTCCATCACGATGTGTAAGCAGGTCAATTGAAAAATATTTAAGCAGATATATTTGCACGACAGTCTGTTGAATGACGACTCATACCTCATATTGTATTTGTTCATAATAACGCCTATAACACATTTAAACATACTTATTTATTCATTGGTGACGAAATGGTCGTCACGAAAATCATGACCGACTAATGTATTCCTAGACAATCGTTGTCAATTGATATTTGAATTCGCGAAACCATTATGTATCTTTACATACACGTATATTACACATAAATACTAGTATTAATTTAGACATAACCACGTGACAGGTCAATGGACAGCACTCCTCATCATGCGTGTCACATGGATAGAGAAATTCGACAATAATTTTATCAAAATAGGTTCTTTAACCTCGGTTTTAAATAAAATACATGAGTTCATGTATCTCAGCGTTGTTGATAAATTTTGTTCATGAATACAATGGTGTGGGTTGTTCGCTGTGATGATCTGATTACGTCATCGTGATACGGACTGAACTTGTGTACGATTTCGCTTCGAATAATTTGGAAATATTATTGACCATGATAATCACGATTTAAATATTGATCACCTGCGTTATATCCGGAAACGATGCTAGAGAGAAACATAAAAGTCTGTATATTACTGTGCCAACGAAATCACGCTTATTAAACTTTAGTACGTTTTTCACAACAATATTATCATTGCGTGACTGCATTGAACATTAAACTTTGGTGCGTATTTGTAAACTAGTGCTGTAACATTGACGTAGTGTACGAGAAAAAAATACTCGTAAAATATTAATAGCGCACACCGGCGTGGACGCTTGATAAGAGATTGAGTCATTTAAACGTCACTTCACAGTTTAATGATAAAGATTGAAACAATGCACCGTGACATAGTAACAAATTATAATCCAAACTTTTTCTAATACTTATCTGTTTGAATGCATAACCATTAAATCAGTATTTTGAGATGACATAGTCTTGTATTGGTGTAATACAGTAAACGAACTTCTAAAGTAATTCACACTTATGCATGTTTTCAAAGTTCGTAGGCAGCTATCTGAACAAAAGCGCACCACACAGTTTCATAAAGAAACAACTCTTGATCACTCTCTGAATTTCTATTAGCCATTACGTCAAAGAGATAAATAAAGTTAGTCACCGCGCACTGTTTATCTGTTTAGCCAACCGAATCTAACGAATTAATTTAGAATTACAGCCGAGTGCAATGTTCTTTGAAACTATTTTGTCAACATTGAACGAGCTCTAGACTCTCAAATAAACTGAAGTGAGTCAAAGACCTTGATAGCGACGTGTAAATGAGTCAATAAAATTATCCGCGGATTCGGCGCAGGCGACGAGTCGTTTGTGAGCTTTTTGTGAGGCCGCGAGCTTTGACTTCCGCGGACGTATAGGAAATATACACTTATGACGTTATTACCTATACACAAATATATGATTATATACAAAGATGATAAATGTGATTTGTATAACCTTCTGCAGGTTATTGGAATAAACGGAGATTGGAAATTCAATTTTGTAAATTGAGTTGTATTAAATTTAAGATGCGAGTTTAACTAAATAATTTCTTGTAGCTTGTTGTTAGTTCACGTTGTTAAGGAAGCGGAAGAATTTTTGAGTGCCTTTGCTTGTCATTCTAGTAACTGTGGTCAGTGACCTTTAACTTAAAGATATACATTATCAAGATTAAGATACCATATTAGTTTCAGGTAAAGCAAGTCTATTCCATAATTCGCATAAACATTTATGTTTTAGGGAATAGTTATGCTTAAATTTTTGTAAAATATAACGTGAGAAAACCGGGAAAAGGCACTATGGTTACAATTCAATCACAGTTCAAAACTGATCTTAAACTGTCACTTTTCGAAATTCCCAAATGTAAGTAAATCTGCACAATTCAATATTGGTATGTAACGAAGCTGAAACAGGTCCAGAATACAAGATTCAAGAACTAGAATACAAAGCAAATTAAACCGATAAATCACATTATTTGAATACCAAGTTGTTTGATAATGTTCGGCCAATACATATTCATGGACGCGTATAGAGAAAGGGATAATAGAATTGGTTGGTCTTGAACGTAGCCTAAAGTAAGATCACACGGAAGCGCGCGTGCGTCCTCGCCCAGGGTCGGTCACTTGACCGCTCGTCTGTTCGGGCTTTGTTTAATTGCATTCATTATTGTTGCTCATTAAATAGTATGCTAGTATGTTCTCAGTTGTGTCCTCGGGACGCTGTTATAATGTTGGAATTTGAAAAGTATGTGTGTAGTCCTGTTGGTCATTGCTTTTAGTATATTTTTAAATAAATAGGTACAATTTTTCTATCGACATAAAATAAGAGTACGTAGGTTCTGTACATAGTGAACCACCATGTTTAATAACAACTTATTATTTTTTTTATTTTTTATTTTTTTTTTATTTTTAATAAAAACGTTGCCCCACACTAGGAATTTCTCCTGTATCGTGGGTGCGTTTACAAACATATAAACTCACATACACAAACAGCCAGACCCGGAACAACTATCTGTAGACCATTCAAATATTTGTTCCGTGCGGGAATCGAACCCGCGACACGCAGCGCAGCAGCCAATCGCTCAGCCACTGCGCCAACTGTGCCGGCAACTTTGAAAAAACGAGGAATTTCAATGGCTGGTTCCTTTAAATACAATTTGATCTTAATAAGTGTAGGACGTTGTACCTATGATTAATATTTTACAAAGAAATCTGAACTTTTTGATGCTGCAGCTAATCAAGATAACAAAACTAAGCATACATAATGAGTTGAGGTCGTGGAAATCATATTTAAGGACGGCATTTCCTACTAGCCAAGGCTGATGCAAATTAAGGGTCTGATAAAACAAACACGTGTATTGGCCGAAACTCCGAAAGCAATGTAGGTACCTACTTGACGGCCGGAAGTGATGTGACCTCTGCCGCGGTCGCCCGCTTATCGCCTACGGTTCCGCTGTTAGGGTTCCGTCTTCTTGGGCTATTACACCCACATGTACAAACTTAAAGAGTTCATTGAATAAGTAGGTGTATTAATGATATGAATACAGCAACTAGTTTTGGCCGTTTTTTATTTGTGTATTTTAGGAACACCTACCTAGATTTTGATAGTGTACAGATGACCCACATATTGTACTAACCCAAGCTATTCATGAACCTGTAGTGAGGCAGGTTCATTGGAACTATAATTATGTTTCTGCGTCCGCGAATCATAAATATTATGGTTAGCTGGACTAAATAATCTATGAATATATGTGTTTTGAAATTTATTGCACAACAATCAGAAATGTGGATGGTAAATCAACTCGAAAAGCAAATACTATCATCAAAATCAAAATCAAATCATTTATATCAAATAAGCCATTTACAGGCACTTTTTATTTGTCAAGGAGTAACTTTGAAGCATCTTGTGAAAAAATTACTGTGGAGCAAAAAAGAGATAAAATATTTGAGACGAGAACAGTTAAACGCACCTCACCACGTACCTACTTATAAACATCGATTTAATCATAAAAATTCCTCTTGAAAGCTCAATGAGCGCTTTGGCAACCCGCCATGCGATTGAACAAAATGTTTACTAAACCATAAAGAGTATCGTTTTTTCAGTTTACAGTACATCAGTGCAATGCACTTCTTGTTAGTGTTAATATGTTTACTGTTGATTGAAAAGTGTAGTACTATACAATTGGTAGTAGACCCAATCATTTGAAGACGTAACTTCTCTAAAAAATTTACTTTATTCTAGCCCTGAAACCTCAATACTAGTTGTAAAATGAGATTTTTAGTTGCTTGAAAATCAATCGATCAAAAATAAAAAATAAATAAAATCAAGGATCGTAACAGGTGGCGTTCTGTGGTTTCTGCCTACCCCCATGGGAAAAAGGCGTGAGTTTATGTATGTATGTATGAAAATCACAGATAGTTAGACAACTGAATTGGCAAATAAGTGACGTCACAGGTTGCTATTGCTATATTAAATCTGGTCTAGTCTTTTAGTTTGTTACATTTCTCCACCTATGTATTTTTATCTCTCTCTACTTTGTATATTTTGTTTGTATGTATGTATATGTATTTATTATTATATTTTATTCTCGGCAATTTTCTGTTCCTCTTCCTTGCACCTACTATGTTTTGTCTCTGCATCACCCTAAGATAGACTGGTAGAAAATGCTCAAGGCGTTAAGTCCGCCTTTGTACGATGTATTTTTTCTATTTGTGCAAAAAGTTTTAATAAATAAATAAATAAATTGTTTTGGCAGCTCAAAAAAAGTGTGTCAATTGATTGGTGGTATCTACAACCCAATTCATGTATGACATCTGCTAAACTTATTGCATAGCACGACTTATGGTTAATGTATCGTCAGTAGAGGGAGAGAGAAAGAGAGAGACAAAAACAGTAGGAGTATTGTATAAACAGACAAATAAAATCTCTTCTGTCATTTCACTCAACCTAATTTCGTATCCAGACATTTCCTAACCGTGTTTCGCTAAGTTTGAATGACGTCACGAGCTCTGAAGATTGTTTAGCCAAACGGACGTAGAATGTATCAAGCCAGCCAGTCTCGTGTGAATGTTGTAAGCTGTCAAGGTTGCTTGTACTAACTGGTAGTTCTTCTTGCATCATGCCAGACATAGCGAGTTGGCGTATTCGGAAAATGTAAGTCACATTATTCTAATGATCTAGAATTGCAGTTTTAACAGAACTTAGTTTTAATAAATAAATTGCTAGGTAAGTATGTCCAAAGTAAGGTTTACTTAATCATAGTGTGCGGAATAATGTTAAGAAATTCTTCCAGAATAGACTTAATTATTTCAGTAGATCAGTAACTAAGAATATTGCTGACCTACTCATATGATCAGTTGAGTGGCGTGTTTACATGCAATGATATATTTCTACACCTTCAATATAACTAATCTACCAAAAAGACGGATGTTTTCCGAAAAACTAAGTTGGTTCGAGTTATTTTTAGCAAAAAATTCAATGATATCACTATTCCTGTGCAAAAAGCGTGAAGACCTTAGTATTTCCGAAACATTGTGATTATCCGACCGATTTAAATGGTTTCTTCGAGTCTAATAATAGAATAGGTAAGATTGTACATCTTGTGTTGTCCGAGTTATGTGTCAGGAAGTGGTCGAGTGGTTCCGGTCGCAATGTCAGTGTCACCGGCGAGGTCGGCTGCCCGATTCGGCGCCAACGACCGTCCGAACGTAGCTCGGCTCGAGTGCCTGAGTGAACGGACTGCGTGTAGGTACGCATGTTCCTTGGACACTTCAGGGCTGTGAGGTAAGACCGGTAGCTTGTAGCAGCTTTTATCGAATCTTGCTTCAGAGAAGTAATCGCATGAATATATTCTTAAAGTTCGTGTGAACATACCTATGTCGTTGGTATTCGTCTTTAGCGAATGTAAAGCGTGGATAGCTATGTGATGATTACAAGCATATTAAGTTCAAAATGTGGGAAAGGTAACATGAGCACGGTAATGACCGCAAAGGTCTAAAAGTGTCAACGGTGTTACCTTAAATGTACTTCCTTTATGCTATTTTTACTCCTCCAACTGATTTTTTTTTTGAGAGCCTGCTTTTTTTATTTATATTTATGTTTTAAGTCATTTTTGCTATAAGAAAAATAGTTAATATTTTATACCTATTTGTATACTACGAGTATATGTAAAACTTTTTTACAATTATTCTATCATTTGGAGAGAAGAATAGAATTAATTTACATAAATTAATATTTAATTGAAACTCAAACTATTTACTTCAAATAAACCATTCATATGCAATTTTGAATTGCCAGGGAGTCTATCTAAAAGCTAGTGGCACACTTACTATCTTGCTTGTATTCTCCGAAGGGTTAGGCAGAGGTGTACCAATGTACACCCACAGTTTTCCGGTATGTTTAGGTTATATCTATATCTCTATATATAATAGGGGCGAGCCTATTGAACCTATTAACCGGGCACAAATTCTAACTCCAAGCTGCCACTGAGAATTTCCTAGAAAAACCTAGTACCACTTTTTGCTCGACCTGGGAATCGAACCCAAAACCTTTAGCGTAGCAGTCGCGCTTAGGCTTATAAGTCTGTTGCAAATATCTCGTTTTAACCTATCTGGGGCACTCGACTTCGTTCGCAAGTAGTTCGTCAAATTTTCATTATTTTGTGAAGCAATACACTGTTCGGGGATGCTTACGTCCTTTCAGGGACACAGAAACGTGGTATTATCGATGTAAATATGACATCGATACGTAAGTATCGGTAAGTATTATCGAAGGTATTAACGAATCGTCTGTAAAGAAGATTTGTTCCAAATAATAGAAACAATATTTATTTTAACTTTATCAAAACAGAACACAATAAGTACATGTATTTTGGGGCCCCAACGGAGGGCCTCTCGCATGGCCTCTGGCGCAGGCGCCTTGACATTCAGGTTGTGTTGCGCGTGCGCTCACAACTAAAACGTTCCATTTTTAAACACAGACACTTCCGATCTGTTGACTTCCTATTCACAATAATCCTGTACTAATAGGAACAAAGCTTTTTATTTTAATATTGTTGATACTTGTTATACCTGCCACCAAAACTTATGTCGTGATAATACGCGTAGTATATGTGACAAGACAAATACATAAAAGCTGTTTTTAAGCGTCCTCACAAGTTTATTGCATTCAGGAAAATAATCAGTATCAAAATCGATTTTTTTTCCGTAATCTTGATATTAATTTCGATTCAATTATTATGTATTTACTTATTTTAAGCTCTAGAATGTACAAAATATTGTATGGGTAGCAGTTCCGTATTTCCGGATACAAAAAATGCTCCTACAATATTGGAAACTTTAGATGCCAATGATAAGGTCACATACACAAAATATATGCTGCGTAGTATTCGTGGAATTCGATGGAGGCATTGCTTTGTAGGACTAGAGTAGTAATAGAGTTAAGAGTACTTTAGAGTAGGTTATACAATAATACCAATGGAGTTCCTACTGTCATTATTTTTAAGACTTATTTCAAATCAGTCTGAAGTAAAAAACTTGTAACGAGTTTATCAAAATAATTCGTAATGTATTAATCAGTCACATTGACGCTCTCTTGAAAATCAAGCCAGACTTTTATGTTCGCAGACGAATGGAAAACGATCTTGTCAGTATGTTTGTGAGATGAGCGTGTGAATGTCGTGTAATTAAATATATGTCTTTTAACTAATGTAATTCGCCAATAGCCGTTTTATGTTTAAGTAAAATAAAGAAATAAATACTATAACAGATAACTGCTTCGTTGGCCTAGTGGTCCTATGCGCCACTGCTACGCAAAGCAATTTAATAAAATCCAATGCAATTTGCAAGGCCTCTGATATTGCAGATTGTAGCGATGACCACTTAAGATCAGGTGGCCCGTAGGCTGGTTTGCCATTCAAGGCCATAAAAAAGATCTGCCAATTCTAGACAATAATCACACATACAATCATATCAAGTAAAAAAAAATTGGGGCTGGTATTAATTTACGTTTCAGAGTATCGTAAAAGTAGTATAGTAGTAACTGCCTCGGTAGCCTAGTGGTCTTAAGCGCGATTGCTACGCTTGAGGTCTTGAGTTCGATTCCCAGGTCGAGCAAAAAGTGTTATTGGGATTTTCTATGAAATTCTCAGTGGCAGCTCGGACTTAGGATTTGTGCCCGGTTAATGGCAATAGGTTCGCCCACTATTACATGGGACCTAAACATACCGGCGGACTGTGGGTGTACACCTCTGCACCTCTGGTACACCTCTGTCTAACCCTTCGGGGACTACAGGTGTACATATAACAGTATGTTTTTCTAATTACCTACACACGTGGCTTCATATCCCTGCATGTCTCTTAAAACATGTTTACATCTGAACACATTCTTACCTCGTGAACATGTTATCAGCTAGTACATGGAGCGCAACGAATTTAAATACATAAATGTATTCAAAATTTTGAACAATAGTGTTTTTGGACAGGCCAACTAACGTACCTATTATTATCGAAACTCGACAACGTCCTCCCACTACAATGCTTTGAAAGGAAGCAGTGACATTCTGTACCTTTTCGCTTTCACCGCATTGGAAAGTGAGCGTAAAAAACGTATTTCGGCAACGCCAATATGGCGGGAGATCAACGACCTCACCGACTCATAGAACATAGACAAAGGGCGGCCATATTGTAACGAAAGTAAAAGTAGCTGGTCATAGACTATGAAGTCACGATTGTGATCCACGAGATGATTTGGGAATGTCATGGTTACCGCTCAATGGTGAAACGGTACTTACCTCTTTTGTTTTGCAATACTATGCTGATTTATTATTTTAAACTGTTTCAGAATCCGGTGTTTGCCTAATAAGACATTGAGCCAGTAACATTATTTGTGTGTGTGGTGTGCGGTTATAGATGTTATTGGTTTCGATACAGAGTTCATATTAGCATGCAAAATAACTAAACAGGAAGTGTTTTTGGAAAATACATTTTGATGAAAATTTTAACAATGACCATCTATTTATAAGCTGTACACGTATACACATGCTACATCTAAAAAGTTTGGTGTTTTACGAAAACAATACTTTGTAAGATGTAGAGTTAGAAGTATTTTAAGTATATTTAATTATTTATGAATATACATAATCTATACGCATTTAGTATAGTGATTGTGTCTAATAATTAATAATATGTATACAGTAAACCAAGATAAAATAATATAAGAACACAAAAGTTTGGTCTTAACTATTGTATAACGAAGTTTTGTGAACTTTATTTATACATTAATACATATTTTTTTTAGGACGAAAATCTTCTAAAACACTCAACAAGTCTAAAAAATGATCACAGAGCAATTCTTCAATTGAAGTGGTCGGCTCCTCTGAGAATTCGCTTCGTAGCAAGTTCGTAGCAGGGTCTACGAGATTTACTGCTTTGTAAATAAAGTTTATATTATTATTTATTTTAGCTTAATGTAGTCACTAGTTTTTTTTATTTTTGCATGTTTAAATTATTTATGACTGTGTTTGCATTATTATTACATTTTAATAGCTTAAAAATAAACAAATTGCATTTGATTTTTTAAATAAATTCCGTTGTTAACAACACAAGTGGAGTATATTAACCAAAACAAAAATATGCCATTAAGTAACCCAGTATTTTTTACGTATCAATTCTAGATATTTGAAAATTGGTCGATTTTGTAGTTCGTAGCGCGTAGCACACCGCTACGGGGCAGCCGTTCCTTTACCAATAGTGTACGCACATCCCAAAGTAGGTTAGTTTGATTAGTGTTATAATACATATTAGTAACAAGTATAACTTACTTCAAATTCCGATTTGTTAGTGTTTAATATTATCATGTTATTTTTATTGTGAATTTTAAAATTATTGCTTGCTGGACGTGGTTGTTAATTTTTAGTTTTTTTTTTTACAATATGGGGTAAGGGTGATGTTTTGTTGTATAATCACAATATTTACCCATGGTGGAGGTCATCGTCTGCAGTTGGTGCGCGTGAGTGGAGGCGTCCAGCGCCTCGTCAGGCCCCAGCCTGTCGCCTGCCGACAGCTTGCTTAGCGCATCAACACGCACATCACACGGAGAACCACCTTGTTCCGAATTCACCGATCACCTTTTTAATTTACGTCTCCGAAAATTTTTGGACACACCAACTCTCAGCATAGTTTTTCAACGCAAGCACTAGACACGTTCAGCATGCAGAGTCCGGAGCACTTCCTGCGGAGCGAACACTTTAAGGTTGCGCGGGCGCGGATCGCAGTCGCGTCGCGGTTGTCTGCGCACTCTCCGAACCTCTCGATTCGGCAAAATCACGATAACGACTGCGCGCGAATGTCGTCATGTCGAAATTCGAAACACTTTCACCTAAATATTCCGCCTCCGTTTCGGCGGACGCGGGCGTCGCTCTCGGCGCTCACGCACACACCGCTGACTTCGTCAGTGCTCAATTACGTACGCTGTAAAAATTGCGTCAGTGTTTTTCGTAGCCGACCTTACACTCGACGAGTACACTGCCGAAATATAGTTATCTCTGTCTGGTACTCATTCACCGTTACGCGAGAAGTTTTTTGTTTCATTTTTTTTATCTGGCCGTTTCGTCTGTGGACGCGCGTGTGAGTGTGCGGATTTCGATAGCGGGGTCGATGAACTGCCGAAAAGGGATTCGGTATGGTTAGTGCTGATGTTTCAGTACTGACTAGGATGGGCCGCAGTAATGTCGACGGGAGCGAGGCGCGGCGTGGAAGTATAGCGTGTGTGGTCTAATGGCAAGTACTGTAATGGTCGCCAGCGCATAAGTAGGTCAGCCGCACGCGCACGCGCGGTTCCTCATGACCGCGTAACGACCACTCAATACACTGACAGTGATGTCTTCAGAATTTTACGAATGCGACTGGGTTATCAATTTATTTGCATTTAAACAATAAATATGTCAAACGACATGCAATAGGTATCACAGACATGAAAACGTTTGAGTTCGAAAATGTTATTTTTCAAGATTTTGCAACAATGACCTTGTAATTACCTCCTTATACAAACTGAAAGAAGAAGAGAACTGAAAAGAGACTTGGTGTTCACTTATTTTGAGAATTACCGACATTGTCTATTGATAATGTGTCATTTATACAGTTATCAAGAATGGTTTAATTGTAGTCATGATAATGCATAGCCCAGTTAGCCTTAGTTTTTGTCTGAAAGGTTAGCCGGGCCGATGGCACACTTGTGTGTCGGGTTACATTAAAAGCGAGTTCATTCGCTTCGGCCGCTATTCACCAGTATCTAGATTACGCTTTTGATTCATTGTTCGAACAAAATGCTGAGTGGTACTAATATAACATTCACGATTTATTTATTAAAAATTCTAGAAGTATGTAAAAACTGGAAATGTCAGTTTTTCTAGATATGACGTGATGCAAGACATACTATGATCGTGGAATTTTTTTTTTGCTGTATACGTAAAAAGTCCTGCGTATACAATTTATTATAAATCTATCCGAAATAGACCAATCAATATTTACGTAGTCGAACTGCAAAGTTAGTAGCATCACAAGGTAATAATATAACTGCTCCATTGGACTCTTGGCCGCAAGCGCGACCGCGGTCCGCAGTCTTCTGGGGTCGAATTTCTGGTCGAGCAGTGTTTTTGGGTTTTTCCATTAGGAATTTCTTAGTAGCAGTAGTCTGAAGTTTGGAAGTTGGTGGCTCTCCGAATCACGGGGGGTGATTTAGACAGCCGTCGCACCTGATCTTTTCCCAGTCCCGGTCGCTTTGAATTGCCCTCCCATCGGAATGAGTATGACGGAAGAGGGACTGTACCTCCTGTGCACTTGAATAGTCTCCATTGGGATTGGTCACCGTGACCGAAATTTAGTTGAGAGTTTTATAAAGCTGATATGCTCACAACACTGCTGTTGCATAAACTTGGTAGACACTGCAATAGTGAATTACTTAATAGTGATGGGGAGCCTTCGGGTGGTTTAACGATGTATGCAACATCTAACACTGGTCTACTACTAACTACTACCTATTTTGATGTGTATGTGCATGTTCATTATGCACGATATAGCAAAGACTTTAACCGACGTTACAAAACGCCATGCAGGTGGCGTATATTGCAAAAATAAAAAAAATACATTCCATAAATAATTGTGAAATTACGAAAGGTTTCTTAGCATTTATGAAAGTTATAACGCAAAACTTGTGTCCTCAATTTGCTTAATTAACTTGAAAGTTTTTTAAAACGGGAGAGTTGCTTTTCTAGAGCTTCATTGTTCCATTAAAAAGTGTTAATTTCAGCCTATTATGCCAGATGTACCTTGAGTTTAGGTAATTTTACTCCACCTGTTTTAAAACGTCCCAATTCGTCTGAGCCATATCCGATGGGATTCTACGTACTCATGAATCACTCAGCCAGCCAGTCAGTACATATCCCTGCCAACTACTCGTAACATTAAAAATAAGATATTTTAAATAAGATTGACAACATGTCATGCGGTTTGCTGCGACCATGCGCTGCTGGTATGCGTCCGAAGTCAGGTAGCCGCGGTATATTTAGCCAGGACCGACCGAAACTGGGTTAACTATTCTCCCGAGAAAACACGGCCACTCGAAATGTTGACGCAACGCGCTATGTATGGTTGGCCTATCTGAAGAATGAGTGACAGCGAGCTGGACCGAATAACCCCATTCTGGGTGCTGCGAAAACAGGAAGTCCTGCAGTATTCGATACAATACGTTATTTTCTTGGAAGCGTGTCTGTTTAATTTTTAAACTATATTTAGTGACAATGAATTTTTCATGGGCTGTTAAATTATGCCGCTTTGTGATTCATTGAGTCGGACTTAGATGGGATTAGACACACACGATTTAGTTAAACGCTGAGGGTTGCTTATGATTATGTGTTTAATGGAAATCTACGTCAGAGGAGGTTATTAACACGTGGTTGGTAAACCATGCGAAGTTCATAACATCAAAGTACTTTGTTAGATTATTTTTTATCGAGTTTATTAAATACCTCAGTGTAAGAATCCACACTGATTAACTTATCAACTGATTTTGAACAACTCGGTTCATTGTGCACCCCCAACATATCTTCATATACTAATTATCCAACTATCTACTGATTAAAATGTCTGCAGTCTGCGGACTACTTTACTGAAATAATTTCATATACGGACTGAAAGATAAACTTTAAAACAATAAATAAACGATGTAGACACTCACGCAGACTAGATAAGTAGGTTTATATTAGTGTTGACGCTGAGCTGTATCGATGAGAAACAAGCCACGAGATAACATTTTTAGACAACGTGACCAACTTCCAGCGAATGCTATCGGTACTAGCGTCACAGGTGCCTTGCCCACATTCTTCAGTATTAAACAAATATTTGACTTTGATATTATATTAGAGAAAGAATTCTGCCAAAGTTATCTTTGACAAACTGTCATTCTTTGTTGTATTTTATGTTGACAAGTTAACAATAAGGTTTCGCAACTGCATCACAGAATGTAGAATTTCGTTCCCATCGTTTGAAATGTTTATCAGTTGTTTAGTGAGGCGTGTCGACGAATTCATTGTATCGATACGTTGGATGTGGTGTGGATGTTTTTCACACGCTTCGCCGAGACTAGGTGATCTAGTTGAAGTTGAACGACCTACCTTAAGCACCACCCAATCCAATCTTGTATAATTCATCAAAATGTTAGAAACAGCTAAAATCACGAGTCATTGTTTGATAAGGCCACCAGGTTTCGATAAAATTGTTTTTTATAGTTATGACGACAGTTCACCAAACAAACACAAATGGAAAAATGGAAATATGGCGATCGCATGTTTATTTTCTGGGACACCTGTTCTTATCTATAAAATCAGAATTCAAGAAATGCGTAATGCGAGCAATGTTGTTTACCTACAAACAAACGTGAAGTGAGCAATAAACTGTTGCAGTAATTCGAATCCGAAGTTGACAGTCAATTATTTTTATAAAATATTTATAAACAATATTGCTATGAAAAACATGGTATATTCAAGCTCCAATTACATTTAGTAAATTGCATCTCATTCAAGCGTGGACTATACCTGACCGATTACAGTGACGTGTTGTTGTGATCTCTTTATGTATCAGTTGACGAAACGTTCGCTCGGTGACAATCCAAATTCTGCCGAGTCGCGCGATAAAGGTGTGAATGACCTCACTCATTGATAAACATCGCTACAAAGCTTACTTTAATGAGTCTACTACAACATTTCCTAGTTCTTCATTTTATTTTGTTGATGGCCTGGCTGTGACAGACCACGACACATTTGTTTTTTGTATTCAAATTATTTGTTGTATCGTCCTAATCTACCCAGGTAGAGCTAGATGTTCACGTCATTCTATTGTAGGAATTGTAACTTTCGGGCAATCGAAAATCTGAGAAGAATCTCCTGATATCTCTTTTTTTTAAATTAAACGTTACTTTGTTTCAACATTAGATAACAATAGAACATCCACTTTATCTTTTTAGAACAAGAACAATTTGCTCCAACTTGAAAAATAATATAAAAAGCGATTCAAACTTTTGTTCGTACAAAAAGTTCGAGAACGGTAGCTTGGAAGTGTAAAAGTAAAACTGCGTCAATTTAACAATGAACAATAGTTATGTCAATGACACTAATCATCACCATTGTTATAAATTTTGGCTGGCCGGACCGACCACGACTGCGAATACATTGCCAAAAATTTATGTATGCATTTATTTTAAACAGATCTTATCACCTATAAAGAAAGTCTTGTTGAATGCCGCGCGGCAAACTATGCTTTCATAAATTTTATTTTAAAACACAATTAGAATTTACGAGGTCTTTTATTGCGAAATCCATTTGATTTCACATACCAAAAAAATCCTATTTACATATCTTGTAGAAATTGCTACAGTTGAATGTCAATGGCATGAAATATAAATTTTAATAGACGCGAAATTGCTAGAACTTAGTCTTACAATGACTGTGTTATGCGTAGACATTTTTAATGTAAAGAAATGCCCCACTAAAAGAGAGAATTACTGACGCCATGCGTGACTGATTTTATGACACACATGTTGTGACAGTTAGTAGGAATCAACACTGACATGCTTCCTATTACATAAGAGTGTGGTCGGGCCGCGGCGCTCGCGCACCATCGTCGCGAGGCCTCCCCGCGGAGCCTAGTTTCGCAATCGCTACGCGCAGCCACCGCAGCCGTTTTCACTTTTTCGCTGTCAAGAACGAGCGCTAACGATAAACAAACTAACATTTTGGCCGTCACTGCCAACCTATAAATTAAATACAATATGTCAAAACCACCCGTTCATGCCAAATGATTTCAACATCTAATGCTTTGA
This sequence comes from Caradrina kadenii, assembly GCA_947462355.1. Classification (NCBI taxonomy): domain Eukaryota; kingdom Metazoa; phylum Arthropoda; class Insecta; order Lepidoptera; family Noctuidae; genus Caradrina; species Caradrina kadenii. Next base: position 5,120,177 of record OX381674.1, read on the forward strand.
ATTTAAGTTCAAATTGCATTAAAATAACTGCGTAGCCTACGACAGAGTTCACTGTGCACATCACTATTCGAATAGCGAATCGTAAGGTCTTTATTCACAAAAATCCAAACGTAATATGAACCTTATACGGACGGCTTAGTATTTAAAATAAAGTAACGAAAAATACAACAACAGTCGTTATGTTATACAAGGTTCGGTTGTAGAAATACCGAGGCTGTTCATTGACCTTTTTAGGCACATAACACTAGCGAAACAAAAGACGAATTTTATTAGATATAAAGAGGAACCTTGATCTGCAATACACTGCCATGTTGTGAAACAAGAAAACAATTTGGTAGTATGTATCTATTTATATTCATGATATTTTAATAGCGTTAATAAATTGGTAAAGCTGGTTAGATTGAGGATGTCGCTGAAAAGCTTTCGGCAGATGACTTTAGAGGAAATGAAAGATCCACAACTTTCGTTTCAGATTGGCGTAGCACCTAGTCTGTAGCGACGTAGCTCGTAGCACATCGTTTTCGTAGACCTCTTCAGTCAACGCACATGACATTGGCAAACCCTAACTTTGTTAGTGTTATGGCGAAATCAGTTTGTTACAAGTATTTTTATCGTGAAAACATCTCAGTTTAGTTACGTAATATTTTGAAACATGTTACGAATTAAATGTTCAGATCATTTGACCTCCACCTTTCATTTGTACATTTACAGATGTAGAAAATGCACTGTCATTAACTGATGTTAGTTTAAATGATGAAAAAAAATGGTAAACAAGAGTATGTGCAGTCGAGTTGAACACGGCATTGTGTGGGGATCTAAGACTGCGTAGCTGTCATAACAATCGTAAAGGCTGACATTGCCTCTCACCGGGCCACGTAACACTCAGTTACGTAAAAGGTCTTTACCCTTGTTTATTTGGGACAGCTAAATATAAGAGATGTTTTAATTTACGAGTATTAGCACTTGTCCTAACCATTGAGTAACTTGGTAAAATACTACGTATCGCTGGCTATCACAGCACATCACTTTTCAATTTGTGTTTGAGCAATATCTCAGAGCTTTTAGCAGTTTGTCGACGAGTCACAGTTTGCTTTGTGTTTGCGAAAGAACACTTTCGAAGATCAGATGGTAGGGTGTGGCTTTTAATAAGAAAAAATATAATTTATGGCTAAGAGTTTTAATCGATGTCAATAACTAAAATCGATTGGTCTCAATTTTCGGATTGCGTAGATTAATCTTGTGTTCATTAATTTTTACTATTGTTGAAATCATAATCGTCAATCTTACGGCTCAGTTTAGTTGTGCGTTGTCATAATAAACTGTTCCAGTTTTCTGCCACATAAGTGCTATTGATACCATTTATTTATAACTATAACCCATTTTTTGTAATGTAAATTAGAAACTTGTACTTGTCAACAGTCGTCATTCTTCTTGCGACATTAGCCTTAATATGCATTTAATAACCAAAAATACATTGAATGTTCCGTTCAATTAGCTACTGCGCTTGCGGCTACCGAAAACGATTTCGTAAATAATGGTCTAGACTGCCAATCCTAGATTATAGTTTGAAAGAACGTATTGTATAACAGTTGTTAAAGCGAAGACAGTTTCTAAAGAAAACCAGATGTTATTGGATTTTAGAAACTAAACAAATTAAAATTTGTTTCAATAAGTAGAATAACTTTATGATATTCTGTTTACATTTATCGGAATATATGCATGAACAGAAAAGAATGTAAAATCAATGCTTAATTGCATACAATTATTAATTCTTTTACAAATAAAAGATCTTACAATTTGTTTTATTGACCTTGAATGTTGCCGCCATTAGTATTATCTTGGCCTAAAAAGAAGGATATCCAACGATTTTGTTTCTAACAATGGAATATTTACCGTAAACATTACTGACGCTCTCCAAACATTCCTGCATGTGTAATGTAAGTAATGTGTGCAGTAGCGTTGCCCTTAACAATGCACGTGTGCTTACACTTTCGCAAGTCGATGGCCAGTGCATCCTTGCGTAAGCCTGCGCAGGCGCCGGCAATGTCACCAATGCCTTATGTAAATTCGGGCTTTGACAATCACATGCAGCACTTTTTCCTTGTCTTTTTTTTATAGGAGTTCTTTACGTATATTAAAATAACCGACTATCCGATTTGTTGTGGAGAAGTTTCAGTTGCCGGTCGAATATTAGATACAATCGCGAAACAAGCAATTTGTTAGTCTTCCCATAGAGCAACATTAATTTAAAACTTGTGTGAAACTGTTGTTTCGTAAATAATAGGGTTCTTATTGTTTATAAATTTACACTTGACTCACCGCGAGCCAGTTTGCACGCAGTTACGAAATTTTCACGAGACCAAAACACTAAAACGAATTTCCTCATATAAACTGGCGTTAACCCAGCTACGAGAAATACTTGTTGCGGCGTCGTCCGTTATGTTTCATGGTATTTTAGTTTCCCTATTTACTGCTCAGATCTATTTTGCCGCTCTGAAACTTGATACGCGTTGCAACATAAACGTCATCAATATGCATGTGACATTCAGTCCGAAAGCTATATGCTTCCACCGATCAAATTTGTATTTCAGTCAACAAGAGATTTGCTGCTAAAACATTATAAATGAGGGTAATGAAAATATATCTTTGCCTGGAAAAAACATGACAAAAAGGCCGCAGTCATATGTTTAATGTCTCTCCAAATGGAAGGATAAATTAATGCGCTGACAAGCTTAACAGCTTTCTTTCGAAACAAACAAAACGTGTGTAAATGTGTTCAAGTATAATTTCGAAAAATTGTTTCCTTTAAAATCACATTGCTAAGTTAACACATACTGAGAATTTTGTTAGGGAAACTTTGCAATACCTGGTAAATCCTGTTGTTTACAAACGCGCCAAATAGGTGCATCCTGATACTATTTTGGTGATAGCTAAAAGCAAACGTTAGTGCAACTGTTACATATTTGTCTCATGCGATAAGATAATTAGGTCTGCAGTTTTGAGTGGTTCGGATGTGGCTGGAGGGTTAGTGGGGGTGATTGAGCACGCGATGGAGTCACGCGAGCGCGCCACAGTAACACACTGCTAAAGAAACTGCGAGGAAAACGCCTTCCGGGGTGAACGGCCGCGTTGCGTAAAGCGCCTGCGCTGTGGCGCAACCGACCCCCTCCGCGGCTCGCGCTCCACCAACCAACGTGACGCGGCGTGTGCGCAGCGCCATCTAACGAATGCTTTCATTGTCATTGTAATTATGTTTCACATAAAATATAGTGGTACAAAAATCACTAGTGTTTTTAGCATATTGTGTTTGCTTATGGTAGTTCGTTATGACTTTTTCCCTGTTTCCGCTTTTACCATGTGTTTGTGTGCTTCTTCATCATTATATTATTTTGGTAGTTTAATACTAAAATCTAAATAATTTAAAAGTAGAAAATAAAATATGACATTACAGTGCAATGATGCGCTCAACAATTTAGATTTCGATTTGTTGCCAATTTTAAAACTTTCTTTATTGCTGCGTCCGTAATTTGATGTAGACGTTATTGCCAGTCTTCATTTTGTTGAAAACATCGATTGATTTGCTTTGTCAAGTGGTTTAATATCTACCTAATAATCAACATAATACTCACACACTTTGCATTTATAACACAAACAGCTTATAAATTGCAATACGTAGCGAGTCAGGCGGGAGTGACGAAATGAAATTTAATTCCTAGGTCAAGGTTTGGCTTCTCTTCGAAATGGGAAAATTGCCACATATCGGCGACCTTAACTCGGCGCGAGTCCGCCAGTTTCGTAAGACGACACCGCGAATAAAGGCCCGAATACACTGCCAAAGTGAGTTACCACGTGGCCACTACTATTAATTTTGATGATACTCATTTATAAGGGTTTTTGAAGTTATCGATGACAGTTATGAAGATTTCGTGAGTCACACAAACTTGCATCAAACCAAACTTGTAAAAATCTATGTGACATCATTCCGCGGGCAGTAAACATTGCGTGTTACGTCATGGAAAATGTTGAAAAAACTTAATTACACTTAATTATAATTTCAAATTAAAAATCGATTTCAATAAAATATCATCGTCCGATGCAACTTTAAGCTCCATGGAGATGAGGCTTTTAACTCTGCCAAAGAAATGGAAAGTGTGTTATACAACGTCCACTTGAGTTCGCCGTGAAAGGCGCGTGAGTTTTTAATGTCAGCCACCCGTGGTCAAGGCTCAAGTTTTTTGAATGCTTGCTTCACGCGATTTTATCTTCTGTTTTAGTACACGCTTATGGACTGTGATTGACGTCATCCGAACTTCGCAGCTTTGATGCCTTATTTAGAGTTGGAAATAATCTAATTGAGCAATCTGACCCCTAATTTGTATTTCAATGAAGAATTAGATATCAATAAGCAATCTCCATTTAATACGATACGTAATCTTCATTTTATTTGATGAGATCTCATAACCATGTTGAAGGCCACGTAAAACGCATAGCGAATATACAAATTAACTTTTACAAACATCTCAAACAATATTCAAATAAAAATTACATAAGCACGTAACACAATAGGCGTCATAAAGCGAAGAAAGTTCATTGTCTTCTGAAATAGAATTTAAATCGAAAGCGAGAGTAATTGGCGGTCTAGGCGGGCGGCGCGGGCGCACTCACGTAGCGAACGGGCCTGGCGCAACGGTACCGGGTGTAAGTTACGGTACTTCCCGTAGGAACGGGTACGCGGCATCCCGCGCAACACTAGTGACGTGAAGATGGCGGATTTACGTAAATATCGACTGACGGGATTATTAGTTTGAGTGGAGGTTCATTTTATTTTAATTATTTAACTTATTATAAAAAATAAATGATAATATGCATTTTTATAATGTGAATGATGTTAATGTACATAGTGTGTAATTTGTCAGCTAATATTGTAAAATTACAGCGTTCAGCATTTTGATAATTTTGTAAATGAATGTAAAGAACATTTGTAAGTACAATAAAACATCGTTTTAACACATTTTATCTTGCGTAATCTGAGAGTGAAATATGCAAGTCATTAGTTTTAGACTTTTACTTTCTATGTCCATAATCGTCTAAAAAGAGATACATTGAGATATTCTCTAATATTCAACAATATTTTTTGAAGCACTTACCTACGTACTTATATTTTTGAATGCATGTTTTAGTAAAGTTTTAATAGTATCATGTGGTAAACTATAAACTAATTTAAATATCGCTATTGGCATGCATGGAACGATTTACGAGCTGTGTGTGGAGTAATGCTGCTTTGAGTAAAAATTGGGTGAAACTATTCTAAGCAGTTTTAAAATAATACACGAAAGTGTTCTCGTGTATAGTAAGTAATAATATGTGTTATACTGTTACAAGGACGACGTCAAATTGTGCGTAAATCGGGGGGTCAATACACCAGCTGGGTTAGTGATGAAATTTATCGATAATACGAGTGGTAACTCGACAACATTACTTGAGCACCGGTCAACCACCATTGAGACCTTAACCACTTTCTCTTTCGATGGCCGCTGATCGTGCTTACACGCACACAGAAACACATGCTAACATTTTACGTCTTTTGTGTTTGTGTGAGTGTGTTTTGTTGGTTACATCACGTAACTTTAGCTGACGCATCTGTGGAGCGAAAGGTCAGTATCTATTTATACTGTAGTTACGCTCACTTTCCATAAGAATGTCCACGAGATCTATTCGATTTCAAGATCGTTCACCTCTGTTCATTAATTGCTCCACGTGTAGTTAGTTATGGACATATCATTTAATTAGTTATGACCTGTCTCAAACGAGTCACGTATTTGTCACGGGATGCGAGAGCGGATGATGAAGTGATGAAAAATTGAATTAGTGATATACACCATGGTGATTGCCTTTAGGTAGTCTTTTTATTTTATTAAAATAAGTTAGTATACCAGTATAATTTTCCTCCTGAACTGCTTCTAAAGTTCTGCCAAAATTAATATAATATTTTTTTTATTGTACCTATGTAAAAGGTTGACTGATTTTGACCACTGAATACATGCATGTGCAATATGGCGCGGGGTAGTTCGAACTGAATAATTTGCGTCAATGAGATTAATACAATAGTTGCAGGCGCGAGTCCATGACTCCTCGATAACATTGTGCGAGTAGGAGCACAAAGGTTTAGCGACAAGGCCACCGCAGGGCTGCTTGCGTGGGAAACCCTATTGCAGCCGAACAGCGACTAGATTGTCAGTCGTTTGAACTTAGATGTTGGTAGCGTTTGCGTAACTTTAACGTTGTTATGTTGTTTTACTGACAGTTAATTTAATTGGAAAATGTGAGTTCTAAGCTTCCGCGTTTTACGCAAAGCCGAATTGAGTATTTGAAGGCGGTAGCACCTTTTAAGATACTTTATTGATTTTTTTACTCTGGTAATTCGTGCTTTCCATTTACAAAAATCAATATCTTTGCTGGCAGAACAGAACTCATAGTTTTGTTCTTTTAGTTTTAGAATAAAGCGTCATTTGGCATTTACGTAACACAGAATGTTTTAAAAAACATGTTAAAAAAAAACCAACTTGAACTTTTGCTATTTACTTGTTAACTCAGGTGTGTCTGTACATGAGCTTAAATTATTGCTATTTGAAGGACCCTGCAATAAGTTGAGCCATTGTGTTTTATAGTCTAGGCTTATTTAATGCTTTTCATCTGAGATTGGTTACATTGATTTAAACTTAGGTTACACGTTGAGTCGTGGGCGGATGGGCGGTGATCGCCTACTATATCCGCTGACAGCCTTGTGATTGATGTAAATCAGATGTTCTTATACATTGTTATATGTATATCATAGACAAGTACCAAATACATTTGACAGATGCGACATTTTCAATATTTTATCGCTTAAAACTGCCTGTCCAGGTAATAGTACGACATCCATGTTGTTTCAGCAGTAAATAATACTATAAACAATCGGTTGGTCACTAAACAAATTTCGTTTTCACAAAATTACACACATTATACTCAAAAAATCAAGCCAGATCATCATATTATTTTTTATCCTACATCGACCCTCAATATTTTTCTAAAATTCTTGGAAATATTTTCGAAGCACCATTTGCTCCTGTCGCTGTACACATTGCTAATGTCGGTGTGTTACAGTCATAGATGACGGGTTACGATCTTCCTATCATCATTGACCCTAATTTTAGACAGCACATACCTCCCGCTCTCGTCTCTAACCATTTATGAATATGTTTAATAGTTTTACTTACTAAGATACGTTTTAGTTAGCTACACGTGACTTTTGTATTGACATGTTTTTTATTCGATTCAGCATGTTTTATATTAAATTAATTATCACCAATACATGTTAAAGCAAATGACTTAATTATCTCATCTATGAGGAAATATTTGGTTTTAATTGCACAGTATAGTACTCAATTATTATAGTGTTACGTTTGGATTTCCCCTAATGCCCAAATATATTATGATTAATTAGTGCAGGAAATGCGATAAAAATATTTACAAAACGTCTAGAGCTACAAAACCAAACACGCTTGAACAGTTACGTCTGCCAAACTGACACACTTCCTAAATTATTGTTTATTTTATGTTTCAGCTGTAATTATTCTGAAGCTTCTTAATTTACTAAAATCGACAATCTATGGGCAATATATCAGAGTTTATAGGTAATAATAAAACGTTAGTGAACGCCTGCGCAACGTGCCTACTACACGAGTGGAAACTAGGACAGACGGACCGACATCCCAACTGACTGACGTATCTAGCGTTATGATCTCTATGTTATTGTTATTTTCTATGTGAATTTTAAAACAGTTCTTTGTAACGGCTATTTGATTTTCTGTTTTACGTTCGCCTACGATATTCTATGGAGAGTTAGTAGCATTTGTGGGTTGACTTGACTGTAAACAAATTCCTATACAGATTCACACGTATGGTTCATAGATTACAACATTTAAACACGTTAAACGTTAAAACGTTTTTTTTTGTTGATGATATAAAAGACTACATAACATAACATACCATCACGCCTGTATTCCCCGAAGGGTTAGGCAGAGGTGTAACAATGTACACCCACAGTTCGCCTGTATGTTTATAAACGACTAATAAGACATATTTTTGAAATTATTGCAGTAGAACTGCAGTAATTTAATAACATAACATACCATCACGCCTGTATTCCCCGAAGGGTTAGGCAGAGGTGTAACAATGTACACCCACAGTTCGCCGGTATGTTTAGGTCCCATGTAATAGGGGGCGAGCCTATTGCCATTAACCGGGCACAAATCCTAACTCCGAGTTGCTACTGAGAATTTCATAGAAAAACCCAATAAAATTTTTTGCTCGACCTGGGAATGGAACCCTTAGGACCACTAGAATCTACAAATCAATTCATTGATTAATTGCTATTTGTTTTGCTATTTCAGTCTCGTTTTAATAGTTCTCTTTGTTTTTTTTTCTCGACTTAACATAGTATTAAAATCTATTAATAACAACGTATTTTTTTAACTGCCTAGTTGGCCTAGTGGTCATAAGCGCGACTGCTATGCTAGAGGGCTTGGGTTGGATTCCCAGGTCGAGCAAAAAGTGTTATTGGGTTTTTCTATGAATTTCTCAGTAACAGCTCGGAGTTAGGATTTATGCCCGGTTAATGGGAATACGCTCGCCCCCTATTACATGGGACCTAAAAACATACCGGCGAACTGTGTGTGTACATTGGTACACCTCTGCCTAACCCCTCGGTGAATACAGGCGTGATGGTGTGATGGTATTTTTTTAAAACTATCTGTGTTAGCCCGGCTTAGAACAAGTAACGCCATCTATAAATTTCGAGCGTAAACAACAAGATAAATGATACGAAACACTGAATGAATGTAATTTGAGATGTCAAAGTTCTTGCAGTTTCATCAACTTAGTGAGTGGCTGTATACAAATACTTGTACCTATATAGTAAAAACGGATGTGTTACTCATTCAAGCTTCCAAGAAAAACTTTATCTTTGTTATTGCATCGGATCCTATTGCACAAATAATTTATTTATTTTATTATCATTTACCCGCAGCTTTGCTTGACCTTCGGGGTTATGAAATAGGGTTTAGCGCATAGTGCGCTAGAAAACAACGTCATGATAATACAACACTGACTGTTTCTATAGGTTGTGTATAATAGACGCCTATTACTACATTTTCCAAAAAAAATAAATATAACATTAAAGTTCAGGTGAAATACTATGCCACATGTAGTCACGTAAATCTCGACAATTTAGGGAAGCGTATGAACGATATAATCTACATTTTTATTTACAGGACACCAGGTCCCCACCTGCTTCGAGTTGCATAATTAAATGTAAGCTAATAATTATGCAACTCGAAGCAGGTGGGGACCTGGTGTCCTGTATCACAGGTGTTACTACCTATCACAGGCACTAGCGATCCACAACCAAAAATTGTTAGCTAACGGTCTTGTGTCTAATATTGTCTGTATATTCTTTTGGTTTGTGGTGAGAAATAAATATTTTTTTATTTTTATTATTATTTTTATTATTATTTTACAACTGTGTTCATGGAGTTTATTTTTCATGCACCAAATGAAAGCTCGACCACCTGTGGCAATTATTTACAATTATATAGATGGGGGTGCTTACATGCCCACAGTGTGCGAGAATCTTCACAAAGAATATTGGTTACCTAAGCCACATGTGAGCAACACGAACGGTAACTACAGCGGAGCTAAAGCAATCGCCTTGGCCGAAATCGGTCGGATCACTTCATCATCATCCTCATTCTTGTCCCTAGGGACCTACTGTTTGGAGCGAGCAACTAATAGCTTCAAATTTCTGACTGTCCTGGATATTCAAAACTGCCTGAAAATGGTTTATTTGGAATAAATAATTTGAGTTTGACTTTGAGTGTTCCACATTATGTCAGTTATTTCAATTTTGTGATAAACTATACGGTGAGTACAGGGGCAATCCCCGTATTTTCAGTCTCAGTCTCAATTTGTCAAAACTTACATTTTTGACAAGTTTTTGACATTGATTGTCGCTGAGATGAAATTGCTACTAGATTTTGAACGGTTTTTAATTGGCCAAATTTGCCTTCAGATTTCATTTGCCACTCAGCATGTGTATTCTATGACGTGAGATGAGTTACTTCGTATTCTGTTCTCAGGCTCACATCAACGTGAATAACGATTATTTGAAGCACCCTGTGCGTTACAGAGATCTGTTACATTTATGTATATGTTACGTTTATGAATTTTTCAATGTGCAACTCTATTACGCACGTAACATCACCGGTATTACAATACCTAATACATTCCTAGTGACAATGCGTCACCTTGCCAGCGTTCGTTGACGCATCTACGTTTTGTCCAAGCGACCTTAAGCCTAAGCGTGTTGGACTAACTACTAATAACAACAACCAATTTGTAGCATCCCGCTCGCTCTAATAGCTGTTATCATAGTCTAGAATGAGACGTAACTATGTGAATGATGATTTGAGTTGGTACAACACCAGCGTTCACCTTCATAAAGGTAAAGTATGGACGGCGCTAACGAAAATGAAGGGCGATAGTAGTTTCAAGTGTTTGAAGGTAACGGGCTTAGGTTGAGTACTAATTGCTAAGAATTTACGCTTGTAAATATCACGATGCCGCTATAGGAGTGATCGTCAATTTGCCGACACATGGCAGCTATTAAAACACATCTGTTACCACATTATTTTAACATAAATGTCATATTTTTATTCTTTATTGTCCATTAATTAATGATTCAATTGATTAGTCAGAGCTTTACGTTAAAATCTGATTCTACATCCAGAGTTCTGCACGCGGCACGATGTCAATCAAAAGGTTTATTATTAAATATACTAAATAAAATTCTAAATATTTCATATTTTTTGCAAAAACAATTTTTTAGAACAAGTCCGCCGTACTATTCCTAACTTAACTGCAACTTCTGTAAGCCAGAATCAACAGTGGAGACCTTCAGAAGAGCGCCGAGGCAATGAAGCTCGACGAGTCGAGGAGTAGGAAAAAGACATTGTCAACAAAACAAAAATATTTGTAAAAAAGATCGTCGGAAAACTGAACTGTAAAATTTAAATTGTGACGTCACTATTGCACTAATGCACATCCTTTCTCTCCGCTTTCACCGTCCTTGGCGAGCAAACGGTAATAGGTGCCTTACAAAGCTCTATGTACAACGCGAAACACAATAACGTCCTTAACTTTACGTGTCGAAGGTTTACAGTTGATTGCACTCAATTTGCAAAGTGCAGTTGTAACATTGTTAGAAGGTACATGCCAAGTCGCAACACTTCATTGGTATTGCACGCGTTTGTCAGTAGGATCTTATCAGCGGAGCAATTTAGTGGATAAGACATAAAAAATAAATGACCGTGGTTTTAATATTATAGAGAAAGTAAGCCATACCCGAATAAGTATTTGTGAGCATTTATAACGAATTTCTCCACGTGGGCTGACGACAGATACGAAAATAAAGTTTAATGGACTTGGATTAAACATGATTACTAAGTTAGAAATAAAAAATGATTTCTTCCAATATGATATGTCTTAAAAACGAATGGGCTTATGAATATTGATTTTGTTCAAGGTTAGCTTATAATCTGACACATACATTGTCTCACACAGTATTTCTAGGTCTAGGTAACATAAAAAGCTTCATAATATTGCAGTATCATGACCAATTAAGTCGTAATGTGATTCAGATGAGGAATTCCAATTTTAAACAAGGAAAATGCGTGAATCAGCGGCGTTATTTTTATATGACTGGAGTAAAGAGGAAGACCATACGGTGAACAGGGGTACGCTGAAAAAATATTCAGATTAATATAAGAATTAAAAAACTGGAGCGCAGTAATTAATTAAGATATAAAAATATAACGGAAAGGAGAAAAATCTGGTGATCAGTCTCACTCATCAGATCTGGAAGGAGGCGGTGCCGACTTTGAAAGCAATACTTGGAAAAATACGAGGTTGAAATGGCATCTGTCAGCACTGAGCAGTGAAGGGACGGATTATCAAGCAACATTTTTTGGAATCGTTATTTCCACTGTGTCACAGAATTATTAATTTAATTATTAATTGTTATTAATTATTAATTAGTACTCGTATAGTGCAGGAGACAGGTTGCCTGACAGATAACCTAAACGAAAACGCGAACGCATTGATAATGACAACACCGCGACTCGCGAGGCGCTACGGGCCTTTCGCGCCTGCCGCACAATCGTTAGATAAACATATGGGTCACTGAACCGACCCAGTTTCGTTCGAGAGCCCACACGATGGGCCCGTGTGCGTGTTTTACTCAAAAAACCACAAACACAGACGCAACTCTTCAATCAACACACACATCAATGTATTCGCGAACGACACGCATAATCGTGAACACTTCACGAAGTATACCTAGTAGCTACCACGCAATGAACTCACATAATTCTTGCTCTAAATATTATTGACCAATACCCAACTAAACACGCGTCATTGCTCGTTGAATAAATTCGTGTTTATTGTTTAAAAAAGACGAGCCGTTTAAAGGTATTTTGAAATTGTGTTGCAGCCTTATGTAATATCTACTTATGTAAAAAGTGTAATTATCACACTAAAACAGCAATAATAATAATAAAATGCTTTATTTTAAATTTCTTTATTGTATAATAGGTATTTTAATATAATCTAATTTCTATTGGTGAAAAACATAGATTACGTAGGTATTGATTGAATTAATTATCGATTAAATTAATATTATAATAATTAATTATTGATTAAATAAAAAATCGTTAATTCATTATTATTTATCTATGTTGCAATTTGTGTATGTTTTAAATTAAAATTATCTTGGCTTTAAAGATAATTAGAAATAAGTTGCTCGAGCATTAGCCGAAGCCTTGTAAGAAAATAATGGTCAAATTAATTCTACTTCTTCGTTTCAAGTTTCAGTAATAATCTAAGGAGTCATCATAACTTCATGCAGAATACATTAATAGCCACAAAATATTTTTATACGTGTACTTAAATAACTGCTACAAATTTCGAAAGTTACATGGTCAATGGTCTCCGGTAGGCCTTGGCCATGACGATTACAATGTTGTCGAAATATCAGCAGACCTCAACGTCTACCTGACGAGTTTCAATTTCAACCCTTTCACAAACTGATTAAATTGCAAAGTTAGGTGCACTTTTTACACATTTTCACAAATATGATACGAGTGTCGCGCCGTGTTTCATTAGTTTTTTATTTTTTAACGGTAATAAATAAATAAAATTGTAAATTAGTAACGGCATCGGTATAATTTGTTTATTTATTTCTTGTGATTTTTTATCAATCTAATATCATAAGAAAAAAAGAGTCAGTATTGAGTTTGACATAATTACTAGTCACAAAGTTACCAGGCTTTTAGGCACTTTTCCCATTGATGTTTGTTTTTTTGCATTATATGCTCTTCCTCTTCTAAGAACATATTATTTTTTTTTCCTTTGTGTTAGCTTATAACTTATACATAATATATATCATTTTATATAATTAAGTGCTTATTACAAATACTTGTTTGAAAATAACAGGTGTAGCCTGTGTAAAGGGGAAGGCAAAGCTGTAATACACCTTTCCGTATCGATTTTATGAGCTCCATACATGAATAGTATAGGGCGAGTTTATCATTATATTAAATTAACTGGTCACTCTGATTAACTACTAATTACCTAGTTTTGAAGGCAGTTGTCTCTGATTAGCTCGTAATTTCCCTTAGGTACAGTCAGCAAAAGATATAAGTAACCAGTGTCACCTAATCAATTCAATGTTTTTTTTTAAACCGATAGATGTTTTTAAATCAAATTTATTTTTAAAGAAAGAAAATGAACAGTTTATTAATTAAATTAAATTTCATTTAAAAACGACCACCGGTTTAAAATAAAACTTCAACTATATTGGACTATCTGGTTACTTCTCTTTTTTGTTGACCGTACATGAAGACCAATTCTACTACCTAATTTAAAACCTTCAAAACCTAGTCACAATCTCATCTCAGCGACAATCAATGTCAAAATTTGTACGTAAAATATTAGATTTGTAGGCATTTTTGATAGATCCAGGTCTAGACAGATATTTTAAAGGTAGCCAATAAGCTACAAATACTTTTTAAATGAATTGAAAACGAAACAAAATCGAAACCAATTCGTTTCGAAAAAAATCGTAATCGGTTATTGAATCACAAAGCTTACTTCAATTAAAGTTTATCACAATTGGATAAGACCAAAGCGAGAAAGTAGCGAGTTAAGTTAGCAATAACTAGGAGTACGTCTATCGTCTACGTACAGTTAAGAGAACAAATCTGTCTTAGCAAATTCAACAACGATTTTTACTTAAAATATTGATTTGAAAATATGACGCATTGAAGTGATATGCACGCATATTTTGGTTAATTGAACGTCATTGAAGTGAAAGTCAAAGTCAAATCATTTATTTCAATTAAACAATTAAAAGGCACTTCTAAACATCATTTACAACAGAATAAAAAAAATAATTGCCTCGTTGGCCTAGTGGTCCTAAGCGCGACTGCTACGCTAGAGGTCTTGGGTTCGATTCCCAGGTCGAGCAAAAAGTGTTATTGGGTTTTTCTATAAAATTCTCAGTAGCAGCTCGGAGTTAGGATTTGTGCCCGGTTAATGGCAATAGGCTCGCCTCCTATTACATGGGACCTAAACATACCGGCGAACTGTGGGTGTACATTGTTAAACCTCTGCCTAACCCTTCGGGGAATACAGGCGTGATGGTATGTTATGTAAAAAAAAATGAATCAACATTTAAATCGGGTACTCTAAGCGAAAGTATATTTATATTTTTGTGAAGCAGATACATATTTTTGCCCTTGACTGTACATATGTCGATTCGAACTCTGTAACTATGGTTAGCGTTAGGTTAGAGCAGTCAAGAACATAGTTGTGAGATCATCATTCAGGGATTGAAGTGCCTAATGTGTAAAAATATTTCAACCATGTGCGGTTATTGGATGTAATTTTAACTCAACGATTTAGTTAGTCGAAATTACTTTTAAGGAGAGATTTAGGATCAGCACTTAAAATGAATCAAATGAGGAAAGGGCAGAGGTCATGCGAGATGTGCATTTGTACCCATTAGGCACTAGATAATGTTGATGTTGACAAGTGTTAGGTATCTACGGACACATTTTTTTTATTATATTGCCGTTTTATTAGTATCTAACGCAACGAAGGTATAAGTAAGTTGCTATTACTACTTATTCATAATTAAATGGTTAGGTTATTATGTAAGATAAAGACTTTAAAAACAAAATGATAATGACAAGATAACCTACATTATAAATGTTTTTTTTATTTAATTTATAATTCGCAATCTTTTGAGTCAAAATATACACAAACATAAAAATTGTGTTATCGTTAAATAATATTAACCTCATTGGTCGCTAGAGGGCGACATAAGCAGCACATAGACAAATTCAATATGGCCGCCGATCAGGAGATATTTTCTTCTTATTTAGTGATTGTAGATTTATTTATTTAACTAACGATATAGTATTCACAATAATATTGGTTATCATTAATCTAAGTCTGTAAATATTGTAATTATTAAATAAGATAGCTAAGAACATTCACACTAAAGCGAAACACAGAAAGTTTAAATATTTAATTTTTGCTGCAACATAACAAGAAACAGTTTTTTTTAACACGAACATTTAAACATTTAAATGCTAGAAAATTAAATAATAATACAACAAAGTGTTACTGCTTAGTTGGTCTAAGTGATAATAATAATGATAAGAAGTAAAAAGTTGTAGTATATATAGCGGTGGCTAAGATACTGTAGTGTACAGACAGGTGGGTAATTTGATTGTAGATAAATTAGTTAAATGTAATTAAGTCGAGAGTACACCGATAGTAATGAATAGTATTCGATAGTACTTTGTAGAATATTTGAAGATAAGGTATAGAAGTAAATTTTGTCTAGAAGACTTGTGGAGTGATTAATTTAATATAGTCATCGAAATCTTAGATATCCACGTGTTTTACGTGCAGTGTGTGCGTGGCCGTCTAATAAACAAGAAATGAATGAAACGACGAGACCGCAGAGTGCATGCCAACGTGAAAAAAAATAACATAAAAGCTGTACAAGACGTACACAACGTCATCTCACCATAAAACATTTTGTTCGATTGCCCTTGTCGTCCGGTCAGCTTTATCGCGTTTGTGTCCATTCAAAATAAACAGCCAAGCCGGTTTAAAGAGTCCTATTTAATTTCATAGAATAGTTCATCACTATAACGTGTCATAGGTAAGGTACGTTGGCCAGCGTGGGCCAGCAGAGCGCACACAGGGCGAGCGTGCAACGGAGCGGGAGTCGCGCTCGCGGTTGGCGCCCGCACGGAAGTAGGTTAGTAACTAAAGTTTTGTTTGCGTGAGGCTGCGACTCGGTGCACTCGCTCGCTAGTGCGGGCGCGCGTCGCTGCCCGCGGAGCCGCGCGCCCAGGCCCCGCGCGCCCCGCCGTAACCCCGCACCCGCGCATCTTTCACTTTCGGCCCGACTTTGCCGGGCTCGGTCCGCCCGCCCTACGCGCCCATTGTTGTGCCCCTATGTAGCTAGGGCCCGCTTTCCACTGTTACCTTGTCTCATTCACAGATATAACAATCGATAACTTTGTACAAACTTCCGAGCTAATTACAATTTGGATTGACAAAGGTTTTCCACACATTTTCATTTCTTATTTTATTCTTATTAAACAGGTTCATTGACTTGTTATAATTAATCGTAATAACAGTTTAAATAAAGGAATTTTAAGTAAGCTAATTGTTGCTTAGATTGCTCAGGAAATACCAAATAATTTCATCAAGTATTTCGAGCATTGAACCTCTAGATAATTTAACTAGCTTGCAAGTAGATTGTTAAATGTTTTACAATATCACAAATAGTTTTCAGTTGTAGTTCTTATCTGTTACAACTATCTCAAAGTACTAAGAATATGTATTATGCGCTCAGCTAGTGGGAATGATATATTTTGTTCAACTAGTTGTAATAAACGTGAATTATGTGGCTCTGGTTTAGCTACAGGTTCATATAGTTTGGCCATTCAATGCCTAAGTACAACATACCATCACGCCTATATTCCCCGAAGGGTTAGGCAGAGGTGTAACAATGTACACCCACAGTTCGCCGGTATGTTTAGGTCCCATGTAATAGGGGGCGAGCCTATTGCCATTAACCGGGCACAAATCCTAACTCCGAGCTGTTACTGAGAATTTCATAGAAAAACCCAATAACACTTTTTGCTCGACCTGGGAATCGAACCCAAGACCTCTAGCGTAGCAGTCGCGCTTAGGACCACTAAGCCAACGAGGCAGTTCCTAAGTACCTTAATTATATTTAAGCACTGACCTTGACAACAATAAGTACATGGAAATAAATCGGTAACTATCGTACAATGGCGTTGCACCCTTCTAGAATATTCCAGATAATGCGCGCCTAGCTGAGTGTATACTATATTGTTATGACTGATTAGGATGCTATACGTCAGCCAGTGGTTGTATGGGTCGTGGAACAGTCGCATCGGATGGCACTGATGCCGGTGGGGTCGGCTGGTATATCACACGCATTCGCCGGGCGCTCATTGTCGTTGGTTATGTAAGGCGGAGGCCGCGTCGATGCCGCTGCGCTGCTGCGAGTCAACGAACGGCATTGACACGCGCCCGCCTCCCGCCGCTGCCGCTGCCCCCGCGCACAGCTCGTTCCCCGCTGACTCCCCTCGTCGCTACTGAAACCAGCAGCTGCGAAATTGGGTCACGAGCTCCGAGCCACCTCACGTACACATCGACCAGCTAACAGAGACCTCTGACGTGCGCACGATTCCCTCAATCTCACATCATGAAGCTAGTAAGCGACAGGCAGTAGAGGTCTTGTGTAACTGGTGCTGTACCAACTTGCAAGACGACAAATGAAATAAACCTTCTGCCGTTTAAAATAACTACGTGTTTCAACATGATAGATCGGACGCGGAATTGCCGTACATCCACATCTAGCAGCAGACCTTGATTTTTATGATCTTAGAGTTTTTTACGTTACAAATATAAAGTGGAAACAGAACTTTAAGTGATTCTTACAGCTTGTACCTACGTAATTTCAGATTTTCCATGTTTCTTGATTGATTATTATTTTTAAAATAATAGTATTCCTAGAAAACAATATTGATTTGGTTAGGTACCCAATTCAGATTAATTAAGAAAATAAATATTGAATTATTTGCAGCACATCTTCTACGAGAGTTGTACCCATTTCATTTCTAAATATGCATTGTATATTCAAGGTTAATTATATTTAAATGCAAAGTCGCGTTCAATTTCGCAAGATTTCTAAGGTCATTACTGCAAAATACAACGAAATAACTGTCTAAAACAGTACGGTACCTACATGACAACGAAATTCGTAGTTGGTAAAGTACACAGAAATCAATGATAATTGTAAAACTAACATTATTATAACAGAAACAGCTTCAATAGTTTCTAATATCAATGCATGAAAACGGAGAAGGAAAACAGCACTGCGCCGGCATCGAACGCTCGAGTCAACGAACGTCATTGACGACAGCCGCCAAGCAAATTTCTATGCTCCATGCGTAGCTATAAAGTTTCATTTTCAGTGGGACGGTTGCTCAACCTAGCCTTGGCTCCTACTGGCCTGGCTGACTTAGACATTCTATCTACTTTTACGAGTACATGGGCGAAGGCTCCAGTACTGTTTGGTACTTATAGTGCAGTCAGTAGTTAGATGCAATAAGTTTGTCGCTATCGTCAGCGTGTCCTTATGTAATGTTCTAATTCTTGGTAGATACTAGGCAGGTACCAACTCTCTCATTGGATTAGCGTCGTTGATGTTTACCTGTTGTTCTACTTGGTGGTAGAGTTATGTCACATTACACGCATGTTATGTAGCTACTACCTACAGATAAGTAATTAGGTAAACTTATTGTCTATCGATAAGTCATGAGTAGTTAAATGAATCCAAAATACTCTTGTTTAGAAGTACTTGACCTGTATCATTTTAAATTATATAATATTTTTTATAGTAACACGCAATGCGTAAAGGAAAAAATACGGGCATATGCATGACCTTGCGAAGTAATATTGTCTATACATGTTTACAAAAGTACAATTAATAAACCTGAATACAGTACACTTAATTACAAACGTAATCTGTAGAATTTACATTGAAAAGCTGATCGCTCAAGGTCAAGTTAATATTAATTATTAATTAGTAACCTATAGTTGTAATTACCCATTGTGAGACCGGTTATATGAACGTAGAGTTACAGAGCTCATGGCACTGTGATTTTAATTATAATTTAATCATAATTGTTTTATCAAATTAGTTCAAGGGGGATGCGAGGCGGGTATGCCCTGCCGCATGTTGTCATGACGTCACCCTTTATTATCATCGGTATCACTAACAGATCCACAACATTTACTTGACCAAGATCTTGTTTCATTCAAAGTAATAGCTTATTATTGTCTTAGGGTATACAAGAAGGAAAATGTTATAAATAAACAAATGAATGAGAATGATATTACGTAACCAGCGGACCCAAATCTGACCCCGGGGCGGCCCATCCTTGTTTTTGTTGTTGCCATAACAAACGAACCAACCTAATACGGTTTCGTCAGTAATACTTCATTTTCTCCGCCATTAAAAGGAAATAAAGGGTGTGTCTGGTAGTTTTCAGGAATAGGTTGATATTTTTTCGAAGGCATTTTGTAAATCTATGGTACTGATTGATCTATTCAAGTGTGAAGTGCCTATGACACCCTAAGTGCAGTAAAGTTATATAAAAGGGAGGCTAAGAGCAACGGGCGTGTAGCAAGGGTGGCAGCCGTCCTACTTTCAGGGTGCGCAGGCTGCACCGGGTGAAGGAACGTCATTGACCCACCTAGTACCTGCGCACTATCGCCTCGTCCCGCGCCCGCGTCCCCCGACCCTCTCACCAGACCAGACTGATAAATATAGCGATCTCCGGGAATATGGCAATGAAACTGTTGTGTATAGCGCACCTAGACTATAGGTAGGTTAGTGCGTCAAATGTGCATACGTCAATGGTTCAATCAATACAAGTACTGGGAGGAGTGGCCGCCTGACCTATGACTGAACGGATCTGTTCGTACATCATCGACATGAACACGAAGTTTTAATTGAAATAGGCAAACCTTGCGCATGATTTATATGCACCTACTGTGCGTAATGATAACGTTCATATGTTAATTTAAACACTGGTCACGGGCCTATTATGTAATTGGATAAAATATTAATATTTTCCTACATACATACATACCATCATGCCTGTATTCCCCGAAGGGTTAGGCAGAGGTGTACCAATGCACACCCATAGTTCGCCGGTATGTTTAAGTCCCGTGTAATAGGAGGCGAGCCTATTGCCATTAACCGGACACAAATCCTAACTCCGAGCTGCCAGTGAGAATTCAATATAAAAATCCAATAATACTTTTCGCTCGACCTGGGAATCGAACCCAAGACCTCTACCGTAGCAGTTGCGCTTAAGACCACTAGGCTACCGAGGCAGTTTAAATATTTTTCTCGAACTTCATAAAAGTCAAAAAGAAGCAGAAGGAAAAGGACAAGGCACTCGTAGATACTGTGTTAAATGCAATCTTAGCAATGACAAAAAAGGTATACCAATTTACAAATAAATATGGATTACAATATAACAAACACACGACGATATGTAACAAGGATTTTCCAGTATCAATTTCAGTTCATTATCTACAAATACTACAAAATATGTATCAAATATCGATGGAACGTGCGGTACTAGAGGAACATCACGGAGCATCGGAGCATAGGCACCGTTTCCAAGTTACAAGTAGTATTATGAAGGCTGCATAGACACGTGCATAATTAATTAATTGAGGCATTTGGAAAGGTCATCGACAATCATCATAAATTTCGTAGAGGGCGGGGCGGGGTGGGGGTGTGCGCGCGGGGTGTGCACGGCGCGCGGGGGTGCGAGGCCGACACGTGCGGGTTGCAGGCGGGTCAACGAACGTCATTGACCCACCTCCGGGGCCTACTTATAACGGGCCGATAACACCCCCGCCGATACGGCGACTGATTCGTCTGTGTGCGGTGTTTATGCTAATACAATACTACATTGACGGCTTACTTTGAACAATTGCTTATGTGTGCATATGTCCTCGTTAATGTGTCTGATAATATAAATAATTACGGTAAGCAAGGTCGCCGTGAGATTTGATGCTGGAAACTTCAACGTGAAGATGAAAATTTTCGCATGCAGACTGAAAATATTTATTTTACCTTCGAATTAATTTAATGCAATATTTACAAAACTAACAAATTATTAAGGCAACTGTTGAGAGTATAATTTATAAATATTTTTCCATTTGCGTCAGAATAAAAGGGATAATAAAAATGGCCTCACGCACAGTTTAACTTTACTCCTAACTTGATTATAAGTAGCACTGTTTTCCTTCTAGTGTAATAATGTCGTACCAATGTCAAGTGTAACTGGGGTATTTAAATGACACTAGCTGCATTTATTAATTGATTTATCAAATTCATGTTTTCGCAGAATTAAGCTT
The DNA here is from genome assembly GCA_947462355.1 of Caradrina kadenii. Taxonomy (NCBI): domain Eukaryota; kingdom Metazoa; phylum Arthropoda; class Insecta; order Lepidoptera; family Noctuidae; genus Caradrina; species Caradrina kadenii. The sequence goes on from OX381674.1 coordinate 5,141,831, forward strand.
AATTTCAAATAAAAAACATACATTTAAATTTTAAGTAACCCCCGACTGAATAATAAACATCCCTACAGCAACTAACATAAGAGCTGATCACATTGAATACGCTGAACCGATTTTCATCAAACACAGCTAAGAACACTTCCGACTAATACACCTTTCAAACAAAATATACTAAATCAAAATCGGTTCATGCGTTCGGGAGCTACGACGCTACAGACAGACACACACACACACAGACACATCAAAATTATAACACCCTGTCGTATTACCGTCGGGGTTAAAAATAGTAGTACAAAGCTATCTATCAAACTCAATATAAATCAGTTGAACTGAATGGCATATAAACTATGTTAACTTTGTTTACAATTGGGACGTAGGTAATATTATGTTTGTGTAGGTAGTATACGGCCTAATACGAGGTGTAGTAACGTGAGGAAATTTCCTGGAAATTCATGAATGGACTGTCAATACAGATCTGCTCCCACCTGACCTGAAATACAACAGTAGTACGTTGTGTTCAACGTAACAGTACGCATTGGAAACTGTAGTTAGGTACGTAGGTAATCTTGATACTTAAACAAGAAAAAAGAAGACCCTTGACAAGGCAATAATTCAAGTAAGTAGATACCCATACATACATTTAGTTTTGTTTTGTTAATTAAGGTTTTAATTATTATTTTAAAGTTGTAAATATTTATTCTTAGGTAAAATAAATGTTTTTTATACAATTGATTTGGTTTTAGCTATAATTGGAGACAAGTGCAACACGTGAGGGTTGAACTTGCATTGGTCAGTTGGCATGAAACGAGTGTTGTTTAACTTCTAGAAATTTCTTTAGCCGGTTGAAGGTGGTGCTAACAGCACGTTGGAAGTCCGCTGCACCGAAGCCAACTTCCGGCCTCGACAGGGCGATCAATACGTATCGGGGAACGAACTCCTGACCTCGAGCTAGGAACTGGGGCGCCGCGCAAGCGCTGCGCGCCGGCCGGTGCATTCTCCTAACACTCCATTTTGAATTTCTAATTTTTATCTCGTTAATTCTATAATCAGCATAATAAAGGGTTCTTTGAATATCCGTAAAGACGAATTCCCTTTTTAAATCCTTTTTCTTTGCAGGGCTTGTGCAGTTTTTATAGAAACAAATGGTAACCTCGCCCGCCATACCTATTGATTGAACTCTTGACATTCGACATTTAAAGATCAATAATGTCCTAGGTAGGGGTATGTGTTTTATTATTTAAAGCTGCAGGCGCGGCTGCTACTTACTATTTCATCGATTTTATATGTAGGTTATGAGCACCAACTGCTTGTCACAGAAGCTTATATTTCAATTACTTGAAGGTTTTCATTTCCTAGCATATGACTTTTATGAGATTCATGCTGAATTATTCAAGTTTAATTTAGGAATGAGATAAGTGAGATATTACAACATACTTCGTTTATATTAGTAGTAACACGATAACACGCGTTAATTTCCCAAAGGGTTAGGCAGAGGTGTACCAATGTACACCCACATTTCACCGGTATGTTTAGGTCCCATGTAATAGGGGGCGAGCCTATTGTCACAAATCCTAATTCTGAGCTGCTACTGAGAATTTCATACAAAAACCCAATAACATTTTGCTCGATCTAGAAATCGAACCCAAGACTTCTAGCGTAGCAGCCGCGCTTAAGACCACTAGGCTAACGAAGCAGTTTCAGAAAAATTGTTGCATAAAACAGTTGAGATTTTTTTGCTTACCACCAGGTCCAAAAATATACTGAGATGTTTGATGTACCCACCTTCTTTATTATTTGGTTTACTTTTATCTTCAAGGAGTTATTGCCAAATTGCATCGAGGCTTTTTAATGGGTTTTCTTTTTTTTTCTACATCTAATGGCGCAATATCGCGCTCTGTGAGATTCGATCCCACCAGATAGTGCCCGATATTAACTCCGTTGACCTTTACAATAACACGAAGTACGTGCACTGAACAAAGCAAACACACCGAGCCAAGTTCTATAATTAACAATTGACTGTGTTAAACGTTTTAAAAATAATATACACGTAAAAAGGCAGCCATCAGAAGGCATTACGTTACTGCTGAAGGTAAAGGACAACCGATATTGTTGTTCGATACTTGGTTTAAATTTGGAGGCGCAGGCTTGTGAATGCGGCCCTGCTGCAATGCCAAGGCGACTGCCAAAAGGCGTAGTGAGGTCAAAGCCCAATGTCAGGGGCCCTAAGAATTTTGTCTCCGCTACATTTTAATGCAATACATTCAGCCGATTAAAGAGCGGCTCCATTCTGAAGTCACGAAGTTCGACGAGACGTGTTTATGCACTTCTGCGGAAATTAAAAATGAATTACAGTTACAGCCGTCTTCAAAGTAATTTACAGGTTTTCATGGATTTTGTAGGAACCTGTTTTCGGTTTTCGTGTAGGTTTCCAATTTTTGGTTCTTCTTATTTAAGTTTTATTTTTACAGACGAGAACGTAAATGCGACAAGGAAAGGTTTATAACACTCTATCTATATCGTTTTTAAAAGTTCGTGACGTGAACATAAGATCAAGATGAAGTCATAAGATGAGCTAGCGATAGTATGTACTTAATCTTTTCTTGGGTTTTGGGACAGAGAGCTGACTTCAGTTATAAAATTTCTTCTTATCGCTTCAGCATGACTTATGTGGAAATAGACTATTTTATAATGTTGAACTTTAACAATGCGCCGTAAGGATATTTTTAAAGTGACCAATAAACAACAAAGTTATCGCCTGTGCTAAAATCTAATATTTGAAATGATCTAGCCACGTATATTCAAAAGTTTAGTATGATATTCATTATATAGCCGATCTTATTGAAGGCTATTCTGGGTGTGGCCGAGAGATGGCATGTAAGCAGTAGCTGCGTAAAAATTGTGAACGTATTCATTGCGGGTTAGTCCTGAATTTCAGACGTTGTTGTATCTAGTCGTCATAAAAAAAAAACACTTTTTTGAAGACATTTAATAGAAACAAAAGTACTGATGGCAACATAAGTGGTTTGTCATGTTTACAAATAATTATTTATTCATTCGAATGCACGTATCATTAATCATACTCAGTTTATTTTAGAAATAGAAGCAGTAAATGTCAAATATAAAACTTACTTTTGAAAACGTCACTGTCCGATTTTTAGTGCAATGACTCTCCGATATAGGCTGACATATTAGAAATTATATTTTAAAAACTAAACACAAAAGTAATTAAGGTTAACAGTGCACAGTTCTTCTAACTAAATGGATCATAACTGTCATGATCCTTAAATTCTGCGAAATGTTTATAAATAGAGTGTAGCAATTGGTTTAGTTGCGAAATGTCAACGTTTTCATGCGCTGCCGCTGCCGTGTTAATGAGGCTGTAACTGACCTGACTTACTATCCGGTACCTACCAATATATAGTTATTGAAGTATAGGTACCTACTTTTTCTTAAATAATGTGGAAAAGACAAATGTTAGTTAAGAGTTAGATAGATGAGGAGCTTTCATTCATTATTTTCATTAGAATAAAACGGTTCAAGGTTCAATAGAACTTTTGGTGTAATGGCTAGTTCATAACCTTACAAATGAATTAAAATGATTATATGATAATTGGTATGAGGGTTCCTAACCCTTATTTTAGGAGGCGATTACCATGCCATTTATAAACGCCATTACAAATCTCAATTTGGCCTTCGCGGGCAGAAAATTCCCTCAATGAAATGGTCTGAATCTAAATTATGGAAAGCTATTCTAACAATAACTTAGAGCTTTTGTCAACTACTTATATCCAATGTCGAAGGTCGTAATTTGCTCAAAGTGGCCTTACCAGATAGCCTCGAAATCAATTTATAACGATTCATTTCATGTACCTTCAACTAGTGACTAAAAAAAATTCTCCTTGGTAATGTTAAATTACCTGAAAAAAGTTTCCTGTAAAAATGATGAAAGGAAGAAAACGCCATCGTAATTAGGTCACATCCCTCGACGGCTGAGTGGACATTATGTAAAAATAACGTTTTATTTTCACTCCATTGTATACGTATTTTAGTATCTTTATAAAAACATTTTATCGTTACGACCCCAACTAAAAAGCCGTTCATTTTGTTAGGCGTCCCTTTAAAATTAACGACATACCAGAGTTGGTTTTTACAAAAGAGTTGACTAATAATAAATATATTTAATGACTGTTTTTTTTTTGATAAGCCTTATTCTTTTAAAACAAAATATATATTAAATTAAACCTTTTAAAATAGTGCTCCGCCTGCAGCGAGGTTGTAAGACCTAAGCTAGTTAGGGATCCTGGGTTGGAAACCACCTCACAATGTGTGCTGTGTCCAAGACAACCACCATCTGCATTTGACTATTGACTCAGACGTTGAGCGATTGTTTCCTAGTATTTTTATTACATATATGTTTTCATATACCGTTTGTTTACGTATTTATATTCATTTATATTTATTAGCATCCCACATCATCATCACCTACTTAGCCTTTTTCCCAACTATGTTGGGGTCGGCTTCCAGTCTAACCGGATGCAGCTGAATATCAGTGTTTTACATGTAGCGACTGCCTATCTGACCTCAACAACCCAGTAACTGCAACTGGTTGTCAGACTTTCTGGCTTCTGACTTTCCGTAACGACAGTCAAAGGTCTACGAATGACAGCCAGAACTAACGGATTTACGTGCTTTCCGAGGCACGGGGGTGTCACACCACCAACTTCCAAACTCCGGGCTACTACTGAGAAAATCGTAATGGAAAAACCTAATAACACTTTTTGCCCGACCCGGGAATCAAACCCAGGACCCCGTGCTCATCAGTCGCGCTTGCGGCCACGAGACCAACGGGGCATCCCACAATACGTGTAAAATATAGAAAGAGAAGGTAAAGACGTACCCACTTAAAAGAGAAAGATTCTTCTTAACGAGACCCTATAAGTTATTCTTCTATACATTACCCACTTCCGATTCCACAAGGGACTTTAAACCAAATTCGTCTACTGAAATAACCAAATGACAAATGTAATGCCGTAAATACGGTTAAATCCCCTCATGTTATATAACAGTTCAAAAGACTCGGTGCGTTACCATGGAAACCGTACAAAATTCCAGGTTAGCCAGCGACTAAGTACCGGTAAGATGACCTCTTGAAATTTCGAAGGTCGTTACTCGTACCTCCATTGATTTTCGTAGATTTGTAGGTGTATATACACCGGCATGTGTCTGTGTGCTGTGGCAGTGACAGTGGTTCGGCCCCCTTTTGACCTATTTTCAAGTCCCTTGTACCAGCGGAATGGTGACGCAAGCAGGCTCGGCACAGTGCTGCTGCGAAAACTGAAGAATTTTGGGAATTTATGTCTATAATTGGGTTCAAGGATCTACTTGTTTTTTTTGGTTATGATGATGTTATTAATAATAATCGTCATCTTTTGGTGAAGGTTCTATGTTCGTGGTCGGCACGTTCTGGGCAAGTGATGAAAGATAACTTTTTCTATAGAAAGAACAAATAAAAGGAAAGCTTATGAAGAAAATCGATATTTACAAACATTCACCAAGATACCAATATGTGGCTGTGTTTTTTTGAAATGATTTTGAAATTCTTGAAGGTTCAAAATAAACTTATGAAGATTGCAAGGTTTGTCTACCGAATAATTTAACAATTTTTATGCGTTTGCGCAGTGACTTGTTACTGTAATATCCTCTGCATACTTGACAAGTGTCAACTGACATTGGTTGTCGTGACCGAAATTCAGCTACTGCCTTTATGTTGCTTTAACTAATTGCTTAGATATTTTGAAAAAAATGTAAGTTAAACATCGTAGTAGGTGGCATGCTGCCTATCCCCATGAGAAACAGGCGTGAGTGTATTATGTAAAACACATCAGCTCCGTAGTTCCAGTGGTCGCATATGATGCGTCCGGCGTTTGCTTCGCGGTATCATCGCGTGTTTGCTTGTTGAGATCCCTTGGAGACGACCAGTCAGTTGCAAGTACTTACATAATCTAATATTGCTTCTCTCCTGTACGTGGATTGTTGACGTGTTGACTTATGTTTTTGAGCATATTTTAAAATTTGTGGGTAAGTTAAGCGACTGTTATTGTAGCAGCATTTATAATGGCAGGTATGTATCGATAAAACTCAAGAACTCAAAGATAACGTTACAAGTCAAAAGGAAATTCTAAAAATAGCTTCCTAACAATATAACGTAATACAACCCGTCTTTACAGGGCGGGAATTTGGAGGCATTAGATTGGGCCTCGTCTAGGGCGGAGAAGGCGGCGCGGCGCGTTTCCATGACAACGCTGCAGCCCGACGACGCACCGACCCAGTTCCCGCCCGCCCAAATGTTAATGACCTCCAAAACCCAGGTCGAAGTTCAGTCGCGTTACACGGGTAAGGGATCTATCCATGTACCCCGTGGACGGTTTACGGGTCACACCATGTATTGATCCATCAGATTTTAAGATTGAATCTAGGTTAGAGACGGCGTCGATTTCTTGTGGAAAATATTTTCTACCCTTGAAAATGATATTTTTGGATGTTGAAATAAATTAAATACATTTATTTTCTTGTTTTGTCTTCGTGTTTGTTTATTAGACAAGCAGGTTCATTTATTGGTTGTTAACTTATAAATTGAGACTTATTGTTTAAAATGTTGCTGATGTGTGTTGACGAGATCTTCAGCATGTTTGAGTGTGTAAACAAACTGCCCTTTGTCGCTACATACGTGGAGTGGACGTAGGTTGTAGTGAAGGCGCCGCCTCTTCAAACAAGTGTGTTCTTAGGTTACTCATTGTTACATCTTCAGGTCAGGTCGACAGCCTAGCGCGGGGCTAATAACCTGGACAGGTTTTATTATGTATTTATTTCTACTGGTCAACCATTTAAACAATTTTTGTTTGTTTGGTTTTGATTAGTTTAGGACTCAACTGTGATTTAAGATATTCACACAAAATCTAAATGTATACTTATTGAATAAACGAATACAGATTTATATCATTCCTAAACACTTCTAAGTAACCGTATAACCGTCCAACACCCTCTGTTAATACAAAATAATCTAAATTAAAACCAAACAAAATACATGTGTCGCACACATGTTAGTGAATTCCTACTTGCGTTGCTTATAGATGGAACAGAAAGGAAATTGCAAATAATTTTAGCTCATTACAACGACTGCGCCTAGACTGAGTTGTGTTAGTGTGAGTGTGTGCATGTATACGCGATCTACGCAATTACACGTAAAGAATAGTGACAACGCACACAACCGCGAGTGTAATCGAAGGACTGCTCGCGTCGTATGCATTTGCAGAGCTAACTAGGGTTGCTTCTAAGAGTTAAAACAGTTAAAACTGAAGCTTGTAAAAGGACACAATGGCTAAATCAGAATATTGTGTTGATGAAAATGCGCACCATTCTCTGTAACACTTATTCTAGGCGCTGCTTCTCTATCTTTCCTATAATGAAGATGTCGATCATTTACTTACATCTGGCGTTGATTCAGTGCATCCGTAACGTTTACGCTGCGTAAATGTAACACATAAGCTGCGTAGGCGATGCGTAACGCAAAAGTAAAGCCAGAGTGTTTTGCGATACAATATTACAGTCACGTCTAAGTCATGTGTTTTATGTGAGGCGTCTAAGTGACGTTGACGCCTACGCTACACACACTTTTAGGTAAACAAAAGCTTGTCGAAATGGTAAAATTACTTTAGTTGGATATTCCAAAGTATATAAATAAAAAGAAAAGTATATAAGGTTGTTTGTTCGTTATTTAAAAAAACAATAAATCGACACAGAGCTGCATGTCCGTATTTCAACCCTGCGATGCGCTGGAGTCGCACAGCCGTAACTCATACACGCACATAATGTTGGTACTGGCTGGCTGCTGGTACTTCCATCTATTTCGTGATGCAATGCACTCTTGCGCACAGTTTTACGACGACGTACGTTATTTACTACTTATTAAGTTTAATCGATTTTACCCTAAGGTATCACAGCTTTTGTATGCTAGTTATTTATTACAGGCATTCGTACATGCTTCTTATTCTAAAATAGAATCAATTAATTGCAGAATTTTTTGTGAAGTAGGTGAAACTCAAAGGCCACAATACAATACATGTTAACTGATCATCATTTTCAGGAAGTTTCTATGAATGATTTTTTAGCTTATTGAGGTAAAACTTTAGTCAGCTCAGATATTGACAACGAACTAATAGAGGTGAGCCCTTTCTAATTCTGAAAACACAAATTTTCTGTCTCATTGGTCCGGTAACACTTCAATACGCGAGTGTTTGTGCAAGTGAAGTGTGTTCTCTTTGGGTGTCTGAGGTCCGTGGGGTGCCTAATAGGATGTGCTCACGTGCTCGCTTTAACGAACCGGTAGATCGTCGTGCTCGTTTGGCCAACCTTAAATGTCGTTTACTTTATCCATGACATTCAGAAATATGAATTGACCATATATTTGGCAGGAACACAAAGTACTTACAGGTACTATTATTTTTGTAGATAGTTGCGACATTGCCAACAATACTTTTCTAAGTTTTAGATGAAATGAATATGTATAGAAATGAGTAATGTTCGTGAAATATTATACCAAAGTGCGGACACTTCCTACTCACGCGGTTAAGGTAAAACAAAACTGTTCAGCCAGATGAAATAACGAGGCATTGAGTAATCATAGACAGACTAATCAAACCAAGAAACAGAACGGTTCACATATCAAAACACTATTAAAAACAGACGATCAACTCCTCTGACCTAAAAAGCGGTGAATCAAAAGAGGTTTTCTTTCAGCAGGGATAAAAGGGTGTTTGAAAGCAACGCGGCATGTAGCATGAAAAGCTTGTATGTGTCCTTTAACAAGCCAGTACTTGGCTGGTGTAGGGCGCGAAGCGGGGGCGGCGCCTATTCCTAGCGCGAAACTAGGCCGGCCGCCGACCGCTGGTGGATGGTCAAAGGGAGAAACGGAGAGCGGGATATGCTGCAAGGTTGGAGAATTAATGGTTAATAAAAAATAGAACCGCAGAGTTGTTAATAAAAATACTGTTGCATTATGGACAATCCTTAGAGAATCATAGATCAACAGACATAACTGGCAGTATGATGTGGGTGTACTATTGGTACACCTTTGAGAAAACAACGATGAAGTCCGAAGTTTCGAAATACCGTTGCTAAACAGCTTTTACAAAGAATATACTTCTCGTGTTTATTACATTAAATATTAGTAATCGTTATTGAAAAATATTCAGAACCAATAATTAAGTTAAGTTAAGTTTATATCAACGCAATAAATTTTTTGAAGTAAATCTAAACCCGAAAACAAAATATAATTAGGCTAATTTTGTATGGTACGCGCTGTAGGTACAGTCACAAATCAGTATTAATTTATGGTATCGAATTATATGGACATGTTTTGGAACTATGAGCCATATCAAATAATGACTAAGAATATCGGTATTAATCAATTATCTTTCTGGATATTTAGGTCATATTGTAAACATATGTTTCCAATATATTCATCGCAACGTGAATTGCTGCTGGACTACCTCACATTTTGTTAAAAAACAAACGTTATCTTGTTCGGCATACTTTCATATTATATGAATCATAGTTAAAAATCCGTGAACAATACAATGTAAACGGAAGAAACAATGTAGGTCGGTAGGGCACATCACAAAGAAAGTTATTCAGCACCGCCAGTAGGTATGTATAGGACTTAAACTTACAGATTTTTTGTTAACTTTTATAAACCGCCGATGACACATAACTTTACAGCGTCATAGTGGCCTTACACAAGTACCTTCAACTTGAACTACGCGAGCCGCCTGTAACTTGGGCCAAGCGACGTTTTAAACTCCGGACGCATGCAGTGCCAACACAAAAATGACTTCTCAGAACAGAGGTTCAAGAATCAAGATCTATGTCGTTTTAGAAGACTTACATATCAGATCCTCTTCCTTCTAAATGTATTTGTGTTAGTGAAAAAGTATCGATACAAAATGTTTGTGTGTTTTAAGGTTACCAGGAACCAACGAACTGATTGTTTCTTTTTAAATTTGTGCCATTTTTATTATTTGTTTGGCCATGTGGCTCGTGTTTCTTAACGTTGGAGCAAGACAAATTGCAGATTTTATAATGTGGGTAAGCAAAATATTTACGTGGACATTTAGCTTTATAATAATGATGGAATTTGATGAGGTAAGGAAATCCACAGCGCATCATAAAAAGGTGTAAAGATTAAAATAACTTAAGTCTATATTGACCACGTTAAAGATCAGAAGGTCAATAATTCTACTAATTAAAAACGTTAAAAATCTAGTCGCAATATCATTTCAGCGACTTAGAAGGAAGTTCAAGGTAAATTAGTTTGCGATCGATCCTAAAAGTTATTGAATTGAGAGGTGCTTCCCTGGAACTTAGAAAACGGTGGATCAGAAAAGTTTATTGACTACTGTGTTTTCTTTACGGTTGTGCAACAAACTTGTGCAAACGTTACATTGCAGATAAGGAAGCGCTTTAAATTCCAGGAATTGTTTAACATGCATACACATCTCTGATATCAGATGGGGATATGATAAGTTAGAAATATTGACACAAAACAAAAAGACAGACCAACTATCGTAGGACAACTAGTAACAGTTAAAATAGACACAAGTGAAACACGAAATAACAAGTAAAATTAGCCAAGTAAACACGTATTAATGTTTTCTCAAAATCACTTACCTATTTCTATTTGGCTCTGTAAGCTGGAAGTATTTGTTTATGTACTAGTTGTCGAATTACAGCCATCATATGTTACATTTTTCATTTAAGAATATATGGTTCTTTTTTGCCAATTATTCTACATACGAAACTGCCTTTTAAAAGGGGCAACTAGGATCAAGTATCGAAGACTTATAACATCACGCAGTACATTCCCTGAAGGGTTCGACAGAGGTGTATATGTGGTGCACCCACATAATTATGCCCCATGTAATAGGGTACAAGCCTTTTGCCACCAATTAGGCCAAAATACAGACACCGAGTAGCTACTGAGAAATTCATAATAGACACTAACACAAGACACTTTCACTTAAATGCCACTTTAAAAGACAAATGGGTACCAAAACATTAGATTTGATCAAAGCAAAACCGGCCAAGTGTGAGTCGGCCTCGTACAGGAACAGTTTTGTACCACCGTACAATATTTAACCCTACATATGAAAAAACACGTTTCCCCTTTCTTTGTAACTTTATTTGTTGCGATAGCGGACGTAGTAATACACATTCTGTATAAATTTCAAGTGTCTATGTATGACAGTTCAAAATATACCGCCCTGTGACAGACGGACGAACGAGCAGACCGCGGAGTCTTCGTTATAGGGTTCCGTTTGGCACCATTTGGGTACGGGATCCTAAAAAGAATAGCTACCAAGTACTGAAGTAATGGTGCCACTATGCAACAAGTCTCGTAATATTTTTAATACAAGGTCAAGTATCCTGACCCAATGTTGTATCCACTATCGACCTAGTCTTTAGCTCGACCTTGATTGCAATCGTGATTCTACGAGTACTTGTTGGAATTAAACTGTATTACGACAACACACAGTACAGTAATATTAAACGACAGAATTTTTTTATTACTTGCTTACGTTGTTGGTAGAAACATTCCAGTTACTCAGCAAGTGCAATATGCATTAAGGTCTGTGACCTGACCTCATCCGCGTAACGTGGCCTTACAACGTAATGAAAACTGCGCAAACAGCAAGCGGAGCTAGCCAATTATATTCCCGCGCGTTAATTTCCAACGACCAATGGTGGTATTTCTATGAAGCTATGAGCCAATAGGACACATTCATAAAATTAACAAACGTTTTTATGGCAATTGGTAGTGCAATGGTCTGCTCCTGAAGTATCTAGCAATTGAAATTCATTCAGGAACTTAATTTTAAAATCGTTTTTTAAATGTTCTGATATCATTATATTTGATGTTAGTCATACAATTATGAATTAAATTGTTAGGAAATCAATGCATGACCTTTAAATAACTGTGAGATAAATCATATTGCCAAGATAAGCATCACTGCTGAAGTTTTAGATAAAATCGGTCCATTTGAAAGGAAGCAGGCTTGCAATGACCTTCCCCAAAGTTATTGTGACTTAGAGTGAGCTTAGATTATAATTAGAATATAATTTCACTTTCAGTTCGCTTTCAATTAGGTACATCCCTAGGTTATAGGTACTTTACAAATGCAATGTGAAATGCATTACTAATTTTATTGTTAATCTCTACTCTCTAGCAACATTCTAACTGTAGAGATAGTCGATTAGTAGGTACATTAGAATTAGAAGGGTCTGTTTAGTACATCATTTAACATCACTATTTAGCTAAAAGGAAATGTATTATGTGTGACAGGCTCTTATATACCAGCATTTTAATGTTATGTACGGTTGCATAAAATCTATAATGTGGTATTTTTTCATGAATTTTAAAAGAGATGTCTCGTGTATGTGGTCTAATAAAAATATAACTACGAGATTGGTTCTTCCAATTTTGAATAATTTCAAGATTCATTCATTGGCTTCGTTTTGGTTTTTCAATTCGTGATGATAGGAAACATAAGTCCATCATATTCGAGATTCATCAGGCGTGAACAAATCGAGTACAATGCGAATCGAACACTCTAGTGTGTAATGAGTGTAGCGAGTTTCGACTCTAGCGCAGTCATTAGATCGCCAGTGCTATTGCGAAACATCCGCATTCGTTAATGTTCTCCTCAGATGATCTATGGAGCGCGAACAAGATACGCAACTGAACCACATTTCGCTTGCACTTTCGAAAGTAAGTCTTTGTTTTCACTTGGTAGCGGTAATTTATAGTAATGAGGAGAGATCATTGTACGCACTTTTGTAAATCGCTTGAGTGAAGTCTCGCCGTATCTGGCGACCGGCCAAATGTCGCACATTACTTTTTGATTTAATGGTTTATGGTGAAGTTTTGATTTTAATTACTCGACGTTTAATATAAAGCTTGAGAAGTGACAACAATGTGGTCGAATACACGTCATGAACCTGCAGTTTTTATTCAGAATACAATTGTTATTTTTCGTTATTCGGAGTTTGTTTATTTTTTGTTTTATTTCATATGTACTTTTCACGTAGTAATATAGATGTATCAACTGTTTATAAGTCTTACTTATACAAGTGCCTAAATATTTTTATTAGTTCTTGCAATTACATACCATCTTCACGCCTGTATTCCACGAAGGGTTAGGCAGAGGTGTACCAATGTACCCCCACAATTCGCTGATATGTTTAGGTCCTAAGCAATAGGGCGCAAGCCTTAGCCTATTGCCATAAAATGTTTAGTAGTTATTACAATTGAGTTTTTAAAAGCCGCTTTTGCCGTATACTTCCTATAAATAGCTTGTAATAAGATTGTATGAGTTGTAACGATTTAATGCAGGTGTTAAACCTTGGCAGTTGCTGTAAACGCACTTTCACTAAAATACGTTTGATTGCGGGAACAAAAAAACACACAGAATATAGGGCAGAACACATTGACTCACTCGCATACAAACGAACGGAGATAGTACCAGAACCATTATTTATTCTTCAGTCACACAAACACACAAATAACCTTGAATACTAAAATGAAAGTTTGTCATGAAAAATATTTTTCAAAAATATAGGTAATCAGTTTAAAGGTGTTACCGCATTAAACAAAGTAGTGAGTGTGCGTCAATTTTGTGTCATCTTATCGCAAAAATCCTTCGTCTTTTTAGACTAAAAGATATATCTACCTAGTTAGTTGTAAATAGAGTCATGGCCGGTTGTCGATCTCCTAATTTGATGGTCACTCGTTTATCATTGCTTTATACGCGTTGCCTTGAGATGATAAAACGGTTAGTATACATATTATAGTCTAAATATATCATAATAACACAACATTTGAATATGTCTACATTAGGATTTTGTAACGTTCTTTTGGTTCAATATCTACTGACACATTCATTATTGCCAATAGATTTTCAAGGTCTGCAAATGCAATTACTTAGAATCACAGCTAAATCGAAATGTCAATACCGAGAATTTTCTCTTTTAATTTCACGATTAATGCGAAAATTGGCAAAAATATGGAGTGTTTACACAAGCCACGGTCTCGGGCTCGAACTTGTCCGATTTTTATTGCGAGTTTAAAGAAGCGAGCGAACTTGCCCCAGTGACCACGGGTAGCGGTTGATATAAATATAATACATAGGCCCACGTCCAATAATAGAATTGGTCGGTGGCACATTGCCGCCGCTCTACGATCCTGAGCCCAAATTCCTACCTATAGTTACCAACCCCTCCGTTGCTAGTCGATACGCAGCTACGATGCACTTTGACATTTCAAAAATTTAATGGTATTTTCAAGTGATTCGTTATCTGTATAGTATCGATTACTGTCAAAACACTTTTGATTACCTTTGTTTTGTCATTGAATTGTGCAATCGATATGTTTGTGAGTTTTGTTAAAGGAGCTACATAGAAACAGGCTGCTTAAAGTCTTTCTTATTAACCTATTTCTGTCGGTACCTGCGCAGTAGGTATGCATCAGTTCTTTCCAAGGAGTGTACATTTGACATTTTCTTGTTGAAAAGTGCACGGATCATAGAAGTAGTTGCGTGGTGCGAGGCGGTGGGGCGAGGGGGGCGCTCGCCGGTTCGCGCGGTGTAACCTACATACCGGTCAACACTCCGGCTCAGTCAACACTCGCTACAGGGACATTTGGAACGTTTGATGGGCCAGTGCACTGGTACAAGTAACTTAGGTGAGTGCCAGTAGGTTAGTAAATATACTTTAGTTCAAATACATTGTAATTAGTCCGTAGGACTAATAGATCATATTCGAATGGTGTCGATGTTGTTACACATTATATAGTTGAATCATTTTAAACTTAGATTCTTCCTACAAAAACCATCTTCTGTAAAATTTTGTGCAAGAATAGCCCACCTATTTCTTTTCTACGAAATATACCACGGTATTAGTTATAATTACATACCTGTTCCACTTCTGGATTTAAACAAATAAATCAGACTCACCTGAAACAAAACGAAAATACTAGTAAATTAAATGTTCAACACAAGTATGTATCTGTTTCTGCGTAAACTTAATAATCGTAAAATTTGTTTTAGCTTGACATCTGTTTATACTTTTTTTGACATAAATACCACGCGTATGTGCGTAACCTACTTAATTAATATTAATTGGAGTGTTTTAATGTACGTCTGACACTCTTAACTACTCAATGAAATGTTTCACTTAAAAATAATGTTCTAAGCCAGTTACTGGGGCAAGTAGAAAATGCGATGTGAACAGACTAATGCCAGCATTAGATGCGACTAGACAAGGCCATAGCTATCAGTGAAATGTCGAGAAGGAAAGAGATGGATACATAAAGTATTTATTGCACACATAACAACACTACAAGTGCAATTCACGCACACACGTACAACTTTTCTATTTCTATTACATGTTCTAGGGTTGACTACTGGTGTTAATAAAAACGGTTAAACTAACTACAGCAATTTAAATTGTTGGTGTTAATACTGGACTAAAAATCTTGGAGATAGCAAATACATGCGCTAAAGTGTGTCAGGGGCGCAAATACACTCCACGAGATTACGGTGTAAATATCTAGCTAATTAAAACAAATTAGATTTTCGAATTTCCTCGTTTTTCATCCATAGCAAGTTTAAGTTACGTGTATATAGTTAATAAGACATTGTAACCATAACATGACGTCACACCGAACATTAATAGCTATACCTTCATCCATGACAAACTTCCTGCCTATTAGTAGGCATAGGTATCGCTTAATATTCTTTAGGCAATTATAGTTATGCTGTCAACCTTTTGGATACTTGTCCCATTGACTGTTATGCGGACGAGTTTCTTGATGCCCCATTAGCTCCCCTCCGTTTATTATACTTACATATTTAATTAGGAATTTAATGAAAATATGAATAAAGAGTTATTATGACATGTATACCACACACATTATATTAATAAAAATCCTCTTTTGCATTCAACAATATCTTCAACAAACAATTAATAAGAAAGTCAGAGAGGGCATCGAAATACTGCTAATAACACTGATTAAAGCAGGAAAAAGGTGTTTCACCATCTAGGTCGGTTAAGGAGGTTACCGACTATCTTCAGGAATTGGGTGAGCGAGTGTATAATGCGCACTTGATATACAAAATACCTATCTTGATAACGATAAGCGTTCCGAACTTGCCAGTTGCGACAGACTGTCCTAGAACCCGGTTTGAACTCGAGTACCCTCAATAGCTCAGCCCAAATTTTTATAATAATTCATCGTATCAACATATTGCGCATGATTGTCAGTACGTAAGTACTTGTTGATCGCGGATGCGGCAG
Organism: Caradrina kadenii; assembly: GCA_947462355.1. NCBI lineage: Eukaryota > Metazoa > Arthropoda > Insecta > Lepidoptera > Noctuidae > Caradrina > Caradrina kadenii. Next base: position 5,158,235 of record OX381674.1, read on the forward strand.
TGCCATGGGTAGTTTGGACTGGGTCAATTTAATGTCGGTTGCTCAATCAGGAGTCACGTGATTGTCGTGCCTTAGCAGGTGCTCGAACACCTTGTGTTAGTCGTTGGGAGTACTGCTATTACTTTTCATTTTGAGTGAAAAAAATAACACATTTTATTATTAAAAAATAGATTGTTGTTACAAGCAATATATTTTTATTAAAAAGCTCTGCACTGAAGCTCACTTTTTATTTTTTTTCCTGCAAGTGTACACAGAGCCTTACGCTTTTACATTCTTATAATTTAAGCAACAATGTAAAGGCAACATTATTACACAAATGTTAAGACTAAGATCAAAAACATTACATCCACTAAATGGAAAAGCTTAATCTATGTAATTTACGTAGAATTATAACATAACTGCAAGATAACATGTTTCTCAATCTAACAGGGAAATAATATTTCGGTATTGTGAAAGACGGTGTGCAGTTTTATCAGATGTCACCTAAATCCTCAAGTTGAATGTCTATCTTATTACAAATGCAATCTAAACTCCGAATAGGCTAATTAAACTTGACATAATACCTAAAATGGAAAATTTACGATGGAATTAAAAATATCATCTAACGTAAGAGTCATTCTTATTTTTAACAGCTGCTCGGCTATTGTTCTTATAATTCTCTCTACTATTAAGTGTAAATCTAAATAAATAATAAATTTATTTAAATATAGAAACAAAACAATCGTCTTTCCCAATCTTCTAATTGGTTAATATTTTTCCATAACATTAGTTACGCAATTACTTGCAGCTAATACCGACGCGATAAAAGAAGTCTTATTTAATTTCCGCCTAAAAAAACAGGAAGGCCAGTTGCACCGTTCAATAAGCAAAACGTAAACTAGGAGGCTTCGTACGCCATGTTGTTTGGCATAACAAAACTTTATGCAATATTTGATCACTTACAGTTTTCATCTATGTGTTCCTCGCACACAGTTCCCATAGAAATGGGGTTATCTTGATGAATTGCTCTCTTGATTCCGAAACACGATAGCATTCGCTGAAGAAAGTATCAGGTGCTGAAATCTCTGGCTTGATGTATGAGTGTGTCTTGCAGGAACGTTTCGAAATTAAGCCAGTCACGTGTACTTTATGACAAAAAAACACTTCCTCAGAGATATAAACCAGAATGAAAATGTTTGATTTCTTGTTATTAATGGAAGGTTTTCATGCGTTTGTTACTTCAACTGCGCTATTCAAGCATGTCGTAAACTCTGATCCAGTTCATTCATATTCGTGTCACAATACGCCTATTTCGTAATCGAAGCCATAAAAAATATAGTTAGATTTGTCTGCGAGCTCAATGTGTCAACATCATAATATTTTATGACACTTGGACTCATCTGAAAGCGATGCACGCTAACCTTTGGGAAGTGTTGTGTATGGAGCAACAACGCCGGACGCCCTATATTCACATTTCGGTCTGACGGCTGGCAAATTGCCCAAAAATAATTAGTCATCATACGCTCAACTCCTTAGTCGCGATCCTAGGATAGGACGATTCTTAGAACATGTTACGGTTTCAGCGACCACAAAGCATCTATTACATTTCGAACGAAATATGTAAATGGGACATTTATGTGGGTTATTAAATTCGTGGTGTGGTAAGATTTAGTGGTGCAAACTGTTATTTAAAGTAACAACTATTATAAATTACTTTGCCATTGACTACAATTTGTATACTAGGAATATATTATAGTAATAGTGCAACTTGTTTATTCTCTGTTTTAAGAATTGCAAATAGAAATCAAGGTCATTTAAAAAAGTATAATTAATAAGATAATGATGGTAAGCCATATCATCTATGATAGTAAAGCACATTTTGAAACCCAGTCAATTACAATAACACTGAAAATTACTTAATACAACAGCCCTCTAGCGTTGAATTGCCGAACTTGCGTTGTGTCCGCTCGCTACTAGATGGCGCGAATTAACGAATGGGCGCTTCCGTACCGTCTTGTTCGGAACTTCAATTTTTTTTTAGTTTACCTAGTATAATAAACACAGTCAAATATATCAACCAGTATATTATGTATATGATAAGTTAGAATAAACGATTTAAAAAGACAAGAGAAAAAAAAAATTGACTAAAACAAAACAAAAAAGGTTAATATTTATAAAAATACAATAAAAAATCTCAGAATAACTCAGTTGTAAAAAATAACCACAGAATAATGCGAACAGAAACAATAAAAACGTCCTTATTCAAACTTCGTAGCAAGTGCTACGGCGTAGGCATTCGAGCGAGACACTTGAAGAGTTTCATCTTGCGTTAAAGTTGTAGGGCTACGAAATGGCTACGAGTAATAAAATGTGTTTCCATATTTAGCTTAAGTTAGTAATTTCGTAAATAATTTTGAGTATTAAGTTTCTATTTGTTTATAATTATGACTTTATTTATGTTTCACACACGTGTTTGTTCAGTATCGTATTATTACAATTTACAAACAGTAAACGTTTCCGGTTTGCTAACGATTTGTTGTGGTTCAAGGTTATAGTTATTTTATTTAATACATTGTTTTCATAAGTAAATTTAATGTTGTGAGTTTATTTTTGGTTTCATGTTAGGCGTGATTATGAAATAAAAGCATACAGACTGGGAATAAAGTTCTTGGCAAATCAAATATGAAAATAAATAAATTATAAACGGTATATAAAAAGTACAAGGTAATAATAACAATAGACAAGAGATGTATGCATTATCATATCACCAGTCTTTGGATGAGTAATGATTTCAATGTTGCACCTCGATCGTACGAACGAACCAATTTGGAGCTTTGGTGTGTTTTTGATAATTCTTCAGATATTACAATCAAGCACATTCCATGTTTAAAAAGAGTCCTTTCTTTTTCAAAGTGTTCGTAGCAAAACCATTTAATAAACATTGGTCTTTTGTCCTTGAAGCAGAGTGCAACATTACGCTGAAAAGTTCAGCTCCAAACAAGTACACGTAGATAGCATGTATATGTCTACCTCCCTCTCCAATAGCATAATTGAAGTTCACGTAAATATCGCGTGTGCGTGTGTGAGTGCTGCATATAATACGTCGTGTTCTAGACACACAGACCTAGGTCTCAGTGCGAGTGCACCGAGCTATGTTAGGGTAGGTCGTGTCCATACTACGTGAATTTTCTGTGTTCGTATTAGATTTGAAATGTAAAGAATTTGTTATTACGTTTTGATTGCTAGTGTATGCATTTTAAGGGTGACTGGCTGGATGCTCGCTGCATAATGTCATTCTTGTTGTTTGTTTTAAATTTGCCTTAATTTAGAGTTATATAATTTCATATATTGAGTAGGTTATGAAAAAACATCTTATTGTATTGTAACCGCATCGCAACCGCTTGTCAACACGTTATGTGCGTCTGTTATGAGAAAGGTACCCGTGAAAAACTATATTAGTAACGCTTCAACTACAATATTTTTATTAAGTCAATTACTCAGTAAAAGAATAAGGTTTCCACGGAACTTAATAATAAACGAATTATTGTTTTAATTTTTTTCAATGAATTTCATATTTAAGAGAAAGATATCTAACAACAAATTATATTATAAACTTAGTTTTATTCCAAACGAAACCACACATCCGAAGCCACATAGTTTTTCCATTGAGCATTTGGAACCAATTTCCCGATTACTAATGTCACTTCTACTTACCACATCATAAATAATTTGAATAAAAACCAAAGACTGAATTAATAAAATGTCCTCCTCGTATTAAGCAACTTGTATTGGTGGTAAACAAATACTGCAGTACGTATCGCGTATAGATATTGTCAACGGTGCATTACATAGACAAGGCGGCGCGTCGGTGTGCGTGCGGGCCTGTCCGGACATCTACCTATCTAGATAGCTAGATATCTAGATGTGGGTGCATCGGTGCAGTGTTGGCGTAGGTCCTGGGGGGTAGGTCGGGTAGCTCGCACCCCCAATCCCCCGCACTGGCAATAACTACCATCACGTAATCAAACGCTCCGAGTGGGATGCGCCTGCTATGGGACTCTAGTTTATTTTTCACTATAATGAGTGTTTGTTGTTCATTCGTTGTGCAACGTATTTAATTTCATATGGCAGTTTGTTTGCTGAAATATTGTCAATATTGTATTGTGAAGATCGGCATGGAATTAAGTTGAACTATTTAGAATTAACGTCTGTATCGCTGTATTTCTTATTGAATCTTATTTTCAGTTCATTTCTCATGTTTATTTTAAGAATAAAACAAAATTAAGTCTTTTACCACTTTACTGAACTTAGAATAATAATCTCTGCAAGATTGAAGGTGTGTACAATCATGAAGCCAACTTCACTCAGTTGCTAAGGGTAGGTCCAAACTATTATCTATCCAGCTTGGATTGCTCTGATTCTCTCTAGAGAGGGTTCTATCCTTGAATATTTAATTTAGAAGGATTCCTCTACCTTTAAGTAAGTGAATGAGATTTTGTGATTACTGAAAATTGTATTATAAACATAATTTTGTTTTTAAATCAACACTGTACAATGCAATTTATTTGAATATTTATTCACAATTGTTACGTTTACGTGAATCACGACGTATACGGGAAGAAAAGACGATGCTACAAATGAATTCAACTGCTTACATTCGAATTTGGGATTCGATTCGTGTATGCATAAATAATTTATTTTTGAATAATTTCTCACTAAAAATAGTACAGGAAAGACGATACATTTCTTTGAGGAATTTTAAGTTGTCCTTCCAAATATGGTAATCAACAGAAAAATAATGGTTTACTATACGTATCCCTTATGAACGTACGAACTTAGATTTTATTTTAATAAATCTATGTGTATATACCGCTTTTCCAACTTAAAATGATTTCCGCGTAGTCTCACTAATTAACATTAAAACAATATGAATGTAAAATTATGTTCCAAAACAACCTCCACCAACAGTCAATCAAAACGTGGAATCAATACCGACTATACATCGTAATTGTTATGTAACCCAGCATCAATGTTTATTTACCAATACGTATGTCGTTGCAGGTCGTCGACCCCGGCTCCTGATCGGGAAATTTCGGCGGTGTCCGCACTTTAGAAGGGGATAGACTTATGCAGGGTACCGAGGGTGCGAGTGTAGATCCTGGGAGGGTAGAGACCTTGAGCTGGCAAAATCAAGGGTAAGGTGGTGAGGTAGTGTGCGTGAGTCCTCGGAACCGGCTTTGTGTTTGTGCATCGATAACTATACAGACGTAGATGTATAGCTAATAATATATTCAGCATACACACAGAAAGAAGTCGGTACTTATGTGTGTATATATATTTGCAAGTCGTCTCCTGTCCAGTGAACCTTGAGAATAAGAAAATGTTAAGCAGTCTTGTCTGAGTATAAAGTGCTGACTCAGACTACCTATACTTTTTAAATGTTATGAGTTCGAGTTAGAATGCAAGTGCTTTGACACTTCTTCAGTCAAGTATGTAGATTGTTGCACCAAGTATGTATATAAATACGAAATTTTTTGATTAAAATAGAAATAAAAACTTTTTCTTCGTTATTTGACCCCTGACTTGACTTTGTCTGTCTGTGCATTTGTTTGAAATTTTGGATATTAAAGAAAGTAATGTACAACAAAATTCCACAACAAATAGCTTATTTATAAAGATAATGTCTCGAAGTAATGCAGAATACTTGGAACGCAGCTACTTTACTTATTATGACATCAGCTAAAAATAATTAGGAATACACTCAGTCATTAATTTGAAAAAAGAGGTGTGTGCGTTATAGATTTTTCCATAATAGGCATTCATGCGATTTTTTGTAAAAAATATTAAAACTATTGCAAAAAACTTCAATAAAAACGTCAATATATCAAGAAAGCCCACGTAGGTAAACGTACTCCTCTAGAAAAGGACGTATAAATCACAAGGATTAAAATTACAAACATGATGCAATTCAATTAACCGATCAAACCGTAAAGCGGCCATAAAAATAAAAACGCATGTCAACAAGCAACAACTACGACCACGTGCTCTACCCAAAATAGACGCGCACGCACACTCGCGCGCGCCCGCACGCACACTCCACACGCACACACGCGCGTACCACGCGGCCCACCAAGGCCCGCGGAAAAATCAATATTTTGAGCAAAACTACTTCCCTTAACGCAGCTGTGTGCGTCGGTTACCTCCCCATATCCGAACGCTAAAAGTTCTATCGCCGATTTAGAGAACAAACTGAATCATACCTTATCTGTTACGAAACAAAGTGTTATTTCCCCTATTAAGAGCGGGGGTAGTTAGATCGTGAGGGTATGAAGGTAGTGCCGTCCCGCTCCAATCAATCGGATGACTCTGTCGCGCGGCCGCGTGGCGCCGGCCGACGACCCCGGCCCGGTCGTTACCCCGCGACAGTTGCACCCTGCTACCCCGTACCGGCAAGTACGCACCCTTGTTCTTGCCGAATCTTGGACCCACGCCTCGCGTCGACGACGCTGACATTGACTCGACGAACGGTTCAACGACCTCCGTTAACGCTTCCGCCTTCCGGTGTGTGCTCTATCGAAATTCTAAATAATGTTCTTAAAGTGGAAATTTATTTTTATTACACCATATAAATTTCATGAACACACTTAACGCAGAAACTTGATAGCTATACAAATAATACAATAAAATAACGATCTTCAAGTTTTATAAACTTCTCATGAGTCATCGTGTTTCACCTGACTTGGGGAGCCCTTATACGAGTCTCGGAGAAACAAACGTAACTCATGTGTTGACATGAGATTTCCTTTATTGACTCGAACGTCTCCAACGTGTTTGGTGAAACGTATGCATTCGTTAGTTTACGAAAATAAATCTAGACTATGACCGTACTTGTAGGTATTACTCGTAGTATATCATTTTATTACAACTTACTATAAGCACAAGATAGAAAAATAAAGATAATTTTGTACAAATCCTAATGTTTACAATGGATCCAGTGACTCACGTCGAATTAAGACCAATAAAAATAAAACACAATCAGTTACTCAATGAATGAAAATGAATGACCGTCCATGCGTGTGGGCACCAGGGCAAACAGACGCTAATGCAATGAAACCACCACACAAATCATTCCATATTCAAAACGAATTAGGCGCAAAGGAACGCTGGAATCTGACACCAAATAAAAGATTAAAACAAAAAAGTATTAAACAAATGTGCAATCTTCGCCCAGTCTGGCAGAAATTAAAAAGAAAAGGATTCCAGTGCACCTTCCCGAAATTAACGAAGTGACTAAGTGAGCATTTGGGATGCGCTTACGCATCCTTTTAGTACGAATTATTTTTGACCAAGACGAGAGATTTTTGCTGTGGATATGGTCTTTCGTCGAGTGCATTAAAAGTGAAGTTAATGTAAAACGTGTAAATTAAAAGCACAATGCAATTTTAATACCGTGAGATATTTTATGTTGAATTATTAAAGTTTGGAGGGAAATTAAAAGTGTTTTTAACAAGCATTTAACTTTTGAAGCACGACAACGTAGTTAGTGAAGTTCAAAAGATATTCTACAGAAGAGTGGGCGATAGACGAAAGACCAAGTAGATATGCCTATCGTCCTTTTTTGCCAACTCTTAAAGTGCGCATACTTAGGTTTTAGGTTCGTGGGTGAAAAGGATCGTTAAAGCCGATAAGTACGCGTGTTTGCACGTACTTCTATCTCCCATTAAGAGGTGCAAAAATAATATCCATGTCCAGCATTTTTTACCTTTTAAAAAGTGAAAATTGTTCCTTGTAACTTTTCTATTGCTCACCTGGCATACAGATGGAATTTTGTAGTCTGCAGCATTGAGATTAAAATGGAGATTGCATTTTAAATTATTATTGTGGCTAGTTTCAATATGCAGTATCACATTTTTTATAATCTTTTTTCATGTTAATTTAATCAGGGGACTTTTATAATGCACCCCTCATTGACGTGAGAGGAGTGGATGTTAGCCAGACTCTATTATAAAATTTTAAAAGAAATAACGTGTTTTTAAATAATAGTTCTTCATTGTGTGTTTATGAATATATTTAATAAAAGGCTCATCCCTCCATTTGTTCAAGAAAAAGCTGGAAATTAACAAACAGTACAAAATTCATGGAGTATATAATGAAAGAAAAACGTAAAAGAAGATATCCGCATTAACATTGTTGGCGTTGTTTACGAATCATTTCGCGGTATTGAAAGATAAACTTTTACGCGCCTTTCTAAATATATTTGTCAAACGGCGCGACGCGTGCGCAGCACGTTAAGCTGGCGTCAGCTTTAATTGGCTTTAAATTTCTTCAATAAATCTCTTCCCGGACACCGTTAGAATGTCCGGGGATTTGAAATTTTTATCGGATTTTCCGGGATCATTTCTTTTAACATTTCCCTGCTCTTCCGCCGGTTAGTTGCGTAAGTTAACAGAATCAATCAATGAAACGACATAACATGGACTGAGTTTTGTGTAACAAATACTTTTCCTTATCTTATGTAATTATACTCATTATGACATAAATAAAATTACAGTTATAACTTATAACTACGGAGAAGATATAAAGGTTATAACCAATTAATTGCGAAAAGATACAGAAGACAGAAAGCCGTTTTCCTTCTCCTTTTCGGAGCTGTTTAGTTTAGTTTTTTTTTTGATATTTTAGAACTTCTAACATACAACGTACATAGTTACATCATGCACTTAACGCTGAGCTAGACAGATCGACATCGTATTATTATCTTGTTAACTTAGTACGAAATTCCCCATTAACACCTAGGCAGCGCAAGAGTGCAAGCCATTGCATAATTCTCTTCCGTGATCTAGATCAGAGAGTCGGCTCGCGGTGAAAGAGGCGGTTTAACGTGTGTGCTGTAATAATCCCTAATATATGTACTGTTTACTGCGAACACTCGTAAAGCTGGGTTCTGACTTGTAATAGTTTTGCTTTAGTTATCGTATTGCCGGCAAGCATATTTCTGGTTTGAATTTAGCTATAGGATACTAGAAGGCGAATTCTACTAATTAAAAACGTGTAAAATTGTATCAGTTAAGACTTAGATTAGATTGCAGTCGTTCCTAAACGTTAATAGAATTGTCCTCCCTGAATTATGCTGATCATAGGATACGTTTCTTTGCGATCACCTCTTTACGAAGCCTTAGTAACTGAATTTCTTGCCCGTGAGGAAAATAAGACTACTGTTGCAACGGCGTCCACATTTCTTCATTAATTCGACGTTTGATATACAGCTGCTCTGTAGCGATAAATGACGCAAGTCAAGTGTGATCCCAGCCTTATGAATCGTTTAATATGGAGCTACTAAATATTGGTTAATGTTCGTGACAAGTAATGTGGACAGTTTTGAAAATTATCTATTATTTATTGGAACTAGTTACTGGAGATAACTGGGAGCTTATGTATAACTACCTACATACTAACTTGCCAGGATTTACCGTGAAATGGTAATGTAAAATGCTTATGTTGAAATTTTAGTTTTGCTTGGAAGAAGTTTCGAAATGAGATGAAAACATTCTTCTATGTATAAAGTGGACCGGAGGCAGAGGTGCACCTATGTACACCAACAGTTCGCCGGTATGTTTTGGGTCCCATGTAATAGGGGGCGAGGCTATTGCCATTAACCGGGCACAAATCCTAACTCCGAGCTGCTACTGAGAATTTCATAGAAAAATCCAATAACACTGTTTGCTCGTTCTGGGAATCGAACCCAAGACCTCTAGCGTAGCAGTCGCGCTTAGAACGTGTAGGCTAACGAGGCAGTTACCCTATTGTATTACAAATATTGAAAGGTGAATTCACGTTAAAGATCTGAACATTCATATTGTTTAAAAGAATGGTCGATGTTGTTTGATAGTGATTCAGATAATACGACAACAACTTTAAAATTTTGATCGACCTCCCCAATGTATTTGTTTTGCGAAATAATTTAACATGGCAATTTTGTGCCTAAAATAAGAAAAAAAAATATAGCACGCTATTCGATTTTTAAACTCTTTTTTATACTGTCACAATATTATTGATGTCTATCGTATGGTAACAAATTGCAATTGATTGTATGTATCAGTTCCTTTTTTCTTTTCTCAGCTACATATAACAGCATACAGGTTAAGTACGGTAACTCAAAGTGTCCTCCCTCGATCAATCATGTTCATCTTAAGCTCGTAACCAGCGGGTGTTGCCAGTGGTTACACCATTTACAAAGCGAGGGGTCGAGTGCTGCCTCTATATTGCTCTTTCATTAATCTTTGTTACTTTCGCTACTGAAGTGGCTTACGGAAGTTTTAGAGGTTAGTTCAGTAGGCAATCTATAAAATTGTATCCGAAAAGCCAAAGAAAAGTTACTGATTCATGTGATACAGTGGTATGGGATATTCTACTAACGCCATCTAGTATCAAAAAGTCCAACTTATGTTTTTTATTCCTGCCTTTTTTTAGATCTAAAACGCAGCTTTGCCGGTTATGAGATTTATACCTTAATGTACCTGTATGCCAATATCTATCCAAGCGTGAAAATTCCGACAACGTTCCCCGAAATCGTTCAACGTATTCATAGGGAAAGCCAATATTATACAAGCGGATGTCTTTAACCTTTAATGTATAAACAAGCAATATTAGTTAAGGTGATTCATCGGAAATCTTCTTTAGGGATTGCAACTATTGCAGCGGGTGTAATTAAACAGTTACAAACATGAAGGTTTTAAGTAATAAGGACGAATATAGAATTACGTTCGCGTGTCTGCCGATGGCATAAGATCAATGGCAGTCTCTTCCAAGATTTCTGAAGTTTCGTAAAAGGTAACGTGTCGTGGAGTTTACGTAATAAATTACATGTCGGAAACGTTTTTGATATATGATTTATTAGGTTACGTTTTTATGATTATTACTATTCCTGTTTTATTATTTTTTAATAATATTGATTCAGGGTATATTGAGAGTTATCTTGATTACCAGCTCGAATGTTCAATTAAAAATGCTGTCCATCCTTCACGTAGTGAGGTACAGAAAAATAATGTTCACAAGAAACTAATCTTAGTTCATATTAATATGGGCTTGACTCTTAATGCAGCATTTATCTAAGATCTATGAGATATATGTAGTAGGTGGCGGCGAACATAAATAAACGCATCACGAGATGCACCGCGCTAGATTCTGTAACAGCTGTGTGTTCAGGCAAGCCCGCTCGGGGTCAATGCCCACCCGTATTTTCAACATGTGCCGACGTTTTCCGCGTTCCACGGAAAGCGCTCGCTTGTCATTTCTTCGGGAACCTCCGCTACGTTTCGGGAGTCTTCGGGTTTCAGCTCTTCTTAGTTTCGTAAACGAGGGAATAATGGCCGCTCGAAATATAAAGTGTTTCTTTTTAAGTCTCCTACTATTTTGTGTGCTCATCAAATTGCTTCTAGTCGAGCATAACAACGGTTCAGCGTAATGGCTTGTTTATGCAATGTGGTATGGTGGTATTGGCCGGTGCAGCATCCTACAGTTTGTGTTTCTTGGAAAGAATAGATACTGCAGACTATGAGGTTTTAATGGTACCTACATAGGAAAATGTTTAACGGCTATGGTATCCAAAAATGAAACTATACATATTTTTTACGAATATTTCGCAAGAAATTAATACAAATTCAATTGCTTAATTCAATCTCTTCCACCGATCATTCAAACGACACTTAGCCGTTCGCCTATAAAAACTTAAACATTAATTGCTCGTCGACCTTTAGCACCATTTGTAATGGCAATAATGTATGTATCTATAACACTAGTTCACTGCAATGTGGACACCTAGTCAGTTTAAACACACAGTGGTCAAAAACAAAAATATTATCAGTTGTGACTGAGTGTTTATATAACAGTGTCTGGGACCACCGGGCGGTGACATTGGACACGCTGTGCCATCATTAACACCTTATATTATGCCAAGGTCTTGTTTTAAGAAGGTATTTGATTAACTGTGACTTTGTGTGCGCGCTTGTTTGTGATCGGTTTGAGAGTTTAGTTTTAATTTAGTGTAGGTCATTTTAATGATTGACGTTTAAGAAGTGGGATGTATAATCGATAAATACATTTGTATCGCGGTACACTTACGTAGGTTTATAAGAAAGATCTGATGCTTAGGATTTTGGATCGTTTTGTGTAAATATCTCTAGATGTATCTGTACATCGGTCCCTGGCCACAGTGTATCAATGATTGATTACAGGCAACGATCGATACATAGATTTTTTTTTTTTTGGTGGTTGGGAAATCATCAAATAACTTCTCCCGCCCTGGGCGGGGCGGGAGGGAGTGTCAGACTTTTACTGACTAAAACCCACCCATGTTCTTTCTTGTGCCCTTTGCGTTCCGGGGGCGCGGTATCTCTTACGAACAACCCGCAGCTCGATACATAGATTGTGGAAAGCGTTCGTTAATAAGAATTTATAGATAATAGACCAAATGTTCTAAAGTTCATAACTGGTAAAAGTGACGTTCAAAAGTGCCTTTTAATGGTCTAATTGAAATAAATGATTTGACTTTGAGTTTAGTTAACTTCGAAGAACAAATGAATAATGCATCTTCCTAAGATCCCTTGCTGTTACTATTACTACGAAATGTATGAAAGTACAAAAAATTAAAAATATCTCCAGACCATCAGTCATGTTAATCACATATCTTGAATCGTTAGTACGTACATGGGAAATATTAATAACTAATTTCCTTACTTATTTCCTATGCAGCGACAGGCAGCAAGTAACCAAAAGCTATAAAATTATGTGCATCATGAATGAATAAAAGTTCTGAGAAGAAGGGCTATTCCATGTATTATAATTAATCTATTAATGAAATAGGCGCTCAGCATTTAAGAAATCCTAACCATAACAAGTACAGTAAGATAATCATTATTAAACATGTACTTTTCATTAGGCCTCCCATGTCTACTACGACATGTTCTAAATGTGCATCGCTGTAAACTATTTGTCCAGCTATCTATTAAACTGTGTTTTATAAAGAGTCTTAGTCATATTTCGGTTCATGAGTGAAGCCTAATTAAGCTTGGTTAAATGTTGTACATACCGAGTTCCCTTATTCTAGAAAAAGGGCACTAATATTGGAGTTTGATGGTTTTAAAGTACATAATTATTTTGCACTTAACTTATTTGACGGGAAACTGACAAACCAAACTAGCACTTCTTTAAGCTACAAAAGTGTATCGACTTAATGCTTTTGTATCACTACTTTTAAATCATATTCACCATCTTACGCGTTAGTATAGTGAACACATTAGGAAAGCTCATGGAAGCTTAGGGCAACATTCCACGACGAAATAAATTTATTAATTCTGATTATTTATTATTTATTGATGTGGATAAGAAAATTATTTTTATAAATGCAATTCAAAAACAATACTAGTCGTGTTACAAAACCGTTGAACCATGACTATCTTCGACTTCAAGATTAGCTATTCTGAAATACGATGTCGTTCAGCCAAGGTTACACAATCTTACTGTAGTATACTACATAGGTATCTGTTTATTTGACGTTTATTACGTAGAGCTGCCCTTGAATGTTTGAACTCATTACGAGTATCGCGCGAATCCGCACGATAACGGTAAAATATGTATTTGGCAGCTGTTGTCTTTTTGTTTTGTAGCGGACTAAATTACCTTAACTGAATACTGGTCGTTATTATGTTTAAAGTTTTACCACTTTTAAAAATAAAAGTTAATTTAAGAATTGAAAAACGTGGAAATATACAAAAACTTTACTACTATCCTACGAGAAGTTCTTTGGGCTATAAATAACTTAATTGTCTAAAATTTTTAAAATAAATTGAATTTAGACAGTTATATTTTTTTTTGTCTTGTGTACCTTTGCTGATAAATAATATTCACTGTTTGAGTTTCTTAAAGGGAACTCAAACAGTGAATTTGCTATTACAGTAGGCTTTATTTTAATAAGTTTAACTAAATAGTTCAGAACAGATCATCTTCTTCTAAGCAACTGTACATTCGTTTGTTTTCACAAAATAAAAATGTACTTAATAAATATTAAAACATTTAACTGTTCAAAGAATACTTTTAGTTATTTACTTTAGGTATCGTTATGTAGATTGGGTTGTACGATACATTATTATAATATTGCCAACTTAATAAATATGTACATACACAGTCAAATGCGAAATTATAATGACACATAAACAATGCAGATACTTATTTGAATAAGAACAAACACAACTCCCATAGTTATTCGAATATTCCTGGAAAAGCAGCACATGTTATCAACGATTATTACAACTCGTAATGATCGTTGATAGCATGTGTTGCCTTTTGTAATTACCAAACAAAACATTTTTACTTTGATTGGCCGAAGGTAATAAAAGCCAATCAATCTCAATCGTCAAGGGCGTGCGTGGACAATGGCCGACTCAATTACATTCAGTTGCATTCGCACAGATGCTCAGTGTTTATGGTTTCGTAACTCCGATGGTTGGCATGCGTGAGTCATGGCCGGCCAAGTTCATTGTCGTCCGCCCGAACTTGAACCCGCTGACGGCATGACAATTACTACACTACAAGATATGGAACATACCGTAATATAGCGATGCAGCTACTATTTATAGCCGAACTGTGAAAACGATTTTATGTGAAAAGGTATGAATGAGAATGGTGATATGAAGGAATGAGGAAAGCTATTTTCGGACTAATGACGACCTCGCGAAATTCCATATTATTCTTATTGCAACATGTGTTTTGAAATAAACATAAAACTTCATCATTACCCACTAAAAGTTTTCAAAACAAAACACATCCATTTAAGAGGGCACCAAACCAAATTTGGAAAAACCGTAGGCCCCTACAGTTCCACAGTAAAGGGTATTCGTCACCACGCAAGAAACCTTTCATAGTTTGGAGTAGGAATTGTAACCGGACGGAGATAGGTAAAAGAACTGAACTCTCTCTTTGATAGCATCGCTTGTACACAGCTGGAGGTATAGCACCAGGCCAGGCATGTTATTGATAAGGTTGGTAAACACCGAGTCCACAATGGTCGCTGTATGCACAGTGTACGTGACAATGACTCCGCAGGGACCGTCTCCAGATATCAAACGTTACACATGTTCAGATAAACGTCCAATCACACCGATGTTTACACGCTAATATGAAAATATTACCACTACATGACTACATATAACGTTACGTGTCACTTATATTGAGACTGTACAGCGAACCGTATTGTTATGAATACATGTACATTTTTATTATGACTATTTGAATAGAAGTTTCACAATGTAATCGAATTAAATCTTTATTGTAGATACATATTACTGTATCAGGTACAACAAGTTATAACTATGTATATTTATGAAGTATAGTTCCACAAGACACGTACGATTGATTTTACAATAATAGAAATAAATGTCGACGGACAATCGAAGACAAAATACTTATTTAACTACAGTTTTAAATACCGCTGTGTGTGATAATATGTATATATTGTTGACAGTGGTTGTTTGCATAATTATCCTCAATGTCATCAGGGAAGTGACGCAAATGTCCATGAACCTGATGACTTTGTTTCAAGATCAGCGCATGTTTATAGTTTTAAATTGTTTTTGTTTGTTTTGTTTGTTTTTTAAAAAAACGTTGCCCCACACTAGGAATTTCTCCTGTGTCGTGGGTGCGTTTACAAACATATAAACTCACATACACAAACAGCCAGACCCGAAACAACTATCTGTAGGCCATACAAATATTTGTTCCGTGCGGGAATCGAACCCGCGACACGCAGCGCAGCAGCCAATCGCTCAGCCACTGCGCCAAACGTGCCGTCCAAAATATACAAACGTTAATATACAAACAACTTTCAGTTCAAATACTGTTTCACTGTGAGTTGTAATATTTATTTGTCTGAAGAATTGAATTCGCTGACACAATGCCATGTAGGTAGTATTACATAGAGAGAACTCCAAGAACAGCTTCCAAATATTGTATTTGAATGTGCAGACATGTATCATAAAGTGTTCGTTCTAGAAAAGAGCAGAAAATATTGGATATTATTTGTTCCACGTGAAAATGACAGCACGACCTTTATCAATTTTCGATTACATTGAACCATGAGATTAAATTTTATAAGTTAGGTACTACCCAGTTACAATTTATCGGTTCTACTACTATTTGCTCGAGAACAGTAATATTCAAGTTAGAAAATAAATAAAGTTATCTTTATCTTTGTCTATATTTAAACGCAAAACTTTAATCAAGACCTTCGGGTCTATGGCACGCCCGATAAATTCTACAACCAGAAATTATTAATCATTGTCTTTGTTCCTATTGTTTTAATTATTATTTGTATTAATGAGTAACCCGGCTGTGTATACCAGGCGCAGGAGTCGTCACCGAGCCAATGACCTCGCGATAAATTAGAGGAAAAGAATTTACGATAAGTACTCACCAATGATGACGTCACTTTCAATGTCAACGTCAAATCGGAATGTTAATGTCATTGGTGCAGTAGAATTAATTATAGATTTACAAAATGTATAATTTCTTTGAGATTTAGCGATGGATTGAGTATAACTAAATATTTTGTGAAATAAAAACGATGAAATTAGATAATATACAAAATTATGATATTAGCCACAAACACAAATAAGCAATATAAGAAATACAAATTTAATTAAGCAGAACACAATACTTTTTACCTAAATGTATCTAATAACTTGACCGTTACAACCCAAAACATGACATAACGGAAACAATTCTATTAATAACATTAGCACCTAACTATGGACGAAATACAAGCGCCAAAACTGAAAACCGATAAAGCATTGAAAGACTAATCTATTAAAAATATGTAATTACCTGGGTCTCGTAACAGTGAGTCAATCGGCAGTAGTGCAACAACGATAGAATTAATGAGCGGGATCTCTGAGAGTGGACCAGTACAATAAATAAACGCACACGATAATATTCGGAGTTCACTTGCGGCCGTCCGTGGGGCCAACGACCGTCCTTAGCACAGCTGCGCGGTCCTCACAGACGTATGTCTATCTCTTTCCCGCGGATACTGCGCGCTACCGTACCGATTTCCATATTATTCAAATCAATTAAACACTTCGGTTGTGCTTGTGAACGAATTTTTATACGGCATCTATGTGTTGACTGAATGATTTATTTATGAAACAACCGATTAATGTAGCGGTTGTTTACACACTGATTTGTAACTGAAGTTCACTGAAAAGGTAGTTTCAGTTCAGTCAGTTTAGAAGAATAGTATGTTGGGTTCTGTTTTACTATTATTTAACTAGACAGTGTTGTGTAATATGTCTTCGTAATGTTTGATACTTACATTGGATAATAATTAGGTAAATAAATAAATATGCTAATATTGTCGATTGCTATTCATTGAAAATACCTTTAACTTTGATATTCATTGGGTCAGGAGCTGTCGTGCGGCCAGTGACAGCCTCTAATTACCCACTTAATAAAACGACATACAAGATTCTGAATTATTATACAAATAAATTATCTTCTTAGTCATGAACTAACGAATAATCTAGGTTGTCTAAAGGCGTCGAAGAAGCAAACACTGTTCATATTTAAAATACGCGAACGACGCATCATTGTTTTAGAAATAGCCACGGCGGAACTCCGGGAACTATCATTGCCTCCTACGTCATCCGAAGGCTTTAAGTCGTACATAATAATAAATTCAGTTACCTGTTCCATATACAGGGGCATAGCCAAATCTGTTGTGGGTTAAAAGAAATAATGATATTATAATAAATAGCGCTGAAAACGGGAAATAATGTTGGTCGTGTGAACGCACCTGGCGCGAGCCGATGAACCCGAGGCCGGGCGGCGCTCCCGTGACGTCGTCGTCTCGCAACCGTCTACGCTGACGTGTCATCGCACCTACGCAACCACTCTACTATATGACCATTCAGGGCCAATGATTCTTGTTCCGGATACCGGTCGAAGCTAAGTGTTTCCCTCACACCTAGTTCCTGAAGCCAACTATCACGTCAACCTCTACAAATAGCTCAGTCTCATCCCTTCTCTTTGACAAAAAAACTCAATCAAAACAAATCAAACAAGTGAATCAAAACTTATCTATGAGTACAGCACTATGAATAACGTCTGCATGTTTTATTCTCCTTATTAATTTCCGTTTCTGTTTTCTTACTTCGTATAACTTGCATTAGGACGAAGTTGTTTTTCACATGTAGGTATCTCCTACAAAAGCCTTATATCTCCCGGGAACAATCCGTGACTGTATTTCTATAGTTCAGGCATGGAGTTTCCGGGTGGTATCTCGTTTCATTTTATTAAATTCTCTAAAGGCTCTCTGCCGACCCTTTGCGTGTTACACTCATGAACCGAACAAGCCTTTTCAAAGACCGGGATGCTACTTCTGAGGATTATTCGTTAAAGAGAGACAAATAATACCTACCTGAGGTGATCACTGCTCCGTGTTGAATATAAAAAAATATTAAAACAATAGATGAAAATGGTCAAAAAATGGTCATAATTTGAACAGAATTTACTATATATTTAGTTTACCTATGAAAAGTTTTGAATTGGGGTGCTCTTCAGACCGGAAGCAAACATTAAGTATAAAAGGTTAATGAAATACCGCAAAGCTTAAACAAAATAGTTAATTCAGTATTGGTAGATAATAATTAATAAAATGTACATTATATTATCAGACAGACAAGTTGTATTTAAGTTTTCTATGATCAGTATGCATTATAATGAACGACAAATATGTATGAGACTGTCAACTGTTAATATGAATACATTGTGAGATAAATATGTAAAAGGAAATTATGTGGATTCGTTAGAAAGCTGATGAATAACCTAAACCTGCCCATGATCGAACTTTGATGTCAAAAAATGCGTCATGCATGAATCCTATGAGTCAGCAATAAATGATTCGGACCACGAAATCGTTTTTCGCACATTATCTAGCAATCAGAAGTTTCCATGCACATAAACCTGGCTGCATCGTCATGCCTAAGTCCCTTTCATCACGTTCTCATAGAAGCAAAACTATTCCAGCGATTTTAATATGACCACATGACATTACTATCGTTCTCGTACAAGGATCAACTTTCTTCATAATGTTCTTTGTCAGTAATGCATGTCCTGCTGTATCGCGACATGTAATGCATTTCCAAGCATCAAATGGTTGACACTAAGCTTGCTGCCTGATCCAGCCTTAAGGTCGCTCCATACGTGTTCAGACGTATACGGAGCGAGACCGCAACAAATACGTGAACTGTTTATTTGGTAAAAAGTTCTGTTTGGTAACAATATTTAGTGTGTGGAGACCTTGCAATGATGTGGGAAGGATTTTATGAAATGAGTCAAGATCAGCGATCGTTTTTAATTGATAATGAACGTCAAGTCTAATTAATAAAAATTAAATTATTAGTAATGATTTGTATAGCTTATTTAGCACAGCTAGTTAGTATAGTTCCTGTTTACCACTGTACCAAAGCCTTGGAATTTGGCAATGTCTTAGAATCATGGGGACAGCAGAAAAGGTATAAGAAAACAGGCTAAGCAGTCCTTTGAGCACCGTAACTGCCTAGTTTCACTCGGCAACATCCAGTACATCGAGGCAGTCTAATCTGTAAATCCTGTGATCCGTATCTGCGCTGAGTCGGAAGCCTAATATATTGCCTTTAAGTTGAATATATTTACGAGCGCTCGCGTCGCTACATTGTCGCCGTTACATGCGTGTACTACTTTATAGGACAAGTGAAATTAACAGATGAAATCTTTGTTTGGTATGGGATTCTAAAGTTGGACTTTCTTCGAGAGCGAACTATTCTTCGAATTTAAGAAAATTCTATTAATTCATTATCATTTTATTTGTGATTTTAATCGATATCTAAGTTCAAAAACTACGCAATAAATTTCTTTTCGGTAGCAATTTCTTTCAATGAAACATTAGTTCCCTCGTGCAAATACATATCTCAGACTCATAGTAACGGATCCTTACATATTTACATACATAAACTCACGCCTTTTTCCATGGTGGTAGGCAGAGACCACAGAACGCCACTTGCTACGATCCTTACATACTCCTTTCGCCTCGTCCATGTTCATACATCTAGTCATACGACCTTTCTGAAGAACCTCACCAATAAAGTCAGGGTAGGTCTCTCTAGGGCGTCCTCTCCCGGCGTTGTCACTTACATCTGCCATTTAAATCCTTTTTGTTAGTCGCCTTTCACTCCTCCTCTCAACATGACCGAACCATCTAAGCATACTCTTTTCAACATTTGTCGCTACATCCTCTTTTAATCCGCAATGTTCTCGTATAATACTTACATATTCAATTAATCACTAATAGGTGCGTCTACTTAGTTATATCATTCATTACTTAACCCGCATTCACTTAGTTCCTATTTAAATGTATACGCGGCTTGTATAAAGAACATTAGAAATTTCCCAGTGAAAGTGCAATAGGCGATACTCCTGACTCTACAAGAGAATACATATAGGGAAGTAATAAATTAATAATAGGCATTGCTATTGGAGACGGCAAGAAACAAGCGAATACTTTCCAGAGTTAATTGTTATTTAAATGATTTTCCGTATTGCAATCGTTTAGGCATTGCAGTGGTCTATAAAATCATAATAAAGCTTTATTATTATTATTGATTTGATATTCATAGGCTGGAATTAAACTATAAAAAGTTAAAACTTAATTATAATAATTTCTACAACTATTTTTGCAATACTGCTTTTTCTTTCGCAACTTTGCATCAGGGATATTCCAACCACTCCACTTGACGCTTTGGTCAAAAACCAAGTTTTGTTAAAATTTAGAGACGTGCCATTCTAACGTAGGTATCACTTCAATAAAGTATTTAAGAAAAAGTTAATAAAATATGTAATCAAGAACATAATGCAGGCATTAGATTTCTCGCGCGCACTCGCGGTATTTTCCTTCAATAAAATAATTCTGCAGTGAACATTCAAAGCGCAGCGGAGGCGGAGAAAGTGCAAGGCAAATGCGGAAGAGTCGAGTTGCACGGCTGGCCACAGTTCACACCGACGCTTTGTTGTGCCACGGTAATGAATACAGGCGATTAACGATCTCGGATGCGTGTTTGTTGTCGGTGTAACGGAATAATTAGTTTGTTTATTAATGAAACTGTGTTATCTTAAAATGTGATCGTCGGTGCGACTGTTCATTTGTTAAAGCTTTAGTTCTGAAGTGAAAGTAATAGAATTAATAGAGCCGGCTACCAATTTTATTGAGCAACTTATTTCTGTTTACTGTTTTCACAAAGTTAAACATTTCGTCATATCTTTATTAATAGCAATTTTTGTATTTGCTTAAACAATTTTATATACGTAGTTTTACTACAAAAATTTAGAAATTACGACGCAATTTTCTCATCAAGTTTCATGATAATAAAATAATAGTAATTTTCCTAAACAATGAGTTATAATATCGTGCTGAGAGTACACGGTGATGACTCGCTTCCGCCTCAGCGAGAGTGCATGACGCGACGTGACCGTTCAACGAAAGTAAAACCGTTGATGATGAGCGAATGCCTCAAGACGAGGCATGCACCGACAGTCTGTAATTAGCCTATTTACTTGATTTATTGATTCGAATAATTCGTAACTTTGAGGTAAATTTTGGAGCAGTTAAGTGCAGTTGTCTGTGGGTCTAATAAGCGGCTTACGGTTAACTTTAAGCTGACTCGACTGGATATTCGACAACTTTTGCCGAACACTAAATAGGAATTCAGTGTTCGAAATTTTGGTGGATCGCTATTTACTGACCCTAGAACATGAATGAATTTGTATGGCTGCTTTTATCCAGGATTTTGTAATAAGTAACGTTAAAATAAACACTACTAATACTATTAGTTATTGTCAAAACCTATTTATATGCAAGACTTCTAGAAGATGTTCATATAAATAGCTCTTTGACTCGCAGACTGATAAATGAGAGTCTTTGTTAGAGTGTGACTGTACCTTTCACGCTAGACTCATCGGTAGATGTTGCAACACTAGTCAGTGCAGCGACGCGAAATGCAGTTACGTATAGTAAACTAAACACTTCCGCGTGCGAGCAGGAAGCCCCGAACACTTTCCCTTTTGCCCGCGCGCAGCAGCCGACCACTCCATGCATCACTATAATCCCACTAAACCGAGAGACATCCAATGTTCCACCACTAGTCTCAACCATACCAGCCCTCCTTAACTCGGCCGACTTATAATGCAGTTAACCAACAAATGAGGTTAAGTGTTCGCTGCTTCATGATGCGTGGCAGCTGCTAAGCATTTGAATGAAGGTATCTAATCGAAGCTAAGGTTGTGATCAGACATGTAGAAAATTGACAATTAAACTAGCTCCTCTCTTCTCGCTCTACTTCCTCTGGGTTCATTGACCATTGTTGGCGAAGCTATTGTCAGGCCGCAAAATATCAAATGTTGCATTTTTATATAACAATAGAGGTTAACGGTCTAGCTTTCTAATCCAGGTTGATCAGGATATATTTTGCATGAGATATTCCATAATCCAGTTATAATTTAACCCCTTCCGTACAACTGTGGTGACTTATACATAATTCATGATAAAATAACCGGTTATGAATTGATGTATTAATGTCGTGTTCAACGTAAAAGTCACGAAAGAATAAGAAGTAAAATTGACAATAGGTACCTACCTGTTTTAGGAACGGGTTCTAAAAGAGTTTTCTAAAGTTATTAAAGCCAAAATCGCGTACCATTACCGTGGCACTACCAGGCTGACATAACACAGACGACGAGGCGCCTTCAGTTGACCTATATACCACTCGCGGACATTGACCCCATCGCACAGACTCGTGCGGTTGGCCGAATCGCAATGGGGTGGCTGACGAAATCTTTCTCTTAGCTCAGGAACATTGAGCCACTAAAATTAACTTTTTATGTTCACAGCAGGTATGATCGAGTAGGTATAATGGCGCCTAAAAATAACTGTCGCAAGAGTTCATTCGAAACTCATTATCATCATTTTTTTAACGAAGGGTTTCCTACTGTCGTTCAACATAAAAAACGGTGATTATTTGAATTAATGTTAATAACTAAATAATTACATTTTACGTTCATTTACTTGTTAGCAAAATTATTTTCGATGAACGTCCTGCATAGGCCTAAAAATGTTGAAATAATAAAAACACGAGGGCGGTAGCGATCGAACGGAGTGCAGAGTTCACGATCGGGCGGCGACCTCCTGAAAGTGGGGCGGGCCTAGTCTGGAGGCTTGCGGAACGCCATCATTTCCACAATAAATCCGTTCTGTCTCCGGCGAACCTTCGAGAAATACTCGAACGCTTCATTCAGTTTCCAATTTAGGGATATTCCTAGCACCGATAACTTTTGCCAATTATACCTGTTATCTCCGTAATATTTAGCTCAATATACACTTTTGCTTAACAGAAATGTGTAGTAGGTAATTGAACGAAAAAATACTTTCGCAAAGGGCAGAGAATTTCATTTCGCGAACGGATGTTCTGATTAAAAGGGACAAACCTAACATTTTCGGGACGAAGAAGCGATTTAGCTAAGTCCCGACTCCGAGAAATTTCATTTACAGCTTCAGAAGTAGCTTAGCAAACGACGCTCGCTTCCTCCTTGCTCTAACGACCAAGACTTACGTTGACCCAGTTAATAGAAAAGTAAAGCTCATAATAAAGTTTGCGTATCAGTGAAGTAACATTGATTGCATAGATGTGGGACATGAAAACAGAAAATTAATGGCAGTATAATAATTATGTGCTACAATAATATGTCGATAACGAGTAGAAACAATGCAGTTCGTATCGAGGGCGCGTTAGACCTTAGGAGCAGAGCGCGTCGCAGCAAATCGTTAACCTAGTATTTCTGCGACGCCTCTTATATGTAAATACTTGTTTTCTTGTAGGAATCGACTGTTACGGAATTACTTGCTGACATATTAAACCAACCTGATTGTTAAATGATCAATGATTGTTGACTTTATTACAGATAACCTAAATTAAAAAAGAGCAATTTTAACGAATCAAACTCATTGTTTATTTCAGAGATTCTAAGTTTCCCTCTACGTCATCACGCGTTTGTTACAGAACTTCTTTTGTTAAGGAAAGAACTAAAAAAGCAAAGTTTATATTGTACTCAGTTTTTCTTGTTGGCAAAGTTATTTTTGTTGCTAATTTTCTTTACAAATTATTGAATTCATTGTTTTTTCGCCCAGTTGCTTTTATACACTGTATGTTGTTTTATAAAGCATAGTAGGTACCTTTGTACCTACGCGCTTACGAAAGAGTGGGCGTAATGAAGGAGGAGTGCTCAAGAATAAACGTTGTTTATTCTCAATAACGGTGTTTAGTTTATCTGTACCTTGTCCTTTCATGATACGCCCTTGTTGTAGATCAGATCGTAACGATACCATTCTGAAAAAATTATCAGTATGTATACGAAGACTCTGGTTCAAAACTAATAATATACCTTATGCGGCCTTCCTAGTAGATAGTAAGCTATTTAAAGATCATCACTGTTAGAACCAAATAAAAATTTGAAAAGAACACGGTTTGGAGATGTTCTCAATTAGTAGATTCTCCTCCTGCCACATGCGACCCCTCATGTCCACACGTACACAATAGGACCCTCTGCCTAACCCTTCGCACAAGCACAGGTGTGACGATCCGGTAATGTTTGTGTACTTATCTCATGTTTACAGCATCTCGTCAGGTCGAGTACATTAGATGCTTTAAAATAATGGTTCAATTTCCCTCCTAGGCTGAGTAAGCAGTGCTTTGACCGAGTTTATGTGAATTTCTTATCACATAGAAAAATACATAATTTCATAGCGATAGCTATGAGTAGTAGTTGCGAGTGCGGGGAGCGTTGCTAATCTAACTGACCTATATAATGTGGCCGGTGAAAGACCTCGTAAACTACTGCCGTCAGTGCATTATTCCTGCAACAATGCACCGAGCTTCGCCACGCAATTCCATAACCTACCACTCTCACTAATAGATCTATTATCGCCCGTACCGCATGCACAGAATGCGTTGTGCGTGTATTGCTAGCCGGTAATAGTTTCGCAGAATAATTTTGTTTAGAACACATTTATAGTTTCAACTAATATCTAAAATTGAGAACGTGCAACTGAACTTAATACATTTTTAAATAATGAATTAATGTTCGCTGAATATTTTCCGCTCATCTGCGGATGAAAATGAAACGGCGAGTCTCTCTAAGCGTTAGTAAAAGTCTATTGAGGGAATTGAACCTGTAGGTTAGAAAGCTTTACTAATTTGTTCATTATTACCACCATTAAGTGTAGTGTGTTATAGCTGAACAAGTCTGTAGTGGCACCAACACCGATTGGTCTCGTTTAAACGTCGCGAAAAGTTGTAAGAAAAACCAATCCGGAACGATATATTGTTTAGTAATATTGTCACATGCAAATTAGCTGAAAGCACTTTGTAATGCATTATGTGAGTAATTATAATGATGTTGGTGGTGCCTTTTGAGAAAGTTCATATAGATACAGTGTACTAGTTGGTTTACTATAAAAAAGCTATTTTTCTATCTATGTTAGAATTAAATGAATTGCCTCGGTAGCCTAGTGGTCCTAAGCGTGACTGCTATGCTAGAGGTCTTGGGTTCGATTCCCAGGTCGAACAAAAAGTGTTATTGGGTTTCTCTATGAAATTTTCAGTAGCAGTTCGGAGTTAGGATTTGTGCCCTATTAATGGCAATAGGTTCGCCCCCTATTACATGGGACCTAAACATACCGGCGAGCTGTGAGTGTACATTGTTACACCTTTGCCTAACCCTTCGAGGAATACAGGCGTGACGGTATGTTGTTAGAATTACAGAACTCCTTCATCTACAAGCTATTAACAATTCGATATTGACCACATGACACTACATCTGATAGTGCAGTAACATCTCTTTATCATATTTAAGTTTTCACTTGTATTTTTTTAATGTATGTTACACAATACTTACAATTTACCGTAGATTTATTTAATTTTACTAAGAAAACTATTTTCAATGTGAAAACTGGCTAGGGCCTGGTTGACACTAACTGACAATTTGAGGTTATTTAGGCGTATTACCGGTATTTCTCAATGATTGACTGATATTTGCACTAGCTTATTCGCTAATTAGGTATTTTACATTCTATTTTGATGTTGCATGATATCTATCTCTGGCGACAAACTATGTATCGTCATTAGAATGAAGATTAGTTGACAGAATGACAATTGTTTTTAATAATGTTTTTTTTAATTGTTGTGTATTTTATTTATTATTGTGCAAATCCTAAAATTGAATTGTTACGAAACTAAAATCAATGTCTGATTTGAAAATATCGCCCTTTAAAATACTTAGAATCCATTAGTACTTGCTCTTCGACAATTTTTAAAGGAAAGATGACGCGTTGTAAAGTTCTGTGCCGTAAGAAGTCTCCAAAAACGCGTGCTTGCACAAATGTCTACTACAGTTTTATCTCATGTCGCCAGTTGACTGACCGTATAAGAATGTACAAATGTGCAAGTATTACATTCAATTGTTATTAATCACTGGAAGGATGCTTTACGGTAATTGAATACCAACCTTCTTTAACTAACCGCAGGTGCATTCTCATTTAAAACGAAACAATATTAGCTTAATAAACACTTGATAGAAGTGGTTTGGCTCCGTTTGCATGGTTTTAATTAAGTTTAGATACAAATTGCAGTTATAGATTTTCTGCATCTTCTGTACACGTGAGATAATGAAAATTGACAAAAATGTAGTACATAAGCGTCAAGTTTTTTCTTGTTTAAAACGCTGAACTCTTTAAAAGTGTGAGTCATTCAGTTCGTACTTGGTACACTACAATTATTGTATGTAAATAGTAACATTAACATTTTTGCGAATGAGTATGGTAAGTTGGTAACAAAACAATATACTTTTAATAGACCTGTTAGAAACTATTTACGATTTAGTATAGAGCTGGCTGTCCTGGGCATCAGGTGCATTCTATTTGCTAATTTCAAATGTCAACAAATAAGTAATGACCAAAGAGTATGAACAGGCTTTGAAAGGTATATGACATACTATTTCGATGGGCATGACATTACTTTGCGTTTCGAGAAAAAGGTAAGAAGAGGTCACAGGTACCCAAAACGTGTGAAATGACTGCACTAAAATTGAACTTTACACAAGAAACAAATATTAATAGACATGATAATGGTATTAGTATGTATGGAGGACTAAATCGCGCGCGTGCACATGTGTGGCTTTAAAAATATATTCGCGTCAGTTTGGTTAAACTGCGTAACTCGTGACGTGTTCGTACCTATGAGCTCATAGTCTTGTGTCTCACAGAACATCGTCGATCGTCGACGGTATATTGCACTGGCTCACATGATTGAGAACCAAAATACATTGTGACATTTTCTTTATTTTAAACGAGTTAACTATGGATTTTCCTTTTTTTTCTGTAGATGTTTGATTTGTGATAAACGGAAGCTGTGTGACGTTGTGTCAGTGTTTCATGAAGTTAGAATTGTATACAGAAGCTTTTTGAGACAATTTGAAATGTTTGTGGGTCACTAAATGTTTCTCCTGTATTGTAGATGCGTCTACTAACATATAAACTTACATACACAAACTTGAAAGCTATACGAATAAATATCCCGTGCGGGAATCGAAACCGCGACACGTAGCCTAGCAACCAATCACTCAGACACTGCACAAACCGTGTCGTCAATTGGGATCATTTCACAAAAAGAGCAATATCCACAACTTTTTTTTTGCATTTTGATAAAACTGGTAAGTAGATCTGTTTATTTATCATTAAGTTTGTATCCTGAGCTGGCTACATACTAAGATGTTGTCTCTAAATCGAGGTTGAAGTGCGCAACTTGGACCATTATGTATCCATTAAAAATATGCAACTAGCCATAAAACAGTCATTGTCCATGTCTTCATCTAAACTATTTATTACAACAGTTTGTAACTACTATATATTTCAGACGGATCTTTATAAGATCGGCTTTTCCATCAACCAATATAGGGGAACCTTTGAGTTTCACTGCGAATAACGGATAGGGTCGAGTGGAACAACCCGCGTGTAAAAAGGGTTTTGGCAATAAAAAATTACAGCTAGTACTTACATTTTTATTCCTATGCCACCAAGGTATCTGTTCAGCCTTTCTCCCTCATCTCGACTGGTGCTGAGTGAAGGTAAGGAGGTCTCACGGCTGTGGAGAAAATTTATAGTTCAATTTTTATATTACGTGTACAAAACTGAAAGGAGTTACGAGCGTCTGTTGTTTTTTACCAATTTACGACGGTAAAGAAAGTTCGGTTGTTTGAATTCAAGTTGTAGCGAAAGATGTTTAGGTTATATAAGAGAGATAAATATGAATTTGTTTATGTTTATTATTTTTATCTATTTTCGTCAGAAATTCTCAATACTAATTCGGTTCTTTCGACACCGCTTATAGGATATGTGGTTGACAGACCACAACATGTCGTACCTTTTAAGGCATCATATTATTATATTTTATGCACCATGGTGTAAATTCTAGGCCAAAATAGTGTTCTGTCCCTAAATTCTCCTACGTTTTGTCGAGAGTGCCGATTTTTTATTCACAAAAGAATTATTTTAAAATTAACTCGATAATTACGTTAACAGATAAAATTTGCAGTTATTTATTTGACTGTTTCTCAATTATTGTCCCAACTTTATTTTGTAAAGTTTTTGTTAAATTTGTTTTTTTTTAATTGCTTGAAATAAAATCTACTAGAAGTAACGGTTATAATGATTACCAATAATTATAAGTCTTCAACATCTCTTTTATCCAACATTAAAAATGTTGTAAAGTAATTGGGTACCTATCTGCGGAAGTGCAATTAATCACGTGGGTTAATCACACAATTACTGTTAATGTTTCGATTTAATTTGACGGTCAAGTAACCGTTCGATATATTTTAATTAAGTACGTAAATACTCTAATAGTAACTTAGGTAAAACAATAGGCAAGGTAAACTACTTAACATTCCGAAAAGTACAAATATTTTGAACTTTTCAGGCTTTTAGTTATTACGAACTTAAAACGAACTTCCATACAAAATTTCTACGCAACTAAGTAATTATTAATTTTATTAATAACGCTTGTTTTTAAACTGGTTTCAAATATTGATTAATTATTAAACACTTATTACTGAAACGTTTAAAAAAGTTTACAAAGTAACGACCTGAAGTTATCACTGCAGAAGTGTCCTCTGCAGCATTCCCAAAAAAATCCTCAGTAACAAAAATCCTCGGTAGTAAGTCACTTTCCACTATCTTACACATAAACGGTCACAATCCACTGAAAGATAGAGGCACTAGTCTGAAAAACAGAAAGATCACGTCACAAGTTCATACTAGACGTGCCATGCGTACCAGGGTAGCAGATAAACATAGAAGGTGTCGGCTACTCGGAACAATAGCAGCGCGGCGTGGAGCGACGCAAGACGACAGCAGCGAGCGCGCGGCGCGCCGGCAGAGCGGTGACTGACCGGCACACTGCCGCACCACCCCGCCTGGAGCGTTCCTCCGGGACCCTTCCGCCGGGAATCAGACCCGCAACACACGAGCCAGCGTTGCTTTCCTCACGCGACCACACTGCACATGTGTTCGCACCACTCTTTGTGCTTCATTGTCTCAACAGGTTTATGCAATATCGTCTGGATCACGCTTCAGTTCCGACCTCTCATTTCGTTTCGGACAATTTTGGCATTGCGATTAAAATTCACAGCACGTAAAATGCAATCTGACGGTATGAAAGTATGCGGATGGTAAGTATTCTCTTCATCTGTCCGAATCTCATGTGCAGCGCACGGTCGTTGACATAAGTGTTCATTTGTTTTTCTTATAATATC
Source organism: Caradrina kadenii (assembly GCA_947462355.1). NCBI lineage: Eukaryota > Metazoa > Arthropoda > Insecta > Lepidoptera > Noctuidae > Caradrina > Caradrina kadenii. The sequence goes on from OX381674.1 coordinate 5,188,154, forward strand.
GAGAAAATCATTGAGTTTGCTTTCTGTATTATCATACAATATGTAAACAATGTTATCTGCGGGACCTCCCTCGATCTGGTAATAGGATATCTACTTGTAAAAAATGCAGTAGTAGGCAATGACAGGGTTGTATGAAATGCATGGAGCGCGGCGTGTCAAGTTTCACCCGTCAATCTAAACAGTGATGCGACTGTTATAGCAAGTGTAAGCGGTTCTATAATGGTCTCCAATGGTCTCGGTAGAGAGTGAAAGTGGTCGCGGTCTAGGCGAGCGCACCTCGCGGGGCAACACAACGGCGCGCCCTGCGAGACCTTGAGGAAACTGTTTGCTAGTGAACCAAAACATTTGTACTATTAATATAAAAAGTCTACAACAGTGCGAAATTTTTGTTTTACATAAATTAAACTAGAGCTGTTGTGTATTTAATCAAAGGTTAACCACCACAGTCGTCCCTAATATTCATTGACCCCGTAGTGTACGGAACTTAGTTTGATGAAGGTTAGAAATGTCTGTAACATCGCAAATCTGGCAGGGTTACTTGGGATTTCCATATTAAGCTGCAAGAGGGCATGACCCCTCCTGTAATTTTATAGAGAGGAAGTGTCGCTGGAGAATTTCTTCTTTAATCTTCTTCTACCCGCCAGTTTAAGTATGATTATTTAAATAAATATTTTGAACTAATAACTCTATCTACTATATATTATTTTTTAATTTTTTAGTGGAACTCTAACAAATTTACTCTATTTTCAATGATTTCTAAACTGTTGTCAAGAAAACAAAAGTCTATACTAATTGTAATGTGGACACAAATATTTTAAGTGTCTCAGATATAATATAGTCTGATAACAAGTCGATTGATGACTTCCTACAATAATAGCTAAAAAAAAATAATTATTCCCATAATTATTGACATGTAATCGAGTAAGCTGAGAATAAGCAATGTATTATTTTCAGAGGTGTCTTTTCTTTAAATGGGTATTATTTACCTTCATAAAATTTTAAGGTCTTACATAATTTACTACACTACCTATAGCTGCAGTCTACTGAAGTATTAAATAAAGTAATTATTTTCATTTAATTGTGACCTTACATTTGGCAGTAGTTCAGTATAATAGTCCTTATTTCCGGAGTCAATGGTCAACACCCGGTTTTCGGTTATAATAATGTTACAAAAAAAACATTGCCTAAATATTAAAATGTTGTTTATGTTGCCATTATTACAAAAAAAGGAAAAGTGACATTCATACATTATTTAATAGAATATGGGAAATAATAAGTAGGTACTACTTATTATAAAAAGTTCTTGAGGACAACGCGCAAATTTTACTATAGTACAAACTATTTCCATGCAGCCAAATTAAAGACATTATTCAAAATTGGAACAAAATATTTATGTGAACTGACTACCAGCTTTGCATGTTTTTTGGTACCTACCTGTTTAGTTCAATAGTACCAAATAGAACGTCTGTTCATAGTCGAAAAAGTTGTATAGAATTTATGAGTTTAGACTGTAAATTATTAATTTATTCCTATTTTCTTATTATTTTTTGCAAACTATGCCTTACAGAGCTAAAACCATGCTAACTTCGAAGAAATCATACACAGGTATATTACCGGTATATTAGGTACATTTAATTTTACGTTACTACTATTGAAGCGTTCGTTCGTTCGTTCCTTTTGAATCGGTATTTTATGCAACTCGATTTCAAAATCAATCGATCAGGTATTTTGTTGTTTCTCCAGCTCTTTATTTACACATTTTGTTAACCGTTCACTTTCAATGATTATTTTCAAGTTTTCAACTGTCTCATTGCAATTTTTAATAATCAAGCCATTAATTATGATTGTAGTCGCTTGTTTAATTGTTTACTGTATAAACACCAGCCTAATTAGCGTTATCAGTACGTCGTTAGGGAAGTGCAGATATTTGTGGGCAGTTATTGACCTTGCCGGAATCGTACCACAACAACTTTGTTTTAAAAAGAAAGTTCAACGACCAAAAAACAAAAATCTGTGCCGTATTACTTTTTTCCATAAAGTGTAACATTTTGTATATTTTGATTAATTTCAGTCAAATTAACATTTGACACGACAACTTCTATATTTTAGTTCCTTATACATTCATGTACAAACTAATAATTAATTAGCAATTAATAATTATGTCCAACAGTGGACGTCCTGCGGCTCATATGTATGTGTATATTATTTAAAAATACAAATTATTAGTTTGTTCTTGTTTACAGAACACTGCAACAATACATGCTATTGTAGGTACTTCGTACTTCTGGATGAGGAAAAGCTTTGAAGTCAATCTTGGCAGTTAATAAATAATACATTGTTTAATATTTACAGTTGAGCACAAAGATTACATACCGATAAGCATTTCTATCATCATAGATAGACTAGAGAACCTAGTAAACGACGACACACTATGACGCAATTTTTACAGCATTCATTATATATTTAGGAAGGAGGTTCTAAATGTTTTCAGATCAAAATTCGAAGGCTGGTCAGATCAAGTGATTGCATTTCAAGGTAGTTGGATAGTAGTTAATCACAAATCACATTCTTAAGTTAATGAGTCACTAAAGATTTGAAGAATGTCAAATTACAAGTATTGATTGGTCCTTGCTTGGTATTCGCGGACCATTGTTGAATTTTATTGATAGGTCTTTTAAGCTAGGAAAGTAAAACACAAATTGTTTCATTTTACTTGCGATAAAACCTAGGCATGGCTCTACAATTGCGAGTATTTTAAAATAGTTACTTATAGTCAACCGTTAGTAAAAAATACCTTTAGAAGTAATAATAATACAGTCCTGCAGAGCACAGAATTTTTTATTTACAGATGGAAACAGCAATTTTATTAAAGTACCTATTAGATCCCTAGGTTGATTGATGATAAAATATAGCTTACAGTATTCGGACTAAAACTTTAGGAGATTATTGTAAGCTATAATAAAAGCTATATTAAAAAAAAAAACATACAAACATTATAATATTACTATAGTTAAAAATATCAATAAATAGAAAACGGGAATTTCCTTACCCAGAAATGGTAAGTCCTCGTAAGGCACTCGCTCATTAGAGGTTATCAAAACATTGTTAGACATTTGTATAGTAAAATCAAATAATCAATCAATCATTTATTTTTTTAAACATAGATATGGATGTCCAGATGGATCCAGATGTTATTTTGGCTAACATATGTTCACAATGATTTGCCCAGTATATGGCGTACAAATGTATAGGCAAATGTTATTTGTAACTATTTTATTCCGGTTTACTAGCAAGTGCGACTATTGGTATTGTTAGTTAGGTGTCTGTAAAAATAACCTACTTACAAAAAATACCAAAACGGCACAAAGTGTTGGTCAACATTGCTAATCCCGCCAAGCAACAGGTCAATATTCCATTTACTTCATTGAACTCTAAATCAGAATCAGAATTCCATTGTAATTATAATAAGAAAGACTGTATCTAACATTTCCACCTTCTGCTTGACTACAATTCAAACTAACCAAACTACACACATACTTACTTAAATGGTCCACAACAAATTATTTCTTCATTTTTAATTTTTATTACGTTTAATGTTATCAGAGTTCAGAGTTATGGAGGTGTGCGTGTATCTGTCTGTCTATGTGTGTTTTGTTATGTCGGGGTCTGCGTACAGTACGCAGGAGCGATTACGCAAACCGCGCTTCCCCGAGGAGTGAGGTCGTTGGCAATGGACTCGGTTCAATGTCACCAAATATATCACCGAGTAGAGTAGCGCGCGCGCCGCAACTTGATGCTTGTGGGGCAAAACGGTACTTTGAGTGGAGGCGTGTCGTGTATTTGGTGTGTTGATGACAAGACTACATGTTGAGTAGAGAATAATTTGGCTTTTTTATGTGGTAATGTTACACTTATTGCAAGTTGCTTTAAAATTATCAGTAATGATCTCAAGTTGGCAAGCCTGGTAATTTCTTTTAAAATGCATTTTTTTTTGTTTAAAATCACAGGGCTGTCAGATTGTGGGCAAAGCTTCAGTAATTTTTGTAAATCAAAGTGTCAAAATATTATGAATAAGAACCTAGCCATACAACAATCCCATTTTTTTTTATCAAATATGTTTTAGCTGCTTGAGACCAAGTATCAACGGCAGTAGCGCGTGCTCTACGGCCGGGCTCCTGACCGGGTCGACGACCGCACTTTTCGGCAGGCGCCCCAAGTTTCAGCTGTAACGCGATCCTGACGCACACACACGCAGCTCTACTGTACAACAACACGCACGCACACGCGCACACCCACCGCGATACTACCACCGGAAAACCATTGTCGAAATGTTACCATTTTCTGATAGTAAGCGCAGTAATCAAACCAACAGGAATTTTATGCAGTTATTAAGAAGGAGGAATAGGACAGGGACATTTGCATACAAAATAATTTGTAATAATTACATGAATTTTACTTTTTATGGTAAGTACCTCAACATTTTTGACTGCCAACATACCTAATGCAACGTTTTATCCCTGAGCATCTAAGCATTCCAGGAAACGGAAATAGCTAGCCTATATAAGATTTTAACAGACAAAAGAAAGTTCAATGCTTGTTGAAAGAATAGATTTTGTTGTGAAGTTTGTGGCGAATTTGATTCAGCCCTGACCTCCGTGACCTTTGAACTTGGAGGAGTTAACGTACCCTTGACTCGCGCGGAGTTCCCTCTATAATTAGACGTTGATAACGCCGATATTTTCGTTCATATTCATACGCTGTCAGCCGACGGACTATGTATAATAAACGTATGTGTCACTCGGCACCTCCACAATGACGCACTTGCGAGAGAACAGCGAACCTACATGTAGGTAAATGCACCGGGAAATCTCGATGGGTGACTTTGAAAATTTATCAGTGGCCTTATATCGCTCTATTAAAAACTTCAAATGGAAACTTTTTATTATGTCCATTTCTATCGTGTCCGCAGTCGTAGATACGCGTTGTATGGTAAAAATAAAATGTCGCCTCAAAGCATTAAGAGGTTGTTCACCCAATATTTGGGCATCGCCCTCCTCCCTTCAGGGACTATTTGTCAAAGGATACAGTCTTGTCGTCGTTCTTTTACTTTCTCATTTTACGTGTTAGACACTCGTAAGTCGGATTGAAAGATGCCACCTGTCCCGCGACACGATAACTCAACTACCTATATAACAATTAATAAGTTGTCTTTTTTAGAACTGCTGCATGCTAGCTGTTTACCTTAAAAGGAAAGAAATAGATACGTTGAAATTGTCCACTTGGCTTGCGCTACGTTATTATCTTATTATTTTACAAATAATGATAATTACAATACTTCTGAATGTGCATAAACATGTAATTATTTTTTAGAATTTTACTCTGTTATAAATTGTCGATCATTTTCTTTATTGCTCACTAGTTAAAGAAATATTTTCATCATAAAAAAATAAATAAGTAATTGCATATCACGACATACTTATTTCGTAAAGTTAATATTTAAACATTGGCACTAAAATTTACGCCACAGCAACTGGGGATATAAGTTGATGTGAATATTTTCAGGGTTATGAATGTTAAGATAAGTAAATTTCCGTACGATATGTAGTCAGGGAAATTCAGTACCTATTTTCGAAATTGAGATTGCTAGGCAAATTAGCAAATGTTATTAGTTTCACAATATATCCAATAACCTTTAATTAAAATTTTACCTCATCCGTCGCGGCGCTACGTGTGATACCTATAAATAAAGTTGGCACGCGCGTCTCGCAAAATTTAAACAATAATAAACTATCTTTACGCTAAATATAAATTTCGATGCGCTTTCCGATAATGCGGTTTAACCGATACATAAGCGTTGCATAATAATGTGCAGCTTACAAAATACGAGTACACGGCGCAGACGCAGGCGCAGCCGCACACACGGATACACCACACGTGGATGCACACATGCATGCGAGATAAGAGCTCGGTCATTGAACCTGTATAAGAAATAGCGCCTGAAATTAGTATAAACCATACAAGGTTGCATCTTTAATATTTATAAATAAATAGTATTATTTATTTAAGGCGTATGCCTTGCTTGTCCGTCGATTAAAGCTTAGAATTAAACAACGTACATAACTGAAATGGAAATCGAGGAATCTGTGATCTCTGCCAATAATTGGTCATTTATAGACTCTGTAGTCATTCCGCGAATTAGTCATTACTAGACTAAACCAAGCAATCAAAGTAAAATGGTATAATGCGATGTAGACAATAGCTAGTTATTGTTTTGAACTGCGGGCCAGGCAGTGCGAGGCGGAACGAGCGGCTGTGATCTTGAATGGAGTGAAAGTGGCTTCGGATACTTCCTGACACGTGGAAAGTGAACGCTCATGAGCCCAGACACGACATGATGCAGCTCGGCCTGGTGTCTAGTGTCTAGCTCACAGATACACATCTTCCGCGCTTGGGAAATCAACTGTTTTCATACTACCGAACATTGGAAAGGGTTCGCGCTTAATTATTATGCTGTTTTTATTATTTATTCGAACTACTATACGTGCTTCAGTAAATTTGGACCTTATGTCTAATCCCTGTCCAAATACTTTAGAGAACCCGCGTCAATTTTTTTTTGAAACACCACTATGAGTAGCAACACTTAGCTCATGCAAGACTAGCGTTGGCCCGCGACTTCGTTCGCGTTATGGTTGTAAAACATAGCGAACTGCCCACGACTTCAAACGCGTGTTTATTTCACCCGCCTTACGTTCCGTCTTTGGTTACTGCTCTGCGCCCGTGACTCGTAGCGTGATGACACAGTGACACTCATAAATAACATGACTTTCTTAGGGTAAAAGATTTTTTTAAATCGGTGCAGTAGATCCAGAGATTACCTCCTACAACCTAGCAAAACCAACAAACGTTACCTCTTGATAATATTTGTATGGACATAAGCCAGTAGTAACATTTCATTCCTAACCCTTAGAGTAAGGGAAGTAAGTAGAAAAACCTGGAGTTAATGGTAAAACGCAAAACAACCTGTGAAAGTATCCATGTTAGTGCAATTGGATGATAGTGTTGTCAGGTCAAGCCTCAAAAGTTTTACCGTAATCAGGCCTGGAAAATATCATAGTTGTATATTTCCATTTTTTGAATTAATATATGTGTGGATCGTGTTGCCAGTTTCTGTGTAGGTATATAGTAGAACAAAGATTTAAATGTTAGGTATACGATGATAGCTCCAATTAGGTTACACGGTTTATAAAATTCAGCAATTAACAACATAATATACCATCACGCCTGCACTCCCCGAAGGGTTAGGCAGACCCCTGCCAATGTATACTCACAGTTCGCTGGTATGTTTAGGTCCCATGTAATAGGGGGCGAGCCTATTCAGCAATTATTGGTTAGGATTAATACAAAAAGTTTAGCATCAACAAAAATGAAGATATTTCCATTGCGTTTGTCAATCTAGCGCTATCTATAAACTTTAAAAAATACTGTAGGAACTATGCAAGATTTAATTTAAAAAAGGCCATGGGGTCCGAGCGCTCATCTAGTTTTTCGTGATATAGCCAAGCGACTGGTTGACTCTTCACGTGACCAAAGGGCTGGCCTTTTCTTGGGCTAAAGAATCAGCATTGCTATACAACGTGGCAATGCTGCCAGCCTTTTGGGCACTTGTCCCATTGACAGCGATTTTTTTTTTTTTTTTTGCGGATGAGTTTTTTGATTCCCTATAAGCTTCCTTTTTTGCATTTTATGTTAACTGTACATACTCGTAGTTTGTAATCTTATTATTATTTAAGTAAGTTTTATGTTTGAAGTAAATAAATGATCTCATTTAAAAAGTAGAAAAAAAGCAAATAATTTATTGAGGAAACTATTGGCGATTGCGACAATACTACTCCATAGCGCTAGTATGGTGGCTGTCCTAGGAAAATTCGGAAGTATGTTCAATTTCAGCAGTAAAAGGGGCTGAAAAAGTTAATACAATTATACTTAATTGTACATTAGCTTTTGCCCGCGACATCGTCCGCGTGAATGTCGGTTATGTTATAATTCAATCATCATCTGTTTAGCCTTTTCCCAACTATATTGGGGTCGGCGTCCAGTCTAACCGGACGCAGCTGAATACCAGTGTTTAGATGGAACGACTGCCTATCTGACCTCCACAACCCAGTTACTGGGCAACACGATACCTCTTGGTTAGACTGGTTGTCAGACTTCCTGGCTTCTGACTATCCGTAACGACAGTCAATGATCTACGAATGACAGCCGGGACCGGCTTTACGTGATTTCCGAGGCACGGGGGTGTCACACCACCAACTTCCAAACTCTGGGCTGCTACTGAGCAAATCCTAATGGAAAAAGCGCTTAGGACCACTAGGCCACGGAGGCAGTCACAACACAACCTTTTCCATGCGAAACTAGCTTTTGGAATGAGCAACTAAGCTCATTCCAAAAGCTAGTTTCGTATGGAAAAGAACGGGCAAGAAACTCCATTTCCACGGGCAGCACGAATGTGTCGTCGTCACGGGCGTTTATGAATCATAATATCAAAGACACATTAGACCATTTAGGCTTTAGCTACCGATACCTATACCATTCTGTGACGTTGGCAGCAAATGGAACTTCATTCATACCGGTGTTTACGCCACTGTCTCGAGCGGTCAATCGATTTTACATGTTGAGGCGACCGCTGACTTGATTGATAGTTTCCGGAACAGTGTATAGAGCTTAAATATTGAGATGGATTCGCCAGTGCGTATGAATGAGGTGAGGAATTATTCAGGTGATGGATGGGTAGGGGCGTTAACCTCAGGGTGCGGGTCTTCGACCGGCCGAGTTTCACACAGCTGATCGGGCCATGCCCGCTCACAGCGTCACTGACACCCTGCTGCTGACGTATACATATTTAAATAAATATTTTAGTTGGTAGTCTTGTAGGACACCGTTATTTGTCATTTTGTATCAATTCTGACGAATGGAACGATTTAATAAGACTATGCAATTTGTTAACAGAAGTTCACAACTATTATGAATGTTATCCACTACTCGGCAATAGATGGCGCTATACTGAATCAAAAATAGGTTTCCAATGCGAATTCGAAACTGATACTGTACATAACTCGCTTCCGTTCGCGACTTTGTCCGCATGGCCTATTTCAACCGCGTTAAATTACTTCTTTGGTTACTGCTCCGCTCCCGTGGTTCGTAGCGTGATGTTATATATATACTACGTTCATCAGGGATAATGTAGCATTCTAGTGGTGAAAGAGTTTTTTAAAATCGGTCCAGTCGTTTTTGAGTTTATTCGTTACATACATAAAACATGTATTGAGAATAGATAATTATAAGAAAGTGCCTCTGAAGCCGGTGCCGGATGCTAAAAACGCGTTTGGAAACCAGATACAATCATTTTTTTGAGGTTTTGAACTCTAACTTTTTTGGCCTGATTGGCAAAGACTAAAACAGTCCTATTAGGAAAATATGTTTATTTCTGAAACATGTTGACATTTCAATGCTTCGTTGGTCTGGTAATGGCAAACCCGAATGCTGAGCGTGTGGATCTGGGCTCGATTCCCAGGTCCGGCAAAGTGTTAATAGGTTTTTTCATTAGAAACTTTCTCAGAAGTACTTTGGAGTTTGGAAGTCGGTAGTGCGATACACCCGTGTCTCTGAAAGCGGGGCGGTTATTTCGGTTTTAGATTTAAAAAAATTAAACACAAAGGTGATAACGGGGCTTTTCCCAGTCATCCCCTTAGAACTTCACCTTACCGAGTCAGGGTGCTCCAATTCCCTTTCTAGCTTCGCTTGCTCTTGCATCTTAAATGTTTTCGTTTCCTTAAATGCCAGGTCTGCATGGGTCCTATTTGCGCATGAATCGTCAAAAGTTCATCTCTTCCCTGCATTCTAAGTACTCTAAAATCACTGTCGCCACCCGTGATAGATACGTATTTATTTCGTTAATCATGACTGTCGTCAAATTGGCGGCTGAAGCCAGCGGCGGCCGCTTTCTTGATAGAGTAGGAAACTGATTTCTGTTAAATCTAAACATTATTTTAATAAAAATGAAATTGGTTTCTGTCTAAAGGTAAAACCTAGTAAAAACATGTAAATAAATAGACACATACCATCACGCCTGTATTCCCCGAAGGGTTAGGCAGAGGTATACCAATGTACACCGACAGTCCGCCGGTATGTTTTATAAATTAGATATAACTAGAAACTTATTACTTAGAACTTATTGGTGACAGTATCTACAGTAAAATTTGTAAGTTTTGGAAATGAAGCCTGGCACACGAAAGTTGAACCTGGGACTTTTAGAAAACTTTCTATATGGCAGATATCTAAAAATGTCACCTGAACTAGGTATTATTGTAGGAATTTGACCAAAAGGAACAACTATTTATATGGCCTACAGGTCGTTGTTCCGGGTTTGGTTGTTGTGTTCGTGAGTTTATATATGTCGCAGTTTTATGACAAAATCGGGCGTTTGATCAAGAACCGGTAGAAGACAAATTACTCCAATTATTTAAATCCAGTTATTTCACCCGTGTCACTGTTTTATCGTAGCAGTCCTGGACTCCAGCCATCTGAAGCAGCTTCTCGGGGACTGCAGCTGACACAATACCGATACCACGAGGGGCAGGGAACAACCTCATGGTAACGGAACCACACTTTCCGGTGACCTTGCAGGAAACTATGTGGGGCTTGCCGATCTTGTTACCCCAGTAACCTCTACCGACTTGCTAGTCGGTAGAGGTTACAGGCGGACAGCTTGGCAAGGATGATGCACCACGGATGGCGGTGGTGACTGCCTTGCTGCACTTCACGCCCAGATTAATATGTCCGTTGTTGTCTCCAATAACCACGAAAGCCTTGAGATGCGTACGCTGACCGGCACGGGTCTGCTTCTTCTGATCTTGAGGACCTCATCGTTGATAGAGGGGCCAAGAAAGAAGTCGATGATCTCGAACTCTTTGATGGGCATAGAGAACAAGTAGATGCTTTAGAGTTTGTCGATCTTTCCTTCGCGGCCCAGCTTGGCCACAGGCACTCACTTTTTCTGGTCTTCCTTGCCGTGTTCACGGCCGCGAGGACCACCACGGCCTCTATCGCCACCACGAGACTCAAAGCCGCCGCTAAAACCGCCACGTCCACCGGCTGGAGCAGCGTTCGCCATTGTAGAACTGTGAGCGCAGTGAGACAGTCAAACACAAAATGATTAATAATTATGATTTATGAGTGACATTCATCTATTATTTTCAGATCAATTATTGCCAAGTAAAAAGTACACATTCAATTCTAGGCACAACTTTTGTGTGCCAGACTCTGATTTATTAGATCAACGAACAATGCCACATTGTGTGATAGGGAAACGATTCCTAAAAACTCTATCCCGTTCAAGTCAATGTAATAAGCAGTTTTATAATGCAAAAAAGACTGTATCTTCCACACAAGGTTGGTTTCTGTTTACAAATTGTTAATTTGAGACACAGTAAGCAGTCCTAAGCCCCGCCGCACATACCCACACAGGCATTGGCCGTCACGAGCCGCGTGCGAGTGGCAGTATTTAAAACCTATGGCGCAGTACCAAACTCCGCATGTGCTCTCACGTGTCAACGCTGCCACGTACATGAGCGTGTACGCGCGTGTCGGCTAGGTGACCGAGACATTGTTTTCAAGTGGCAGTGGCGCGAGCGTTTACAAAACGGAGGAACTCAATGAAGCTGTTCGAATCGAAAAATGTTTATACGACGTAAAACACCCAGATTATATGAATACAAAATTCAAGGAATCTATTTGGAAAATAATCTTTAAAATCGTTCCTAGTAATCTATACAAATAAATAAAATTGAAGGGTCTCTTTGTAATTTCACATTACAAGCTTTTCACTAAATGCATATGAAAGTATATACGGTACTAACATAAAAAAAAAAACAATTTTTAAAATTTTTGTCTGTCTGTTCCAGCTTATCTCCGAAACGGCTGGACCGATTTTGACATGACTTTCACTCGCAGATAGCTGATGTTATAAGAAGTAACTTAGACTATTTTTATTTTTTATTAACTTTAATTAAAAAATAAGAGGGTTATGCGAAAATAAAAATGAAACCAATAAAACAGTGAACGTAAACGAAGTCGCGGGCAACAGCTAGTTCTAAAATAATTTTTAAATTTTTCGTCTGAAAACTTAGAAGATAATTTGAATTTTCCAGTGTTTTCATTTTGGACATGTAAGAGCTCTTCCATATTTTTTTCCCGGATGATTTCCCTATTAACAATAATCTATTTAAAAACTTGTTATCACTGTTGGATCGCGTTCATCTTGCTTCGTTTTCATCTACGAATGCCAGAGACACTGACTGAAGTACGACTCGTAAAAGCAATTGCGGACACACACGTGTCCACCAATGTCAATGCGACATTGGCGCAGTATGCGCATGTGCGGCGGGCCTAACAGTCCTAGGTCCTGGTGAACTGACATGACACTGACTGAAAAATACATTGTCATTTTTTTCAGTGTCACTCAAAATATTCAGAGAACAGATGTTGTATTTTTTTCAAAATTGCAGTTTTGTTAAATTATACACAAAAATATACGTGTATGTATTTGTCGTGTTTGTTTAAATAATAATTATTAATTAGTTGTTTTTTAAAACATGGTTGAGCGAAAAACTGAGGTCGGCCACGACGAACGTGTCCGACGTCACCTGCAAGTTTTGTACGCACGCCAGACTCGTGAGAAACAAATATTTTTAGACGATCTTAAAGAGTATCGCAGACGACAAGATAAAATACTGTCTAAAAGCATAATCAATGCAGTTGGGCCGAAATGGTATCAATCTTTAAGTGTGAACCAAAGAAATGCATTAGACTCTTTAGAATTTTCCATATACCAAGATTTACTCGAAGGACGTCCAGTCCGTACGTTCAACATTATGCATAAGCTTGGTCTGGCTCCTTGTCCATGTTTCTCGGATCTTATGCCTTGTATCTGTTTAGGTCGTGATGATCCTAAAGAAATGCTTGCACAACTTTACTATACAATGTTCGGCTACCCTATAAACGGAAAACGTACGTCATACTGTCTTAATGCCAGACTTGTGTTATCAGCCATCTTCTATTTAGGACTTGAAAACTTGATATATTTGCTTCAGAAGACATTTGCTCCAGATACACCAACTCCAAAGCCTCAAAGTAACCCGAAACGGAAAGCACCACCTAAAAATAAGTCTCCGTATCTTAAAAAGCTGGTTGCAACACTGTATGAGCCGCCCCGAAGACGTCCCGCACCGCCGCCACCATTGCCGGATTTGACTGAACTTAATGAACCTTATGAGGAAGAGCCAGTCATGCCGAAACCACCGCCGCTACCTCCGCCTCCGCCACCACCAAAGAAGCGATTACCGATATCACTCTGCGAAAAGATGGCTGGCATCCAGAAAATAACGGCTTACTCATCCAAAGACAAGCTCTCGCTTATCCCAAATACAGGCTCTCGACTGGTGCCCAAACGTAGAGTACGTTCAAAAAGTGATCTTCGCAACAAATCTGCCGATGTTGCGAAAAAGAAGTACGGAATAGGCATCCAAACACAACAAAAAAATGTGTACCGAAAAAAACTAAAGGCCCCTACCACTGGTTTATGGAATGCTCAATACACTATAAATGGAGTATTTAAGGTTAATGGCAAGACATGTTTTGTCTTGGGCAATGTCAGTGTTTTACCCCCCATGGGGGATCTTATCCACGGAGGTTACGCCTTTATCGGAGGCCAGTACGTTAACATACATTGCGGTTTTCGTGGACAATCGCCAAAGCAAAAGCCTCAGTTATGTAATTGTATAAAGAAATGGCATGAGGCTGCTTTTAAATATATTAAAAATACTAAATGCGACTGTGGACATCATTACGATTTTCGCAATGAGGGCCACTTTTCACAAGAAGAATTGCCGTTGTTTACGAAACCTACACGTCATGCCCCGTTTTCATTTAACTACGACACAATATTTGATCTTGATATGAAAAAGCTGCATATACAGAAAGAATTCCGGAAAGCTTGGAAAACAGAGAGTGTCTTGCAAGTGGCCGAACGCGAAGATTCAACTAAAGTTATAGAGAAAAAGATAAAGAAAAAAAAGAAATCAGACAAAGAAGAAAAAGAAGAAAAAGACGAAAAAGAAGAAAAAGAAGAAAAAGGAGAAAAAGTTGTAAAGAAGTATGCTGATAATAATAACGCCACAGACGTCGACGATGATAGTAAAGCAAAACAACCAACAGCTCTTAGACCGTCCCAAACTTGTCTAGGAGAGCGTCCCAAGATCACTGATTACTTAAAGTGCGCACTACGGTTGATGCGGAAGATTAATGTCGCTGCGCGCCTGCCTGACTTGCATTTAGTTCCAGAACTCAAAGCATGGATGAGACAAAGACTTTATGGAAAGTTAACAAATGAGGAGAAAAAAGAATACTTGCGTAAAAGCTCCGTATATTGGAGTATGTTCACCACGCGCGCAATTAACGGTGTCGGCCACGTGTCTCCGCGAAGAGATCCGCAATACGGACGCCCTACTACATGGTCAGAAAAACAGTCTTTAAATGACAGTTTTAGGATTTATGCCGAGCAATATAAACTGTCAATATTCAAATCATTCGCTTACGACACTAACTTGCTTTGGAGAACTATGTATCAGGCAGAATTCCCTGATAAAAAGTTTCGAGAAATATATTATTCCTATATGTTTGGTACAGTAAGAGATCTGCAAATAATGCATCCATACAGTACCTATGAGACTGAGGAACGAAAAACAGTTTTAACCAGCGGACGATACTCTTGCCCACTAGGAATAGAAACTACAGAAGTTCTATGAAAAACAATTTTAGCTTGCGGACGATACTCTTGCCCACTAAGAATCGAAACTACAGAAGGTGTTTGAAAAAAAAATGTGTTGTCCTTGTTTTACTGTCCAGGTTCTGTTTCAGAATTATAATTTGATTTACATATTTTGTTTTGTTATTTATTATGACTATCATGCATGAGGGTACGGGTTTGATATTGGACAAGTACCTACCAATATGACTTTTCCTATACATATGTAATTTTCTAAGTTTATCTTGCAAGTCTCTGACATCGATGAAGGAAAACATTAGGAGGGAACCTGGACTTGTAAAAAAGACTGGAAGAGGAAATATTAGTCTGAAATCGCCAATCCGCCTGGACTTACAATCAACTTGCTATACTCCGCGGTTTCTCCCACGTTCAGTTACGTCTTTGATTATTGCTCTACTCCCCTGAGTCGTAGCGTATGTTATATAGCCAATACTATTCATACTGAATCTGGCTATTATATAAAAAAAAAACCGGACAAGTGCGAGTCGGACTCGCCCACCGAGGGTTTCGTACGTAAGATCATTATAATTTACAGAATTAAATAAACAGTAAATAAAATAAAAAATAATCGTTTCACACACTTCGGAGACAGAGGGGACCAGTATTTTTTTTTTATTTTTCATTATAAATAAGAAATTATGCGTCGGAAAAAATTCATAAAATATATTTTGCAATGTGCATATCAAGCCCTTTTAAATGATATCCCATTTGTACTAGTAGCTCCAATTTGAAATTTCGACCCCTTTAAATAAATATAGACCCCTACTTTTTAAGATTTATTAAAAATGTATAGTTTTAAGACTTTTTCTTGTACTTGTGATTACAAGTACAAGAAAAAGTCTTAAAAAAAATAGTGTAGTTCCCGTTGACCTAGAACAATGAAATTTGATTCCCTTAATAGTGTCGAAATATGTGTTTTTTGCTGAATAGTAGTTTCTTTTTTTTACGTAAACTTAGAAGTTTGATTTTTTTCACAACTTCATGGGACCGTCGACCTGAGTATACGTTTTAAATTTTAACTTGAGAACTCTACGCCTTCCCGAAATAAAGGGTCTTCACAGACAGACGGACGGACAACAAAGTGATCTTATAAGGGTTCCGCTTTTTCCTTTTGAGATACGGAACTCTAAAAAACAACATTCCGACTGGTACCTAGATCCAGTTTAGCGCGTTTAAACAAAAACCAAATCTGTTCACTGTTCAGATTTATTATCTTTATAATAAAGCTGAACAGGTTTGTTTCTTTTTATTTGTTTGTAATCGGTTTTACATACCTATAAAAATAAAGTATTACGCAAAACAACGTTTGCCGGGTCGCGTGGCTTATTTCACCCCCGTTAAATTATGTCTTTCGTTACTGCTCCGCTCACGTGGGCTGAGCATGATGGTATATAGCCTATGTTACTCAGGAATAATGTAGCTACCTATCGGTGGAAAAATGGTTAAATTCGGTACAGTAGTTTCGGAGCCTATTTGTTACAAACAAAATCAATTTTCCTCTTGATAATATTAGTGTAGATATAAGTCTGGGAACGCCAATCCGCCTTGAGCAAGCGTGGGGATTAATGCTCCTGCCTGCTCCGTATGAGAAAGGGCTTTTCTCTTGCAACGGTACCCGAATAAGCTGGTAATTTTATTTTATTATTATGATGAATTTTGTAAAGCGGGAAAATAATAATGAAACTAATATATACGTAATACATAATTTAATGTGATAATTATTTATATACCTGTGCAGGTATATTAACTTGCAGTTATTTATGGCTTAAATTACATTTTCGCTGTAAGCTATGTTGCTTAATACGACAAGAATTGCGGTTCGAAACTTACTTTTAATATAATTTTGATACAAACTTGCGATTTAAGAATGAGATTGTTTAAAACGTTTTATGATTCCCATAGTCCAATATTCCAAAGGTAAGTATTAAAAATAATTTTAGTTTTTACCACATTTAACTTATCGTATCTCTTAAAAATATTATGATACAAGTCTTATAATAATATACTTAGAAAATCTAACATTTTATTTTAAAATACAACACTAGGACTTCATTGCAGCGGGTTCGATTTGTCCACTACAATGATAGTCTAAGGGATATTCAATCGTCTTTGGTATCATTGTTATAGAAAACAAACGTGTAGACGCATGGAACGTACGTTTCATCGAATTTATGAGAAATACTGATATTTATAGAAAGTTAATGTCATTTAAAGCACATTTCAATAAAACTAACGAAACAAATGTATCAAAAATGATAAATGGCAAAACATATTGCGATACACAAGTTATAAAACAATAGTAGGTACTTATTAATATGTTATAACAAATATTCATTCCCGCAAGGAGTTAGTTTATAATTGCAACTAATGAAGATATGCAACGTCGATGAGTTACATTTAATAATAGTAGATATACATAAACTGCGTGCAAAACTTGTTACTTGTGTATTAACTGGAACAAGCAAAAGACCACTCATAATTCAATACACGGACACATCACCAAACGGACCATTTGTGCGTAAAAATATGAAATAATTAATGAATTTAATTTATTTGAAGCTAACGAATTTCAAACAGAAACGTACTATACTATATATTTTACACGTTACTTTGCACATTGTGCTACATCCTGACAAACATTACAATACTCGCAAATGACAATTTTAAAACAGTTCACACAAGTATATCTTCATTCAATAAAATCAATTGGGTAGTAGACACCAATAATGTCAAGATACAACTTCTCAAAAAAAATACTTTATTTTACCGCTGAAAACCCGATTAATTTTTAAATAATTATAAAATTAGATTTTTAGTTGCTTTGAAATCAATAAATAGTTAATGAATTAAGTTTTAAAAAATTGACGTCAAAGTTTAGTATTGTCATACAAAATCTATGGCGTTTTTAAAAACTCATAAAAACTAACAAAGTGTTATTGGGTTTTTCTAGAAAATTGTCAGTACCAGCTCGAAGTTATGAATTGTGCCCGGTTAATGGCAATAGGCTCGCCCTCTATTACATGGGACCGAAACATACCGGCGAACTGTGGGTGTACATTGGTACACCTCTTCCTAACCCTTCGGGGATACAGGCGTGATGGTACAAATAGTATGTCAATTGATCTGTAGTGTCATTTACCCAATTGCAACAACATTTTAGTCATCCAATGAAAATGAAAATCATACGTTAAAAAAAGCGTAAATATGAAGAGACAATGCAGTATAACCGGTATTAATATTGGGACTGGAAGAATGGAGGATTTAACAGATAAAGATGGACAATGCAGGTTGGTTTCATCCTATAAAGGGAGTAATCGCATACGTATTGTCTCATGTTAAATAACAGCACTAATATACACCCCGTTTTTAAACTAATGTTAAAATGACAAGGGCGGGTTTTTAGATTTTTTATTTTAGGTTTTCTTTGTCTTTGTCTTCACTACATAAATAATCGCACATACAAACTAAGAGAAATCGTTTCTTGACGACCTTGCAGTGTGTAACGCTATCCATATCTGATTAATTAATAAGAGCATTGTTATATCTGCAGTTCCTGGTGCGAGTGCTGCGCGTGCGGCGCGGCGTGCGGCGGGTGCGCGGCGTGTGCGTGCGCGGCCGGCGCGTGCGCGGCGTGTGCGGCGTGCGCGGGCGCGGCGTGTGGCGCGCGCTGCTGCAGGTGCACGAGTGCAGACAGCAGCCGCGTGTTCGCCTCGTCTAATGCGGCGATGCGATGCTCTTGCGCCTCAATCACACGCTGTTTGTGAGACAAAGCCGCGGCCATCTTGCGCTGTTCGCGTCTTAACTCTTCTTCTACACAGATTAACCTGAAAATTTAGAATTTGAGGTGAGTTTTGTGGTCATACATGAGCCTATCTTGCAGGTTACATTTTCTTAGTCTTTCGCTATAAATCAAATATTCTTTTGGTTTCCTTAAGTCAAATTGCACCAAACTTAATTTTAAATTGTAATGGCGGATTATGAAACATATTTACCTTGAAATGATAGCCTTCATTTTGGCGTCGGTGTGGTCGACTTGTCCAGGCTCGGCTGGCCCCAACCTTCCTCGTAAAAGTTCCACAGAACATTTTAACCTTTCGATTTCGCGTTCGTACTGTAAAATAAAAGAATGAATCAATACACTTCAATGGTTTATTATATACATATTTACAGTTGCTTGCTAAATTGTAATGATTAAAAACATTATCTGGTCCTTACCTGTTCAATGGTCCTCTGATGTTTGGAAGCGCGTCGTCGGCCCGTTGTACTGTACAGTGTGTCCTCGAGCTCGTCGGAGCTGTCGGTCAGTTCCCGAGCCGACTCCAGGCTGAGCCTCCTCTGCAGCTTGTCTCGCCCCCCTCCCTCCCTCCCCGCGGCATCCCGCTCTCCGCGCACAGCAGTACGCTCGCTTGCCTCGCTCGACTGCGACTCACGGCCGAACAACACTCTCGAAGGAGACTCCCGTCTCTCCCGAACCCCATAGTATTCTTGATGCCTCTCCATATCTTCATTCAGTCTATTACTTGACATCTTTGCACCAGAATAAGTCCGCTCCAACGGATAATTCGTCTCAGGAATAGCATTCTCTGTCATCGAATACTTCTCCGGAGAGTTCTTGGAATTCTCCATGTTATAGAGCGCTTTCTGACTTCGTGAAATCTGTAACCTGTACATTTCTTTGTTCACTTCTTCTACGTTCGAGTCGGACCTGCTCATGGGGTAACCGGAGTCGGTTGAGATGTGGTGAGGTTTGCTTTCGTACAGCGATTCTCCTCTTTGTCCAAAGTGTTTAAAGTTAAGTTGATTTTGATTTGTGGAGTAAGAGAGCATAGGGTTTGTTCTGGGCATTCGCGTCTTACTACTCTTTCGTAGACTAGGCGAATTGCTGGACGACTCATCGTCCCGTATCCTCGGAGAGTTGCTGTGGTTGCTCCTTTGATACATATCATCATAATTACAGTTATCTCTGGTGAGTTTTCGGTGGGAATTGTTACGATTCTGTTGGTCATAGTTTCTACTATCCTCATTGAAGTTAGTAGAACCCTCTTCAGAGTTTGTCTCGACGTTGTCTGTGCTCAAACCCTCCTCATCTATCGATGAACTGGATGAGCCACAAGGACAACGTTTTGAATTTCTGTTTTCTTTGTTCTTCTTCTCCTGCGCCTGACGGTTGTCGTCCATGTTGTACACTGGATTCGTGAACACTAGCGGAGCTACCTTTGGATTTACGTTGGCGTTTGACGGTGTGTTATCTGCAGTTGTGAAATTTTGGATTCCATACTTTTGGATGTCATATTCAATTTTCTGTTGCACTGGGCTCTTTGGATAGAACTTTTCATTTTTGCTGTCGTAATACTGTTTGTCTCTTTGCTTCTGGTAATTTATTTGCGAGAATCGTGTCATGGGTTGTCCGCCGTTCTCGTAAGGCTGATGATGATGCGTCGTGTTTTCAATAGGGCTAGAACTTTGGCTGTACGTGGCAATACTTTGGTAGCCAGAACTAGCTACGTTCGATAATCCACTAATGGAAACGTTCGAGCCGTTATTTGTATAATTAGCTTTATTTCCATTTACAATATTGTTGTTATTCGAAATAGACTGTGACAAATTCTTTTTGTTCATGATAAGTTTGTCTTCGACTATTTCGGAGTCATCAGCGTACTTCAAAAGGTCAGAAAGTTCCTCCAGTGTGGCGGTTTCCTTCATGATGTTCTGCATATCACTGGAGCAGAAATTGTGGTTGATGCTGTCACTGCTCGGTGACCTCTCCGTGCTGTTATAGTTGGAGTTGTGGAAGTGTGTTTGTTGGTTATTGTAGTTGTTGTTAGGTTTGTACCTTTCCTGGAACCTCCGCTCCAGGCTTTCACTGATACTGTTGCTAATGCCTTTGGGATATTGATCAGAGCCGAAACCAATCTGCACTACTTTGAGATTGACGCAATGCTCTTGATTGTTGTACTGTGAGCTATATCTATCTGGGTTGACGGACTGGCTGACGGGACTGGAGCCGTAGCCATTTCTGGGTAGCGTGGCCGACCGTAGGTTGAAACTGGGTGACTTTGTGACTGCAGCATATCCAGGCTTGTACTTAGACTCCTCAGCGTTAGATTTCGATGGACTGATGTTGAACTGAACGCCGTTCTTGTTCATGATGGGTGAGCTATGAGCGAAGTTGCTGTTGGCCTGACCGTTTGTTACTGGCTCGACCGCCTGCTTCGTGGGAGTATTACACGTAGGGTCGTTGAACCTGGAGACAATAGAACATTTATCAACATAAATATCGAATAGGGATGTTGACTTATATTTTAAATGTTCAGACAAATAATGTAATTTCAAAAAGGGTATTTTCTGTATATTTTCAGATTTTACAGATTTTTTTTGATTATTATTTGTACTAATTATGTAATAATCGAAGTAATTGAATAAATCGTTCGTATTTTAGAAGTAATTCTTCCCATCCTTGTTGCGCACCACGATCAATGTTTGGCGTCTCTCGTCTGTCTAGCACTTATTTTTAAAACCTTATAAGTTGGCAATTTTTAACTTAAAAGTTTTTAAGTTACTACACTCCGCTATTTAATTATTGTTTAAATTTTCATAGATATCGCAGGAATAAAACAAAATTGTCATCATCTGTCATTTATGAAATGTTGTTTACCTAAAGATATTCTCAGCGGCAGGCGGCGCAGGAGAGCTGATGTCGTTACTCAGTAGTCTCTTGCTCAACTCATCGAGGATGTCTGATAACGGGTCTAGTTCCTGGACAAAAAATAAGTAGGTACATGGATAAATAAGTCTAAAGTATTACTACTTTAATAAAGGACATACCATCATCACGCCTGTATTCCCCGAAGGGTTAGGCAGAGGTGTAACAATGTACACCCACAGTTCGCCGGTTTGTTTTTTAGGTCCCATGTAATAGGGGGCGAGCCTATTGCCATTAACCGGGCACAAATCCTAACTCCGAGCTGCTACTGAGAATCTCATAGAAAAACCCAATAACACTTTTTTTTCTCGACCTGGGAATCGAACCCAAGACCTCTAGCGTAACAGTCGCGCTTGGGACCACTAGGCTACTGAGGCAGTTTGAGGTACTTTAATAAAGGGGGAAGTTTATTTGACTATGTATATTTTATGAACGAGCGAAAGCAGAGCTTCATTTCTAACTCATTTAACCAAAGATATTTTATTAAATGGTTATCATTAAATTTAGAATTTCGCTTTAGATGTTTTAATAAGTTTGCAACAGAGTAAACATACCTGTATTTTACTAGCAGGCAGCTTAGGCAAGCTATCAACAAGCAGCGCATGGAGCGTTGCGAGTTGTTTGCCCAGGTCTACATGTGGGGCCCACTCGGGGTCCGGCTCCACCGAGTCCCGGGGTCCCTCAGACCCCGTGTTGGACCCCTGTGACGCGGCCGAGTTGCGCTTGCTTCCGTCGTGTTGTTGTTGCTGCTGGTTCTGCTGTTGTTGAGTCAGCTGCTGCTGCTCTTGAGGACGCGACTGCCGATAATGGGGCGGGTGTTTAGACATTTGACGTTTACGTAATCGATACGCTTGGTGTATTGACTATCGCCGGTCAGAAACGTTATACTCGCGGTAAAAACTTAACAGAAATAAGGCGATTTTTAAACACGTTCGGCTATTTGTACTTATAAACAGTCGTTATCGCGAGACGTGACTAGAAGCTAAGTTAGGATACCTAATAGAATATTATTTAACTATGATAGGTACTTCATATGGAGTTCCCAGAATGTATGAAGTCTTTTTACGTAATTCGAGCCTTAATCATAATCATTACAGCAAGATGCAATAAGTGGCGCTTCCTGCGCGTATTCGTTCGTCTAAGCACGCCTTTTCCACACGCTTATTCCGTACGTTTATAGACACGCGCACGACAAGTTCGTATCGAATCTGACAGGAAACTGCAAAACCCATTGGTGGCGCTAAATGTAGCGCACTTGTCAGCGAGTTTGCTAAACTGCCCTTAATTATACGAGGAATAATTAGTTGCGCTAAGATTCAATGGTATGTTTAAAAGACTCTGTAAAATGCTCACCGATATTGCCCTGAGGAACGCCTTCATATTAGGTGCCTCTTGCTCCAAGAAGTCGTTGAGGAACTCCATGAAGGCTTCCTTGCCCTGAAAGCGCGTGAAGTTAGCGAGGGTCTGCAGGGTCTTTGCCACCAACGTCAGGTTACGGGCCGCACGCTCGTTCGGGTACTCTACAACAGACGTGATTATTATGAGTCATGATTTCGGGTTTATGAAGATATGGTAGTTTAATGGGCAAGGGTAATATTATTAACAGTTCACAAATTGTTTATTACATTTGATAGTAGTACATACCATGTGTGATTCCAAATAAACTGGGAGACAGTATAGCTGGACAAAGGAAGCGAAGGAAGATTGATGCACTGATCAAGTTGTCTGAGATGTCTTCCCGACCCATCGCCGTTAGTCTGAAACCAAAAAGAACATGGGTTTATAGCATTATTAGTCTGTTGGTCTCGAATATAATAATAATATTAAATCGCTGTCGTTTTTTTTTGTCGTGGTGGCCCAGTCATCATCTGTTTAGCCTTTTCACTATGTTGGGGTCGGTTTCCAGTCTAACCGGATGCAACTAAATACCAGTGTTTTACATGGAGCGACTGCCTGTCTGACCTCCACAACCCAGTTACTGGGCAACACGATAGCTCTAGGTAAGACTGGTTGTCAGACTTTCTGGCTTCTGACTATCCGTAAAGACTGTCAAAGATCTATGAATGACAGCCGGGACCAACGGCTTTACGTACTTTCCGAGGCCGCAGGGGTGTCACACCACCAAGTTTCAAACTTCGGGCTGTTACTGAGAAATTCGTAATGGAAAAACCTAAAAACATTTTTTGCCCGATCCGGGAATCGAACCCAGGACCCCGAGCTCATCAGTCGCGCTTGCGACCACGAGACCAACACACTGTGATTGATTAAGAAAAATATAGTAAGGAAACCTGGATTTGTAGTAAACATAAGTCTGAAATCGCCAATCCTCCTCGAGCAAGGGTGGTTATCAATGTTCGTGACTTCCCTGTGTGGAGACGCATTTGCCCTGCAGTGGGATACTAGGCTCGCGTTGCTGATGCGCTTACCTCTCCCGGAAGGTGGCGAAGCAGTCCCTGAGCGGGGGCGGGAAGCGCGGCGCGGAGTGCGCGATGGAGGTCCAGGCGAGCGCCACGGCGTCGCGCAGCGCGGCCTGCTGGCGCCGCAGCGCCGCCGCGCCGGGCGCGCGCTGCGGGTCCACCTCGCACTCCGCCGCGCCCGCGCCCGCCGCCGCCGCCACCGCCGCGCACAGCGTGTCCTGCCGGCCCACGCCTTCCTTGTTATTCATTTCCTACTAGCTAGTACTCTCATTCTCGCGTGCATGCAAACTTTAAAACCGCGTTACCCCTATTTAGAGCTCCATGAAAACTAATTTCCTAAAGCCAAGTTTTTTTTTTTTATTATTATCTTTTATTTTAGGGGCTTTTATTCTTATAGAACATGTCAGCCCCGTTAAGTCATATCTAAATTACATTACACAACATAACAAAATAGCAGATGAACAAAGGATGAGTAACAAGATATCACTGACGCGTGAACATCTTAAATAATGTGGTGGCAGCAGATGACGTGGGATTTGCTAACACTGATGTGAATGTACTGACATCCATCATATTTAATTTAAATTCATTCACCAATAATTCCCTGCTTTTCGCGTATTTTTTACAATCTAAAATTAAGTGTTGTACATCATCTGGTACCCCACATTGTTCATAGTTAGGGGAATCAACTTTTTTCATTAAATGAGCAAATTTTTTGGAGGAATAATGTCCTGAACGTAATCTGTTTGCTACCACTATAATATTTCTGCATATTTTATAATTTATAAACCATGGTATTCGAGGAGGCTGACATTGTATGGTTTTAAACCAAATTCGTTTCTCTTTACTTCTCTCATCAAAATACTCTTTGAACATCTTATAACATTTCTTTTTAACTTGCGTTAAATATTCAGTATAAAATAATTTTACCTCGTATTCACTACCATTGGTTGTAGCTAACTTTGCACACCTGTCAGCCTCCTCAAAAGCCAAGTTTATAACATGTTTAGGTTACGTGTAATTTGAAAATCGATTAATCGTGAAACAAATAATGGAAACAGCTTAGGGAGGGATATATCTTCTCAGAGGTTGATTTATTTTAACCTACTTTGTCGTTTTAGAATAAACTTTAGATTTGTCGAAGCACACGGTAAGAAATGAAATGTAACCAAAAAAATGATTCTCTTGAGCTATTATAGCTGGTACTAACCTGCAGATACTGATCGCCCACAAGCTTGAGATAGGCCTCCATGCTCTTGGTGGCGAGTGAGTTCCCACGGAAGGTCAGCGAGTGGTCGCCGGTGCGTCGCACATCCAGCGCGACCACGTCGGCCAGGTAGCGCGGCGCCAGCCCCGCGCCGGCCATGCACAGCACTAAAGCGCAGCCTATGTCCTCTTTGGCTTTTACACCTGTAAGCAATAGTATTGGCTAAGTATTTATTATATTTAAGGGGGAAAAAGAGAAGAGATGTAGTGTTATTTAGGCATGAAATAGTGCTATTTAAATATATTTTTGACCATTATATATTATTTTGAGACTATTGTAAAAGTTGACCAACATCCGCGACTGATGACGTCACCAATAGACTATTTCACTACACTGATCAATTGTTACGTCTCTGTACATTCAGTTAAATTTTCACATTTCACATTTTCGAGGTCTATAGATATTACAAGCTCCGCGACATACAAAGTCACTTAAGTACCTAAAAATCTAAATCGAAAAATAAGAAACATAAACTACCACTCACCGATAACAGGCTCCAAATGTTCACACAGCCTTCTGTAATGCCTCTTCAAATAGTCGAGGAACCGGGCGTAGTGGTCTATGGGCAGTACGTCGACGCTTTGGTATCGGCACTTGATGCGTAGCGCGGGCGCCGGCGTGGCTGAGGACTGCGGCTTGTCGGTCTCCGTCAAAGGGTACCATCGCTCATTGAGGTATCGGGAGGATACGTCGTCGACCGGGATGCGGACTGTACCTGGAGAGTTAAATAAAACAATTTATAAGAATGGAGGATGGAGGCGAACGGAATACGATAAACCGGGAATTATATATAACTTGTATATGCCATAATAAAACATAGCTATAAGCTATGTTTGAAGGTATTACTATCAATGCAAAACTCTTTGTAATCGGGCCAGTACTTCCAGCGATTAACTCTTACAAACGAAAGAAGGTAAAAACAAACAAACTTTACTTTTTTATAATAGAAAGAAAGAAAAAAATTACCATATTAGAACCACTTACCAACAAGCGCATGTTTGTCTCTCTTCCGGGACCTTCGCTCGGGCTCCCGGTACACGTTGACGTGTATGGCGCGGACTGCAGGCAGGCTCGCGAACTCGTACACCTCGCCCCAGAAGCAGAGCTCCGTCTTCAGCTTTGATGATGATCTGCAATACAATAACAAATTAATAACAATAATTAAGCTTCGTATGCTGTAAGTTCTTTCCGATTTAATTTAGCTCCTATTGCTAGTACTTACAGTGGTTTTTTTAGTACATCGTCCCCACCACAGTCATATAATTATTATATTAAATTATTGAAAATTATTTTTTTTAAAGAGTAAGAATGGAGTTTGACGACGAGTAGTCGATACATATGTTCAACACGGGAAGTGTTGAACATATGTTTATTATTATTAACATTATTTTCGATACAAAACTACCTTTTGGAAGGGGCAACTAGATTAAATGATATAGGATACCATCATGCTTGTATTCCCCGATGGGTTAGGCAGAGGTGTTCCAATGTACACCTACAGTTCGCCGGTAAGTTTAGGTCCCATGTAATAAGGGGCGAGCCATAGAAAACCCTAATAACACTTTTTGCGCGACCTGGGAATCGAACCTAAGACCTCTAGCGTAGCAGTCGCGCTTAGGACCACTAGGCTAACGAGGCAGTTAAAATATAAGTTAAATGATATAATTCTCTTGTAAATTACGTTTAAGAGTGCTTTTTATTCGTCTAATTTAAATAAAAGATTTGATTAATTGTGAACTAAGTCTATCACCAATAAAACAAAATTAAATCACACAGAACCATAATTAAAGGAAACGCGAAGTTCATCAATCACAGTTCATAATTTGTCCCGGTCCAGAAAGAAATCAAACATATATTTATTTTACTATAACTATTTTTTCAGATAACCCACAAAAATAAAGTTTTATGGCATTTGCAAAGACTTGGCCATATGCTATAGAAATTGTTAGCTGAATATAAGGAAACCAAAACTCACAAGGGTCATATGTACTGTTTCGGATTGACCTAGAGATATTTTGCATAGTACTTATCCGGCGAAGTCACGATAAGTCACATGTAATTATCTACAGGTTTGTTTGTGCTATGCATGTCGACAGCGTAGCAGAACGATTGTGCGATTATGCATGCTGCGATTATACATATCATTTTGAGTAAAAAAACTAAGATACAATTTGATAAGGACAAAAAACAATTTCAATGGGTTTTTTTTTTAGTTAAATTTACTGTTACACAATCGGACATGGGAGAATACTGCTTCACGCATTTCTCGCGGTAGCCCTTTGAAGAAATACTCATGTATGTATGTCATCATAGACATTTGCGGGTTAATGATGACTCAACTGACTGAATTTGGGAGAAATTATTTCAATAAAAATAGTAAAAAAATGCCGGCGACATGGAGACACACAATATTAGGTAGGTTCAAAGTGTTAATTTTTAACAAAATATTGAGCAATCACTTAACAATTACCATCCCATTTATTACAATGTATAGTTACCTAGCATATAACGTATCGTCGAGCAGTATCTCGCAGTAGTATCTCTTCTTGGGCGGTATCGCCTTGGCCTCCAACAGCCACAGTTTGACGGTCCGTTCACATCGACGCGTGCGCAACTCGTCCGGCCGCGCAGCTTGCCGCAAGCTGTCGAAATTAAACAAAGAAATAATGGTTATAGCATCATTTAAATATAATTGAGGCAAAAAAAGGATTATAAGTTTTAGATATTATGAGTTTTTAACGCGTAGTCCAAAAATAAAGTAACAATAACGACAAAAGGCTCACAATGTTAAAGATTACTTCCAAACGAGTTTAGATAAGTATGTATCGCATTAGTGTAGTATGACATTTCTTTAACCTTTTATTTCACTTACACCTTAACTCATAAAAGCATTAAAATCTAATGATATTTTATAATGACGTACACAAAAAATACAAAACCAGCTAGTGCCCGGGAGTTCGTCGGCGTAGATTTCAAAATTAAACCAAAGTTTTTTTCCCAAGGTCGCTAGACTGGTTCTATATGTATGCCGAATTTCGACTTATTCTTTGCAGTAGTCTAAGAGAGACAGAGTAACAAACATCCATTCATCCATTCATTCTCACGAACTTTAACGTTTATAATAGTTGTAGGATACCTATAACAATATCCAGTTCTTGCAATACAAAAAGGAACTCAATCTTCCTTTAAGTGTTCCATTACTTAGCTATTGATATTGTTAGCTATTGCTAGACAATCAATTAACCTGTAGGCGTAAATGTAGGGACGTATTGAGAATCTCTACTTATACCTTTGGGGAATGTCTGCCGACATTACGGAAAGAGAGTATACATTATTATACTTTGTACATAATATTGATTAATAACGACATCGACGCCAAACAATGAGCTTCAAAGATGCTGTAGAGAGGCTATCAGAAGAAATATCGTAGAAAATCTGTGATCTCATATATTTTTCTATTAGTACACAATGCAACTTGATATATGACACTAGACTTTTTACATATACAAGTAGATTTTGTTCGCTGTGTCCCGTCTATCGTATCGTACAAACGGCACAAAATCCTGGTTGTGGATGTTCGTGTCACTGGAAATTAAACGACAAAAAAATGATCATCATCAGAGGACGATGATCATTTATTTGTCGTTTCGAGAGTAGCAAGAGTGCTACTCTCAATTTTTATGGGTCGACGCAGCATATCCTCCTGTTTCATTTTTCTGTATCAGTCGAAATCTCTCCCGCCTGGACATTATATCGTTCACATTAACCATTTATCTTTGTTTTGCTTTTGTCCTTACAGCCAAAATCCATCCACATGCACGCTTATTATTTCTACTATCACATGCATGTCTTTTCTTCTATGATAAATTGCTGATAATGTATGTGACATGATCTACCTGTATATCCAGCGGTCCCGTTCTTTCCGCGAGGCACATGCGAAGTAGCGCGGCGCTCTGCTTTCAGCACTAAGCGCGAAACAGTGTGGCCTTCCTAACACGGACGAGTGGAGAGATCGGATTTCTACCTGAAAACGTGATAAGATAAATGTTAGTTAGTAATGTGTACCGCAAATACTTTCACACATTCTAATGATCATAATAGCAAATTCACTAGCATCAAAGCATGCCAACGATGGCATATCACATACATCAAACAATGTTCGTTGGCGAAAGCCAAAATAGTTTTCGTGTTATCCACTGAACTTCACTGAAGTCAGTAAACAACTCCATTAAGGCAATCCCAAGAAATATTCCTAATGCTCGTTGTCACTAACACTAGCCGACACCTGCTAATGAAATGCTTAAATACTATTAAACTTTTGCATTTTCAGCTATTGGCACTGAACCGAGCTTCGAGACCAACAGCGCGTGCTTTTATTTAAGCATCACATTTCGTGTTGCTAATTTCTGTTTCTCTGTTCTTCTTTACTATTATTATTTAACCTCTCGTGTGCCAGAACGTAATGAACGAAAATAAGCCAGTGTTAGTCTGCCGGAGCGTATATCTGTAATTATGTGACATTAAAAAATTAATTTTGTACATGTTGGCCGAGGGGTTAATAACACAATTTTGACAAAATGCAGTTAAGTTTAAGTACATAAATATCGAATACGCACTTGATTCGGTGGTCCCAAATCCATTGTGGAAACAGCGGGTGAATGTGCAGACAGGAGGCTTTCGTGAGATCTGAAACAAATTTGATTACAGTTAAAGATGTACTTTTCAAAGAGATTCAGGAGCGGATTAAACGACATTTCCGGACGTTTTCGGTCTCACTCAAATAACTCCCGCAAAGTATTCAGGGGTTAGAAAGAATTGTTCTTATTTTAAAAGTGGGCAAACGTTTTTGGCCACTTTAGATATTTCTCCTGTTGCAAACATATAACATCACTGACATAAAAACTGTTGCACACCTACTCTACCAAAAAAATTAAAATAATGTTATGGAATATAAAATTAAACTCAAAAGATGGTCCCTTTTAATTCATCAACGCAACTACAACATTAATGAAATAGTTTTTTGAGGTTTAGGCTTGTCATAACTTTACTCCGCGTCAATTAAGGGGTTAGTTTACAGCCAGCATTGTTTGTGTAGACGTTTACATTACATGAGCCTGTCCATCTGTTAGACGAAAGCTTCAATAACCATTGGTTCATTTAAAGCAGGCGTTAATTGGCCGCCACAAGTTTCATTATTTAATTAGGTTTCAATGAAGTAGTCGTGTTTGCGTTTGGAGGGAAGTAATTAAGAACATTTGGTAAATAGCTCTTTGGCAGACGGGGCGGGGCGACACTCCTACACGTTGAAATACGACACCATACAACCTAGATAACGTTTTACAGTCACGACATATCGCTAAATACACTTGACAGTTGTTTTACGGACTAATTTGCGTCAGGATATATATACGACAAGCCCTGTGTTTGGTTTATGAGCCATGTTCGCTATCCAATTTGCTGACTATTGAAGTCAAGCACATACCTACGTCATTGCTCCGTGAATGCTGAATTTCGAAACTTTTGCAACACGGCTAACTTTGCGATTATACATGTGGAATAGTATGGATAAAGTGGCGACTAGATTTCTCAACAAAGATAGTAGAGTTATGTTGACAAGGAACAAAACACGTAATGTTTTCATGCGTAATATGTAATGTTTTGATGGATTACAATAACATGGCGAAACATCAGGTACGCCAAAAAAGAATTAAATATTTTTTTTTTTTATTTGTTATCTGTCTATCTATGTATATTTGTTTTAGCAAATACCCGAAAAGGCTAAAATAATACTAGCAGATAGCTGATGTTATAATGAGTAATTTAGGCTATTTTTAATTAAAAAAAAGTATTGGACTTTGGCGCAAAAAAGTTAAAAAAACCGCAGACCCGCATGTACGCTGATGAAGTCGCGGGCACAAGCCAGTCGTCTATAAATTATGAGAACTGCGTAACTTTATGGAGTACCTACGATTTCGCAATAAGAATTTGGGGCTGTGTTTTACGATCACTAGATCGGCGGAAGTACGACTGATATTTCTGTCATAAACTTAGTTACGAGGTGAGAAGAGGGATGTTTCGTATTACACAGATTATTTTATTCGCGCCATAAAACAAGTTATTGTTAGCAGCAATACGTTGTCTAGATATCTGCTACAATAGAGGCATTTTATAGACACCAATAAACTTGGTACATTGAGAGACCAACAAACTGTGACAGCTGTTCTGTTTGAAAATGAAAATGAAATATTCCTGAGAGCTCTTTCCATGAAGAAAAATAAAATCGTGTTTGGTTCCGACCAATTTGTTGCCCACACTTTAAAGACTATTGTGCTTTATCTTAAATGGTATGAGTTCAGGTATACCTCTTTAAAACACTGACAAGCAACCTCGGTTACATCACACATGCACTGGAAGCAAAAGTAATTATTATGACTAGTCCAACTCCTAATTATTTGCACATAATAGGTACCAACCTTGATGTCCTCAAGGCATGTGTAGGCGGATGTGTGGGTACGGCGGCTAAAGCACGTTCCCTCTCGAGTTTGGTCGCCGACTTGGTCCTCTTGAGGGGATTGCTTCTGAAAGATCGCTTGGAGAAGAAGAAGGAGGCAAGGCGGGAGGGACTGTGTTGCGCCTGCGCACCCGGTACCGGCGTGCTCGGTGCAGAGCCGCGCCGACATGCCTTCTCATAAGATGTGTCTGAAAATAAAATATTAAAATTAGAAAATGTAGAATTTATTATCAGCAAAAAATTGGTTTACTGTACTTATATAAATAGTAAATTCAGTCGAACATTACCAACACAGCTCAACAAATGATAAAATATGTACTGCTTCATATCTGTTTGATCGAACAACGCAGCTGACACTGATTTGCCGTCAACCTTGCAAGAAAATTAGTAGAACAGTAGAACTGTATTGCCAATGCGCACGTAATGTTCGCGAGGTTTCACATTACGGGGACATATTACAGATATATGTAATATGATATCAACTACATAGCAGTAGCCATGTACGGCGTGGTTTCCGCCGGAAGTTGCGCGCACGCCGCCCGTGACCGCTGCGCATGCGTCGGCAAATGTATGACAAAAAGTTTTGAGCAACAAATTATTATGGTGTCCGCGTCCAAAATAATTATGTTTAGCTATACATTTTGCAATCTGTTTTTGTGTAGTGCCTTCTAACTTGAATTAGACGTAAGTTTTTGTGAACCAATGTGGAAGAAGTACTGCGCTGCGCTGGTTATATGAAAACTATAGATCCGTTTGGCTTTATATTGAACATAAATATTTTGTTCTTGGAAACACGATAGTCCATTTGACTCAGTCTTCATATTGACGATAAATGTTTATGACAAATATTTGTAGCCACTATTAAATGTGATGGGTGTTTATGGATAAAGTTTCATGTTTGATTCGTGATGCCAGTGCTGTCATCAAATTCAAGTTTGTTAAGTAAAATAACGTGGGAAAGCTTAGTTAGCGACAGCCTGCAATGTCAACGACTCCTCGACGTGTGAAGCAACAGATGTTCTTTCGAACCCATTATCGTTATTGCTTCGGTTTATGCGCTGTACTCTGAGTTATGAGTTACGGCCCCTGTTTACTAACCAGTGGCCGGTAGTAACAACACAGGTGCCGATATTACACTCGCTACTGTTCCTAATATGTTGCAGGTCAAGCGAAAAACCGTTTTCAGAGAAGTCAATAATTTCAGCGGCGACATACGTACAATGAACGGCACTACACATTTTTCATGGCTAAAACTTATTGTTGTCTAGAGGTCTTCTGCGTAATTTAGCAAAGGTTATTTGAAAACTCGGAAAATTATAGCATTAGCAAAAAAACCTTCACCTGTTAGATTTTTTCCTTGTTTAAATTATTTTTATTCTTTTTTGTGCCTGTGTCTAATTAATACATTTTCTTTCTATGCAAATACTTGAGACTTCCTTTTAACCGACTGCGCGACAGTAAAGACATTGTTATTTCCAAAGCTATTTAGAAGCAATTTTTTTAAAAGGCCTGCGGACTCGATTCTCTGGGCAATCATTATGCGTAGTTTGATAAGGAGACGGCGTCGATAACAGACCACGAGGAAGTGCAACGCGAGGCGCGACGCTACGATAGTGACGGTACATTAGCAACATTTTTATGTTTGTGTTACAAAACATTATGTAGGTACATTGTTTTGAAAGAATGACCGACGAACGTAGAGACGTGACCCGAGTTTTTAACAGTAACGGTAATGTAGTCTTTTGTTTACATTTAGCAAAATTATTTCTAACTTAAAAAAACTGTAAACAGTGACCTATTTTTTTTTTTTTACTTATAAGATCTTAGAGGTAGAAACCGAACCAAATAGAGAAGTTTAACCTTCGAACTGCAGAGAAATTAAGATGAGGGCCAAGTGCGAGAAGCCTGGCAGCCTGATATATGCAAAAGTAATCGATTCGAGTGGATTTTAGTATCCGAAATAAGACTATTCTCAAGCATTTTGGTTTAATTTTTACGACAGTTACAAATAATATCACTCATTAATGTGAAAACAGGCCTAAAACGAAATAAATATTATGCGAAACTGGTGTTTCCTATCAAATTTACTTAATATTTTACCGCGCGCTCTGCACGCTGGGGCCCTAAGAAAATTCTGCATGACGTGTCAGGTAACAACAACAAAAATAACGTTGTTAAATTTAATACAATATGATTTACGGGAAACACTTCGCGCATTAGTAGCTATTCTTAGTAATTTATAACATGATGATACAGGGGAATGTACGCTGTAGTGTCATGGGATTCCATGCAATCTTTTTGCACCTAAGCAAAGTACATAGATACGGTACGCTTAATTGTTACATAAAAAGTAAACAGCGGTGATTTATGTACATGTTACTAACCATTGTTCTCTATCATCATCGTCTTGTTCAATCTATTATTGGATTCTCACATCTATGGGAAAAGGAAATTGTAATTTATTATGAAGTTTTTATAGGTATTCGAGATAATTCAATGCGAAATACTATAAATAAAATCATTTACACTGTAATAATATCTTTCTTTGTCTGTTTTTCTATAGGTATTTGGAATAATTTTATATATATATATACCATCACGCCTGTATTCCCCGAAGAGTTAGGCAGAGGTGTAACAATGTACACCCACAGTTCGCCGGTATATTTAGGTCCCATGTAATAAGGGGCGAGCCTATTGCCATTAACCGGGCACAGATCCTAACTCCGAGCTGCTACTGAGAATTCTATAGAAAAACCCATTAACACATTTTGCTCGACCTGGGAATCGAACCCAAGACCTCTAGCGTAGCAGTCGCGCTTAGGACCACTAGGCTACTGAGGCAGTTAATAATAATAATTTTATCTTAAATAAATATTGTATTCTGAAGATTTCTTCTAGTATGTCTGTTCCAATTATAGCCTTAAATAATGTAGGCACCTATCAACCTTGTACTGAAGTACATTTTGAATTAACCATTGTTTATAACGACCGTCACTTAGATATAATGGGCTTTCAGTAACAAGATGACTTCCACTTTTCGTAATGCCAACTTGAAGACATGCAGGATGTATCGTTCGCTAAAGACCTTTGCTTCAGATCCTTGCCATGTAATTAGAGAGCATTGTTTGGCGTTATTAACAGTGGAGTCTAGTGGAAAATACCATACACTGGTACGGTAGTTTGAAACTGTTAAGTCATCCGTATTAGGTATTCGCTTAGTAAGGGCTTTCAAACGCTTTCTCCTCTCAAGTGTCTGGCATTGTCCACTAAGTGCTCCAGTGTGTACGGTGTTGGATGATCGATCAATATTGTAAGTATACGTTTCCATTACCTATAGTATGCTAACTCCCAAGAACTGAAACACCCACACGAGCATAAGTACTGAGACCCTTATTTCAGCGGAATAAATGTGAATTGTTTTTGAATGACTCATAATGCCGTAATTATCACTAATTTATTTTAGAAAGGATCTTGACTATTCATTCAATGTTAGTTATTATTTGACGATCGAATGTCAAACAAGCACACGCCTCCATATTTCACTTTACACAATGAATTTTAACGTGCTGTTTCTATTATGGTATAAATTATGGTCAGCGAATGGAGCCAATGGGAAGTAAATAACAATTTACTCAAGGCTAGAATTAATAACGATGTTTGTGGAAGTAAATATCTTACCAGAATGCACAGCTACATCATCGTCCACATCAAGGTATGCACGTCGTAAACTCATAGGGCTATTGGCCATTTGAGCTTCGTTTTTCTTAATCAGGGCACATATCACTTCTGATTCGCCCCCATTACTATCTACAAAGTTATTATAATTTTCAGTCAGATCTGTCACTACAGCGACATGTTCGTCGAGCCCCTCTTCAATATTTCTTGCAGTAATACTGCGCAATAGGGAGTTGCTTCGAGACAACTTTGTGCTTCGAGATCGCCGAATAAAATTCAGCCCAGATATTCTTCCCTTACTTTTATTGGGACTCTCAGGAGTGACAGTTATTCTAGGTGTTCTAAATATAGACGTAGAACTACTGCTGCCTCTAATAGGCGATGGCACATTGAGATTTTGTGGAAGGGTTTTCGATTTCTCCTTAGCAGGAGACAAAAGCTTTGGCGAATCAGGAATCAGTGACAAATTGGAATTCATAATGGAAGTTTTCGAGGGTATTTTACTTCCAATGTTTGTGGTGGAACTATTCAGTTTGTTTGATGATATTGATCCACTGATCGGTGAAAATATCCGGTCGTAACGAGGTTCACACGACGTCGTACTTCGTAATCTCGGCTTGGTATTTTTCATGAGAGTGCTTTGGGCGACGAGTCGTGGACTCGTCAAATCACGATGACCCAATCTTGTCAGCGCCTCGTTAGAGCTCGCCGTTGATGACAAAGGCCGACGAAACCGCCTCTCTGGACTAAACGCGCTCATGTCACTTTCACTTTCTGTAAAGGATGAATCACCCCGAGATGGGATTCGCAATCTGCCGCTGTCTGACGCATTCCTCCTTTTAGTTTTTGTAGAGATCCTATCTATATTTTCCCCAGATATTAGAGCTTCTTTTTCTTCTGGCGTCAAGGGTAAATAATTGTCGAAGCTTTCGAACAATGGCACGTAAAAGACGGAGCGACGTCGCGCCGGCTCGTCGCCGACGTCGGAGGCGCTCGGAGACAGCGCACTCGACATAGCGGCTGGCGTGATCGCGGCGGCGGATGCACGCTGCGTTAACGCCTATTGGCCTCCACTAAGTTCTCTCGCCGCATCGCCGCCGCCATTCGTTTCACAGTTCCTCCTCCTCCTCCTCCTTTTCTGCCTTTTATCCTTTTTCTGCTTTCATTTCACACTTTGCAACTGTTAATTGAAACCCAGAGTTCACTTTTGATTACTCACTGTGTTAGATCACTTAAAATTTCTCGTTCTATAAAACAAGGACATAAATGTTGGAGTATTACATAGCCATAAAAAGTCATAATGAATCCTATTGACAAAAAATCGCGTCTATTGTGAAACTAGCGAACAACCGAAAGTGATTTGCGGCAAGTATGATAAGGCAAGAGATCTGATTCATAAGTGGGTGAGGTATGTATACAAGTATTGATCGAAGTAAAACAGTTTTGTTTTATCAACTAGCGATAAGATTATGCACTAACAGCAACCAATGAAAATGTCGTATCGAATCAATGGAAGGAGGCCAAACAAATGTCATTGTACTTGAATGATAATACAAGAAGTAGAATTAGGTTTGCGTACAAACATTCTACAGCTGAACACGAAAATATGAAAATACGAGCCATAATAGTATACGGAAAGTTAAACGGAACATTAATTAACAATGACGATAACTGACGAGAAGGCGCAATTCCCCATACATCGTCGTGACATGTAATAAGTAACTGTATGGACGGCCGCTAGCGCGTGAGCGAAAATAGGAATATTATTAGGGCAACATGTGCGTTTATTTGTGTTGGTGGTGAGGAGTGGTGGGTGTCGTGCGAATATATATAGAGCCGCCCTAGCCCATACGTACTCGCAATTAGCTTACGACATACGAATCAGTTTAATTTAATTAACGCACGCGTGTGTACCGAACATTTTGCTACAGCGAGCGCAACACTAAAGGGCGTAAAGACTATGATTTATGGAAACTACCATTGCTCGTAAATAACTTTAAGGTGGGCGCTTTTTATTAGGATTTTCCAGGTCAAACTTATTTCCGCGTAGCCGGAGTGCATGTAACAGGTAATGTCGCTTACAATTTTGCTTTCCGAATCAGAGAAACTCAAATTTTCCTAATGACAGATTTCCTAAGTAGGTCTCAGCCATCACGGTGGTAATTTGTGCAATCATAGTCACGACGTCGTGTTAATGGTTGCCAGTTTAAGCCGTGTAGAACTAAGCACATTTTAATAATCCCGGAATAGTGTGCAGCCCGTCAATTAAGTCTGCAGACGAATAACTCTCAAACAGTTATAAAAAAATATAACGACAAACTAAGGGCGCGTGAAAAAGGCATAACTTAAAATATTCGTATAAAATTTGAACATCATGGTCATAATTGTTCTCCATACGAGCCTGTTTCAAGTTCGTTGTACCGTGTTCAAAGAAACGCAAAATAATATACCGGATGTCGTGAATACAGAGGCGAGGAGCGAATGAGATCTGAGCTTGTGATCGCACGACGAAAGCGAAGCTTGCGGAACGAATGCACATAGTTAAGCACCACAATGTAGTAGCTTACTGAATAAAACAAGTTTACCTACTATACACACGATTATCTACGCTGATGTAAGAATTAAAAACAAGAGTAGCTATCGGGACTTGCATGATACCCGATATACTTCCCATCGAATGAAGCATCATTGAGAGTACCATTCGTTTGTAAATTAATATCTACAGTAATAGAGCTTGTAGTAATGTATATTTGCAATCTAAAATCTGTATTAATAATATTAACAGTATTACAACATTAAGAAGTTTTGTAGTGAGTACGTAATAAAGTAATAAATAACATTTCTTCACTTGGCATCTGAGCAAGAAACTCGGTTTGCCTCACAGAGCGAGGAAAAAAGACGAGGCACACGTTCGTTAGTGAGTGATATGAAATACTCTGCACAATATATAACATCTCAAAGGGATTTCCTAAAGCATTACGGAGATGCGGACCTAAACAAACACACGCTCCCTTTACAGATTTAATAATCCCAAGTATTTCAATAATTTCAGTTGAGCGACAGACGGGTAAAGTGACAACAAAGGGACAATATGAGAATTAGCTAAAGCAAACCGAATTTCACAATTACCCGAAACACAACCCAGGTTTATAAATATCGGTAGATTGTGGTGTTCAGATAACTATTTCCATTAACAAGATAAGACTGACATCTTATCCGACACTATAAAACATAACAACTAATCTAGTGAATAAAACACTTTTCATAAGCCTGACCTAACCATCTGGCATTTTATCATTGTCAAACATTTTTTACTTGAGCAATGTGAAGTATTCGTAAAACGCTACCAGAACCGCATAAAACTATGGAAAATAGAAATAAACGGCAAGGAATGGAAATATGAGCCTTCGCTGAAAGTGGTCGAGCGGTGGCGTGACTAACGCGCGCGGACAATCATGATTCAAGGCAGCGCAGGCGCAGGGCTGCGCAACTTTGTAGTTGTAGCCAGCCGTGAGTGCCCCTCGGTCTTTCAACTCGGAGGAAAGTGGAATATCTGCTTATGCAAAACCCGAGTAATACGCTAATTATTATGTACCTAAGCATCACGTAGGGTTTATCTTATGTTGAAGATTCTCTAGATTTCGAGTTTGTTGTTGTTTTATAAAGTATTAAATTCAGTGTTGAAGTTATTTAATTCATTGTTAAACAAGCTTTGGAATATAAAATCATCATCGAAGCAAACTCTTAAAGTACACAGAAAGTTACAGCTACACAAAAGAACATAACAAAACAAACTTTAAATAAATAAATACTTAATCATAACATCTAACACGCGGTGGTGGTGATCTCCGAGTGTGAAACATGCATACGAAAATAAAACGTTCAATATGGCGGCGAGGGCATTTTTTCTCACAAACTCCTTGCGAATTATACAACACGCAACTTAGCTAAGCAATTTGCTCGTCACTTGTGCGAAGAAATAATAAAAGGATACATTCCTTTTTCATCGCTGTCCACATATTGTTATAGGAATATTGTAAGAACGTTGAAAGTAATTTGTCAGCCATTACAGATACAAAACACATTAAGGGTTTTAAAGGTCATGTAACTATCGTAATGGGGAACAGAGTCGATGCCAATTGGCTGGCAGTTACTATCTCCATTACAGTACAGAAAATAGATACAAACCTAAAACAAAACAATATGGCATAACTAATCGAATACGTCAACGGACACAATGGATAATGGTTAGATAGAAGCAAATTAACATTAGATAAAACTCCGACTAAAGATCTTTGAAAATATTACAAGGGGTGGTTCCGGTACCCATGATACGGGCTTTTTTGAAACATTATACAATATGGGAAATAACAAATGAATACTATTGGAATAGTGCAGTAAACTCTTTAATATAAAGACGGAAGAAATTTTCAGTTAATTGTAAAATTAGAGTGTAAATTGCTTTGAAATCAACAAACAGTTAGTCAATTGAATTGGCAAATAAGTGACGTCAGTTTCAAAGTCAAAGACAAATCATTTATTTCAATTAGACCATTAAAAGGCACTTTTGAACGTCAATTACATGTTACAATTAAAAATATTAAATCTAGTTTGCTATTTGCCGTACAAAATCTAGGGGAATCGAGTTTTGACAGTTTATTAAAAGTATGTTAATTGCTCGGTCGTGTACTACCTAATTATAATTTTATTATAACCATAGGTATGCTACTAAT
Source organism: Caradrina kadenii (assembly GCA_947462355.1). Lineage (NCBI taxonomy): Eukaryota > Metazoa > Arthropoda > Insecta > Lepidoptera > Noctuidae > Caradrina > Caradrina kadenii. The sequence continues at coordinate 5,228,341 of OX381674.1, forward strand.
ACTACAAAATGAACAGTTAATATAATAACAACAGCACAACGGTAATTCCTGGAAACATAATGGACTAATTATTAATTAATTTTCCTTAATTGATGAACACAAGGTATCACAATTAGGACAGGTATTAACTATATATAGAACAGAATGGAGGGGACAATCATAATAATATAGAATATAATGTTTATTCTCATATAAAACTACCTACCCGTGCATGTTTCCCACATGTGTGATTTATGAGTTATGTAGTGCAAAGCGACATATCAAAACACCGAGATTTCTGTGTCACATCCGAGTTAAAAATTAATTATTGCGCATTTAAATCTAAACGGCACTAAAATCCGTTGTGTAATTTTGCAGAACTAAGCGAACACACAGACAGACGCGAAAAGCTGATATTTCTATTGCCTTTACTAAAAAAAAATGGAATCCTATGTTTACCTTATTTTAATAGAGGAAATAATAAAAAAAAATTGAATATTATCATCTTAATAATATAACAATATTTGGAAATAATGTATGAAGGTATGCATGCAAGCCACATTGTTGTTACGCTATATAAGTTATTGAATGATTTAATTTTTGGTGTTCTTTTTTATTCTTATCGGCTACCGAAAAGCTCATAGAATAAAAGTGAAAACCTGTAATTGGCTGTCAGTCAAAACTGTTCGCATTTTAGCTGTAAGTCTTTCAATAAAAAAAATTACAATAATCAAGTTACGACTCTCATGTATGTCTGATGACTATACCACTACGCCTCATAACTACCAAATAAAAGATCAATGTACTGCGAGGAATCTTGAAAACTGTCCTCATGTACGCGGTTAAGACATTTCAGACAATGATTAGCGTCAGTCGGCGCCAGACGCATGAAACTAAAGCGATTGCAAAAGTTTCCTCCGGGCTTTCGCAAGGTATTCCGACCGCATGCTCGGCGAATGAAACGAATACCATAAAGCCACAGAACTGTTAGTCTTGCGCAATCAAAATATTATGTTCTTTAAGATCATATACAAGACTACAATGACGAAAAACATTAGTAAGAAACAACTTTTGAAAGGAGCGAAGTGTTTCAGATTGTTGTTGTGTATCTCCTTTCCAACAGCGCACGGCTTTCGTAATAATGAATATAACATAACTGCAAAATTATTTTTATTATAGCTTTGGTAACAGAGCAAACATAAAATAATATACTATAGGTACTAAACATTCTTGTTTTCTTCTATCTCAACGGTTGATAAAATAAATTGCTACAATTATTGCAATTTGCAGCAGTCGAACGCCTTCAATTCATTATTTATGCAAATTACGCTTCCTTGAATTAAGTACTCTTTTACGGGTTTTCCCAAAGAAAATCTCCCAAATGTGTTCGACAGTCTATTTCGTACAGCAGAAATGTTGCAATATTAATTTAATTTATTATGGTGGAATTTATGACCTAGAAATATTACATTGCGTTAAAGCTATAAATTATATTATTATCTGTGTAGGAGGCAAATCAATAGTAGATTGAAAGGTCTCAGTATTATGTGAATCGCTGTTGTATTCATAGGCTAAGAATAAAGCGCAGTTTCAGGAAAGCTAAAACACGGAACACAAGCCGGATTTAATTACTGCGTCTAAGTGCACAAGTCCCGGAAGGCGAATGGTGTCAAAACTAGAAATGGTATCCGGTGACAACGACACAGTATCTAGTAATAGTTCTAATAATTGTAACTCTGGATGAAAGAGGAATTACTCTAAAATGAGCATGTACCGGGAAGGTTGAGGTTTTATAATTACATTAGACCTACAGAAACTTGTACGACAAAAGAGTATTTAAAAACCAAGTGCATTTATTCAAATCTACAAACACGTTTCGGTATTCAAAAAAATACGAGTAAAAGCTTCGATTGCATCATAAAAGTGTTAACTTATTTCAAGCGAGTAAAAGAAAATCCGGTTTTATCGACAGAAATTGACGCAAAGGCTTGATGCTTTAGTAAGTGTGTGAACGACACAATAATATGAATAAAAGTCGTCTCCGAGAGAGCTAAGAGACATCGAACAGTGCGGATGCACTCATGTACTTCCTTGGCCCAACCGACAAGATTACTGGCAATAGATACAGGTTTGTCGACCTGACATCGACGTGTGAGTTTATAGAATATATTAAAGTAAGTGAGTAATCAATGTCTGGTATTTCAAATAGGGCCACATTGAAGACTGGTAATTATATAATTTCACTCCCAAAGCCACAGCCAAAGTAAACTTTCTGATAATTATCAATAAGATTGAAAGCTCTATAGAAGGGTTAAGTAGCACGAAAGTTCAATAGAAATCACGTTGCTGATCTAAGCAAGTCAACCAATTGAGGGTCCGGCTACGATGTTACGGCAATCTGATGTAAAAAGACGATCAAGCCAATCAATCATGTGTTTTCAATGAAAAGGGTCTCCAACATGTCAATGTGTCACGTCCAAAACATAAGTCCAATTTATTTGGGAGTAGAGATGCGGCTCTGTTGATACATCAGAATCACTTTCTTATGAAAAGGCTAGAAATCGACGATTACTCAAAATTATTTGGAATTAAGATCGATTTGTAATACATTACAAGAAATCGTATGTTATGTAAGTGAGACATTAATTGTCGATTGAAGGCCTTGCTTTAAAAATTGTTGACTAGTCAACAATTACAGAAACTAATCGTCTACAAAAGCAAAATAATATTGGATAGGGTTTTAATCAAATACTTTTTACCATTATTACGAAAATTTATAAGAAAAGAGTAACTTTTAATTCAGTCATATCAGTATGAAAGTTGTAAAACTCTGCGAACTTATTGAATCTTCAACTTTGTAAAAAGCTTTGAATTCAATTGAATTAACTTAAAGTTTATAGAGGTTTCTTTATACAAAAAATCTTGTTGTATATGTAAAATTGGAGAAATACATAACTTACTGGTCTTAATCAATTTTAATATATTATAAACTCAAATAAATGTCTACTGTAAAGTGTAAGTTAATAATTAAGTAAAGCGTAGCGAGTTGGTAGATAAAGATACAGTAGAAGCCTGATGTATTAATAACAGATATAAAGTACCGTTTTGAACTGGAAACGGTTGCCCTGGCCATAACTCAACAAGCCATGAGCGAGGTCGATAAAGTTACTCATAACGTTTATAAATGCATCAGGCCATCTTCTAGCAAGTCTATTGAGGTCAACGTTTCGCACTGTTTTGAAAGATAGTTATTAGAAGAAAACAAAAAAGATTCGAAATTCGTTCCACAAATTTTTCATAGTCGGCTTGACTTTCAACTTAGACGCAAAAGCTAGATGCACATTTACAGCTCAAATTGAGTTAAGAAACCCTGACATGTACATGAATCTCAACAAACAAAAAATATTCTCCTTAACTACTTCCATAAACGTGCTGCAGAAAACGAAGCAAAAAGCTGCGATGGCATCCCGTTATTTAAGAGTAAAAGACTGTTTAACGAATAAACCGTATACAGAGGAGTTGAACTCACATACACGTGTTTGTACTAACTGCCCAAGAGTACAGTTATCTGTGGACCAATATTTCGGAGCTGCAGTACAAATATTGTTCGAAGTTCGATCGTATTTGTATTGTTATAATAATTAGGAACCGGTTCTGGTAGAACCGGTTTCTTTCTGTTTATGTGCTACGTTTTGCAGCACAAGTGTTCAGATGAAGTCCCCACTAGTGGTTTCTATATCTGATTAGGTTTTCATGACTACTATTTTTGGTTGTACAGCTCTTTGTCTAAACATTCTATTGATTGATCCAATAAACTGGATAAAAACGAACCACCCTTCAATTTGTTTACTGAACTCAATAAAATCTTTTCGCGTTCTGCCTTTTCCCAATACAATTTTCTTTATTACATTTTCGTAAAAGCCCAAGTGCTAAAATGTTTTCGAAATATGTCCCCGTTTGTCAAATATGTCATGACGTGACATCACAGCTCCGGGATATAGGGCAGGCGGTCGGTCACGTTAAAAGCTCTTAGTTACAGCGCACCTCGACAAGACTACGAAACGGGGGCAAGAGCGTGACTACCAAGTACCAAGTGCAATTTGTACTAACAACACTACCGTTCCGTTCATGCTCACCAAATGCGTTGGCACGTATATGGAACGAAACCATGTTTAATATTACCGCGGCTAAACAAGCTTACGTTTCGAAATAACTTAAACCATAATCTTCATGCATATCTCTATAGGCAACACAATATTGACTCACTACATCACTAAGATCTGTTTGCTAAGTAATCACTATCAACATCCAATCCAAATACAGAGGTACGGCAATATGTAGGCGGTACTACTAAAGCAAACAAAATAATAGACAGAAAATTGTTCCGAGGAAGTTGAAAGGTGACCAGTGCAGTGGAGGGCGATGTAAACAAAGGTGACCAGGCTACGGAACGTGTTCCGAAGATAATCGCGGTTACATTGTGCAATAACGATTTTCGACGCCCCGCCACTCGTTGTTTAAACAATGAATGCATAGAGCCAAATATTTACATACGTTGTCAAAGATTTCTCCAGTGTTCCTTAGATTTCGAAACGACAGATTGAAAAGAAGAATATGAGGTTAATGCATAAGCACTAAACAGGAAGTAGTATGAAATGCAATCCCAAAAATAAGCCAATGAATAAAATTTTAATGTCTCGGAGATATGCGGAAACGAGATCTAAAACTAAGCATGACTCAGTTTTATTTGTAATGTTAGAGATACACAAAAGAAAACTAAATCAAATGTTAGATGAAATTGTGCCGAGGCTTGCTTGCATAGTAGATAGCCCAACATTCACCGACGCAAGGTCACGATCAGCCAGTATGACGGCACTTAATGTTGCTACTTATTTAAATGCAACAGCCCAAGTCCGATTGCAAGCGGGTCAGAATCCGCATTTATAATAGAGAAATAAACAACTATTGATGTCATTTCTGATTATGTGGATACTTCGGAACTGCATGCTTTTTGTTTCAATTTAGATTTATTTTACTATTTCAAGTACTCTTTTATCTTAAAACAACTGTTTAATTAGTAAATGATAAGATAACGCAAAGAAACGAAAAAAAACGGACACGGACGAATACGAAAATGCTCATAATATGAGTAGGCAAATACATTTGTTTCATGTGGCACGTATTCCTGCCCGCTCTCAGTTGCACCTACCAAAGATAAATTAGAATGGTAGTTAAAAGGTCAATATCATATACAGCCCTATTTGTATGTTAAATTGCAGAGGTTTTTGCGTTTCTACATCGCAGAGTAAATATCAAAGGCCAGCTGTACAAAATATTATGAACACTGTTATAGTAACACACAGGCTAGGCAACTCAAATTATTAATATATTTGCATTTGTTATCTTAATGAATTATAAAATTCTGTTAATCCATCATGTTCATTACTAAATGTAAATAATTACCGTCCTGTAAGATAATTAGGACATTTACTAATGACAATATAATTGCTTCATTCTTCAAGCTTGTTTCTTGTACTTATCAGTCGATTATGATAATTAGAAAATCTTTATGGCAGCTGCCGTCTGCAGAATGTCGACAAAAAATCTAATTAAGAAGCCGAATTCTGACAGAGCACTTATCAACTATTATGGACCGAACGATTTCCCTCCGCCAATGTTCACTGAATTTTCTTTTATCTAAAAATCGTTCTGAGTTCAGTTGAGCAGTGGCCAGCAAACTATCAAGTGATGTTTCAATTGGAATCAATCGCATCAATGAAAACAATAATTGCATTGCTCGTAACAGTTTCTTCCGGTGGCTAAGCGGTGATCGAGGTGATTCAACACACAAAAGTGCCGATTACTAAAGTAATTCGCACGGGGTTAAGTGACTCACTACTCTATGCCCACTTACATGAAGCTATCAAAAGGATAATGAACTGAACTTAGATGAACAAAACATAGAAATATTAATAATGTATTGATCGTAATACGGGTGGTCGGTAAACAACGAGTCATGATCATAATTAAATTAAGTCATAAACACTGGGAGGAAGCGTAAAGCATTTCAGTTGTCATTGAGATAACCCGATTTCCTGTCAAATGTTCATGGTTTGTTATTGGTCAGTGGTCGTGGCCAGTTATGGCTATAGTTCTAAAATTGAATAATTGTTACGCGTACTATATTCTTGTGTAAGCAGTGATCGCTGAGACTATATTTTTAATAACATTATTTTTCAAATTCGTTTGAATATCTTATACCTTATAAATTCTTTTGCAAAGTTTCACCTGATTTTTGGGTTTACAATAATATTTGAACATGCACGAAAAAGGTGTGCCCAAGACAGATGTTCAGTTTTTTTTTTTGAGGATAGAAATACGAGTGAGGAATTAATTAATCGCCCAACATTTCGGTAGTAATATTGTAGGAATTAAATTTTGTTCGAGAAAGTCTTATCATTACATTACATACGCACAAATTCTGTGTAAACACGGCCCAGTCAATACGGCCGAGTGTTTCAATGCAATCGCATCTAATGAACCGTACCAAGAGAAACAATAGGCAATAATTTACACATTAAATGCACTGTTACACACTGACTTTACCATTTATTTTAAATGTTTCATTTTACTTATAACATATAGTACAACATCTATTGTTATGTAAACTTATGAAAAGTAAGTACATATAATTACTACATACATATAATTACTACGTACGTAATTATGTATGTCTGGTTCTTATGACATAAAACAAATCCTTGTGTTTCTCAAAGTTTGGTTACTTTATACAGAAAAACAGTATCACTAACGTTCACTAAGATTGAAATATCAACGGAATGTCAAAATATTGAATCAACATATCGACACTGGTTTTGGTAATGACTCACATATCGTGAGAGAAAACACAGAAATGAACGTTATTTAAACAAAAAATATTAGGTCAACATAATAAATAGTAGTTAATGGAGCCTACAGTGTAATTAGATCATAAAATTGTACCGGTTTCGCAGCTTCTGACTGGATAAACAAAATCTAGTTTACAAATCGCGTGGATTAGTATGTTGTTAATAAGAAATCTTAATAAACGTATGCAAATTGATTATTAAACACACTTCATTTTATATATAATTTTGTTTTTATACAATAAGTATATGTACATGATTAAGAAAATTAGGATTGTGTAATCTTAGTGTTAGAAACTTGCTACCCTTCGGCTTTACTGCTCATGAACAATGTTTCAACACTATAAGGGTAACATAAGAAAGGTATTTCTATTTACCCTCGTAAAAATGGTCGATACTTTTTATTAGCTACAACCTTATTATGTAGAGATTATTAAGTAATTTAATTGCATATTTGAGGTGTAAGGTTTTAGTAAGTATGTAATTTAGTTGCCATATTAAATACATTTAATAGCCATATAATGTCTGGATTATTTCTTACATCAAACAACATTTAGAAATAGTAAAATAAAGCAATACGCTTAGAAGAACATCCTATAAATATTAAATCTTAAAGAATTAATGCTGCATCAAGTTCTTGATCGATTCCGACACCGGAAACGACAGTACGTATAAATTTAATTCAATCGTTCTTCGCTCACATAACACTTAAAAGCAGTAAAAAACCTAAGAGTAAGGAAAGCGAATTCAAATCACCTGCTTAGTATGTAAAAGGACACCTGCCTTGGCAGATGGTTAACGAAAACCGCCCCCTTTGTGATGGGGGTTCGAGGCCTACAGCGAACTTTTACTGACTCATACATATGCGATCCACACAAAGACTTCGAAATAAATGTCTTTTGGTAACCAAATACCTGTTACATCATATCGTAGTACTACGGGTTTCCTTAAAGATTTTGCGTTCTTTTTTCTTAAGAGTAACGTGATTCCGCGTTACTGCATATTTAATTGGACCGTTGCAGTTTGGTGTTTCAAAGAAGGTAGGTATTACGTAAACGGATAAAGTAAAAGAGAAAAAGGAACGCGTGTGATCGTGTGGGTCCGGTTTGGTGCGCCCGCGTTGGCAGCCCTGGAATGTGACCCAGACCCCGATGGGACTCGATGTGACTCATATGAACGCACTTTTTTTTAACCACAGTTCGTCGAGACAACATCCCGCCGCCGGTTAGAAAGTCCACTAAAATCAGACGTGGGTGCAAAGGTAAATAGGATTACAGACGCCTACACGCTTATTTAGTCATATAACATCCCACATGCATGTTTCATTTGAATTTATTCACGCTTGTTATTATTTTTATCCGTCAATCATACGCCTGTTATTCAAAATCTATTATCAAACGCCAACTGAAATGGAACTGCTCCATCCTTCAATGCAATTACTTACGCAACGAAAATCTTAAATATCAAACGAGGTCAAGGGATTATTGCAGAGGTGCAGAATATAATAGATAAATAGTATAGTCCAAAAAATGCTTTCATAAAAAATAAACAATGCTGCCTCAAAACAAAATAGCTGTAAGGACATTTATACAATAGCGTGTCTGAAACTGTTATCTGAAGCTTTAAAGGATAAGACGAAGCGGTGAGCTGCGAACTCGCTAAGAAGATTAACGCGCGACAGCAAGTTGGCTCCGACGTGGATTTATCAAGCAGTGAAGTGGCTACTGAATTTATGCACAAACGCCTAGAGACGGATTATCTATCTATATACAACACATTTATCTTTTCAAAGGAAAGTGCATTGGAGTGAGAATAGAGAAGGATGGAAAGATTAAAGAATCGACTGTAATGTACATACTCGTATACCTCTATTCAACACAATTTTCAGATTAAGTAATGTCAATAATGTAAAGCACCAAAATGTTCTTTGATTTGGAGTAAATATCGATTTATATTTTGTTTATTCTGTGCAGCTAAAGGATATAAAGCTCATGTTTATTATAATTCGATAGACAAGGAAAAAATATATGATACTTCTATAGCTACTTATATATATTTTATCCTAAAACTATTTCGAAAGTCAATTCGAAACGTGACTTTGATGTGGGTGTCACGTTTAGCGCATTTTTTCCTAAATGCCGGGTCTATGTAATAGCTGTCTGAACACGCACGTTTGTCCCTCGGGGTGACGCAGACGCCCACACACGGCCTGACCACCAGTTAAACTATGGAACTGGTGGAACCCGAGAATTTGTGGAGTTTCTACAGTCCAGACATAAACCAAAACACTTGGAATGCTTACCCATCCGAGGATCTAAAACTATGTTCATATGAAACATAGTTCTGTCCTTTATTTATTGACGTGTCTAGGGACCGACAAAATGAATGTTTCCTCTATTTACTCTTATTGCTGTGGCATACTTGAGATATGTGGCAGGAGTCAGTTTATTCGATATTTTCTCTCTGATCTTATGAAATATGAATGGGTCTTATCGAAAAATCTATTTGTTTTCTTTTTGGAAATTCAAGAAGTAAAACAATTTGTATGTACATTTCAATGCAAATAGTCGTAGGACCAATCTGTTGTTGGATAAAAAAAGTTTAAAAATAATGTTATAACTTTGTAGTTGTTCAAAGAATCCGTCACTTTATTTAGATACATGGTCTATTGTGTTTGCTGACAATGCATCAAGAAACGTGAGGGATCAATTTTATGCAACAAGTTGAGCACGTGCGAGCTTCGACTTTAGGGTATAAAAAAAACTTGAAAAACAGTGTTCGTCCCGGGAAATAATTTGTGTAAATCATTATTTAGTGGGAACGTATTCTACCGGTACCAGTATGCTAATAAGTTAGCATCTACAACCAGCACCGTACTGTGTTTAGGTGAAAGTCACCTTAGAAACTGTGTAACTTCGATAATATGTTGAATAATCGATAAAACCTAGATATAATCGGAGATTTTAAGACATAGCAAAAGAAAATTATTTGTTTTTAAATTCCTTCGCGCTACTTGCACTTTTTTGTTACTTTGTCAGTTCCCATGATTAATTTTAAGTAGGTGCTACAATTAATTTAATGTAATTTTAATAAAATTATAATACTATTAATATTAATTCACAATAAACTTTGCTATACGATACGGCGTTCTACGGCTCTCAATACTCCAACATTCCTTTAAACACGTTTACATACCACTTTTTTTATTAAACGAAATAACAGAAAAACAAATAAACACTATTTTCAAACAAAACAAGCTTGTGTTATTCACTTTCACACTTGTTAACACAAAATGCACTTATAATTCGCGGTTATAGAACGGAACACGAAAGCGCGCGACCGGTCAGGCAGTCGAAGTCGAGTAACTTTGTTGACAAGCGCTGCTAAGCGCACTCCGCCGCCATGTTTGAAACCTTCGGCAATCTCCGGCAGAGTTCGGCCGTCTTCGGGAGTGTACACTACCAACATTACTCACTGATTCAACGGAGTGGGTAAAATGAAGTTCTCCTCTATTCAAACATCTTTATGACCGTATTGAATAGGTGTATATGAGATTTTTTTTTGCTTTTAATAGTCACATTTCATAAATAGATTATAGGTATTCAATTGTTGTACGCTGCACAATTATCTATTATTAATTTAAAAATGCCTTTATTAAAAAAAAGTGCTATAAACCACGGTGTACAGAGGCGGTGGCGGTCAGTTGTCAGTTTGACATATTTGTACTATTCTGATAATAATTATCAGGTAATTTAACAAGACCGCTGCCGCATCTATCAGAACAACGAGTAAACAAAGAATAACTATAATAAGTCAAGAAAGAAATGAATATGTTATACAAAAAAATGCGTAGCCAAGTCGTAGCAAGGCGCTACAACCGGGCTACGCCTATTTTTTTGCATCTTTTTCTTACCTATGAATTTATTTTCTTTCCCAAGTTATGATAAAATATCATAAAGTAAATATAATTACCAAAAGTTTCTATCACGCCTGTATTCCCCGAATTCGGGTTCGCCGGTAATTTTAGGTGCCATGTAATAGGGGGCGAGCCTATTGCCATTACCCAGACACATATGCTAACTCTGAGCTGCTACTGAGAATTTCTTAGAAAAACCCAATAACACTTCTTGCTCGACCTGGAAATCGAACCCAAGACCTCTAGCATAGCAGTCACGCTTGGGACCACTAAGCTACCGAGGCAGTTAAAAAAGTTTTAAAGAAAGAATATATCCGAACCAAATTATGAATGGAGCTTTTACCTACTAAAGTTCGTAGCGCTACGAGCTGCTATTTAAACGTGTTACCTTTGTAAAACTAACAATAAAAAGAAAATAAGTAAATTAGATTTTATAAAGTAGTATAAAAATGTAGAAAAACATATTCAAGGTTACATATTTAAAAATAATTTTATACATTTCCGCATTCTACGAACGGCTATACGCTCTACGACGTACCTACCTACTTTTGTTTTCAACCAGCAAAGTTTGACCTCTAGTTCCGCTTTCAAATATGCATAATAAGCTTTTTATAAAAGAGCATGTAGGTCTAATAAAAGTGGTAACAAAGTGCGGTTCCTTTCTTGGCCAGTTTTTACTCGCCGCAGGGCACAAGTACATGAATAAATCACGACAAGCCTCGGCATTATGCGAGAGGCGATCGCGTCGGTCATGAACCTACTAAACTGGTTCTTGGTGGTATTGTTCTTAGTTCACATCAAGGTAAAGACGTTACAAAGCTACATATTTTTATATGTGTTTTGTAGAAAATCGATGAGATTTGTACATATTGATTTTAAGCAATTTTATTAATCTGGACAGGTTTTAATATATGCTTAAAGTTAAATCAAATATTTTTTTTTAATTATTCGCACTTATAATGCGGACTAAACCAATACCAATGTTTTAAGTATTGAGGAGCTATTATGTTACGTGAAGTTCCACTGCCAATGCCATCTAGCGCCAAGTAGCAGAACTATAGTTTTACTTTACCTGAACTTAGAGGGCGCTACTGATAGTTTAGACATTCGACGGTTATAAAACTTACCTGAAACAATGAAAATGTAAAACATTAATACATCTTAATACAGGTACAAAAAATATTATAAAATGCATATTTTATTTACATACTTTGTTTCATTTAAACACAAGAATCTGTCGACACGAAAATGGTATATGTACATATTCCTTTCCACCTCGACACTATAATTATGTAGCCAGTTATAAGGAAAATTATTATGTAGATTAAAATGAGCGTTGGTACATATCGGTTGGCTGGTATTGCAAAATATGTACTTATTTACATAGAAACTATCATTTCCTGCGTACGGCATACTTTTCACATGCGATAACAGTAGACTGCCATGATTATTGTATGCTACTAGCTTATTCCGCACTACATTTTTTTACTATTCAATCATTACTTCAAATGAAAATTAACAACTGAATGTTACACGTTGCGCACAAACAGGTTAATTATGATCATTATTTCATAGCTTAATTATCCTTGAAACTATTGGATTTTACAATTCACATAATATAATTGAACTTGAAAATGATGACATAGGTAGATGAGGAAAGAGGTTAGTTAGAGAATTCTACTTAATTGGTACATAATGTTTTGGTAATTAGACTGAAAATCAAATGAAAACACTTGAGCCTTGCTCCAATAAATACAATAAAAATACAAAATAAAGTTACATTGTGTTGACACTACTACAGACAGTGCAAAACTTAAAAAGATCATTTGACAACGCATATAACACATTGTTTACAAAAAATGTGTTGTCTTTCATACACTAAACTATAAATCAAACTGCATAAAAACCTTTGCACAATTAGAAAAAAATGTTCTTTAATGACGTTTGACAAACGCTACTCATATCAAAAACTAGCGGCTTGCCAAGATGGGTATATAAATAGAAGACTAGAGTGCAATGCACGGGACAAATCAAAACATTTCTGACCAACGACGAACTTGTGTTTCACTCAAACAAAGAATTAGTACCTAATATTAGGAAGGTACTTACTTATTTTTGTTTAAGGTTGCCAAATTAAGCTGGTCTTAATTTGTTAACCTAAGAAAAAACTTTGTCTCAAAGTTGTTTATTTCAAAGATTTGGGTACCGTCTTTTCGTAGGTACATAGAGCATTTGAATACCAGTATATTGTATGGTGGAATAAAGGAAAGCAGGTTACTATAGTACCTGTAAACAATGAACTAACATACTTGCATGTACATGTACATACTGTTAATTCGCACTATTGGCATGTGATGTGAGTCAATAGGTTTGTTGCTTTATGAAATGCGAAACCTTTTTTGTATGGTACAAAAAACGAACACGCATTTCATGAGTATTAAATGGTATTTCAGTCTGCTCAGCTTAAGTTTAGATAGCTTAAAGGTGCGAATCTTGAATACTGATGATAATGACAAAGATGAACGTCGATAAATATGATAATTGTGATACTTTGATGAGCTCACGACACGAGTGATCTCATGCGCGTCAGAACTGAATGCGCTTGGGCGAAACGAACGTTTTAATTGTCACAATTTACTTTATAATTGAATATAGCACGCCGCGCGAAGACAAGACACTACTCCGAACTTTATCGTGATGCACCGTAATGAGATAAAGAATGTTTGTAAGTTTGTAGCCCGCTGAGAAAGCAAACCGGAGGTTTTCGTGCTACAGCTATTTGTGATGACAATTAGCACGTGCACCTATTTCCTGGCTTCTAAACCTCATGCGTTTGTAGTTGCACGACTAAGGAATAAAGCGGTATGTTGACTCCTAACTTACCAAGACACAAGCCTCTTGCCTTCCGCCAGTAATGGATGTCTCAGAAAAACCAGCCCCCGCGACAAGATGTCGGAGATAATACAGGATTGACAATATCGATGTCGACGCACTCGGCGGATGCTAATAATTAACAAAATATCTTGATTCTACGTGACTTCATTCAGACAAGTAGTGAGGCCACTTTTTGTATGTTGAAATATTACTCGGTGGGAATTGTACACGATTTTCTTACGATGAGAAAAGTTTGGTAGGTCACAACTTTATTGTGTTAATGTAAGTTCTATACAGATTATATCTATACTTGTTAATGTCAGAAATTCAAATAAGCTTCTCTGTAAAATTAAACTCATATTATTATTTCAAGAGACCAATTTTTAATCGAACATTTTAACCACCTCTGAGATATCATACATTAGAGATACAAAATTTCTAATCCCTCATGGCAAAGTAGCGATAAGAAATTAGAACGATTGCATTATGAACACATCGTACAGAGAAATAAAAAAAAAAAAAACATTAGTTAACCCTTTGAACTCATTCCTCTGATATAAACTCATTGTTTATTTATATCTTGATATTATTATAATTTGGGGCGGAAGCCGTGACTGGCACTGAGAAGGGTTGTAAAGGCAGGAACACAGGAAGCGGATGTGCGGCATTTGCGCGCGTGCACGTAGCAAGCACAGGTGCGGCGCCCGCGCACTACATGATTCAACTTCAAACTTTAACGTGGACTAAACGTAACCTCGTGACTTTTTTGTTTTAATAAGACGGGCTTAGAATATATTGAAACGTTCCCCCTATTACTATTAAAGCCCAATAATAACGCAGTTTTTTTATAGAGTTTACTAATTCCGAGGATACTATACAGTTCGTGTTTGCAATGCCGTTTTCACACATTACTTATTAGTCCGTAATTGCTAAATAAATCGATGATTTCAATCACATCTTAGGTAGTAAGATGAATATTTAATTTACACTAGAGTCTATAAGTAACTAAACTCAAAGTTATTTGTTCGAAGTCTGAACAGATAAAAGGATAAAGCACACTTGTTAGGAACACAATGAGAAAAACTGTATGTAATACAAGATAAGATAAAACGACATAAGGAAAACTACGACCACATGGACCTATCAACATTTCCTACAAAACAGATGATATCAATGTAACATACATGGGAGTTTGACATCTATTGTCGTGAAGATACATTGAAAATCATGTCAGATCCGACGAATCGGCAGTAAGTACATAACACGTCAGGCTACCCACGATCATGTAAGAAGTTAGACGTAATATACCTATCGAGTGTTATAGTGAGTCATACTTAGTTAGCGAACACGCGAATAATACAGCGAATCAATGTCAAGATCGTATCATTGATATTATCACCTTGAATTTTTTAGCAAATATTGTTCGCAATGATCGTAACGTTAATTGTTATGTTAACACTTTTACGCGACCACATTAATAATTTTTATTAATTTCGAGACAGTATTAATAGTTTTTTTTTTTTATTTATATCTTTGCTTCAGCGGGTATTTCTCTCTAAATATACTGGGTAACTTCTCAAACATCTCAAACGCTTCAGGCCTATTTCTTTGAAAACCCTTCACCGAAACTTACTTAACTAACTTTTATTTCTTTGTTAGTTTATCATCCTATACTCGTACCACACTGTATTATCATCAATTTTTTTTATCCTGCATCATAATCTCCACCGTCTCACATTAAAAGTTTAAATACCCTTTCTAATTAATTAGTAAATTTAGTTTGAAGACTTCATTCTATCTATAGATCGTATATATAATTAAACAAAAATGATTTAGGTTAGTAATATTTATAATTTGAAAATCCACGCGAACCTATCGAATACTTTTGCGTTAGCGCTCTCGTGTTAGGCCGACGGAGTTAAAAATTACACACGTATAAAGTTAGATACGGTTTTACTTACAGCATTCACAATCTGCGGTTAGCGGTCAGTCTAACAGTTAGATGAATGTACGTAATACCTTCCTTATATGTCAGGTATATAGCTGCTATGTAAGCATAATCGCAGAAATTACCAATTTGGGTCAATTCTGCCAAAACAAACCAATCCACATATTATTTTTTCCAATTTTTGAAGTAATTGTAAAGATATTGGAAGTAGCATTGATTCATTTTTAAATTCTAAGCGTGACTTTTCGAGTATTTTACTGTTATAGCTGTATAGTAATGTAACACATTTGGCATACCATTATTTATTTAGGTTGAGGTAATAAATTAATTGAGAAATTGTGGGTTGGCACGTTTAGGCAGAACTAAGCTGTCTTCTGACACACGTAGTGCCGAGATTCTTTGGCTTGCTTTTCGTCTAAACATCGTCAGGTAATAATGCAACACCATAATTATCAATACTACTGGGGTTCATTAACTTCGAGCGTATGTCTGACGTACCTTGGGCAATAACATCTACCACCTTGCTGACTATCTAATTATTTTTTAACGGCGTGTAACATGACCAATGCTTAGATAGTGAGGGACAGTCAATCGGATGAACCCGTACTGCAGTTTATTGCGGGACATAGGTATAAATCAGACGTCTAAATAAAAGCAAGTAGATATACCCATGTATTGAGAGCAAGATATATTTTGTACGAATCTATAAAGGGTGGACACGATTCTAGGTCATTCAAAAAAAAATCAGCTGTTCCATACAAAAGAGAAACACGGTCAAAACAACTGCTTTTTTTATAACGCCGAAAAATGATGTTAATCTGTCGATTGTAGAAGTTCTAATGTCCGGATGCCTCTTTAGTATCTAGTCCATTGGTCTTCTCCTCACATGGGCACATGTCCATAGAATTTTGTACTTTCATGTAGCTGGTCCTTCCATATATGCCTACCATAAAGCAGGTATGACGGCACCACTTAATTACAATTACCATAAAAAGGACGTATGATTTACATAATAACAGATTGTAGTAAGCTTATGTAATACTACAAGTTACTTTAAAAGAACCGGTAACAAATTACTGGTTTTATGAAGGAGAGCGAGAGAAAAAATGTATTCTCATCTCACTGTAAGTAGGTACTCTGGTACAAACTCACATCACACTCACATGCTAATCTTCATAAACAGTAGATTCTTATTATATAAACAGACCATCCTGTTAAGTAAGGATATCATAATCCCTGTATTGCCTGAGGGATTTCGTCGCAAGTGATATTGATACTCTTCAGCTGATCAACATGTGAATGCCAATATGAACTGATTCAACTTGTTACACAGTATGTAATTGTTTGAAACAATAATCTAGATTAATATGGGGAAACAAATCTTACTAATTTATACACTTTATTCTAATTTCTGAAATTTAACAGCATTCAAGAGGCTAGGAAATTTTCCACCGCCTGTTTTTTTATACTATGTATGATGCACCTGTATCAGCCCATTAGAACTACAACACGTCTTCAACGAACACACCCGGAAAATAGAACACCATCGCCAGCTCACCGAACAAAAATAAAAAAACAAACAAAATGATTTTTGTTTGTTAAACTAAATAGAGAACTGCTGAACAGATTCGGATAACAAATCTCCCGAGAGAAGGCAAACATCATCCCATTTATTAAGACGGGGAGAAACATAAACACCGGTGATAATCTGACGGCAGTTAATAAAATTACAGTCGTCCGTCGAAATTAAAAATATATATGGGTTTACTGACGGGTAGGGTTGAATAATGGGCGCGTTAATTAATAAGTTCTTCGATCTTTATATGTCAAGACCCCTTTGTGGGTCAGTGAGCACATTAGGTACGTCCCAGTTGTCTTACAATACCTTTTTGATGTATGTATAGCCACAAATATAATATTTATAATATAAGGCATTTCCTACAACAAGCTATCTGGGAAAATGTAGAAAATTTTAAGATATTTGCAAATCTTCATTAATTGCACTGATCAAATCGTAGTCACTTAAACGCAGCATCACCCATTGATAATGCAAAACTCCAAAAAGTTAAATTAAAATGTATTAATAAAGAGAATTCCACTAGCAAAAAGCAAAATACTAAACTTCGGAATGTTAACAGTATTGCATCATCATTAAGTATTTTATAACCAGAATAAAATGCATAATAATTACCCCAAAATGTCAAGCACGTGTTACTAAAATGTTATACGTTTGTGTTATGTCAACATGTTGATAGCCGGCAATTTCAATTCGAATTTACGGCTATGCATAAATTACGTTCCGATAATTAATCAGTACTTTAATAACAAATAATGACTAATACTGTAGTACAATAGTGCAGAAGTACAGTGACATGCGTCACAATGCTTTTCCTAATTTGTTTATTTCCGTCATGTATGTGGGACCATAATTATTATAACATTAAGTATTATTTAGTTCATGCATAACATGTCTTACCAACATCGTACATAAGTGCAAGCGACGGGTTAGCCTGACCAACTCGTCGGCTGGTCCTGAATAAACGTATTTTGTAATTTGTACATACCATTTTCATCCTGTGCTTCGAAATCCGCTAAAGATATATTGGTCAAATCCTCAACATATACTTGTGGCTGTGTCCTGTTCAAAGAGTGCCTTCCTCCGAGGGAGTGGTAGCAGCTTTCCTCATCATCTGCCGCTTCCTCCGTGGAGGAACCCTTCAGGCATGAGTGGAAACTCCGGGAGAGACGCCTCTCTGTACTCATCGTCACTCATGTCCCAAACGCCGAACTATTTTTGAACTTCACTACGTATAAAACACGGAACTGCTCGTTATTTTTCATTCACTGTATTTTGCACTATTCTTAACACATTTAACCTTCCACTGATTAATTGATTTCGTATATTACGTCACTTTTTGTATCGTCAGGGTTCTTGCGATTGGTCGATTTAGCGTTAAATGTTCCGTGTAAACTGCACACCTTTTTAGATAACACTGTTTATTTCACATTGTCGTTTCCTTATCATTCGTTATCGCGAAGGACTCTGTAATCGTAAAGATGCAATGATCTACTGCTCGAATGGTCTACATGCAAATAAACAGCATTTAAAATATTCTTGTCAAATGCTAGCGTCTTGTCTGCGTAGGTTTTAGACTTTCATCTCCTATTTTACCCTTTATGAGGTATGACTTTCAAAATCCTGACATACTTGTTTCGTATTTTTTAATATAACCTCATTGATTTTACTTAAAAATAACGGATTTTCGTGCAATCTTCGGTGGACAGAACTCCACTACTATAAATCCTTTTTAGTGGATTTCTAATTCCTGATTGGTATAGGCTTTTTATTCATCAACCAGTCATATATCCTACGTATGTTATTTATAGGCAAGGCTAATTCAATCATGCATTATGTTTAAAATATTTCTATGGAACTACCTATGTGTCATGTGACTGGTGAGAATTATTGGTGACACTCAAAATTTTAGAAAATTCGTCACCGGTATTGCAATGGGATCTGAATTTAAAAACACAAAATAATTTGACGTCTGTTATTTAAACATTATTAGGTGTTTACATCACGACAGTCACGGTTAGACGAGGCTTTACAATCAAAGTTCACGCTATTACTAAAGGATTTGACATGCCGTATTTCCAGTTTTCAACACTACTGAATAACCCATCATTTTATTTCCAAAACGCATAATACTAATCTTAGTGCAGAGTAGGTAATATAAATTATGATATAGAAGATCGCATTACAAGGAAAATAAATTTCTTTATCTCAATTTTTTGAATCTCGGCAGTGTAAGCGATTGCAACATCGAAACTTACCAAAACGCGCGTCAACCCGTAAAACACGTTACATGCGGACACGCAGGAAACATGACAGTTCAACGCACTCCCCAAGAATGGGGACCATACCACATTCGGCTAATGAATGGCAGACGAACAAAGGAGCACATCTTTGTGGCGCCGTGGACCTATTCACGTATGCCTGCGACTGTCGAGGCGTGTGATGTTTCAGTTTTTAGTGTCGTAACTTTTTAGTACGGCCGCCTCATCGTTAACTAAAAATATAATACACCCTTTTCGTACGACAGCATTACCCGCAAAAACAGCGCAATCCGATATTTCCTCAGAACTCGTAGCCCTGACCATTACTTAAACAATGTTAATGACGGAACTAATGGCTGAATTAACCATTAAGCTATTACAAATCAAAGATTTGTTGACAATCTACAGAAGTTTTATTTAGAGGAACATTATGATTTTGCGAAATAATCAAGTACGAAGTAATAAAATAACGTGGATGTAACGAGTTACAGTTTTTATCTAACGGGAAAACGAACGATCAGAGTTGAGTTATTTAAGAATACATAAATAATTTAACTCACTCTCAACTATTAAAAACCCGGAATCATTGGTAATGTACTTAGCATTGAAAATACAATAGAATAAGATCTACCATGCAACTTGCAGTAACATATAGGAACTGAATATCGCATGATATTCCGTTCACATCAGGATTACGTTTCCTCAAGAATCCGGAAACGTGATTGTAAAAAGTGAAAAATATATCTACATGACAAAGCTTGCTGCATGAACACATGCGTGTGAGAGCTCGATGTCTTAACATCACAATTAGTGAAACAAAATGTAAAACCTGAATCAAGGAAGAGACTGTTACGACTGATTTTAATTAACACCGGATTGCGGCAAGTTGATGCGTTGACAAAAACAGTGAAATCTTCAACGACCTATTGTCTTAGTGGAAAGTTTTGCGTGGGAGCCGTTGACGACTTCAATCGGGCTGCCGAGAAAATTACGGAATCAAGCACTGAACTTTCATGACTCTTTATTTAAGTAAACATTTGTGTCTTTCTGCTTTCACGCTTACTGCGTACATTACATAAACAGCTTCAAGCAGTTGTTTGTTATAAACAAGAGCACATGGCTATTTTCGCCAATTGGCCCTCGTTAAGGGGCTCCTTGATGTAAACAATGCTACCAATTTCCCATTGTTCTGAAGGTCATCTCAAGGTGCCAGACCACCCGGAACGACTCGATATATTATTTAATACCATTATAGTAATGTTTCCATTCAACTTAAACTAAACAATGGAAGTTTAGATTCTGCATTCATAGTAAAAAAGTAATAGGAATCTTTAAGTAAAGACGGCAAGGTTACGACTATAGTATAAGTTGTTAATGAGCTCATTATAGACGAATATACTAAAAACAAAAATAAACTCTAAAAACAGAAATCCATTTGGCATAGTGCAGTTAATCAAGCTCAGCGTAACCGTAACACAGAGTCGGTACAATAATGGAAACGCGCGTGAGGACGAGGACTGGCACGAAGCCAATATTTTCCGTACGAGACCGAGATTTTCCCAAGATAAAGTACGCCAGGGCTCCGACCAGTGGCCTCAACATCGCGTGTGCTACCTAAATCATTTCAGATTATCAACACGAAACGCCAACCGGGTTAAATCATAATGCCAACACTAAAATTATATATTTAAGTATGTCATAAGCGACAACCTTGTGATACTCATAATCCAGATAAAGAAACCTTTGATTCGACAACTCGTGTGTTTTCGATGTTGACCTTTCTCTGAGATTTCCGTTCGAGTCATACGTACGCGATAAGAACTGTCGATGTTTTATTTTCAGGAGTTAAATTTAGAAAAACGTATGACAAGACTCGCGTGAATAACACAAGAATAGCATCGGTTAATCCTCTAAGTAAGACCTGTTAAGACTCTATTCTTACAGAGCTCGTTATAAATAGTGTTGGAGCAAATAAAATGCATCCGCTAGCGACAATCGTTGACATGTTAACTAATGATGGGTCAGGTATAAATCATGTTTATAATAGCGAGTCAACGCGAAGATGGTCGGAGGAAACGGACGATTTGCGACGGATATGGCGATTGGAGCAAGTAGAGCGGCGTACGCGCGCTGAACTCGTGAACTGACTTATTAATCTCGCTCATTATGTCGGCCACACTATAATGCCGTCATTGTCCCAGTCGCTACTGTCTGCTAATCATTGAATAGTTAACATTATTTCTGATATTTATTTTGTTTAGCAAGTGTAGGTATCATGGTAGTGTGAGACATGTGTTTTCTTGTATAGAGTACCTCCCTATATATTTTAAGTGCAAAAATAAGTCTACAATGTGTGTATTGGGAGCAAGTGCAAAAGTTGAAGGTTGTTTAACACTATAGTACTATTAAGTAAAGAAATTACGACACCATGTTCTTGTTTTTGTTACGGTTCTAGAAGTGATTCATAGCGGAACCCTAGTTCTGAATGACAAAGTCGTGTATAACCTCGTAATGTCGGCCATGTTACCATATTTTCATCACCTTTATCGTCGATTAGCTTATCGTCGTAGTCTCTTCAAGTTTCTGTGCAACTATACGAAAAGCGAATACCAATATAAATGCTAATTAAACTGTTGAAGCTATGCAATAAATAACGATGCTGTTTAATCACACGAAGAACATCACCACTAAAATAGAATTTACCCAGAAATAAATGTACACGTCACAGCCGTGTTTAGAAATTTCAACACAACACAACACAACACTGGGATCCGTACGCGCACTGGTTAGGTTATGGGCCTAATCCACATACGCGCGGAATCGCCCGACTTTCGTACTACAACGTAATTATAGAGTAGTACAGCAAGCCGCGTGACTGTCTTCATTGACAGATAGCAACACACTAAAGTGAACCAAGTGGCGGCGGCGCGGCGCGGTGACTCGGTGAGGCACGAAGACAGGCAAGAGCAGCGCGCGCGCACGCCTGTGCCCTCTGCTGCCAACCGTTTATTTACTATACACAGTTTAAAATTCGAACGTGCTCTAATAATCAACATGGTGCAGATAGTTCGAGGATACCTCGAAATACTATCATAGTGCCAAGTGTGGAAGTCAAGAAGTAGAAAGACATTATTGTACTACTAGAAGCATTGTCAAAACATCCACTGAATGAAAGAGAAATTAATGCAAATGACATTAATAGATAATATGAAAACCGGATTAATAATACTGGGTATATGGATAAAATCGAAAGTGAAAGTTAAGTCGATGCGACGCACAAAATCACTCGAGAAACCTGTTAAAAGTTTGGAACACTTTTACTATTAGAAGAAAGAAAATGTCAGGTAGCCAAGGTGGAAGGCAAACCCGGGGCAAGGAACTTTAAAGGGTGGGTTGCGCCAACGCACTTGTGTAATTATTTTAAGCCCGCTAGACGAGGACGAGTAAACAGAGAGACCGACTGGAATGTCGGCCGCATATTTAAGGAGGGCTTCCACACTGTCATAGAACACAGAAGCAAGGCAATACACACGCTGTATACACACGTGCATATCTTTGTATAATCAAACATGAATCAAATGTAACTCGACAAGAAGCTTATCAGCGTTTCGTAAACGTAAACATTACCATTCGTCCTAACAATTACTCAGATTTCAGCTTCTTCAGCGAACATTCCTTAGCTATCTTGTGGACGATGTTATGCAATACAATATTACAACAGATACAATGTGGAAAGTTTAACATATTCTATAAACAATAAACATCATACATTTGCCCCTGAGAATCGGTGAAAATATGTCATTTTTCAAATATTTTATACATTAATTAAGGAGTATTGATGCACCCTATGCATTTAAAGTTGCCCATCTTTTTATTATTATAAATAGTAGCACAGAACTTTACACGACAGCACAGTTAATACTGCATCGCAAGGCAACCCCGTAGTAGCAGGTGTTACGCCTACCGTCACACACCGGTTCTCCTTTGTACCTCTTTTATTTGCAGGAATATTTACAAGAAAAAATAAAATATTTTTAGTGGATCGTGGCTCTGATTGTCTCTTAAAGGTTGACAACCAGATTCAACCGCCAGAGGCCAAAAAGCTGACTAACCAACAGCTGCACACATTACATACCTACTAGTGTTTGTCCTTTAAAATATGTGTTGAATAGGGAAAACCACTCAAAAATTTCATTGTTAAACCGTGATAATTTAATAAGCAAAACAATACCTAATATAACATTTGAACCAGAAATAAAAATTGTAGAGTAGGTACCTTATTTTTGGTTAAAATGTTCCGATTTTATCAAGACCTGTGATACTGATAGAAGGTCAGACAAAATCAAAGAGAAACTAAAACTTAATTTTTCCAATTTTATGTATACGAAAAATATGTTTATATTGCATGGAATTTTACGGCCTAACACGTAAAAGAGTTATTAGCTAAATATCAGCACAGCGTCAAGGTGTTCCGCCATTTGAACGAGAGACTAGTTCCACTTTACAAAGTGAGAAACACTCGAGTAAACACTTCAATTCTGCCCTCAACTTAAGATTTCCCACCAGAAATCACGTGAAGTTTGAATTTGAAGATCTCAATTGGAAGTCGTGACAGGACGCAAATCCAGTAACTTTTCCCAGTTGTTTTAAGCACGCACTGCATAATAAGCAGCTGTTACACTGCATTTATTTTAATTCCTCGATCAGAATGCGCATAAAAAATAAAAAGCGATTCTTTCCCATGGTAACACTTGAAACTGAAGGTATGTCAGTAGCTCAAGACGATGGCCTTGAGTACAGAACAATATTACATATACGCTGCTATACATTTTGTAGCGCTGGTTCATGGACACGCGATATCTTGTCGTGCGAGATACATGTGAGATGCACTCAATAAAAATAAGCGGTAACATTAATCATTGGACACAGGTGCGAGCGGTTTGAGAATGGCGTAACCCGCCATTCTCAAACGTTTTGACAGAAGCTCTAGTCTAGTGCAATAGGGAAAATGGTACAGTTTGCAGCATAACGAATATAAGCGTATGTACACATTCAATAGTTATGATTGTACGCTTTACAATATTATATACCAAGGTGTTGTTCATCAGCGATCACTGAGTCATAAAATAAGATCTTTCGATTTCGTTTTTCTTATTTTTTTCGTTCTTAATGCCATTGTAACGAATGTAAGTTGTTTACCGACCCAACTGTTCTTGTAAGACCATGTTTGTGATAGGCCTGCATTTGTAAAACATTACCAGTTATCTGTTGTTAATCGCTACAATCACAAATCCTAATGGATGCTAAGACCAGCTTACTGATGCTGCGTAGGCGCATGTTTGGGCGGAGGTGGGCGGCTGAACTTGGTACGCTGGTGACTCTTGCGCAACTAATATAAGCCCTTCTATATTCAATGACAACTCAAAAAGGTTTATAATTTGCGCACAATACACGTAAACATCGACTTGTAAGTTATTAAATACAAAGCTATTATAGGATGGATGAATACTCCTTTTAAATTAAAATTATAAAAGGTACTTCTGCGGTACAATACAAGGCGTAGCAATTATATTGTAAATAACATTAAATTAAATAGAATCTCTGTTTTGATTGTACCTAAGGTCTCACGAAAATAAATAACGTAATGTAAACAAAAGACCCAATTACTGGCATTCAATTAGTAATTTTCATTCTTTGAGACTTTGGATAAGTGGCTAACACGGAGCTAAAAACATAGCGCGAGGCATCGAATAAATTACTTCAAACTGTTTAATAGAACACTGGATCAATGAAAAACTCAGTGGCAAGAAAAGCGCAAGAAGTGGAATAAATAACAAACTTTCGTTGAAGAGAAGTGTGCCAATAGAATGCCGAGGGAGTGTGCGTGTGCGCAGACAAACGGCCGACACAGCCGTGCAAATGTAGTGAATAACTGCATGCGTAAATACTTCACCAAACGTAAGTGAAACTGATGCGTTCCAGACATAAATACAGAATACTCTTGTAAATAATTAAACGAATGTGAAAAACGAACGCAATGCTTTGATATAATTGGAGTAATGAAATATAAAAAAAGATTTTACAAAACCGCCAGCACCTTTGAGTTTAATGTTACCGATAAATATGCAGTCATTCTGATGAATAAACGCAAATAACAAAAAAATAATAACAGTTTAAATGCATAACATCAAACATTCAAAATATAAATAACGCGTTACTCCAACATCTATGAATATACGCTAGACGAGTCAATCAGGGTAGTAGGGTAAAAAGAATGCAGCCGCCTTACAAATGCTCAATGGAAGAGATTAAGCACGCACGCCTGCGCCGAACGCCTGTCGACGCATTACCGTTGCATTACATACCTACCTAACTGCAGTATCTATGTGTTTACACTGACATACATAAAATAACGAGATCTTCCTTATTGCTAAGGACAAAATTTTACATAAACATACCTTTGATGTTTGAAAATGTTTGACGAACGACAATATTATTATGACCTCGAATTTGCAATACATACTCAATTTATGATGTTTAAGTAACATTTTTGAGATGTTTTCTATTGAACTATTAACAATAACAAAATAATGCAAATAACTCTACATAATTATGGAGTATTGCCTGAGGACGCCGCAAATGAATAACAAGTTGCTATTCAATAAATGTGACAAGCCAAACTTATGGCTACAAAACATAACATTTACAATGTTAAACGAAAATAAAAATCACCGACGATGACACATAATTCCGATAAGAAATGTGTTGCGCACCATTTCTATGCTGATTGCAGTTAGCATTTCCGCATCCGGCAAAAGTTGAAAAACGCGTTTCGTTTCAAATAAAAGCTTGTAAAGCCGAGAACATATTTAGGTGACGGCCCGGCTCAGTAAACAGTGTCAGCTATAAACTGTTGTTTGGACGAACGCCAGCGTTGATCCCGATCGGCTGCTCCCGGAATCGATGAAACTGTATCTGCCTTTGCAATGATATTGGAACATTCGTGTATCACAACACGCCTCTTAATTTAGACGGCCTTACGCTGGATAAATAGCTCAATGAGATAAACTTGACTGGAATTAACGACTCCAACAAAATACAGAATGGCCACTGTCTATATTGACAAAATAGACAACAATTAAGAAAGTGTCACAAGACCAGCGAATGTAACAAATGTGTCTAATAACGAGAACGTTACAGATGTACCGACACACAAAGAAATTAGGAAGTCTTACTTACTACTATTTAAACTCATATTAACTGAACACATTGAAGGATTCAAACAAAGTATAAACGTAAGTGAAGACTATGAAAAGCAAATGCGACAGCTTAGATCACGAATAGAGTGTCATTGTAGCAGTCTAATATCATAAACCTATCATTGCCGATTCGCACAATGTTCTATCAGGATGATTTCGCAGAACTAAACCAAGCTTAGTTACTGAGCAATGTACTAATGACCGAGGTTGCGGCACGTTCATAATTTTAAAATAAATAAGTAATTATGTTGTACAAAGTGTAAAGTGAACATTTGTCAAGATTTCCTCTGACAGGACAAGCTCTGCAATTATGTTAGGATTACTTTAGGCTTCAAATGAATCCGATGTTGCGTTGGATGTAGAATCAGAAGTTTATTTGAAATAACATATTGAGAATAACTACGAAATTACTTTTATGTGAGTTCCACAACAAGTATTACTAGAAAGAAAATTAAACAATACTGAGCCTGGTATGACATTTTTGAAAAAATGCATGATGTTGTCTTTCCGTACAAGTTTGTTTTCTCTAGCGTGGGGAAAATTTTGCATCACACGTTTAAATTCAATGATATTTATTTCACACATGCACGTGTGAATACCGCTTCCGACCAGATTTAAGACTGGTACTTCAAATCTACTGCAACTCAAGACTCAAGATTGCGCAACATATTTGTACTTATGTTCTAAACATAACTCGGATGAAACTATTTTGCTGGCAGCGTGATGATCTTACTAGTTTGTATCATGTAATATTCCTTTGACGATATGCCCGCAGGACATTAACAAGATATTATTACCTGTTCCTCTGCCTTTATTTAACACTGCATCGAGAACTAAATTAGTGTTGTTTAGCTTGTAAGTTTTATCGTTCGCTTTTTTATAAACTATTTTATTATATTTTCTAAGATATTCTTGTATATTTCTAATCTTGCAAGCTGTCATCTTTTTCACAGATTTCGGTAAGTCAAAGAATTTCACCTCAAGTAGCACACGAGTAAGTAGTCCGACAAGTTCCACATGCGGTCATAAAGTGCGACTCGAGTCCCGTAATTGACAGACCTTAGTGAGGCACAAGAACACACGCCCATACAATGTAAGATTTCTCCACATTTACAATTCTCTCGCTAACTTAATAAGATTAAAGAAATCTTAAATGTAAGTAAATGTACCTACACGTAATAGGCTTTAAGTGCATTCGAAAATTTCCAAAAAAGTGAAAGCTCTTGTATAACCGTTACAAGAACAAAGTCGTAAAAAACTCTGAAATAATACAATGTATGTATTATAATTTTATGTAGATTATTTCCATGTTTCCCACGTAATTACAAGAATTACTCTCATTATAGAACGTTCCCAAACAAGATTGAATTCGTGACTATCACTAAACGTGTATACGAAATTTCTATAAGACATTGCACGTTCTGTACCGTTTCCTACTTGCACAATCCTTGTAAAATAGGGTCTATGTAGTAAACTACCAAATATCGACTTGTAAAAGGTTAACCGTGCAAGAAGTTAACAGTGGTTTGCGGTAAATTGGCAATACAGAATAATTACATGTCAGCGCAGTAAGGCGTTTAGAAAACATGATATTTTAGTATGTACTCAGTTGCAGTTCAGTAGCAAATCACTTTGGAAAGCGAATATAAAGTACTCGACACTTTCCCTCGGCCGGCTGATGTCAGTAGACATTAGCGTTAAGGGTACTATCAATATTTATCAACGGTCTTCAATATATTCGACATGTTCTCGATTCACATCATTTTATTGCTCATGAATCAAACGGTAACGGAAATAAAAGTCGGCTTTCTAGTTGTAAATACTTGCTGTAATCTTGTTAACTAAAAAGAACAATAAAAACTCAAGATTGATTCAGGTTTGACGGTTAGGAGGTAGTTAGTAAAAAGTCAAGAAAAATACTGCTACAATACAAGTAAAATTCCAAATCTACGGAAAACATTACAAAAATATTGGACACATAATATGCTTTTATAATGTTAAAACCATTCGTAGTCCTTCAAAAATTCAAGGATGATGCGATGTTATTTGTTAATAATGGCATGAGTGACACCATGAGTGCGCGTCAATATCCGGCGAATATACAGGTGCCGGAACTTCAGGGGAATGACCGCGATCCTATCTGACAACTGACCATTTAAGGTCACTGCACGCTGCAAATATGTACAATAAGTACCGTAGGGAAATTACCACTGCTCTTAAGAGCTCAACAATCGCGTTTGTATTTAAAGAGATATCAATCTTATTTCCCACAGATTAGTAACGACTTTTCCTATTTCCTCACAAATGTCTTTATTTTGCTTGATTCTTTTACATTTATTTTCTTGACGGTATCGTGTACCTAGTCCTTAACTGTAGAGCTCTATTCTGCGTAAGTAATCAGATGTAATTTCATTGACCATGATTACCAAGCTCGCGTTACCAACATACCTCATTGGACATTAAGTTCAGTGCAATGACTTCCATGTAAATAAGTGAATATCCCCCTAGGTACTTTTAAACCATATGTAATAGTTGTAGAATTCTAGCATGTGTCAAGATAAGCCTACGATAGTAAGGTTTCGTTATCAGGCTATTTAAATTGATGTGTGATAAGACCAAAATGTCGATAAAACGTTTAGATTGTAATAAATCCTCATGCAACTTGACATTATAACGCACACCCTTAAATCTAAGGAAAGCTTCTGTCGTAATCAACTTGAGTTATGTTTATTGGCCTTAAATGTTCCCCAAAAATCCAGGATTATCCCCCGAATGCGTGTTCTCACGGCATGTTATCGGCTTCTCGGGGAATTCGGTTCAGTGACGATAAGCACGCACTTATCTGTCGCCGGAGACCACGACCGCGATTTATAAGCTGATGACATTACGCCAGGGAACTCTTTAGTTACATATGTTACAACACTATTAATTTTTTTCTACATTCCGTGTTACGGCTACGTTTTACTCAACAAAATTTAACGAGGACCGCAGCTTTTATCTTCCGCATACAAACATTCGAGGATTCCAGCGATGAAATACGGAATTTTATTTGTAAACAGGCTTCGTAAAATATTTTTTTAGCAAACAACAGTCCCCGAAATAAATTTCTATTATGAAAACAGCGATTAAAATTCCTTCGCATAGTACAGGACCGAATCGGATTCTCTTTACATTCAACGTTGATGCACGGTGTGGGTAAAAGACGTGGTACGATTGACAAAACAGCCCATTGGAGTATTATGAATCGTTTACCTGTATGCCTGTATCGCGAAGGCAGATAACTTTATATTCTGTGAATGTTTGCAACCTCCTGCAGCCGCATGACAACACACGCATTTGATTTGCAGTATGTAATTGCGTTGATTACTTAAAAGGAGCTGTGCTTTATTAAGCATGAGAGTAGTGATAAACTATAAATAGCACCACGGCAACGGTGCAAGCTGAACTTAACATTCTACTAATCAAGTGCAGCTCCGATGGCGTACTTGAGTACAAAACAACGTGTTATTGTTGTTCTTAGAACAAAACAGGGTAAGAATAAGAACTTAAGAAGGTCCTTTATTACCACGAGGAGGGAAGAGAACAATACGTGGCGAGAGGCAGGTAGCGGGATACGGGCCCCCAAGACGTTGTACGCCCAACATACGACATGTGCTAGCGTGATTTTAAAAACACCGGGCTCGACAGATGCTTCGAAACTTTTTTAATCGCTGTTCTAATATTCGCCACTTTGATTCCCCAAGATTAACTCCACTTTCCGAGCACTCGATCAATAGAGAAACCGAAAGTTATTACAAGATATTTTTTATTAAATGTCAGTTGTTATTACGTGAAGATCAAAACACGAATACTTTTGTTAAAAAATCTTGAATAGGTACCGAATCAATCGTGTGTATCTAAACCTCTCTTCATTGATGGCAATCGAACCGCGAAGTGTCGGCGGTCGGTCACGCTACTAGATCAGGAGACTTAACGAAATATTTTTAATATTTGAAATCCGACCCGAGTTAAATCATTCCCTGGTACAAGAACGACTAGAACAAATTCATTTTTAAACGATAAGATAGTTATAACATTTTAACGGCTATAAAGAGTAATCATGGGGTGATAAATGTAATGTAACGATGAAGCGAAAAAGTTTAAAACAAACTGAATTGAATTGATGATACACAGCCCAATAGAAACCTTACAGTAAACAGACGAAAATTACAACAAGTCAGATAGTTAAACTTGCTTTACCTAAAGGTATCTGAGCAGGTTAGTTAACGGTATCTTTGTGATTAACCCCAACGTGACCATCCTTCTTAGTAGTTTCAGTACAACCTGTCTCGATGCAAAACAGACGACAGAATATACGAATTGTACCATAAATATAACGTTGACACGCTAATTAAACGTGTATCATCTATGTATGTAGATGTCACCGCAAAGGGTGACTGTTGTGACCGCCACACTCTGGCCAGCTATATTTAGGCTCCTCTCACACGGTAAGATGCAACGGCGTGTGATACGATGCCTAGGCCACTGGAGGCAATCAATATACTGAGTGATTAATTGATTTATTACAGAACACTGCTCTACAGGGCCACTGTCAACTTATCGGTTGACCTTATAATTTATGAAACTTGACATTTAGTATAAAGACTAATTCGCAAGAAATGCAAGACGATTCGTCAGACGCTTTTGAAAACGTAACCTGCGTAAAGTTCGGCGTAAGTTTCGAATTTCTTATCTCAGTTATGTAAGTTGAGTAAACTTGTTGCTGGTTAATCATGAACGCTGCATGTAGACATTCGATGGATCATTAAGGTAAAATTAAGTTAACAGTATACACTATCCAGCTATGGCTGACATACAAACTGTTTGAAAATGGTCACTGATGAAAACCACGACGTGTAACACTTGACAAAAGCACGTAATGATTCCACAAAACAAGCACAATGGTACGGTGGTTCATTGGGAGCAAACCGCAGAGTTCCTGCGCATTGTGGTAGCGCGGCTGCTGGCACACCGGACACTAAGAGTGTGGACGCACCTCACACAATGGTCGGACAAGCGAGGCGCGACGTGCGCGCGACACGGACCGATGCCAACTGTTTACCAACGCGCGCTCGGTGTGCACCCACCACTACCAGGGCTGGCACGTGATGATTCAAATGAGGATATTGTTGTTTGTTTATTTTAACTATACGGTTTAAATCGATGTTTTTATGGCATACCTACGTAGCGGAAACTAAAGCGATTAAATTGAATTATTCCATAAGAGGAAAATTAATCATTCTCACAATTAGACCTACTTAAATACTCTTTTTAAGGAATTTACTCAGAAAAAAGACGAAGAAATACTCTTTTTTCAATATTTTTGATGATATAACTAATTACCCATTTCAAATAGAAAATCCTTAAAAGTAGTTGAAATCCTTTATATACATGTTTCATTACTTAGTAACCCTATTTAAATTATAAAGCTTA
The DNA here is from genome assembly GCA_947462355.1 of Caradrina kadenii. Taxonomy (NCBI): domain Eukaryota; kingdom Metazoa; phylum Arthropoda; class Insecta; order Lepidoptera; family Noctuidae; genus Caradrina; species Caradrina kadenii. The sequence goes on from OX381674.1 coordinate 5,260,531, forward strand.
GTTTCACAACAAAACTTGACCATACTCATACACGATAAGCGTTATATCGCATTGGAACTTCGAAGTTCGTGTTATCATTCCTAGTTGGTCGTTGGGATATAATATTTTCTCTATTAGACATAATATTGATAAGTACTATCCACATCACAAAATGTTTATATACTGCGGTCAGAACGTACGTAACATAAAGCCGCTGTAAGGTCATGTGCATAAGCTCATAAAACTAGTGTCACCTTACTGAACGCTAAATAATGAATGATATAATATAATGATAATGAATTTAAACCCTATGCTCAGGTCGACGGTCCCATAAACTTGTGAAAAAATGGAACTTCTAAGTTTACGTAAAGAAAAGATACGGCCGTTTATTCAGTTAAAAACGCAAAACTCATTGGGTAGTTCCCGTTGACCTAGAACTATGAAATTTGGCAAGTAATATCGTTACAGACCACAAGTACAAGAAAAAGTATCAAAACTATTGATTTTTCATTAAATCTTAAAAAATAGGGGGTCTATATTTTTTTATAGGGGTCGAAATTTCAAATTAAAGCTACTAGTACAAATGGGGTATCATTTAAAAGGGTTTGATGTGCACATTGCAAAATATATTTCGATGCATAATTTCTTATTTATAATGAAAAATATTAAAAAAATACCGCATCTGTCTCCGAAGTCTGTGAAAGATTTTTTTTTATTCTAATTTACTATTTTTTTTTTCAATAAGCTATTTATAATGATCTTACGTACGGTACCTCGCTGGGCGGGTCCGACTCGCACTTGTCAGGTTTTTATCCCCATTGTGAAGTTTTAGAACTCAAACAAGTGAACTGTGTACAAGTTTATAATTTTACAGAATATGGCTTTTATATAATTAAAGCCCTTTTATTTATTACTTTTAAAATTAAATACGTTTCAGTAGAAGTGTGGTTAAACAAACCATACAGATATGTTAAACATGGTTCGAAGTAATACACGTGTCCAAAGGGAAACGGACAGTACAAGCAAACACGAACAGTGTGAATGTTGAACGTGACATTTACTTATACATAATTGAAACTTCACTTACACAAATTGACACTGATAGTACCGAAACAGGGTCGCACGAACTCGTAACAAAGATAATTTGACCGCAGTTTTCCTTTTTCTCGTTTGCACAGCGCTACGACAGAACGTTTGGTGCCGATCGTATGTAAATATCGATAGACATGTGTTCAGTACAGTAGCCCCTTAACTGCATGCAATAATAATTGAGCAATACATTGCAGATAGCACTAAAGTGGAGCCGTTACGAAATACTTATTCATGATTTATATTCTCATTAACAGCTATCTTAATTAATACAAGAATGAAAATTATAATGCATTTTCTGGGTAATTTATGTTGGTGTTTAAACTACGAATATTTACAGCTATCGCCGGAAGAAATAAGTAAACATAAATCTTGGGCTAAAATTACCGTCCAAACAGTGTGAAAGAGGGCATTGTGCCGTAGAAAAAATATATATGGACAGGACAGTACTATACTAGTCCAAAGATCGGTAAGGGCCGAGCTCTTTTGTGTGTGGACTTACGAGAGTTCACGCACGTGATTTAACACGTCTACAGATAAGAATTAATAAACAAATCGCGATAACAACGACTTAATCTGACTTTAATGTTAAGCATCATTTAGAAAGTGGGGTACTTCGCCGCATCTGTAATTCAATACATAATTTGAAAACAAAATTATAAGATATTGATGATCAAATGTCAGCACGCCACATCACTTTTTCAGGCTGATACATTTTTACTAAATTGTTTTACATGCATGATTACCCCGATAATTACATTTACACATATTTACGTAGAAATAGAATCAACGCAAGTGCTGTAGTTAACCAGAAAAAGCGAATGCGGGAACGTGAAAGTTTAAAGTTTCAAAATATTCGGCATATGAGCCCAGAGCACGGCTGTGTCCCAATTTGTATGCGTAAAATGGCACATCTGCATTGCCGTTGAATGTGGGAATAATATTTTTGGCACAAGACTTTTAAAATCGGGCCAAATCGCAGTGTCCCGGTGCTACTGGTTTTGACGTGAAGAAAATAGTGTGATTTTCTTGTGAAGAGTCGAAGACTTTCAAATTAGAAATTGACTAGAAAATTTTACTTACTGATTCATAGCCGAGACATTGGTTAAAACAACAAAGAGCACTTAATTTAACAGTTATTGGCCAATTAAATTGACGAACTCACCATTCACATCAACTTAATGTTTTCCAAAAAGCATTACGTTAATGGAAATGTTCTTGTACTTGTTTTACTGAGAACCATCTTACGGTCCGTTCAAAATGCCTATTTGTATCTAAATTCTCCATATAAATGTGAATTTTAGTACAAACTGTTCCAAGACTCCCACACTCCTTATGCGTACAGAATCGTTAATGAGCGTGCACTATGGCTTATGGAGAAAATTTTAAATATCGACTGTTTAACGATTCTAGGAAAAAATGTACAGAGCCAACCACAAGAGTTTAACATTCTGTTATGTGCCTCGCATAATTAATACATATTAGAAGAAATTCTAAGTTGAATGACAGTGAAGGTGAATACTTTTAAATGAATAACAACGGCCCCTACTACATGGGACCTAAATATACCGGTAAACTGTGGGTGTACATTGCTACACTTCTGCCTAACCCTTCGGGGAATACAGACGTGATCGTATGATGTTATGTTTGAATAACAACGTTACATATTTTAAGCCAGTCAATTCTATAACTATGCAGATCGTTTCAATCAAACATAATACCGTTCAATACAGTTCGTTACAGTGATAACACATTGTCACCGGCTACCCATCATGACATAATCACAACAGGTTTATAAATCAATACAAACTAACAGTAGCTGTTGATTAACTCGGCTGATTCAATAACGGTGAGAGGGTGACGACACAGCACAACATGCGTCTGATATCAACATGTGAAACAAAAATAACTTTGTAAACATCCTTGGGATCTGGTGTGAGCCGGGGCAAAAATAGAGGTACCATAGGGATTAGTGTTAATGATACGTAGTGGATAGAGTTAAAAATTGTATGATAATTCAGTGCCGCCGAAACTAACAAACCCATGTCGAAAATTAGAATTACTTCAATATATGGGAGAACATTAAATGTTCTCCCATATATTTATTCATTATATTATTTATTCCCATATTTTAAAGTAATTGTAATTTAACTTTGGATAGGCAAAGTCAAGACAAAGCATTTATTTCAATTTACAGGCTTGAGGCTTTACTTTTGAATTTAACACTGATTCATTTGAAATATATTCTCAGCATAAGTTTGGGACGTACATTGACCTGTTACGGTTGGATAGCAAGATGTAATAAAAGTATATAACATATTTGGCATATTAAAATAAGATGACGAAATTATTTAAATTATTGAGAAATCAAAAAGAGCCAACCCATGGGTTGGCTCTTTTTGGCAGAACTAAACTCAATTTAAAACGAGATAATAATTAAATCAAAAAGACGAAAATCCTTAGATAATGACTTCATGGAATAGAATAAAGAGACTGATAACAGAACAATTATATCTAGAAGATTTTTTGCAAAAATGTTGCGAACTTATCCTAATTAATAGGTGTCACTCACGAAAATTAACACATGAAAGATCAGTGTTCGGTTGGTGGTCTGTAAGCTGTCGTCCAGGGCTTTAAGTAGAATTTGCGAGCATACAAGATTTCCACAGACCCAATTACGCACGTCAACCAAATATCTTGTTTGCGGTCGAAACTCGGGACGTCAGCTTGAAAGCCTGGACGATCCGACCGTGTAACCCTATGTTGCTCTTATTTTCATAGGCCGACGGCATCCGTCGACCAACGAGGTGGGCCGGACGGCCTCGCCGGACTAACGCGTCACACGATACAAAAGAGCTTTAATTACACTAGTAAATTACTGCACTTTATTGCATCCGTTATACAATATATTCTCTTTTATTAACAACGTCACGCTATTATCATTTCATAAGTGTAATTGCATACAATTCTACAAAATGTACTTCATTTACTTTTAAATAATGACCAGCATGTGTTTATAACACATAACGACATTTAAGATGTCATAAACAATCAGAAAACCATAAACAGTTCCTTAACGATTCACTCGTGTGTTTACTCGATACGATCAAATATGGTAATAGTAAATGCTAGAGCAAAACAGCGTAAAACAGTAAAATTAAGAGATAACACATCTTGATGGAGGCAGCGGGGTAAATAACGGGCGGTCGGTCACCAAATTAAAACTAACTGAATTCGCGCCAATTGTGTATAAGATGAGACCGTTAAGACCTTTGTTTAGAGAGCGTGAATATGAGATAAGGTAACTATTTTAAGGCACGCATGTACTTACCACATAATGCCACAATTTATTCGTATAGCAATCGACACTTACCTGTAACAAAATGATTACATAATTAGTGAAAGTTTATTATTAAAATATTTAAGAAAGTGTATACGTACATAAAACCGTAAGCCTATTACAATATTTCATAAAAAATGTTGATAAACAAACTGGTAATATTTAGCAATGTGCCTAATTAAAAGTTTATAGTCGGTATGGAGTCGGTAGGCAGGCTACGGCAGAGTATGTCAATTAGAGTCGGCTCTCTCTAGCATTTGCAATTAGTTGCTTACTTACATGCAAACACTACAAATAATGGTACTTAAGGGCAAATACAGAGGCAGAATACGAGATTATCTTTGCTAAGAAAAAAGGCAAGGATAAATACGATATGGCCGCCACAATGCGACGGGTGACTCATTAACGAGCACTCCGCTGATTCATTGTTTTCATCGCTATAATGAAAAGTTATATAATTTGCTTCGAGACCCCACTCAGACACACTATGTATAAGGTATAGGTTACAATCAAGTCTACCCACACACACACACACACACACACACATAGGTACTAATCCTACATCAATTAACTATTTATTCAACAGGTCAGGCTAGACTAGTCCCTAGCAGCTCCATAACTTAAAAGAAATCTTACAATCTCGACGTAACATTACTTCTTCCAAAAGATACATAGAAATCGTTTGATGTCACAAATAAATAACACCATGTTAACAGCCGGAAGCTGTGTTCTGTAAGCGTGGTAGGTACAAACGGTAAAGTAATTTTAAAATACAAGAGAAAAAGATCGCTAATCGTATATTCGCATCCTGTTCCCCCCAGCTGTGACGAAGGTACCCAGCGTCTCCCATATGTCGCGGACCGAACAAAACAACAAAATAAAAAACAAAACACTGCTGACACTAACAATCATGTTGATATCATCTGGATTTTGAAAACAATTTCTAATTTGTTGATGAGAAAACTAAGGCAAATTTAGGTAGCATAAACAAAGGAACAGGTTTCCGAGAAAAGGAACCTCTACAGTTTTCCGAAACGATTGAGAACTACAAACAGTGACTTTGGTAATCGCAGATATTAATGTCTTAACAGACAGCTAACCTATTTTTCTCTTAAACAGATGTATTGAACCAACAAACAGCAATTCAATTAAGGTCTGAACTCCGTCTGCCTGTCAATCACACGAGTGTTTGATCGTCTAACAGATCATCGTCCCTAATGGCAAACATTAAATCAAACGGCGTGTTAACATTAAAAAGGTACTTCTTTAAAAGTGGAACTACGCCATATAAAGAAAGAAAATAAAATGGACCAATGGCTCGAATGAGCACAAATGCTCTTAACAGTCTTAACTCTTTCCTCAAGTATACGGGTACAGTAGAGATCGGCTTCCCGTATTCATCGAAAGAACGCAATTGGAATTACTTCTGAGAGCTTAGTCGAATAAAAACTATGGAGAATTTAGTAATGACGGCCTTCAGAGCGTAACTAGTTTTTTTTTGTAGAAACAGCTCTCGCTTCCACATCCACAGTAGGAGGTAGTATCTTAAACGAGCTTGACATATATGGAAAATTAACTTGATCTTGGAAAATGGATATCGGAAGATCAAGAGCACTTTAGACAGTCTTTGTGTTTCCGAATTGGTCTCACTATTCCACATTACGGTCAGTGAAAGAAAAACAATAAGGTATAACAGAAAGAACTATTTAAAGAAAGCCCTCTTATGCGAAGCTAGTAAACCAACCGCAAAAAGATAAAACACGGGGGTCGTAGCACTACAATATTAATTCGTCATGAGTCAGTTCTTAGAAAACGGATGCGTTAATTTGACACAATTTGAACACAATACCAGGAGTTGCTCATTACCCGTGACGCGCTCGAGGACACGGCCACCTTTGATTTTTGCGAATCTATCATTGATTCGAGATGGTAACTCGAGAATTATTCAGCCTTGAATTAAGGTTAGCATCGAATTTTGTAACTGAATCGGTCAATTAGATGTTTAGAGTAGAAAACTACTCGTGTGAACCGCAAGCCTACAATTTGGCTTCAAACACAACATTAGATAACCTAGTGAAGGAAACAGCCAAAACTGTAATTATTCTCAAATTACAAGTGACTTCCGAATGCCCCAAAATCATAATAATCAAGAACGGACCGCAATGTGTCTATTAAGACCGGATGCACTAGAAAACGTCGGCCTCATAAACTAATATATGCAAACCATTGAAGGGACCCATTATGCTGGTTATTGTTGATTCAAAGATATGCATAAATACATTCGAGAATATGTTTGTAGTTGTGTTTGATGTCCCGAAGAAGGCGGTCGTACTGGAGACGGTGGCCTGGCTAAATTGTGGGTCAGACCTGTTCACTGACACCGACCATTGAGGCTTGCGTGAGCGACATTCAGTCACATATTATTACAAACAAATGTTGCACGAACATACTCATAATTAAACGTTTACAAAGGAAACGTAATGTTTTTACAAGAAATTAGAGGTACAAAAGTGGGTAGGTAATACTCAAGTTTTAACATTAGTAAATAACACAAGAAAATTCTACAACAGACTGATATATGACTAGTCGAAAGTCCTTCGATATTGAATGCGTGTCTATGCCGTTGATGATTGATGTTTCCTCTGTATTCATTTACATGCCTTATAACATTTCCAAAACTTCAAATAACTATTGTAGCCCAAGTATTATAGCATATTCGACCACGTAATAAGTATTTACGTTATCCTAGCCTTTCAAACGGGTATTACTAAGCATTATAATATTATTTTCCATTAGGGACAATTTATGTATATTAAAGTGAGGAAACATATCATTGTTATGTCTAAATGCGCAGTAATTAGTAGATTTACGTAAAGTCATGGAAACCATGTCGTGGGAGCCATATTGTCTGCGCGTGGGCAACGTTCTTCGCTATGAGTGTCAGTTTCTTTATAGTCAGCACATTGTTAAGTAGTACCTAAAGATTACCTCTTCACATTGCCAACTGGTGTCCTTTCAAGACTTTTATTTCGAACAATGACAATTGTTTCCGAATAAGGATGGGGAATGAGACAAGTAAGCTCAGGGGCATTATTTGTGTATATGTTCGCTTGAAGACAACCGGCCTGTTAATTAATTAAAACGATTAGGTTTTGATGACCAAAAATTACAATTGAAAATCGAAAGCTGAACTGTTTATAGCTCAATTATTACAAAATTCAAAATTACAAAATGTTTTCTAAGATCTTCAAGATAACACTTCGGTTGTCGGCTATCGCAACTCGCAAGGGCTCCGTTTGTTGTAAAACCGTGGGTCACGAGCGTAGAGTCGCCAGAAATGTAACAAAGATTGACCTCATTCAGAGAGCGGCAACGTTTGACGCGGTTGGTATTGTAAACACAATGGTATGAATCATATTTTCCCACAATGTAAGTTCGCGACTCTACAAAAAATGCTCACAATGTCATCGTGTTGATTTTTGTAGCTGTATTGTACACATTTTTTTTATAAACTATTCAACTTGAGCGTTTACGTTGACTTTGTGACTGCTGGACATTTAAAAATTATTTATTAGGTAAGCTGCATATTCCTAATTATTTATTGTGTGAAACTGAAGCTGTACGTTAGAGGTCTTAGGTTCGATTACCAGGTCGAGCAAAAAAGTGTTATTGGGTTTTCTATGAAATTCTCAGTAACAGCTCGGAGTTGGATGTGTGTCCGGTTAAAGGTAATAAATAGGCTCACCTCCTATTACATGGGAACCAAACATACCGGCGAACGGTGTAAATTGGTACACCACTGCCTAACCCTGCGGGGAATACAGGCTTGATGGTATGTCCGAACGCAATTCAATACAAATAATTAAATTACAATTTACATAAATTTTATTTTCATTATAACTTCCACATTTGACACTACTGGTATAGTCACGTTAATAGCTGTCTGTCATTCATGTCATTAAAACAACTCATGCTGCCATCTAGCGTCGAGTGGCGACAATACTTACATGCTCTGAGCGCGTCAAGAGATGGCGGTAGCGTCGCTGAACTACCTCCCTGCATTGCCGCTAGAGCGGAGTACGACTCTCGATCACATGGTAAAACTCCGCTGTATTTCCTCTTCCTGTATATAATCGCCTTCCACATATTAAATTTTGTACGCTTTTCCCTTTGAAGACTCATCACGTAAATTTAAATGCAGCTTTTATTACTAAATACCGATCACTTCAATTTTAGGTAGGTTTAAAGTTTGTTTCTATCGATTGTTCATTGCTGTTATAGAGAGAAAAAATATGTTATCATTTTAGTGTTAAACAGTCATAAAGTTTATGTTATAAATTGCAACTGAGTTCAAAGGTCGAGTGAATAGATGCCCGCAATTGGCGTGTAAATCACTAGCATTACGACACGACGGTGTAACAAGATAACGATAGTGAATGAAGATAGGGGCGCTGCCCTCAAGTGTCTCTCCGCATCATTGTAGGATGTTATGCAGTCATTTAACTTTAAAAGACGATTTGTCTTTATCAGACTGTCTTTATGGTCAGATGGTAGAACTTATGTGCCGAGAATAAAAATTCAATTAATAGTGCCTATCATGTATTTAGGTACGTACTAAAGAGTAAGTAACTAAATAATTAAGTAAATTAATCATCTGTTATGTGAATTTTGGATTGATTTCACTTATTACCTAGTTATTAAAAACAACTCTTCAAAAATATTTCTTAAAATTCACCAACATTGTATACACGATTTTCTAATATCACGATTCATGCCTGAAACTGACTGACTTCTTAATTGCTAGATCGAGTCGTGCCTAACAAGAAATTAATTAATCGTCTTATCACTTAATTACCGTTCAAGTAATTATACAATGATACCTCTACTTCAAGATGTCTTCATTAATCTTTTAGAGCGTGTTACGTCTGAACAAATGAATCGTTCTGTAAATTTGTTTATTGCATAGTTTTTAATTTAACAACATTATTATTTTCTTCTAAATGTTAACAAAAATGTTAAAGCGGTTTTGAAATAAATTACTCAAAAGTTAACGCATGGCTTTCCTATGAGGTCACATACCAAATTCCCTACATGAAGCACTTATGACATAGTTATCAGGACGAATAACGGAATCCTGGCATTCCTTATAGAGCGACGACATTAGTAAGGTCTTTGACGATTAAAGCGCTTCATGGTAAAGAAAAAAACTTAATTAGATAATCATATTAGATTTTTCAGATACTTCTGATTTATGTAAGAAAATACTACGTTAGAAAAAATAAATAGATATGTCAAAATGTTCATCAAAACTCCTTAGGTAGATATAACTTTTTAATAGAGATATTAAAATGCATAAAAATTACAAAATGCATATTTCAGTTCAGGGCTCACTTCGATCGGTACCTACCTATAATGAGGTTAGCTCAAACGATTTGAGCAGCGCACTGAACTGGATCAAATAACTGTCCGTGACACTTAGAACAATACAATCACAGGTGCACAATTTGCATTACAATTTGGGTTCGATAATTAAAATAACTCGACCATTTAATGGAAAAAGCACGTCCCACAGCGTTACAAAAAATGCTGCAAATAGCTGTATTTATTTTACAATTAAGTAAATGAGGACGCCTGTTGACACGCTCCGTAGTCCCTGGACTACGGCCAAGAACAAATCCTAATTAAAAATCTGATGAGATGTAATCGTCACATCGTTCACAGAATTACTGTACGCAATTTAAATCCCTCCTCAACAATAGACTGCACAAACCTTTGCCAGAAATTATATTTAATTAGTGATGTTTTAAGATTAGAGAAACAATAAAGAGAAATATGCTTACGAATAATTGTTAACGAATTAACAATGGTGAGAATTTAGTGTAGCTGAATAGATTTGACATTCAATCCAATTTTGTTCCAATATCGGCCTTTGTCACAGCTATTGTGTGTTTCAACTGCACGGAGCCACGCGCTCTTGCACTTGCAAACAAAATTACAAGTTGCGCCAACTTAACATATTTTTATTAGCCAACGGAATTAGGACAGCACCTTGGTTCATCTAGATTTAAAAAAGTAGAAAAAAATTACTGGTAGGTTACTTAAGTGTGTCTCAATTTCCCTGAGCCATGACCAAGCTTAGTGCAATACCATAACAAATCATTGGTTCTTTGTCTTAATTCATCATTGTACCGAAACTAGCAGACGTTACTGTGCCGGTTTGCATACAATGCTGCTCACTATTGAAGATGAGTCAACTGTACTCGACTGTACTGTGGTTTGTGAGAGGTTTGCATCACCCCATGGTTTTAATTTTGTGAGTAATCGATGTGGTTGCGGTTGTACGTAGTGCGTGTGACAAAGAAGGAAAGTTTTACTGTTTGATTATGAAGAAAAACATAGAATTGGGTTTGGTTCTGTGAAAACGATCCACGTCGAAATGCCTTCCATTTTTCGCAGTAGTTTTAATGTTTTTTTTTTAACGCTCATTTATTTAAAATCTATTCTAAGCATATATTTTGGATGTATTATAGTGAACTGGTATTGCTGGATAGTAATGTAACATATTTGGTATATTGGAATATTTTGACGTGACAAATTTAATTAGTGAGAGATACAAGGTCGCTTCGGTAGAGCTAAGTCTAAATGGGTAGCATTTTTTTTTTCTTAAAAAAACGTTGCCCCACACTAGAAATTTCTCCTGTATCGTGGGTGCGTTAACAAACATATAAACACACACACAAACAGCCAGACCCGGAACAACTATCTGTAGGTCATACAAATATTTGTTCCGTGCGGGAAGCGAACCCGCGACACGCAGCGCAGCAGTCGATCGCTCGGCCACTGCGCCAATCGTGTCGTCAAAGACCTGACACCAAAGACACATTTTCTCTTCATAAACACATTATTTTAGGGCTGAAAACCGGAATAATATACAAATAACTGTAAAATTTGATTTTAATTTGCTTTGAAATCAATAAATACTTAGTCAATTGAGTTAACAAATAAGTGACGTCACAGTTTGCTATTGCCATACAAAATCTACGGGGGAATCGAATTTTGACAACTCTTGAAAAAGTATGTCAATTGATAGGCAGTATCAGTGGAAACAGTGACGGACTTATAAATTTTTTACTATCAAAGATTAAAATTCTACTGATCATAGTTAGCAGGTAAGTTCTAGTCGTAAACTGCAGGAAACTGAGGACAATTATATCTTCGGAACATTTCACACTTTACTTAGGTACAACTTTCACAGACTACCAATATTAACAGCTCACTGCGGAAACGGTAGTAAACCTTTAACTTGCCTGTAAACTTCCTTGTAACTAAAGTTTAGTGTTTGATAGCGTGGTAAACGAACTCACAGAGACAACTATTCGATCCTATTCAAACCCATAATAATAATAACATGAAATGCTGAATAGCTTGCCTAGTTAGATTAGTCTCGGGAAATACTGGCCCAATTAAAAAAAAAATTTTTGCATCACAAAACCTGTTTAATATAACATTATGACCAACGGGAGCGGAGCAATAATCGTAACTTAACGCAGGTAAATTCGCGGGGTATTGCTAATAAAACATAAAAGAAAAAAAACATTGGTTGACGTTATCGATAAGTTGTTCAAAACCGCATCAATATTACTAGAAGTCCATGATTGAACTCACGACACCTAATATCGTTTTTCCTCCGATAACCTACCGCGTAGCAGCTTCTAATCTATAAATACATTATTTATGTTATATGTAAGTGGGTATGTATGGTACATACATAACATCAAATACGTTTTCAAAAGAATATTACAAATGCGTTCTATTATACTGGTTCGCGTAACAAATTTATGAATACCCTATAAACGTGCGTACGTTTTGTGATTTATACCTATTTATAGTGCTGATTATTATGTTGGTATAACAAATCTTCGCGCCCGCGCAAGAGGCGGTGCTGGCCATCCATCCTACACTAGTGGGTAGGTATACATATATTCTCAATAACCGCTTTACCTATCTACTAATAATAGACTGTTATTTAAACGTTCCATCATCGTATATTGACGTGAAAGCAAGCACCTACACAATGCCTGGAAATGCATCTAAAATTAAAAATGATTGCAATGTTTTGGTATTTCTGTTGACTTAAACATAGCTTATAATTTTACCATCACGCCTGTATTCCCCGAAGGGTTAGGCAGAGATGTAACAATGTACACCCACAATTCGCCGGTATATTTAGGTCCCATGTAATAAGGGGCGAGCCTATTGCCATTAACCGGGCACAAATCCTAACTCCGAGCTGCTACTGAGAATTTCATAGAAAAACCCAATAACACTTTTTGCTCGACCTGGGAATCGAACCCAAGACCTCTAGCGTAGCAGTCGCGCTTAGGACTACTAGGCTACCGAGGCAGTTAAAGCTGAGTTGAGGCTTATAATTTTAATGTGGAATATAATTAGAGCAATGAGAGTGTCCGTGGCCTCTGGCACAAGATGACTCGAACCTCTAATAATCCAGGATTCATTTGTGCAAATATGAACGTCAAATATTTGATAGTGTATCAAATGAGATAAGCAGGTTCCGAATCAGGGACAGTAGACCTCATGACATGTACGAGGAATAAGTAGGTGCCTACTACACGTCTTTCATGTTTTTGATTTACAAATGCATGTTTAGATATTTCCTCCAAATCATACGTAGAAACTAGAAATATTTTTTTCACTATTACCTACAATGAAAAATAAAAAGATTGCGATGTTTGCTAATAACTTGTATACAATGATTACAATTACTATTATATATTTATAGATACTGTACAATCCAGCAAATGAAAATATTTATAAAAAAAAGCTATGCAACTGGTGAGTTGCAACATTCTTGGCCACCAAGAATGGTTTAAAAAATACGGAGATAGATCTTATTTTTCTGAACATTTTCTATAGATTTCAGAAGCTAACAGTCACCATTCCTTTGCTATATAATCTGTCCTATCTAACAGAGCCAGGTGACTCGTAGGACACCTTTCTAAGATTGTGCATTATATCATCCAGTGCCTGCACTATGATGTTGAGGTGATTAAAGGGTTATGATTATGTTCATGACATTTTACCATCTGGATTAAAATTACGCAAGTCGATGTGTGTCAGGTTTTAGAGATAATTAGCACGAACGTAATTTGAAATTTTTATAATAATTGATAATGAACACAGACCATGTCCCACCTTTTATCTTGTGCCGCAAGCAGGGCATGCACTCGTGAGGACCCAATGACTGCGTCGGGGAATGGTGTCGCCGTGGCTGAATTTTGGGCCAAACATAATATTTAAAACATATTTTATTTATTTACTTATATTCTCTTATTTGCCATCATGCCATAAGAAATCTAGCTAGTTTTCCAAAAGATGTTCATTATAGTGTACGTCACTTTATCACGGAGGCGAGATTACCAATCGCAACAGCAAGATTTGACGGGAGGATATAATACATCAAGTCCCACATAAATTGTTGGTAGAGTAGGTAATAACTTTACCTGTCAGTACTATCATTGCTAATGCTAATAATTGCCACTATCAACGTCATATCCCTGCATTAACCTTGCATTAGTCATCAGATGTTCGCGCAAATCGCCAGCAGATGGCGCCGCGCCAACGCCATTGTTTACTCTAGCCATAGCCGTAAAACTGAAATAAGGCCGTAATCAAAAGAACACGGTTACTGAAACATTTGAAACTATCAATGAATGAAAATAGATACAGGAACAGTTTCGGAAAGTTTACTACATCTTGCTCTAAAACTTTTGAAAGTAAATTATGTTAGCAATTGATGTGCCCTTCTAACCTAAATACAGTAACGTGGTACCAACATTAAAAGTAATGTAATACCCACTTGATAATTCAATAAATTGACCTCTAAAGTTTTTCCTACATCTATTTTTGTGCTCTTATTAATTAACTTGATTAACCAAAAGAATGGCGCCTCAGTTATACCTAATTGCATCAAAGAATGGTCCTTCCTGTATGAATGACCACTATCGCTACAATTAAGAAAAACAAAATAATAATCAAATTTAAAGAAAATCGTTGAATTTGATTATTATTTTGATTGCACGACGTGAAAATTTGTCAATTTTCTTGTCAGTGTAACCACGCCTTAATTGTAACTAGTCATTGTTATAAAAATTAACGCATATAACATTGAAGCTTCAGGGTTGCATACTTCATGCTCGCGGTTTAATTTTAATAGAGAATTTCGCTGAAAAACCACAGATTATGTAGTTAATGCCATGACCTATATCCTTAACTTGATACCTTATATTCTATTTTGTAGATACAGTTATTTACCGATACATTTAATATTATGGACACGACCACCTACGGCGAGACCAACGTAAACATTGTTACTTTACTAAAAATACACGTAAAAAAAAAACGAAAGAGCATTTTATAGGCTAATAATACTATTCTTAAAAAGTTACTGCCCGGAACAAGCTAAAATCTCGTAAAGCTCATAATATAATTTTGTTTTTTTGAAGACTACGCTATATGTAATAAAAACAAATATTGTTGGGTAAGTAATTTTTGGGTCATCAAGATTACATTACATAAGAACTTAACAATGTATGTAGCAACCCAGAAAGAATGGGAACCTTCGTTCGACTTTACCTTCGTTTAGTAAAAAAGGGGATTTGCGAATGACGTCAAGTTCCTAACGGTGATCATAACATCCCGACTTGAACATCCTTGCTGAGCGGATGCTGGCACCACGCCAAGCTCACGTTACGGACAGGAGAAATGATTTAACGCTTTATTTTCGACAGTTACACAGACTTCAGCTATATACCGTATATTGCTGAACTCTACGTCCGTGCTACTACCATTCGTATGCCGAATTGTATTGTAACGAACCAAAGCTGGTATTCCAGCTTTGGTTTGCTACAATATAATTTTAAAAGCAGTTCTGTCACCGAACGAATTGTCTAGTACAGTTTAGTTGGGCTACGCGTATACTTCGTCTGTTACCTGCCTTTATGTGTCTCGGTCTACTAGCATTGTAAAATATACTATTCGAGGACATTCAGTATATCGCCTACACTAACATAATTATATCCATCTTGCTGGCTCGTAGTACCTCATAAATATGTTTCAACGTTCAACATAACGACGTCACTAGAAGGTTTAAAACTGAGCGGCGATGACTCACAAGAGGCAAGTACAATTTCCTTACGATTTTCTCATAATAAAATGATCAACAGTTTTGTAAAACCCCAAAACAAGAGTATTCTGATGACGTCTCTTGTCACGCCCATGAAGTTTCGAATACATCAGAGAAACGAACTAAACATGACTTCGATCAGCAAAAATTAAATGGAAATCATATTCGGTTTCCAACAGTCGACATTAATTATGTAAATTAAATTAACCGTCTGTTTTATCTTTAAATGTGACGACCCGGAAAAGAAGGTACCTACTACCTATCTTATCTGACACGCAACTATGACAGTAGTTGAAATAATATTGCATTTGGTAAATAAAATGTGCATCTAACTCGGTGCTGATTAAAAGTTGTGATCGAATAGTGACGTTCCATTGAAAAATAAACAGGTTGCGAAAAATACTAAAAAAGAAATGTTAAGTTTAATTTTTTTTTGATTCAATGGATACAGTAGGTACAGAATTAGGCATGACTTCATTATATTTTTCTTTTTTAGGTATTAGTTTTATTAGAGATAGAACAGTCTAGATCTTTAGAAGTTGTTCTACAAAATAAACACTAAACCCTTGAGGTCAATACTAAGGTGTCTTGGTTAACTGTTTTCTATTTGATGCTGGTAATAAAACAATAAAGGCTCAAATGTGGTTTGCGGGCCTCCCATACAGACAATCAGTTTGCGAAACACGTGCTAAGTACGTCATGAGGAATATAATGGAATTTTTGTGTAAATGAATTGTCATTATTTATAAATCATTATTTTATTTAGATACATCAATATTTATATTGCAACGGTTACTAAGTGTTTCTTTTAAAAGTCTCACTTATTATAAATAACTATCACTTAATAATTATTTAATTTTCAACTAAAAAACGTTAATATTCAGGGAATGTTATGTATGTAATATAGCACCAATTATTATGCATTACCTATGCTTAATTAGAAAAGCCATATTGAACAAAATTTTATTGATTATAGGGTGCATGAAGTGACAGGGGAGATACTTAAGTACATGCGGCTCAAGCTATATTGCATATAATATATCTATTCTATGTTATACTGTTGGCCACGCTATCAATTTCGCTGATTGGATAATCATTTCGCTACTGCAGGAAACTCTGTTCTGTAGGGTACTATATTGCATGTTCCTACTGGGTGGCCTTACTTGAATGTATTGAAGAATACACTGCCATTAATAATGCAAGTGATAACATGTTCACGATCAAGTCATCCACGCAACCACTGTTATCTATATGTCAATCACGTTTAGTCCATTACCGACGCGGTCAAGTCTTGCGACGCACAACTAGGTATATTAGAATCTATTACAGCAGATAAGTATACTAAAATATTGATATGCAGGTACATATTTCCTTTAACTTAAAACTAAACTACTAGGTACGGAATGCCAGAGAAAAATTATATAGAGTAAGATAAAAGCCTTACACATTACTACGCTGAAAGCTACTGAGCCGAAGTTTGATCAAGTCACAAATGAATAGGAAAGTAAAATAATTATGACCTGCAGTGCTATTCTGCCGGTGCGCGGAATTAAGAAGAAGAGAGTCTCAAGCGAGCTGTTATAACTCCTGATGCTAGGGATTATTGGCTCATCTCAACCTCACTTCACATTTATTCACAAAGGGAGATTATTACTGAATACAATCACCCTTATAAGTTTTTACAAAACCTGGCGAACTGCCCGCGTCCTTGTCCGCGTAGCTTATTTTACCCGCGTTAAGTGACATATCTGGTTACTGCTCCGCTCCGGTGTGTAGTAGCGTGAGGTTATATAGCCTTTGTTACACAGGAATAATGTAGCTATCTATTAGTGAAAATGGCTGAAATCGGTCTAGTAGTTTCGGAGCCTATTCAATGCAAACAAAGAAATAAACAATCAATTCTTTCCTATTTATAATACTAGTACAGATCAGATTTTTGAAGGTAATAAGGTAGAATTTTGGACAAATAAGTGTATATCCAGATACTAAGTATGAAACAAGCCCTTCACAGCCCTTACATCGTATAAGATGCCATAAAATTGTCAATAGACTGAATTGTTTACAATAAGGACAAACTTATCTGTATTTATTTGTAAATCTATTCAACACACGCAATATTAATCTCGATACAAGCAAGAAAACTGGCTGTCGTGCTTCGCAGTTGTAACTCCGCAAAACATCACTTACCGTCCACGCCTTTCAATCAGTTTCAATGAGCAATGACACTGAAGTCCAAAGTAAGCTAAGATCACTTGAACAAATACTCTGGACCGTATATGGCAGAATTTATTGTTCAATAAAGGAGACGTACAACACAAACTATCGGCATTGAATCCATGACGACCGAGACCTTGGCATCGTTATCTGCTGTCACTTAGCATTGATTTAACACGATTAGAGCTAAGTCTTAAAGTGGTCTAGTTTTAATTAATTAATAAACATTACTCTAACATTCTGACGTAACAATAACATAAACTTAAAAAAGGTACCGCAGACAAGAACGTGACAATTGAATTATTTCTTCAAAGACATTTTCTGAGAAACAAAACATCGCACCACATGTAATTCGATATTAAAAACTTGTAGGGTTTCTTAAAACAAACATAGATACTGCGTGTACCTACAAACATTTGTGTTTTATTTTATCAACACAAAACAGCAGTGATTCTCCCTTCTAATGGCAAAAATACGCCTTAATCTCGTCGATAGGGAACAACGACCCCAGCTCATAAATATGTATACCGTGTGTACCAATTACGAGCTGCACCCATTGCAATGGATGCTCATCTAAGCATATCGACTGCACAAATGGATTCAGAGTGCGTCCCCTCACAGGATTTAAGTTTGGGGGCCTAGGTCACCCTCCAGGGTGGCACATAATGTGACTGCCTAATGAATTGCGTCGACCTCCCCCAACATTAATGGAAAGGGTTCAATTTGCTAAGCTAGCGAATTTTGCAGTTGGATAAGAGTGAACAGTGAAAATTAACTGTTTGGCAATGATATTTTTTGGACTTGACAAGCGTGTTGATTAGTATTCGTGAGCCTCAATGCCAAGCACCATATACAGCTTAAAGTATTCGGCAAAATAACGAGCTGTAACTCTCAGTCAGTGGTAATTAGTAAAAGGTTTCATTCCTTGGACACGTGTGAAAGCATCCTCCCAGTTGGCTCACCAATAGAAATACAAATTAAGTGCGCGTTCAATTCAAGGATCAATTAAGATAGTTATCAGGCAGAAATCAAAATAGAGGCAATACAATTAATTATGGACGTGATCTCATTTTAATTGGAAACAATCTTATCCGAATGTTTGCTTTCACTAGCTCGCTAGACATGATATCCTACGTTTAATGTCCATTATTGAGTTGACAATGGAGATAATAAATGGTATCATCTATTTCCTGGTATAAAGTATCTACGCACTACGCACTTATCCTGTTATTGAAACTCTTGTGTCTTAGGCGACAAGAATCATGGATTAGAAACTTTTATATTATTTGTTTTTGAGGTCCGTACCCAGAGAGTTTTACTAAGCCTTCGCTGTTTGTCTGAACCCTTAGTGTTACTTGGCCTGTCATTTTTGTGACATTAGAATGTTAGATTATTCTACCAAGAAAATCGTTGTAACGGATGATCATACCATCTCACGTAGCGTATACAACCTAACTGTAACAGCAGCAGGTAGCTACCAAGACAAACCTATTAATTACATTAACAATTAATGACGGCTCATGGCTATTACCTACACTAACACCTATCACAGATAATCTTATTACGTTTTAGCACAACGACCTCCATCTATCGCGTCTCACATAATGTTTACTTTATATAATGGAAGGGAAAATGTTTCCACAATGTTAATAACATATCAAGTCAACTTTCGCTAAAGACATAAGTTTCACTACGGTGGGGAAATTGCGGTTTGACAAGCTGCGCATGAGTGCCGCTGATTATGATAAGGTTTTAGATCAAGAGATATCGTTGCGTCATAGATTGATACAGAAACTGGAATTGGCTTTCTTTTCTCTTTTATAAGAAAAATAGTTTCAAAGCATCACGTAGGCTCAATTGAGCTGTAGAACCACTGAACTGAGACACGAATCTTGAATGGATTTAACAGATTGTAGTTAGGTATATCGCGATGCTCTGGCTAGAGAATGACGATACTAATAAAGTTAACAAAAGAAACTTAATTTACAGAATGACAGAAAGATTCTTTTAAGAGATGCATCTGATGGCAATTTAATTAATTTCTTATGCAAGCGACATTGCACAAAAAGCTTAACGCTCAATAAAAGTACTGCTAATAAAAAGTGTCACTTTAAATTAACTTTTTAAATACCGGTAATGACAGTATTCCGTGTCAATAAACATCAACACTTTGTTGCTATTTAACATTTAAATAAGGAAATTACAAATTATTGAAATAAGATCAGTGTGACTTCCTGAAATACATAAATTTATTGCAAAGGAGACCTTGTTTACCTTTTAATAAATAAGTCATTCGTTTTGATTTTATAGTATTCGTAATGGTATTAAATGCTTTAAAAGAAGTGCGTTTCTGTGTATGCTGTACAATATCTTTATATTCCTGTCTACCAGCTGACCCAGCAAACGTTGCTTTGTCATATATTATTTTTGGTCCAAAATTTAGATTACGATCGATTCTGTATATACCTATCGAATGTACATATGAAATTTCGTAAAAATCGGTCAAGTCGTTTCGGAAGAGTATGGCAACTAACGTTGTGACACGAGAATTTTATATATAAGAAGATATCAAGATTTCAAACCACGGAGTCGTTATTTTACATGATTTTGAGGATTGATAGAGGAACATGTTGGTAAGACTAAGAAGGAATGCTTACTTGCTGGCTTCAATGACGGGCCCTTATCAGGAACCAGATTTAAAAGGTACAAGTATTCCAGGATATTTTTATTCGCTATTTTTTTACACTTTCCGTGAGCCATAACATCAACCAAACATTATTAAGTTCTCATCTATTAGCATCTGAAATAAAAAGCCCTTTCGCGATACTGTTAATTTAAGTACTTTTTATACATGAGAACAATTTAACATCTTTGTATTCAAAAAGAGAAATATTGCAAACTATAAAAGTAAATTGATTACGTCGCAACGCATAGGATTGTATAACAAATCTTATTAGTAGGTATAACTGCTACAATTCACTGCGGTTAGTTTCTCGCGATAATTTTACTTTGTCACGGCTTCTGCTATTTTTCATATTATGTAAGAAAACAGTACAGTAGATATCTACGTGAACTGTAAACTTTGTACGATTTTTTTTTAATATTACGTCCACTAAGGAGGTGACGCCGGCGTTAAGGTATATTTAAAGTTCATTTAGAGAAGAAGTACAGAAAGCTATAATTTATTTTCAAAAAATGCGGCCAGCTCGGCCATATTTTGCAGACTACTGAGCGAGCATTAGTTAAATGTAAATACTTAAAAATAAGGTACAATTGTAGCAGTTTTAGCATAATTCATTCAGGGACAAAAAATCATTAGAGTTGCTCTACATTGACGAACATAAAAACAATTTGCTGAAAAACTTCCTGAGATTATGCGAAACAATAGAATGAATCCGTTATCTCGTAATACAATCTGTATTTCTAATACTTTATTTAAAAACTCATTACTGTTTATCTTTTAACGAATATTTCTGACAATTATAAGCAAAGCCAAGGTTCTGAGAAGTCAAGCAAAATGAATAAAAACACGTTGACTCCTATACCTTTATGCTCAAAGAAAAAAGATTTGTGTGGATTCAGCGATTAAGTAATTAATTGGCATACATTTCACTTTTCTGTCTATTCATTATAATATTTAACTATTTATTGCATAACCTCACTATAATTAGTTAAGCATCTACAATAAACTTTCGTGCATCTAACAATCCACCGTACATTACCATCTAAGTACCCATAAAAAGTACAGTTTCTTGCAGATTAAATGGCAATAACTCCAATCCAGTGGGCAATCAGTCGTAACTGTCACAACTCATTTAGCATTTATCTATCACATCAGAAAGTGGACACGTTCACATCACTAGTAATTTCCCCTCGCGTGATCACATCTCGGACTACCAACGTATACGTCTCAATAGAAACTTGCGTATCAAACCAATAAACGACTAAAGGCAATAAGTGCAATATTCTCCAAAAACATGCATACATAATCTCAGTTTTTATTCAGACAACGTTTAGAATGGTATACTTGCAAATTCAACAAACTTTATTCTGTGTTGAAAATGTTTTAACACCTATCTGTTACGATTGCTGCGAAAAGTTATAGACATCACAACACAGGAATTTTTAATATTCAACAATACTCGATAAGCAACCTTATGTTGGTGATATTCAGATGTATCGTGAAATCGTGGTTGTTATTGATACTCGTCATATTCGTAGTTTCGTGAAGAATCTCGTAGAATGTGTCGGAACGAATCGTCACAGTTACTGTTAATTGCATCACACACGTCAGGAAGTATTCACTAAAACACTTTTACAAGGAGCACTGCTCTATTAACTGTTATTCTGATCGAGTTTGACACGACAGGTAGCCACTGCACGGTATTTTTATGCAATAGCTTACTATCATAGTGGTATGTTACATAAAATCGATAATAATTATGCTGTAACAGTTACAGGCGCAGGTGGAATGTTTAGAATTTAATCATTAGACGGTTTCGCGTTAATGTGCTATCTCGAACAATTAGTGGCATAGTGATTATCATCATACTTCTATTTGCTTGGATAACGATATAAAGTGAGCGATAAATCTTCAACACGCAATGGAAAATGTCTCCGCCGAGATTTATTTACGATTGTTCATCTACGGTTTATCAATGAAGCTCGTAACTTTAATGTTGTTTAATATGTCTCCAATTAACGTTTACGTCGACTATTCGTAAAGTCCAATACTAAATATGAAATCCCCACTCGCGAGTCTGACTCATCGGTAACGAATTTTATCTGAATATCTAAATGTTTGTAACTCCTAACTTTTCACTTGCGTTCCTAGAGCCAGTGCTTTGAGCAAATGCTTGAATATAAAAAAGAAATCTCAGAAATAGTACCTACATAGAATTCTCACGGGTATGTATGTGAAACACTATGATCTACTCATGCGTAATGACAGAGCCGGCCAGGTCGGTCATTAAGGTAAACTTCTTCATTACCTTCGCGAGTGCCGCTCGCTAAGTTCAATCTCTTAGTTTTTACATATACATTACGACTAAAATAATCAATGTAAATTCACCGGAAACTTGTATCACATTGGGTCAACTTGTCGCATTATAATGTATTTATGAAGCTACTTACATACTTGTGCTATGTTTATACTCGTAAAGTACTATGTATAGAAAGGTATTTCACAACACTGCTAGAATTGTTGACTGTTTACATTCACTTGGCATTTCAATGGTTTGAAAACAAAAGAAGCAATGCACCTTATACCGATATTAATATAATTACAAAATACAAGAGCTTGGACAATTAACTGTACATAATCGAAACATATATAAAAGATGTCTTCGACACGCGTCTCTAGCTCTTTGTATTATATCTTAATTTTTTGTAAACTTATTATGGACAAGACTTATTTATAATCTACATTTCATAATTAATTAATACATTAATTGTTTTAATAGTGTAAGATAAAATGTGCTGAGGCCTCTATCATGAATTCATGACCCTGCTTTTAACGTTACCACGTATTATTTATTAGATATAAAATATTAATCAATTAAGACAAGGCGAGCTGTGAGAACTCAGTTGACAGACTCCTACGCATGTGTTGCCAGCGGATGCTGATCCATGGTCCTTTTTTATTCAGCCAACGTGCGAAGGTTGTATTACAATCTTAAGTTTAAAAAACTTAGTTATAATCTAGTGCTTTCGTTTTTGTTGTTGTTTGTGCAAAGGAAAATGTAAATAAGGTATTATGTTCAGGAAATTAATGTGGTCATCTGAATGCGTGCCTGATAACATGCATGATAAACGACTGGACTGCTTAAGATTCATACGTTTAGGACGTTTAGGAATGTTTAGGTTCTCTGCTGAAATCTAGAAGGTCTTGCTATGGGATAAAACCTTATTTACTACCTACCTACCTACCTACTTTGTTGTTGATATATTTTTTTGTACATTGGTAAGCCGGTAGTAAATAATTAGCAATATAAAGTTCAGATTATTCACAAAAAACCGTGACACTTGGTAAGTTTGGTCACACTGTTCAGTGACTTATTGCAAACTTCGGCGTTGAACCTTTTTTACCGATTGTACATCGATTACGAGTTAATAACGATCAATCTAACACCCACACGTGTACCTTAAGATAATAATCTAGTAAGTAGGCATGTCATAGTACCTACGCACAAAATTCAAATTGTTATGAATGACTGTATAGAAAATCATAGCAGACATAATAAAGTTATATTAAGTACCAGACTGAAGATGAATCTATTCATTTATATTATTTATATTAATGTATTTTTATATACCCTTTTGAGCCTCCAATTGGAATTTAATGGCAGCTGTCAAAATGATTGTTTTGTCAATGAATTATTCGTTACAATCAGCAAAGAATAACCACAGACGGTCATCATTTATTGTCTTTGCCGAATTAAAAGAAATCCACAGTGTGTTTTTAGCGGTTCATGCGAAATTTTCGTAGTGTCGTATAGCTAGCAATATATTTCGAAATGTGTGTAATTTAAAACTGATTTGTTGCCAGTAGTTACTTAGGTAGAACAGCAGAAACCTTATGACTTTAATTCCAAAACAGCTGAGCATTCACAAAACACAACACAATCACACCACACACTACCAGATCCATAGCTTTTAGTCAATTTCCACGCACTAAACTTTACTTTCAATCACAAAAGCAGCGTGTGCGTTGAAATTATTAAAAGAAGAAAATCGCGCCCGATTGTTTTCGAAGTTTGAAAATCCGATCGGTGATTCGACTCCGAAGTGTGGCGAGTCGGAAGCGGCGTCGCTCACTGGCGCGCGGACGCCGCGTACGCGTCTCGCGTCTGCCGCCATTGACTCAGAGAAAAGTAGGGGCGTCACACACGCTCAACGTATATAATTTTCCGCTTGTTAACAATTAAAATCCAAACCGCTTGCACCGCGCACACGATCAGCCAAATGTCTCCATTGTCGGATGCATGCCCCAGAGAAAGCACATTTAATTATTGTTATGGTTAATTGTTGTGTTTAATTACGTTTGTTTAGTTTCCTTCATATTTGTATATACTGCTAAGTATTTCACACAGCGATTTAGAATAATTACATGCGCTTTTATGACGTCTTTATCTGTTTTCTTTCATTTCACACCTATTCTTAATAAGTAAATACAGGTAAGACAATGCATCTAAAAAGACAGTTCTTAAAAAAGGGGAAGTTTTCACAACAGCGGGCGTAGTCCGTCTGTCTACGGCGTGGAAGCCCTAACAATACATTACAGAGAGACCATAGACAGTAGCAATATCAGTTCTGTCGCCGGTTATCAACGAACACTGGAAATGCATCGCATCCAATATTGGAAATATGATGAATCACTCGCTGCATCCAAATACTCCGCAAGCTATATTTGGCAGGGCTGAAAACGTTATGGATGATATTCATGTCGCAGACTGCCCGCCCACAAGCAATGCCATTGCTGTCTACATGTTTGTATGTAGTGTTTTACAACCGTATTTAAATGTGCATCAATATTCGATATGCAACTCAAGTCACCAATTTATAAAACTATATTTATTTATTTAACTGAGTTTTAATATTTAAGTTGTGGTTTAAACTGACATGTCATTAATAACTTAATTGCAACATCAACGTGACCAACCGGAAAATTAAATTGACGACCTTTACAAAGTGGTGGGCGATTATTAGTAATGTATAAAAATAGACCAATATTCTCTGTATTTATTACAATAGACATTTACATAGTCATAGGGTAAAGATAACTCTATAAACACTTATAAATATTGATGTTGTTCTACGGTGCCTTATAGAGAACACAGTCATGAATCACGCTTTGTTACACACACAGGCATATAAATATTCCCTAGAGTATAGTCAACTAAGCCGTAATCCTTTCATGAAAGTTCAATAACGCACGTCTGGCACTCAGGACACACCTTTTAAGTCGAGTCATGCTTTCCAGTTTTTAATATGTGTCCATTTAAATTGTGAACATTTTTGGTGGGTTTTGTTCCAAAATAGTTAAAAAATAGTAAAACAAAGATAAGACAGACATTAGTGGACAGTCAAATCAGAAACCCGAAAGTTTAAGGGTGACGGCTACCGACAGCGCGCTATGTACAAAAATAGTATTTTGGTCAAATGTAAATAAATAAATTTTGAAAATAGGATAAAGACACTAATCTAAATAACTAAATAACGTATGTAATAATGCAGTGCAGTATTGTCGTTTAGTCTTCAGTTAGAAAATAGAAAGAGGGAAGCCTTAATTGACGAAACACGAGCTGATTAACACTTAAGAGTATTCAAACATTTTTTTGTAAAGTTTATGTATGTATTGTTCAACCGACTCATTGTTATTGTTTTCATTTCTTTTTCCTGTTTGATATTGAAACTATCATCAACAAACACAAAGTAAACAATGTGTGTTGTGAACTCAAGACTCATTATTTTTGTGACTCTCGTGAACTGGGCAAAATTTAAAATAATAATAATAATTAATAACCAGCCTATTACAGTCCCACTGCAGGGCAACCGCCTTTACTCATTTTGAGAAACCACGAGCATCCATCAACAGGATTGCTCAAAGCGATTTCAAGGCGATCTCAAGGCGATTTCAGACTAACATACCTACAGTAGTTATTGCAAATCCAGGAAACGATAGGTTTTATATTATTTTATAGAAAAAATATTTGAGAAAGCTATACATTCAATAACGTTCTAACAAAGTTTTTGCTTAACATTCTAGCAACAGTTTAAGCTTGTGATTTACTGGTTTATAAATACAGAGTCGTCAGGAAAACTTGAAATTTCTCGTTTAAAACTTTCGCAACACTAGTATGTATTAACAACTTGCTCGACTAACCGTGGCCAGGCCAGGCCTGGCCTATTAAGAATTCAGTTTTTGTTCGGAAACCAGCCAGTCCTTATAGACGCACAATGTGTTGAATACAAATTAATATTCAGGACGAGTGTCAGTTCATAAGAACTGATGTGTAAGCCGCCTTTACTTCCCTATCAGTCCTACTGACTCACGCTAAACTTTAATTAGGTAAACGAAGCATCGAACTCGTAATTTCAGAAACTCAGCAAGTAATAAAAGTTTTACTCATATGCAGCTTAGTCACAGGTCAGACCACAGAACGGGGTCAGGCCTAATTTAAAAAACGTAACAAATAACAACGTAGTTAACGAATATTAATTGCTCTTGTCGTTAAAATTTAATCAATTAAAATTGTTGTCACATTATCTTCATTAAGATCCATTTTAAACAGGTCGCGAGTCAAAATATGCTACACGTCTTAAATAATTTTCTATGTCAGCGACATCTCCAAACGGCCTCGCAAAGTTCATAAACAAAGTGTCAAATAAATAAACATTCCTTAATCAGGAAGTCACCAAAAAGAGTAACAAATTACAGTAAAAGATCAATGGTTATTTTCCACGCTAAGTGCTTAGCCCGATGCGATTAGTTTTCCAACTACTAAAAATATTACAAAGAGAGTAAAAAAAGTTCAACTTTGGTTCGAAATTAGAATTTCTTTTTAGTTAACGTCCGCTATTTCGGAGTCGTCAATCGACCCGTGTTCGCTTACTGACAAAGTTCGTGTCGTGCGACAGGTTAAAAACAGTTGATATTTTAGTTTTCCTTCGTAACTAAAATATGAAAGCTGAAAAGTGACTGATGGTCGGTGCATTATTTGTATTGTGGCGCTGAGTTCTATTTTCAATATGAGCTTCAAAGAGCGATTTTCAGGAATTGTATTTTAGTGTAGGAAGTCAATTGGAACGCAACAGTTTAGTTAGATGAATTATTGTCGTTCATAAAAATAAGTTTGTAGCTGTATTGTTTTATTTCAATTAATGATGTCCTTTAATCATTAAATTCAAATGTACAGGCCTTCCTGTACAAACTAAAAGATCAATAATTCTAAATGGTATACCTATAATATGTAGATTAAATAACTCTACAGTGATCACCGTGATGGGAATATTACCGTGATTTGATTGGTGAGATCAAACCAATAAATATTTTTAGAATTAAATTGATAATAGATGCAAACTAAAAATATGCGAGGCATTGTAATAACTTCCACGTGGTTTACCTGGCTAGTGTAATATTTAATTAAGTATAATAGCCTAGGTATTCTGTACATTATATAGCATTTAAAAACTGCTATTTATTTAATAAAATACATATAACACACAAATAATCATAAAAGTAATAGAATATAATGTATTAATTACCACTTTGTTACCTAAAAATCTAATCAATATGCTGAGTTCTAACACAAAGCTTGATACAAACGGATAGAGTATTTCTGACTTCGTGAAGCTTACGCTCACTTACGCTCCATCATTGTAACAACATCTCAATAGTGTATTCTATAAAACTCGGTAAAATCGAGAAATTAGACGGTATACTGTTGGGCTACCCCGTGGTTTAACACTTTTTATTTTGTTTCGTATCATAGATGAAAATCAAGTGCTATACATATTTACGTATCAAGTCAGAGATTGATAGTTACAGGGTCGAGCAACGCACACGAGCTGAGGGCCGAGAGACCGATGTCAATTAAAAACTGCCGGGGCCCTAATTGTGTCCATTTTAGCTCGATTGCGCCAGACGGCCGAAGGGACACCGAACGCTGCTGTCGCGTGTCGAATTGCAATACTGTTGCATAGTGGAAAAATATAAACGTATACTTTATAAATCATTACGGCAACTATTAGTCAAGCGGTTTTACAAGATTTACTTTCTGTTTTTTTCACTTTCGTGTTTAGAAGTAGGTACACCATGAGTACCTGTTTAGTAGGTACACAACTCTTTGCCTGGTATTTAACATTATCCACGTAGTCTTATAAATATCCAGTACAACTATACTATCTACCCTTATTTTAGTATACGCCACTTTAAGCATTACCAAAATGATTATAACATTTCTGTTCCCTAAATGAGAAGAATCAAATTCAAAGTTTTCCGCGTCCACGTCAGACGCAGTTCCCGAAATTAATTAACAGCTGGTTCTTTTAAAAGTCGTCACGTAGTCAAAGCAGAAAAAATAAAACTAAGAAAACGTTTAGAAAAAACATAATTTATTGAACTTCGTCCAAAAGATGAGACAATACCCCAACAAAAACTGTCAACGACTGTTGCACAAGCAGCAACACAACGAAGATAAGGAATTCGTTAAAGAAGCTAATATTCTCACTAATTTTAGGAGTAATAAAAAGAGTGACAAGTATGCAGCGAGGGCGTGAAGCGTTGGTCCAAATCGATTGGTGACGGGTGCGCTCGCGTTGCGGCCTGCGCCCTTCTTGCGTTACGTTGATGGTGCACTGCACGTAATGTCATTCGGTCCCGACTACGATAACTAACTGAACGAACGAAAACTAGTCAGATTTTTATGGAATTTCGTATGATTTTGACAAGCGAATAAGAAAAACATTTAGGTACCCAATCAATAATTTACTGAAAGTTTGAAAGCGGAAGATAAAATAATTTCATAACGGAGCTTTCATTAAAAACTTGGAATATCCAAACTGTACTGGACGCATTTTTCAGAATTAGGTAACAGTTTTCCCTTTCGCTAATACTGTTATGTTCTTCTAAAACATTTTCCAGTAATCCTGGATTTTATCCGAATTTTCATCTTATCTTAACTATTAAGAAATTATTATTGCATTGTGTAAACAATTGTTGGCTAACGTAAATAAATATATAACTAAACAAGCAGTTGAAGAATTACTGTATTAGTAAAAAGTTCTTATATCTTATTTTACACACAAAAAAAGTTTAGTTAAAATTTGTTGAAGTTCCTTAGCCATAAAGTCATGCAGCGACATCTTTTGTAGTAACTGTGAAACTGCTATAGCGCCATCTAGTGTCAAGTAGACGTACAACAACTATGTGATCGCCAGAGGGCGCTATATTGTCTGTTGCTTCCACTAAACTCTAGATGGCGCTGAAAAATATAATACTACAAACCTTGAACAGGCATTGCTCGTAGTGACACTGCATCTTCTTCTATTTCTTCCTCAACTTCTTCCTCTGTTATCGAAGGTGGGGCAGCCCAACAGCGGAGTCTGACGCCAGCATTGCCAACGTTTGGTCCATTGTCAAGCCTCACACGTGGAAGACTTCTCGATGAGTATTCCCCGTTATTATTGGTCTGGCAAACAAAAACATTATTATTAGTTCCATGATCAGAAATGTTACATAGAAATGTAAAATTGAAATTAATAAATGATATTTCTCTATTTCGTAAAAGTAATTAATGTCTACTGTCTACCTGTCTACAGACTGTTTACGAAAATTAGGCATATTTCGGTAATGATGCAAAAATAAAGCAATAACACAAAGGAAGTTACTGTCACTATCGCAACACGTGTATGCAAATGCTAAAATTAAGCTAATGAAAACACATTGCAACAAAATAAAAACGAATAAGAATAGGGATGTAGAATTAAATGCAATCGAAATAGTCGTCTATTTCCGTTTAATTTTGTAAAGAGAAATAACCTGACCGTTTTATTAACGCCTATATCAGTTTATTTTGTGATACAAGTTTTCACTAAGAAAGGGTTTTATAAAATTCAACCCCTATGGGAATTTAAATAGAGGATGTTAATTGTTTGAATGATTATCTGTGATATTTAATTTATTAAAAAAATCAAAGTTTGTATGGTAATGTCCGAACTGTTTGCGGACGAATTTGCTAACAAAGTGCTAATAAGTTCCTACCTCCAGTACAAGTGTATGTAAAAGTTAAGTCGGTAGGATCGGGTACCCACCTACCTAGATAGATATTATGCAGTGGTTTATAATCATACGCCAGCCGACGAATGAACAACTCACATTTACTTTGTAGGCACGAAGTAGCAGCTGCTAACTGATAATGATACGTTATGAAGAATAAATACTGCTAAGGCAATGTTGTGAGAACGGATTTGTAAATCAAGCTTTGCAGCTTTAACAGCTTATCGGTGCAATATTAATATGATTATATAAGTATCTGATAAGCAAGAAATACGTTGACAGGAATATTGAATTAATGGTTACTTTGCAGAGATTTTTATGAGTAGTAGGTTTATAGGTGTGCGGAAGTATCTGAGAGTACTTTACTACCGTTAAAAAAATGCGTTGAGATATGAAGAAACGAACCGACAAAAGAAGTATACAAAAAGTCATTGATTAAAATTTTAATTATAAAAGGCGACTAACAAAAGGGATTTATATGGCACATGTGAGTGGCAACGTCGGGAGAGGACGCCCTAGAAAGACCAACCCTGATCTTAATGGTGAGGTTTTTCAGAAAGGTTAGGTGCGCAGTACTCGTAACCGGCGTGCTTGTATGACCAGATGTATGAACGTGGGCGAAGCGAAAGAAGTATGTAAGGATCGTAGCAGGTGGCGTTCTGTGGTATCTGCCTACCCCCAAGGGGAAAAGGCGTGCGTTTATGTATGTATGTACGAATAAAACTAAATTTTAAAACAAGGCTTAAACAGAATGACGTGATGTAGGTAAATCCTTGAATTATCCAGACACATTAGTGATGTAAAAACATTTGATTATTCAAATCCTAAATAAATATGCGGATCTCTAAGTAAACATATAAAATAGGTACATTAAAGCCTGCACGTAAGTGTGTGTTCCTGAGGATGTCAGCAGTCCAATAAAGCGTATTCTATAGCTGTGAGTAACGGGTCAACATCCCGACACTGCTTAGCATTATCGCTGTTTTTTTGCTAAGTTATTTTAGGAGATCCTGTCGTACGACGGATTTCGCGTAACTCACGGTGAATGAAACTGTCTTATATCTACATGTATCGATGTATGCACGAGCAATATAAAAATAAACGTGTATTTTCAGATACAAACCTTTACCTACTTATGTAGTATCTTTGTTACCTGCCTAAACAGCATTACTACATGGTTAGGCTTTTTGTTAGTTATGTAAGGAAAATGATCTATTAGAAATATCTACTTAGGGAACAATTAGCAAATATTATCTTTACATTATATCAGTAAACAAGCCCTACCCATCAAAATTAGTCAGCTGTTAAAATGTTTTTAGCCTTAGAAACTATAGGCACCAACAGTAATTACACTAATTACCTACCTAACAAGCACAGCATTCATTGCTTTGATTGGGCAGGTACACATGTTTATTTAAAACACGCGCGTATTCTGTCGACACAAGTGGTGTTATGAATAACCGCAAGGTAACCTACGACAATTAATTATCTAATTAAATGCTCGAACAAATTATACCGATGTATAATTCGCTGGCCACGGCCTATAATGCCGGGTAATATAGAAGTAATTAGGTACAATGTAGGTGAGCCAATCGGGTATCGGTATGGGTATCGTGGGAACCCGACTGCATCACTGCACTATATTACTTGTACCGGATTATTTCGTGGCCTTATACGGATCCTTTCGACTCGAGATCATCTCACCCACTGAGATAGTGTACGACTGTACGGTAAAGGGACGTTACCGAGAACTGATTACAAAACTAGCAACTTGATTGGATTGTCTATCAACTAGCTGTTACACTTTGTTTACAAGCTTTGGAACTGTGTGTGGGAAAATTCTAATTATTCTGGAGTTGTTTTTTTAAACTAGAAGGAACTAAAAATGACCCTATTTAGTTCCTTCAAGTTTTCGGAAAGTTGCAGTGGTTGAGAATAGTGTAGCGGGCTTGTCCCATAAGAAATTCCTTAATAGCTATGGCTATCCACGTGTGACAATGTGACAACAAATCGTGTGTTTTAGCTCTAACTAGTTTTCAGAAAACTAGACGGCCTGAAATCCGGTGTATAATGGATGTTGTTTCAGATAATAAACTCTATAATTAACGAACGTTACAGTACAATGAAAATATTTCACTGAAACTCTCTAACATAATTCTACGTTAACACACACTCATTACTGGCCTGTGGACGGTGAGCAATGGGTAGCTCACCGTCCTTACGTTGCATAACGACAGGCCGTGTCGACGGCGCGTTCGTGTTCCACGCGCGCCTCAAAGAGATGTCAGCAAAAGGAAGGGGCCACTGAGGGCCGATGCCTGCCGGGGCTGCGGGTTGTTCGCAAGAGATACCGCGCCCCCGGAACGCAAAGGGCACAAGAAGGAACATGGGTGGGTTTTAGTCAGTAAAAGTCTGACACTCCCTCCCGCCCCGCCCAGGGCGGGAGAAGTTATTTGATGATTTCCCACCCACCAAAAAAAAAAAAAAAAAAAAAAAAAAAAAAAACACACACTCATCCATTCATAACTCTTCATTAACACCAACACTATAAATCATAATCAAATCATAGAAAATTCTCTTCAGCATTTATAACTAATTGCATCTCATTACTAAGGCATACTCAACAAATGAGGTGACTATTGCAAAAAGGTCACAATCACAATGCTTTAATATTGTAACATATGTTGCACAATATCGGTGCATAAGTATGTAAGTATGTATTGAACAAATGCCATACAATAGAGGTGTACCTACTACCACCCGAGCGCTGGCGGAAGAATCCGAGACACGCGTTTATTTCCCATTATTTCCCGAGTATGACATATAGCGTGATGTGAACGAAGTGAATACTTGGAGCGTGACGCTGATCGCCACTTGATACTAAGTTACTTCAATGTCCTTGCCGTACCTCTCTAATGATACTGTGTGACATGATCGCTTGGTCACATTTAAACATGCAAACGTATTTATTTAATAACTTGGACTAAAACTTAGTTTAGAACAGGTACAGCACGAATTGCAAACGTATTACTTAGATTATAAGAATGTCGTGAAGTAATATTTACTATCTAGCCATTCAATAGTTGTGTCATTACTAAATTGTAATTGTAACTACCCACAGAATTATATTTTTATAGGTTGCGTATGGACTCGCCAGGAAAGAGGTGAAATAACTGTTGAATTTAATTATATAAATTACGCTTATTTTTGCCAAAACGAGCTAACCCATAAATATAACAAATGTATGCAAATATTATGTATTGACAATTTTACATGCAAAAGTGTTGCTAAAAATCGATTTAAAATTAATTAACAATTATGTACTTTAAATAACGAGAGAAATGTTCCTTTTAGCAGAATTAAACTCATTACTACTTACAAAACAACAGACAAGCAGCAAAGCACTAACGTGAGAACATTGCATTTAATTAATTTGTATGTATTTGTAACATATATAGACACTATCTTCAATCGTATCCCCGTTCTGCCTCTTTGGAGACAGTGACAGAAACAACAGTTCCAAGTTTCACGATAGCAGTCGAGTGACAAGTTGGGACATCCCTACGAGGATACCACAACACTAATACATTTTCCTAAATTGACCCACAGGTGACGTAGGCACATCCTGATTGCACGTCGACATCTGATTTTTATTGTACTACTAATATTTATACGAAAGTTTAGACGGATGGATCTTTGTTACTCAATCTCGCCAGAGCGGCTTAAGGGAACTGCATGAAATTTGGCATAGAGATAGATTAGTCTGAATAAGCTTATGAGCTTATTAAGACTAATCTATCTCTATATACTATATACTATACTATACTATATAATATATCGCTATATACAGTTTTTTCTTGAAAAATGTACGGTTCCCGTGGGATAATATATCATCTTTGACGCGGAAGAAGTTGCCGACAGAAGCTTGTAAATTATTAAAGTTGAAGGGTCTTAGAAGCATAATGGGTTTGTTATAGGTACCACTTTCTATGCTGTATAAGCAGTGTAGGTAAATAAAATAACCACGGGGAATAACGACGGTACCATTTTATGTAGAGTTCGTGTTATTGTTTTGTCTGACAACACATGTCGTAAATACAACGAGGTAGACACAACATCAGGTCCGGTCCGGAGAACAAACTGACATAGAATTGTTCATTTCCATTATTTAAGCCACCTTTGACAACCAAATCAACAAAGTTTTAGCCTACCTATTAGTGAAGTTTATTTTAATGAAGTTATATTTACATAATAAGATTACTCTTATAACTAAGGCAGAAAGGACATAACTATTTATGCGACAATAAAGGAAATGTATCACAAATTAAGTTAATTAACATTAATTAACATAAATGTATGTATCATTTAATTTTCTTTTAGCGATTTGGGAATGGTCGGGCTGATTGTAACAATGAGTGGAATGACCCTATTCAGGTTTCTAATAAACAAACAATTACCTTCTACCAATACATTGATTTGCTACACAAACATTCAACTTATAACGTGGATAGAGCGATTACTACTATATTTTCCAAAAAACACCTTCCATAGAGAATTGCCCACACAATTGACGATCATGCACAAGTAATTAAATACCAATGACCGATTAATGAACGCGAATGAAGATGGTAACAAGGACACTTGATGTAGGACGTTGGGTCTCCGATCAATATTCTTGGAACATTAGCGTTATAGAGAATCAGACGACTAATCATGTTAGACACTAGATTTTTCTAACTACATATAATAATTTTATTCATCCTACAATTTGTCAATGGAACACATTGAATATGTATCAGTAATTACAATCATATATCCGCCTTGAGCAAGCGTGGTGTCTATTGCTCGTGCTTTCTCTTTAGAGAAGAGGCATTTGCCATGCAGTGGCTCAATAATAGGCTGCTATTATGGTATTATTAATAAATATCAATTTGTGATATCATCGTAAATGTCATAATTCCCCACCCAACGTATAATTAAATAGTTGAGTATTATAATTATTATTGACTTTTTAAAAGGCGTGTAGCAATTAAAAGTTAAAACGTCTAGGGAACGTATGTCACGATCATAATATTTACTTGTCATGAACAAACGTTCATAAGTACCTACTATACATACAGCCTTTAATTGGGGTTATTCTGCCTAAACAAACCAACACACGTGAAAATGGCTCAATGTGTGTGAAAATTTCTCTTAATTTTTAAAGTAATAATAAAAATTTTAGATATTTAGCGCTGATCAATTTTAAGCATAAGTGTGGGACGTAGGTACATTGAACTGTTATTGTTAGATGATAAACACGTTAAGCGTACCTACTGAATTTGTTTAACGTAATTAATTTAACTAATAAAAGCTTGTGGGTAGGTTATTTTTGACAGGACTAAGCTCAATTAATAAATGTGACATATTAAGCTTCAAGAAGAGACTTTCACGTTTGTATGAATAGAAGACATTCGAAGAAGTTATTGTAATACTCGTTGTGACATATTTACTGCTGCATACCTACTTACTGTTACTATACTGACGTGCAGCATAATGTTTCAACAAGTTATCTGCTGTACCGCTCATCCCGTTAGCTAGAATCTAGGTTCAAATCGAGCGATAAATAGCTTTACCAGTTAATAATCTGTGTTCATTCACTGTACATACGAAACAACAGACATTATGGTACATTCAAAGCAAGTTGATGCATCAAACGGTTAATAAAAGTGAACGAGCAACACAATTCATGATGTACAGAAAGCTAAACGTGACCTAATTAGGGAGCTTCCTCCTTGAGCCGGGACTTGTTCTGAGAACCAGGGAGTGGCGAATGCGTTAATGTTCCTCATGGAAGAACTTGTTTAACCTACATAAACGTTCATTATTTTAAAATTTGTTTTATGTAGGTTATCGCGAGTCCATCTAATCGCCAGCTATCTCCAATCTTTTTTCACCTCCGGTGTTTTGTCTCAGGTATACGCAGCGGGCATACAGCGCTCTCCGTGTCCAAAACAACGACGCACTCAGGGTACTTTTGGAGCTGCCGTAGTGAGGCAGTGAAACGTCAGGAATGTTTCCTGGGGCACGGGATGATGGCTTCGCCTCTATTCGCGTTCGAGGCAGTACCAACACTATCCTGGGTGTCTATGCAGAACGGTGGGGATCCCACGTGCTGCAAAGATGTGTGCGGTTTCATGTTATAATCAAATTGAGTTGTGAATGCTAACTTTTTGAATGCATTGTTACAACCTCCCTGGTTTGAAATAAGTGTGTTTTATTATTATTATACTAACTTAGGCCCGTGACTTCGTCTACGTAAATGTTGGTTATCTGCAGGGTTTTAATTGTTTTCTTCGGAATGATAATTCTTTTTCTTAAATAAAAGTAGCCGAAGTTACTTCTTATGACATCAGCTATCTGTAAGACACAGAAAAACAGACATTCTTGTTGGGAACATTCATTCGTTATTTGGATACTTCAATTTCATTTATTTTATAGATTATTGCAATTAAATTCAACGTTCCAAATGCAAACAAACTTGATCACTGTCCAAACTAATAAATATTTAAATCAATCTCAAACTTCTGAACATTCACACAATTCACTTTAATGTAGATTGCCATGAAATTACCATAATGAGAAGCAGTATAGATATTGTATGTTGTGGACTATAACAAAATATTACGACCTCATTCCTAAAGAGGTAGCCAGACACGTACATAATACACCTCACTTGGTCAGTTATGTTTAAATCCCAACGAGGGTAAGCGAGGGACCCTATTGACACTAAACGTGCACAAATCCGGTCTCCGCGTTACGAATGAATACGTACTTATTTTTTTTTAAGAAAATCTCAAAAATAGTTCACCTCACCGGGACTGAGAATCAAAAATACTCTGATCATTGTAATTATCTGCCTACGACAAAGTAAACTTCAATTGTTTCTCTTATTAAAACGTCAGATCTAGGGTACGTAATGTATGACATGTAACACAAAACTGGCGGACATTGCACCTTGTAATGGATACCTAAAAATAGGCCGGAGAAAGCTGTATGAAATTAGAAACGCTGTCGAGGGCCGCCCTTTGATATGTAGGTAAATAAATTATGGAGGCCCACGCTTTGAATTAGCTTTATTAGGACGTAAGTAATTATCACAAATTGTGTTTACTTCTGCCAAAACCAGCAGGCCCACGTCATTATTGTCATTTTTTCTTCCAATTTTCAAAGTATTTCTAATGATTTTGGATATTTAACGCTGATTAATTTAAAATCTATTCAAAGCATACGTTTTGGATGTGCATTGGACTATTATTACTGGATAGTAAACACATTCGACATATTGAATTAGTATAACATAATTCGTTTAATTATTAAGAAATTTCGAATTGACTCGTTTTGCTAAATTATTTGTATAAATTTTTAATGAAAAGTATTATGATAATCGTAGACACAGACGGCGTCAATTAAAGCTAATATTTGCCGTCTGAACTATGATTAATTTAGCAAGTTACACGATAATCACGATCGACAGTAGTAAATAACGGTAAGTATTGAATCAACTACTTACGTACCAGCGTGGTCAAGGAGTACCACTAGCAGTTAATTTTGCTTCTTTCAATAACCTTATGAACTTAGGCAATAAATAAAATTGTTATTTTACTAAAATACCTAATAAGAGCTTGTAATAAACTTTTAAACTCATTAATTTACTTCTTAGTTTAAATGCATACATACAAAATCTGAAATGCAGTCATCGAATCAGAATTATAAATATTTAGGCATATTTGTATCATACGCGTATTCCAAATGTCCAAAGTCCAAGCATAGCTTTCAAGGAAATCTTCTATAAATTCTTCTTGAGAAAGAGAGTAATTATAGCCTAGATTATGCACAACATCTATTAGCGATTATTTAAATAAATTATGCAAGTGATAAATTGCATTTATTGCATATAAATGCAATTTATCTAATATCGATTACATTTCTCAAGAAAATGTATTATTCATTTTATTTAAAAGCTTTCTTTTATACTCTTTAGTTGTACTCATTCTTTTTAGCGGTTTGTGGCCATCTTGAGATGTAACAGGCTTGCATGAGGGGAGAGAGGCTATTTATGAAATAGCGTCATTGAGGTACGCAAGTTTTGTGAATAATTTATAAGCAAAATTGCTATCACACTTGAATACATTAAATACGGGAAAACGAAAATGTACCTACTTAATAAAACATTCGAATAAAATAAAAAGCACCTTTAGATTGGACCGATAATAATTCGAAAAAAAACGTTCATATACCCTATAAAGAAAACATGAAGTTTTACCTGAAACAAGCAACATAACCCTATGCCCACCCAGGTATGTCGTAACTATCATAAAGCCTGCAAACGAACGAGTCAAAGCAACAATGTCAATAGAAATCCTTTTACATACAAATCATGCAGAAAATACTGAATTCCTTGTCATAAAGCTCTTCACACAACTGCGGCGTCGGCCGTCGCGTCTGTATGCAAACGGTGCGTCGACGGACAGGACGAGACTACAATGTACGTACCATGCACTCATTGCATAACGTGCACGTGTGCTTAGCTATGCGATTGAACGCATCGGCCATAATATTTCAGATGCCGATCCATACGTTTATTGACAAAGAAACTAGACTTAGGACAACTTAGGAAACGTAAGTTCGTTTGAGAAAAGAGTTCTATCTAACTGTAGTTGAACATAGGCGGCTACGTTCTGTTTTAAAGCCAGTAAAATAAAACATTGAAGTTCAATCAAGTATTATTGCACATCAAAATAAAAATGTTATAATTAACATTTCACCAAAACAAATCCTGTTCATATTGCTCTGCCGACTTTTCATGACGACAGGAACGAAGAATTTTTAAATTGCTTTTATCAATTTCCAAATACCAATCTCATTATTATTAGGATGTAGGTACCAAACATATTTCATATAAAGAAAAAAATATAAATTACGTGTGCCGAATTCGCCACGGTCAATCAATCATTGAACTACCGCGATCGTAATTAGGTAGTATATTGCAGAACCATTTAAATAAATTACTTAGTTCCTGTAGCTTGTGCAGATTATTATTATAAATGTTATTCATATTACACAGGTGGCGATAAGATAAAAGATTTTTATTTCACTGATTTTACATAAACCGACGCTACAAGTACGGTCAGAAATAGGTATACTGGTTATATACATTAAAGCAGCATTCGTGACATAAAATATAGCAAGTATTGGTAGATTTGCTCATATTTGAAATGTTGTTAAAGTTTACTCAAGATCAAAACCAACACTGAGACGTGAAACAAGTTTTGAAGGATCCAACGAAGTAAAACGCAACCACTTTTCAGTGCAAGTCTCACATTTATCAAAACACCACTGTTAATTTCTGTACTCGACGGAATACATAAATAGCTCTGACTGTGGCACCAGCATAGCATTAATTGAGAGCGTTCGTTACTCGATATTCAAGGGACAAGTGATTCTACGCGACTGTACCAGACCGTTGTGCCCACAATTCACACCACTTGTTGTTTTATTAGCAATCAAACTAGTCACAGTCTAGCTTTACTTATTCATTTGGAGTAACTCTAAACAAAACATTATCTGTCTTGTCTTATAATTCATTGCATTATTTATTTTCCATTTGTTTTTGTTAGAGATGTACAATAAAATAATGCATTTAAGGATAATTATGTCGTTCATTGCCATTTGCATTTTTATTCTGATAACATCTTTTATGTAACCTTTTCAAGATTTTGTACACCATGTCAGTTTTTAATTATAGAACATTAACTGGTTAGTTGAATAGACTTTGTTTCATTTAAACCAATGCGTAGCGGACGGAGTAACAACTAACAAACACGTTAAGCCACACGTTCCAAATCCATTTTTTATAAACGATTAGCCTGGTATTATTCTTAGTCTGAAATTATAAATAGTTTTACAAGCAATATTTCATCCTTGAAACATATTTTTAATTGACCTGTGCGTACTGTGATATTTTATAGCGATCATATCTTAAGTGCGGACCACATAATGGTAACGAGCGTCGATGGTCAGGTAGAAACACCAATTACGCACGATTTTATAAGCCACGCGATTAAGTACTCGATAACCCGATTACCTACTTCAATTTTAATGGTAAAACATTTACCAATTGTTCGAAAGGTCAATTTAACGTGAGAGCTGGTCGGTTTTATGTTGCACCAGTCGCCTGGGAATGATCTGTCCTTGCCTTTACTCCCTTGAAAATACAATTTCAAATATTACATCAGATATACTTGGGTACAATCTCTGCATGCATATAATATGCACGTAGGTACTACATAGTCAAAGTTGAATTTATTTCAAGATTTATATGGTCTAGAATTAATTGACATGCAGTTAATAATAATCATTTCTATTTATTTATTATTTAACCGGTTTCCAGTGTCTTTGATTCAGAGAGTGGTTTAGAACCGCCGATTACGTTAATTGAAAAAATCAATATCGGTTCTAACTCAGTATCTCCCTGTGGTTTGAAACGTGCTGACGAATCAATTAGGGCAAAAAGTTCCTAAAATACACTATACATGATAATAAACATTTTGCCGTATCCCTCCATGGTCCGCCGCGCACATGGCCTTTTATAAGTCCATGACATCACCCAATGTGGTTCCATTTAAATCGCCACCATGAT
Source organism: Caradrina kadenii (assembly GCA_947462355.1). Classification (NCBI taxonomy): domain Eukaryota; kingdom Metazoa; phylum Arthropoda; class Insecta; order Lepidoptera; family Noctuidae; genus Caradrina; species Caradrina kadenii. Next base: position 5,301,815 of record OX381674.1, read on the forward strand.
CCAAAAGTGCTTCCGAGAATGAGCACAAAGAGGTTTGATATTCTCGTATAAAAGCTTTTATAGGACAAGAGTGTTTTGAAAAGACATAAGGTTATTAATAGTAAACTTCAATTATCGTAATCATGAGTGTTATTGCATTAACGGAAGCTTGATTAGTCGTTACTTGCTGTAGAAAGTGTACGAACCTGGGTATGTTCGTTGGTTTATTTAAGTTATATGGTGTAGGCGAGTGACTTCATATGTATACTGTATAAATATTTATTTCCCTTTCATAGTTTGTTTGAGCGTTACAAAACTTAAAACAAAATACAGTTAATTACCTGGGAAACCACCATGAACTGCCTACAATTTTGAAAACTTGGGATTATAAATATAAAAATAAGTAAGTAATAATGACTCCATCATTATTACTTACCTCTTTATTGTTACGATGAAATGGCCTACCACGAGTGCTCAGAACAGATTAAACGTAAATTAATAGGTTTGGGGTTTATAAAAACAATAAAACGACAGAAAATAAATAGCGACGGTGCCAAAATCATACTTAAATCAAGGAAAATCTATAAAAACACATCAAATAACAGGGGACAAAATATTTACACTTATTTAATGACATCATGAATCAGGTGATAAAGAACTGCAAGACTCGTAAAAAGCCACACAAGGGCACACATCTTACCTTATCCACATAAAACCCGGGGAACGACTGTCCGGCCGCGTGCAACAAACAATACAAGTCACAATCAGTGATTCAAATACACATAATTCACACAAGTATATAAAAGAAATTGCAGGAGAAATTTTCTATAATAGGATTTTTATGTAATTCTCTTTTGCGCTGTCTACATTTCCTATACTATTGCCTATTGTGAGAGTCGATAACTGTTGTAGAGGTACTTATGTCAATAACTGTTCCTTCTTCCGCCACATCCAACATGTCGAAGCTGTTCTAGGTTTAATGACAAATAACCTCAAATTGACCTCAACAGGTTGCAATATTTATTAGGTATTAGCTGTAATAACAAAATTTCATGGCAGCTATGTGGACAGTTTAAATCACATCTTACGATTTAACTTAGAGATAAACTTCTAATAGCTAATGTACATGTTCGGTCTCAATACAAATATAATAGCAATATCGCTAGAAACGTAGGATCACTACTATTTAACGAAGGATTAGTAGCTAATTATAAAATCAATAACACAATCGTGGCAATAATCTCGCGGAAGTTGAGTCAGCGAGAAAAGCAGATGGTACCAGAAAATTTACAAAGGAAGCTGTTATTACGGTGATAGTGGTCGTAAATGATTAGCTAACTACCTGTCAGCGCCATAGAGTTATTTTAATCTAAAATCGTGACATGTTTTTGATATTCAAGACAGATTCATAAAAAAACAACGTAGTACACTTTATATTTAAACCTCGTGTTAGCTACTAATTCTGAGTTACGTTTATGACGCAAGTGGGCCTAAGGATAATACTCAGCATTATTTTTAGTGAGACTAGTGTTATTACTGACCATTAAAACCTAATTAAAGAAATAATCGTTACTTTAGGATGACCGCTAATATCGAAAACAGCTAAGTAGCTTCCGAATAAAGAACTGTAAGTTTACCCACATATTCTAATTTTGAACCGAATCAATTTGGACTCATTTATGAAACAGCTTGAACACAAGAATACCATTTGACTAATATAATACAAAACTCACACATATTGGCATGTTGGAGGATGCTGACAAATCCTTCCTCGTTTTAACAGGAATCTAAACTTTTAGCTCTTTCCTTTGGAGATGAACGCCTACTAATCCTATTAGACCAATGACTCAATCACTCTAAACAACGCCTACTAGGTGACACAACGCATCTGAAGTACCTTCTGAAGAAAGCGGTGCGTCTTCGTGAGAAGCGGAACCTAGTCACTCTGCGTTTCCGTCCTCATTGTTTGAAGACATCCTGCCTTTGATTAATAACTGCATGTAGGACGTATTTTATTATTCTCTATGTATTTGGTCATGAAGTTCAAAAACTAAGGCGGGTTACAAAAGTACGAGGAAGTTTTTACGCGCGCTTAAGACTCGAGTGACATATATATTCAGATTTTCGCCCATGTACCTGTCACCCTAAGGACGCAAACTTTCAAATTTCGATCGGTTACAAATTTTCTACAGTCCTTTCTCTGTTGATGATATCCTGGCACAATGTGAGCTAAGTTGCAGCTGTTAAAGCGGCGATTTTAAACTACGAACGACTATCTCACACTTTAAGTAACCTCGCCCAAAAGACGCCAGCGTAGTTTGTAGAGGAATGTAAATTTTTGGGACAAGAAACTCATTATGAGTCATGATTCGCGTGTTGGCGCTCTCGTGTGATTTTGAATAACGTTAAGGTTCAACGGGGCAAATACTGTATAGATAATTATATGGCTATGATATGAGACTAAATGATCAAAGATACAGTAGTACGACGATTTGCTTTTTCTTGAGTTTTTGCTTGGCCTAGCAAATTGAGTGGTCAAGAGTTCTATGCAGAGAAATGATATTTGAATGAAGAAGTAAGTAACCTATATGTATTTAGAATCAGAGAAGTATAAGAATGACGAATTAAGTTTCTACTCTATCATACGTATGAGATGGGTACAACACAACCTCAGCATCAGAAAACCAACATCTTTATTTCAATACTCCACAAAGTGTCTAACAAGTATCAAATAGACCATAAAACTGCGGTTCAAACAAAGCTTTAATATCTGCAGAGTTCATTCGTCTTATCCTGCGCCCGCGCGGCAAAAAGCCGCTCTGAGGCGTGCAACGCATAATTTTGATTTATGCAGAGTGCCGGGCGCGCGCGCGCCCACGCTTCGCATTTGTCTGTTTGTACTCAATGCGCAGGCGACGCACGACAAAAATATTGTGGCCCTTTTCTAACAAATAGGTTTGATATTAAAATAAAAGAGGTACCTATTAGAAATACTATCAAAGTAGTTGTAATATATTAAATATTTCACGTGGTAACTGGAAATATTATAATTACGTATTCAAGCTCCATTTAACACGAAGAGCAAGTAATAAAGCAGTGAAAGAATAGATAAGTTTACGCTAAATGATGAAATATTTCAGTAAGAGCAACTATTAATCCATCTACTCACTGATTATTACTTTATTAATGCTCCAAAAAGTACTATAAATCTGTCGGAGGCCTACAATTAAGCCAAAAATGTAAATGAGTAAATCCACCTCATTGTATATCATCATTAAAACGGTTCATATGTTCTCGTGCCCGTTTCAAATGCGTACAAATCGCGTTCTCTGTTACAACACTTAATCTAATTTCCCACAGAGTGACGTTACATCATCCGTTGGTCCCATAGTTATCGTAATAAGTGTAATCAAAACTAAAATAATGCTAGGCTGTGATGTCGAACATATCGTGGCGGTATCGGTTTCGATGAGTTTGAAATTAAAATCGACTTTCACTAACTTCATTAGGGCTAGTTCAATGTTTCCAAAAACTTCCGATAAAGTTCGGCGACTATAAGTTTTTTATTTCAATACTTCTATTCTTTTTCTCATGACACATTAATAGTACCTACCGGAACGTATTAATGAATAGACTATGTAATCATAACCAGGTAACTTTTATATTCCATGCAATCGATGTTAACACGAGTTATAAAACAGAGAAGTACTTTTTTGTTTCGACTAATGCTTTTATAAAACTATGTACTTTTATAAAAAATGTGTAAGCATAATGGTCGGGAATGTTCCCTTAGCTGCCCGATGAGCCACTCTACTGCACGCGAGCTGCGCCTGCGGGCACGCAACCACAATGAGATCAATAGTCAAATTGAGCTATTTCTAACGTATGTAACGTACTACACATGTGCATTTGTAGTTTGTTTCGGATCATGTTTGTTTTTGTTTAACACGAAAACTTACAAGAATCTAAAACATTCTCATATTATGATGTCAATGTCACCTAATTATTTCTGTGGGGTCTCAAGGATATGGCAATAAGACATGTCTACAGACACCGTTGTCTCTACAAATGTTATTATTTATGCAACTAAATGAGTTGCTATGAATGCGCCATCACTTTAAAAACCATCAAATGTACCGAACAAGCAATTTTCACGAGATTAGGAAAGCGGAACAAACGAACCGACGGATAAATCGTAATTTCGAAAATAATAAAGCAACTCGGCTACATGTGAGAAAGTGACCATCACTATGTTTAACGAGAATTACTCTTTTTTGGTAAGTGATAAAAAGTAGAAGTTAAACTTGTGGAAAAGGAAAAATTGGCAAAAACATTTAAAGAAAACCATTTTTACGAAAAGCTAACGCATCTGTTAAATCCGCACCTATTTCTTAAAGTCCCCTGCGATAAATAAAAGAATGGACACATCAGCAAATATTTTAAAATCTTGTTCTAAGCAAACTCAGTGGGCTGTTGTTTTAACTTAGGCAAATATTTAAATTGATCTTAGAGCGAGAGGAAACATTGCGATGCAAATTTTATATTTTTAGCACTTTTTCAGTAACAAAAATGTACTAAAAAGTGATTTTAATATCGTGCTGTAAAAAATCATATCGCAGTAGGTACGCGCCTCGTCTTTGCATAAACTTTTTCTACGGATTAGCATCCTAATTATGCAAAAAATCCTAATGCACGGATACATAACAGGAATTCTGTGCCAAATACAAAAACCTAAACGAGTTCGACAATAAACACGCTCTATTGCACTAAAATTTAGTAACATCACCGCGTCCGGTTTTCTATGATTATACGGTAATAAATAAAACCTTCGTGTTGGCATTATTTACTGACAAATACAGAATGCTAAACTACACGATTTGTCTACATTAAAACAGGCAAAGACAGAAAAAAACTAGAACGTCCCGACAAAGTGTTTAATTTTTTCAGGACATTCACCTTACTGTTTATGCGTTTGTGAAATAGAGTGCGTGAACTGTAATAATGTTGGTCACGGAAAACTGATCCATTTTTGTATCAAATTAGGCAACAGTATGTCTTATCTGTATGAGAAAATATCTTTATCCTGTAGTGGGACAATAATAGACTTGTGTCATAAGAACACCTACTTCTAACATCGAATTTTGGCTTTAAACTTGTCGAAGACTACTGATAGTTCCATTTCAATAAACAGAGCTCGTCGTAATGTATTGATCAAAATAATTGTACTGAAAGCAACGAACGCTTTATTGCCTCAATCATGTTTATGCCAAATGCAATCATCATAAATATTTTAACAAACAAGTATTCTGCAATTCTTTTTTCGCTTCGACTCGAATAATATATGAGAATAGCTCTTGCAGCTGAATACCAATATTTTGACCTCCACAGCCCAGTTACTGGGTAACCTAAAAGTATGACTTTTATGTAACCCAGTAGCTGGGTTCAGATTTACAGTAACCCTCAAAGTTCTTTCCTGTCATGGTCATGAGATTTCCCTGGGGTTAAGTAATATTTGAAGTTGTATTAAATGGTAAGTACTTACAGCAAGCTCTTCGCTGGTGTAGGCCGTGAGAATGCGTCGGTCCTGCTGAAGCACGCAATAGAACGGCTCCCAGGATAGCGGCACCCCTACAGCTGCGCCCGCCACCGCGCTTGATGCCCCATCTGGTGACAAACAGAAGAGAGTTAGAAATACACAAAAATTACATACTTACTACTAGATGTACATGTACCTGGTTTTATCCAAAGGGCTTCCCATTGTAACCGTGTTAATTTTATTAAACTATTTTTATTTAATCAAAATTTTAAAAAAATGTTGCAATTTTGAGTGACTGAACTTCACTAATCTTAGAAACACAAACAATTTTTATATATTTTGACGAATGACAAAAGACGGTCATCAATTCGTTTTTCAATTAAACATTCCTAATTATTTGTTTGAAAACTTAGCTCGATTGAGACATTTTATTGATGGCCAGACCTTTTACCATAAATGAGGGTCTAATAATAATTTACAATTAATAACCATCATCCGCATGTGGTGACCCAACAAATTAATTAGCAGATCACCCTATACGACATTTGATAACATGTGGCCAGTTGATGTTGAAATTAACAAAACCATCGGTTTGTAATATCGCACATCTTATTATTTTAATAAAACAATGTAGTAATCTTAAAACTATTTAGGTACTTAAATTTGTTTATTTGCCTCCGTCTGTCTATTGGTAAACGTTAGTTACGGTCAAACTTAGTCCATCATCACCACATCATAAAAATCTTATAAAACAACCATGTAAATGTAATAAACATAATAATTCAATAACTAATACACTTACGTTACGTTATGGTACTGTATAATACGAAGTGAAAGGTACCGTACCTACTTATTTAATTGTAAATATTACATGCTACAAAACACTATTAGATTACGTGACTTTTGTGATAAAGGTAAATTATATACTTCCATAGGAGTATCGTGTACCGACGGTTTTTAATTACCATATACGACGATGTAGCAAGATATTACGGAAAGTGGGCCGTTCATCTATCAGATGAAATTGGAAAGATTCGAATTAAAAGCACGCTGCGCGTCGAGGTGTGACGTACCGTAATTAATTTCACTGCACATAATAAGCTAACGTCTGTTGTCATCGGATTAGTTGATGGACAATTATTTACTGCAGGTTTATTCTATATAAATCTCAGCGTATTTAGGTGAAGTGAGTATCAGGTGAGCTATCAATAACCACAAATTCACCTCACCTAATATAGGTTTTTACATGCTTAATGTTGTGAACCTCTTTTGTAAGAGTGCACGCTGCCTAACGGCTTACGTAATACCTAATGTCATAATAATTAAGTCATTATTCATACTAAACCTATCACATCAGGTACACCCACTATACAAGCCAAGAGACTAACAAGCTCCCTCGTTATCGGTCCAGTTATAAAAAGGCTTATTTTACAATTTAAATAATCACGATGCAACCCGTCGACAACTAAGTAGTAACTAAAGTATTTTATTATATTACAGCATCGAGTGCCAAAGATGAAGTAGAAAAACCAGTGAACCAGACTGATGATGGACCAATATCTTAGCTGCGGCACAACTGATCTATTACATACTCCACGTCCCATGCATATATTATTATAAATGTTTCAACACGATCTTAATCAGTATTTTATAATAGCGTGCCCACATGTAATTAGTCACACTATTTAATATAAGCAAGCACAAAGGCAAAACAAAGGCAGTATTTTAAAACAATCTGAATAAGCGAAATTCAATGGGGCTTGTGCCTCGTTCACTCTGTACATCCTTACGAGGTAAACAAACGGGGCGAGAAACACAAACATGAGGTGTCCATGCCCCTTGAAGCCACATAAGGTAAGGATGCTCTGCGCTTGAACTTAAAAACTATTTGTGGAGATGTAGCTGCAAATTCATCACTAGTGAATATAACAGAAGCTTTCGAACGATTAACTATCAGAGCTTTAACCGTCAATGAGAGTAAATCGATGCTCGATTGTCGTTGATTAATAATTACTAGACTAACTAAATACATTATCCGACAGGCTTCTAAACAAGCAGAAAAAATGTAAAATTTGTTATTTCACTCAATCGCCTCATCGGAGATTACTTAAGCTTTTAACCATTCTTATTTACCAACACAGTTTATAAAAAGCTCTCTTCTCAAAGCCAATTAAGATCGACGATCCGAAAATAACTACAATATTTGTCTGCCATTGTATCTACTATCTAATAAAAATATCCCTTATAATAAAATCCTGGAGTCGATTTTAAACAGGACAATGGCAGTAATTGAAGTACTCGTTCAGCTAATAAAAGCCAGCGGTGGTGCGTCGCTGCGTCCACATGGATTAATGCGTTCCATTTAATCTATTAAACAGTGACTCATGGGAACGACTCAGCATAAGATAGTCAAAAAGGACACAGATATTAATGTCATAATGAAGTACTTTTTCGGGCCTTAACAAAAAAACAAGGCCTTAAAACACACACACGTGCAAGTGTTTAGTAACATAAGAAAAAACTCCGTAAGCTTCAAACTTTTAATAACCAACCTTCTTATTTAAGCTACGCAAAACTTAAATGAAGATCCTATAACCCGTAAAGTAATAGACTGGAGTTGATTCACGCAATGTACAGTACTGTCTGAAGCAGTGAAATCGGCAACAAATAAATTTTACTCTCTTTGGGTTATTGCTATAACAGTTCGCCGTGACTCATACAGTTGCCGCAAAAGCTTTACGGTGCTGAATTATGCTCGTAATATCAATCGTTTTGCGTCTATTTGTCTCATGAAGCACGCGAGCTAGTAAACGGTTTTAACGTAGCTACAACATACTACAAAATTACCAAGACTGGTTTACATTGGTAGAATAAGTAATCCAAAGGCGGCATAGTACACAACAGCGAACTTAAAATATTGCTACTAGTCCAACGTTGGACTACTAGCAGTGGAATAGGTTAAACCTTACCAGGGTAAACAAAGTTTTGGTTGGTATTTTCTGTACTCCTAGACAATCCTGAACACGATGTTAAATGCAGCCTCAAAGATCAAGGTGTTGCGTAAGTAAGTAGTAACGTGTGTAGCTAGTCCCAAAGCCGACGAATATGATCGTAAATCGTTTCCTTTCGAAGCTTACTCAACTTGTACGGAATGGTAAATAGCTGCCGTAAGGTTTTTCGTATACTCAGATGCCAATGCACCTACTGGCATATAAAATGTTACGTAGTCATAGCAAGCTAGTAGCCACCCACGGCGACGTAGTGAATTTTTGTGATAATCTATCGCGCAAAGCACACCTACTCGTTCAAGCGCTTGAGGCAAGTCGGCAAGTCGTATTGAATACGAGAGAATATTTAAACGTGTAGAAAGCATATTTATAAACGCCTATAGAGCTTAAACTTTTAAAACTAATAGCACTATTACCTAATGTATAAATTAAACGAGCTTCTACCCGCGACTTCGTCTGCGTAGGTTCTTCACTCGCATTAGGTTACGTCTTTGGTTACTGCTCCATTGGTCGCAGCGTGATGTTATATAGTCTATAGCCTTTCTCGATAAATGAACTATCCAACACAAAATATTAAACAATTTTTTTTTTGTTTTAAACCAGTAGTTCCTGAGATTAGCACGTTCAAACAAACAAACAAACAAACTCTTCCGATTTATAATAATAGTATAGATTAATTGATGTTGCGAATTTTATGAACAAAATTATCATGAAATATGAAGGAAGATAATGGATTAATTATTGATTTCGTGTGTCTATTTCTTTGACTAGTTGGTTGCATGTTGATAAAACTGGTTTATTGTTTCAATTTGATTGATGACTTTATTTGTGTAGAAATTTGTATTATATTGTATCGTAAGTTCAAGCATTGATCATTAATTGCTTATAAATACGTATGATACTTAGACATAAAGTTTTTTTTTAAGTATCTTTCCGGTACCTACCTATTAAGAGCCTTTTGACCCATTACAAAAAACTGATATTTAAAAAAAATATTCCTGCTATACATATACAATCACACCTACTTTACAAAAGCTGCGCAATGTTCTTAATTAACATTAACTTCACTCATCGTGTTAATGAGTTTTGTGTTGCGTAAACTCGGTACCCAACACGCACTAGCCCATTGCGTACAAACAAATAACAAAACTTTAAGACAATGAATCCTAACAAAGTTATAAGGGCTCTATAACTAAAGTCCAGCAATTCTAAAGCTTACTTATATTTCTTTCATAAATTCCTCAAAGCCACCACAGAATACTTATAGTTAATGAGCGTAAACCTAGAGTAGCCTTTAAAAGCCCGTCGTGCTTCGAAAATAGCCGGCGGCTATCAAAATCACTATCTCCGTCTAAGTCACGCACGCTTCGCCTTCTCCGTGATATGGCTATGAGCTAGGACGGGAAACCCCATTATAATAATACTAAACTAAATATTTAGAAACTATTGTTAGAAATTTTAAATAACTATTGAAGCATTTTAATAATGATATTTTTATGTTTTACATAATTTGAAATTAATTAAGCTCGACTGCAGCTGTATTACATTACGTATTGCGTGACACTGCATTTTGATACAAATTATTGATTACTGCCTGTAGAATTCAACATACATAGCTCATAATTCAGCGGGTGTACCTTTCACGTAGGTAGGCGTATCCGCCGATCGTATCTTAGATCGGAGATAGCCCTGATTACCAGTCAGTGTGGTAATGCCAGTGGCTACTAGTTAGCGCCAGCCGAAGGCAAAGGCGAGTGCAGTTTGCGACTCGTCACCGAACAAGAAAGTCTTGTCTGGATACAAGTTGCCTTATAAAAATCTTATACAAACAAGATATCGACCCCCGATTAAAACCAAAACGTTCGGTTCAGATTGCAACCAATAGTTTAATAGTTAGTGTAAATCTTAACAAGAAAGACCAAACCAAATAAGCACTTACATTGAAAAAACTATATATGCTGCATATAGCAACATACTATAGTGGATAAACATGTTAATTTCAAAAGACTACACACTCGCAGTATCATAACTAACCCACTCACCAGTTTATTATTTCCTTCTCTGTTTAGCTTAAACGCGTCCTTCATGTAAACAATAAGCAGGAGTTCATTTTTATAGACAATATACAGAGGTCAGAGGCATATTAACAGCTCCCTTTCCAATGAGAGGAAGCTTTTAAGTACGCGTTACAATAATTTCAGTATTTGTGTAGAAGGGGTACGGTTGCGTGGGAGGGCGCAAGCGGCAAGGCGGTGTCGAGACGCGCCTTCACGCGAGATGGCGCACAACAATGAACTTGAAATAAACAGGCGAACCTCACGACCGATGCAACATGTTGCCCACTGTTTATTTATAAACATACCGACACCACGACAGATAGATAAACGAACAGCTACCGATGGTGGCACGTTATGTCGATACAACTTTTAACATTGCAAAAGTTTTACTGCCGTCCATAGTAATATTTTTCACCTGCACGCTTCTCAACAAACTACCACTTGAAGAACTTCCAGAAAATTCAATGTCTACATTCATGTACTAGCGCTAGTAGAGCATTCAACTAAAAAAGGTGAAACACAAAATTAAAAATTTTAAGTACCCCCCGACAAAGGAAAAAAATCAATGCCGTAGCTAACAAAAGTGCTGATAACTTTGGAACCGCTGAACCGATTTTCATCAAACATAGCTTAGAACACTCTCGACTAATTAACCTTTCAGGCAAAACAAATTCAAAATCGGTTCATGCGTTCGGGGGCTACGATGCCACAGACAGACACACACATACACACAGACACGTCAAACTTATAACATCACATCGTTTTTGCCTGCCGGGGCTGCGGGTTGTTCGCAAGAGATACCGCGCCCCCGGAAGGAACGCAAAGGGCACAAGAAGGAACATGGGTGGGTTTTAGTCAGTAAAAGTCTGACACTCCCTCCCGTCCCGCCCAGGGCGGGAGAAGTTATTTGATGATTTTCCACCCACCAAAAAAAAAAAGCAAAAAAAAAAAAAAATCGTTTTTGCCTCGGGGGTTAAAAAGGTTGTTATGTGATAATTCCTTCGATGGCCTACTTGTTCATATCTCGTTATTATCTGAGAAAACTTCTGGTTGTCTTCTTTCTTCTATCTGTATTTTAGTTGTAAGTTTTCTAAATAAGTAAAGTAAACAATTCTAAGCATTGTTCCAAGTTCTATCATAACTTGGTCGTGTAGAAGTAGTTCTACCGTATGTACTTTGTGTAATCTTCTCAAATCTCAAACAGCATACCTACAGATTTAGACAATTGTTGCTAAATTTGGGAACTAACTGACTTGTTATTATTGTATTAATCTTCATAACAATATGTTGATAACTTGTTATGTAAATACATTGCAAAGCAACGAGTGAATTCAACATTAATTGTTTCTCACGGAGGTTATTTTATAAATATGTCATTAAGATTTTAGGAATAGATTAACAATTGATTAAACTAGTTTCCCTTGAGGCTTGAGCTCAATGACTGGCCACAATCAGGTTGATGGGAGTTAAATGAAGCATTTATAGTTATCGAAATGACCCGAATATACATAATACAAAGTTTAAATCTCGTCTTATAGTCAATCCAGTCGATGGCCTAAGCTTTTCAACAAGCAAGCTAAAGCAAAGGCAAGCTTTTCGGGTTTCTTCAAATTTTTCATTAAGAAAAACGTATCGCAATTAACTTACATACCATACCATCACGCCTGTATTACCCGAAGGGTTAGGCAAAGTTGTACCATTGTAAGGACACCCACAGTTCGCCGGTTTGTTTTTAGGTCCCATGTAATAGGGGGCGAGCCTTTTGTCATTAACCGGGCACAAATCCTAACTCCGAGCTGCTGCTGAGAATTTCATAGAAAAATCCAATAACACTTTTTGGTCGACCTGGGAATCAAACCGCCCCTAGGACCACTAAGCTAACGAGGCAGTAACACAATTAACTTGTAACAGTTATTAAAGTGTTACGTTATATAACGTTAATTTAATTTGCTGTTATATCGTTACATTCTTCGTAATGTGCTCAATGAAGATTGAAATTAAATGTCAGGTCAAACTGATGCAGGTTGTTAGCACTTCAACCTCGTTTTATAATGAATATAGGTAGGTACAGTTACGAAACATTTTAAAATATGTAATCCTATGATAAGAAACCTGGCACTTTTAATAATTGTTATGACACTTTTTAAATAATGTAAGAAATAATGTCATCAAGGGAATAAAACTCATACCAACTCGTATTTGTCACAAACTGTAATGTTTTGAGGGGAAAAAATATATGAAATATAATATATGCAAGTTAACAGGTAAGTACTAAGATTTTTTTTAAACTATCCTGCTTAAAAACTTGACCGTAACTTTAAAAAATAAGGATTCCTGCATCTAGGTTTCCTGCCCTTAGTAGACCTAAAGGTCACTTGTCGACCGGCTGTAAAGGTCGTCGCCCTGTTGTAGCTACGCCAAGCGCCCACAATTATAAATTATACGTTTGCACTCACGGATCTTCTTTATACACACGTAATTATATTACCCCACATATATTATAATGTCAAGTACTTACATAAAAACTAACCATTAACGTAGACTGGACTAGGACCGTGGGAATCATAATACTATGCAATTTTCTTCTTGCAGGTAAAATTGTAATATTCATGCCGCTCATATGCTAAAAGAGCTTACTGATTTTTAATGCATTACGTCCAAGTTGTAAAATAGTATCAGATTCTCCGGCGGCAATTCTTGTTACCGTTGAGACGAGCAGGTTAAGCAACATTATATCAGAGTTTAACAACAATGGCACACAAAACTAAACTTTTATTACGTGACATCACTCATTAGTAACAATTCCACGGTCCTTTCATCACGACAACGGCATACTTACATTTTCATTAATCATATTTGTATGTCATTCACGTCACATTCTAAGGAACGTCTTGAAGTACTAACGCATTAAATTCGCCTTTATATCTCTGCCACGCTTGCATTGGGGACAATATAAGCTTCCCGTCAAGCTGATTGTCGCGTAGGAGTTAATCTTCGTATAATATAATACTGGGCGTTAAAAATGTGAGCGTTCTGACAGATGATTACGTAGGCATGGGAACACCACGCCTGCGCGGCGCATGGTCATAGTTAGTGTCGAATTTCATGCGTTGAATCGTGCACTGAATAATATAAGTAGTTTATACTTTTTTGAGGAAGAATACGTTTGAGGAACTTATAATTTGCAGGCTGTTTGTTTAAAAACTCTTAATACTTAAACTTATTTTCTCTTTTAACCGGTAAACATAACATTCAGCGCTGGACAGAGACCTTTTCATTCTCGCACAATTATAACACATTTGGCATTTGTCTTGCACTGTATTTATTTCTCTATTCAATCATACACCCTGAAATAAATTGGGTTTAATTTATAACACAATACGTGAGTGCATACCAGGTGATAATTTCTGAAATGCGTAGGCGAAACATGTCGACATCTAGCGCGACTGACTTTCGAGCCCTTTACGCGACGTAGAGAAAGTAGATCAGATTATTCCAACGTTATAAATCAATGTATTTCAATGGTATTGTCTTAACAGTACTCTGCGGCATCAGTATGGTACATAAACATCAACCGCCGTCACTATTATGTCAATAATAGATCCTGATACATAGTACAATTCACATCCTTGAGAAATACGAGTATGTTTCAAATCTTTCTAACTTGTAAATTAAACACATGTAATCAATGTTACGTATAAATAACATGAAAAATTATAGGAAGAATGTCTTTAAGTAGAATATTGCTTGTAAACAATGGCGGTTCGATGTACTTGATTATCATAAAGTGCATATAGGTTGCGTATGTGCTCTTATTACCTAGAAAGAAACCATAGTCTAACAATACTGTGATAATTACAAACGTATGCAATAGTTCCCACAATTGCACGGTTGATGTAACAGATGTGGCGTTGGATAACTGGCATTATTTGCAGCGGAAACCCTACGACCTCAAAGCTGATTAGCTCCAACATACACATCACGCGAGAGAGCAATAAACTGATCGAGCCAAGCACGAAAATTACAATCACACAAAGGTTTGAATTACCCTTAATTCCACGTCCAAGGATTTCCTCATAGCAGGCCTGTTCCCTGGTCGTGCTAGTAATACGATCTGATGTTTTAAATTCCTTTGTTTCCTTCAGAAATAAAGGCGAATTAGACTGTGGTTCACATTTCATAAGTTGTGTCCATTGTTAACGTGATGAGCATTTAGCTGACAACGGCGGCGTATCCGTTGGCAGTGGCTATGTCGCACGCATCGAGTTGGAACATTAACTTGTGCGCATTTTAATTGTTCATGTTTCGTATCAAGCACTGGGTACATCTTTGCTCTTTGTGTGTAGCCAATTCGCCCTTAGTTAGGCACATGTATGTTCTTTATGTATCAAAGCATAATTATAATCCTGTATTGTTTCTAAACACCGCCTGCCCTGAAGCAACATGTGCATTAACTTAGAATTTCCTGTGAGTATATTAAAGATGCGCAATATTCCATGCGCGTATTCTAAACGATCTAAGTTTGTGACAATGTATGTATCCATTGCTTAGAAATGATTGGGCCTTATAATCCCACATGCAAGTGTTACGTATAGTGAATATATGTCCAAAGTATGTTTTTAAAGGAAATTTGGAAACTCGGTCCCACTAAAACTCTAGGCTATATAGGAAGAACAAAAACCAATTCATGTAAGTCATATAATCATGAAGGAAGAATCGATGAAGCGCATTATTTTTGGATAAACGTTTAACTTCCTGCAAAATCAACTAAGTACTGTTCGAGAACATCAATCATCGGTTTTCTATGAAGAACTCAGATATTAGTTTCATAATCTCTTCCTACATCAACTAATCATCCAAAAAAAGCCGGAGACATGATGTAATGGCAAAATGCTAGAGCATTGTTAAGAAAGAAGGCTTGACAACTTTCTCTATGAGCGAGTGCTCTGCCTGCCACCGGAAACGCATTTGTTTGCGCACGCGTCACTTGTGTGAGCTTCCAAGAACTAACAGTCGGACTTCCTTCGCATTATGTTTATAATACATATAAAACATAAATTTCATGAAAACCCATACAGTTAAATAACAACTGAAGGGGAAGAATGGAGCCGTTACGCAAATCTCGCAGGATGTTTGAAGAATCAGTTATGGCAATACACGTATGGTCACACCCTCGATAAATAAGCAATTATATTTATCTGCTCACTGAATGAATTATGGAACGTTATGAATGAAACACAGAACAAAGATAAAAAGAGGTCACTTCTTCCGCGAGGCTGAGTACATTCATTCATATAAGAAGAAATCAATTATAATCACATGAATAAACTATTCAAATTGCTATGTGCTGCACACGCGAGCGTTGTGACTTAGTAGAATTGAGTCGTACGGTATATTTGTCACAAGTCACGAACTCTCCGCCTTTACATTCAACGCATGAATAACACTTTTGTCGGCTGTACCGAGGGGTTGCAGATGTGCACAGAATTATTTCAATGCCCATTTAAAAAATCATTGATCATCCGTCTTCACTGTATTTATACGAACTTGACTCTTTAATTTATTTTTAGATGACCGTTTAGGCCTGGCGTCGTTTATCTCATGTCATTTTAAACGCACTGTCCAGATTATTTAGTTTTCTTGCGTATATATCGTTATTATAACATGCATTTTTGTTCTTGCTTTAAATCTGAATGGTTTATTTCGTGTTATGTACGCTGAACATGAAATTTGTAAGTCTAAGCGTATTATGTAGATTAAAGTCGTTGTGGTACTTCAAATGCCGTTCATAATTTAATGTTACTTTCGTGAGACTAAATTCGACATTTGAGCAACGCACCGTAAAAAAGAATTTATAATTTCGTATTCTTTGCTCGTCACTTTGTGTTGAACGTGTACATTTGCAATTTTAAATATCATACATGTTTGAAGTTTAGTTAGATATGTAAACTGGTTCTTGAATGGAGACCACGTCTGAAATGAGCGTACATGACTCGAACTAGGCAGCTTAAGTTACCTATGTTACGACCTAAAAAATTATGGTACGTGTAAGACAAGAAACAAGTACACATACATGAATACATGCAAACATACATGTTAACATTTAAGACAAATTAAGAAACTGGGCCACTTGTTTACTTACAAATATTATGAGTAAGCTCAACTCATAGTGCAGGTGTAAAACAAACAAACAAACAATGTATCACTCGGCCTTGACTTTAAGTTAGTCACTATCGCTTTGAAAGTTTTAATCGATAAGTATATGTGAAGGTGACGTCAGCGTTGAAGTGAGCTGGGGAAACTGGACCAGTCAGGCGAGTGGCCGCACTGGTACAGGTGCGCCCGCGCCGACTGCGGCCGACACGCGTGCCCCAAACACCACAGCTGCTGACCGCGTATTGAAAACTATTCAGAAAATTCGTAATGCAGTAAAAAAAATACGAATGCAATAATTGTTCATCTCCACCTATTGCATCTTCGTTTTTTTTATCCAACCGGTTTTAGACATTCTTTTTTAAAATTAATTCTTTCTTAAATCTGAATGCTTGGTGAAAGGCTCTTAACATATTCAACAGTTATGCCATAACAAATAAATACCAGCCGGTGCTCAAATCAACCTTACCCAGTCACATATTTGAACATACCTATTTTATGATACGAAAATAAATCACAGGGTATTTATCTCTTGTATACCATAAATTGTGGACCGACGATGGATATCGGTAGGTAGGTACTTCTAATTTATTTACTGAACTCATTCCGATTCCCAGCAGTATTATATGGAAATTCAATGCGCTATACTTCGTTCTACGTACTAGGCTTCGTAGTTCGTTCTCATGATTATCGAGGATATTTGTCTCTCTACGAGTTGTAAATTATCTGCAGATAGCAGTTATTCAAAGCGATTTTTCAGTGAGTAAGATACCTGCAAGACGAAGGACTCCACTCTAATCCAGAATCGTACACATTTTTCTAACACAACTATTTCTAAACATTTTTAGAATTAGGGTCTCTCTCCAACTTCTAACTGTTATTTGATAAATCTGACGATTTGTGTTAACATTAACTTTAACAAATGGCATAAGGCACATAAGTCACTTCAGAGATTATTATCTATAAAGCGTTTAAAATATAATGTTAGTAAAGTGTATAAAGTTTTTAACGCGCTGATCTCCGAAACGAAACTACTGGTCCGATTTAAAAAAATATTTCGTCAAGAAAATGCTATATTATCCCTTTTTTTTTTTTTGGTGGGTGGGAAATCATCAAATAACTTCTCCCGCCCTGGGCGGGGCGGGATGGAGTGTCAGACTTTTACTGACTAAAGCCCACCCATGTTCCTTCTTGTGCCCTTTACGTTCCGGGGGCGCGGTATCTCTTACGAACAACCCGCAGCCCCGGCAGGCATCGGCCCTCAGTGGCCCCTTCCATATGCTGACATCTCTTTGAGGCGCGCGTGGAACACGAACGCGCCGTCGACACGGCCTGTCGTTTTGTTAAACGTAAGGACGGTGAGCTACCCATTGCTCACCGTCCACAGGCCCGTATCTACGGTGGCCGGGAGTCGTCTCGCGGCTCCCGACGTCCGGAGCGTCTACCGCGGCGGCTGGGACGGGAGAACCGCTGTCTCAACCGTCCCGCCGCCTCCTTCTCAAGCATTACTGCCTCGCAGAAGGAGGCGACTGCATCCCATTCCCTCTCGCTCCGAACCATGGCTTGCACCAGGGCCGGACGCGAGAGTTCGCCGCCGCCGATGGCCGCCACGAGGACTCGGCGATGCTCCGCCCAAGCGGGGCATACCGCCACGGTGTGCTCCACCGTGTCCTCGGGGCGATCCACACAATGGTGACACCCGGACGTTTCCTCCCGCCCGATGAGGTGCAGGAACCTCCCGAAACACCCGTGTCCGGTGAGGACCTGCGTCAGGCGGTAGGTGAGGGCGCCGTGGCGCCTCTCCAGCCACTCCTCAAAGAGGGGACTTACCGCCTCTATTAAGGCGTGCCCATATATTATCCCTAAGCAGTGTGTCGTGCTAGTTATAACATAAACTGGAATAATAAAGAAATGTGTCCCTAGTAATAGATAGTTTTTTTTTTTTATTCGTATCTTTTCAATAAAATATTATCGTTTGAATATGGCTTTAAAATAAACTAGTGATCATAATCACCATCATACCGTCAAGCAAGGCAAACGAACGCATGTTATGTAAACACATGCGTACGTAATACAAGATTAGTTCTCGGAAACAATATGTATTTAGATGCCATAACCAACCATAAACGGCCCATATTCGATATATGGATACAATATGACATTATTAGAGATGTAATTATAATAATTATTTGATATGCCGTCGCTATCCAAACCGTACGCACACTTACAACATAATGGTAAAATCACGCAATACTACATGTAGATACGAAGGTCAGTTGATTGCGTTGAAATGAAAAATTGTTCAAATTAGTCTCAATCATGCATCAAATTATTTCATTTCACAACCACGCGTCACGTCACTCAACAAACAATAGAGACAATGCCCCGTGGACGGATGAAAAAACCAATAGACATATTTATGCAATCGAAGCGAACAATATACCGGTATTCGGAATCGATATTGAAGATGTCTTCATCGTAAGACATTGCATTTCCAAAGAAACGTTGTTCGTTTTTATTCTTTCCTGTTGATAGGATGCAGCGGGTCGTAAAAACTCCCTTCAAACAAATGCAAGTAACATTCTTGGGTAACACGAAGTCAGCAATGTACTTTTAGTCAAGTTTGATAAATATTTGGAAGGCGTTTCCTTTATCAATAAGCCAATAGATAAAAATCTAAGAACGCCCTCACCTTGGACGCAATGCGAAACTTAGGTACTGGTTGAACTAGAGTAAGTTGTCTGAGTCATATACACGACACCGATTAAGTACCTATGTACTCGCTATCATAACTTGAAATATGTCTACATATATCATGAAAACACTCAGCCTATGTCGAATTAGCTGCTAAGGACTAAGTTTACAAGGCAAACACTATCTATTATTTCGAATCTTTTGAGATAGATATAAGCATTAGTCCTCGTCGAGTCTCGGCAATCCTTCTTGTGTAACTTATGTTCATTGGCCTGATGCCAGGATCCGCTTTCCTAATAGACTTTCTCCGTTGCATACAAGTAAACAGCCAACAGGACCAAGATTACGACAGAAATAACCCTCAAGACGCTATTGCTATTGCAAATTGTTTTAATACCACATGTTCAAACATAACGACTATTACCATACCTGTGCAAACATTAAGTTGAAGTTCTAAAATAAAACTTCCTTTGAATTTACTTAGCTTTGTCTGCAGAATAACATTCAAAGAATTAAGAATTATCTATATTCTGTAGAATAAACTCACAATACATATTGAAGTATGCGGCACGGGCGTAAAGCATTAACATTTTGCGTATGTAGCATTAAAAGTTCAGTACCAAAGTCGGACGAGCTCAAGTAACTGTATACCAAGTTACTCCAAAATACACAACCGCATATAATCATTATGACATAATTAGATACCGTAAACTCAATTCCGTATCCGTATTGTCTGTGAGTTTCTCATACAAATTGCTAGTTATTACGCGAAATTGCAACTACGGTAGTAGGTGACCGTCCTGGTATTTCTTTTTCTATTATCGAAACGTAAGAAGTTCTCAATATTGTTGTTTGCTCCAGTTTTATCGTGATCTCATTAAAGATAAGCATTATTAACTACGTACTTGGTTTTCTTATTTACTTTTTAGAACGCATTCCCCATTTAGACATACATCGATGTCTTCAAAAGTATTTTTATTTCTAAATAACTTTTTATTTCCATATTGAAATTATTAATTAAGTTTGCATTCTGTCCGCTTGTCACGACGCATTTAATCGTTAAGTTATTAATTATTCATGTTCAATATTCAGGTGGCTGCCAAGCGAATTATAGAGTTATTCGCAAACTGACCGACATTTTAACTCATGTTCGTCGACTAAAACTTTCGACATTGTGACATCTAAAAGTAGCAAAACTTGTATTTTAATCAAAACGTCGTGTAGTGAAATGTTAAATCCTGTGCTTGCCACACATTGCATTGCACGCAAAGTGCTAAGTGCATGCGCAAGTGGCTTCCTTCAAGAAGCGGCTTACAGGAAGGGCAAGCTCATTAGAAAGTATAAGCAAACGATTGCATCACATACATAACTGGACAAGGATGCGCACCCAGCCCCTGATCGAGTCTAGCGAGATTATTGACGTTATACACTTGGCATTCCATATAAGAAACTTGAAAGAGCATGTATAGGGGTATAACTGAGCGGGATTTAGTGCTGGTACTGAGCCTTGTTATTGAATTTAATCGTCCCCATCTTACAGTAGACTCGATTTATGACTGATGACGATCATAACTCGGACAGACGTAAGACTCATTTAGCCAGTAGTGGTATGTAAGCATGTAATAGCTTGCGGACGTGTAGTAATTAAACAGTACGAATGTTAGAATAATATTTGCATAGAGTATTAAGATAAGATTACTTGTCGTATTGAAGCTTCACATGGACTCTGATTGGTTTGTAACAAGTTGTACGGGACCGGCAACATTCTTGAGTATCGCTGAGGTGTCTAGTGGTGTGTTGATGAAGTTGATGAGTCGCCGGAAACCGATATGAAGCAATTACTGCCGTTTATAGCATTGCATATACATATTGATGATCTCCTGTAATTATGATGTCGTTATATCGCTCCGATTAGCGACTCTTCATTTATGTAGTGTAGGTACCTATTTATGTAAGTAAGATTAAGACATTGAATCAGTCTGAAATAATATTGAATTTAAAACTATTAAGATTTCAGGGGGACTAGTGTGGAAATAAACTTAAGTTTAATGGTTTAAAATGGAAAAACACACGCTAATTACAAAGAAGAAAAACGCTTGTTGCAAACCAACAGTTACCTACAACGTACGCAAAATAATACAAATCTGTGCTTAAATTAGTTCAAAACATGCTTCGCGAAATTAGTTCATAAATCAAGTTCAACAACAATAGACGCATAAACATGATGAATCACTTTCTGGCTAAATCCAATGGAAATGTTCCTTTAATAATAATACTTTGCAGTTTTTCGTTGGCACGTTGGCACAATGAGGTGTAAATCAACACAAGTTTCCTTGTTTGGGCCTTTTGGGCACGCAAGGCAATGTGACGCAAAGGTGATCGCTCCCACAGTGGCTGTGTTTTTTAAACATCTGGAAAAACTGGGAAAATTTATAAACATGGAGTATAGACAACATACAATACCGATCTACACGGTGTTTCACTTTATACGTTTAGAAGTCTAATTAGTTTTTAAGGTACGAGAACATGAAGATTACACAAATACGTAGTTTGTGCAACTCTAACATTAGATCAAATGATCGTAGTTTGGTTACCTTCTTATCTTATTCACCTTAACCTTCATCTTGCCTTAATCTACCATTTTCTTTAAAAGTCACCAGCTAGCTTTTTTTATGTTGAGATTATTATTATCTACACCATCTATACTCATATTAAAAAGCTAAAAGTTTGTTGGCACGCGCTAATCTCAGAAATGACTAGTCCGATTTGGATAAATCCTTCTCCGTTATACATATAGTCCGTTAATCGATGAAGGTTATATAATATCACGGTACGACACACGGGAGCGGAGCAGTAACCAAGGAACCCCGGTGAAACTGCGATGAATAGGTAATACCTTTATAAGTAACTAGCTTCTGCTTGCGACTTCACCCGCGTAGTTTTTCACCCGTATTAGGTAATGTCTTTGGTTACTGCTTCGCACCTATTGGTCGTTGCGTGATATTATACTATAGCCTAAAGCCTTCATCGATGAATGAACTATCCAACACAAAAATATTTTTTAATTCGAACAAGTAGTTCCTGAGATTAGCGCGTTCAACCAAACAAAGAAACTCTTCAGCTTTATAATATTAGTATAAATTAAGTAGGTACGTCGTTGTCTGTATTCTTATGGTGAACGCTGTGTATAACAGACATACAGGTCGGTGTACCATTAAGGCCCTGTCGTAAGCAAATGTTTAGGTAATTGACAATAACGCATGGCGGCAACAAATAAAGTTCAAAATAGCGATATGTTTGATGTTCGTTGAATCGGATAACCACAAAAATAACAATAAGTTTGAAGTTGTCTTTTAAATTGTGAAAAAAATACACGGCTCAGTGAAATAATTTATAGGTATGTCTTTAGTTCATGAAACTCCCTATAATGTCATTACATAAAATTATATAGTTTACGCTCAAAATTCTGAGATCTATGCGACGGAAAAATATTATTTTTTCCCCTTTACGATTCTTTTACCATGATACTATTATACTTTCATGAAATATTTATAGGTAAGTCTTGTCTTTGAATTCTTTACAATACACTAAATGGTTCAGGCTTGTAATATGTACCAATACGCTAGACTATGAAACAAAAAATGAGTGTTTTACGGCGTCCTGTGTTCGTAGCCCCTTAACATAAAGAAATAAGGGAAGAGGGGGGCGGGGGATTGTTTTAAATTTTAACAAATCAACTGCTACCATCAGTGCTCCCACTTTCACAATCAAAGTTGACTATCGTAGAAAAGTGATTTATAATAATGTATATTCAAGTGTAGAATTTAAAAAATGTTAATTTATGGAATTGTTGACAAACCTAACACACTAAGAGAGAAAACATTAATAATTTAAGCGCCAGAAATCGTTCAAAGATATAATGTATTATTATTATTTATGGGACTTCAAATACTGAAGAGAATTTATTGCTAAAACGAAATATCTTAAAATGACGGTGCAAAAATAGCCCAAAGCCGTTATTTTGAAGCAAAGCCGAAGGATCTTTACGTTACAAACGCGACAAACACTCGTAAAATATTAACAGCAATGACCCCTTAACTTTCTCACGTATTGTAAAATACTTGTTTATATGGTAGGCCACGTCCCGCGACTTTTAGCTCTTTTAACAATGAACGCAATGACGTTTGTTATGTATGTTCCTTACTAAATAACAATGTCACGAAAATACTTTTCCATATTCGTACAAATCACAAAACTATGTCTGTCTGTAAGTTATCTGATAACCTTGAAGTTTAACGGCTGCGTTTTGCTTGCTAACTCATTCTTAACTTTAGCATTTAGATCTGATGATAGGTAAAAACATTAGTTTCATCATGTTATTATTCTTAACGATAAATATTAGGCTACGCTTTTTGATATCAGGGCTGACAACATAACAAAACATCACTTCATCAGTTATAACTTATAATGATTTGATAATTCGCGAATCCTTACATTTAGTATAGTCGTCGCCACGAGTCGTGAGCGCAAACGTCAAGTTCATTTTTGGGTTTTTGGTTTCTTAGCTGGGTTTTTGGTTTGCCGACGGTGCACACGATTGGTACGTCAGTCGGACCGATCGCGACTCGTGGCGCCTACTATACGAAATGTAAGGATTCGCGGATTATCGAATGCACTATACATAATAATGTTACACCGAGTACAATGGTATTTTTGTTTGTTTGTACACTGAGGTAATCTCAGGAAGTATGATTATAAAAATTATGTCCCTGATAGAAAGCTTGACTATACATATAGGTACTACTTGATTTCCACGTGGACAAGTCGGGAACAAAAACCATTATTCTTTTTTTATTATTATGTTGTACAAGTATGGTATCTGTATTGTTTTTCAAGACATTGTCAGAATACTCTACACATAACATAGTTTGAAATGTGCAGAGGCTTTCAATAGGTCAGTTTATATCAAGGAAGTATGCAACGAGGGAGACAAAAAGTCAAATAAATATTAAACCAGACTGTTTTTCCTTACCTATCTGATTGTCAAGCACAATACTGGACACCATTAAAAATCCATTGGGGCAATTAAATGGTACGTGCTGTTTTTAACATAATGACTAACATTACAACATTTTTGTTCACACGGAAACAATTACTCGAATTAAGAACGCTTCCAATTATTCAATGAGCTATAGGTATTTTCATGTTTTTGTAAACCTTATATTCTCGTTATTGTACTCATGGCATATTATTTTAATAACTGATTAAAATGCACTTCATTATTAAATATGTAGATTAATAAGGTATTGGTCATTTATTTGAAAATACTAATTTTGGCCCAAACCACATAAAATGTCCGTTACATTTGCTTCACAGTGCGTGCTTTCAACGGGAGAAATACAGACCATTGACTTACACAAAATGTTTGCAACCTTGTGTATCTCTGTGTATTTTTGCTTATCTGCTCCGGTATCCATCGGATTTGCATGAGGCAACAATCGCCCTCTATCGCTACCGGTAATTAGAAACTTGCGACTAACGGTACACAATTTGTACGTAGCGCTAGTACAATATAAAAGCTTCGTTGGCTTCCGCATTACGGAACGCTAACCGTTTTTAGATTTTTTTTCTATCAATACGTCGGCGACAAGTGCCACATCCGTGATACCTTTATTTTTTTCTTTACTAGTCACCACTCTTATTTCAACTGTAATGAAGCATTATAGAATCGTATAGTAACGATGGCCTAATCGTATAAAATGTTCCATGTAGTATTAGATAAACAGGCATTCGATCAAGATCAAGAACATGACTTGCAAGGTATGTAGGTAACGTTGCGTGTATTATGATAAGTACCTTTACGGTCTATTATGCTTGCTTGCCGATAGCTGACTCTGTTGTCACTACAAGTATGACAATGCTGCCAGTGATTGATGCGATAGTAATTTCCCGCACACCGTTGTTCGTATCGGATACGAGTCGGATTGACGCAGACCACACGGCGGTACAACGCGGCTGCTCTATTCGCCGTGCTCCTAATCACAATAATTGAGCGTTATCACAACAGCGGTTCCGGGATGCCTGTGCTTAACTGCTAATCAATTAGTGTATACACGTCACTTACCAGTGCTGCTGTCGGGTAGCGCGTTTAGTATCCCGCACAATGTAGCTGGGACGGATACAGCGGTGTTTTGTGCGGGCCTCTCGCTGCATTCGTCAGACTCGGTTTGCGCCGGTTCAAACAGAGCCAGGTCGAGACCGTCCATGTCACTTCGGTTTGACACACCGTCCTCTTCCGCCACTCGATCACAAAAGTGTTCTGGAGAGTCGACATCTTTAGGACTTCGACTACAAACACCGTCACTCAAAGGATCGCAACAACACGTGTCCGAGAAAGGCTCAAAGTCTCTACAATCAAACTCACATCGTTCAAAACTGTCACAAGTGCATGATGACAACGCATCAGAATCGGACTCTTCAACAAGAAAGACATCATTGCTTTGCACCACCTCTTTGCGTGCCGTGTCAGTTTTTGCGGTAATGTAAAAAACGCTGGAAGTGTATGGCACTTTCTGAACTTGCAACGTTACATTTTCTGTCGAATTTTCGTCAGTGTAGACCTGGTCTTCAGTTTCTGACAAGATCTCTTCGATCTGCGGGCGACAGTCTTCATAGCGAGCAAAACTTGATGTATCAGTGAGGTTGGACGATCGGTCCACAGAGTAGACGTCTGCATAGGGATCTATAGGATCGCTTTGCAGAGCTGGTAATCTGTAGGGAGCGTGGTGTGAGCGAGCACCCAGGAATATGGTTGTGTAGGGGCAGGTATGGTGTGGTCTGCTGCGGTCGGCGCGGCGCGGGTAGCTGGCGGCGAGTGGGTCCCGCATAGGCGCCCCTTCGGTGTCTATGAACGCCTCGTTGGTGGAGAGCACGTTGTATCGCCAATCTGGCATTGCTAATCACCAACATTACTTTACGACGACACGAAAAAGAACTGTTGTTTTAATCCCAAGATGACATTCACTTTGGTAAGCTGAATAGCCTTATAAGCACATTATGTCACTCACTTTGTAAACCTAAAGAAAATATCGGAAGTTTTACTACTGTCGGTGTCTGCAGCTGTACAAACAGGCGCGGATGTCTTTTTCAGAATTGACTCATTTGTTAATTTGATGCCAAAATGGTCTAGGAGTTACTAAAATTTTAAACGTAAGTTGGTATTAAATAATGGACTTATGTATTTCAAAATGGTTAACCCAGTACAAATACTGATAACAAATAAGTGAAACGTCTCATATAGTAAAGAAGACACATAAGTTTTAAAATTACATACATCACAGCTTTATTTATGAACTGTAAACTGTACTAGTTTATTATATAATTTCTGTTTGACTGATTATTTTAGTGACCAAACAAACGCTAATCGAAAACGCGTCACCGTAGTTAATGGGTGAAACAGCTTCAAATGGAACGTCTGTTATGTGGGTCAGCTGAGTACTGCAACGCGTAATAAAACCAAACAATGAACATATGCATAACATGCACGCTAAATGTCTCACGAACTCTGATAACGTTACAATAACCGTTAAGAAATAGTATCGAAATGGAATAGTAGCTATTGATCTTATATTTAACCTAAGAGATATCAATCATTGAAACATAGCAAAGGATCTTATATTAGTTCTATTCCTAATATAATCCAGAGTACATACATTTAAATAGGTAATGATACTAAGAGGCTTGTATTTAAGTTTCCGGGTGTATTTGAGACTGGTTGTAGATATCGTAACAGGTCCAGTACGTTACGGTATCGTATTGGAGGACCCGTTACGTTCGAATTATTTGGACTCACGTCCGCTCCGAAACTTTATTTTCTCTTAAATGGCTACTGTAAGTGGCATATTAAGAGCGAAACGTGTGTGTTCTTTAAAAGATTTAGAACTTTCGATTGTAATTTGTTTCGTTCTTAGATTTTAACTGTCGACTGACCGGTTTCTTTTCCGTTCCTCCAGGGAAATTCCTTATGTTAGACTTTGGCAAATTGTACTACATAATTTCTTATTATGTTAGATTTAACTTAGGCATTTATTTTTAATACTATTTCGGATATTTATTTGTACATATCTACGCTACGTTTTAAATATTTTATAGTTTTATTTGAACAAAACAAAGGAGTAAATGAGTAGCCCGTATGTGTATATACCAAGTTTGGGATCAATTGCAGCCCTGGTTCAAATTAATTGTCATCTGTTAGGGTTAGGGCATTATTATTTAATCAAACATGTTATATATTAGCTTGTATTTTGGGAGCCTTGCTTTATTGTCTACTGAAATCACATGAGAAAATAGTAATGTTGTAAAACTACTACATACTTGCACAAAACTACCGCTTATATGAAAATTTATTATGTTACAATTAAAGCTCACAAGTTTACATTCACATTTGATTGTTCTAAAGTGCATGGAAATAATATCAAGGCCGATGCAGCAAGCTAGGTGCCACCTCATAATATGAAAAACAGTAGACTTTTTAACTCACTTTGCACCTTTTAAATTAAACGCTACTTGAAGAGTGCAATAAAAAAACATATTTCCTTCCATTAAACAAACGCCAGTAAGTGAATAAAGGGTCAACGCCTGCGAGTCGTGCTTAGAAAACGCAATTATTTTGTAAGTACCTACGTTGAAATTGTTATAGCGGCATGATAATAAGAGATGCGACGTCGTGACCACTGTAGTACTGTTCACTTTGGAAAAAAGTCCGCAAGCACCAGTTTACCATAGAAATCACTAAAAATTAGAGAGACTTGAGACGTTTCGCGTCTTCAACATTTGCAAGCGATCGTCGTAACTATGTAGAAGTTCAAATTGAGAACAGCATCCATTAAGAAGAGCTGTAGAGCCAACTAGGCCAAAACTATTAAGACTTTACAACTTTAAATGCACACTAATTACTTATTATCAACATATTTATCTAGTGCCTGTGAACAATGACTTTTACTTGACTGCTTTAATTTTAATTAGCGTAGAATTTGTAGATAACAAATCGGAACACTTCACGGATTGTTAAATATTTAATCTGCAATTAATTAACATAGGAATTGAATTATTTAAGAATCTGATTATTTTTAAAATTCAACAAACAAGTGTTACTTTGTTTGTGATTTACATAATATGTTACAAAAAGTTTTAAGTTACAATTTACCGGCGCAGGCGCATAGCGGCCGTAGGCACGTGCTACAATTCCTGAGGCTCAATGCGGTGGGCGACAAAAACATCAGTTAACCACGGTCAATGAACGAAAATAACCAACGATTTTACTCTTTACCTGCGCACGCGTCTGGTACGAATAGGAAACGCTCTACATCTATCATTAGATAAATCACCCTACGGAATAATGGAGAATAAACGCTTTTGTAATATGAATGTACTTTGCTGCGCTCTGTAGGTAGCATGCATCTAAAGTCGTTGATCTTATGTGTCTGTCGGCGGAAAAGTAACAATTAGTAAAAAGCTTGGCAAGTAACTAATTACAGCGAAACGCACTTAAACTGATACTAACGTTTTGCCGGAACGAAGGTAAGGGATAATTGTATTAATATTTATATATGTATGGTAGACGAGATATTTTATGTAACTAGAAATTACTTCTAACATTATTTATTCTATTGCTAGTTACTTACAACATAAGGAAAGTATTAACTCCTAGCATACAAACTGTGATGTAATTTAAAGTAAAACTAAGAAAAACTGAACACTTTTAAATGTTGTAAGTCAGTGTTAAGTTAAACATTGACGTAACAAAAAATTATGTTTTAATTTCCTTGCAAAATGTGAAAATCCTATTCCCTACTAATATGTATATTTATAATACATATTAGTAGCGAGTAGGATTTTCACATTTGATTAGCGAAACTTTGTGAGGATGGATAGATGTTTGTTACTCTTTCACGTTTATACGGCTGAACAGATCTAGATGAAATTTGGCACTGAGATAGATTATAGTATGGAAAAACACATAGGATACTTTTTATCCTGGAAAAATGTACGGTTCCCGTAGGATAATAAATAAAATTTGAGGCGGGCGAAGTCGCGGGCAGAAGCTACTACTTCGATATATTCCTATTTCTAACATTACCATTACCTAAATCAAAATTACCATCGGAATCTAAAGAGCTTTCGTTAGAGGAGCTGTGCTCGTTTGAATAACGATGTATCACGTATAATTTTATTGCATCGAAAAACAAAGTATGTAGGTGTAGTAAACTCATAAAATCGCCATATTCCTACACTTAAGCTCTAATGCTAGTACATAAATAGTAAACTGGTAAAGTTTATTCGCCAACTAAGCCATAAATACCAAGTGAAGCTGTTCTGATTCTTTTATTTCGTTTTGTAAAATATATAAGCCGGAGCTTTTAGACACGACTTTACCTACTTCATGTATGGTTTAATTATTTTACATCATATTAGCATAATTCTTGATAATTATAAAGAGTTTCAGCACCCAGCGTGTGGTAGATGCTACAATCCACATTACATTATTGTTTTTCTATTGTTTTAGTTTAAACAGATACAGCACCCTAATCAGTCTTAATCAAGTGAACGTACAATATTAAGGTTTTTTGAAAAGTACCTACCTAGTATACCAAAGTAGTCATTATAATTTTTTCATGAGACTGTACCAAACGTTTCGAAGGTAGAAAGTACCAACCTAGTAACTTGCAATAATTGTAGACAATAGAATAGCCTGTAATCTATGATTCCAATAACAAAATAATCCTGTTTAATTAATGCCTCAACACGCAATACAACTTTTCTCAGCCATCAATTAATCACTATTTAGTTGCACCTGACTACCTATTTACCCAATATCCTCAAAATGGCATTCACTTTCTATTTTATAGATATTCGCGCCTCGTTTTAATAACGATCATGTAAATATAAAAATTTAGCATTTCGCTATTCGAAATGTCGGCAGGAAAGTTTGCATAGACAATCACGACCTCTTTGGAAAAGCTCCCGAGAGACTTGACGCGAGGCGAGCGCGCGGCCACCTCTAGATATTGCATGGTAAGTAGCGGTGAGAGTGGACCCACTAGGCCACTATTGGGGATTATAAACCAGGTTTATTGTTGGCATCGCCTGGCTCCTAGCAACGGACATCGATATTTTATAGTCTCGCACTATCAGAGCGGTGCCTTTCGAGCTTGACGTAGCAACAGCCGTAGGCAACAGCTTTTGTAGTTTGTGTATTACCGGCGAGTAATTGAAGATTTAATGACGCAAAATAATTATAGGGATCTTAGTGGAACTTTAATATGATTATCAAAAGTTAAAGCCTAAATTCAGATGTAGAAATAAGTAGTAGCTATTTACAAGTTAAGAGTACATACTTTTAGACCTTCTACGGTAGTATCTTAATAAATTAACTAAACAAGGAAAAAGTGTTTTTGTATTTATAATTAAGAGCTATTTATGGTTATTTACAATAAAAGTAAAGAGTAAACACTAAGCGGAAAAACATTTTCCTTAATTTCACACAAACAAAATCAAGTCTAACTGCACGTTACAAGTCGACTCACACGATTACATAGAATTTACTTTAATTATAACTCAATTGTAACAAGTTTCCAGCAAAAGCTGATACAATCTGAACACAGAAGCACTAACGAACCACGTAAACATACATGTTACCATGATAAATAAGTACGCGGAAAGTCAACACCGAAACCAAATGAAGTAGGTAAACAATCCGTTAAATTGAGCGCACGGACATACATAGCATTTTCTTCTCAAATACTTTCAAATGAGGTAAATCCGTAAAATGACACGTGAATATGAGACGCCGACAGTAATAAACATAAACAATCGAATGCTAGTAAAGTCCTACCAAACGCTAACACTGAACTTGACACTGGACATAAAGCTGTCACTTTTCAATTTGTAATTTAACAATCAACAGTTGACCGTTTCATTCGAATATTTCGACGGTATTCGTTTGGTTGGTGACGCGCGGTACAGAGGTGCGCATGGCGGGTCGCACTCGCACCGACTGTGCGCTGTGCGGCTGCGCGGAGGGCGCCCGCTCACACTCAGACCCGCTCATCTGTTCGCAGCTGGTCGCCGGCAACGTACGGACCGTTACCACTGGTGAGGGACACCAATTTCAAGTCACAAACAAATCCCATTTGATATTCATGAATTCATGTCATATTAAACACGCAACAAAGGATTCGAATCGAACGCGCCTATCCAAAGCGTATGGCTGTCAACACTTACAAAACTAGTTTGTGGATTGCGCGCCTAGTTTCACAATCGGCTAGGGAGCACACGGGGGCACATCACCGCATTCAATCCAGAGATTTATTATAGGAGGCATACATGGTATTTTTATTCTGCTACAGTATCATAGGGGTCGAAACGTCGAATGCTCGACACAATCCCCACAGTCTCGTCTATTAGTAAAGAAAGAGTGTCAAAAAACTTTTTTTATAATAGCACAGTATTGCTACTTGGCACATAAGCGTTACTTTATCGTCGATTTCGAGCGGTAGACCGGTTCGGTTCTGATATATGTATTTGCATTGGGAATCCAACTAGTAGAGACAACAGCCGCCGCCTAAGATAAAAATAGTACATACAAATGAACATGCTAGTGTGTAAGCAATTTCACACTGAGCGTTTATAGCAATTGTGCAAGGAAATTGTATTGTGTTGCTTAATAGAGCTTAATTGAAAAGTCAAAGGTCTCTTATCTTGGGCCATTATGGGCTGCAACGATTATTGACGCGTTATTATACAATTACAGTCCATACTCTATATTTACTAATTGCACAATCATGTTTTCGTTGACATTCGTTCGGTGCATTTGCACAAGATATTTTAAAACCGCTCACATAATATTAGTATCAATGCAAATGAGGCTTTTTTGTTAATGAAAGTTGTTTTTGCAACTTGACATTATTATAAAACGGTAGATAGAATGCATGTGCAATCTGTACCTACCGACGTGTATAATAAGTATTATTATGTTATTGAAAGAAGAGAGTTACTAGAGCTTTTATTAAGGTAGAGAGCAAGTTTTTAATTCGATATTTGAAGACTAATGTAGCATACAAATTCACTTTATGCCTCCCTACATAAAAATCAATAAATTGCACTAATTCGGACTGCACTGGGTAGCAGGATTAGTCCCCTCTAAATCCCCCTAAATTACTTTAACTTTACCGTTTACCAGTGAACTGGATTTAGAGAAGCACTGATGAATTCCTGTAATTTGCAGCCCTTCAAATATGTATATGCTTTATTTACCGTCACATGTAATAAAAGCGTATGATATTATATATTGATACAGTAACAATGTTGCTGAGTAGACTATCATAGATGTAATCTTTCTCACGGGAAGCGATTGTTTGCCGAGAGCTCCAAAGCAGATGGTTACTCGTCATTGCTCCGTCAATATTTAAGTTTACAGTAGGTCACCTAAATAAATAGCTCTGGAGATTTAATATTCTGTTGGTCATTCCTATTTTGAATATAAAATAAAAAACGGTAACAAGGAGTAAAGCTTTCGTTTAAAGCATTCAAAATCAAAGTTCGAAATTGATTTGTTCCATAAATACAAAGAATGGTATATTGTTTTAAGAAATGCTTATTCAACAAAATAGTGAGTATCAATAAAATTGATCTTGGACATCAGAAATCAAATCATATTAACAATTTATTTTGTTTAGACTGACTTCAACTATAAAAAAAGAAATTACGTCAACCAGTCACAAAAATATCGTTGATGCATCCTAAAAGGAATCATTGCAAAACTGCTGCTCTCTGTGTCATTTTAATTACCTAAACTAAATCTAAAATTTTAAGTCAATGAAATAAGGCGGCAAATTTCACGCACTCCGGGACACGCCGTAGCACCATACACTAAGTGGAAACTTACAAAGCTGGCGAAAGTTATAACACTTGCAAAAATTAGAAAATTAAAATTATTACATCTTGTATACCTGCACAAAACTAGTTAGGTTATTATCTAAAACCTTCTAACAATTAGCTCATTCTGTCTATAAGCAATTCGTTGTTATTCGTTGCTATACGTTACATACAAAGCAAAATTGGCCCGTCACCAGGAATAATTTACCCACAGCAGTTGAATGAATACGTATTGCTTATTTACGTTGTCTTCGGCCTCATTTTCAATACATCACAATTTTCTAGCCAGAGTGAAGGCATAGCTAGGGTTACCACATTGCTAGGAAAACCGGAAAAGTTCAGGCATCTCGGTCTTGCTGAATACACCTTTTTTGATTGTGCTTCGTTAACGATACAAACGTTGGCTAAGTGTTAGTCACAATTGATCAAAAGTTAATCGCCAAATCAGCAACTTTGAGGCAGACAAAAATTCATATTTCATTTTGAATTTGAACTACAGTATAAGGTTCTGCAAAATGGGACTGAACAGGTTTTATAAGGGTCGGCAACCCGGGCGTGATGCCCCTAGTGTTGCAGGCGTCTATGGGCTACGGTAACCGTTTAAATCAGGCGGGCCGTATGCCTGTTTGCACTCACAGCGGTAAAAAAAATAAAAAAGACTCCAATACCGTCCGTAGCCCTAAAAATGACCAGGAAAAAATAAGCATGTATCTGACAACCCTACACGTAGCAATGGCAGGTATAGGTACTTCTTAATGGCATATAGTGTATATTTGTGGCACCAATAAGGTCGCCCCCTATTACATGGGACCTAAACATACCGGCGAACTGTGGGTGTACATTGTTACACCTCTGCCTAACCCTTCGGGGAATATAGGCGTGATGGTATGTTATGTTGTGGTATGTGTCACCAATAAGGGCGCAGCGCGTGAAGCCTAACGTGCAGTTCACAACGTGTTACAATGAGGACCTTGATAAGCCTTGTTCACTTCTATGTAGAATAAAGCAGTTAAAACTTGTTGTTGTTGAAGTGTCCCTGGATTGGTTGAAATTAATTTAATATGCACTCCGTAACACCAAAAACCGTTATAAAAAATTTTAACTTCCAACCCTTGGAAATTTTCAGGTTTGCCGTTCAGGAAATTTCCTAATAATACATATTTTGGCATGTGGCATTAATTGGAAAATAATAATATGGTGTTGATGTCTCCGTCTTTTTATTTTCCTCAAGACCAGTTCGAACTACAAACTCGCCAAAATAAACATATTTTACTCGAACTTTATTTATTGTCTTACCCCCGCAATTCACACCAATATCTTAGGATTACTGCTATCTAAGGTCCTAAGGATGAAATCAGAGAATATTTCACGCCAAACAAATGAGTGTAGGCGTACCGTCGCTGTGCGAATAGCATTCTCACACAGTTCCTCAATCCTGCACCAATTATTATGAACAATAACACCCACGGGGACTAAATGGGTGCTTTACAAATCAAACATTAATCACGAAGTCGTTGACCGAACAAACAAAAGCGCTGGATCTGTCGTCATGTTCCACTTCATGATTGCTTTTTGAAACTATGTAGATAGTTCACAATCACATATGGTAACCACATTTGCTCGTGATACATTATAAGACTAACCAGAAGTTTAAAAAGATTTTCTTATCCTACAGCAATACGCCACTGTTTCGTGAATATATCTCGGGTCTTTTGACATTCTTCACAATCATTTACATTAGCCAAATGACTAAACAAAGTCAAACTGAAATATGGCAATGTTAAGGGATTACTTAGCCTATCAAATAAAATAAAATGATCCTAAACAAATATGAAAAATAAACTAAATGAAAAGTCTGGAAAAACAAAACCCCAATACAGAATACTAGCGCCATCTACCGTCACGTAAAAAAGATGTGTTACTCCATGCGCCATCTAGTGATATATTTTATAACTGTAATGACAGAAGGTTTAATTGCAGTTGTGATAGTGTCG
This sequence comes from Caradrina kadenii, assembly GCA_947462355.1. Taxonomy (NCBI): domain Eukaryota; kingdom Metazoa; phylum Arthropoda; class Insecta; order Lepidoptera; family Noctuidae; genus Caradrina; species Caradrina kadenii. The sequence goes on from OX381674.1 coordinate 5,337,171, forward strand.
CTATTCGCTACAAGGTGGCGCTGCATGAAGTATATTTTAAAAATAAAATGGAAATAATATACATATGTAAAATAAAATCAAATTGCATACAACAAACGCAATAGTATTAGAAATTTTATAAACAAACTAGTTTTAAACAGTGCAAATATAATACAACACAAATACATAAAACTGCGTACAGTTGCTTGACGAAGACAATCTGGTGCAGTGGTTAGAGAATTCGATTTCCGCCTGTTGTAAATTCGATTCCCGGAAGGAATATTTTTGTACCTTTAGAACAAAGCGATTACGCCTGTGCCATTTTTGACAAGTGTGCCCAAGACACTATTAGAAAACCTAGTTACGATCGGCCCAAATGATAAAAACATGACCACAAAATAAAGTTAAAGTTAAAACCAAAAAATAAAGGTAGGCAAGTATTTCATACACTTTGATGAATTATTAAAACGTGTTATTGACCTTCAGGTAAATGGCTTGTAACTTGTGACTCAGCCAAAACATATGAGGTCATAAGATGAATGTAAAGAGCTTCTTACGTGAACTTCTGTTGTGATCAGATTTAGGTCTCCTGGCTTTTGGCCAGTGATAAAGCCAAAGCATAATTACTCAATAATTAGATTACACGCAAGAAAATCTTTCTGTAATTTTGACTTATTTCTTAAAGATAAGTAGGTTCTATTTCTTCTGAGCAACACCAAACTCGGCTATTATTTCTTTGGAGGGTTTAAAAAAAACAGGAATAGGTAGGTACCAAAAAATTATGCAAAACATAACATACCATCACGCCCGTATTCCCCAGAGGGTTAGGCAGAGGTGTACCAATGTACACCCACAGTTCGCAGGTATGTTTAGCTCCCATGTAACCGGGGGCGAGCCTATTGCCATTAACCGGGCACAAATCCTAACTCCTAGCTGCTACTGAGAAATTCATAGAAAGTTATGATGTTATGATGAAAAGTTATGGTTATTTTTTATATGTGTATCCTTGATTTTGAAAAGTTAAGATTTATTTAAATAAGTTATTTCGGTTTATCTGCGTACCTACCGTTTTATTCCGTCAATGTTTTACACACCGTTTGACTACCTCGTTAGTCTAATGGTTCTAAGCGTGACTACTAGGCCAGAGGTCTTGGGTTCGATTCCCAAGTCGAACAAAGTGTTATTGGGTTTTTCTGTGAAATTCTTAGTAGCAGGTCCGGAGTTTGGATGTGTGCCCGGTTAATGGCAATAGGCTCGCCCCTTATTACATGGGACCTCAACATACAGGCAAACTGTCGGTGTTCATTTGTACACCTCTGCCTAACTCTTTGGGGAACACAGGCGTGATGGTATGTGTAATGTTTTATACAATTTGAGGAAGTTTAAAAAAATTAAATACTTAAACACTGAGTACAAGATAAAGCCATTAGCGAATGCCATGTGCGATGCTTACCTACGTATAAGTAACCCTCAATATCTTATAGAGACTTGTCATACAATAACGATTATATATGTATGAGTTCAAATAACAGGTGGCAATGTGGCATAGCTTAAAGCCAAAACATGCTCATTGCTCGCGGTTAGCATGCGCAACCGTTACGATGAGGTCACTGCATTAGCGCTGTCCCACACGTCCGGCCAAGTATCGCAGCGGCCAGGACATAGTCCGTCCTTCCTCACCTATCCGTAACAAGTCACAAGCACCAGTTTTGCGTACATCACTCACTTGCAGACTGAACCGTTAGCGTATTTGCACATCGTGCGCACCGTTTTTGGGAGCACCGCCATTAGAGCTTGCGATTTTTGAACACTCTTTGTTCATTGATCTGTGTAATGTTCGTTGAATAGTTAGGTCAGTATTCTCGGAAAATATTGGGCGCCTAACATTGGCTACATTGTTCGGTGTATCTTCACATGTTGTTGATAACTTAAACGAGAACGTTTCCAACACGTGTAGTCCGAGACTTTGAAAAGAACAGACGCAATCTATTCTTAAATTTTCAAAGTGTCAGACTACATCTGAAGTGTTTATTGATATTGATGCGCCTTGATGGCCAAATCTTGCATGAACAGCTCACTTTTATTCTATTGCTAGTCGACAAATTGTCCTTCACTTAACGGATGAACAATTATATTATGTATAAAGACTATGCATGCATCCTTTGTGGGCGTCACGCAATAAACTGTTTTGAATACATAAACAGTGTCTCTATTCAAATTAGTGTGAAGCAGCCTTTGATGACCCCGGGCGGACGTTTCGACATTCGCGGTATGGTACCGTACCTAACACAACGTTTGGTATAAAACTATAAAAGTAAAAAAGAATGAATATTTATGATTAAATTAGCAGGCAGGTACAGTCATTATGTCGTTGTGCAAAAAATATTAAGAAATCAATTCTTATTCAATTTTTAATTTTGAATGGTTGCTTAATTTTGTTCAAATTAAGCGTCTAGTACCCAATCAGGATGTATATGTACCTACTAGTACGGCCCCATCTCCATCCTCATCTTACTCCATGTAAATGATAACAGGTTACATTTCAGGATTCCGAAAAATCCTGACATTTGCAAATTGTACCTAGTGCAGTTTTTTGTAGGTACTTACATAGTTTAGTTAAAATGTTTTCTACTCAGTTGTTGGTGTAGATACGTTTTGGTGATATTCATATCCTTTTTCAGAACCAGCTCGTTGGGATCTTAGGATCCTAACGAACTGGGTAAGTACATAAGTACATCTTTGTATATGGACGTGGTGTGTGCCACATGAAAATACTACAGACCCCATTTGTAAAAGAGACCGTGATATCAAGCGTGTCAAACGACAAGTCTTCTACTACTAAATATAGGCACAATAACATAACAACACAGCTATTTAATTAACACCGACTTGCGAAATATAAACGATATTTAATCTTCATGATATTTATTATACATTATAACTATTCTTATTCTCTATTATATTCTATCAACCATCACATATATTATAGTTTGCCTCATTTATTTTTATTTTTAGCGATCCACGCGGAAGTCCAATGCACGTCTATTCAACAGATTGCGTTACAAAGCTCTTTTGCTATTTGGAACACTGGGCATTTTCCGATAGTTTCACAAAAACTCAACGGGTTGGGCTGTTATTGGAGCATTTCAATACAGTCATAATGGTAATGAAATTGCGTAAACTGCAAGTCACAGTATATTGCCCTAATTACTATAAAAGGAGTGCTAGGTTTTGTTGTAATTTACTAATAGTATTGGATACGCACATATTTTCATGTTTCGGAAAATCGTAATGAATAAGAATAACATTAGGTAAGTAATTAACTTCCCGCATACAAGTCGTAAATAACTGAGGGAAATCGTTGATTAATATGCGGTATACAACTGCAATGAAAGTAACAGTACTTACCACCATTTTTCATTTACTAGTACCTATATTAATGTAATATTGCAAGCAGTCACCCGTCCCGACCCACACACATCATTACGACCGCCGAAAGATCACTGAATAGAAATTAAAACAAAAGCCTACCTATTTTATTTTCCTTGGATCAAATGTTTTTCTAATTGTGCAATGTTGTGGTGGCATCATACCCGCTCACAGTAGGTGCACATGACTACCAGGAAAATGTAAACGCATACAACTTGTCGTCCATCTGCAAATACTAAATATAAACCATTACAAAATCACTTAGACCTTGATGACAATATTAATAGGTAACAGCCTAGGTACAGTTTAATATTTTAAGTAGGTATGTATGTATTCTCCACACCGACTCCGGCTCTTCTCTGCGAATCTTTATTCAGACTAGCCGAGTACGCAGGAGATATTATAGTGCACCAGTGTGTGCGCAAGCACAGGTGCACTCCCAATTCCCTAACTCTTATAGTCCGATGAGACGGCAATCCGACACAACCGGGGAGAGATCAGGCGCAGGTCCTACGGCTTTACGTGCTTTCCTAAGCACGGGGGTATCAACACCATCAACTTAAAAAACTCTGGGCTGTTACTGAGAATTTCCTAATGGAAAATTCGAATCCAGGTACCTAACAAATCTTCTACAAAATAAAAGAAAACTCGTAAATGGAATCCGCCTATGATTCACAAAAAAGAAACGCAGGCGAACATTTTATTGCATTGCATAAAATTTGAATTTTTATTTGATGAAAATGGTATATCCAGAGAGGGATGAGTGTTGGGGCGGCATCCGGCTATCCCTCCGGAGAGATATTACGTTACACGCTACGATGGACACTGCTGCCTGCACTCAGCGATTAACCGGAACGATGCAGATTAAGCTCACATACCCAGCCTCGTAGCGTCATAATGCATAGTAAGCCTATTACAATTTATGCCGAGATCGTCTGCCCCGTAAATTGAAATATGCCTAGAACTGCCCTTTCGAGAAGGTTATGATTTTAGTACCTACACGAACGGATTTTCCGTACCTACTTATGATAACATACATCCGTTCGTCTGTCTACTAATATTTATGTAACGTCGTCGGAAGGGAGTAGGTAGGTACTTGGTTCAACCTACAATGCATGTTCAAAGAAAATATTACCTGTTTTCTGCAGAACCATTAGCTACTTGACATTTAAATCGTATAAACCTGTTTATGTAATGTATATTTTTTATTAAAGTTTGATGTTTTATGTTTCGCGTTCAATTGGATTGTAAAAATTCAAATGTCGTTGAAAGGAAATCACTTTCTATTGACTGTACACTTTATATTGCAACTTTAAACATAGATTAAGAACCAATAAAGCAAAGTCTCAGCAAATATTTAAAATTACCCATCTAGGTATGTTCCGTTGATCTAGTGTATTCAAGAGAATGCTATATTAAACAAATCTAGATTTACACCAAAGTGCAAAATGCCTAAGTTTATGTTATTCAGGTGCTTTTATCTATTTTGTAATACTTTTGCATCGTTTGTTCATTCATTATTTGTTCTTTGAAACTATCGAGGCGCTCGTAGCGGCCAGCGTAGACCTTGCTACGAAATCTCATCCAAACGCAGATTTCCTTTTTACCGACTCCTTAAATTAGACTAAAGAACATCCGCAAACATTGACTCCCAACGTATTTGACTACTTAGTTTGTATGCAAGGCAGCTGTTTGCCTCGACCGTCGCGTCCATATTGAGTAGTCATCGCTGACGCAGCGGTTTATTTACAATCCAGTCCACTGACTTTGAGTTGCATTTCAATATCCGTGTCAAGGGCTCAGTGGGACGACAGTATCGTTACATTCAACACTATAAGTTTATAAATCGCACATTTACAAGCTACATTTTATTGCTCAATCTATTCCATTGTGAAGTTATTGCAAAATCAATACCGCAAGGTCGACAACCCCTCGCGGTCGAACTTGTTTATGATTTGCAAAAAGCTAATGTCAATATGTCCCAAGTCTATGAATATAGATTCTAAAATCAACGCAAAGTAGGTAAATGTAAGCGTGCGCAGCTATTGGCTGTTGAATTAATTAATAGATTTCTATTACATATCATTAAATTCTACGCTCATAGTTCCAAGAATTTCTAACGCACGACGCGTCAGTACGGCATTATCTGTACGTGTTGTAGAGTCATGTAAATGTCACTGAAAATGAATGGAAAGTTTTGTGAAAACGCCATAATTCAATTCAGACAGGACTGAAAAGGATTTTGATATTCTTTTTTTTTTAATCTTATTTAAAATGCAGTCCCGTAGAATGCAACGAAATACGCAATCAGGACGTAACCCGAAGCCAGCAACATGAAGCGCATTGTAAATTATGGGTTCCGTAATAAAACTCATCCGCTTCTTCTTTTGATCATCGCACTGATCAACATTATGTTACTTTTGCTGTCGGGCTCAATTTATAAGTATGATTGACGTTTTTAATTTCACAGATTACCTCTTGTCATTTAAATTGCTATATTCAACAAACACAACTCAAATTACTAAGTATTCACCAAGTTATCCCTTGTTAAAATTATGTTTGTGGCTATGGCAGATGCATTAACACTTTAAATAGCGGCAATAAACTCCCCATTGCGAATCACACAATAGCAAAGACACCTTATCAGTAATGAGCACGTCATCACTGTGGGGACGTTAATTCTTGTAAAAATATATCATTGGAGGCAGACACGCGTGTAACATGCCGCGGGTGAGGGTTGTTTCGCTCAGTCTACTCCGCGTCTGTCAATATTCGCGGGAAGCGGCGTTGTCATGGCGACGAGGGAGAGCTTCCTACATGACGGTCGCTGCCCCCTGCACAATGCGTCGCAGAGGGTCGGAGGGCGAGAAGCGAAAGAGGTCTGTTGTCTGGGATTTATGCAAGGGCGTCCCCCGTGACGCGCTGCAAAGAGCCCGAGGGAAGAGGTCTTTAATGACGTCTAAAATATTCACAGAAGGATGATGTCATGCTGCTATGGAGCGAGTAAAATTATACTAATAATAAATACCATAGCTGTCTCAATGGGTCCATAAATCTTGGTTATAAAAATCAATAAAAAATATGTCTCAGGTCGACAAAACATTCAAGCAGATTAGGTAAGAATTAGGTTTTCCCCACGCTTTGGTCACGTAGCTTAGCCGTTCCAATTCCCTTTACCATTGCGTGACAATAATAACAGTAACATTCCCGTTAAACTTCGCTTAATTATATTCGAATGCTACATGCATGCATGCTGATGGAAAGAATTACGTTTGTACAACCTAATGTTGCTATGTAAAACAACAAAACCTAACAAATTAAAACTCTAGAGAAATCTGTATTTAACAGTCCAAAATACGAAGTTATACAATGCACTCTGGGCTTAAAACTTCATAATTACGGTCGTAAGGTCAGTAATATATTCGCCCACGAACCGTTACGAACCCATGTCACGACAACCTTTTAAATATTTCTACATCGTACACCGAAATAAAAACGCACGTTATGAATGGAAATTACGTTCAATTCAATGTGCCCTATAATTAATATTGGCATCAACAGTACCTACCCAAGAACGGTGTAATTGAGAGGTAAATGTGAAATTAATATCAGTTCACTGCTGCCAGCCTCCCACGCAGATGAAGACGCGTATGTGTCATAGTGATGCGTTCTCATCGTAACACGAGATACGGTTCTTGCAACAATGGTCGCGCTTGACCGCATCACAGGCATCCACTCGTCGGTGAAGAACGTAAAAACTCTGTCAGAAATAGATTTGTATAAATTACAAGTAAAAAATAAAGCTGAATCTAATAAGTAACAGTATTTACAAAAGTGGTTCGGTCAGATTCGATCCGCTGGTCAATAAACTATGGAAATAAATTAATATTTAATTTGCACTCTTTTTGAAACCACGTGTCCGTTGCAGTATTAATGAATAAATAATAATTTACCGCAAACTAACATAAGGTACACTATTTTAAAATTGAAATTAAATTTTCGATTCATTAATTTATCTGCAAACCGCGCAGCCGGACTATCGGAATTGCGGCCTGAAAACGGAAATGTGAAATGCAACTATGTACTTCGGAATATCGATGATGGCAAAAAGCATTATATTGTTTTGCGCCTTTTAAGTCGTATTGATTTCACACTTGTCGAGGCCAGATTTTATTCTATATAAATATAGCTAGCTAATAGAATATTTCGATAAAGTAATAAAATTAACCTTCGGCATTTTGTCTATTTGTTACGTCAACCGGAATCATTCTACTAACAGTTTGACAACCCATAGCCTAAAGCTATTCACAACTTTTACGTAAGTAAAAACGAGCGTATACGTGGGATGTATCGGCTATTCTTGGTTGTACTTCGAAGTGAACACAGAAATTAAACAAGATGACCACAATTTCATTATTTAGATTTATATCCCTATAGGAAGGTAGGACTGACATGACGAGAAATCGATTACTAATTTCGCATTTTACGCTTTCATAAAAGTAGAATAATGTTTTATATTATAATTTTAATTATGTAGTTTATACGAGCATAACAGTTACAATCAATATTATCTGACGGATCTGGTACAGGTGTGTAATTAAATTATGAAAGACCAACTTCGTAACATGGTTATATAACGTCAGTGCATTTTTAAAGTTCTTTATGGCGCCAGTAGTGTAAACAAATGACTTGATTATTTTTTGACAAAGCTTACGTGTTGCTTTTATACTTTTTTTGAAGATCCTTTGAAGAACAAAGTACTATAGCTTGTTTCAGCATCTTCAGATTAAGGCCTGAGAACTTATCAGGTAGATAATCGTTTGTTCCATTTAGGTACTTTGAAACGTACGTTTTACCTATCTTAACGTTAACTTACATTTCCACACTGCAAACTTTACACTGTTTTCCGTATGTGTTCTATATTAAAATAATATCATCCATCACCTATCACCAAAATGGCATCTTGTAAAATAAGACGGAATAAAAACAAGTGTGAAAGAAACACGATATCCAACCTAGTGTCACGAAGTCACGTTGCATTGATCAACAGCGAATTCTTAGGTTTCGATTACCGCGCATTGAGCTTTGAAATAGATCAGTAGGATTATAAAAATTGGAAACCTTTCCTGTGACCATACGTTTACAATTATCCTTCATATTTTAAATCTTTCTGTTTATAAACTTGCTTTTTCGTTCTTTATTTTATTCTTTTAGGGGTAAAATTTGCAAAAATCCTAATACACGTGTTTTGTAGTTTTGAAACGAAAGCTCAATTATACATTTATTTTACTTAAACAATGAATTTTAAATTTAATGTTTGAATTTCTTTAATCTGTAAAAACCTCATTCAGGCAACCTACCTTTTCTTCTGGATTCGTAAGCAATATAGTTGGAAATGAGGTCAAAAAATTCTTAGAGACGCCAACTTTGAACGATCCTCGTATACCTTAAATATTACATAATAAGAATTTGTTCTTAAGCGCAACATACGTATGTCACCGACCAGCGCAGATAATACGTTATGCGTAGCATAAAAATTCTTTATAAAACTACAGTTTACGAAATCGCTGGCACGGGAAACAGTCGGTTTCGACGTCCAACGAAGAAATAAACCTTGTCGCACGCCTTATCGTGATTGAAAGTGTGAAAGTAAAAATATATCAACAGCCAGCACGACCACCAGTCTACCACGAGTTGGTTGTTTTCACGACAACTTTTATAAACACGTTTTTGTTTGCCTACGCATCTACGTAACATCGTAATCATAAGAAATTCTAGTAAATTATGCGTTGATCTTTGTTTTTCCTCTGGTTCGAATTTAACTGCTAATATGCCTGCAAAAATTTAATACCATATCGACATTAATTGAATGCGAGCACATAATTTACATACAATATAGATTAAATAATAAAGAAGAATAGAGAATTTCAATGGCATTTTTATTTAAAAATACATCTACTTAGTTCAATTTTATTTACATAATATCGAAATTATATAAAATTATCGAAGATTTTTATTTAATTAACAAGCGATTTTATTTTCTTTTTTTCATCATTATTATTAATAAAGCATTGTTATTTTTTTTATTGGACCGATTTGGTCCTTTGCTACGGTTTTAAATCTACTATTTAATTACTATCTTGACAAAACCTAACGCAAACACAGTCTTATACTAAATAATAGCTGATTATCACAATTTATTGCACGGCTATGGATGACATCCATCAGATTGAGGCTAAATGTCCAGCTGACACGTAAAATCACAATTAGAAACGGGTTGGTGTTGTCACATTAACGTAGCTTGGCCGGCTGGCCGCCGACCCCGGTCCAGTTCTGTTGATAAGCTGTGACCGTGGGAGGATACTCCATGACCTCACTATTCCTCTAATTGAATGATAGGCCTGTATTTCTCAGTTGTCATTATCATTAATGTGGCTGAAATGATACTTTTCTTGCACGTTCTATTTGCTTAATGGCGTTCTATTTACGCTCGAGTAACCGACTCTTAACAATGCGACGAGGACCAATCAACGCTCACCAGCTACGTTCAGCCGTTGCATTTTTTAGACTGGAGTTTCAGACGTTCAATATTTTTATTTTCGACAAGCTATTTATATCAATACGTAATGAACTCTACGCGACCAATGACCTAACATGTAATTACACCTTAAGGCGATTACGCTTAGTATTGGGCACAACATGTAATGGAAAAATTGTACCCACAGGCAAACACATAAGAGATACTATTAGTTAGTTGGATTAAACCACTGAAATAGGCATTCCAAACAACCCTACTACGAATCCAGGAAAATGAATTAAGTTGTTTTTCTAATGGATACTTCCAGAATGAATTTAAAAACCTTAGTCAGCCAGTATTTCACACTGAAAGAGATGAAAGGCAGAAGTGAAATGTATACCTTATCACATGAGTAGGTTTTAGATATACCCGTAGCGATAGCGTATTTACAAAAACAACAGACAGGAATAGACTGTATGTAATTTTGACCTTTAACAAAAGACGAACTTTCTGGAAGCTAAAAATGCCTACGCAACGATAACACATAGGATAATATTCCTTAAACTAGCTTATGCCCGTGACTTCGTCCGCGTGAAAGACGGTTATCGGCGGTATTTTTCTTTTTGCGCTGAACTCATTTCTAAAATAGAAGCCTTAGTTACTATTTATAACGTTAGCTATCAGACTGTGAATGTCCCATCAAAATGGGTTCAACCATTTAGGAGATTAGCCTGAACAAAAAGACAGGCAGACCAAAAAATCTTTTTTTGTTCTTTTGTAATTTTATTTATATGTATAGATTGGTTTTGAAGAGTATTATGGCTACCAATGCTGTTATGACACATGTCTATAAATACACTAGCATAATATCCTAGTCGGCATTTAATTTGTACAAGTAAGCCTTAAAACACTTGCTCACAGGTATTTAAACTGAATGAGGATTAGAAAAGCCAATAATAATGGTTTGTTTACTCAGCTTGACATAGTATTACCAGGAACTGCCGTTTGCGCAACACGACTGTGTTCGTAAGTGATGCAAGTAAGGTGTGGACACAGATGAACTGTCCTTTTGGCGTGCCCAAACATGAGACATAACCAAGCCCCGTACTATCTTTAAGCAAACTACAACACCAACAATATAATTATGATTTTGCAAGCTTGTTTCCGTAAAGGGAAACAAAATTTAAGTCATTTGGACACGAGGAGTCGAAATGAAGAAAGAATCTTTCAAATAACAAGGTTAACAACGTACATATTTCATAGTTCGTTACCAAGTAAAAAATATTTCTAGATGACATTATGACAATTTTTCTAAATTAAATAGTTCTGTTTGTTTTGCTGCATTGAGACCTTCATAATTGGACTGGCAACTTCATCAGGGACGTTAAGGAGAATCAATTTCATTGGGATCCTGATAGCGTGATCAGCTAAGTCGAGTTAGCAGTGATTTATATCCAAAACTCCAGAGAGCCCCTTGAACCGTCTCCCTGGGGCGTATAGTAATTACCCCGCGATTCGAAAAGACCCCTACGCCAGAACATTCATTAGATTGTTACCACTCACCCTACGAAATTACTATGTTTCGAGGAAAAACTGCTACAAACTAATTATTTGATTATAGTTCTTTAGATACAGTACAACAATTAAAATCGAATAAAATTTTAAATGACACGCTTGAGAATTTGGAAGCTGCCGCAATATTAACAACTTTCTAACGCAAACAAAGCCGAGCAATTAGCAAAACGGTATAATCATTAGTTAATTGTGTCGTAAACTGTGTGAAAATACATCAAACACGAAAATACTTCAGTTTCTTTTATTTTATTTTTATTTTGCGGGAGGCGTGGTGTAGAAAGTCGGTGGTAAAATTTCACGAGATGAAGATGTCACTTTGGAGACTAAAACAATGGTCGCTGGTTGTTGTAAAGTGAACTGTGGTATGGAGGACTGTGTCTCATCGAGGCAGCGCGATGCCTACGTTAATGCGAGAGTTTACTTTCTACCGAATGTCATTCGCAGGCGCGGCACGTGCTCGGTCTCTATCCAAGTCAGTATTAAAATAACGGAGCTTCTCTCGTCACGCCGAGAATGTATTAGGTAGGTACTCGTCGCGAACAGGACGGAACAGCCATACTGTAGTCGTAGTCCATTAAGTTCATAAGCATTACCGATTGAATAAAATAATAATTAATATAATGACGATAGCGACCACATTAACATAAAGATGGCATAAACTCGAAATGGCATTGATCGTAATCATCGATTTCGTAATGATCTGATAGGCTGTATATGTTTATAAGCTGATTATAATCCAATGCTCATCATTGAATAAACATAATTATTAAACACGACTTATTAATCCGGTCAGGTCGAAATCCAGACCTTAGGTAGAGATCTAATCTGAGTAACATTAGATTGTCGGATAAACTTGCAACTTTTTCTCACGCTTAAAAGCTAATGACCGCCTAATTGTTTTACGGAACGGTTTATTACATTCGCAACTGAGTTTAGTGAAAGATCTTCTTTAAAAATAACCGGTTTTAAAAAAGGAAGGGAATCAATATTTTTTTTTAATTAACAGTTTGTGGTGAAACTTAAGAGTGCATATAGTGCATAATGCAGTTCAGCAGGTACGGAAAAGCCCAAAATTTAAAAAAGTTTAGTTTGTATTATCTAGACAAATATCGTAACATCCGGGCCTGTAACGCGTTTTAGTTCAATTCACGCTAGGAAAACCGTCAAAGACAGGTAGGTTCATTAAATTACATACCTACTTTACCTAAGTAGATAACATAAATGGAACATTGTACGAAGTTCGGTTAATTAACTACTTTTAAAAACACTGCAATAAAATTATAAATGTTGCAAATGTAGACCTAAATAGTTACAAAATCGCAACAATGTCGACTAACACTCTAAACTTAGCGTTGAACCTTTTATTTCGTCAAACAACAATGTAGTTAATTTTACTTTAGCTGAAAAGAAGAAATATGTTGAATTATTGTTTTTAGATTCTATTTCGAAATCAATTTGGACTGTACTATAGATATTCCTCTAAGCGGTGGGTAGGCACAAACCAACAAGCTATGAAGGGCACACAGAATGACATCACTCATCCACGAAATTCGTATAAATTATCCGACGTGACTGAATAGGTCGGTAATAGGCCGTAATTTGATTAAGGCATAGCTACTTTATTATTATGTTACCGTAAAACTGTAACGTCGTGAAATAAGTAACAAGAATCTAATTTCTGTGTGTTAGTTATTCTTCTCTAACGAGTGATGAAAATTAGATTCGACGCTATCCAATGTAAATAATTGAAAAATCGGAGCAGAACCAATTCAAATAGATTAGACCGACAATCAAGGTGACGGTCCTCACATCCGCATCCGCGTCCAGACGTTCAAATGATTGATGTGATAGGTATTTGGTGGATCTATTCTATTTACCAAAACTTAATTAAACAGAGTTTATTTTTTTTACTTAAACTGTATTATAATAATTCTCGGAAAAGTTATGCTTCTGCATAGCGAATAACAGAAAATAATGAAATTAGAAAATTTCTGTTTCCTTATCAGCATAATGTCGATAAGGGTTTTTAAGAATGTATATATACCATTACGCCTGTATTCCCCGAAGGGTTAGGCAGAGGTGTAACAATGTACACCCACAGTCCGCCGGGATATTTAGGTCCCATGTAATAAGGGGCGAGCCTATTGCCATTAACCGGGCACAAATCCTAACTCCGAGCTGCTACTGAGAATTTCATAGAAAAACCCAATAACACTTTTTGCTCGACCTGGGAATCGAACCCAAGACCTCTAGCGTAGCAGTCGCGCTTAGGACCACTAGGCTACCGAGGCAGTTTTTAGAACGTAACAAGTACAATGTGAGTCTTAATAAACACATGTATAGTTGTTATGTAAACAATAATAACATCAGAAGACCAGGTTACAACGAAACTTGTGGTTTTTAAGCAACACTGGTATTGCGGTAAGTAGGACTACACAATATACCGATAAAATATAAAACTAAATGTCTTGAAAAAATACGCGTGACTTCTTAGCACTTCGCTCGTAGCATCCTTCGCGTAAGGACAAAATACGCTAATGCATACAATTTGATACCATAATCTCAGCGAATTTTAGAGGAACTAATGTCAAGGAAATTTTACTTACGTTACTTTTTTTTTGATATTAACTATTTTAATAATAACACACTTTCTCTATCTGTAGTAGTTTTTCAGAAGGTACTTACTTTCCTACTATTTACAAATTGGATTGAAGCTTTGAAATTTCTAACTAATCCATGCGTTAGTAAATCGTTGATTCGCAGAGAAAACTTGTAATATTGCACACTAAATGTCCTACATCACTTAGAATATAAACATTGAACTAAAGTTATAATTTATTATAGACGAGTTTATCCCAATCTATGCAGTCAACATGTGTGTTATAATACAATAATAACTGTAAAATTCTACAAATAAATTTCCCGTTGTTTCCGTAGGGTCACAATTTGTATTTCAGAAACGGATCTTATTTGTTTTTTATAAAATGTACATATATCTATCCTATACGAGTATCACTCAGGAATAACGTAGTTTCCTATTAGCCGAAGAATTTTCAGAATCGGACCAGTAGCTCCGGAGTTTAGCACATTCATACAAACGAAGTCTTCAGCGTTGTAATCTATCTATACTAATATTATAAAGCTGGAGAGTTTGTTTGTTTGGTTGAACGCGCTAATCTCAGGAACTGCTAGTTCGAAATGGAAAATTCTTTTTGTGTTGGATAGTCCATTTATTAAGGAATTCTACAGATATCACACGGGAGAGAAGCAGTAACCAAATACACAACTTAAAGCGGGTGAACAAAACGACGCGAACGAAATCGCTGGCACAAGCTAGTAATATTATAAAGAAGAAATATTTTTTTGTTTGTTTGTTTCGAAACTACTGGACCGATTTTAACCATTCATTATTTAGTAATGTCTACTTTATTCCTGAGTAACACAGGAGACCACATAACATAACTTTACGACTCATGGGAGCGGAGCAATAATTAAGGATATAACACGGGTTACATAAGCCACGCGAGCAAAGCCGCGGGCAGTAGCTAGTGTATATTATAATATCGTTAAAGGTGCATGTTGGTATGTATAAAACATCAGGCTAGGCATAAGAATCAATTGGATTGGAAGCCAATTACTGCAGAACAAAAGGGAACTATTGGCTTAGATTTTACATGAGTAATTAATTTGACTACAATAACAACTCTTCCAGCTGCAGGTGTCAACGGTTTTTATGTTGCTTACGCAAATAAATTAAGGTTGGTAAATACATATTCAAAAATGTACTAACAGTACCAACTATAGTGTCTACAGTATCTCGTACTCGGGGTAGTTGTAGTTCTGAGTTAAAAGCGATTTAAATGTTTAATAGAAAGTTAGCTAGTAAGTAATACAATTTTATTTGCAAGTAGTAGGTAACTTATATGGTATAACAGATGCACTCGGCAAGTCGTAATGCAGGCGAAATTTTAGAATTTTGCCCGTTTCAGTCATGCCTTCATAGAAATAAAATGTTTAATACCTATTTACTTTGTATTCTGAGAAAAGCTACATACAAAAATTGTTTCTGAAATTGGTATATTAGTCGCCACGAGTCGTGAGCACAATTGTCAAGTATTTTTTTTGGTTTTTGGGTTCCATCGGGGTTTTTTGGGGCGCCGACGCTGCACGCGATCGTTCCAACTGACGGACCAATCGCGTGCAGCGTCGGCGGCCCAAAATAACCGGAAAGGAACCTGAAAACCCGAAAATTATCTTGTCATTTGTGCTCACGACTCGTGGCGACTACTATACCTATACATAATCAATTTCTTACTTATATTATACAGTTAAAAAATTGTTTGTTTGTTTTTGTTTCGCGATAATTTCAGAGACTATAGGTCCGGATCTAAACTCTTTCGCTACTAGGAGGCTATGTTATCCCTGAGTACTATGAAAAATAAGACGTCCTTCTAAAAAAAAATTGGTTTGGTAAAATCACGCGGCCGGAGTGGCGAGCAAAAGCTAGTAAGTTACTTTGACTACTAAAAACGTTTTTACATAATTAGTAGCTATTAGTACATCGAGGTAATGTGCACATAAACGTTAGTAAAAATAATTGTGAATGGTATTTTATTAGCATATCACTGAATAATCTAAATAATTCAGTATTGTAATGATGTAAGAAAATATGCAATAATGATCCACTTCGCTTCACATACATGCCTGCCTATCACTAGATGCCCACTGGTCCGTGTAATGCATTATTTGTTCGAATTAACTGGATTTTTGGTGAAATATATTCAATGTAATGAATAGAACCAGTACTCCAAGTCTCAATGAACGATTATGTATGGTACATCAATATTTATAAATGCTTTAACACTTTATGGGAACTTAAGACTACGAGATTAATCGAAGCTTCCACGAGAGAGCGTCACTGAAAGTTATAACCTGAGGCCATGACGTGTCCATCTAGTCTAGAACGAACTTTTTAATCTAGGCTATACAAGTGTCATTAGAATAACCCATAATATTTTTACCGTTATTTAAATTCGAATTTGTGTAGTTTGTCTAAGCTAGTTATCCCATTTTTTACTGGACGTCGCGCTAATAATTCTCACGGATACCACAGTCCCTTAATTGAGACTAGAAAGTGAGTCAATTGGTCCCAGCCTGATGGACCGAAACTCGATAGAAACCGCAGAGCGGCGTATAGTTTTCACTGTAAGTGGGCCATACGCGAACGACCTGCTACTCTCTTGGCGATAAGGTCCGTCATTGTATTAATTACACTAGCGATTAAACATTATTATATTAGTACGCACTGAGAGTAGTAAATACTAACTTGTCAGCTGCGTAGAGGAGACGTTAACCTTTAGTAACGATAGATCATCAATCATTGCGGAACTAATGTACCGATGAGTACGTATGTACAAACATGTTCAGGCTAATATTAGAATTTTATCTGCTTTCCAATACGAACCAGTCAGGGTCTACTTCCTACTACAAAGCTGGCTTCAAGAAAAGAAAGGTACCAAACAGCACTGTTTTGATCTACCATCAAAAACTTTTTTTGAGTGATGTTGTAAAAAGCCTTGTTTGAACACTTAGCATGGCAAAGTAACCTTTCTACTTGGTTGAGCATTTCTTTTCTAGTTGTTTGCATAACTGTATTGTTAATACGAATGACAAGAAAAGATACTCCCAAGCTTCTAAGCGTCCAGTCAGACTCATATCAATTAAGATAATTTCAGCACTTACTCAATCCCTCCAGATATTCAGAATGACTAAGCAGTGTGCACGTGTTTCAATTTAGGTCTTAAACAATTAGGTGCTTACTTTAGGTTCGCGTCAAATCAATAATATATAATTGCTGGATGACGGCGACATGACTGTGGGACGCCTAACACCCACTGTTGTGCAATAGTACGACAATTAAACACAATCACAACATCTCGGCCACAAATCAAAATCAATTCACGCAATAGTTCCCGTTTATTAGTCATAGGAGTAACGTTTTCATTGACCAAATCCAGTAGTACCTCTAACTACTATCTTATTTTTGCTACAGTAATAGTAATAAAAAAAATATATATAAATTATATATATTATTATCACCAATCTACGAAAATATTGAATTCTTTTACTTTTTCAAGTTACAAGGTAGGTTTCAAGGTAGTTAGTTAGTTTTTATTTTCTAAATAGAAATGATAGATAAAAGTAGTTTAATCGAAAAAATGATAACCAAACGAATCTCCAATCACTAAAGCTTAGATTGGGTATTAATTTGACTCGCTTGACGAGTCTAATTTAACAATCTAAGCGCTAAATACGGCAGGTGTAGTTGGCAAAGCACGCGACCTCATACATGATACATGTCACTGATTCAGCACTTACGTAAAGTGCCCCAAATAACTTGCGAATAATTTCACGGTAAAAATAGCAAGCGTAACTGAACGTAAAAACATTGAAGTAGTAGGTGGTGAGTTGGTACTTACCACATCGGTCTAGCCAGCCCTCAGCGCGGCAAGGGTACGAGATGACCACCAGCTGGTCACCACTCCTCATCTTGATCACAATCACTTCTCAACAACAAACACTTGTAAAAGTCCCGCGGACGAAACATACATTGCATTACATTGCACTATACACTAAGTCTGATCAAGCGCTTCAAGCACTGGACTCCTCGACTACACAACACTTTCACCAGCTACCGATAAAAAGAGAACTATGTTAATCATTGTTGGAAATAGCAGCGGTAAAATAAGATAAAAATTTAAATGCTCTATCTTCAGCCCCTTCAGCAATGCACATAGGTACGGAATCTATTTGTTCACTGCGTATTGCGGTTTTTATTTTTAGTTCACTTGAAAAATCTCTCATGTTTTTCTGAAACGATTTTCTGAGACTATTTCACAAAAGTTATTGTGATTCCAAGTAAGTAATGCATTTGGCTTTGCAAAACATTTTCACCTTTAATTAAAAAGAAAACTATTTTACTATAAAAAAAAAAGTTTAGAATAGATAGGCAGTTACCTAATAAGTTACAAATTTATACATATTTTTTAAGTAAATACTAATGACCTACTCACTCTAAGTGATGAAAACACAAAAAATAAATACTATTGTTTATTTTTTATTTGACAACAGTATCTCCTGTTACAATATTTAATTATTAAAGTTGAGGGTAGAATACATTTTGTTTTTCCACATGCTTTTACGGTAAGTATCAAAAATGGTTGTAATTTTAAATATCACTTTGAAATAAAAATAAAACATATTTATTAAAAATTCTGTGATATTTACCTTAACTGTGTAACCGATTTTGTATCCTAAGTAAGTTATGGATTTTAAAATTCACGCGCACGTGATAATTACACTAAATCGCTAACCATCAACACACCCACATCCGATACCAGCGCACAAAAAACTGAATTGACGTTCCATAAATATTCCATTCTGTTTTCTGTTCTGGTGCGAGAATGAAAAAGCAATATGTCATCTCTTTCACTTCTTTATTGACCCGCCTCCTTATCATTCATGTTATCAAAATGCGCGCGCATCTAGCGAGTATACCTCTATAAACTCAATCTATTGAGTGATTATGAAATTATTGGAATGATAATGTCGACGTTATACTATAGCCAAGATTTTTTTTAAATATTACAAATTCACCATAAAAAACCACTTTAACCATTAAAAATCTATAAAAAACCTTTTGAAAAAATGAAATCTATATACCGCCATAGACAACGACACGATGGCTATCAATGGTCGTTTTAGGTCTAGTGTTTACAGCACCGCGTGCGCTATTTAGTAAACTGCCCACGACTGGTAAATCTGGGAAAATCTTATAATCTCGCTGTATTATTTCCATATTAAAACATAAAATGTACAAAATTACAAATTTATAGCAATCATTTACTACGTGTTACAGGGCGGTTCTTCGACTTTTCCGATAGCTCCTGACAGTCCCTGACGAGTCGATAGGGTCTCTCAGGAGCTCAAATGCAGAATCCGCCAGTGTTGAGTTCTCCATTTGAGTTAGATTTCAGTATACCCAGATATGCTTTTTAATGTTCCTTATGGTTCCATTAAACAGGTTATGTATACCTCTATGTTCCGCTCCATTTCCATTTGACAATTGACATGACGTTGCCCACTCTATAATTTTCTTAGTCTACGGTTCAAAATGGCTCTCAAAGCACTTGTCGGACAAAGTGAGTTAAAAAATATTATTTTTCTCATTATTAAATCACTTAAAACACTTTATTACCGTATGATTTTTAAAGATAAATTTAAATATATATTTTATTATATTTTTTTGTACTCATTGTGTAATGTTTAATATGATTAAAATTCATTGTATCAACAGTTATCAACTTATCGATGACTAATAGTTTCATGTGTTTTTGTTGAATTATTTTGGTATTTTTATCTAAAATTGCCTGTGGATGTACTTATCAAACCACTTTTTGGGTGTGCTCTAAATTTTTAGAGTTAGCGGCAACACTGTAAACAATGGTTTCCTTTAGCTCCGTTAAAATTAGATAAAGGTGAAAGAAAATGTGTTTTACATATCGTTACAACGCTTAGATACATTGTTAAACTTACAACAGTATTGCGTTATGTGTACTAAAGGTACATGAAGAGGCAGAAAAGCTTTGCACATATTATTGATTTTCTTGTGTCACTTGAACTGGGGGGTGGGGTGCTACATACGTCACGATGGTACTTCGAATAGGCGAATTTTCTTTCTCAATGTATTGTGTTCAGACACTTGATATTCTGGTGCAATATAATTTTAGTTTTTATTTCTACACACAAGAGCACTATGCCTTTTTGTCCAAATTAAATATTATGTATGTAAAAGATTCTAACAACAAACAATACAATTGTATAATAGTATCCTGGTTTTTAATATTATGACAAAAATAAACTAGGCCAGGCTGACATCACAGATCTACAACAACAATCAACAGAGGCATCATAATCAACATTTTAAATAGAACTATATTATATAAAATTTTATTAGATTTTAAAATCAAAGTTATCAAATGAAACTTACCAATATTTATTGTTATAATTTTTTTTTTATAAAGCTTGCTACCATTGTGCCATGCTCTCTTTACAGAGATTATGAATGAGGTGATCCGGTATCGGTCAAAAGGAAAGGATAAAATAGAATGGCGAGTCTTAGTAGTCGATCAACTGTCCATGCGCATGGTGTCTGCTTGCTGCAAAATGCACGACATCTCTGCCGAGGGCATTACTTGTATGTATTTCCAATAAAAATATAATGTACTTTAATTGTAATTTAAACTTACAATTAGGTCATTATTTACCTATGCTTAAGCCTTATAAAATGATATTTCCTATATCTAAGAATATAATTACGTAATTTATACAAAGTATCAAACATCATGGGTAGGTAGTAAGGGTCAGATCACACCGAGACGCGACGCGAAAGGACGCTGCGCGCACATCGACTCAAGATATAACTCTATTTACTACACGAAAAAATGCACATTTCATTGTGAGAATTCAGTGCTGAATGGTGCTGGGTCGTGTGATTTCTCACAATGAAATTAGTTTCTTTTCGTGTCGTAAATAAGGTTATATTTTGAGTCGATGTGCGCACAGAGTCCTTTCACATAATGTCTCGGTGTGATCTGACCCTTACTCCCTACCCATGATGTTTGATACTTTTGGCCAATACGGTTTTTTTATTGCCATCTACTGGCTCTGTCTCTGAAATAATGGTTGTTATTGATTTTAAATAAAAAGAAAAGAAATATAATGGGAAAACTTTTATAATACTTCAGTGGTTGAGGACATTCACAAGAAGAGGGAACCGCTGTGCACTATGGACGGTATCTACCTCATCACACCATCTGAGAAGTCTGTGCATGCCCTCATCAATGACTTCTCTGTAGGGAACCGCATCATGTACCGGGCTGCCCACGTGTTCTTTACTGAAGGTAGGAGTTTTACAACTAAATACATCTTTTTGGCACTTTATTCCTTTTATGTTGAATGTATAAAGTAACTGTACACCTGATATGGAAAAATCATCGTTCATTTTATTTGGGTAGTTCTCTGAGTCGTCTTCTTTTTTCTAAATCTTTTATGCTTATACATATTTTGGTTTGCAATTCATTTTTATTTTTACAGCTTGTCCTGATGCACGATTTGACGAATTGTCGCGTAGTCCTGTAGCTAAATATATCAAAACATTAAAGGAAATCAACATTGCTTTTATTCCATATGAACAGCAGGTTTGTCAAATTTTATTGTTTCTTCAAAAGGAAGAACTCATCCGGCTGAAGTAGAACTTGTCAACTGAGTTAAAAAAATTAAAACCAAACAATGACTTAAACATGGCTACATGTTCGAAATTCTACTTTAGTTTAGCCTTAAAACAGATGTAGTTCAGCCTTAAAACTAATATCTAACACTTGTTACACGCTGCCACTAATTAGTATGCCCTGAGGAACTGTTCAATGAACTCTGCAAGTCATCTGCAGCAAGAAAAATTAAAACTCTGAAGGAAATCAACATTGCTTTCTTGCCTTATGAAAGTCAGGTCAGTAATAATACCTTGTTTATTAAAACCCTCAATAGTAGGGTCAATGGAGAGATCAATGTGCCAGATATACCTATGTATGAGTGTTAAATAGCAATAAATAATTATTATTTTGCTTTACATTGTCAGGTATTTTCCCTGGACTCACCCGAGACGTTCCAGTGCATGTACAACCCTGCGCTAGCGCAAACTCGCAACGCTAATATGGAGCGCATTGCCGAACAAATTGCCACCCTCTGTGCTACTCTTGGAGAGTACCCTTCTGTGCGATACCGCAGGTGAAACATTAATACAGATTTATTCATAAAGTCTTGATAACAAGACTTTAATGGCCTCATTCGGAGTCTATATTAGTGAGGTTATCACGCATCAACCTTGCATGTTGTCCCACATAAGAAGTAATGTACTTAATGGGATTTTGGAGGAAGTATAAACAAATTATTTTTATTTTACAGTGACTGGGAACGCAATGTGGAACTCGCCCAGCTGATCCAGCAAAAGCTTGATGCTTACAAGGTAATAAATAAAATAAATTTATTATCAACTCTGTCCCAATCTTTTATAATCTAGTAACAGTCAAAAGTATTAAGAAGAATGATTGATGACTCACACTGCTGCAATATCAGATATAGTTGTTGCATCATCAGAGCGAGTCATCCACCTTGTGTCATTGACATAAGATTTTAATTGCAATGATTCATTAGTGCTCGTGAAATGCTACAACTAAACCATGCAGTAGCAAAAGTCACAAACTCAAACTATACTACTATTTATGTTTTGTCTCCAGGCTGATGAGCCAACTATGGGCGAGGGCCCCGAGAAGGCTCGCTCCCAGCTACTGGTAATAGACCGCGGCTTCGACTGCGTGTCTCCGCTACTGCACGAGCTGACCCTACAAGCCATGGCGTACGATCTTTTGCCTATCGAGAATGACGTCTACAAGTGAGTTTAGTTTATTTATTCATATTATTTATTTGGATAGCATACACAAGTGTGGTATTTTTTACTCGCGTGATGTTACTAATCAATCTGGCTTTCATTTACAAAAGCATTTTACCAATCCGATTGATAGTTTCAAAAATTAGCGTGTTTATGCGTTTAAACATAGAAACTAACAAAAAATCTTATCTCTAATTTATTATGGTAATCTAGATTGTACTTGTGATAACAAACAACATTTCCAAACAAACGATTTCTTTAACTGACATTTGATATTGCAAAGATGTTTTGAATTTGCATGTATGTCAGTCCTAAAGCTGGTTTGAATGACTTTTTTACATACTCATTCTTTGTTTTAGATACGACTCCTCAGGGAACATGAAGGAAGTGTTATTAGATGAGAACGACGAGTTGTGGGTGGAGCTGCGACATCAGCACATTGCTGTCGTGTCCACTTCGGTCACTAAGAACCTGAAAAAGTTCACTGACTCAAAACGAATGGGCGGTGGTATGTCAATCAATCCTATAATATGAACAATGTATTTTTATTACTTTTTGTTCACAATGAAAACGCATTCGTATTCGTTATGACGACTACAAGAATACATTTCTTTGATCGCGCTGCAGTTTTGTGGCATACAATCAGTTTCGTTTACAGTACGAACTAACGAAATTTTACTTATTTTTCTATGGTACAGTTTCCCATGCTAATAATAAAAAGCAACGATAGAATGACCCTAACCATTATTTTATTACAAATATATCTCATCAGGCCACATTGATGTAGGTACAAATTTTCAGTATTTAATTTTTTTTTCACCAGGTGACAAACAATCCATGCGGGACCTCTCCCAAATGATCAAGAAGATGCCCCAGTATCAGAAGGAGTTGTCCAAGTACGCGACACATCTGCGTCTGGCTGAAGACTGCATGAAGTCTTACCAAGGTTACGTCGACAAACTGTGCAAGGTTGAACAGGTGAGTTGCCGCTTCGAAAAACTTAGAATTTTTTTTATCATTGAACTTGTTAAACAAAGATTTGTATAGTATTCGGGCATTAATATAACAAACAACTTTCACTCAAATATATTTTTATAGAAACAAAGCTCTACAAAACCTTCCGATTCTTAAAACTTAATGTACCATCATAACCATCGCGATATATCTGACTAAGACATATCAGGACGGCATTAATTAGCGCCGAAGGCCGTTTTTGTAACTTAACAAAATATTCATGTTTGCAGTAACTTGCATATATTGTTATAGGCCAAGGGTAATTCAACAAATAAAATAAAAATTAACTTTATATAAGACATTTTAACATTTTAACTTTGTAACAACAGGACCTGGCTATGGGCACCGATGCAGAGGGCGAAAAGATCAAAGACCACATGAGGAGTATTGTACCTGTGCTTCTTGACCAGGTATGAATGGCAGGATAATTACAATTTAATTTTATAATAAAATTTTCTAAATATGATGTCTGATTTCGGCAATTTAGCCGTACCTGTAACTTAAAAAAATCGACAGCAATTATCACCAGGAAAAAACAGCCTTTTGCGAAAGGAAAATGGTCATTGAATTTTGCAAAAGCATACAGTCGAATTGAGAAATTTGTTTGAGAATATTACAATTATCACCACTTTTTTATACCTATTACTGTATTGGAATGATTAATTTATCACGTTTTCATATGCTTGCAGGCAGTAATAAACTTCAACAAGATGCGGATCATCGCGCTGTACATCATGTCTAAGAATGGCATCTCGGAGGAGAACCTGAACAAGCTGGTGACGCACGCGCAGCTCGAGCCCTCCGACAAGCAGACGCTACTCAACCTCGTCAACCTGGGACTCAATGTCGTTGTTGATGTATATTTATTATATATAGATATATTTATGTATTTTTTGCATGTAGCATGGTTTTTGGTTCTGTTTATTTGGTTTTATAATGTCTAAGTCTCTTGTGATTGGGCTTTTACCTAATTCTTTTGATAAACCCAAGCTACACAATGTCTCCAAATTATGTAAAAAAAAGAGCATTGAAAGACCAAAACAAACGCCACCATTTTGATGCGATAATCACAAATCATAACTTTGATACACATAAAGCGGTTGTTTAAATATAATCGAATAAATTGTTTTTATCCGCGATGTATTTGAGTCACGTGTATCTTGGGCTATTCTTTATCTTTGTCTAATTCCCGTTATTTGTTGGAGTTTAAATTTTAACCCGTTTTTTTATGACGACAGAATACATATTATATATAAAGTGTTATATAGCTGCTTCAGTAATGAAGACTAGTTAAGTTTTTCGTATTTAAATATTTTCAATTAATGTGACTGTACAATATTCGTCTACAGGGGAACAGAAAGAAACAGTACCAAGTACCAAGGAAGGAAAGGATCACGGAGCAAACATACCAAATGTCAAGATGGACACCCGTCATCAAAGTAAGTGGCACTAACTATACCCAATATATGAAAACAAAAGCGTAGCTCGAAGTTCCAAGCACCTCTTATTTTAATATTTATTTGTTTACAATGACACAATTTTACATAGGTAATACGTAGTTTTTTTTTGTTATAGGATATTATGGAAGACGCCATTGAAGACAAATTGGACCAACGTCATTTCCCATTCTTGGCTGGACGCGCTCAGACCTCTGGATACCAAGCACCAACTAGGTAAATACCGTTCAGCGCCACAAAACGTTTTTATTTTTGTAAAGACGCAAAATTATGTGCAGAACCATATTTTTTGCTAACAATACGTCTTATTAAATTAATTGTGTATTTCAGTGTGCGCTATGGACACTGGCACAAGGATAAAGCACAGCAGACTATCAAGAACGTACCGCGTCTGATCGTCTTCGTTGTGGGAGGTAAAAAATTGAATCTATATATTTTTTTACCGTTATACTTTTACGCAACGTATTGCAGTAAAGTAATACCAAAAAAAATATTGTATGTTTGGCTTCGCCTTGCCTTGGAATAGAGTATTTTAAAATGGACTCGATGCTGTGTGGCATACAGCATGTTTGATGTTTTTTTTTCTGTTTCAGGCGTCTGTTTCTCTGAAATTCGCTGCGCATATGAGGTTACCGCTGCGCTTAAGAACTGGGAGGTGATCATCGGCTCCTCCCATATACTGACTCCAGACAACTTTCTGTCAGATCTGAGCTCTCTAACCGCATAAACACGAACGTTTCAGGAATCGGCTATCGACATGCATTGAAATTGTCAAGTTAATATCGCCTAAACTTGTTTTTAGTTGTCGAAGAAAAAATTTGCAAATGCTTATGGCCCAGTTTTATATTCATTACATAAACTTAAGCATAGCGTTGCCGTACTTCGACCATTTATTGTGATACAAGTATATTGTTACTAATGGCTAAACTTAATTTATTATTAGGGCCACTTTAATTTTATTTACCACTTTTACAAGTTTGAATTACGTTCATTGGACGATGAAGTTATTTTGGAATATAAATTGTGTGTACCTACTAAAATGACTTAGTATTTTAAATACATTTTAAGATCAAAATAAGTGCAAATATGCTTTATAATTGTGTTTTATCTTTTTATTACGTTTTGTTGTACAACAGAATAAATTAAATGTTTATATTGTTGAAGATTATTAAAAAAAAAAAAAACAAATTAATATCAGAATTATTAGTTTTTAAGAGTTTCAATTGTATTATTTTGTTGTTAATAGGAATGTTAAACATTAGGTACATGGCATGGGTTTGCGTACTATTAATATAGACTGATTCAGACAACATGCTATTGTTAAATTATGGTACATTTAAAATTTCTATTGAGGTGGTAACAATTTGAGGGAAGTGTAGACATAGTTTAAAAACTAAATTGTCTTCAAAATTATGGTAAGGTACAATGTCTTTTATCATATTGTGTGTGTTACTAGATATAAAAATTTGCTTCCGAAAACCGTCGTGCAGTTAATTTAATGCCAAATGCTAGAATCTTAACGAGTATTAACCGTAGATATAATTTGTTGACAGGATTCGATTGCTCTTATATCTTGCACCTTCGATTGTACCTGTTCAACGCACTACTGTCGATGTCGCATAATCGACGCACTTCAGGTAGTTCACAACACTAAAGATTTACTCGTCATCTTATATATTGCATCTATGATATTATTCTGAGCGTGTTTTATAATATTTATCTAATATTGACAGATGCGTTTACATTGATACATTCCAAACTATCTCGATGTAGTTGTTAGACAGTCTTACATGTTACTCTTGAAATGTTGATTTAGGGTTTACCTCTTGTAACTTTTTCTGAACTAAGTAAAGTACGTTTAACGTATTTGTGATTTACAATGTATTCATAAGATAACGTGTAGTATTGGTCTAGATAGGGGATTACAAGTACATTTAACAATGTAATATCTATTGATAAATCAATACACTTCACTGTTCATCCAATACAAGTCCCCGATTGCATCTGGCCACTATAGCCTTAACTGTTATTAAATCTATCAATTTGAATTAATTGTGTGTTACTAATTGTGCAATTATGTAGGGAATATTCATATTAATAGCCAGTCTAAACATAAATTTAAATATCAGTATTTAATTGTTAACAATTTCATTAAATTATTTAATCATCAATAATAATGTTGTTTGATTTTGAACCTTGGTCAAGAACTACGAGGGAACATCTCACTTCTGAGTGAAGTGTACAAAACGTAAGGGCTTTCGCCCAAGTCCGACTTATTGTAAGACCGATTATCGGACCGTTCGAGAGATACAGTTCCGTGGGACATCTGCGTTGGTACATTAGAATTCGTACGTTCCATTCTCCGACAAAAAATCGGTCATCGATTGTCTGACGTGGACGGGCAGCCTAATTGTAAGAGACATAATAAGTGTTATTATTAACCGATTCCTAGAAAGCAGGAGGTTCTCAATTGGCCTTTTTTTTTTTTTTGGTGGGTGGGAAATCATCAAATAACTTCTCCCGCCCTGGGCGGGGAGGGAGGGAGTGTCAGACTTTTACTGACTAAAACCCACCCATGTTCCTTCTTGTGCCCTTTGCGTTCCGGGGGCGCGGTATCTCTTGCGAACAACCCGCAGCCCCGGCAGGCATCGGCCCTCAGTGGCCCCTTCCTTTTGCTGACATCTCTTTGAGGCGCGCGTGGAACACGAACGCGCCGTCGACACGGCCTGTCGTTATGCAACGTAAGGACGGTGAGCTACCCATTGCTCACCGTCCACAGGCCAGTATCTACGGTGGCCGGGAGTCGTCTCGCGGCTCCCGACGTCCTCAATTGGCCTTAATGTCTTCTATTTGTATGTTTGTTACCTAATATATCAGTAAAATTTATCAACTGAAATAAATGATTCTTTTTTTTGTTTGAAAGGATATACCTTCAATAATGAAACTCAACACAAAATGATCATACGATGCCATAGTATTCTGTGAATATCTGATATAGACCTTACCTTCGGAAATATCCAATAGAACTCTTTAATAACAAATAATACTCATTTTGATTTGATTTTCGTACTGACGATTAAAGAAAATTGGCGCCTAGATTAAGTTTGCCAGAAATGTAAGTAACCATTATGAGACTGCACTTTAGCTCAGCCTTTCCACACATTCAAACATGGATGTAATGTGACGGTAACGCATTTACTAGCGTCTCATGTGCTTGTACCCTACCCTCAAACCGGAACACAGCAATGTTGTTTTGCTGCACAAATGACTTGAGTACCTATGGCGATAGTAGGTACTTTTTCAGACGAGCTCCTACTACTACTACTACGTACCTAGTAGAGCTCTTTGTAAAGGAGCTCACATTTATTGTAAATATACAATATTCAACATTTAAAGCGAAAGGTCACTCACCCATTCATCACGAAATATCGGAAACCGCTTGACGTATAAAGATGAAAATTGGCAGGGAAGAACTTTTAAGTTAGTAGACGCTAAGAGCGGATTTTGCGACAGGGCCGGATCAAGGATGGGTGAATATTCAAAGTATGCCAACCTGACATGTTCCAGTGCGTAATAAATTTAAAGCTACCTTCCTGCCAAATTTCAATTTTGTAGCACAAAAATGAAGAACTTTCATACGAACTTGCGAGAGCGATTATTAAGTTCGTATGAAAGTTCTTCATTTTTGTGCTACAAACTTGAAATTTGAATTTGAATGTAATTAGTTAGTAGACTTTCGCTAAAATTTAGCAGGGGGGTAGTTAATAGTCAACCGACCTTTACACGGACGAAGTCGCGTGCAAAAGCTAGTATACAATCAGAAAAACAATAATCATGAGACTAACAAAGACTTGGGAGCATAATTCGCAGGTTATCACTTGTAGTGAGTAATGCGGTCACAAACAACTTGTCCGGGAGGGAATCGTTATAGATAACTAAACTAGGTAGGTACAAGAGCATGACTACTTATTTGTAATATCTTACGTATAGCAGATCTCGCCATTTTCCTTAGTCTGTTAAAATGCAGATACCAATACCACAAGTCTCTAATCAGGTGCAAGAAACAATGGGAGATGCTAGATAATTATATTATTATATCTCGGTCGAGATCTCATCGAAATCGGTTGTGTGGTGATTATATCGCGAATCTTAAGGGCTCTTTTAACTTAGCGTTTGGTGCCAGACTGCTGCGGTGCCGCCGCGCCGCCGCCGCCCGGAGCGGTGCAAGTGCCATAATATACCTACTACTGATGGAACAGTTTGTCTGGTGTTGTAAAACTGTATGAAATAAAACAATCGTCCGTGTTCCATGCGACACCCGCACCTCTCCGGCGCTGCAGTAGCCTGGAACTATCCGCTTAAATTGAAAGAGCTCTAAACCTATCGAGGACACTATAGGACCTACAACATACACACATTCTGTGAAAACGAAACTTCTCAAGTTCAATGCAAATGTATTCAAATATCATCACAAAGAGGCACTTCACTAGTGTTTTAACCTTTGGGTTATCAGCTCATTCGCGACAGTTTATCGCCGCTTTCAGTTTATCGACTACTGTCTGGTAGCAATCATTCAAAAAGCGTCATGGCGAGAGATCTTGTAATTCTTGCTTACTCGGGTGGTCTGGATACCAGCTGCATCCTAAAATGGTAGGTAATATTTTTTAAATGGTAAATATCAATGATCTTTTCTTTAGTCTTAATACAATGACAAAGGTATTATAATGTCAAGGACTATATTATATACCAACGTCACACTTCATTGCTCTAAAATATAGCACAACTAACTTCTACTCGCGACTTCGTCCGCGTAGTTTTTTCACCCGCATTAAGTTACGTCTTTTATATCTGCTCCGCACCTTTTGGTCGTAGTGTGATGTTATATAGCCTATAGCATTCCCGGATAAATTGACTATCCAACACAAGAAAGATTTTTCAATTGAAACCAGTAGTTCCTGAGATTTGCATCAAATATATCGAATTATAGTAGCCCTTTCAGCAGTAAAACTTAGGTAAAGATCAGCAAACACTTTGTAATTTTTAGATACGAATAGTTTTTACTTTATACGTTTTTGATTCTCAGGTTAATCCAAAAAAACTATGATGTGGTATGTTATATGGCTGATGTTGGCCAAAATGAAGATTTCAAAAAAGCTAAGGAAAAGGCCATGGCGGTAGGAGCTAAAGATGTGAGAATTTATACTCGAAATATTATTTTTAATTTTAAATAAAAGGGAGTTAGTACCTGCATAGTTATGTATATCTGCTGGTAATTACCTTCCTACGTTAACGATTTCTTATACATTTTTAGGTTATAGTGGAAGACTTGCGTAAAGACTTCGTGTCAAACTATATGTTACCTGCAGTGCAAATGGGTCTGGTTTACGAAAGTCGTTACTTCTTGGGAACATCTCTTGCACGACCCTGCATCTCAGTTGGCCTTGTGAATGCTGCAAAAAAACTAGGTGCCAAGTACATTTCTCATGGCGCCACAGGCAAGGGCAACGACCAAGTCAGATTCGAACTTAGTGTTTATTCATTGTGGCCCGAAGGAAAAGTAAGAATACGAACAGTTAATGATATTACATAGTCGTATTAAGAATGAAAACCAATTAAATAGTTATAATAAAACAAATAATTGTTTTGTCCAGGTGATAGCGCCCTGGCGACTGCCGGAATTCTTCGAAAGATTCCAAGGTCGCACTGACCTTATCGAATTCGCAAAACAGGAAAACATCCCTGTGTCAGCCACTCCCAAAGAGCCTTGGTCAACTGACGAAAACATTATGCATATCAGGTAAACCAAAAATGCGCCATATACCTACGCAAAATATCGATTTCTTGCCAACATTTTAGGTCGGATTGTAAAGGATCAAATCTTGGAAAAAAAAAAATTTTTTTTTTTCGTGCATTTCGAGGCCGTTTGAAATGGCTTTTCTTTTACCATTCCAGTTACGAATCCGGCGTACTTGAGGATCCAGGGGCAATACCACCAAGTGGAATTTTTAAAATCACTCGGGACTTAAAGCAAGCTGAAGACTATCCTAGTGTGATTGATATCAATTTTGTAAAAGGTTAGCAAAGATTCACTACCGCTTATTTTGAGAGTCAAAATCTACCTACCACGTAATGCGTATGCACTGTGCAAAAAAAAACGCACCTAATGTGTAAGTATAACAGTGTATCTTATTATGAATTAAAAATTAATTATTTGACAGGATTACCAGTCTCCGTCCGTATCCCTAGCGGGCACGAGAAGTCGCTTGTGTTGACCGATCCACTTGCTATTGTCGAAACCCTGAATAAGCTGGGTGGCCAACACGGAGTTGGACGTATTGACATTGTGGAGAATCGATTCCTGGGATTGAAAGTAACGCTAATTTTGATAAATTGATTTATTATGCATACCTACTACTACGCACTTTTATAGACTTTTTTAATGCCGTACAGTCCCGAGGATTATACGAGACGCCTGCGGGGACAGTTCTTCACGTGGCCCATGTAGATCTAGAGGCCTACGCTCTTGACAAAGAAGTCTTGAGGTAAAACTTACCTATTTGAATTCACACTCGAATAATATTTCTAATTAAAATAAAATTAAGTTAAACTAATGAATTTGACATTACAGAGTAAAGAAATATCTTCAGGAGAAAATGGCTGATTTTGTTTACAACGGTTTTTGGTTTTCCCCTGAAGCCGCCTACACGCGAAAATGCTTAGAGTTGTCTCAAGAATCTGTGAACGGAATGGTTACAGTCCAAATATACAAAGGAAACGGCAAGTTGCAATCAACTACACTTAATGAATTATTTCACCATGTTGCTCAGTTAATAAATTGTTATATTTGTTTATTACAGTAACTATATTAGCGCGAAAGAGCTCAACAAGCTTGTATAACAAAGATCTGGTTTCTATGGATATTGCCGGAGGGTTCTCGCCAGAAGACAGTACTGGGTTCATCAATATAAACGCTCTTCGTCTAAAAGAATATGCTAGATTTTCGAAACAAGCTAAATAATAATTAAAACATGCACTTAACTCTAAGAGTTAGTTCATCGACTTTATTAAATAAAACTACAGCACATTTTATTCCATGTAAATGTCTCGTTTTCTTTTTTACCCCCGACGTAAAAACGACGGGGTCTTATAAGTTTGACGTGTCTGTGTGTGTGTGTCTGTCTGTGGCGTCGTAGCTCCCGAAGGCTTGAACTGATTTTGATTTTGTTGTTTGTGTTTGAAAGGTTAATTAGTCGGGAGTGTTCTTAGCTTTTGATTGAAATCGGTTCAGCGGTTTCAAAGTTATCAGCTCTTTTGTTAGCTACGGTAGTGATTTTTTTCTTCTGTCGGGGGTTACTTAAATGTTTAATTTTGTGTTTATCTCAATCAGGGCCTCTACTCACGTCCGACTTTTTGTAAGACCGTTCAATAGATGGATAGATTCATGGGACCGTCTTTTGGTAGGACGTGTGCATTGGTATATTAGAATTCATACGTTCCATTCTCTCCGACAAAAAAATCAGTCACCGTTTGTCTGACGTGGGCGGGACAGCCTTCACCCTTTCCGTCGTTTAAAGCCGTCGGTCCCGGCTGTCATTCGTAGACCTTTGATAGTCGTTACGGATAGTGATTTCCGAGGCACGAGGGTGTCACACCACCAACTTCCAAACTCCGGCCTGCTATTGAGAAATTTGTAATGGAAAAACCCAATAGCACTTTTTGCCCGACCCGGGAATCGAACCCATGTCCCTGTGCTCATCAGTCGCGTTTGCGACCACGAGACCAACGGGGCAGTCCACACACACACAGACACAGACTTATTTACAGAATAGTCCAAAACCTCCAAAATCATGCCGCGCCGCCACTGGTTCCCAAACGTGTACTTTTTGTGATTCGATGCTGCGGGGGCACGCCTAATATACTTACAGGATACATTACTAGCTTTTGCCCTTGACTTCGTCCGCGTAAATGTCGGTTATCGCAGACGGAAAGTAGCGGAAAAAAGTAGCCTATGTCCTTTTTTGGGATTCTGGCTTACCTCTTACCAAATTTCATCAAAACCGGTTCAGCAGTTTAGTCGTAAAAGCGTAACAGACAGACTAAGTTACTTTCGCATTTGTAATATTAGCAGCGAAGTGAGAATAAAACTAAGTTTTTAGTGAGTCATGCTTTGTGCATCATACATAAGCGGTCGGACCTAACCAATATATAAAAATACAAAAAAGAAAAGAAAAGTGGACATTTTAGTAGTTCATCTTATTAATATTATAGTGAGTTCTTTGGTTTTAACTCCTTAGCGTCGACAAGAATAAAATTAATCTCACGGGGGTGTGACACCACCAACCCAATAACACTTTTCGCTTCACCTGGGAATCGAACCACGAGACCAACGTGGCAGTCGCTGTAAAATTTAGTCGCAAAAAAAGTATTGCCAACTCAAATAAAAATGCCAAAATCAAGTCATGAGGTTGTTAAGCTTTAAGAACCTTTCTTTGTTAAAATCAAATTGCGTCGCAACAAGAATTAATTAAAAAAAATAAAGTAACCCCCGACAGAAGAATAAAAATCTCTACCGCAGCTAACAAAAGAGCCAACTAACAACAACGAACCGCCGCGCGCCGCAGCTAACAAGAGAGCTAACTTTGAAACCGCTGAACTGATGTCTATCAAACATAGCTAAGAACACTGCCGACTAATTCACCTTTCAAACAAAAAAAAAACAAAATCAGAATCGGTTCATGCGTTCGGGAGCTACGATGCCACAGACAGACACTGACACACACACGTCAAACTCATAACACCCCGTCGTTTTGCGTCGGGCATTAAAAAAATAATAATTGAAGAACTTGTGTACATTTCAATTTATTAATATATTATACTTTGCGTTCTTTTTTTTTAATCTCAAAATTTGTTTTTTTTCCCTTGTACATTAATTTGCACCTTCAATACCTTTGGTTGATTGGTAGAGGGATACTATCATGTAATGATAAGACCGCTTTAGTATTTTTATAAAGTTTAAATAAATAAATAATAAATAAGTAACTCCCCAAAGACAATTAAATTAAAACCAACTTTAATCAACAAACCACGACAAAAACAATGTGTGTTAGCATGAAATGAAAAGTTCACAGAGTATAAAACAAGAAATAATAATGTATTGTACGATCTATGCAATGACGTAACTTAAATGTTTTCTCATACATACATACATAGATCAATTATTCTCTTTGGATAATAAAGCTAGGAATCTATGATTACTCTTTGAGCTAATGTCTAATCAAATTACAGAAGAGAGTACATTTTTGTTTATACCATTACTGAGAAATATTTATCTTGTTGAGTTGTTGTGTGTGTAATTGTAATCGTACTCCTACTGTCGTTGATAAGGAAAAAATGTTTTGATTTGCTTTGCCTAAAGCTAACTTGTTAAAAGCTGCAAAATACGTCAAAATGCAAAGAAATTTGCCTCAAAATAAGGAAGCATTGCTAAAATCATACACAACCAGATTAAAAGAAGATGTGAAGAGTATGCTAGAAAACTTTGAAGGTACACGGTTTACTTCTTTTGTAATTTTTTAACACTTCATTTTGATGAATGACAAAAGTGGCTACTTGTTATGAAGAAACACATAATTCGAGTTACACTAGAGAATAATATCATAAAGAACGATATAACAGAGCCAATACTAGGTACCTCATAACTATTTTAATGTAGATGTTGAAAATTGATAGATTTACTGACCTACAGATTTACTGAAATCTTTATGCCAGATTATGGTAATACAGGTACTACTGTTATGGTAATACAATAGCATCTAATTGCATTCTCATGATCCTAAG
Organism: Caradrina kadenii; assembly: GCA_947462355.1. Lineage (NCBI taxonomy): Eukaryota > Metazoa > Arthropoda > Insecta > Lepidoptera > Noctuidae > Caradrina > Caradrina kadenii. The sequence goes on from OX381674.1 coordinate 5,372,485, forward strand.
TAGATGAAATGACTAACCTTGTTTTTAATTATTCCTAAACTAACAAGAATCCAAAATTGATGCCTGCTCATAGTTTAATTCTGTTTGTAGAAATCATAAAACTTGCAAAACTAGAAAATGAAACCCAGCTCAATAGAATGACACAGATTGAACAAGACACATTTGAAATGCAAGTCCGTGCTGCCAACATTGGTGAGTTTTCAACTATGTTATTATGTAACAACATGTAAAGTATCTACTACTACTAGTCTGCTTTTTGTATAATTATATTTATTGAAGCAATTTAATCCGTTCATTACAGCAATTAACATCATCATACATCAATATTTACCTGGCTGCTAAGTAGTTATTATTGCTTTGTTGTGTTCTTATTTGTCAGGTTTTTATGTATTTTTTCAAACCACTGCAAATGCCGGAAATTTAAAAAGAAATTGGAAATTTTGTTGGAATTTTTTAGTTTTGTATGACAATCTAAGTTCTCGACCTAGATTATTAAATTGCACAAGCCACAGCGAATCACTAGTCTAATATAAAAATCAAAATTAATAAATAATCAAAATGATATTGATATCTAATATTTTTTTTGTTTTAGTGAGAGCTGGTGAATCCTTGATGAAGCTGGTATCAGACATAAAACAATATTTAATACTAAATGATTTCCCATCAGTCAATGAGGCTATAACACAAAACTCTAAACTATTCCGTACAAAACAACAAGAATGCGACCAGAAACTAATGTCTCTCCGTGATGACATAGCAGCTGATCTCTATGACTTGGAAGACGAATATTTTACTAGTATTTATAAGTAAAATAAAATCTTAATTTGTAATGAATTTCTATGAATTTACCTTTTGAAGCCTTACCCATTAACTGTCACTATCAATCAATCCTCAGCATCTTTTTCTAAACCATTTTTAATGTAGACTAACCACATGAAACAAAACATAAAGTTTAGCAGACTGCAACTATGTATATTAAGATATTTAGTTACAAATTTGGTTACTGCAACTCTCCCGTATGTCATAGCGTGATGCTATAAAGCCTAAAGCCTTCCCTGATAAATGAACTATCCAGCACAAAAAGATTTTTTCAACTTAAACCAGTAGTTCCTGAGATTAGTGTGTTCAACCAAACAAACAAACTCTTCAGCTTTATAATATTAGTATAGATTTTGTAACTCGCCTAGCATAATCTATAATTATACAAATAAATAAAATTTTGCCAGTCATATCAATAATATACACTTGAGAGCAATAAAATCGCACACGTTGACTTTTTGTTGTTAAAGCAGTTTTTTTCATAAATGTGAAACAATAAAACTTACACTATTTGAATGTTTACTTCAGTACCTTTCTAATGATATCAAATACAGTGTAAAAAAAGTACCCATAGGGAGTTTTAGGGCACAAAACCCAACATACGGATAAAATTACCCAATTTAGCTTAACAAAGAATAAAAATAAAACTCAAAATGCTTGATCAAATTGTTTTTTAATAAGGTGTATTCCCTCCCCTAGCCTTGATTACAGCTCTTAATCGGTTTTTCATGGACCGTATTAATTTCACCATGAAATCTTGTGGTATGGCGTTCCACTCCTCTTCAATGGCAAGTTGAAGCTCTTGGAGGCGCGTAGGAGCAGGGCTTCTTGCTCGAACTCTTCTTTTTAGCTCATCCCAGACATGCTCAATCGGATTGAGATCAGGACTACGAGCTGGCCACTCCATCGCGGTGATTCCAACATCTTCCATGTAGTCGCAAACTGTTCTAGCGACATGCGGTCTGGCGTTGTCGTGCATTAAGAGAAAATCTTCTCCCATAAGCCACGCAAGCGGCCTCACATGTTCTTCGAGCACTTCTTCGACGTATCGTGCAGTGTATTCGCCGTAGTGATGAATACAATGTCAGTTTTAGTGTCCAACATTATGCCACCCCAAAACATACACGATCCACCTCCAAAAGCCACACGTTCGCTTATGCAGCATTGTGAAAATCGCTCTGATGACCTTCTGTAGACCCTAGAGCGTCCATCATGACCATGTAAAGTCATTCTGCACTCATCAGAGAACATAACAGCCCGTCATTGGTCATACGTCCAATTTAAATGTTCCCTAGCAAATTGTAGCCGGGCTTGTCGGTGAGCTGTGGTCAATTTGGGACCATTTGCTGGGCGATGTGAAGTCATTCCTGCTTCACCTAGTCTTCTTCGAACTGTCCACCGACTTATACTGACATTGCGAATTTCTCGAAGCTGTTGTCCCAGTTGAACCGCGTTCAGTTGCCGATTTCTCAAAGACCTTGTCACAAGAAAGCGGTCATCACGCTCTGATGTTGTGCGTCGCCGGCCAGATCCTGGTCGCCGAATGTAGCCACCGGTCTCTTGGAACCTCTGGTATACACGACGAACAGAGTAGCGGCTCAAATTTAGCCGTCGAGCAACTTCACTTTGGTTATGGCCTGCTTCGAGCAAGGCAATAACTTGAGCGGCTTCTGCGGGCGTGGTATCCATATTTTTCCAGTAAATCCGTATGCTTCCAGTAGAGATGTTATCACGTTGACCGTCGGTATGCAACTGAATAAAAATTCCAATAAACTGACCTTTTTATACCTGCGGCTAAGGGTGCAAGTAGTGACAACGCAAACGCGTGAATTTGGGGAATTCGGTGTACGGTCGGTTTTTGTAAGTTACGTGAAGGTCAATGATTTTAATTTTATGTTTTTGTAAAGCTAAGCTTGTATGCTTTAATTTTGTCTAATGATTTTTACTCAATATCTTTCGATTTTAGAAAACAATCAGTAATAAACCAAATTACAAGGGGTGTGCGATTTTATTGCTCTCAAGTGTATAAATATAAATAGAATAACCTAGTAAACAATAAATAAATTGCTGTTTTCATTTAAGCCTTCGTCATATGGTTGCAAGTCTTTTTTTTTTTTTTGGTGGGTGGGAAATCATCAAATAACTTCTCCCGCCCTGGGCGGGGCGGCAGGGAGTGTCTTTTACTGACTAAAACCCACCCATGTTCCTTCTTGTGCCCTTTGCGTTCCGGGGGCGCGGTATCTCTTGCGAACAACCCGCAGCCCCGGCAGGCATCGGCCCTCAGTGGCCCCTTCTTTTTGCTGACATCTCTTTGAGGCGCGCGTGGAACACGAACGCGCCGTCGACACGGCCTGTCGTTATGCAACGTAAGGACGGTGAACTACCCATTGCTCACCGTCCACAGGCCAGTATCTACGGTGGCCGGGAGTCGTCTCGCGGCTCCCGACGTCCGGAGCGTCTACTGCGGCGGCTGGGACGGGAGAACCGCTGTCTCAACCGTCCCGCCGCCTCCTTCTCAAGCATTACTGCCTCGCGGAAGGAGGCGACTGCATCCCATTCCCTCTCGCTCCGGACCATGGCTTGCACCAGGGCCGGACGCGAGAGTTCGCCGCCGCCGATGGCCGCCACGAGGACTCGGCGATGCTCCGCCCAAGCGGGGCATACCGCCACGGTGTGCTCCACCGTGTCCTCGGGGCGATCCACACAATGGTGACACCCGGACGTTTCCTCCCGCCCGATGAGGTGCAGGAACCTCCCGAAACACCCGTGTCCGGTGAGGACATGAGGTGATGGTGAGGATGGTTGCAAGGCTAAACTGAAACTATACTTCTTCAAAGATACAATCCTAGCATACGCTTCATATTCCCCTACTTGGTCTTGGTCAGTCTGGATTAGAGAATCCGATCCAGGGATCTCGAATCCCGAGATCCTGGGATCCCGGCCGTTTCCTGACCCCGAAAATCCTGTGACTGTACTTTGCTAATCTCGGGATTTTCGAGATTGCCACTAACAGATCTAGTCAGCACTGCGTAGTTCGTTGCGCCTTGACAATGACCTTGCCTAGATTATAATTTCCAAATTCACGAAAACACGATGAAAATCAGTTATATTATCAGATTTAGAACGGCATGACTTATTTCCAGTTCCAACACAGGCTTTAGTGAGGAAGAAAATAAAGAGTATTGTTAAAAGACTTGACAGTAGAGATGACACAGAAGAAGAAGCATAGTCAGGATCACAAACAGATGATGAGCTAAGGCCACAAACCTCCCACTCCCAACCCTAACTGACATTAAAGGAAAAGTTACAGCTGGAAATTGATAACAGTATGAAATCCCCATATCCTGAAATAAAAATACAAAATGAATCGGGATTGGCGAATAATATTAGACGTGGAATGGTTTGAAAATGGAGGAGTTCGTGAATATCACGTAGAAACAGCATTTAGGTATCTATTGTCTATTCCTCCAACCAGTTTAGAACCTGAACGACCATTTTCTGCTGCTGCTTATATTGGCAATAAACTACGAAGCAGGGTTGCGTTGATATTTCTACAATTGTATTTTCAAAATTCTAAATATTTTTTTATTGTATATATTTCATTAAATTTTTTTTTTTTAAATTGCTTTTTTTTACATTTGAGAGCAATTCGAAACCACATAGTCTAATCCCGGGATCCCGGGATTACGCATCAAGAATCCCGAAATCGAAAAATATGCTCAGGATTACATTTAGTCTGGATGCAGCAATTTGCTGAAATGCAATTTTAGAAAAAACCTTCATTGTGTATTTCAAGTCACTGATATTAATAGAGGAATTTCTGCAAATCTTACAGTATTATTATTTCAATAGGCGTAATCTTAAAAGAGTTGTGATTTACTTCATTCTTTAATAATATTATAAATAAAGACAGAAAAGAAGTGATTAAACTCAATTCAATTTTGTTTTATTGAAATTGAAACTAAATACATAATATTTCTAATTTGAACAGACCAGAACAAGAACTTTAGGTACATTTAGCCTGCTTTACAGCAGCCTCAGCACAAAATGTATAGTGAGGTCCACTTTTAGGGTATTGCTTAGCTGTAACAGGCCTTCCAACTTTATAATTTTCCAGAAAGAAGAATAATGAAAACGATCCTCCTATTACTCCCAGGAACCATATCCATTGGTGAAGCAATGAGAACCTTCGCTTTGCTGCAGGGTCATAACGATCACCGCCAAATATTTCTTGTCTTGCATGTAACTGAAAATAATTAGTTAATATAATTTATATGCCTATAGCGAGCAAGTAAGACATTTTATAACTTACAGGTTCATTAAAGTTTCTCTTTAATTCTGGGCAATCATAAGGGTAGTGTATATCCCGAGAATCTTCTCCAACATCAGGCAGTTTCGGGTAATCACCATAGCCCATATGCTCGGGATACGGTTGGTACTCCTCAAGTGTCATGCCATATTTCTTAGCCGCAGCCATACGCGCCTCAATGGTCCTTGGATACGGACCGGGCATATATTGGTAGTTCCAATCTAAAATGAAATGACGTAACAGTCACAACACTGATAATCAATTTACAAGCACTGCTCGGGTAGGCATTTATTATTCTTACGGTTTCGTGTAGCATTGAAAACTATCCCAAATATATTACGCGCACTGGCAGGATTAGAAAATAACGCTTTTTTCATTAAAGCTGATGCCATTTTCGGTACGAATTGCACCTGGCACCACTAAAAATTACAATTAGAAACATACGAGTCTCTGACAAGTGACAGTGGCCCTGATTGACAATGTCACGTTTTGACGTTTAAGCAAATGTCATTGTTGCAACTGCTTATCAGTGTCGCCAACTCCGAAAATGCGAAGTCGCTAACTAGACTTATCAAAAGTTGCAAGAAAGTCGCTAAGTGGCGAGAACTTGAACCATTTTAGTACAATCGTTTTCATAAATGCCTAAACTTCTAACTAAAGCCAATTTGCTATAACCTTACTAATATTATAAAGCTGCAGTTTGTATGTTTGGTTGCACGCGCTAATCTCAGGAACTACTGTATTGAATTAAAAAAATATTTATGTGTCGAATAGTCAATTTATCGTGGAAGGCTATAGGCTATATAACATCACGCAACGACAAATAGGTGCGGAGCAGTAACCAAAGACGTAACTTAATGCGGGTGATAAAACTACGCGGATGAAGCCGCGAACAGAAGCTAGTTATACTATATTTGAGGGTCCAGGAATTTATGAAAACGGATGTAGATTTAATGTTTTTTAGGTTGTGAAAAAAACAAAGTACTGGAACTGTTTTCATTTGTACTGTATAGTCGCCAGTTATGTCACAGAATCATTTTCATTAAAAGTCGCCATTTCTAGCGACAAAGTTGGTACAAATTCACAACACTTATGCTTGCTTACTGACTTCGTTTGTATGATTGTCATTGAGAATTTATCTTTTTTGCTCGGTACCCTAAATTATTTTGTATACTTATATTATTTTTTTAGTATTCCAGTAAATACGAAATATGAAATAGAACACGAAAATGGCGTGATAGTTATGGAAGTTTAATACTCGCCTTTTTCGCAAATGGCAATGCTGCATGGTGCGTGTTTATTGAAAGAATAAATTAATCATGCGGCGCCTTACGTAAAAAACATATAAGAAATGTCATGTGAAGTAAAAAAGAAAGCCAATATGATCAAAAAAAATCAAAAAGCCAAGTTTTAATTGATCGTAATTCTACTTTATCTGTCTTGTCCCACACTCCCACCTCTCTAGTCTCCTGTCAATGCCTGTCATTTTCGGAATGTCACGTTGAATATTTTGTGTATTTCGATAATTATTTTGTTGTTCACAGCAAGTTCATGATCGTAGATTTTGTTATCTCACTGTTTTGTTCATTACGAAGTTTTATTTGGTATTAAAAATGAAGTAATACACATATAAATTAAGTTAAAATCCTAAATGATGGGTAACGACAGTTCACAGTTAAGTGGCCTAGAAATTGAAGAAAAAGCAATAGAGATAACCGATTTTTGGTGCCACTACCAAGCCACAATTAACGACAGTTGCAGGTATTTTAGCTTGAAAGGAGATGGCTCAGTGTCTGTTTTCAAAGGAGAAGCCGCGATTGGTCCGCTTTGGTCTATATCGACACCACTGGAAAAGTTTTCAAATGTTCGTTTCAAATTGTATGTACACCTAATTGCTTTATGTTAGTGGTTAAAGTCAATAATGTCTTAATTACTTTGTAGAATCTTTTGAAGTACCGTCATCCGTGCATTGTCCGATACATATCTGCTTGGCAACAGCGTTCGACTCTGCATTTAGCCACTGAATTTGTGCAACCCTTGTTGCACATTCTACAGTCCTTAACACCACTTCAGATATGCATAGGACTTAACAATATCCTAAGAGCTTTAGTGTTTATTCACGAACAGGTTGGTATCTTGTTGGTTCCTAACTTCAAATTAAATAAATAAAACAGAGTCTTTCTATTAGAGGCCATGGAGTTTAAACGAGTTACGCTCAGTAGGTGGCCACATTGATTGTAGCATTAGTATTAATGTCTTTAAAAGTGCAGGTGTATGGCCACTTTGGATATTCCAGCAGATAGGGCATGGTTTAATCTGGAATGCTAATGTTTAAAAGTGGAATTGAATGGTTAAACCAGTTAAAGTTTTTAATATATTTTCATTGATTGTGTTTTAATTATGCCTACTTAATGTAACCAATTTCTAATTTAACTGAAATTATTCTATTTGTAGGCTGGTATGTCCCATAATAATGTCAGTGTGTCAGCGATATATGTGACTGGAGATGGACAATGGAAGTTGGGAGGATTGCAATACCTGTGCCCCTTTACTGAGCTGACATCAGCTTATTTAAGACATGCTAGGATTCACAGGTAGAATTTAAATTAATAGTGTTGTAGCATATGTATATAACATAGGAAATATATATTTAAATTTATCTCTTATAGTTAGAGAATGAGAAAATTACTTTACATGAATTTGAGACAATGCTTCTTTAGCAATGGCTATAGTTAGAGTCAAAAAGAATTTTGGCAATTAAAGGTGTAAGAATGATATCTATTACATATAATATTTAAAATAATCTCACATTTATGCCATTTCTAGGTATGACAAAGGAGTAGACCCAAATGAAGATTCATATGAGATTACAACAAAAGTGGATCAATATGCATTTGCTGTATTGGTTGATGATGTTTTCAAAGACTGCAAAGATGGTATAATTACTAAATCCAAATTTTTCAACATTTATTTTTCTGCATTTATTTTTTATTTCTTTTTTATTTTATTTTTTTTAACTGCCTCGGTGGCCTAGTGGTCCTAAGCGCGACTGCTACGCTAGAGGTCTTGGGTTCGATTCCCAGGTCGAGCAAAAAGTGTTATTGAGTTTTTCTATGAAATTCTCAGTAGCAGCTCGGAGTTAGGATTTGTGCCCGGTTAATGGCAACAGGCTCGCCCCCTATTACATGGGACCTAAAAATATACCGGCGAACTGTGGGTGTACATTGTTACACCTCTGCCTAACCTTTCGGGGAATACAGGCGTGATGGTATGTGATGGTATTTATTTTTCTTAAAATTACATGTTTTTGTGTAATAACTCTCTTTATTTTTTTAGATGAAGTACCACACTTGAAGGAATTCAAAAAATATTGTAGAGATTGCTTGCAGCATCAAAATCCTGCCAAAAGACCCAACTTATCTGAAATACTACAACATAATTTTTTCAATCATGAATTTATTTCAATCTATAAATTTCTTAATTTTCTCCCTCTGAAGTCAGATGAGGAAAAGAGCCAGTTTTTTTCTAATATCTTGGACAATCTTAAATGTTATGATGAAGAAACTGTTGCAAAACAACTAGGAGGTCTTTTGCTATCCAGGCTTACAATGTTAGACCAAACAGCAAGAAGAGATGTCATTCCTTTCATTCTCAAACCAAAAAATGGTAATCATTGTCTTCCTATTTATTACCTTGATAATTCAGTTAAAGCTGAGACTGCAATACAAAAACAAAAATATTGATAAAGAATAACATAATATTATATCTTATCCGTCTTTGCCTCATTGGCCGTGGCATGTGGATGTAACCACAATAAGCTAGAGAGAATATTAAGTACTATAGGCCTACCAGATACAGATCGCATTTAAAAAAATATTATGACTTTCATAGGGCAATAGTAATTGTCTAATAAAATTTTGAGATACAACTCCTGTTGAGACATTTAGATACTTTTAGTTTATTCCTTTTTCATAGGAGTTTCCAGTACCACTTTACTGTGAATTATCATAGGAGATTGAATGATGGTGTATTTTCAACAGCTGGTAAAAAGAGGAAACAAAAAACTCTACTTGGATAGTTCCAGCAAATATCCAAAACGGCTGGATTTTCACTGGTTGATAGGTGATGTTGTAAGGAGTAACTTAGGATACTTCTATTTTTCTATAAATAAATTAGAGTTCCCGCAAAAAAAAAATCAAATCGGAAGTCGCGCGCTCTTTTTTTTACCGATGGGAAATCATTAATGCCCTTTACATGGGGGCGCGGTATCTCTTACGAACAACCCGCAGCCCCGGCAGGCATCGGCCTTGAGTTGCTCCTTCTAAAATTGCAGACATCTCTTCAGGCGCGCGTGGATAGGTCGCGGGCATAGGATAGTAAATAATAAATAAGTATGGAAAGTAAAACACGATTGATTTATTTTTACAAATAAATTTTGAATTTGTATAGTCTAATTTCCCCTGTATTACATACTCGATTCTGGTACACCTATATTCTTTATCGTTTGTCCAGAACACGAGACTATTGTAAGCATAACCATTGTTTTAAAATTTCAGACCGCATACATAATGGAGAAGTACCAGGATTTTTCAGCATTGGTGTGTTCAAAGAACATATTAAACCCAGACTCATGCAGTTATTTGGAGTGAGAGACAGTCAAATCAGGATGCTACTTTTGAGACACTTTTCCAAGTATGTTCATGTATTTTCACATGAAGAGCTTTCTCAACACATCCTTCCAGAGGTAATTTAAATTTTATACGATAAAAGTAGATACCATAATTTATTATGAAGTACATAATGGAAAATGTATTTTTTTCTTTCTTGCAGTTGCTTTTGGGTATCAAAGATATAGACGATAGTTTAGTGTCAGCAACTCTGATATGTTTAAGTGAATTGGTACCAATATTAGGAGCTGGTACTGTCATAGGAGGTAAGAGATCGAAATTCTTCTCAGATGGCAGACCAAATTCAAAAACAAAGCCTTTGTTGCCAGCAGCCAGTCCAATAACTGAAACTAGTATATATGTACCATCTAAATCATTGAGAGATTTGCCATGTTCTGAAGAAATATATGAAAGTGACGATAGAAATGAAATAATTTCTTTTGATAAATCGCTAACACTAAATGAAAGACCTTCCCCAGTTGGTGGGGAATCTATAGATGATGAGATTATAGTAACAGAATTACATACAAAGAAAGGAGACAGTGAAGACGACTGGAGCGACTGGGATAATAATCGTCATTTAACAACAAAAAGTGCATCTCCAATTCTAGATGCAGATAGCTCACTTGAAAAGTTAGTTCATTTCAAGACTGTAGATGAAAACAGTACTTCTATCTTAAACGAAAATACGAAAGTTGTTTCTGAATCAAGAACATCGTTACTGCAAAAAGCTGCAATCGAAGCAAAAAAGAATATCTTAGATATTTCAGAGCTAGACATAAAAAATCAAAAATACGATTCTAAAAAGAATTCAGAAGAATTCGACTTTTTTGCTGATATGACGCCTGTTATAGAAAAACCGACCACTGTAAATATTGCTCAAAATAGCGTTACGCAAGACATAAGCAGCAAATTAGAATTTGTTCCAGATGAAAATGTCGATGAGAATGAAGGCTGGGGCGAGGGGTGGAATGATTAGTACAGAGAAATATTGCAGAATTTTGTATATTTATGGGATATTTATTATACAAACAATCTAAAAGCTGGAAATTGTTTTAGTACTTCTAATATTTATAAATAAGATGTAGGTACATAATTATAAATCAAATACTTTAATGAAAATATAAAATTGTAGTACCACCTGCAACTAAATAAAATAATATGTCAAATAGTTCGTAGCATGGACTAGTATTTGTAATCATTTTATCAGGCGATTAATCTGGTTTGAAATAGTAGCGATCGATTTTTTTACCTTGGTTTTATCAGTTTATATTTTTTTTATCATTTCATAAATGTATGTCAAATATACTAAGTTGTGTTAAGTCTCATTTCGGTTTCAAAGACAGAAGTAGACATAGTAACTATGCTTTCAGCAGTGCTATTCTGTGTAGCCTGACCGGTCGAGAGAGACAAGTTAATAGGGAAAATTGTAATGGTAATACTATCCATACTGAAGAGTTTTTTGATTTAATTTGTTTAAACACGCTAATCTCTAGAACCCTACTAGATTTGAAAAAAACATTTGTATGTGATAGCTAGATTCATGTGGAATAGTATAAATAACATCACGCTACAACACGATTGCGGAGCAGTAACCAAAGATGCATCTTAACGCAGATGAAAATACCACGCCAATCAAGTCGCGAGCGAAGCTAGTAGATAAATTATTATGATATTATGTCTTTTGAAGTTTAGAAAAGGACGGTTAAAATACAGTAGTGTAGTAAAACGAAAACCTGTTTATTTTTATAAGTGCAGATATTTATTTGCTCTTTTCTGTTGCACAAGTACTATTTCATCAGTGTTTTCTTATTGCATACAAATAATGTGAATGTGAATATTTCAACATTTTTAAGTACCTGTGACAAGGTAGTTTATGACAATGATATTTGTTACACACATGATCATTAAATCAGATTTGATTGCAGGACATTTTCATGTACAGGGTGTAAAACCATACTAGGTAGCAGGTACATGGATTTCAGGAAGCAATAAAGTATCTAATTAAATTAAATGTGGTTTGATGTAAAATAAAATTTAGTAATAATTAGCATTATATTTAATTCATGCCCAGGTAATAGCATGCCATTCATTTCAAGGTTAAATAAACATCATTGATTGATCATTTTCTGTCTCAAACCCAATAAAATAGAAATACGGACGCGCATGGCTGATATTGATAAAGATATAGCTTCACGAATAGTGACGTACGTATCTCATCTCAATAGGTCACTTCATTGCTACTGAAATCTCAAAATACCTACGAATATACGCCCTCCATGTCCATAAAACTTTGTCACATGAAGTTAATTTAGTCACACATAAAAGTAATTGGTGTTATACGTATACAATTAATTTGAATTGCTTTATGTTCATTATTGCTTTAACATTATTCAAGCTTTGTGTCAGGTGAAACTAAGTGGAATTCTAACTCACAACCTCACCTTACAAAACACTTATTGTATAAGTACTTATCTTTACAAACACAGCCCAAACAATAAATTAGATTGCATTATAGATTAATTGGCTTAGCCAAATAAATATTTATCTAAAAACTCTTTTCATTTATGACATCTAAACTAGCATAGTTTATTTATTGCCAGTAATATATAGTATATCTTTAGAATCTAAAGACATTATCTTCTATTTCCAGGGGCATTACAAAAATCATAGATAAGTTGCGAATAACATATTATGAGGCAGATTTGCTAACAGCTGTTACTTAGGTTCTGGAGACCCATACTCCAACTAAAATTATAGTTGGTACGCTCTTAGATTAGCCAACCAACGTTCAACAAACTGGGAAATTTGTAATGAACGATTCTGATAATAGCTCGATCGATATGATTACGAAATGTTTGCATAAAATTGACAGATACACACTATTACTAGATTATATTGACTAGGACGAACGTAAGAACATTCTGGCGAGCTCTGTACTTTTAGGACATCTTTTAAGCACGGATAGTAAAAGCGTAAAAATAGATAAATAGGCGCTAACAAGATCATAGGAAACAGTGTTGCCTGCTTACAAAAACGCTTTTGCTAAATGGGCCGAATACAATAAGTACACATATTTTGCAACAACACGACCGCGTCCGCGCCGAGACTTAAAAACGTCCAAAAATAAGGCGTGTGAGGTATGGTGTACAGAGCCTTATTTTACACGAATAAATTAAAAATATAATAATTTTATAGCGATTGATCGAAAACTACCTTACCTACAATATCAATGACTAACAATAAAACACTTTAGAACATTCTAAAGGGAAGAACAAACTTTTTGTTATAATATCAGTCAACTAAATGGTGAGTAATAAACTACTGGTGAGTATTTTACTTATAATTATGACTAGTAAAGTAATAGGAATAATAATCTTAGTAACTACATTTAACAAATACATTAGGCTAACAACTAAGCAAAAATATGACTAGATAAAATATTTCTAAAAGGAACAAAGTATTATGTTTATACAACTTGTACAGAATGAATGTTCAAGCCTCGAAAGCAGTTTGTTTTGTTGTTGAAATGACACAATAAAAAAAAATAGTAATCATTAAGATCATTGAATTGTCAGTTGGTTTAGGCAAAAATCAACCTTATGACGAAGCAATATGACTTACGTAAATAAACTTCGTCAATTTGTTTTTCACAACATCTATCCACATATGTGCGAGCAAGACAATTCAGTCAAAGGAGTTACAGCTGATCCTGCCAACTCTTGCATCAGATACATTATAACAATATCAGGTGCATGTTATTTTGTAGTACTAGCCCATATGTTAAATAAATTATAGATGTTGAATTATTGGACTTGTTACCCAATATTCTAATCAGGGTTTAGATCTTGCACTAATTCTTTTACATGTTGTATATAATTAACCTATGGCTTCTTGGAATCAACTGTCCATAAATGCACTGTGTCATGCACATGTTTTGACAAATAACAAATACCTCACATTCTGACAATATCATTCCTGGATAAAAAATGGTAATAAACATGTCCAAAAAAAAAACTCTTAATTATCTAAGATGAGATTCTAGCAAATAATTTTAAACTTGTTTTATACCAATGGAATGTAAGGTGGGTTAGGGTAAGTTTAAATTGCAATTTTCTTTTGCATAACTAGATCTTTGGAACTCTCATGGAAGACATCAATCATTTGTTGACGGGCTATTTCAGATAATGTTTCAACATCATTCCGGGTCATTCCACTTGTTGGTATAGGAGGCAATGTAGTGATGACTACCTTTCCTGTAATAAATTAGAAATATTCAATAACTTTAATTTTTTTTTTAAATTGGCTTATATTTTATATTCTTATATTAACTTGTGTACCTGGTTCAAATGTTTTAGTCTCACTGTCAAGGAAGTAGTATTGACTAAATACAACTGGCATTATTGGTATCTGAGCATCAATTGCTAAATAAAATGCACCTTTCTTGAAAGACTGTATACTGCCCTTGTTGTATCTTGCACCTTCAGGAAATATCCAAAGCTTTGTCTAAAAATAAATAGGAAGAATATTTTTTATTTATTTATAGGAATAATAAAGTAACGGAAAGTACCTATACATACTTTTTCTTTAATAACTCTTGCAGTTGCATCCTTCATGAGCTGGCGAGCTTTCTCCGTTCTTAACCGGTCTATAAAAACGAGACCTGACAACCAGGCTCCAAATCCAAAAGCACCAGTAAACATTAAAGGTCTTTTAGCTACCACTGTGCAGCGCTTCATGAGAGGCCACATTTCAAACATGCCTGAAATATGAAAAAAAATTGACTAACATAGCATTCAATTATATTATATTATTTTGTAAATGTTAAAAAAAAAGGATTTTACCTAATATATCTAAAGAGCTTTGATGATTAGATATCACAATGTAACATTGCTCAGTATTCCAATGTTCCATTCCCCGCAATTCCCATTCTATACCCACTATACGTGAGGCATAGCGACAAAATCTGGAAGCAACTCTGTAGAAAAAAAACGATTTACATAAATTCACGACATTATTCAGAAGTATGTATTAGCGAACACGAATTAGTAAATAAATCGATATCATACATTAAGTTCGTTACGTCGCGAGGGTATATCAACACTACGGGCAAGAGCACCGTACAAGTAATTAACACATAAGCGTAGTAGAGAAAAAATTTCAAATAATACCGAAAAAGATTACTTTTTTCATATAAAAATGGCAGGGTAAATATAAAACCCGCCAAAAATAATTCAGGATATGAATAGGAGGAAGCCATAGCGAAGAATAATTATTTGACATTGGATTTCTAAAGATTACCACACTAAAAAACAATAAAGATTTTTCTCATTACATTTCCAAGGATAAAACTCGGTCTAACGCTTGTATTTCGTTTAAAAACATGGTTATTTGTAATAAGTTAAACTCAAATGTGTAAAAGCCAGTCATATTGACAATAGTGTACTTTTAAGAAGTTTAGTTTCGTATAAATGAATAGTATGTGTTTTGTCTATTCCTGAATTGAAACTTTACAAGAGGTGGCAATACCCATGAAATGTCAAAGTCAAAATAGGAATTGCCATCTTATAAAAAAATTCTTTTTCCGGTGGTGTCCTTTCTCGGACGCCCGATTCCTAAATACATTTAGGAATAAATAAAAATGGTGAGCTATGTTGCTAAAATATTTACATAAGTTCATGGTGTGATTAAATCTAGTGTCCATAATGTAACATTATTGTTATTGCGAGGTGTGATTGTGAAAATATGAATTGATATCTTCGCCATGTCATACAAAAGTTTACGCTACTTGTTAGTTGGACCAATAACACTATACGCTTTGCTGGTTATGTATTAGTGCTACCGTTTTATTTCTATTGTTCTTCATTCATTAAGAGGTTTATTAAGTCCATAGATTGAAATAGAAATTACTTTTTCAATTCCTAACCTATATGATGAAACACCGACACATGCGCGTCATCTGATGCTGCAGAAGGAACAAGATTGATGTGTAATGCCATGTTTTATGTGTACTACAACATTAGTTTTGTTTTAGACTGCAGTACTATTGATTATAAAGTGTCTCTGATAACCTAAATTAGTCTTAACACTAAGAAGTTCTTCTTTGTAATCGGTTGATTGACTCGAAGCTATGTATGTCTTAGGGTTTCGTGAAAGTTGTGAAGAACAAGCAATACTTCAAGAGGTACCAAGTTAAATTCAAGAGGCGTCGTGAGGGAAAGACCGACTACTATGCCCGTAAACGCCTCGTTGTTCAAGTAAGTTGTTATTTCTTAGTTATAATTTAGGTTATTTTCGCTTGCCTAACTTGTAATTTAAATTATATTTATAACAGGACAAGAACAAATACAACACACCTAAGTACCGCCTGATTGTCCGTCTTTCCAACAAAGATGTGACCTGTCAAGTTGCTTACTCTCGTATTGAGGGCGACCACATTGTGTGTGCTGCCTACTCTCACGAACTACCCCGCTATGGCGTCAAGGTAAGTCACTTATTTGGCTGTTTACCATCATAATTCTATCAATAAACTTTGTGCTACAGTTGGAGTACAAATAAATTTTTGAATGTAAAGATAACAATTAAGCCGTTACTTGTAGTTCTTATGTAAAGAAGATATTGGTACTAAACAATCCTGGTAGGTAAACTTGAATAAATTATTTTGAAACACACCAAATATGTTCTTTATGTTGGAACCAAGCTTTTAATGATGATTTTGAACGGGCGGTCTGAAGAGATGTACAAACTCACACAACCCTGTTGTTATAAGGTTCAATACTGATATGATTTAGCAATAATTAAAAACTGGAATGTTTTAAACATTGAATAGTATTATAAAACACTTTATTTTTAGGTTGGCTTGACAAACTATGCCGCTGCCTACTGTACTGGATTGCTGCTCGCAAGAAGACTACTTCAGAGGCTCGGCCTTGACTCACTGTACAGTGGTGCTACTGAGGTCACTGGTGATGAATACAATGTAGAACCAGTAGACAATGGCCCAGGCGCTTTCAGGTGACTAACATAACATTAATTGTGCTATTGTTAAATGTTGTGTAAAAAAATTTCAAACACATCAAGTAGGTAAAACATACCTGGTCAATGTGTTCTAGTTTTTCCATGATGAAGTTATTACGGGCGGTCTGAAAGCAGGTACAATGCTAAAAAAGAATGTTGTTTCGTAATTACCTGATTTTATTTCATATCAATTGTAACACAAGAATTATTTTAATATCCAGTAACATATTGACCTTATTTATCATAGATGTTACCTTGATGTTGGTCTGGCACGTACCACCACTGGTGCTCGCGTGTTTGGAGCCATGAAGGGTGCAGTTGATGGTGGCCTAAATGTTCCTCACTCCATCAAGAGGTTCCCAGGTTATGATGCAGAAGCAAAGAAATTCAATGCTGAAGTACACAGGTAAGCTCACAGTATATTTATTTAGTTCAATAAGGGCCGATTCTTCAATCGCCAAATAACTTTTAACTGAAGAATATGTTTGACGTTTTGACAGCTTTTGTATAGAAAATAAGTTAACTGATGATTGAAAAATTGGCCGTTAAAGTAATTATTATATTTCATGTAGTAAGTAGCTCCATTCATCCTCTGAATTATAGTTAATCTATTGTTTGGACAGCCATACTGGAGCAACAATAATATGTTAAGATTATTGGTTGTGATAAAAAGTCTCGTTTTAAACATTTTGTAACCGATCTTAAACACAATCACTACCTTTTTTTTTTTGTTACTCTCAACTGAATTTATATTTTATCTTAGTTTTTCAATGATTAATAGTGATAATGTTTTACAGAGCCCACATCTTTGGTTTACACGTGGCTGAATACATGCGCAGTCTTGAAGCAGATGACGAAGACTCATTTAAGAGACAGTTCAGCAAATACATCAAGCTTGGTGTAAATGCTGATGCTGTAAGTACATCCTATTATAACCCCTACTTCAAATTTTAAACGTCCAACCAAATTGCAGTTCTAGTTAATTATACTTGGGCAGCGTCGAAATTGGACAATATTAATGCAATGTTTTTTCCACACTTAAAATCTTCCATGATTCTAAGTACTAAAATATTGCTACAGTTGTTTAATTTTTTTTTTACATAATAAGTAGTAGAAGAAACCCTAGAGACGAAATAAAGCTCTTCTTGAAAACAAGAAATCGAGAACGGTCATGAGTGAGACTTGAGCTCTTTTCTTCTAAACCAAGGAAAATTTCAATATAAAGCTGCATGCAAAGCATTTGTTAAATAAAAATTAACTTCTTTATCGATCTTTTCAGATTGAAGCTACTTATAAGAAAGCACATGAATTGATCCGTGCAGACCCGTCCCACACGAAGAAAGAAGCCAAGAAAAAGGATGCTGGCAAGCAGAAGCGCTGGAACAAGCGCAAGCTGACTCTGGCCGAAAGGAAGAACAGGATCAAGCAGAAGAAGGCATCCTACATCAAAAGGCTTCAGGCTCAGCAAGAGGCGTAGGCTACAATAACAATAAAATATGCCTGTGCACTTTAAATCCTGTATTTTCAATTTGAACCTTTATAGCATTTTACCCATCTACTAAAATTTTACAATAAGTTAAATCTTGATGTTATCTTCTATGTAGACGTGTGTAGTCAAGTTTTGGTGAAAATATAGCGTAAATCGTAATACGCTTTATTTTCGTTCACTGTGCGACTAAACCGATATCTTGGTCAATATTAATTAGTCTATAATTATTGTACTAGACAAAGAGGCTTGTACATACAGTAAGGGAAATTATCAGCTTTAGCAGTAATGCTAGCGAAGGAGGAGGCGGGCTTCCGTACGGTGAGTGACCGATACTAGTCCCGATTCGATGCCGACAGCTCGTGTTTCACACGCGCCTCAGAGATTTGTTGACATCTCAGAGGCGCGTGATACTATGCTGAGTAGACTGGGTCTGCTAGGATTGCAGAATATATTCGAAAGTTTCACCGTGGCCCTGGAACGTAAAGGGTATTAGGAGAAACACGGATGGTTTAGTAAGGATCTGACACTCACTTCAGTTTCGCCCAATGCAGAAGAAGTCAATGATTTCCCATCCTTAAAAAAAGTCGTCACTCGGGTGCCAGAAGACGGATGTTGTCGCCTAAGGAGGCCTGATGACTTAGAAACAGTTATGGCAGATTGGCTAGAGAAAGCAACGCAAAGGGTGAGTGGAAGGAAATAGGGGACACCTTCGCCCAGCAGTGGGACCGTAGAATAAAAGAAAAATTGTGAGCCGTCATGGTACGCCTGGCAGATGTGAAACATCTTAAACTTAACCAGCAATACTGGCGGATTGTACATAAAGATGTGCATCGCATAATGATGATTTTTATCAACAAGTTAGGTTGTCGTTCAAAATAAATACGTCCCGTATTATTTTCTTTGGCAACAATGACAAATGTCTAACGTTTATTTACGTCATTAACGTCAAGATACTTAAAATAGTGAAGCAGAAATAAACAAAACGAATCGTCCTATTATTATCAGTTGTTAGTAGTGTATATTATGGAATACTCTACTGCACCTGCTAATTTAGACACACAAGGTTTATGTAAATTGTGTTTGCAGAATGCTAAAGACAGTATTAATCTGTTTTCTAAGAGTGAAGATTCTCAAGAAGTTCTAAATAAAATATACCTATGTTTTCAATTTACTTTATCCTATGATAAATTGCCTTTTCAAATGTGTAGCGACTGCTTACAAGAATTAAACAGTGCTTACAGCTTTAGACTTAAATGCATGACACTTAATGAACGATCAAAACTATATTATAAAGAACACTCAAAAGATAGCACTTTTAAAATTGAAAATAACAAAACTAATGATGTGCCAACCATTGACGATAACACAGACCCAGGTTCATTTTCAAGCGACTATTCCGATTTAAATGAACTCTATAATAAAGCTACTGAAACAAATGAAAGTGACGTAAAAAATGTGAAGAGTTTTAAATGCAATAAATGTAACAAAGTTTTGAAGACAAAGACGACACTCTTGAAACATTATGAATCTATGCATGAGAAGAGAAAACATATTGGTCAAGTGTCAGGATTTGGTGCAGCCAGAAGATACCATTGCACATCATGCTCTTACTCAACACCACATAGCCAAACCTTAGTTAGTCACATGAGAACCCACAATGGAGAGAGACCATATCGCTGTGAATGTGGTAAAAGTTTTACGCAGTCATCTAGCCTTGCAGCTCATCGTAAAACACACAGTGCAACCACATATTTCACTTGTAGTTTATGTGGTAACCAGTTCAAACATGCATTTGCAATGAAAAAGCATATGAGTGTCCATGAAAGTGCTAGTTTCTCTTGTAGTATTTGCTTTAAATCGTTAAAATCAAAAGAATCACTCAAAGCTCATATGCACAGACATTATAAAATCTGTAATTATAATTGTGAAGACTGTGGTAACACATTTGTCACATCTGCAGAGCTACATAATCATAGAAAAAAACATAGTTTAGAAAAGAAATTACAATGTCATTTGTGTGGGTACAAGACACATACAAAAAAAAATCTTATTGTTCATCTAAAGAGGTAAGAATGGCTTGATGGAGTTAGAGAGGGGAGTTGGAAGTACAATCATACAACCGCATCAATCTATATTTAATAAACTATTATGCTCACATCTGTTTCAGACATACTGGCAACAGAACTTTTAAATGCGAGTTGTGCCACGTAGGCTTTTATACCCGGAGCAGTCTTCAGCGACATTTGCGAGTACACACTGGCGATAAACCATATGCGTGCCCAACTTGCGGGCAGAAGTTTAGTTACAGTCCTAGTTTAAACAAGCACATGAAGACTATTCATGGTGTTGACTACAAATGGGCAGATTGGAAAGAAACTATAGTGAAACTTGCAGAAAAGACTGATGTAAATCTACCTAGTACACCAAAATAATTGGATCTTAGCTAAATAAAACACTATTTAAACATAGAAATTTATTCATTGATGCCAAAGCACATACATAAAACCCTATTATACTAACCCTACTATACCTAAATTCCAAACACTGTTTTGATGTCTAGTGGTAAAAATATTAGTGGTACTCTTGAGTCAAATATCAAATAATTTAGGTTTTACATACTTAGGTAATATAATATTTTAATAAGAAAAGTTTAATGTTCATTGCCATAAAATATGTAAAAGTCTATGCAACCAGAAATACAGATAAGTAAGATTCTATAAGGCTGTCTTCCTTTTGATAGGCTTTTTGCCAGAAATTGCTCAAGTTGTTGCTATGCATACAAACATCGTTAGTCGTTATATCCTGGCCTGCCTCTAAATTTATTTATTTAATATTAATTATTTTCTAAAAGTCAGATTAATGCTTAATTATAAGTATTTTATTCCTATTAATATATACTTAATCACTAATAAGAACTTACCAAATGAATGCAACTACTTGAAATACCCTAATTTCTTTCTGTTAAACATGCAATATTTTTTGTCATATAAAAAGCTGAAATAATGCATAAAACTAAGTGCAACAAATACTCAATTGGTTCTAACTAGAAATATGATATTTTATTAATTATTTAACAATTGTCAAAATTGAGATAATATAATCAAATTTTCTCTAATAGAAGGCTAGATTATTGATAGTAGTCTATGAATTTAAAATGGTCTATTTAAATATTTTATTTATATGATTGATCATATAATATGTCTTAGCATTAGAAGGGTGGTGCTGATGATACACTATGAGCTTAATCCTCCTCATAATCTTCGTCGTCAGAGATATACTTTCGCTGTTTCCTCTTCCTGGATGGTGTGCTCTTGCTTTTTCCCTTCAACTTTATCTTCATTTTTACGGAGCGGTTAGATTCACCATCAGAATCATCGTCATCTGTTGATAGAATTGTATTTGCACTGAATTTCAACAACAGAATCTTAGGAATTCAGGAGGCTAATATGTATCTTTACCTCAAAGCTAAATATAGATAATATTTTATTTCACACATACTTACACTACGTTGTTCGTTACCGACCTTTATCATTATCGTCGGAATCATCAGAGTTCGGTCCGCTCTCATAGCGACGTCGCACTTCAATAAAAACGTTGCGCAGACGCACCGAGTCTTCGTATATTAACGACTGCTCTTCGTTGTACGTCTGAGCGTTGGCGCATAACGTAAAGAAATCACGTTCAAGGTCCGTAATGTCAGTATACTGTTGAAGATATCAAGAAAATGATTTTAAAATCAGTTGCATTTTTCATTTTTATAATGTATAAGTAGGACACAACTAATATGGCGTGCGGTTGTTTAGGTATAATCCGTGCCACAAATTGAAAATTCCGGCGCTCACACACGCACATTCATGTCGAGATAGGTTAAGGTGCGAGTTAGAGAACATGATTAACCGTGCTATTTTCAATTCGTGTTTTATATTATCGTACGCCATATTAGTTGTGTCGTATAATATCAAAGCTTATGATCGGTAATTAAACCAGTCTGCATTTGTACAGCGCAGTTAATCGTCAGTTTCAATTGTGTTATGTGAATAACACAGAAACCGCGTACTAACTGTTATTTTGCATCCAGCTCACAGTCCAAATGCAAACCGTTTGTATAGGCCATTATTCAATTAAAATTATTGGTTTTATTTACCTTGCCATCTTCAATCCTGTTCATAATTTTCTTAATATCCAAGGGTTTCTTGATAACATCATAATAATCTGGCAATTCGCGGCGTGAAGGAAGCTTCATAAACGGCTCAGATAACACACGCCCGGCCCTGAAACAAGTCATTAGTGAGAATTTGGTAAACACTATTCAACGTAAAAGTAGTGCAAAGTCAGCATGGTCAGATTCATCAAATACAGCTTAGTTTACTTACTCATCTGAGTAATCAATAACTTTCTTCATAATACTCTTCAAGCGCTTTTTCTGTTGATTTATTTCTGTTTTACTCTTTTTCTTAGATGAACTAGGTACTTCTTCTTCATCAGATTCTTCTTGGCGGCTGTGAAATTATGTTAAATAAAAATTTAGTAATACTTTAAGGTGATCTGATTGCTCAGTTTGATTTAAAACAGGATCCGAGTTCATATTGAACTTATGAACATTTTCTAACAGCATTCATCCTTCAAAATAAAAAAAGGTTTCAAAATTTTAGGTTTAGTCGTTATCGCTCAAATTAGAGCCTTATATCACTATATCTTACCGCCGTTTGCGTCCCTTCTTTCGTTTCTTGTCAAGCACCTCGTCATCATCGTCTTCCTCTTCCTCCTCCTCAAACTCCTCGTCGATGGCCTTCAGCCACTCCTTCTCCGTGAGCGAGTCCGTGTAATCAACCTCTTTGCGTTGCCGTGACCCACGCCCCAGAGTCTCATCCTCGTCTAGGTAGTTCCAGCCTTGACCCTAAAGGTATGTAACGTTGTTTTATCGCGACGGCCATAAAAAAGTTTCGGAATCCTACCAATTATGCAATCAATATTTAACAGAAACTCATACCGTCAACTTGTTGGTCGTCAGTATAATTCTTTTATTAAAATGTAACTTTTATTTAGAAAAAATATCTAGAGAAGGCCTAAAATTGTGCCTCACATCACGACATTGTAGGATTTAGTTGATTAATAATAATAGATAGAGTAGTTTAATTGAAGTTATGTTGAAACAGTTTCAGGAAGAAACTGTTAATAGACAAGCTGACATACCTTGTTGCAGACCACCTCGTCTTCGTGTTTGACGAGCCAGTCAGGCAGTTCCGACTCCTCGATAAGCCGGGATTGCGTCTCTGTTTTCTTGCGCTCTATATCGATCTGTTTGAATATCTCCAGTTCTTCTTCCGAGCGTGCAATCATCTCGTTTATTAGATCGTCGTCTGGAAGCTCGTTCTCTTCCTACAAAAAAATAAATTATAATGTTTCTGATTTAATCGTGCTGATATATGGAATTATTTTTCGTTGCGCCGAAGAGTAAGTGGAAATGTTTTGTGGAACAAAAAAACTTAAGTATTCCAGTAAGTATTGTACACACCTCTTCATCATCTCCATCTTGATGCAGAATGCTCTGAAGGAACTGTTGACGTTCAGAGCCAGTAGACTTCTGATCGAACATACCAGCTTGGATGACCTTCTCGTCCATATTCAGCTTATACCTTTCAATCATACAATATATTTAGTTGTAAGGACATAAAATGGTGATGTGATTTGGTTTGCAGTCAATTTCTTGAAGAAAGTTTTATTCCACATTCATATTTCAGACATGCGAAAAGTGTGGCGTTTTGGCAGTATGATTAAATACAAAAAGGCAACTTTGCATAATATTAAAACTAATACAATACGCTACCTAGCTGCGGCAAGAATTCTTTCCTCCACGGAGTTGACGGTCATCAGTCTTAGCACTCGGACCTCATTACGTTGTCCGATACGATGCGCACGATCTTGCGCTTGCAGATCCTGTTGTAATAAATAACACAATGAAATATCAGTATAGCTTTTAGCAAAACCACATTGGAAGGTAAATTAAAACAAAGTACACTGTGCTGTAGGTACATTTCCTATAGTCCCCAGAGCCTAATATACTGCAATATTTTTAAATTTAATTTCCTTACAATTATTTGTTTGTCTTTGATACTTTACAGAAGTTCCTTACTTCCTGTGTTAGGGTGACAAACAAATTTGTCCATTGTAATTTTTGTTATTATTAAACAGTCACTTTACCTGGTGAGGATTCCAGTCGGAATCAAATATGACGACGGTGTCAGCGCTCTGTAGATTGAGGCCGAGACCACCGGCGCGCGTAGACAGCAAGAAGATGAAATAATCTGAGCCTACATCGTTGAACTTCTTGAGTAGTTCACCGCGGTCTTCCGCCTTCGTCATACCGTCCAATCTATGGGGAATATATTACGCAGTTAAGTATTTATTGTCGTAAACTGTGTTTGGAATAAGAGCTAGAAGTAAAATATTTTTATTTGTCGTCGTGTCATGTGTTCTTCTTAGTACTATTATGACTGTATTCTATGTCTTCGTCTTCAGATATGTCTCGAATCGTAGTTTTGCGGAGCTAGCTCGATAAAAATATCAGATCTTACCTCAAATATTGGAAAGCCCTCCAGGAAAGGTAGTCTTCAATGATAGTCATGCACTGCGTCATTTGACAGAACACTAGAACCCTGTGTCCTGTTTGTTTGAGCTTCGGCAAGATACGATCCAGGAGCTCGAATTTACCGGATACTCGATATAGGTCAGGCCTGTGAATAAAACAATAATATAGAATCTAGACAGCAACAACGAAAACAATTTGATAATTTTACTATCGTAAGACTATTTGAAATGTAGATGGAATAGTAAGCTTCTGCTTAAGTATGAGGCAAAACTGTGTGTAATACACCCACATAAACAGCTTCAGCGGCTATCTGAAAGCCATACACATAATAATTTCGTGCAGGACTACCGGGTTAGCCGGCTTTTAAATGTCTTAAAGGGAGGGTACACACAATACACTGCAACAATTCCTTAATAACTTACCCAGAAACCACTCCGCCGCCTGTACCGATGTGATCGCAGAACTTCTCCTCGATGTGTTGGAACATGAAGGGATGGTTGCAGAGCTTGCGCAGTTGTACGATTGTGTTCATTAGCGCTTTGGCTCCGCCCTTGCCCTTGTTGCCTTTCTCCGAGCCATCGGTTAGCAGAACTCCCTTAGACTGCATGTGCCTGAAGATAATTAATTTTGATGTATACCAGTTCATCATTCGATTGAAATCAAGACACGTCAAGTGTTTTTGCAGCGTTACTATAAAACGAGGGTTGCCAAAAAGAATAGGGTATCGTGGGATGTGCTAAGGTGAGCTTTAACATTGTTAGCCAGTCTAAGCTCATGAGAAAACATTAGTTTATGTGTTAAGTGTCAGTTGCATATCTAATCATTTCTATATTTATATTTGAAAATCATCAAGTTTTATTACCAATTAAGATATTTTTTGCTACATCTTCTCACTTGACATGACTGTCATTTAAAATCATTGTTATACACCTGCTACACAATCCTTGTGTACTTACTTGTACAGTACTCGTTGCAATCCGCTCATATCACACTTGATGATGTACTCGACCTTGTCGGGCAGTTGGCTCTCCACCTCCTTCTTGAGCCTACGCAACAAGAACGGACGCAGCACTTTGTGCAGACGACGGATGATAAGGATCGTCTCTTCTTCGTTCAGTTCCACCTGTTAAAAGAGGCAATTAATGACAGCTACATACAATCATAAATTAATTTTGAGTAGTGGTTTAGGGGTTTGTCTAACCAGAAGCAACATTATGAATATTTTACATGGAGTGAATGTTACCCGTTATAAGCAACCAACATTCTGTAGGTTGAGTCAGTTGACAGACTTCTGGGCTTCCAGCTTCTATTATTTACTACCGATTTTGAAAAGTAAAACGAATTAAATTATGAACCATCACTATCGAAATTTTTATTTTTAGTTTAGTCATAAATAGAACCCGACCTCTTTTCTCTCTTTTAAAATTACGTTTCAAATCATCAAAGAAAACTAACCTTTTCACCGGTAGTAGCGAAAGGAGCGTTGAACCACTGCTCGAACGTGGAACAACTTTTGAAGATAGATGGCAGAAGGAAGTTAAGCAGCGCCCACAGTTCTGGCAGTTTGTTCTGCAACGGTGTGCCAGTGAGTAATAAGCGATGCGGGGCGATGTAGTGCGTGTTCAGTACTTGTGTTAACTTGCAGTGGTGATTCTTCATACGGTGACCCTCGTCGATTATCATGTACTTCCATTGCACCTGGGCGATCGTGGGGATTGATTAAAAGTTATTCAGTTGCCTAGATTTATCATATATACCTAGTAAAAATGTATACTCTTACAAGTGACAGAACTTATGATAATATTTTTACAATAGTTATTTATAGCATCATGAGCACCACGGGTAGCCGAAGAGAGCCTACTCAGTAGTTTTATCGTAATGAATGTGTAACATTAGTATTACCAAAATTCAGACACGCTATAACAGTGATTGTGGCTGACGTTGCCTTAGCTGCCTAATTGATCTATTATGTGCACTAAAAACTTCGAATCAGAGTAGAAGTTTGGTAGGACAAACCTTAGCCAGGACAGCTTTATCCTTGATGACGTATTCATAGGTGGTGAGGAGCACATTAAACTTGGTGGAACGCATTTGTGCCTGCACGAGGCGACGCGACTGCGGCGACCCTTTATACGATACCACTGATACTGTCGGCGCCCATTTCTCGAATTCAAGCACCCAGTTGGATAAAGTACTGGAATTAATACGTAAATTTTAATTTTATAATGGACAGCAGTTATTGCCTGAAGTAAATGCTCAGACAGCAAAATGAGGAAGGAAAAACCATAAAAAGATAACTGTTTACCTGAGTGGCACAATAATAAGGAATGGTCCATTGACTTTCTTCTTCTCCATTAAATAGGTGACTAACGCAATAGTCTGGATGGTCTTACCGAGACCCATCTCATCTGCCAGGATGCCATTCAAATTATTATTGAACAGGGATACCAACCATTCCAGACCCTAAAAAGTAAATTGAAATATGTAATGCTAATATTAGGTATATGGGTGACGTAAATAGTTGTTGTAAGGGTTTTGTAGAAGATGTACCTTGATTTGATATTCCTTTAGTTTTCCATTGACCAAAATGTTAGCTTGTTCGGTGACAGACTCGTGGACTGTGTGAGCAATGCTGAAAAAAATATACAATATTAATTTTAGAAGCCTGATTTGGACATGATGTGTATTCTTCCCGTTTTAACCTATGGCGCACCAACTTGGTCCTTGACTAACTTCCAGAAGTCAGATAACTATGTATGTATATAAGTAGATATGTTTTATGTATATTATTAGTTGTAGTATATACTTATTAGTATGGATAATTTTAGTTATGTTGTTCTTTTGTGCAATTTTTTTTGTTTTTTTAGTATAATTGCATTGAATTCTTTTTTTTTTAAGTATCAAATTCTGTCTTCACCTCCTTTAGTTGACTCGTAGAGGATGCCTAATGCACTAAGTCTGCCTTTGTACCTTTGTTGCATAAAGTTTAAATAAATAAATAAGTCCAAACTTAAGGTTTGTATATAGAGTTAAATTAACGGATCGAGTCGGAAATATTATACTGTGCGCTTCATAAGGATAAAATAGGGATAGCTGACATAGCTCAAAAGGTTTCTTAACCTAAATGGGACTGCCGACTGGGTAGGACATGGATGTAGGACATGTCCGCCGCATGCCTAACTAACTGTGAGCCCAGAAGCCCAGGCCACGAAGGAGATGGATGGTTCAAAATTAGAGAGACGGAGCACGGAATCGTGAAAAGTGGAAGGAGTGGAGAAGCGTCTTTGCTTTGGACCAGTAAAGACTGATTTACAAAGCTGGGATCACATGAAGAAATATGTCTTAGCTGGAAGAAGCTAGTCAATTGCAAAATCACACAATCAGACCTCATATTAGCCGTAGACATTGGCTCCGGTTTTTAACCTTCACTATAATAGTTTGTAGTTTGATAAATTGTTAAAAAATTAAATTTATAGTTATTGTTATGTTTAGAGTTACTTGTTGAACAAACCTGTAGTACGTCTGTTCTTCTGTCTTGTACTCATCGTCCTCAACCTTGGCCTTCTTGATCATTTCCCTAGCCTTCTCTTCATCAGTCTTCTCTTTGTCAGTCCTCTCGTCTCTGTGGCCTCTTCTCTTTTCTGTAGGTACAACAATGCATATTACTTTGATGGCTAATCCAGGCCACCTTGTTTTCCTTCCAATATTGTAGCCTATTCGTCATGACGACTGGCCAGAATCATAAATCGTTTGGTAATGAATAAAATGCAGCTGGAAATGCTGGAACCGCGTTCGTCTAGTTCCAGTCTTATAAACAACCCATTACCTTTTTATTACTTTATCCATCTGCTAGGGGCAGATGGATAAAGTAATAAAAATCTTTGCAAAGGTCTCCCAAATTCGCAAAGCCATAAGAAAATATAATCATTTTGGCAACATCATAAACTAGAGAACAATAATTATTTAATCCGCGATCTATCTTACCATCATCGTCTTGGCTGTCATCCCCAGAGTCCTCGGAATCGGACAGCACCTCCCAGCCGGGATGCGTCTCCATCCAATCCTTCAGCTGAGACAACAGCGGAGCTTCTTCTCCTCTCAGTATCTATGTGGTACAAAACAAGATGAAATAATATTTAAGTAATAGTAAGCGTCTCGATGGCCCAGTGGTTAAAGCGCCCGCTTCTCATGGCTCGTGCACGCTGTAGATTCGCAAACGGGCACGGTCGAGTACCAATATGACTTTTTCAATTTTATATGTACTTTCTAAGTTTATCTTAGACATCACTGGTATCGAATACAATTGATATAAGTCTACAATCGTCAAACAGCCTTAAGCAAGTGTGGTGATCAATGTTCGTGCGTGCCTTCTCTGCCTTTGTAAACAAATGGGAGAAAATAGGCTGGTATTATCATTAAATGATTGTGAAGTGTGGGTGTACTACATGTAATAAACCTCTGTTGTAAGTTGTTTATCGTAGATAAAATAAGGTATGTATGTCACTCACCTCGCCCGTCTTGGGGTCCATGACGTTAACTCGTGAGTCTGATGTCTGCGAGCTGTCGTCCATAGCATCAATTTCGCCGCCCTCGAGCAGCTTCTTCTTTCTCGATTTCTGCATTTGAATTATAAACTATTTCAATTTAACTAATATTATTCTTTTGAATCCAGTCCGGCGTCCCAACCTAACCTAACACAAAGGAAACATGTTCACAATAGTGCCACTCTTCAAATCTTTCCCATCTTGAAGTGATATTCATATATCACATTCAGTATATCACCATTAAAGGCAAAATGATCACTTTCGTTAAGAAGAAAAGATAGAGAGGCCTACATCTACAGCATGTTCTAAAACCAACCCTTTTCCTGCGCTCCTCTTCCTGTTGTTTCTTGCGCTGCTCCTGTTTATGCTGCTTGACCATTTCCGTGAGACTAGCGATGTACTCGTCAGTCTGCGATAGAAGGAACGCCAGACGCTTGTCTTTCTTCTGATCGATAAGCTTACGGTAACCTTCTTCATCCTCCGCCATCAAACTAGAATTAAAGATGTACATATTCAGCTACACGCGTGGGGCTCAACATAATTGGGAAAAGTCTAGAAAGTTGATGTGATTTGAAAAAGGCTTTCGGTATATCTGTTCTAGACTGCCAAAGTAGGTTTATTTGTTAAGGATTAAGTGATGGCCACAATTGACAAAGTGGACCTACGGCAGGCCAATTTCTATAGATTTTAAATTAGAAGAAAGCAAGCACCCCCCTTTCATAGCCTCGATTTACCTTTTCAATCTTTATTTTAATTTTTGTACAAACTTCGAGGAGGACTTCATCTGGGAGATCGGAAAACGACATATAAATTATCCCACGGAAATTTACTAACGGGATAAAAAGTATGCCCTGGCATGTCAGTAATGGCATGCCATGACATGGTTGGCTTGTTACCATTATAAAGTCAACATACCGTCTCATACGCTCCTTCTCAATGCGTTCTTGTTCCTTCTTCTGCTCTCTCTCGGCATTGGCGTGGTGGTTCATGATAGCTTTGTTCATGCGTGCCAGTTTAGCGACATTGTTGCGATGGTACTCCTTGAAGTCCTTAGCTGAAATACGGCACAGCAATTTAACATTAATTATTATACTTTTGTTTTTGAGTGTCATTGCTACTTCTAAAATTTACAATGGATTTGGAGGCGGTTTTAACTATAAATTAGAGATTTTTCCCAGAATGAATTTTTCACAGCACAGAAATCGTAGTGGAGTGACTTTTTCATATAGTAAATGTAATGGCATCATAATATACTGGCAGTGGTGTATAGCCTATACAATACTACCTAGCCTCGCCAGTAGTTTTTATGTAATGTGGTGACTTACCATGTTGCAGTACCGTTTGCAGGAACTCCTGGTGTTTCTGGCGCCGTTTTCTCTCGGCCTCGAGTTTCTGTTGCTTCTCCAACTTCTCGGTAGCGCGCGCCTCTCGCAACCCCTGCCGCTTTGTGCGCTTGTACGCTTTGATATTCACCGCTGTCTCTAGCGTCGTGTCGCGACGGACTTGACCCAGGATCTATCAAACAGTTTCATCTTATTCATAAAATTCAGTCTGTTGAAAAAAAAATTAGGACTTTTTTATAATAAATGGCCACCCAAAAGTTAACTTTTGTTGTTATTGAGTACTCAACTACCTAGTTGAGTAATTGATAATGGAATATAAATTATTTAAAATTCTGAATTATGAAGCGCACGGCTGCGTTTAGTCTTATGATAACTAATGATGCTGTTACTCACTAGCCGCTTGAATCGCCGTCGAGCACGACATAGACTATGTGACAATTTGATCATGTTTGTGGGGCAAACGTGGCCAGAGACCATACCAGAAACTTTGCTCAGCAGTGCAGGGACACAACAAAGCCTTGTAAAATAAATGCCGTGTAGTGTAGCGCTTGCGCGATCAAATAATACCTCAGTACGCAGCTGTTTCTGGAAGTTGAGAACTCGAAGGGCCCTGAGTTCAATCTGTGCTTGCAAGCGAAGATCATCAGGCATATTAGCCGGCAGATTTGATAGCATCTCGATGCGATGGGCGATTCGCGCTGCTATCCTATAATCATGCATAATTAATAAGAAAATAGGATTAATAATAGTCTAATTCACGATCCAAAGTATATGTTCATTGAATTAAAAAATTTGACTTCATGAAATCACTTACCGATTCTCTCTTTCATTCAAGATCTGAAGTGGATCAATGCCTACTGGTTTGGGCATACTGGTAATACGATTTTGTTTTGCCCCTGGTATTGGCACACCTGGCTGAAAAAAATATTGTACAAGTCATGTGGAGTTCTAAATTTGAATTGTAATATTTGTGATCTTCACACAATTGTACTACTTAGTTAAACACCCGATGTTACCTGATGTTGCGGTTGCGTGCCTGGAGCTTGCGGGCGCAGCGGTGCGGGGCCCCGCATCGGTGGCCCGCCACTCATCGGCTGCAAATAACAGTTATACACATCCACATAAATGGTATTTTTTTCTCATTGAGTAATGGTTTGAAATCATTTATTTCTTAGATACAAATCACTTATACAGAAAGAAATAATAAACATTATCTAAAAGCACAACTTTTATCCAGTAATAGCGCATAGAACGAAATTATAATTTTATTATCGATAAAAACTGATTAGGGGGTTTTATATTATTTATCGCTTGAGATAAAAAGGCTTGTTCAGGCTAAAGGTAAATTTAAAGAATACTAGATTTTGGTTAGAAGCTGTACTGTCTTAGAGAAATTTAGTTCTGAATTTAAACATTGATTATTTATAGTTTTTCATAAACTTTAGACAACACAGGCAGTATTGAGACGTATCTATAGTTTCCTGATGACAATTTGGATCCCGATGATATATTTGATGTGTAAAGAAAGTAACCTTCACTGAAACATTTGTTGATGTTTAGAGTTAGGTTAAGTAATTTTAGATTCTTTATATATTTTCCAAGATTATAATACCTTTACATGAAACAAAACTCTTTTATTATTATATTAGTAACTAGCTGTTGCCCCCGACTTCGTCCGCGTTTCCGTCGTTTCTCGAAAAAAAAAGTAGCCTATGTCCTTCCTCACGGTTCTGTGGTTTTGATGTAACAGACAGATTAACTTTCATAGTAGTTTAGTAGGGAAATATAATATGTCAATCTACAATACTGTTGAAAAATATCGCAATACGGAACCGCACAATATTATTGTTAATAGCTGAGCCCGCGACTCCGTCAGCATGTAGTAAGAGTGGACAAATATAATCAGAGAGCTTCGAACTGCTAAGCTATCGGGAGTTACACGTGATATTGTGAGTCAACCATAAAAGATAGACATATGCTGTCGTGGGATATTTTTTATATAATTTTAAGGAGAACATTTCCGTCATACATGATTTCTGTGTAGCTTTAACCATTAAGGTTGCACACGCGACGGAAGCTGAAAAAATGGAGTAACTTCTCCCGTTTTCCCAACATTTCCCTTCACTGCTCTGCTCCTATTGATTGTAGCGTGATGAAAAGTATACTATAACCACCTCAGGAGTATGAAAAATGATTGTACCAAGTTTCGTTAAAATCCGTCGAGTAGTTTTTGTTTCTATAGCGGTTATACAGACAGACAGACAAAAATTTTACTGATTGCATTTTTGGCATCAGTATCGATCCCTAATCACCCCCTGATAGTTATTTTGGAAATATTTTTCATGTACAGAATTGACCTCTCTACAGATTTATTATAAGTATAAAAGAAGATAACTAGACTAAAACTGTTTTACACACGAATTTATAAACATTCAACTTGAAGAAGTGACGCCCCGAATATACTTCGTGTGTAGTAGGTTTCCAGTCTCACAGACCAGATAGATTGACTATGGGTTGGAGGTGCAGTTATAAAATCAAGATAATTCGAAACTTACCGGATTCACTAACGGTGGAGTAAGTTGCGTCGGAGGTGCCATTTGGCCTGTCATCGGCAGCGGCGTGGGGGGGGCCCCACCGCCTCCACGTGGCGCATCTCCAGCCACGCCGCCCGCCCCTGACTTGCCGCCCGGCCCGCCCGCCGCCGCACCCTGCCCGTCGCCGTAGGGCGGCTGCGCTGGCGGCGTCGGACACTCCGGCGGCGCGTCGCCGGTCCGTTTGCCGGAGGCCATCATGGCTATCTGCTGCGACAGAGGCTGGTTTCGCGCGAGACTCCGATAGGCTGTTATTTGTGCCCTAAAAGAGGATTGTTAATGCTTAAGACCCCACGGAGGTACGAAATTACTTGACTGTTATCACAATACTTACTTCAGCTGACATAGTTGATTGTTGCTAAACAATCCCTTGCTGGGGTCCTGGGGATTCGAGCGCGCTCTTAAGGCTAGCAACTGTGAAAATCTTGGGTCCTCTTGTAACCCCTTCTCTTCCATAGAATCAATAGTTCGTTGAATCGCGTGCAAGTTATCAGGGCCGGGTACCGGCAGCGAACCCTGCATCGGAGACGAAGCGGGCGGGGCGCCGTTTGCCGAAGACGTGTTCGGTGGAGGCTGTCCATGCGGTGGCGTCTGCGCGGCCGGCGGGTGCTGCGGTGCTCCTGTTTGAGGCACGGCGGTCGGGGCGCCGGATGGGGACGCCGCGGGTCCCCCGGCTGCACCCGCGGGTGGAGCGTGCCCATATCCAGGCGAAGCGGCGTGTGGCGGTGGGCCCTGTCCGGGCATCATCGCGTGGTGCGCGGCCATGTGTCCGGGCGCGGCGGGTGGCATGGCCTGCGGATGCACACTGTGTGGCGGCGGTCCGGCAAGCGGGATTCCAGGCCCGCCCGGTGGCCCCTGTGGCCCGTTACCCGGCGGCGGTCCCCCGCCCATCGGCATAGGGGCCTGTGATGTTTAATATTGTTTTATTATTTCGAAATTTTTTTTTATTATGACGATGATTAATTATTTGCATCAGTTTTGACGATTGTCATATTCTCATTCACTTGGTTCTATGCTTGAAAGTAGAACATTTGAAATAAATACTTGTTCATAAACCTGTTTTGATTCATAAACTATGTATTACTTTTTATTGTCATTATGTGCCATAGCCTTACTGAATAAAATGCAAAAACTTATATAACTACATACTTATGCCACATTATTATGTCGAGTGTTGTAGTTATTTCTTTTTGCATGTTAGTATCACAAGTAATGTGTTTTTACCATAGATTTGATAATCACACTTTATATGAAGTCACAGCATTTAATTCTCGAGAACGAGCCATCTTGTATTTTCTTTATATAAAAAATAATATGATAATTTTTCTTGATGGAGTTACTAATGAGGCTGCTCTACCTATGGATGTCATTGTTGATGGATGTTGTACGAAATATTTCGAAGAAAAATTGAGAGATAATGATATACAATTTGTTAAATTGGCAGAGAAAAGCTGGTAAGTTTGTGTTTAAATACATACATTATACATAGTGTATAAAATCATACAATGGATAATGTAAAGTCTTGCAAATTAATGTGTTATATCTATCAATTAATTAAATACAACAATTTGTAACCAAAACAACAATATTTTTATTATGTAACAGGTCCAGAATTAAATGGGATAATCTCGTAAAAAAATCTCCCTACCTTTCTGAACATGTGCCTAATTTAAATACAGAATTTCATAGCTGGGAAGGACTTATGATTTGGGTTGAAAACAAACTACAAAAATTTCCAGCTTTAAGAAAAGTTGAAATAGGAAAGTCTTTTGAGAAAAGAGAAATATTTGTGCTAAAGATATCTTCGGGAAAAAAGAATACAGCTGTATTTCTAATGGGAGGTGAAGACGGAAAAGACTGGACGTCTCCAGCAATCCTATTAAACTTTGTTAATTACATTTTAGATCATCACCTTAATGTTGAACTACTGGTAAAACATTATGATTTTTATATTCTACCAATTTTGAATCCTGATGGTTATGAATTTAGTACCACAAAGGTAAATATTCGGTTTTATATTACATTTTTTTTAATTGGTAATAGCAGTC
The DNA here is from genome assembly GCA_947462355.1 of Caradrina kadenii. Classification (NCBI taxonomy): domain Eukaryota; kingdom Metazoa; phylum Arthropoda; class Insecta; order Lepidoptera; family Noctuidae; genus Caradrina; species Caradrina kadenii. Next base: position 5,407,901 of record OX381674.1, read on the forward strand.
ATAATGTAAACATGACTCCACATTACAGGAATGGTATTGGTCACGAAACAGAAAAATATATTTCCCAAAAAGAAGTTGTAGTAAAAATGATTCATCTATTGGTATTAACATAGACAGAAACTGGTATTTTAGCAATAATATAAGTAAGTGACAATTTGGAAACACTTTATAGAGCATGTTAACATTATTATCCATAATAATTATCCCTTGGAAAAATTTAGCACACAAATGATTGAATACACCGTCTTATAGGATTAAAAATAAAATTTATTTATTAGTGCACAATATAGCCATATTTATTAGTTGAGTTTGTTATAGTCTAGATTTTAGACATGGAACCAAACAGGGCCTCATTTATGAATTAATATATGTTTTAAATATTCTTAGTACGAGATGAGGAATGTGATGCAATTTACTCAGGATCTAGAGCTGTATCTGAGGAGGAAACTGAAGGTCTGGCTAAGTTTTTGAATAGCATTGCTCTTCAAATGTTGGCATTCATCAATTTGAGAAGTTTTGACTACCTTGTAACAATCCCATATGCATATGATCATGAGTACTGTAATAATTACCCAGTATTGGTGAGCATAATTTCAATTTAAGTAAAATTTATTATTTTCTCATACAATTGATGAGAAACTTGTATGTTGATTAAAAAAAAATATTAAATCATTGTCAGTGTATTAACTAGTTAAAAGTTTTATCATCTTATTATATTAAACTCATATTTTTATTTTTAGCTGGATATAATATCGTCTGTGCATGATAGAGTAAGAGAAGAACATAATAAAACCTTTTTCTATGGCACTACTTCTGATTATTTCTGTGAGCCTAATATTTTGTTTTACCAGAAAAATATCTTTAAAAAGTACCTTTTCAAAGTTCCCATGTATTGGCAACTGATAGAACTGAACAATAATAATATTGTACATTTTTATAGACAATTTCACTGGTAATGTTGCTGATTGGGTAAAGAAGAAATTAAACACTCCCATAGTGTACACATTCTACATGAAGAGTGATAATTACTTTTTACCAAGTCCCAAGGACATAAGGCCACTGACAAATCAATTATCAACTATGATGAAGGAAATATTACTCTTGTCTAGCAGTATCTACAGTCCATTATTCAGCCATCAGATTAGACATTCCATTCAGATCACTGTTATAATCATAAATATAGTATGTGCTTCCATTCAATAAAATATATTGTATAAATCCTATTTCATGTAAGAATAACAGCAGTTTAATTTAGTCAACTTCATAAGGTTATGTATCATAAATGGATTACAACAATAATAATTGCATTGTGCACTACCATAAACAGCGCTTTTAGACAGCAAAAGCAAAGATTTTCCCAGCAATCATTTTTACTCAATGTTACTTAGTATGGTGGTCAATATGTGTAGTTAATGGATAGGTTTTGCACACCCCTGTTTTAAAACTGAAACAAAGGCTGCAGAGCTGTTGAGACCATATTCTCAAACAATATTACAACAAAAGTGATGGATTTCTCCTCAAATACAGAATGACAGCAACTGTGACTTTATGTTTGTACCTTGTCTCGTCTCAATGACTATGTGTTAACAAATATTTTACCTAGACAAAAATACTCAAAACACATAAACAGTATGATTTAAAAAACCTCAGCCCATCATTGTCAACTGAAAATATAGTCCATTATATTCTTATTAGGTAACTTATATCTGAAAAAAAACTAGAATAATAATTAAAGTGATTTTAAATGCTTTACCTGTCCAGGTGGCATATGTCCAATTTGATGCTGCATGTACCCATGGGGTGGGCCCTGCCCAGGCATGTTTGGATGTTGTGGTGCACCAGGGTGACCATTGGGTCCAGGTGGATGAGCACCTCCAGGGCCTATTGGATGACCGGGTGGTCCAGGCATATGTGGGCCCACCATATGAGGAGGCATTTGATGTCCACTTGGCGGCATGCCAGGATGTTGTTGAGGCACACCAGGAGGGCCATTAGAGTTTGACACGATAGGATGAGCTGGGCCAGCCGGCGACATATGATTGGGCATCGGAGGCTGTCCGCCACCAGAGGGATGCGAGGGTGGCGGTCCGTTGACATGTTGCTGGTTATAAGGACTATGCGGTGACTGCGGTGGAGCCGGACTCTGTGTTGGTGGGCCCATTGGGCTCGGCGCCTGCGGAGGCGGCATTGGGCTACTCTGAGGTGAAGGACTAGCCATATTTTCAAACAAATTATCACTGAATGCACATATCAAATTTATTTAACGAAACCATTACCAAACAGTTATGCACGCTAATTCTATGTTCACAGAAAAGCGAATGTCAATGATAGTTCACAGTACCTAATTCAATTCCGTCGTTTTTACACGGTGAGTTCAAAAGAGAGTATCACATTTGTCTTGCTGAACTCTGGATGACGAGGAATTTCCATTTAAAACAGTAAAATAAAATGATACAACATCCCAAATTCCCAAATCAATGTAGCTTTTGCACACACACACAATTACAATCCATAGACTAAAAATACTACAATTATTAAGCTACAGTCGTCGGCATTGTTGCCAATGAAGAAAAAATGGATGCTGGAATAAAATATTCAAAACTTGTATGCTTTTTATAAATTGGACAAAGAAAATTTGCATTTAGTTTTGCATAGAAACTTAAAAACAGCAACATTTAGCTAATAAAAATAATTTTGGTTTTGGAAATGCTACTGCTACGGTTGTTATATTGATCTTTTTCCATTTGAACTAGGCCAATAAGGCCAAAAAGCTAAAAGGCCTATTACATTACATGATTTGTCGGGCCCTGTCTATCGTGTGCCCTGCTTACCTGTGAGGGTGCTAATTATTACTTGTACGCTGCTAATCCCTCCCTGTCCCACAGTGTTGCCAATCGTACGATCATATTTAACAACACAACATACCAAAACGACTGTATTCCCCGAAGGGTTAGGCAGAGGTGTACCAATGTACACCCACAGTTCGCCGGTATGTTTATGTCCCATGTAATAGGTGGTGAACCTATTGCCATTAACCGGGCACAAATCCTAACTCAGAGCTGCTACTGAAAATTTTATAGAAAAACCCAATAACAGTTTTTGCTCGACCTGGGAATCGAACCCAAGACCTCTAGCGTAGCAATCGCACTTAGGACCACTAGGCTAACGAAGCAGTATACGATCGTATTCATACGACCTTTTTGACTCTGATACTATGTACGATCGAATAATCGAAATTGTATGCAAAATATACAACCTTATAATCATCATAACAAAATAAATAAACAAATTAAATATTTATTTTATTTATAATTTAAAATAGTACGATTGGCAACACTGCGCAGGGCCCTGTCTAGAGATGTAAAGAACTCGAGTCTTTTGAGTCCTAAATTTTAGGCTCAGCTGACAAATTGCACAGCTCGACTCGTTACAACAACACCCCCAGACTAGAACACTTAAGTCTACATAGACACTCGAGCGCAACATGGCGCTCAGGTCTTGATTCGAGCTCGAGTCGTTTCACGTAACGAGTCGTGCTCAAGTTCTTTTCCATTTGGAGTTCCTTTATAAATAAACAGGGAATAAAATATAAGTCGGAATAAAAATAATAAAGGAATATAATATAGGAAGAATATAATATAGAATAATAATAATATAGAAGTAAAATACTCGTAAAATAACAAACAATAAAAATTGATCCGTACCGACATAATAAATAGTGTCACGTTTTTATCCCTCTTGAGGTACACACAGAACCTAATAATGCCATGCCTAAAGGTCACATTTAGTATGTTGCCAAATGAACTATGTCTATGTATTTTTAAATAAATCAACCTTGATACGCTCAAGACTCAATACACTCGAGCTCTTTTTAAGACTCAAGTTCTTTTTGAGACGTGAGCTTGTTTTTAAGACTCGAGCTCTTTTTGAAATACGAGTTCTATTTTGGCACTCGAGTTTTCGAGAAAGGACTGGAGCTCGGCTCGACTCAAGGCTCTGAGTGTTAGTACACCGAGTCTTGTAAAATTGAGCCAAGTCTATCGAATTAAGACTCAAAGACTCGAGTTCTTTACATCTCTAGTCCTGTCTCCCTATCTCCTATTATTACATTACACGCTACACGATCGACAGCGCGGCATGGAAGCAGGGCGGTCGGAACTACTTGATCGCTGTTTAGGGACCTTGACTGCCTCTTTCTTATTATACTACGCTGTCCTTGCAGGTAGGGCAGGACAAATCGTGTAATGTAATAGGCCTTAAAGTAGTATAAGTTTTGTACTTATTATTTCTATGCGTTACATCCGTTTTATCAAAGATATGTGTTGACTTCATAGAGATATACCTTTAGAGACACCCATAACTTCAATATGTAGTAAGTAAAAGTTGAAAATGTCAGAATGTGGCATATCCGCCATTTTTGCTCACAATGGGTTTTTTTTTAGGGATGGGAAATCATCAAATAACTTTCCGCGGGAGGTAATGTCAGACTTTTACTGACTAAAACCCATCTATGTTCCTTCTTGTGCTCTTTGCTTTCCGGGGGCGCGGTATATCTTACGAACAACTCGCAGTCCCGGCAGGCATCGGCCCCGACTGGACCCTTCAAAAATTGCTGACATCTCCTTGCTTGAGACGCACGTGGAACAAGAACGCGCCGTCGACACGGCCTGTCGTTATGCAACGTACGGACGGTGAGCTACCCATTGCTCTTCGTCCACAGGCCCGCGTCTACGGTGGCCGGGACACGTCTCCCGGCTCCCGACGCCCGGAGCGTCTACCGCGGCAGTTGAGACGGGAGACTCTCTGCCCCAACCGTCCCGCCGCCGCTTCCTTCTCTAGTATAACTGCATCGCAGAAGGAGGCGACTGCTTACCATTCCCCCTCGCTCCGGACCACGACTTGCACCAGTGCTGGATGCGAGAGTTCGCTGCAGCTGATGGCCGCCACAAGGATCCGGCGATGTTCCGCCGAAGCGGGGCACACCGCCACGGTGTCCTCGGGGCGATCCACGCAATGGTGACACCCGGACGTTTCCTCACACACAACACACAGGAACCGATGGACTTTCTTGGGTGTTCTACATATATATAAAAGTACTCTGTGGGTGTTCTATTAATAGGTGAATATGTAAAGCCCCTTTAGTTGATATTATAATTATAGCTGTCCTATCTCCACGAAAAACAAATAGGCACAAAGAGGTCAACCAATCTTTACTTTTTTTTTGTTACTTATTTAAATTTTTACTTGTTTTTCAGTTTCTTTTTAGTCAGTTTCATTATAATTGGATAAATCACGTGGAAGCTATGTCGAAGCGTATGGCGTAAGCGTATGCGTACGGTGGTCATTTTGTGTCTCAAAGCGGCATAATTTTTCAGCCCGCTGACCATAAATACACAAGACAAGAATCTTGGCTACACAAGTTAGTGGTTAATACTTGAATTGTTCAAACACTTGAAAGATCAAGATATTAAGTACAAGTCACTGAGGTAAATAAATGCGGATTGTGAGTCTTGTACTATAACCACAGACTACAATATAATTTATAGGACTCTAACGTGAAATGGAATTCGAATAACGCACATTGTTGTATACAACCACGGAACACTGTTCCGTGTAACACAATACAAAATGTGCCGAAAAGATGTACACAAGTGCCCTTTTTATTGCATTTAACAGTGTAGAAATCGATAAACAACAAAAAGGAGTTAATTATTGAATAATACAATGAAAAAATAGCACACACTTGCCGAGCGGGAACAAAGAAACCGGGGTCAGACCAGCGCTACAACATGGATGATGAAGAGGAATACACTGAAACGGCTTGGACTTACATAGCATTATGTGGTGAACCCACTATCTATGAAGGGCTACGATTTGCCAAGGATTTAATTATCGCTAATGTTACTCTGCGCCTCATCGTACAGTTTGTACCGCTGCCTCATAATGTCCGCCATAGTTTAAGTTTAGTTATTGGAAGTTTTCTTTTATATTACAGTATTGGACCCCCATTTATTTGGACTGTGGGACTCACAACTGGTGCTTACATATTTATAATATTAATATCATTTGTTACAAAAAAATGGAGAGGACTGCTTATGTCCATGTCTGTTATTGCATTCCTGTTATTATGCGAACTTTATGTACTTAATCCAAAAATGTGGCAGCAAATAAGAGGCATCCAGATGATAGCAGCTATGAAGATAATTTCTGTAGCTATTGAACTGGACAGGGATTTATTTAAAAGAATGCTTAACCCCGTTGAATTTGGGGGATACATACTTTGTCCAGCAAATTGTATTTTAGGACCATGGATATCATTTCACAATTACAATCAATATCTTGAAGTTAAGTTCTTATCTAAAAGGTGGGTTAAGATTATTGTGATAAACCTCTTTCTGTCCATAGTATTCTTGGTTTTATCTAACTGCATTGTACCATGGTATGTTAATGATGAAATGTCTAAATGGTTGATAGCTTATAGAGATGCACAAGCTTTCAGAATGTCACACTATTTTGTGTCAAGCATGTCTATAGTATCAATGATAAGTGCAGGATTTGGTCTTACAAATGATTGTCACTCTGAGGTTCATGTTACTAAACCATTTTTCATTGAATTGCCAAGATCTCTAGTCCAAGTGGTAATTTACTGGAATATACCTATGCATCAATGGTTAAAGAACTATGTTTTTAAAACTTGTCAGCCTTATGGTCAGTTTACAGCCATATTTGTAACTTATGCTGTGTCATCATTGCTTCATGGATTAAATTTCCAGTTTTCAGCAGTTCTTCTCAGTATAGGGACATTCTCATATGTTGAGTACAATCTCCGATATAAAGTAGCCTCTACACTGGAGGTGTGTTGTTTAGCAAATCCTTGCAGCAAACAATGTGATCACAAGTATAAGAAGAACAGTATGCTTGCTATAGTCACAAACACCATATTTTCTATCATTACTATCATACACCTTGCTTACTTGGGTGTGATGTTCGAAGCATCATTTTCAGTGCAAGAGTCCGGTTACTCTTACTTCCATACTATTAGAAAATGGGAAAATCTGAATTATTTTAGTCATGGTCTTGCTGCCTTTTTATATGTGATTTATTTACTGATGTGATAAATTATAGCTGTAGTGATAATCCTTTTTTTTCATTATAGTATTTTCTGAATCTCTTCTTATGATCTCTTACAATATTTTAATTATATTTATATTTCTTTCTTTTAAATTAAGGAAAATTAATGAACAAAATAGGTTTTATAGATAATATTTCTCTATCATAAGGTTTTAAGGCTTGTATTTAGATTAAAAGAATATTACATATTCATTTTACATCATTGTTAAGTAGATACTTGAAAACAAAAATAACTAGATAAATTGTTGTCAGTCAATGAATAGTCTTTTTACAAGAAACTATAAATAATAGGAGTTTCTATGTATATGGGTTCTAATTTAAAGGAACTGGTAAATAAAAATTTTGATGCTCATTTTTATGCACCATTACTATGTACAACACACAATGAGCAATATTATTGATATCATATCATTTCTAAATCTTTTATATAATAAGTAAAATTTCATATAAATAATACAAGAAATTTCATATTCACTGCCAATTTATTGCATTGTCTATTATATTCATATATTTCTTATAATATAAATCAATTGTTCTTACATGTACTTCACAAGCCCCTGGGCTATTATTGTCTAGTAAGTGGACTTTAAAATTCACACCTTCTGTAATTTGGACCTCACCAATATTACCAGAATCTTTGCTTGAACTAAAATATCCTGGTCTTGTATAGATTATTATTACTTTATATTCTTTAGAAACTTTTTGTATCATTCTAAGTAAATTTTTTATAAATAAATCCATCTTTGTTATTTTGATTCCTTGTTCTGACCAATAGAATGCTGTTAGAGTATCAAAAATGAGCAATGAAATATTTTGATGACATGCTAATATATTGTCCAAATTATGTATAGTTGTATAGAATTGAGTTGCATCATATATGTCTAGTATAAACAAATTGCTAAGAGTTCTATGAAGAATATTTTCTATTTCAGCATCACAAACTCTATTTGTATTCATTGATAATTCTATCTTCTTTTTCAATACATTAATCAGTTCTTCATAGTTTAATTGTCCGATTGTGTTAAATATTAGGACACCTAATGGATCTGTATTAGTACTGCTAGGTAACAGTGCATCACTTATCAAATCATTCATTAAAGAAGAACTATTATTACCAAATATTTCAACAACATCATCATTTTTTAATCCAGTCTGGAATAAATTTGAGTAAAAATTTTCAATAACTGGTTTCCTAATTAGTCTCGCAAGCAGTTGCACTCCTGACTCAATTTTATATTTAGTCATTGCCATTCTGTGAGTCCTTATTTTCTGAGATTATTTGTCTGATAATGGTGGTCTTTATAAATAGAATAAGGCTTGAATGTACGAATAATAATTATAATGATGTAAGTTCATATCAAATATCTTCAGAATGCCTAGTGTGCCTTTATGAAACAATAACTCTTCGTCTTCAGTAATGGGTTTTGGGGATTAACAGCAGAGTATCCTGTCGTGAACTTCAAGTCTTCGGAAATCGGAAGAGGCGCCACAATTTTCTGCCAATATCTTATAGGTGCTATGATATGCAGATTAGCCATCAACTATATTAGAAAGCACTCTGTGCTGTGGTAATGATTATATTCTGTTGAGTTAAAGTCAATGTCGAATTTTATCATCAAAATAGATAACCGTTAGTAAAATTATAAGGTTAAAAATTCACTTGTGACCCTGTCAAATGTCAATTTAAAAATTGACATTGTCATTGTCATTTGTCAGTTTGTCTTGTCACTGACTTGTATCCATAGATTGGCCACCATAACTGCTTATATACAAATGAATAAAAATACCTACGACACGTCCACCAAAAAGCTATACAATCGGTTTCTCTTATTAAAATGCTTCACATAGGCGCGTTATTATTGGTCGATAATACCGGATTCGTTCCGATTCCATAAATACAACTGCGGTTTTACCGTCCGATAATTTTATTATCTATTCGTGTTTTTGGCAGGTTATTCCCTAATGTCGGGCAGATTTGCTATTATTGATAAAAAATCCTTGTCTGATAATAAAGCAATATTCATATTATACATTTTTAGAGCAATCGTAATCGTCGGTAAAATCGAACTTTGTCATTGATAGACTAAAGATCTCGCAGCTGTGTGTATGTAGGATCGCTTGCATGCGTCCCAATACAAATATTATTTGAAGTCTTATCGGAATATAGCAGGATAGAGGAAAGCAAGCGTCCTACTTCTATTGCGTCGTAATTATCGTAGCAGTGTGTTAAACTTCGTAGCCATCATAATACATAATATGCTAAAAACAGATATCGCAATAATGCATCCGGTTGTATCGATCGATAATAATAACGCGACTACGTGAGAGAGCCTTTAGTGTTATAATCTTATTAATAGTCTCAGTCAATGAGTCAACCACTGCAATCACCTTACTTCGTTCCGTTTCCCTGCCCTGCAGAGACATTGACATCATTCATTTCATGACATGCTCTGTCATGTCTGATGTCACACCCATGCACAGTGACACTGTGACAGTACGGCGGCAAAGGTTTAATGGGCGGAAATAGAGATTATTATTTTAGTCGCAGAGATTCGAAAATTAATGCTAATTTTGAAATTGCATTGTTGAAGTTTGAGTTGAATAATATCACTCTACAATGAACTATAAAAAAATCATCCAGCTTGAAGTATTTACTTTATTAATCGTGTAAAAACAACATATTTTACAAATTCGTTTACTTACTCCCGCCTGTCAAAAACTCCGTGCTTCAAAATGTTATTGAGAAATTACTTCATCGTTTTACAATTTTTATTGATATTCCAATGTGCCTTGTCGGAATTTATTACATTGTCCATACTTGGTTCTGCTGCTGTGGCTGGCTGGTACAAATGGAATACGATAAAAGATAACACATATTGTCGGTATGTGGAATGTTGTAATGATCAGCATGTGCCTTTCGATTTAAATAGTGAGTAGAAATCACAAAATTTTGCAGTCATACACTGCAGTAATTTGTATATTAATTTATTAGTTTCTAATTTATGCATAGTAGGCACTAATTGGGGAAGTTTTTTGAGGTTTGTGTCTGGTATTCGAACTTCATTTTTATTTGATCGAAATATCTTTAAAAGTTAAGGACAGTCTCTTGAGCCCATTTTAACAGTATTTTTAAAGGGTACTTTTCCTTAGAGCTTCCTTATAAGAGTTTTCGACCAATCTGTCATAAACCTACCTTGTCTATTAACGTCACATACCATCATGCCTGTATTCCCCAGAGGGATACGCAGAGGTGTATCAATGTACACCCACAGTTCGCCGGTATGTTTTTAGGTCCTATGTAATAGGGGGCGAGCCCATTGCCACTAACGGGGCACAAATCCTAACTCCGAGCTGCTACTGAGAAATTCATAGAAAAACCCAATAACACTTTGCTCGACCTGCAAATTGAACCCAAGACCTCTAGCGTAACAGTCGCGTTTTAGGACCACTAGGCCAAGGAGGCAGTCTATTAACTTAATATAAACATTTAAAAATAATTAAAGTATAAGAAATAACAGATTTAATAAAACTTTGTTTTTTTGTAGAGTTAAAATTAGCATTATCACAAAGAATGTTTGGGCAGCCATTGGTTGATGAATTAGTTAACATTCTGCATGCACACAAAGAGGCTGTACATGATGAGACCAAAAGAAACAAGAAGGCTCTTGTTATAAGCCTCCATGGCTGGCCAGGTGTTGGAAAAAACTATGCAGCTACTATGATAGCGGAAGCACTTTATAGTAAAGGTATGCACAGCAAATATGTGAAGCTGTTTATGGGGAAGAAAGATTTTGACTGCTCTAACTTGCAGCAGAAAAAAGTGAGTGTGTTTATGAAATTTTTTGAACAGACTTAGAAGTTGTTAAATCTTCCTTCATCTACTGTCTGTTTAATTATTTAAAACCACACATATATATGAGTAAACTGTACATTCAATTCTTTTATTTCTTTTCAGGAAGATTTGGTGGCAACTTTAAATAATATTGTAAGAAAATGTCGAAGATCACTCATTATTTTTGATGAGATACATGATATGTGTCCTTCAGTGTTGGATACCATAAAACCAATGCTTGATCATTATCATGCTGTAGATGGTATTGATTATAGGTAAGCATACTGTTCACCATGTGCTCACATAACCCACTTCAAACCAAAAAATGAAATAAAACATTGTAATATTATCTAGCCATTGTTTATTCATTGCCTTAATGTTTGATATCCATGTTTTTTTTTTCATTATAGGGATAGTATATTTATATTCATATCAAATATTGGAGGTCAAGAAATAGCAACAAAACTGTTAGATCTATATGAGCAAGGCGCCAAGAGGAATGATGTTGAATTTCATGATTTTGAGCCAATCATAAGGAGGACAGCATATTTCCAAGGTTAATTGGTTTTACTAGCTTGCTTTATATTTTCAACTCAGTTTAAAATTGGATTGGCAAAAAACGACAGTGATTTTTTTATAAATCTGACAGAATTATATTGCTCTTTATCCTTTCAACATTAGTAATTGAATTATACACCCCAGTTATATAATACACTTGAAAAAAGATATTGAGATTGAGATTGATGAATGACTTGCATAATTTTATCTTTCAGGAGGGTTTGAAAAGGCAGCAGCAATAGCTAATCATCTGATTGACCACTATGTGCCATTTTTACCATTGGAGCAGCAACATGTGGAGATGTGTGCTCTCGCTGAGTTTCGTGCACACTCAGTTTATCATCCTACCAAGGAAATGATGGCGTAAGTATTCTGTTTTTGTTTTTAATTTTCAAATGATGGTACTGCAAATTAGAATCTTTTACAATATTAATAACACATAAAATAAAAATTATATCATATTATAAAACAATATGTTGCAGACTCAATAAATTAAATACAACAAATTAATTAATTAAAAACAACATTTATTACTTAATTTTTATTAATTTATATATATTTACATATAAAACTTAAAATATAATTGTTTTTCAATCACATCTTTTACAGGGAAGCTTTATCTGTTATTACATATGGGCCGAATGAAGACCAGCCTATATTTGCAAATAATGGATGCAAGCGATTTACAAGACACATTCCTTATATCATCCAGAAAAATAAACAGAAATTAGAGTTATAATCACTCTTTAATTTAAGGGTAACCTTGTGATATCAATTGATGATAATCTGTTGAGTTAATAATATTTATTTAGCTTTAAACCTTGTTTGTACAAAATAGTTGTTATTTCATAAGATGTGAAAAAGAAGGAGCATTTCATAGTGCATTATTTGGTTTGTTTTAAAACTATATCATGATACAGATTTGACAGTGACAAAAATTTGTTTCTTAATTTGAAAAAAAAAAATCATGTATTATTCAATAAAGTTGATATGCATTGGTGATCTGTTATTTTACAAGTTAATTAATTTACATAGGTACAGACTATACTAAATAATCTGTCAATAATACCCCAGTTTAGTAAATGTTTCTTTGCAAGAAATCTAAATAAGGAATGTTGTATGTGTAAATTGTGTTTTTATAATCACTGAAAGTTATTTGCAATAAAACAACTAATGTTACATTATCTTTGATTGAATTTAATTGTTTACAATTTATCACTTTTTATATTTTGGCATTGGAAATTAAGCAAATCGAAGATTCAGAATACACACAAATGAAGGAAGTTGTCTGGATAACTCATATGCTCAGAAAGCCATTGCAGTGGTGTGTCTGAAGGAATTACTACACCATGTGTTCTAAGTTGTACTGAAAAAAAAAAAAAACATTGGGTTATTAAAAAAAATATAAAAGTTATGTGGGGGGGAGTAATCATGCATTAACGGATTTTAAACTTTGTGCTATTCAAAAATGTTATACAAACCATCATGTTTATCTGGGTAAAGTTCAAAAATCATTTGCAGTAATGTTTTCCTACTGCCATCAGTGTTCTTTGGACTGACTAGGCGTTGACTACAGGTTCCATCCTCTGAGTATAACTTTATAGGAATGTGTTTAAAACCTTCATTATCTCCATGTGATTCCATCAGTCGTCTGTTTATAGCCCAAAACTGGTCAAATTTGTCTGCAACATAATTTCATAAAGAAATACAGCAAGTTTAAAACATAATCAAGTGGTTTTGTGTACAATATCATTTTGTAATCTCACATACATTGTCACCATAGAAAATAAGAGCATTATTATTTGAATTACAATAAATTATTGATAAAGTAAGAGCAATCATGCAAAATTATTGTTCAAGTAAAATCTTAACACAACTATAATTAAATAATTGATACCATTTTGTAAACCAAGCCATAACTGATTGTGATCTTTTTTTTGCATAGTGGACATGACTTGTCCTCTGTGTTTAAGAACATCAGCCTCTTTTACAGTTGACATAAAATGAGCTTCCACCACATCCCTGAAACATTTTAAAAAAGAAATCTTATAAGACTCAAAACATAAAAAATAACAAGGCCTTTTTATTCGAATCTTTGCAACTATTATTTGGTAAACTATTACTTGTTGACACAATGGAGTAGGACGTCTTCAGGGAATTTCGTGAAGTGCACAGTCAAATGCCATGGTAGTTGAGGGTCGTTGCCACAAAAAATGTCATATAGAAAGCCTATTGGGTAGTGCCATTTCAGTGGCTGCCCGTTATAATCCAACCACATTTCACTATCAGCATTTTCTTGAGATATGTAGCGCAAAAAGTGTCTTTTCATCTGAAAATACGCAATGCATAATAAGTAATATTTTATTTGAAAAAATAGCATTGTGACTTAATAGTCACAATGCTCATATAATTTACATTAAAAAGTATTAACTTTTTAATGTAAATTATATTCAACCAACCTTGTCTGTTACAAGAGGGAAGTAGCTTAGTCTAGGGACCATCACATAAAACGCATCAGGTTGTTGTATTTCCATAATTTCTTCTTGAGCTAATTGGAAACAAATTGGCAACTTTCCGTCCCATATTTCGCGAAGAACTTCTCTATCGTTAGCCATGAATATGCACTAGAGCCTCTAATACTTAGCACAATAATCTCAAAGTTTACTCGATAGGACAACAGAAAATACAGTGACACAACGATTAGTAGTTTTTTTTAGTATTTAAGTTCGATAACAAAGGGAAGGAAGAAGGGGTGAGGGGTTTTGACGTTGTAAGGTCACAGATAATACGTTATCTAGCTTTATTGTTTTCTTTATTAAAATTAGAAATCCTTAATAAAACCAAAAAGAAAATAAAACTAAATGGCATCAAAAAACTCCTCCGCATCACCGTCAACCGGAAAGTGCCCAAAAGACTGGTGGCATTGCCACGTTGGATGGTAATGCTTAACCTCTGGCCAAGGTAAAAGCCAGCCTTTGGGTCGCGGGAAGTGTTAACCAACCGTTTAGATAAATCCCTAAAAAGGCTATGGGCACACGGACCCCACGGCCCGAGGGTTTCCACCCCAAACGGCTCGAAAATATAGTTACCAATAAGGGTACTATACTTACGCCGTTTGAGGTTTTCTGCAGCCACAGCAGCAGCGCCAGCTGCGCCAGCGCCACGCTGAACTAGGAAGATGGGATGGCGCAAGAGTATCGACGCACGTAGCGTCCCACACTAAAGGCCTACCCAACTTCCAAGGAAATTAAGACATTCCGCCCGGTCTCTTGCCATCGTCGTGAGCTAAGCCGTTAGGTTCTAAAGCAGCTGAAACGCCGACGGCGACGAGAGCACGACGAATAATGTCGTTGATGTTAGCGTGTCGCGCTATACTGCCTGCACTCCGGCTGCACGACAGGCCGTGGTGACCGAGGCTGTTGACAGCTTCCCCACAGTGACATCGATGGGAGGCACAATATGGGGCCCCTAATTGTAAGGAAGTAGCGAGGCGGAAAGTAGTGTCGTCGAGCATAGTACCTATGTTTGACGACGGAAGTCCCAGAAGCCAAAGACCCGACTCCCATTTAGCCATAGCAAGCAGGCGCGCACGCTCAGCAGAGGTAGTAGATGCGGTAAATAGGTTATTTTGAACTACCTTGCAGAGCGGCTCATCCCACCGTCTCTGGGAAGATGGGTTATCGGGGACATCAGTATTCGGGCAAGCGATCTTTTTATTGTCTTAATATTAATTATCACAGACTCACAGTATCAAGATTTAAAATTTTCAATGTCCTGGAACTGTAGTACATACTGTTTCCGTGCATGTTTGCCATACGTTAAAGTCAAATTTAATGAAATGTCATTGTCATTATAAAAGTTGAAAACTAAACACACGTGCGTTAAACAAAGTCCCAAATAAAACGAAAACGTATATTTTATCAAAAAAAAAACAATAATTTTATGTATCACTACTGAATAGTTCTTGATATTTTTTTGCATTCTGGTATCGCAATAAACAATCAAAAGTTCCCAGACGATCATGGGTAAGAAAAGGAAACTTGGAGCGAAAGATGATGAATTTGAATTCGATCCGATACCACAACATTTAGTGACATCGCACATAAAGAAACAAGAAAAACGCCTCGTGGTTATCTTAGAGAACGCGCAGCTGGAAACAGTTAAGGTAAACAAATTAGTCCTGTCTTTATATCAATATACCAAGTGGTTATAACCTTTACTTGGTCAGTGGGTCGTCTTAGGAGCGGCTTACGTGGTCTAACTATCTGTTTTGATTTTAGACTGGCAATAGTTTTGAGCTGTTAAACTGTGATGATCATGCAAATATTCTAAGAAAGAATGACAGAGACCCTGGATCTTGCAGGCCTGACATCACACATCAATCACTTCTTATGTTGATGGACTCTCCTCTGAATCGAGCCGGGTTACTGCAAGTGTATATTCACACAGAGAAAAATGTTCTTATAGAAATAAACCCACAAACCAGAATACCACGGACTTTTAAGAGATTTGCTGGTTTAATGGGTATGTAATAGTGTTATGTTTGAATAAATCTAACAAATTACTTATTAAAATATTTGCTTGTGGTTTCTCCGAATTTCTGTACAGTGACTGATTGTCAAATTTGTTTTACTTTTTTTCAGTTCAACTTCTTCACAAGTTTGCTATAAGAGCTTCAGATGGCCCAATGAAGCTGCTCAAAGTTATAAAAAATCCAGTCACATCACATTTACCAGTTGGTGTGAGAAAAGTGACCATGTCTTTCAGTTCAACAGTTGTGAAGAATTGTAGAGAGCTAGTTCCAAAAGATGAGCCTATAGTCATGATCATTGGTGCTATGGCTCATGGTAAAGTAGAAGTAGACTACTCAGAAGATGTTATATCAATCAGTAACTATCCATTGTCAGCTGCTTTGACTTGTGCTAAATTATGTACTGCCTTTGAAGAAGTGTGGGATGTTGCATAAATAAAATGTTTGAAGTTTCTAATTTTACTTTCATTTTATTTAATTGTTTTTTTGGATAAACAGGAAATTGTTTTAGAAAAAAATGTGAATTTCTATAGAATTTACATTTTAGCGCCATCTGTTGTGTAGTGAAAGAACTGATACATATTTAGTTCCTGAAATGGCTAATAGATGGCTCTTCAAGCGAAATAGGTTCAGCAACTAAACTCTTGAAAACAAAACTCCAAACTATCGGTCCGCGGTCGATTTTCTTAATTATTGTTTTGTTTCAAATTTAACACTACCTATGTCTATCTGGAATAACGGTAGTTGCTTAATGGCAAAAGATTGATACATTATTATCAGTAGTTTCCGGATTTAGGTATGTTCTAATGTATCCATTAAGTATACGTTTACCTAATAAAAGAAATCTCCACTCTTTATGATAGTCAACTGCCAATTGGATATTTCATACGGCGGTATCAAACGAAATTAAAACGTTAACGATCAAATAACTCAACCTAACAGGAGTAACAGGATTTAATTAGGGAAACATGATATCTGCACGTGTGTTGTGTGCGAATGCAAAAAACTGAAATGAATTGACATCCCTCAAAACTATAAGTATTATGGACCCCACCGACCCCACCCTCTTAAAACTAGCTAATTGGCTAATTAGTTCTAAAAGGCATGAACAGAGTTTAGATTTTATACAAATTTTAAATCAGCCTAACCGTAACAACTTAGAGAAGGTAGAATTTTTAAGGACAATAAATAAAAATAATCTCGTGGGATAGGTAGAGGACTCCAAGTAAACGGAATTTTCTAATCATTAGGTGTAGAACGTGTTGCTAGTACCATAGTATTAATTTGCAATCAAGAACTTGGAGGATCAATTTAGTGGTATTTTTGGTAACATCAATCTATTTTTTGTCGAGATTTGATCCTTGAGTGAACTATCGTGTATCTCGATGGAATGTGAGGGCGGGGCGGCAAGCCGGGAACTATGGAATGCGTTCATGATGCTTTGTTTTCTTTTTCGGTGAAACAAAAAGTATAGGTATACCACCTCCGTCATATAACACAATCATTTCGAATTATTAGATAAAATACTGCTCAAAGCAGTGTTACGAGCAAGCTATCTTGCATACCTAAGTAATGAATGTCTTCTAAGTATCTGTTTGTTTTTTCTATACGATCATGCCAGTTGATTTTATTCAAGTTATAATTATTATGAGAGTTACTGCACAGCGATTACTACAAAGTTGTGCACTATCCACATACACGTCATACCAACATGGTGCATACCTAGGTACTTGAGGCTACTTGTAAAAGGATAATGCTTGACATAAGTAATCGTGGCATGATGAAAGCGGTTGGCCGGTCGCCGCCGCGCCACACGTGGCACGTCGACTTGTGGGACTAGATTCTCGGCAACTTGCCTTATACGGTGTATGGTCTGACTCTGTGAGCCAATTAACTGCACAATAATGTAAACAACTATAGCTACTAGAATGTATGTACCCAACTGACTACTGGACATACCGATGAACCAACACAACGCGTCATAAGATTGCTTGACCACTGAACTGAATAGAGAGCTATTAATCTATTCATCTACCACTACCAGTACTATTAGGGTACCTAATAAGGAGAGTAAGAGCAGTAGGTAGGAACCCTCGAAATATTCAGTCAGTGATTTTTACTTTCTTCAATTCCAACTAAAAATATGAAGATTTTTTGACACATGTAATCGAATAGAGAGTGCTGACACAGTGGACTAAGTCGCCGCGAGACCACGACGTTTTCTCCCCGTAAGTACCTGCACTATCAAGCAGTTTAAGTATCTATTTGAAAAGTTGATAATTATTACAACTTATTACGGTACGCCGACAAAGTTAAAATACCTTCATAGGTAGTAATTTTAGGAATTCGACAGAAGAGGTAGAAGACTACACACGACATTCTTTTCATTATTGAGTAGTTATCGTAATAATCTTCTTTATAACGACAAAGTTTTACAAACAATAAGCGTAGTGTTTCCTTGTTAGAATGCGTTTTAGAAAATTCCGCGTTTCTGCGGTGTGTTTGCTACATTACTTGTCTACGTGTCGGCAGAACCTCTACGAGACTACCAAGCGTAACCGCCTACACTGGAAACTACGATCGAGTGGCGTCTACGCGGCGGCGATGACGGCCGAACAGCTACGCGTGTCTGCTACGCGCCTGCTACGCTGCGCCTACATGCCGAAACTGGCTACGCTCGACAAACGCCCAGACCATGAATCAGGACACTTAAAATCATTTCCATGATACTTTCTTTCTTTTGTGGTTGTAACGTTATTTATTTTCTTGTTACTTTTACCTCAAGATGTAGTTTATTCATCATAACTATAAGCTTTAGAACTACTGTTGCACATATTTTGCTATATTGAAAACAATGTAATCTAAATGTATAACATACTCTATCATAATTCATGTTCTTGAACAAGGTATTTATTATTAATATTACAACTTTACGTTTTATTGTCATTCAAACCACAACGACTTGTAAAGTACAAAGATTAAAAACGCTAAGCGATTGCCACAAGGCCAAGCGTCGCCAACCGTAGTTTCTTGGAATTTATCAAATGCAGAGTTCTGACCAAATACTAACGACTATAATATTTTATGCAAAGCAGTTACTATTACTGTAATGGAGACCATACAAATGATATAGAACACTAAGAACACTAGTTATGGACAAAGTATGTAACGTACACTTGAGTATAAGGTGTTCTGTGTCAATAATAACCGCATTAGTATCTGATTACGCGGTTTCTTGAATTTGGTTACTCACAAGCAAGTAGATATACTAAGTTGTAAAATAAATGTTATAGATAACATTCTCACACATTTTATCCTATTTTTTCGATTGTCATTCTCGCATGCTACCCAATGGTAAGTGAGCACTACGTAGCAGGTTTCCTCCATTATGTTCGGTCTTGAGCCTTCTGCATCAAATTCTTCTCTTCTACTTTGACCAGATCATCATCATTAGGCCACTTCGTACGTAGCTCGCCCGCGTTGCTGCGTTTCTGTAGTCTCCGTTCCATCGCATTTATTGTCTGATCTCCAGTTTGTGGTCTGTTGACTTGCACTTCATACTCTTGCACTTCTGCGTTGATTTTTCTTTATAATCATAATTTAGGATAAAATTTCTACGGACTAACCGCTGGCTCTTGGTATACCTAATAATTGGTCTTAATTTTCTTCCCGCCTACAGTGTTATTCGTGCATTTTTGTATTTAAGTCTTTTGCCACTTGAATTGAATCCTCTTCAATGGCACCTTTGTTGAAATAGTTCATTCATTTTTTTGTTTTTCTTTTGGTACCTAGTAAACGTTTCGTTTCTTGCTCTTTATTTTCTGGTCAAATGAATATTTTCTTTATCTTGTTAGCGGCAATAGCCTCGCACGGGATGACTGAATAAAGTAGGTACCTACGGCAATATGGTTGTTTCAGATATTCCCAATTAAAGTCATGTTGAAGTATGTAGTAGTGTGCTGATAATTATTATTTTTGGGAAAATGTTATAATGCCTATAATATGTATTCATGAAGACATTCAGCACATCACGATTTTATACATATTTTGTTTTCGTTGTACAGGTGGAAAACAGCTTCTAAAGTAATCACCTTTTTGCGCAGATATTACACATTCTTGACATGAGAGAAAAGTAGGTATTTTCTTACTCGGTAGATAAATATGTTTACCTATTATATGTTATCAAGCGCAGTCTACAGGAACAAACAGGTATGCCGCGCATTTTGTTGCGTCACTCTCACTGCACGTCCTTCGTTGACTCAGGCACGTAGGTAAGTCATAGCCCATAGGCCGAGTTGTGGTGGTGTGATGTGTGACGATAGAGCTGAATCACATGAGATAATTATGTAAGAACCCCGAGATATCGTTTACCACTTTATTTTCTTTGCGTTTAATCGTAGGTAACCCATTCATGAAAGTCAATGGCAACTTTGTCATTAGTGGATACTAACCACAATAGTGACACTGACAATAAGTTTATGCAAACAATAATTTGTAATGTCTCCTAAGTAAATCCGGAAACCGGAGCGCCATTTAATCAAAATAATAATTCTAAGACGAACATGCTAGTGTATTGTGTGTCGGATTAAATTCGTCCTAAAGGGCGCTGAGCTCTATCATGTGGAGGTAGGTGCGTAGCGTTAGTGCGCGTCAAATTGACGTCTGAGGACGTGAGGAAGGTTCGGCCGCGGTGGGGATAAAGTGTCGCATTGTATGCAGATGCAAGCGCGCGCAACGGCTCTAGTCCACCCGCCTGCCATATCGGGATCATGAATGTGCGTGACAAAGAGCCCAATAGAACGAAGTAAGTACCTACACACATATAGGAAAGAGCGCGAGCGTGCCAGACGAAGTGGCGCGCGGTGGCGGCGTCGCGCGCCTGCGCCGCCAGACCGTTCGGCGCCTGCGCTCACAAAGGACTCTATTGTATTCCTCGCCGCCCGACTCTATAGAATGGACCCTTAGCTTCTTCGCTTTTTTCCCCGAAATTCCTGATACCAGAATAACAGTCAAACAATGGGTTTCCGTCCCTTTATTGGCACCTTATTTTTTGTACCACCTTAAACGGACCCGCCTAAATTCTAAACAAAATCACAACCTGTTCTAATGTCGGTGAAGATTTCGCCGCCATTCCTCAATTTATGACTTTTTCATTGTTTCGCAACGTTTTTGATTTAAGAGACTTTTTTCATTAGCCGAGACAATTTCAAGAGTTTGCAGCTATTGCCTTCTAAGCACAGCATATCTCTCTAGTGAGTATTATAAACAATTCGATGTTTAATAGTTAGCTAAGACGTATTAGCATTAGGTGTGGCCGGTCCGCGGGCTCGGCAGACGCCCACGATCGACATCAGCTCTCCGACCAAACAGGTTCCCTCTCACTGGCAGCACCGACGACCACGCTGTCGCGTCGCCACGTTCACAGGTCGCCACCCGCCACCGCGTGCTGCCTGCGCCTCACCCAAAAATTGCACGAATCACGACACCAACTAATCATTTCCATACCTATTTATTTTGTAGACGGGTAAGCTAGAGACCGTGAGTTAAAATCAAATGAGAAGTGTTTCATCAACGCTGAATGCCCACTATTCTGGATTACAACGAAATATCAATGTAGGTGCTTATTAGCTGCGCATTGTTAGTCCTTGCACCACAATTACAAAAGATAAGCATGATAGGTACATGCTCTAGCGAGGGCATCGAGTCATCGAGTTGACAATATTTATCAGCAAGTTAAATTGACGCATTAGGAAACATTACACAATCACATAATTCCGCACAAGCAACTATTCCAGTTCCTTTTACTGACAGTTACATTTCCCCCGTTATCTTGAGTTACAATATCGGCTCTGCAAGTTTAGTTGAATGATGTCAATGCGGCGAAATGTTATCTACATCCGCCTGCGGACTCCTCTCGGCCCTCAGCACGGTAATGTACCCACGGTACGCTACTGCACAGTGCACATGTATGACGTGACGCAGTTAAAATATACTTAAACGTTTTACGTCATACGTTATAATTTTTACCCAATTACGGCAAAGCCAAAGGAGGGTTATGATTTTGACAGGCTATGTATGTATGTGTGTGTATGTTCATCTGTTCCCTCATAGCTCCTAAACTTCTTATCGGAACTCGACAAATGAGGTATCATTAAAACCGTCTTAATCATTCGCTGAACATAGGCTACGTGGCATGTCAAAAAACTCAATGTGGCGCCCTCTAACGGACAAAAAGCATTGAGTAAAAAAAAAAATAAGATAAGTACGCCGTGGTTGGTATCATTTGAAAGCGCTTCACTTGTACATTTCCAAAATATTGCTCAAATTTGAATGTGTTAAAAAAAACGTTAAGCTAAATACACCGTGTTTGATATCATTTGAAAGGGTTTCAATTGTACTTATCAAAAACATTATCAAAATTCAATATGGGGCCCTAAAGCCGTCAAAAAATTCAACACAACACCAAAAAAGTTAAAATAAAAAAAGTAAAAAAAGTAAAACCCGACTACGACAAAAAAAACGACTCTGAAAAAGTATGAAACAACATTTTCAGGATACTGAAATAAACAAAGTTACTGGAGAAACATGAACAGAACAAAAAGTAGTCGTAGTCGGGTTTTAGTATTTATACTTTTTTTTCCTACAGCAATGTCACACAATATATTTACCGTACCGGTTTCGTTAATCGTTTTATTTGCAGTGATGATTAGCAAAGGTGTAAAATGTTGCGACAGCGGAGCAGAGACTAGATAGTATGTGTCTACAAATAACTTGTTGCATCGGATGGCCATGATTCGTGGTCTGGCTAGGCGCCACCGGCAGGCACCGTTGCACAATAGGTGCAAAATCTACCGAGGTAACTCGAACAGATTATCACACTAAGCATTATCTAGATCAAATTTATCTACACCGAGTGGACTAAAACAATCTATACAACCTTTACATTTAAATTAATGTTGGGGTTTGACTCAGTCGAGGCTTACCATAGATATCTATCTAGCCACTACTTAGCTTTTAATTAAAATAGCTACATATACATACCATAACAACATCAGTTCTGCTTGCATTCTTGCGGGTTTTCTTTGTGTAAGTATGAAATGATATCGATATAAGATTTTATTAGGTAGGTATTCATTTGCTAATTAGTTAGCTATACAGGTGCCCACCTAAAAGTCTCTTCCTCATGGTAGTCACTAATGGATGGGTGTTAGTCAGTAAAAGTCTGACACTCCCTCCCGCCCGCCCCGCCCAGGACGAGGGAAGTCATTTGCTGACTTCTCATCCTTAAAATAAAAAAGTTAAATAAAAAATGGTAGTCGCTAAGACGGTAAAGAGCACAATATTAATTTCACATTGTTTTTGTTTTTGTGTGAACATGAGTCGGTGTGGCGTGGCTCATGCTGGTGAGTGGTGATGGGCATGCATGGTTGATGGCGATGGCGCCTGCTTCGCGTGTCGATCGATGACGTGCTTGTACGCACCCCGCGCGCACCGCTACACTTGCACAACACTCACCCAAGCGAAACGCCATCGCATCAAGTTCATTAGCATGACAACATTACATTTACCTTAAGCTGGCACTCCTGAACTGGGCATCTGAAACACTACCCAAGAATGCAACGATTAGGGAAGAACAGTTTGTCCGATGCCTTTATTTAGATAATTTAAATTAGGCTCTCTAATATCTATCTAAGCTAATTAAACAAAAACAACGTACCTAGGTACTTAGGTAGCATCACATCTTACCCACGATGTACAGTGTACATTTCAAACTGAAGTACTAGGTATGATGTAAGTAGTTTTTCTTGGAAAATGCGAGGAAATGGCCGAGGAAGTAGGTATCGATAAAACCGATAAGCAATAATCAATTCGGTCATTGATCATACTTTTCTTGTATACCTAATTCTATCTAAATAAAATATCGCGTTGAATCAATACTGAATGGTTCTTAGTCTTAGCACAACGTGACAGGAAGAAATAATTTTCTATGGTCATCAAACAGCCTTTTTTAGGGAGGAATCGAAGTAAATTATTCACGTCATCGAATGCATTGTGATTATTTATTTGTCTTTGATGCAGCATCGTACTGTGTGTCAAGTGGTAGGTACGTTTCTTATCTTTCGTACTGTGTTAGATATATTTTATTTACCTATAGGTGCTGCGTAATAATTGGCAACGCGAATTACCGCACGTAGGCGCCTACTCGTGGTGATATGAACTGTATACACACGTGGTTATCAATAGCTCTATATAACAGTAAGTACTCATTCTCTTTATACGTTCTAATAACGAGGCATGGCTTGACTCATAATGAGTTTGTTTCCTTGGAAATATGCCGGATGTAGCTTAGAGTCAAGAGTTTCTGAGTAGGATTCGATAATTAAAAATAATACTAGCACTTCTAATTTACTTCCTCATTCATGCATGATGATCATTATTCTACAATTTTCTATAGGTATTATGATAGCTAATAGGTAGTATAAAAAATGTATAAAGGAATGTCACACAACCTGTAAAATATTCTTACTCAGCTCAGGTGCAAAACGAGACCGAATATTTCAATAACTGTCAGTGCCGTAGAGGCGTTGAATTGTATATAATAATTATTTGTGATATTAAAATTTGTGGGGATTTACTACCCGATTATCCTTCAATTTGATATTTTGATACCTAGATACCGCCTAGGCCTATCTGTCCTTTATTAACTTTGCATCTCTGCACGATCACCATTGAACTAACTCGATGTAGGGTATGATGTTTTGTTTTGATGACAACCGAAGCTTTACGCCCCACATCACCATTATTCAGTAAGTATATGAACCCCAATTTTCTTGAATATAGTTGATCCTAATATTGATATAATATTTTTCTTATGGAGAGTAGAGCCCCCATAAGAAAGAATGGTTTCCAGGTTCTAAGTACCTATGATCATTGGGAAAGTTGAAACCTTTTCATTTAGTGTTTTTCAAAGCTGCCATATCAAGGACGTCTTCAAACATCGCTCTTAACCTGATAAAATCAACACTAATATTTACAATTCAATTTCAGCCAATGCACTTATTATGCGTTTTACCAAATTGCAGTATCGATTACCAGTTAAATATACAGTCAGAAAACAGCAGATCGTTATTACGCAGTAATGAATGCTGCGCATCGCCAAATTCGCGATAATCGATGCATTGCCTTGTTACTTGGTCGAAGTGATTGGCGCTCTATCAACACGTGACCGCTATATTTGGACGTGATGTAATCGTATCGAGTTTGATTGTGTCGGTGAATGACTGCAAAATTGTATCACAAACATTTGTCGTACCTACCGCCTTCTCTAGTTTACGATATCATCTGAAATTAAAAGACTGAGTATACCTATATAAAAATATATACAATATGAGTATCCGATGTAAAGAAGTATGTAAGGATCGTAGCAGGTGGCGTTCTGTGTTTCTGCCTACCCCCATGGGAAAAAGGCGTGAGTTTATGTATGAGTATCCGATATTGTAGAATGATCTGGATCTGAATTTTAAGTTCAAAATTAAACTTTAGCTCTTCGGTGATAAACTAAATTACACAAATTGTTTTACTTACAGATGTTGATGTAGGTAGTGCCTATGTCGTTTCAGGTAAATAATAAATAGTAATATGAATTGAGACAAATATTGTAGGTATGCCTTTGGGTTAAGTATAATTATGTGTATGGTATCCGTATAAATAACAACAACGTGTGTCTACCAATTTCAGGCACAGAGATAATGCCGAGATGTTGCGCTGCTAGTAAGTAAATAGAAATGTATAAATATTAATTAGATCAAATAGGTCGCAGCGCAACGCAAGCTAGAGGATAACGGTTCGTTTCTGTCGGTTAGTCTAGCATATTAATAAACTATGATTAGCTCGTAGTTGTAGGCGGCGCCAGGCGTGATTGCGCCCGCGCGGCTGCTTGTTGCGCCGCCGGCGTACAACGTCCTACACGCTTTCTTGTAGATATCTTTTAAATAATAACACATAATAACAACATGCTGCAAATAAAACTGTTATAATACTACTCCGTTATTGTTTAGTGCCATCGTTACAGAAAGCTCAATAATAGCTGCGCAATTGGCGTCAGATAAATAAATAGTTGCTCATAGAAATGCAATTTAATTTACACTTATTGTTAACAGCTGTGTTACTACAGAACGATAACATCAGTAGTTCGAACCGATGATTTGTCAATAGGTATATAGAGAGTACACAGTGCTTTACCAAAATAAACATAATATAGTACATGTTTCCACGTCACATGAGTAGATTTTAACGCTTTTCTTACTGTTTACTACGAATTTATGTAATTAACATAGAAGTTTTCCTCGTGTGTGCGCCGTAGAAAGCTAGCGTGGTCGTGAATGAGGCGAGCAGGCCTCGTGTAAGTAGGTAGGTACCTGGCATCGTCGGACGCGTGTGCGCATCGCATGGGCCGTGCGGCGAGAGGAAACGCGCAGGTGAGCTGAGATGACCACAAACCGGTTGCCTCGCACCAACGTCTCGCCACATCTTCACATCCACTCCAAATCAACTAATGTTTATTCAAATTATAAACGTGATAGCTTTTTCTCTCGATTTCATCATTGTTCGTTATATTATTCACCAAAATCTCTTAGCATTAATTCTTATCAAAACGCATTGCCCAAGTGGAAATTGAATGAGACAAGCTGTGACCCTAAAATCTATATAAAATCAAAGCATCTTAATATCCCTAACATTCGCTGAGGGCTCAGCATCCAACTTTAGATAACCAGGTGAATCATACGTATTTGCTCGCAATCAGATCCTGCCAGCAGAAGGAAAATGTAAACATGCGAAGGACAATTTAACATTCTGTTACAATTTCTCCAAGTTTAATAAGTAGGTAATTACAGATCCAACCAGCCAACAACCACCGTGCGATTTGGACTTCGCAACGATATTTTGGAATTTTTTTTTCAAAGTTTTGAGACCTGAAGGTTTCATTCGGAAAAAACCAAAAGCTGCATCGTTTTAGTGATGCTGCCATTAAAAGCATTTTTTTTAGAAATGCTAGGCAAAGTTAGTATGGACATTGGGAACACCGAAATATTTAGTACAATAAAAAAAAGTTTATAATACCTACCTACATTAACAAATTAACATTAAAATCATCAAATACTGCAACTAGGTAAATGTTTAGAATTTCTGAGTAAATGTGATTTCTGGGTATTTAGACTCTTATCTTTTGAGGATGAATTTTTGCGTCGTTCTTTATTTAGGTGACTAACTGGGTTTAATTTACCTCCCAAATATTCAACGATGAGCTAAAAGCGACTCTTGAAATTATTGGCCTAAGAGCTTCTGTTAATAATGTATATCCTACATAATCTTGGATAAGCATGAATACCTGATCTGATAAAAGTGAATCCTCATTCAACTGAGGCACCTACTGCGTATTGACTCTAATCGAAAGAGTAAACTGATGGCGCACGCGCAACGCATTTATTATGAGAGTGAGAGCTCGGTGTCCACTGTCTAGTGTGTTTATATTTGTGGAGGCGGATGTTGTACGGCTTTTTTAAATAGTATAGTACCTACTTTAAGAAATTTTGTTCGTAGTTGAGCAGATCTGATTTACAGGTAATGTAGGTTTCATTTATCGTCATCCATTCATCCAATTCACCATTTAATATTCTTTAGAGAAGCATCAACGTGCAGAACAGTTTACTACATAGACAGACTAGGTATAAACAGTTTTAAAACACTGGCTCCACAGGATGTGTCTCACAAGTCCCATAGATAGATATTAACGAAGCAAGAAACAGCCCATTAAGTCCCGACAGAGGCCGGTATTGATACAGTTATCAATGCTACGATCTCAGGAGATATATTATGGAACTCTAACTGGTCCCCATTTGGGTGACGCTTGAAACACACGTGTGCTTGACACTTAAACCTCTACAAACTCTTACAAAAGATGCCACGAGAAAATAAGCCTTACCTCATTAACTAAGAACTCGATTTCCAACGTAACAAATTTGATATAAGTCATTATTGCTATCAGATTATGGTTACGACTGAAGTATTTTATAGCTTCGGAACATGATTTTTAAGTTTGAACCGTAATACTTTGAGACAGAGTTGATAATGTAAGTCATTGTTACGGTAGATAAAACACTTCGTTATCGTGAAACACTCATTGGTATGGCGAACAGGCAGCGGCGTCGATGTGTCTGTAGGTTTGATTAGCTGATTTTATGAGCGGCGACTGCTTGTCTTGCCTCTCTGGTTTCGTGTTAGGCTCTCAAATCTTTCGAGACGAAACATATAAATGAGGAAAACATTACAGATTTAAAATAATAATTATAATAATCACGAATAGATCCGAAAATGTCAAGAACACTTGCACGTGGTTAACATTTGGAATATTCTGTGCTAATGGATTCTAAAAAAAACTTTGATGTAGGTAGTTATATTAATATTAGCTTGAATGCAGCATGCCGCGTCATCGAAGTTTTTGATTTAGAATCCATCTTGATGTATTTATCCAATACCTAACAGAGTTACGGTCAGAAAGCTGTTTTCAAGTTAACACTCAATGAGAGCTTTATAAAAACCTGTAACTACTCGACCAAAAGATGCAGATGCCTATTTTAAAATAAATATGGGAACAACTACACTTTTAAATATCCGATATACTTTATAAAAGTTGTTGCTATGGTGTCCATTAAGTGAGTAAGTATTTGTTGTCCGCGTCGCAATTAACTAACCTGTCTAAATGTGGTGTGAGCGGCATAGCGTGGCACCATGCAAAAACCCGAGTCAGCTCAGTGGAATATTTTACAAACGCCATGATGTCATGGTGGATTAAATTACTGAGTACTATGACCTTGCCTGTCAGTTGTTGTAAGTAGTTAGTCAACGAATATTATCGGTACTGTACTTACAAGTACCTTACAACAACTAGGTACCTGCATCAAATTAACGGCAATCCATAAAATATTAACTATTGTCCCTTTACTGCTCTTCTGTTAGTGTTCCAGTCTAGTCCAGTACCTACCTATTCCATTTCAGCGTAGTGGTAAAGTGGTAACAGAATTTACGACGCAAATGAAAAATTGTATAATGGACGCAATATTTTAAGAGTATACATATATTGCATATTAACAAGCTACAGATAGCTATCGAGTTTTATTTTTATTGATTCGATTAATTTTGTATATCTCGGGAGATTACGATGATGATATTTTATAACGAGTATAGAACTCGTTTTGACATGAGCGTTGTCGCCTGAAGGGGCCTCATATTAGCATGGATTAATTTCAATCAAGTGAATTTGGTCCGCAGTTGAATGAGCGGTGATGGCGGAGCGGCTCGGCCGACGACACTCGCGCACACCGGTTTGCTTGTTCTACTGTCACCATCCTGTTGCTGTTTTGTAACATTTCTGTCTCTTATCTGACCATGGATGGAAACATATGTAAATCTTTGATGCTTTGCTACCTAATGATTCTTAAATATGTTCAATAGAAACTGGACTGCAATAGTTGATTCTATGCCATTTCTGTACCTGTTTTCAAAGGCCAGCAACATCTTCACATTACATTCGGAAATTCCGACGAAAACTATATCATATCAGTCATATTATCGTAATACTTACTATTATTTAATTCCAAAATGTGTAGTAAGGATCGAAGTATCTCGTCTAATACTTTTTAGCTTTGATTTTTATATATATTATGGTTATTCACTCGTATAATCGAGTTCGTACTCGTATCTTCGCTCGTAGGTAGCACTGGTAGTAGTAACACATAATCATAAATGACAACAAGTACAATCATTATTATTTATATTACCGCTGATTCGTTCGACTGTAGCTACTTACTACAGCTACTTTAACTACTGCGTAAGTATATAGGTGAGTACGTAGAGACAGGTACATAATGGACCATAGCAAGTTTCTTAATAAGCACATAATCAAAAAACTTTATGCATACATAGTAGATAAGCTAACCTACCGTTCTTCTGGCTGATTACAAACATCAAAATGTTAATAAAATAGGTATGAGATATCTGAAATATTCTAAGCAGCAACTGCCTCGGTAGCCCAGTGGTCCTAAGCGCGACTGCTACGCTAGAGGTCATGGGTTCGATTCCCAGGTCGAGCAAAGTGTTATTGGGTTTTTCTATGAAATTCTCAGTAGTAGCTCGGAGTTAGGATTTGTGCCCGGTTAATGGCAATAGGCTCGCCCCCTATTACATGGGACCTAAACATACCGGCGAACTGTGGAGGTACATTGTTACACCTCTGCCTAACTCTTCGGGGAATACAGGCGTGATGGTTTGTTATGTTTATGTTTCTAAGCAGCAAGCATTGCAGAAAAATCCCGAAATCTTATCGCTATACGTAGGTACATTACTGGCCTGTGGACGGTGAGCAATGGGTAGCTCACCGTCCTTACGTTGCATAACGACAGGCCGTGTCGACGGCGCGTTCGTGTTCCACGCGCGCCTCAAAGAGATGTCAGCAAAAGGAAGGGGCCACTGAGGGCCGATGCCTGCCGGGGCTGCGGGTTGTTCGCAAGAGATACCGCGCCCCCGGAACGCAAAGGGCACAAGAAGGAACATGGGTGGGTTTTAGTCAGTAAAAGTCTGACACTCCCTCCCGCCCCGCCCAGGGCGGGAGAAGTTATTTGATGATTTCCCACCGACCAAAAAAAAAAAAAAATACGTAGGTACATAGTTATTTTTTTCTTTTCATTTTCTTTGAGTGTATAAGACCGTAACTGATAATTTGTTATATTTAAGATCTTATGTAAACAGAACTGTGGGCAAACTTTTTCAAATAAATTTCTAAAATCTCGACGCACTGTAGGAAATCCGTATGATACATTTCCATTTCTTCACAAAAACAGACCCCAAAAAGAAGGCCCACAGATCTATTCTGAAAAACAAAATTATGTCTAAGTTCATAAAGGTCTTTAGAGATTTTACTTTTCAACAACATAATTACGCCGCATTGACCCAGCTCAACGGCAAAAGTGTAATTCTCAGATAAAATCGTTTGGGAGGTATTATTCTACTGCTATATTATTTAACGCCAACGTTGCAGAATTCACCTGGATGTTGGACGAACGGAACGGTTCACTATTTAGCAGAAAGTAAAGCAGGTTTTTTATAAGTATTCCCTGCAGTGGGCGATAGCTGGCTGAAATAACGTTCACTTTAAAAATAGAAGAACATTCTGTAGTACAACATCAAAAAACAATAACATTCTTTAAAATATAAAATAGTCTCTCGATAAACGACAATTTTGACAATTTCTCACTGAACTATTCAAGAGCAGCGTGTTTCCCCTTGAATGTATTTTATTACAACTTATAGTTATGATTATTTATTTTTATGTGCCGGGATGTTCCCCAATTTTTGCTAACAATATTCCAATGCTTTCTAAATTAACAAGAACCATTATGATACAATTGCAAGAATCATGGCCTTTTTCGTGTTTAGGAAAACACAAGAAATTCTTGCAGCAAGATGTTTGAACTTCTGGAGTTCGTTCGAACCCCTCAAAATTCTCTTACCCTTGTACCGGTTACCGGTCATGCAGTTGTTCCACCTTTCAGTTTAAAATATTTATTTTCTCATGTACACAAGTACTTATTTTATGACATCTGTAGAGTTGAAAGTAAGTTTTTCATGAAAGAGTTTAGATTGGTCCAGAAAGCTATAGATAGTTTTTTAATTTCTAACTGATATATTAAACAGTTTTTTTGCTGATTTCCTGCAGTGTGGTATCAAGGCTTCCTCTATTTATCTGAGTAGGCAGATTTTTGTTTTACATTTTAAATCCGTACACAGTTCTTAGTATTCTTGGGAAAATACCACAATTTTCCTCTAAGCTTGTCGATGACGTGATCTCTAAATATATGTCTGTCCTTATGATATTGTTATCTCAGTAGATGAGTCGATGTTTATTGAATATGTTGTACTTATCTGCATAATTAAGTACAATTGTGCAACTCATGGCACTATTTACTTAATCACTCACGTAAGCATATTGAAGAATAGGTGTGTTAGAATGTCTAGTGGGTACGTTGTAACAACGGCTTACAAAAGATTATCCACCCACTAGGTATCATATCCAAAGTAGGTCTCTGCTTAGAGATTTACTCAACTATTGCTAAGTAACATCAATAAAAACTGACTGCATAGAAAAAGTCACAGACGGGATCCATTAAAAATCTAGTCCAGCTCAAATCTTAAAAAATTTCCAAACTTTTCAGAATTTTAGACTACCTACTGGACTTGCTTTTTCTTCTCAGTATTTATTTAAGATCTTGTTTTACGCAGTTGGTGTTTTTGAGTTTTTTAATTATTATTTTTTTTTGCATCGTAATAGTTCACCAGAATAATCGTAAATTTTCATCTTGGTCAGGCGATCTATGTGGATATAATTAATGCGTAACACTAAGGCAAAAGTCAAATTCATAGGTATAATATTTTGAGAAACATGCCTTTCTAACGGAAGGACAAAAAGAAACATAAATCCTAACTCCGTGTTCTATTATAGGTACCTTTTATCTATTTCAGGTAAGTAATCCTAAAAAGTATATTTTTAAATTTCATTTTTAAGTTTTTATTTCAATTTGTGTTGAGTAAAATAGGTAAAATAGGCATTCCAAGTGGGAAGATACTTACCTAGTAATTTTAAATCGGATAAGTACTTACATCTAAAATAAATGTGAATTCATATACATACTTCAAAATAATCGAACTGTTGCATTCTAATTTTAATAGGTTAGGCATGTAACGCGTACTTACTAATAATACAAATTAAACGAAAAAATCTTTTTATTTGCATAACCAAGATTAAAGAAGCATAGAACAAAACTTGCCATGTAACTAACAGCTATTGCAACAAAACAAACATTTAGAGATGTCCAAGAACCGATTGTGGTATCGGTATCAGTACCAGATTATGATAAAAACTTCAGTTTTAAAAGAATTTTATCAAGGCGGTAATTTATTAGTTTACCAAAATAAATAACTTAAGTAGGCAGGTAGTACCTATATAACTCTGCTTACTATTAATTATTATTATTACGGATGTCTTACTATAGTAGTCATAATGGTTTGTACATTAATTGGTAGACAGGATGTCGTATTTCAGAATTCAGTGGCTCTTCTTCAAACTCTACCACTTTGTTAATTATTATTTTATAATTACGTTAACTAGCTGCTATAACTGTTATAAAATTAAGATTATTTTTTCATAACATTAGATAACTATATATTTAATTAATTATTAAAAATTCAAAATTTCTGTTGAATTTTTGAAACTTATTGTGTGCCGTCCTTTTTTGAGTTGGAGCGCTATTTTCACGGTCGCCGGACGCGAGCGAGGCAAGCGCAGCAGGCGGCCGCTCAACAAAAAAACAACTTTCCTCGAAACAGCGATGGCGCTAAGTTTGCAACGTAACCTAAAACGTCTTAACCGCCCGCTTATACCATGTTACTTGAGATCTTATAACAACGCAACAGGCTGGGCCGAAATAACTTGTTGATGTGCGTTGCGGGTGGGACGGGTGCGCGCGGGTGTAAGGGGGGCTAGCGCCGCCGAGCGACGGCCTGTCTACGGCGGCGAGTCGGCGACACCCTGTCTGCCACGGTCGGCGCCGTTGCCGTTCCGTGCGCATTCCTATCCGCCCGCACCCCTCGATGCTCGTGAGCCGCCCGCGCGCACACAGTGGCAACATCGCATGCAAACTTGTTTCGTAAACGGATGTGGCAGCGACCGGGGCAGGGCACGTTTGTCTGTCTTCTTCTATAATGAGAAATTGTATAAGTTTGAAAGAGATAGAAATGGTGGCGCTACGTGCTATCGGCTCCCACTTGCGGCATTTTTTCACGCCGAGAATGAGGCGAGATTACTGCCTAAGGCAACGTACACATGCGATTTTATTATGATACCTTTTTGTTTCAAAAGTTGCGCAGGTTGCACATTAGTTACGGGCTATTTTGGTAGATCTTGCTAGTGCGTAAAAAAAGAGGCATCAAAATGCTCTTTTAGGTGTTACTTTTTAGAAGAAAAACTAGTAACCATTCTCTCTATATTTACAGGCCTACTGACTGAATGGTTATTAAATTATATTAGCATTAATAATGGATTCTCATTCATACCTATTTGTCAAAACATCAGTACAAAATAATATGAATATATGTTAAAACAGTACAATGGTCCACTAAAACTAACAGTGTGAACAGCGTTTATTATGTATACGAGACTCACGAGTCACGTCGCACACTCACGCACGTTGGACAGGCAGCGGCGCGCCACCAACATCCGCGCCGTGCCGAGGCGAGAGAGCAGTCACAGTCAGTTCGGCGCCGTCAACCGCCACGCGCACACGTATTCTCCTCAGAATGGCCGCCGCCCACACGCACCCGGCCCCCGCGCCCTCAGACCGTCGCTCGGAGGGCCGCGCCGGTTCCCGCCGTATCTTCCCACCACAATTTAAGCTGCAAGTTCTTGAAGCGTATAGGCGCGACGCTCAATGTCGCGGAAATCAACGCGCCACAGCCAGAAAGTTCGGTATACATCGTCGTCAGATTCAAAAGTGGCTTCAAGCGGAACCTGCGCTTCGAGCGGCACTCCTGAGGCGAGCACCGCAGCCAGCGCCGTCACCTCCACCGTACGCAGCAGGCTCTCCAGAGAGCGCTCGGTTACCTTCGCCGCCGCCAGTGACATTACCCACACCGGTGCAAGTGCCCACGCCTTTACCAGTACCAGTACCAGTGCCTGTTCCTGTGCCTATGCAAATTGTCGAGCCTATTGACCTGTCTGTACGCCGACCGACACCACCACCTGTGCCGCAACCGGCATATGTGCCTCCCACGGCACCTTGTCCACCACGCAAACCTTTTAAATTATTCCGGCCGTATCTCCTCGGGGACAATGAAGAAAAGCGGCCATCGATAGCATCGCTGCCTGTCTCTAGCGGCGTACATGTGTCAGCGTTCATGCCGGTACAGAGCGCAACGGGGTGCGCGCGTGTTGCGTGCTCTGCACCGCGTTGGTGCTCGCCAGTTCCCTCCTTCTCGGCTCCGCTCAGATGAGAGTATGCCGCCGGAGCCCTGCTCCGTAACTCCTGTGATCTAGTCGCCGACGCCCGCCTGGCGCCGCCTGGGGCTTAGCCCTCTATCATCGTGCCTTAATGTTCACGCCGCCATAGTGCATTATGCCGTCATCACCCGATGACAGATATTTTGTGTATAAAGTTTAAGATTGTATTTTTATATGTGGGGTTTATGAAGCTTACCTACATTTATGAAGATTAAATATTATAACTTCTATTACTATTATTAAATAAATAAAGAGGATTGTTTATTAAAACGTATTTTAATTCATTAAATGAGAATCACCCTGGAACAGGTAGCGCCGGCGCCATCCTCCTGCCTACCTGATGTAATCCCCTATTCTATTATGCTGTACATAAAACCATGAAGGACTTTTTTTTTTAAGTGAATGGACCTCTTTTGGTCCTACTCAACTTCATTGTATCTACTTATATACATTTTTAGTATTTCCTTTGTACCTTCTATTTCGACTTAAGGAATTATTTACAAATTCTAGCAAGTTAAAGTTTGCCAAATCAATTGTTGATAAGGCGATCACTATCCAGCACTTATATGAGCAAACACACATCTAGAAAGCCTATTAAAATAAAAACCTATTAGAAAAACATTTAATTGACCATTACAGAACCACGTGACAATCTATGTGGGAATCATATTTAACGCAACTGGGTTGCTAGACATTCGTTATTATAATAATACATATTACACACCAAGTATAGGTTGCAAAATACAGTAACTTTATAAAATGACGTCTAAAACTTATATATGTCATATATGACGTCATACTCAACCAATATTACTATTATGAGCTAAAACAATGAGCGATACATTTTCAAAATGTTATGATTCACTTGGCTTTATATTTCGTAAGGCACAAGTTCACACAACAAATTCCAAATTGATAACAAATTCCATTCCAATCTATTGTGATTATATTTTGTACTGGGCTCAGACAAGTTTGTAAGTTTAAACCAAAGACAATCAAGAAGAAACGAACTTAGAATATGTCATTGTATCTTAAACAACAACAAGAAGGTCAGACCAACAAATAAATTCCCCAGATATATGTTGTTTAGCTATGGGCGAAAAAATGAAAACATATTTTTCTTTGATTGTTAAATTAGTAGGAGAATATCTTACTAGCAATAGGCAAAGGCTGTATACCAACATGTTACATATAATTTTTACTCGCAAATTGAGCTTTATTCTATTTCTTTAAAAAACAATAGCAGCGCCAAAATTTGGAACCAAACATTATTTTGAATATAGTGATGGGAAAATGTGGTATCGATCGATACCAATTAAACAAAAAATATGTTTCTTCCATCTCAAAATTCAAATGTAAGTAAGTAAGCATTGTAATAACTTGTATTAGGGCATTACATTAAAAATACAGAAATCAGTAATGCTTTTTTAAATATGACCAATAAAAAACAACTTATTTACAAGAATTACTAGGTATCGTTTTAAGTCCTTTTTTTATTTATAAACTTTCAGAAACTAAATTAAAATACTGCTTCCGCCCTGCGCGGGGCGGAAGGGAGTGTCAGACTCTTACTGACTAAAAACCATCCGGTTTCCTCCTAATGCCCTTTGCGTTTCAGAGCCGCGGTAATACCTTCAAACAAACTCCGCAACCCTGGCAGACTATCCACCTATCAACATGATAACCAACGCCAACAATGGTGGGAGTTATGATGTTGTTGAAGCTAAGCTATTTACTAAATCTAGGTAGGTAAAGTTAAAGACTTATGTATTTACCCGGTTCTGACCATAGTCGCACTCATCATGATGACATGGCTATTTGCGGTTTTGCCATTGGGCTTTCTAAGAAATCAGCGTCAAACAGCACCTATTTTTTTATTTATAAAATTATATTTTAATAATAAAATTGCCAGTTTAATATAAGTAGGTATACCTACAGATTTAAATATATTTTACTTACTGAAACATGTAATTATTGAGTTAAATTAATAACAGGCAAGTTAATTTCTTTGAATATTTTATGTAGATTTACTTTTCACTGTTTTAAGGAATTAAAAATTAACTTATTTAAATAGCATTGAAAGTGTTGGCAACTTTATTATCGAAGTGGTGCCTAAGACCTAAAGTTTAAGTCTTTCCAGTACAATATATTCTGTGGCAATGTTTTAGAATTACAGAACATAGGCTCTCTCTATACATTCGTACTTCGTTAAGGATAGAGTGTGTATGGTCTTATTTTCCAGTGAACGCATTCAGAGTGGAGAACTGGAGACTGAAACAATAAAGTACCTACTTAAGTGTTGTTTTATTATTTAGTACATTTACGGTGTGGGTAACGTAATGGCGACGAGCAGTCTGGCGCGGCAGGGCGGCACGGCACGAGTCGAGTCGAGATCGCCGGTCCCCGGTCGCATACCCGCAACACATGCGGAATGCCTGTATCATGTGCCGCAGTAGGGTCGCTACTCTGACGATATAATGGAAGAGAAAAAAGATCGCCATTTACTAGAGCTCATTAAAATAATTGGTTTAGTACAATTCAATTACAACACATAACTACTGGAGCTCATAGGAAAGTAATCTGCTATGTCCCCCCATTCGCTAATAGACAGAAATTCTCAAGTTTGTAGTGGTTTACGTACTACTAACATCTAATTACTTAAGGGCTTAACAAATACATGTACTTATTGTCAAGTGATCTTATTGGCTGGTGCTATTTAAGTCCGCTAATTACTGCAGTTGACATGAGTTTAATTTAACGGTCTGTCAACAAATACTTTTGTCACGTAATGGTGAGTTGTACAAGTTTAAAAAAATATCTTATAAAGTACCTACCTAGTAAAGACAAATAATTTGGTTTTCTCGCATATTATTTGTGGCATTTGGTAATACTTAATATATCATAGACTACAGGCCAGCCCTCGTAAGAATATGTACCAACATAATTTATACCGATTACATTACACTTATGGTACCTACTTAGGTTCTGCTAGTAAATCAATTTGTTGTGATTATGTTCCTTGTAAGATGATGATCATCTGTGGTGTAATTAGATATGGCTTATAATAATTGAGGACTTCTCCATTCGCTATCTACTTATGTAGTTTGCCGTTGTGACAGTAGATGACAAGGAGGCAACACATGGTCAAACATTCTAAAGTATCCTCTAATACAAATTCCTACAAATGTGGCCGGACCTATATGAAGGGCGGACAAGTCAGTGGGAACCTACGCGAGTTATGAGGTTCTATTAAAAAAAAATGTGCTTCATAGGAACTATTAAATAAACTAAGAAGCACTTTGTATATGTATTTAATTATGGTATTTTAAGAAGAGAGGCTAACGAATTTAAATATTCACTATAACATCAACACGGTTATGATGAAGAATTACTCAGGATGAACACAGGTAAAACTGTCTCATTTCAATTCCAAATTTGTGATTATTGTCGCTAGCTACCTATTAAACCCTGAATATTTATTATAACTGCCTCGGTAGCCTAGTGGTCCTAAGCGCGACTGCTACGTTAGAGGTCTTGGGTTCGATTCCCAGGTCGAGCAAAAAATGTTATTGGGTTTTTCTATGAAATTCTCAGTAGCAGCTCGGAGTTAGGATTTGTGCCCGGTTAATGGCAATAGTCTCGCCCCCTATTACATGGGACCTAAATATACCGGCGAACTGTGGGTGTACAATGTTACACCTCTGCCTAACCCTTCGGGGAATACAGGCGTGATGGTATATATATTTATTAGGCAGGATACCTTACAGGGAGTAAGGTAGTCCAGTGTTCCTGAATATGAAGTGCAAATTTTATTGCTTTAAACAAAAAATATAGGTAAGCATAATGTTAAAACAATAAACTTATTAGATCAGTTATAGCGCCATAATAGCAGCTTATCAGATTAGCCAGTTCAGGCCGAGCATAGAAGCTATGGTTTCCGAAGGTTCCTCCAAAAACCTAATGTGCAATAAGTTAGAACTAGTCCTTACCGGCGTTTGTTAAGTTCTACAACTTATGTGCTGAATAGACTGTATAACTTGTAGGCACCACATTATACACAACACAAATTAAATCCTCTCTTGGATTAAGTAGTTTAAGTTGACACTAAAAATCCATTTTATGAACAATGAAATAACTTTTAGGACCTTATGGTTCAAAATAAGTGAAAAACATGGAAACAATTCTGACAATCTAGGTGACATTTTATTATTTTCTCGGTAAACTTCTACGTGTAGAATAGTTACACCTAATTTTAACAATATTGGAAAATGTAAAGCGAAAATAACGCAATAAGACGTGCTGAAACAGTCGCGAAGATAGCAATGTGTAAGAAAATAAGTTTAAATGAAAATAAATGAAGACGTTATCTTGAACCAAAAAAGCTTGGTTAAAGATACGTTCATCCAGATGCGCATTGAATAATGTCTAAAACAGATACTTATTATATAAAAATACTTAATATATAAAAATACTTAATATATAAAAATATTTAATATATAAAAATACTTAATATATAAAAATACTTAATATATAAAAATACTTAATATATAAAAATACTTAATATATAAAAAGATTTAATATATAAAAATACTTAATATATAAAAATACTTAATATATAGAAATACTTAATATATAAAAATACTTAATATATAAAAATATTTAATATATAAAAATACTTAATATATAAAAATACTAAAATCCGGCTAAGATAAAAATGAAACTAAAAGAAACTGGCCAAGTGCGAGTCGGACTCGCGCACGAAGCGTTTCGTAAAATCTGTAGTAATATTATAAAGAGGAAAGATTTTTGTGTTTGCAACGAATAGGCTCCGAAACTCCTGGACCGATTTGATAGTGATACATTTTTACTACACCAATAGATAGCTACATTGTTCCTGAGTAACATAGGCTATATAACCTATATTTTTAGTATCTGTTGTTATAGCGGCAACTGAAATATATCAACTGTGAAATTTTAACTGTCTAAGTATCACGTTTTATGAGATTCAGCCTGGTGATAGACGGATGGAGGGACAGCGGAGTCTTAGTAATAGGGTACCGTTATACACTTTGGAAAGGGAACTTTAAAAAGTATGAAACAAAAATATATTTTTGCCGTGATCGGATGAGGTACAAGTAACTGGCTAATAAGCTGGCCAGACAATGTGACAGGCAACCACGGCAGGAATATGAAACAGACGAACACACACATACATACATAATTATACTGAAATCTTAAACTCTCCTTTACAATTTAAGAATAAATAATCTGAAAATAGGAAAAATACTATTGCGATTCTTTGAATAATTACACTAATACTGCATTAGAAATTATTCAAAATTTGGGAGAGAAAATTATGATGTAACTAACGGGTTATCATAATTTTCTCTCCCAAAAATGATATTGAACTGTTGTATTGGCTGTTTTAATATCACCCCGATGGCACTCGGCGTAGAATCGGATTATCGTATTTTTAACGAATATTCAGGGGTAACTTTGAAACGACACTTTTCTACTCTCAACTATCTGTAAAGTGTTTGCAAAATACGGCTTAACGACTTGAATTCCTAATACAACAAAAATAATGTACTAACTACGTTTTATTTTACGGGTAAAATTGAGTAAGATATTAGAATTTCGGGTAATGATCAAAGTCGCCCCAAGAGCAAACATAAATAATTAAAGAAAATCTCTAAAGATACATCTCGAGCAAGCTGAAACCCATGTCAGAGCTTAAAATAATCACAATCTAGGTACTTAAGTTGCCAAATGTTTCCCTTTAGCTCACATTAAAAATATGTTTTAGGACCTGTGGGTAAGTATTTCTGTGGCTCGACCGGGCACTGACGCCAGAGACGTCCACTGACGTGTTTTTGACGTATTGGAATATTTCGCCATGTTTTCGAACTGAAGCGGATAATTTGGCGTGCCGCATAATACCTACCTAGTGTACGAGATGCATTCGCAGATGTGAGTGTGATATTTACGATGCTCTGCCGGACGACGCGATGGGCCATAAAGCAAGTAGGCACAGCATCAACTATGAAGTCAAGGATATTTTTGGCACACGCGAGCACAGGATACACTCTCTGTTATAGTTCATGGGTCATTTAGCAAAAGTCTCTCTTTGTCGTACGTTTACTTTTTAAGGTTTGCCGCAGTTTCGCTTGTAGTCGTATTAAATTGTTATTTTCTAGCGAACATCTGGGTTTCATGAACTGAAAATTGAATAAAAAGATTTTCACAATGGTTTTAGAGCGGCTCTTGAAGAGATTCGTGCATGGGTCTTACATGTCTAGCAATCTAGTTTTTAATGTTATAAGTGTGACTGTGACCACCCTGCATTAGTAAAAAGGTATACAAAAGTAATGATGCATGACGTTTTACGACGTCCTTATAAGACTAGTTAGTCGTATAAGGATGATTTATTTGTGTTACCAAACACTGCAATATTGCCAAATTACAACTCAATAAGTACCTTTATCAGTTTCATTGCAATATTATGTTCGTCTGAAAACCTAAGTTCTCTCTGTTTGTCTTTTTTTTTTAGGGACGGGTACTTATCAAATGACTTCCCTACCCTGGGCGGGGCGAGAACGAGTATCAGATCTTTACTGACTAAAACCCATCCATGTTCCATCTTGTGCTCTTTGCGTTCCGGGGGCGCACAGCCCCGGCAGGAATCGGCCCTGAGTGGCCCTTTCAAAAATTGCTGACATCGCTTTGAGGCGCGCGTAAAACATGAACACGCCGTCGACACGGCCTGTCGTTATGCAACGTACGGACGGTGAGCTACCCATTGCTCACCGTCCACAGGCCCGCGTCTACGTTCGCCGGGATTTGACTCGCGGCTCCCTACGCTCGGAGCATCTACCGCGGCGGCTGAGACGGGAGACTCTCTGCCTCAACCGTTCTGCCGCCTCCTTCTCTAGCATAACTGCCTCGCAGAAGGAGGCGGGGTCCTCGAGGGTCCTCGGGGCGATTCACGCAATGGTGACACCCAGACGTTTCCCTCCGCCCGATGAGGTGCAGGAACCTGCCGAAGCACCCTATGTCCGGTGAGGACCTGCGTCAGGCGGTAGGTGAGGGCGCAGTGGCGCCTCTCTAGCCAACAAGTCCTCTATTAAGGCGAGCCCTACACGGCGTTGCGACAGTCCCTCTCTCCACGTCGCCATGAGATCGAGCCGGAGGTCAGTCCGCTGAGCGGCAATTTGCCGCGGTAGCGGACCCTCGCTTCAGCTTAGTACCTCCGCGCGCCATTCGCACAGGCGCGCGAGGACCAGCGCCTCCAGATCCCATGGCGGCAATCCGGCAAAGAGACTCACCGCCTCTCCGCTCTTTTTTTGCCTGAAGTAGCCTTAAACCTAAAGGTGTTTATTTATTTACACGTTGGGCAATGAAGTGAATTTATTTTCCGGTCTTCGGCGTGACTCCCGGAACTATATTCATACTGTTGTTAAACGTAATTTCATGACTACTATAATTGTTTAGTATCCGGATGTGTGCGTGTTCGGCATAAAGGATATTCACTTTGGTGTTGTCTGTCTTTAGAGCGGGTTTGTTTCTTCAGTACAAACACAGACTAATTAACCGCGGTGCCTTTGTTTGCCTCTTCCAGAAATTGCTTTAAATGTTAAGTTGTTTGAATGTAGGTACCCGTTGCACCTCGATTTCTAATATGGTTTGCTTTGATGTCGGAGTCCAGTCCAGCTAGTCGTAATCACACAGAAATATCTAAACTCTCACTGCTTTGTTGGGGAACGTACAACTCAGATGAATGGAATGTGGTCCTTCCACCTTTATTATTTCACTCCTAACTTTGATTGTTATCAACATTTCAACCGATATATTACAACCCATACATGAATTGAACATAATATGCACATGGCAATACGTAATATATGCAAGTTAATGTTACAGCTCACCATGTAATAAAATTAAATGAACGGTAAATGGTTTGTTGCAGGTACCTATAAGTAACTAATGCCAATACATAGCAGGCAGGCATACTAGGACTAGTTTCTAAGAAGCCTTATACAGTGCAATGCGCATTATTGCAATCTGTCTATAGAATCTTACAAAATATCTTAATAAGTTATACCCACGACATAAATAACATCTTAGTAACCAAAGATTTAAAAATAATCTATGGTTTACCAAAGCTTATTTAGCTTGATTGCTGGAATCAATCTTCTTTGGTTGACGTCAACGTTGCACCTGACCAACTAGTTTAGTGATGTTTAAACTCATAAGAATTCTATATAGGAGATCATTATTACTTGCTTTTCAGTTACAACATTTAATATGTGATAACGGTAGGCCTGAAGTTATAACAATAATAGAGCAACCTTTAAGTCTCCGTGAGGTGATCTCCTAAATAAATCAGCTCAGAGTCACGTCACTCCTTAGCACATAAATAGCTCAAGTCACAAGACAGACCGGTCGGCGCGGCAGCGCGCGCGCAGCTCAGGGGGGATGCGCGCCCGCTGCGTTTGTGTGCGGTGCTCGATGGTCGCTTCGCTTGGCGCCAACGCCGCCCGCGTGTTATTTCCGACGCCATTACTCACACCAGCTTCGACTAATTATAATATTCAGCGAGCTCACATCGGCCGACTGTCCGACGAGTCCGTTCACATATCCAGCACGCAAAGCACAGCCAAATTGTTTTCTCGTGAATGTTATTTTAAGGTCTACGTAGAATTTTTGTGTCGTACTAAACATGCGGTTTGTACATAGGTAAGTATTTACCTAAACTTTCCACACAAAGTAATCGCATGATCATCCTCGAA
The DNA here is from genome assembly GCA_947462355.1 of Caradrina kadenii. NCBI lineage: Eukaryota > Metazoa > Arthropoda > Insecta > Lepidoptera > Noctuidae > Caradrina > Caradrina kadenii. The sequence continues at coordinate 5,451,850 of OX381674.1, forward strand.
ACAAGGCATTGTTAAAAGGCACACAAGCCGGCCGGTTCTGTTAATTGATGTCGTCTGGCTTTGATAGCGGCCGTTCGGTGAGATCAGAGAGGTGTCGGCGACGTTGAAACGGCTCTTCTCTGTAAACACGCCTGTTGCCTGTGTAGTCGTGTAACGCAATCAGCACGCCCTTTGACACCAAGCTCGGTACCTCTGATAATATAGTTCGAGCTCTTCGTAACGTTTGGCACATTAATAGCAAAGTTAACCTCATTCAATTTACTTTCTGATGTATGTTCGTGATATTATAATATTTGTAGTAGCCGGTCTATATGCTTACCAAGTTTCATAATTACAATGGGATTAAAACATTTAGGTATTTCCTTCCTAAATCCTAAACAAAATATGTTATCGAAGCAGGTGTGATGCGAGCAGGTCAAAGTAGGTAAGTGGATTCCGTAGGTAAAATTTACAGGAACATAATGAAGATTTCATCACTTCACTTTTTTTTTAAACGATTTTGTTACAAAGTAGTTATTGTACATGTGTTCCGTATTAAGGTTCCTACAGATTGCAAATAGGTGGTAGAACTACTGATATATCTACTGTCTTACACCCATTCCACTCTATGAATTAGAATAGTCTTGAAACTCGATTTAAGACTAAATTTGAGTATGAAAGTCAACTTCAGAGCAAAGTTCTAAGCACCATGAAGATCATAACATATCATTTTAAGAAGTCTATTGAGCACAGCATTGCTAGAGCTCCTGCTTGCTGGGAGGTAAACATATATTCAAAATAAGCTATTATACGAGATACTCAAACCATTCTCGGTTGCTATGATAGATAAGTGTGGCCGACAAATTGGGTGACACTTTCGGCAAAGGTTCCCTCATCGGTTGCTCACTAACTTAGTAAGTACCTATTTTATTTTATTTGAACTTGTAATTTGCGATAAGATTCATAAAATGCGAATTAAAACTTTGTAAAACTCTTCCTGCAGGACGTTCACATAGTCATGGAAACAGATAGTTATTGAAAATATATGCATTATGCGTAGGTTAGATTATTCTTAAGATGCACAGAAGAATAACAGTAAAATGTAATTACGTAATTAGTACGTTACGAGGTGTAATTAGTATAATTGTATCCTTTATTTGATTAAATAAATTGTATTATAATTCTTCCAAAAATTGTTTTTATTGTACCTACACCTATATAACGCAATACTCCGTCTTATTTGCTAAGTTTAATTAAAATTAAATTTATTCTTTCTATTTTATTACATTGATATGTAAATGGTACAAACTGCCAAGACCAATAACTACTTGTTAGAAAGTTGTGAAATAGAACACCTGAGCACGTCAATGAGATAAGAATTTTTCAATACCGATGACCGGCCATGACGTAGGTCCATGTGAACGGTGCCAAAATAATGGTGTATGTGTCGTTTGTCACATCACCAGTTTTAACAAATCATATTAAAAGCTTAGTTAGTCATCACGTCCCGTCGTTTAGTCTACAGTGTTGATACTATGCGTTAGTATTTATGTTTATAACACACTGCTCTAAGACTATTTATATAGGTCATACCATTTTCATTTATTTACTTATATTTCTATCAAAGTCTGTATGGCCGGGGTTTTTTATTTTTAGTAATTAAAGGACTAAACTGCAATTTAAAACCGGTACAAATAAGTACTACTCGACATTTTTCACTGAGGATATGGGCCAATCTACACAAATAAATAAAATTAGAGTGTCGGTTTGTAATCTAAAAATAATTGCTTTTTACAAAATAAATATGAGTAATTAGCAACAACAACAACATACCATCACGCCTGTATTCCCCGAAGGGTTAGGCAGAGGTGTACCAATTTACACCCACAGTTCGCCGGTATGTTTAGATCCCATGTAATAGGGGGCGAGCCTATTGCACAAATCCTAACTCCGAGCTGCTACTGAGAAATTCCAAATGGAAAAACCCAATAACACTTTTTGCTCGGCCTGGGAATCGAACCCAGGACCCCATGCTCATCAGTCGCGCTTGCGACCACGAGACCAACGGGGCAGTCATGAGTAATTAGACGGCACTAAAACCAAAATCGCGGGCATAAGGTCATAAGTCGAAAATAAATAAATCTCTAGTCTTATAATAGCTAAAACACTCGCCATTCAAATATTGTAAAATTGACAGTAATAAACGGTAAAATATTTTAGCTTTTTTTTAAATTTAAATAAAGGAAATCACATCATTGCTATGACGGCAACGAAATAATTTATTAATCTACCTTTACAGCACAGTTCTTAAAGTGATAATGATAATGCTAAAGAATATTTCTCAGGTGAACGTGTTGTAATGAACTTTACCTTCATGACATAGGTCAATAGTTTGACAGTGAACATTTTTCGTGTAATTTCAGGAACGACGACCGCCTCTGACGCGAATAAATCCGTGCCAATGAAAGCACTAACATTTCTTCTTGTGGGCATTGTTACACCTACCGAATGTCAACGTGCCAAGACATAAATATTTTTGGCGTTCTAAATTTATCGTTACCAGGGTAATTTCTTATTACATGTATTTATTTAAATATTTGAAGAAATCACTTCACAATATTCTTTTATACAAGTCTTATCGATCAAAAAAGCTTGTTTGGTTTGTCGACCAAGCGAAACTTACTTACTTATCAAAGAAAACTGTTAATACTTAGGTACTAACGAAATAATTTAATAAAAAAGACGTCGTTAGTACCTATAGTTCATCAACTAATTTGCGTTCGTAGCAACCGCTACCAGCTAAGATTATTAAAACGGGTTCATATCAGTTTCCATGAGTTTTTAACGGTTGCCCTCTTGATAAACTCCTGTTGATTGTGCGCCTCCAACACACGGGTGGACCACCCGAGCGCCAGTACGCGCTGTGACCGATGTCATAAATATCTGTGGCGCAACGAGGATCATCCACGACACCGCCTTGAGCCATGATAAGCCTCAGATACAAGCTAGATAGCGTACGACCACCAAATCTGTTTGGATTTATTAATCCTCATTGTTAGGGGCGATTACTGCACAGATTTAAACTTAATCCATCATGTTACTTGCGTCATAAACTTTGAAACTCAAAATGAAAAAGAAGTAGGTATACGTTGTTACAAAATCGTTATTCTTATCAATTAGTGGTAAATCCATATGGAGTAAATGACCCAGTTTGTAACAAAGAATGAGTCAGGCTCGTTGTCATTGTGGAAGTATGCTCGAATGCCCGAACGGTCAATACGTACCTATCGGATACTGGAATCATACCTAATAAGAATTATGTTGCGTTTAACATGATACTAAACATAACTAACGAACTAAAGGTGTTTTTCCTATTGGTAGGTACAGGCGTCCTATATTTGGACAATACTCGAAAATTTTGGACATTTTTTTTTTTTTTATTATAAAAATATTATTTTTTTTATTTCATCAATTTGTACTTTAATACTAATCATTTTATACTTTAGTTTTTTGTGTGACATTGTTTGCTCTATCGCATTGGTTAAGCGATTGTTTAAGCACACGAATAACGCATGACGTCGAAAACTTGGCATATGAAATAACAGCTTTCTTGCCGTGTCGTGTCATATAAAATTCGTTCAGATCGTAATGATGTTATCGATATCCAATTCCACATAGGCTATAAACTGGTTAGTTAAGAAGTTGGGTGCGCCAAGTAATTTGCTGTGAGCCGGTGCGCGGGGCAGGGGAGACCACCGAACATCGGTTCCGGGGTTCAGCGACAACTTGTCTGGCAGGGCCGGCGCCCGGGCTCTACACCGCACCTCCACCCCGCCGCATTATTATGGGCCTGACGCCCCGCCGGCCTGTGCCCCCTCTTGCTCTTCACCGCACCTCCTGCCGCTGCGCCCGCGCCACCGCTTCTCAGAAAACGAATCCAGCGATATGGTGACGCACACATTGACATTTGGCAGTTGATACGACGGCACAGTTTCTGTGACGGGAAAATTTAATTGATGTGCCAATGAAATTAGAAAATAGATTTAAGATAAATATGTACTTATATTGGAAATTATTAAGACTCGAAAGTTAAATCATAAATTATTATAATATAATTGTAGAAGGACACTAATTGATGTTACTTGAAAAATCATTTTTTCTTTGCTACCGTAAGTTTTTATTAGTCTACCTGAATATAAAAAAGTAACTACACACGTTTGGATTTTTAACGACTGTGGTGGATTTAAAAATACAATTTAATGCATAGGTATGCATCATAAGGTTATGATGAACAAATAATAAGCATTTATTATAGAAATATGGTATGAACAAAGCTGGTAAATGGTGCTTAAATCAAGAGAAGTATCGATCAAGAAAGATACGTATCCACTTTTAATAAAACAGGTGGCGGATTTTTATAATACACGTGTAGAACAAAAATAAAAGCAATCATTCGCTATGTTATGTAACCAGAAATTATTGTTACTTAACTTATACAGGCTTATCAGAATCTAGATGTAGAATTTAGATTGCTTTGTGAAGATCTGAGTTTAGAAGTGTACAAAAGTTTTATTTTTAGTACAATATGTTAGTTTTTTAATGCAAATCAACTCGAAGAAATCTATAACTTTGGGATGGTAAAAAAACGAATAGGTACTCGTATATATACCAAGTCATTTCATTGAATCAAAGCGTTTGCATCATATGGATAATATCTACACAAAGGAATATTATGTTCAATGCTCATGCTTCATAGACGCATCACAGCACTCCTACATAGACAATGTATTGGCGTTACATGTAAATAGGTGTGTTGAAGTAGGTGTGATTCTGGCTATGTGTGCGTTGTCGGTGCGAGTAGATAATTTATCAAGTAGTGAGCACCGCTTGCCGCTACGCAGCTACTTGCCCGGTGTGGTGAGGTGGGTCGCACTTTATATGGAGAGTTGTCTAATCCACTGAATAAATTACCATTGGGCCTAGGTTTCTCCTGAATGACTAATGGACATTTAAAGAATTAGCTCAAAGCGCATGCCATAAGCTTTCCAATTTCTACCTATGTAAATAGCGACACGCGAGATGAAATTTTTTCACTTTGAGGAATACTAGCTTTTATAACTATTATAGTTATTACCTACGTGGTTGTTTTCATTTATTAATCAATGTGTGTAAATCGCTGTAAATGTAGGTAAATCGATTCATGTCACACAATGACACATGTTGAGTACCGAGTGTTATGGATAACTCTAGGAATATACCCAACTATTGCTCACAGATAGAATTGATTGAATGATTGATGTTGAAAAATAACACTCCGTTATTCAGGCAACAATTACGAAAGCTTGTATGAACTATTTAATGTAATCATAAGGGTTATTTTTAATAGGTTAGACCGTCTATAATTCTGTACAATGAACGGCAAGTATACGTTGAACTTTGTCAAGAGCTCACAGTGGAACGAATGTATGGGAGCGGTTGGACGTAGACATGTCCGAAAAAAAAGAGTAAAATTATGCCAAACTAATGATGCCATCTTATTCGATTACTTAATGCCTTCATAACTTGTGGTGATGAATTTCTTCATAACTCCCATATTTCGGGAGTAATTTGAGAAAATGTGAAATTTTACTATGAAAATGAGTGTATCGAGCTCTCTCCCTCCTGATTCCGGGCTTGTTTCAAGTAGCGGTCTCTAATATCATAATGCTAATACTAAGAGCTATATTTAATACTAAGACACATAGTGCGCCAAATGTGCACTTTCTGGGATAAAGAGTGATGTTTATTTTATAACACAATTTTTTTATTTTTTGTTTATTTTGTTGATTAAAACCGTTTTTCTAAAGGTTTACCTTATTACAATAACATTTCTGAGCAGCCAATTAGAGAAGATATAAGCTAATTAGGATATATAATTAGGGACTTAAGGTTTACATATAAAACTGATGCACTAATGATTACTGATAAGAACATTGCTATTATTTAATTACTAAATGGCTCTTAATACACTAATTTAGCATGCATCATTTACTAATTATCACAATAACTAATTACCTTGCAATATTTAACAAAGGATACCTGGGATACCTGGATTTTATATAAATAGGTCACTATTAGTAACTTTAAAATCAGTGTTGATTTACACCTCGTTGTATCCAAGCTAATCTCGCAATGTATTTTCCAAATTTTAATACAAATCTTGATATTCACGTTGCTTTATGCGCACGCGCACATAAAGATTTACGCGACTTTAACTATTTGTTCAGTGTTTTAAAAGATAACAGTTGTGTTCAGTTATGTGAAAGTGCTGAAACAAGTTTAAAAGACTGGTGTCGTCGATTTTGCTACCGCATTTATGCAAAATGGACACAGTCTGGAAGAAGCACAGATAAGTTTCGGAAGAAACATGAGATTTGGCTACAGGCTGCAATTCAATGGCCGGAATTACAGAATGAAAATATGGAACCTTCTACAGAAAATATAAGTGACGTCATCGAGCCCATAATTTCTCCTGCTAAATCTGATGCTTCAACTTGTACACATCCTAGTCCTCGTAAATCTTTTGAGGACCTTAGTAACCGGCAAAAAAGAAGACGCACTGAAGATAGTCTTTCATGCAGCAGTAGCAGCGCTGAAATTATGTTTTCGGCCGAAAGGGCGCTTCAAAAGGCAGGACAAAGCGATACAGCTTATGTTATGAAATACTTGACGGAGAATCCAGAAGAGGCCTCAAAAATCAAAGCCTTCATTGAAGGTAAATCAATTCAGGTACGGGAAATATCCCCTTTGAAGGCATTGGCTCTTTATGTATCGATGAACTTATCGAAATGGCGCTATAACACTTTTCGGGATTTCAACACTCAAGAAGGAGCTCTTCAATACCCGAGTTACTACATGTTGGTTAAAGAAAAAATTAAGTGCTATCCGGCCAAAGAAGATCTCACAGTTACAGAGAGCTCTGCAAAAATCAAATTACAAGCCTTGATGAATTTAACCTCAAGAAGACTTATTAGGTCGTTAGAAACCCCTGTTGATCCCAATCAACAGCTCGTATTGACCAGCAAATGGGGTTTTGACGGATCATCTAGCCAAAGCATTTATCATCAAAGGACGAGTGAAGATGAGCAAATCGATCTTGCTAGTAATTTTATGATTAGTCTTGTACCACTGCGGCTCGTCTCAAAAGGTGTAACAATTTGGGAAAACGAGCGACCATCTTCCACTTCATTTTGCCGGCCAATATTGTTTAAGTTTATAAAGGAAACCAAAGAAAATGTGCAGAGAGAGATGGCTGAAATCGAAGCAGAGATTGAAGCCTTAACTCCATCCACCATCACTGATGGAATTAGTGTCAAACACCAACTGCTGTTGACAATGATTGATGGTAAAATTCATTCCATTATATCCAATACAGCAGCTTCAGTGTGTGACATATGCAAGGCTTGTCCTAAAGAAATGAATAATTTAGAGTTAATCAAAGATAAACACGCAAACGAGGACATGTATAAATATAGCTTAAGCACCCTTCACGCTTGGATTCGCTCAATGGAATGCTTATTACACATTTCCTACAAATTAGACATAAAATCATGGCAAGTAAGGGGTGATATAGCAAAAAGGCAAGTTGATGACAGGAAGAAAAGAGTTCAAGAGGCTGTAAGAAGAGAAACGGGCTTACTTCTCGATGTTGTGAAACAAGGCAGTGGATCCACCAACAATGGCAACTCGGCAAGGAGATTTTTTGAAAACTACACTAAATCTGCTGAACTGACCGGAATAGATGCTATGCTTTTAAGAAAAATCTGTGTGATCTTGCAGTGTATTTCATCAGGAGAGAAGATCAACGTAACTAAATTCCGAGAGTTCTGCTTTGATACTGCTAAGCTTTACGTGGAGTTATACCCATGGTATTATATGCCTTCTTCACTTCATAAAATTTTAATGCATGGGCCAGACATAGTTCAGAACATGTCAATTGTGCCCATTGGTTTTCTATCCGAAGAGGCATCTGAGGCTAGAAATAAAGATTTTAGAAAATATAGAGAGGGGCATTCTCGAAAGCATAGCAGTATCTCATGCAATGAAGATATTATGCACAATCTTTTACTGTCTTCTGATCCACTTGTTACAAGTATCCGTCCAAAAGGAAATAAGTTTGTAAAAAAATCTTCTTTTAAGGAATTTTATGAGCTTACGGATTCTGAGAAAAGTGATATCGAATTTGTTAACATAAATGATTTAGCGGACATCGATTCTTAATTTGAATTAATTGATGATGATGATGATGACGAAGATAATTAAATGATGTTATTGTTTTAAAATATGTAACTTAGTAAATTAGAGCTTACATCTTAATTATTTATTGTACTTTTAATGAAACTAGGTAATTTATTATCAACTTACTTAAAAGTCATACTCTCATCAGTTCTTGTGAATATTTTTGTTAATATATATTTCTGTATATATATAATATATTTATAGACCTCTTAATAAGTCTGTCTGCGGTTTAAAGTAAATACAAATGGGGAAAAAACGTTTTTTTTTTAAATTTTCATTTCCTTTTATCCCAGAAAGTGCACATTTGGCGCACTATGTGTCTTAGTATTAAATATAGCTCTTAGTAATAGCATTACGATATTAGAGACCGCTACTTGAAACAAGCCCGGAATCAGGAGGGAGAGAGCTCGATACACTCATTTTCATAGTAAAATTTCACATTTTCTCAAATTACTCCCGAAATATGGGAGTTATGAAGAAATTCATCACCACAATTTATGAAGGCATTAAGTAATCGAATAAGATGGCATCATTAGTTTGGCATAATTTTACTCTTATTTTTCGGACATGTCTACGTCCAACCGCTCCCATACATTCGTTCCACTGTGGAGCTGTGAGATTAAAATGACCGCACGCATTCTGTGTGAAGTAATAATGTACTAATAATGTTCTATAATTCTATTACAAGTATTGCATTCATCATAATCTTATAAGAGGCTTTAGTCGGTTAGGTCGTATTGAAGCTTCCCTTGCAAGCAATATCCAACTAATATAACAACTTTTGCAAAAAATATCAGGACATCTTAATTGCTTTGTTTTAGTTTCCGTTTTGTTTTTTTTTTTCATTATGTATTTGGCAGGTACCTAATGCACCATAAAGGTGCATGGGCTTTTAGGAAATAAACACACGTTTTTGTTTGAAACGTGCAATATACGAGTCGCGCATTGCAGAGCTGTCTTTATGATTATTAACGGCAAATAACTATTATGGGCATTCTTGAGTTATTAAGTTCAGAGACACGAAGTCAGCGAACCGTTGAATTGAAGGTCAAATGCTTAAGTTACATTTATTATATTGCCATGCATATAGATACATGATAATATATCTGGCATGGACAAAAATTATTAATATTTTATACTGGGTATTTATAGTTGCTTACATTATGAAGTAGCTAACTAAAACTTTCAAAAGCTTTAATGCAGAGAACATAATTTTCGGGCCCTTTTTATATTAATAAAGGGCAATTTTCAGTGTTCTGTAATGTAATAAAGAGTCATTTGAGCCATATTACTAAGTCCATACACCGACCCGCAGACCCGCTACTCTTTATCATAATAGGTAGCCAGTTAGAATTTTCGTAACTTCAATAGAATAGTGTTGCACACTATGGCCTCTAAAGCTAAAGCATGGCAAATTTAGTTATAAGACTAACTTAAACAATAATGGTTTTGCTGATACGGAACTCTTAGTGCAGATATCCCTATTTCATGAAATTACAATCTCAATTATTATTTAAGAATATTATATTGTTTAATACCTCTTTTCTGTTTGTAATCTATCTAGGAGTCGAGAGACTGTGGGATAATCCAGCAAGGTATTCGGGTTAACAGTAATAAATAAATAATTAACAAGCGACAACAACGTTTAACTTGTTAATTTTAATCAGGTGCCTCTAATGACTACTTCATTACAATTTCCAATTTGATTAAATGTAGATTGGATAGGTACTCCATCGTGTAATTGTTTTCCCTTGCCAGTTTCAGGAATCAGCTGTATAACCTTTATTATCATTGTCGCCTTCATCTGCCATTGTTATGTAGGAGCTGACTGTCCAATGCTAATCAGGTGACGAATGCTGGAACATTAGTACGGTAGGTACATAATCGAATCTGCGCAGTTTATTAAAAATCCTATCTCTGAAGATGTACTTTCGTAAATTGGCGTAGGGCTGCGTATGGCGTACGTAGCGTCTTTAGGTAAACCTATGTAAGTACTTCTTGGGCAGCTCGCAAAACCAACCAATGATAATTATGTACCTTTCAAGCTAAATAGGTTCGAAAACCACCAAATTGTATAAAAAAAGGCCTTAAGTTACAGGTAATGAAAAGGGCGTTGAACAAAGACTCTGTTTCCGGTTGTTTCCTCAGAATAAATAACTTAGATACCGACCTAAGTAGCTATCTGAGCAAGTACCTACTTATACCTGTTAAAATCAGAGTAATTCTACCTACCTACTTATATTACCCAAGCACACCCACACATTACTAGGTGCCCACACTGCCCACCATGGAAACTGCGCCTATTCAAGTGACGCGGGCGCACGCGCACCGCATGACGACCTGTGTACGTACATAGTGCCTAAGTACCTACCTATAACTACATATAATACATAAATATTTTGTTTTTATTCATTCAACAATATTTTTATTATTGATTGAAGGAAAGTAGCAATCGGTACCTACATATTATGACTAATGAATGATTGACGTAGGTATTGCAATTACAGTAGGTAACTACCTATACTAAATCTTCGTCGTTATTTTCCCTAATTATCGCTGGGTAGGTACTTACTGCAATTACTATTACATGATACTGTGCAATAACTGTACTTGGTACCTAGCTTCTGGTGAGGGCTACCACCACATGACAGATCTTTTTTGACCATTTGATATGTGTAGGTAAAGAACTTAAGTAGGTACCTACCTACTTGCTTATTTTAAACGCATGAATTGTCATGTTGTGTTGAAGGAGTGGTTGGAGGCGTCATGGTGCCCTTACCTTCCGGTTGACTCAGGTGCTTTCTGGGTGCTTCGGGAAGTACCTGGCAAAGGCCGGGAGAAGGTGCCTAGGTGCCATTATTGTCAGGACTGCCCCGAGGACACGGCGCAGCATACGCCGAAGGGGTGCCCAGCTTAGGCACCGCGGCGCTCTGATCTCGTCGGATAAGATAAACTTTGACTACCTATCTACTCGAACTATAGCCTGTTCCAAAACTGTATCGTTGTCTAAATCATTATGTAAACTCATAGACACTAGGTACTTATTATGTCAACTTAGATCCACAACTTATTTATACACCCAAAAATTTTGAATAAAATTGTTTTACATTGAATGATAATAAAATAGGTATATATCTAACTACCTGCCTACTTACCTACATTTTCACTTGCATAGGTATCATTTAGTCTTTATCATGATGCGAATATTATCATTAACTGCTACTTGCGTTGCTAAATCGTCAGCAAGCAAAGTAGGTAGGTACCTACCTATGTAAGTACAAATTTCACAACTGGCAAATCAACCATCAAGTTCCGTTCGTAGTAAATCTGAAATACCTATCTAGGTACCTTAAGCATCAGTAGGTATATAAGGGCCCTCCAGCCTGGGTGAGCGTCAAGGTAAACCGGCACGGTTGCGGAGCGCCAGCGAGTCTGGTGCGAACAGCACCGACTCCCCCTCCCCCCTCCATCCTCCTCGCGCGCTCCCCGCAGCACCTACCTGTCATGCTACCCACGCAGCCAATCGGCCTACGCGCCTTTGCTATGTTCATAAGTGTCTACGCATGATGCATAATAATGAGTAAGCTAATCGTGATTCGTATAATGTTCATAGGAGTCTAAGGGTTCCAAACGGAAAAGCTACAGAACTTATAATCTAGAAAACCTAACTTAGTCCGCTAATAAATTACTAAACTTAATGTTTTTGAACGATACTTACATAGTGCGCTCTACAGATAGACGCGGTAAAACAAAGTTTAATAAGAACGTAAACAACCAAATCCACCTCTAGGCCGTTGACAGGTCCTGTTTACCTAACATGAAGTACCTAATCACGTTGTAAACCGGCCTTTCCCACTGTCTATAGTTAATACATAAATATCGGTTAGTCAAAGAAATAGGTAAGTACCTAGGTAATTAAAGGACTTGGCAAGTTGGCACGTCTTATCTGTACCTTGAGGTCAGGGGGTGTACATCTCATTATAATAATGATCGTGTGGATCTGAGCAGGCTGACCAGAATGAGTCACCAGTGGCATCGTGATACCGCTCACGTTCGTCGCCACATCACTACCTACTTTACTGCTTCTTACAGCCGTTACTCACGCATAATACGACTTCGAAAATCCAACATACAAATCTTCAAAGGATCTGTTCTTAATGTCACATGGAATACCTGACAGGTAGCTGTGTTTTCAAATTCTATGTGTTATGTAACTCTAAAGAAAATTAAGTCCTATAACTACGGATGCACTGCAATTCTAACTATACTCAAATATTAAAAAAAGAAAACTCAAAGATCATTTCACTACGTAGTCCATTTTCATTTTGTAAATTTAATTATTTTGATTTCATAATTTTCATATGAGCATTTAATTAAACGATAAGAAAGTCAGAAGCTACGACGAAAATGTTCTTTTCATAAGAAAAATAATGGATGTTAGATTGAATTTGTGGTTTTTTTTCATTATTTTTAGTAAGTGTAATATTTTACAAACGTTTCATTAACATTCAGCATAAAGGTTAATAATGTTATGCTACAGGTGCAGTTGAGGCACAAGACTATGGACCCGAAACGCGAACAGTATACAAAAAGAAAACTGCGCCAGATGGTCACAGGTTGATATTGATCTAATATTATTACAATCAGCTGGAATTATACCCTTTTCCAATTTATTTTTTGCTAAATGTGTAAACAAACTTTACGAGTAATTCTTACGTAATCAGTTTTTAATGGGAATTGGTAACATATTTACATGGTTTCACAACTTTATCTCTCGAGAAGTTTTTAAGCAATTTTGTTTAAACAACATTATTAAATTGTAACTGATAGATCGTCGACGAAAATTAAGGTAAACTATAGAATTGCCTCAACTCCCAAATCAAAAACATCTGTGAGGTGATATAAAACTTAACACAAACATACCACCACGCCTGTATTCCCCGAAGGGTTGGGCAGAGGTTTTCTAATTACACCCACAGTTTGCCAGTGTGTTTAGGTCCTTGTAGGGGGCAAGCCTATTGCCATTAACTGGGCACAAGTCCTAACCCCGAGTTGCTACTAAAAATTTTATAGAAAAACCCAATTTATAACACTTTTTGCTCGGCCTGGGAATCAGACCCAAGACTTCTAGCGTAGCAGTCGCGCTTAGGATCACTAGGCTAACGAGGCAGTTAAAAATAATTATATGTAATATAAAATTTGGATTAATTCACATCACACAATTATTATTTGGCTACGTGACATGGAATACGTGATATTCTGTCATCAGCTCAGGTTGCAATTCAGCTTCGACTGTAATGACGAACTTAGCTCATTTGTAGTAACTAACAAGGAACGACTGTTTTTTTCATATTATATGTTATGATTGTGGGCACTTTTACGCCATTGTAGCAAGTTTATAAAACATGGAACTACATATTTTCTGTAATTTGAACGCTAACGCCAACACGATACAATTATTTTGACTAATCTGCCTCTGAAAATATAAATATTATTGAAATGGGTAAAATTCATTTGTTCATGACTATCAAAAAAGTATAAGATTTGAGTACAAAGTTGTATAATTTCTTCTAATTAACAGTTTTGGTCAAAAGGAGAAAAGAAATTTAAAAAATCCGGCCAAGTACAAGTCGGACTCGCGCACGAAGGGTTCCGTATCATTATCTATAAAAACGGCAAAAAAAAATCATGTCTCTTGTATGGGAGCCCCCTTAAATATCTATGTATTTTGTTCTGCTTTTTTAGTATTTGTTGTTATAGCAGCAACAGAAATACATCATCTGTAAAAATTTCAACTGTCTAACTATTACGGTTCATGAGATACAGCCGGGTGACAGACGAACAGACAGACAGACGGACGGACGGACAGTGGAGTCTTAGTAATAGGGTCCCTTTGAAACCTCACAATCAACTCAATATTGACCTCTACTTTCCAAGACCAAATTGTTGCAAATGAGATCTAGTTTAAAGGAATGTTTATAAATAACTAATCACCGTGTCTAAGGTGCCGGCTACCTTAGACACAAAAATACAGGGTGATTAGTTATAGTTTATGAATTATCGATTTAACTGTTTCGTCATGTCGATAACAAAATTTCATATTCAAGTCAAACGATTAGGTATTTATTTAAATCAAATAAAGAATTATTACGTTCTACAGGTGCGGCGTATGTCCCACGTATTTTCAAAAGATATGTGCATTCGACTTGTCAACTAACGCCACACATATATTCGACAATCACTGCATAATGGACTTGTACAACTGCATGGAAGGCACGGGTTTGTTTTAACATAATACTAGTTCCATGATTTCATTGTAGTGTAAGTGTGCGCCATACTGACTTGCTACGGTCATGATATATACATAATTTCGTACATTTTTGTTCACTTGTAAATCAATACCTGCTGGTAAATGACAGTCAACATATAATGAATACTTTTATTTAGAGGCGAGTATAGTACAAATGATCGAATACTTATTCTATCCCTACTCCTTAAAATTCTGATAATTTCTCAGTAATCAGATAAAGACTCATAAAGAGCATGTTTTCGTTGTTCTATTTGTACTAAAATATCAAGACTCATCTCCCTATCACTTATCCCTTTCAACGTCTCTTGAAGTCTAAAGAGCTAAAGAAAACAGAAGCGATAACAATCTTGGAGTGAAGTTATGCAATACTTCTAGGCGTATATGTACAAAGATAATTTAAAGTGGAATGGGCCTCTCCTCGTATATATGAAAATCTAAACGTCCAAATTTGGTCCGAGTTTATTAAATAACTAGCAAAAGTGCTTTACTGTAAGTGGTGTGAAAATTAACACAACTTTTGACTCCTAAGTATGATTTGCCAAATAGATAAATGATAGTCTATGAAAAAAAAAAACATACAGACGAATTGATAACCTCCTTCTTTTTGAATTCGGTTAATAATCACGATGTTGCTACATAATCATAAACACACATTCCACAATTATCATAGCATACATATTGTCCAGCCCACTGAGATGATATATAACTTATATTTTTCAGTCTTTAAAACAATCAGATACGATAAATGTCTGTATTTCGGAAACTTTGCTTATGTTCACGGATACAAATATGAAGACGAGGACTACGGGGAGGATTTTATTAAAATCTCGAATTCAAAGAAGAACCCAGATTTTGTATGATGTTAATTTATTTTATTGTTGGTGATATTATACGTATAAAATTAAACCTATTACTACTAGGCGAATATACATTTGTTTGTCTGCTAATATTCTCTTCTGATTGGAAAGATAAATTAGTCACAACAATGTGTGGATACACATCACACACACACACATACACATAATGTGGATACACATTTGACTAAAATACTAACTATAATGGGTAAATATCATAGACATGAAAAAAAATAATATCTTAGTGTTGAGTTATTACTTGACAGCACTATTGTTTAATCAAACATTTATTAAGTATATTATATAAAGTAATCACTCTGTAAATTACATTGATACTATGTTACTTCTGTTCCTAATTATTACCAAATAATTGCATAATATTAAGATAATATCGTAAGTTTAGACATTGGAGTGCAGTTAACGTGTTTGGGTACTGCCAGCATTAAAAGCTCTAACTTAACAAAAAAAACATGATTAACTAGGTATCAGTTTTATAAAACGGTGAAGTCGAAATGTTACATCATTAATGTACATCATATTTTTTTGGCGTTTTACTGCACAAAATGTCGTTTTCGGTTTATAATAACTATCAATGCTTTATAAATTAAAAGTCCATTTCTATTAAGGAGTTACCACATGTTTTCACAACAAAGGCTTCACACTAACCTAGATGTATCCACGATGGTGAGGCATCAGTCAGTGTGAGACCAGTCGGAGTGAGGAACAAAGGTTATGTGCCGGCCATGTGGCCGAGCCTCTTGTAGTCAATCTTGTCTAGCTGCACCAGAGGTCGCAACTGGTCGGCGAACGCGCGCATGTCCTCTGCTATCATATCCTGGCCTTGTGGCGCTAACACCTGAATAATGAATTAATCAAGTTATTTCGAGCCATACAATAATATGGGAATTTTAATAATGTAATATACATTATTAAAATTACCCTGAAGTGAACTAGGTTTCAGTGTAAACAATAAGGGCGCAATTACACTTGGTTGTTACCCCGTATTGGAGTGCTCATAAGACTTTACGCGAATTTAGGCACTCAATGCAATAATTAAGTGTAATTATTGTCGTACATCGTATTGGCATACAAACTAACTACTGTATGAAGTTAGAATGAAGTTGATTACTTGCGCCCTCATATGGAAACGATAAATCCGGACGAAATTGCCCGAAGATGGACGCACTAGACTTCATGCGTTTACTTTTGCTTGTTTGCCTGAATTGCATAGGCAATCGAATTCGGGCGAACGACCTACTGTAATTGCGCCTTAATAATGCCACTTTAGGCTTAGAGTTACAACTGCAATTGAACTTTTGTTCGTAGGTTACACCTGACACACAGTTATTTTGAATACTTTCGTAGTTGTATAATCTTTATTTAAGGTATCTTAGAGTCACAAGACACCAGCATTGCTTAGTTTGTGACTCACCGACTATGTTCAATTGTAATACCTACTTTTGGTTAATAAACATTATTATTATTATTCTATTAAAAAAGGTTTGCTCTTTATGTGCTATATAGCTCAATGGTTAAGATGCCCACATCTCATGCAAAAGGTTCCAGGTTCAATATGGGGCAAGAGTGCCAATTAACATTTTCAATTCATATATTATTATGTTTTCCAAGTTTATCTTGGACATTACTGCCATTAGTGAAATGATTGGTCTAGAAACGTGGACTTATAATTAAGAATCCTCCTAAAGCAAGCATGGTGATCAATATTCATGTCTTCTCAGTATAAGAAAAAGGCTTAGCCATACAGTGAAACAATAGGCTGGTATTTCTTTTTTAAATTTGTTTTTTTTTATAGGTCCATCAGTTGGCCGGTTTGACCATATCCGTTGGAGATGCTCACATGTTTTATTATAACTGTCACAAAATCACTACTTACAGATAATTCCACCAGATAACTTTGAGATATAGGCTCTGGTTGCATTGCCCCTTGGGTTATCTTAAATACCTTTGCAACTGTTATCTTCATTCGTCCTTTCCTGAACATGTAACCTGTAAAATTGAAAAGTAAAATAATGAAAAAACTAAATAGGACAAGTATTAATTGAGTACTATCTAGTTTCCAAGACATTGTGCTTGTATGTAAGTATTTTACACCTACTTAGTCAGTTTCTTTTTAATATATAGTTATCAGTATAATTGAAAATTAACATTTCTACTTTGTACTGTAGGAATAACAATTGTTGTTCAACAATGAATTATAGATCAACTTATTTTCAAGTTGCCTACTAACCCCTTTCAGTCCTCCTCTTACATATTAGTAAAAAATAAGCAAGATAAGTTTTTAGTTGTCAGTAATTTATAAAGCTATTTAGTAATTTTAAAGCATCATGTTCATAAACTGGTGCTTTCAGTTAAGATTGCTTGTCTCAACTGCTATGGTTTATATGCAATTTCTTATCTTAATTGAATGTAGCCGGCAAGCTGACAGGGATCAATAGCTTACAGTACTCACTGAATCAGATTAATTTTGTAAACTTGCACTAGACATCTCAGGAGAACTTATGTCATTTAACTTTTCATACAATGCTTAAAACAATAAGGTTTTACAAATTATTACCTTTAACACTATATTCAAATTCAATTCTACAACCCAGTTCATTCAGAAAGTCTATAAGCATTCCACTGCAAGCAATATCTAAACTTGACCGCACCACTGTAGGTCTGTTTTTATCTCCAAGATCTGGCTGACCGATGTACCGGAGTTGGAAGGGCATGTCACGGTAGTCTAGAGCTTTTCTTACTCGCAGCATTAGGGGTGCAGCCTGAAAATTTATAAAAAAAATGTACATTTTATTTGTTTACTACTTAGAAACTATTTATAAATACGACATTAAGTAAAATAAGATATACACAAAGAAATATGTTTACCTGTTGATTGGGATCTCGCAAACTAAAGCAGACTTCTTGGTCATCAAACGTCTCCGGTCCAGCATCGACGTTATCACACAACCCACGCAAGCGATGAAGTAAAACCTCTACAGCTGAATCCAGCACAGAACCCTAAACGTAACATTTAAATATTAAATTTAAACAATCCAAATATGTGTGAATTAAACGATATTTATATTTTCAGTAACTTGCCTGTAGTAGGTACTCTTGATTAGGAATAATGTTAGCCTTCAACGCCTGTGATAAGCTGTCGGTGGCCGTAATAGGGGCTGCGTTTGCAGCTGACATTCCAGCCATTTTTGTTTTTATTTCCCGATTTTAGGAATGTTATTTATTTTCCATAAATTCAATTAATTTTCAGTAACTACTAAACTCACACTCAGTCTGACAGTAAGACATTGGAGTCATCTGATGATTTGACATTCTATGACAGAAGAATGAAACAGGCTTGTATACATCAGGCTGTCAAACCAAAGAGATAGAAAATATCATGGAAAATATGTTTAGGTTTCAAACATAAACTATCGTTACCGCAATAGTGCTAATAAATAAAATAAAATAATTTAAAATAAAATATTTTTCGTTATTTTTATCATATAAATAAGGCATTTCTCCATATATTTCAATTACTTTAATTATTATTTCTTTTTCTGTGGGCAATATTGTCATTTTCATTTCCTACGCAGTCGTCATGTTGTATTTAGGTAGCATTATAATAAAATATACTAGGTGACTGCGGTCGCCGACTATATAGTCGTTTTAAGTCGTAGCGCCGTGATTACACTGTCCTAAATCAGTTCTAAATGCGATTACATCTGCCTATTTCCTAAAAAGATTTTCTACAAATTGGGTAGTGTAATAACCGCTTTAATACTCTAGTAGGTACACAAAGAGTATATCTGATAATAAATATTACTCTGTGGTGATAAATTGTGACACTGACAGTTACAGTGTGACACTGTAGAACACGCTGAAATATATTTGCGCCGCGAAGTATCATGTTGTTTTTCTTCATTTGAATCTAAATAATAATACCTACAATACTTTAATTTGCAGTCCAAAAATGACCAGCCACGTTAAAATTCGTTTAGCCTCCGAAAGGGTAAATCATTCTGTAACTACTAACAATGATTTGCCTCGATTTTATACTCCTGGTCAGGTTGTTACTGGCATGGAAGATTTTATGCGGTAAGATTTATTATCATTTTGTGACTGCAATTATTATACAATGATTAAAAAAGAAACGGGCTTATAAGGGTCAGTTCAAGTTTGAGAATTCAGCGCTGCTTGGTGCTGCGTCGTGTGAATTCTCACAATGAAATGTGTATCTTTTCATGTAGTAAATAAAGTCATATTTTGAATCAATGTGCGCGCAGCGTCGCGTCGCGTCTCAGTGTGAACTGACCCTTAATATTCAAAAAATATAAATATTTTATTTTAGTGGCCATGGTACTTATACAGTAGATGATTCACTCAAGGCTGCAGTGGCTGGAGTTATGCAAAAAGTGAACAAGTTGATATGTATTCGGCCTAGAAAGAATAGGTACGTTGGCGAAATAGGAGACGTTATTGTGGGGCGAGTACTTGAAGTTCAACAGCGGAGATGGAAGGTGGACACTAACTCTCGCTTGGACTCCGTACTTCAGTTGTCAGCTGTGAATCTTCCTGGTGGAGAACTGGTATGCGATTTCTTTTTTTTCAATTAAATACAATGTGACTGGGTCGCAATTCAGTATGGGTTACACAGTAGATGTTGTGTATGGAAAAGCAGAAGCACATTTATTTTATGTGCCTACTCCTTATCCATAGTTAAGTACTGAAAAGTTAATTTTGAAACTGTTACAGAGGCGGAGATCAGCTGAAGATGAACAGATGATGAGGAAACATTTAGAGGAAGGAGACCTAATCAGTGCAGAAGTACAGAGTGTGTTCTCAGATGGCTCACTCTCTTTGCACACTAGGAGCTTGAAATATGGCAAAGTAAGGACAATTTTTGGAGAAATTGTATACTCAAACTAGCTAGCCTGTGGCATAGACTCCAGAATTAAGCCTAAGTTCAAATTTAACCGATAAGAAACCAAAAATAGAATTTAACTTATTTATATATGTGCAAATCTCTGCTTATTCTGTTCAGCCTTTCCAAAGTAAAAAGGAGTCGCAAACATCATCCATATTACTAGCGAACTCCCTGCGACTACATCCGCATGGCTTATTTCCGCCATAAGTTACGTCTTTGGTTGAACGCTCTGCTCTTGTTTGTCATAGTGTGATGTTACTCAGGAATAATGTAGCTATCAATTGCTGAAAAAATGGCTAAAATTGGTCCAGTCGTTCCAGAGCCTATTCATTACAAACAAACAAATAAAAAAATCTTCCCTCTTTATATTATTAGTATAGATTATGTTCAATCTGGCTATATTTCTAAAATAACCCTTTTTTCCAGCTCTCACAAGGGATATTGCTCAAAGTATTTCCCTCATATGTTAAACGCAGAAAGAACCATTTCCACAACCTACTTTGTGGTGTATCAGTGATCATCGGTAACAATGGTTACATTTGGATCTGTCCCACAGAACTAAGTAATACAGAAGTTGCAAAAGATGAAGTTTCAAATGCTGAAACACTGGTGGGTTAGCTGAAGCTGTTTGTAATTCTTTATACTTTTGTTATAATCGCTTCTACATATTTGTATTATAGGGCAATATTTAGATAAATATAATTTTCTGCACGATATGAAACTAATGATATACCTCACTATGACACTCGTATTCAGTTACGTCTTTGGTGACTGTTCTGCTTCCAATGGTTGTAGGTTGAAGCTCTATATGTATAAACATTCCTCTTGAATTACTCTATCTATTGAAACTGCAATAAAATCCGTTGCGTAGTTTCAAAGATCTAAGCGTATAGAGCAACAGACTGCGGGAAGGGACTTGGTTTAATAGTATGTAGCGATTTGTATTGTTTTTACTTAAACAATATTTGACTTGTTTTGTTACAGGTTATTAGCAGATCTGACAGGGAAACAATGGCAAGAGTGAAGAATTGCATTATGGCTCTTGCAGCATCTAAAATGATGCTGGATGATACTAGCATCTCATTTGCATATGAAGAGAGCTTAAAGTATGATGACGTGAAAGACTTGCTCGACCCTGAAGCTATGCTGGATGTAGCCTTCCTCACTCAACACAGAATAAACTATATTGTTGAAGAGTAACAGGTTACATTTTTATTTTCTTATTTTTATTCCACCTGAATATGACAGACGAAGATTTAATATTAATAATACAATTTTAATTATATTTCACATAATTTATTTCCAATACCATAAACCACTTAATGAAATATTAGAAGTGGAGTTTTTTCTCGATTTATTATAAAATATCTCAGTATCTCTTATAATAAATGGTGTGATAGCATCATCATAAATTTTTTAAAAGGTTTGTAACAAAATTATTATTTGGTATCTAATATTATAAACTATGGTACAAATCTGTAAAAGATTACAAATCTAATTTATTAAAAATATTTTACAAATAGAAATATCGTAAAAAATCCTATAAAACGTATAAATCGAAGTACAATAGTAATAATAAAAATTGTGACATTGATTTTTAAAGTTTGACACAGTTAACTTATTCTCGTTACTTCTTACATTCACAACACTCGTACAATAATATTTGGCACTTTATAATTTCTTATTTCTTTTCCCAAGAATTTTCATAAGATTTTTCGACATAAAGTATGGTTTTTCTACAGAACCATCGTTTCTTTCGCAGTCTTCAACTGAAAAAAGTAATGTATAAGTTGTAAATAATTTATTAATTAAAAAATAACAACCGGAGAAATAGGTTCCATATTATTAACGTGTCAGAGAGTGAGATACTTACGGAAACAAAGGAACAACGTGTCAACGGCCATCTCATAGACGTTGAAGAATATAGTACAGATGAGATATGTAGCAATACTCAGTATGATGGCGGGAATGTGGTTGTAATGCAAAGGCTGGCCTTGCGTCACCTCGTAGAACACGTTCCACTGAAGCAAGTAGTACACGCCGACACCCACTCCCACAGATATCAACAACTTGGAGAGGAAGAACAGGAAGTCCGTCACCTGAAAATTTTTTGTCCCATCAACACATTCCATATGTTGTATGAAAAAGTATAAAACTAAACAAAATTTACTATTGGACTCGCAAATATCGATAGCAAAATCAAAATAATATACCACATCAAAGTAGTTTTGTTGTGTACCTACTTAACTACGTACCTTATCTATCACAACTACTCTTATGATATTTCTCATGAGCAATGAGAAGGCATCTCTCGCACTTTTACAAAAGCTATGTCCATGTACCGCGCACATGATATACGCGTTTTTATTGATAAACTTGAGGAAGTTTTCCAGACACCAGCAGAAGCACTTGCAGAAACACATGACGCATCGAGTGAACGGATTGTCGAACTTTTTGAGTTTTT
This sequence comes from Caradrina kadenii, assembly GCA_947462355.1. NCBI lineage: Eukaryota > Metazoa > Arthropoda > Insecta > Lepidoptera > Noctuidae > Caradrina > Caradrina kadenii. Next base: position 5,474,658 of record OX381674.1, read on the forward strand.
GATCGATATACTCCAGGATTACGCGGATTACCCGCACTATGGCTATGATCAGCGCTCCCAAGGCGACGGTTCCCAAGTGATACCTGTAACGTGTTTTTTCACATTAGCATTAAGACTCGAATTCGCATCATCCTCAGCCCGTATTTACAATGTGCTGGGTATAAGCCTGTCTTCGAATGTGCCAATCTCCACGCTCCTGTGTTATCATAATCTTTCAATGCAAAAAGACCAGGGCGTTGACCAAAACGGTGGATATATCTAATCCTACGCTTTTAGGAATCAAAAAAATGGCTCAGAGCTGTGGTATTTGGCGCTAAGCAGTAACAAGAAGAAGGGATTACATGAGTCACAACTCAGTACTAAAGGGACGATTGTGAAGAGAAAGAGAGAAAAGACAACAAACACTCATGATGTAAAATTCTGTTTACCAAACTCTTATCAATTGCACTACATCTTACCGTAATGTTCTAAAAATGCCAGAAGTAAGAGTGAAGAAAGGAAGATCTTTCTTCTTGTACGTCCAGTACCACGTGGAGAAAGTGCTTGCGAGCATCATGTCCGACACGCCGCTAATGAAGAACATCGTCCAGAAGAAGCCCAGTAAGTTGGCCACTGAGGGAGAAAATCACGTAATGAAAATCATAATTATGTGCAAATGTGAATCAATAGCTAGTAACATGTACTACAAACAATACGTGCAATAAAGTGTCACCTTTCTTTAAAAGATGTTTTTATTTTTATGTAAAAATGCTGTCTCTGTTATCAACAAACATGGACTGCTTAGTAATAGTTTTTGATAGGAATTCTAAAATTATACATTTTTAATCAAATGGATGCTAAAATAATCAGAAACACAATACATAATTTTCGAAGCGTTTGTTAACTCGCTCACATTTGATTGGTTATTTGACTGATTGAATTTATAGGTTATTTGATTGAGCGTGTACTGCGTGATAACGTGCATCAGACAAGCAACTGTATTGACGCACTGAGCTGTATTGTTATTAATAAGAGGGTACTAACAGTGCAAATAGACGACGCTGTGCGGACTATCCAGGCCTGTGAAGTGGCAAGTGGCCTTTTTACAGGCTTCCCCGTTAGTGGCGTCTTTACACCCCAACAAGAAGGTGACCGGATCGCAAGCCTCGTTGTCCTAAAACATAAACACAATACAAATTAATAAACATTCTTCGAAGAGTAAGCAAACTGGGCGTGGGGCATGTTTAAAACTCATAGCTTTGGTAAAATGTGACTTCTTTCCTCGGCATAATCCAGTAACCTACTAGACGAAATTAAATACTTAATAAAAAAAGGTTACATTAGTCTCTGAGCTTACTACTACGAGTAAGCCAAGAAAACTTGACACACAACAATCCTCGTACCTTAGTATAGGTGGCAGGCATAGTGCATACGCAAGTGTCGTTTGCGAAATTAACTACTTTGAAGGCAGACTCCCCAATTGACAGCAAGTACATGAGCACCAACACGCCGTAAGCGATCACCAAGCATTGAAGTATCCAAGGAAATATCGGGAAGAATATTGTTGATTTTATGGCAGTCACAGCTCTATAAAATTATAAAAAGAAACATTAATGAGGTTGCATCTACGAAAGAAAATAGTTAAACCTTCATAAGCATTTGAATTAAAAATAGTAACAGGTGAAACGTGAGAGAGACGCCCGTAAATCATTCGATTGAATACCAGTTCTATTCGCGGTGTGTTTTTGGGATCATGACACCAGGCTTCGGGCACAGCACAATTAATAAACATATAGCTCTCTCATACAAAACTGAATCAGAAGACTAGGAAAGGCTGTTTAGACTGTTCTCAATTTATTTTCTGTTCATGCATTCTCCATATTAAATTCATACTTATACTATTGACTTACTTGCTTCCTTCGCGAATGAGTGCAATAGCAATAGCGATCCGGTTTCGTAGGAAAATGACGATTAACACCAGGATGAGTAGCAAGACGGCAACCAAGATAAGTATCACCAGCCAGGTCTCTGGCTTACTGAAGATGGACTCGGCATAGCCCTTGAGATTAGTGGTCTGGTGCACAATCGATGGGTTCGCCTTGTAATACGCGTAATTCTTGTAACACAAATACACGCCTGGAACGAAGAGGACAAGATTATAATACCATCTATTTGGAACTAATTACTGGATTTACAGTTTTTGTTTCCTTGCAAACAGTAATCAAAGAAGTTTTAATGACACACGAGAAGTTGGTCTTATACTATGTTTATACCTAGATGTGGTGAGCAGTAAGACATAGGACTGAACGAGTGCAGTGGCGCCTTTAGCTGATATAGGCATATAAATAATTGGTTGCTAAGTGTGCTCACGAGTTTGTATTGACATAGTAAAACAAGGAAAAAGACTAAATAAAAATTGAATGAAGCACCCAAGTCGAGAGAAGCCGATAAAAAAATGGTCCGAACGGACTCTACTTCGATAACGTTCCGTATTGAACATTTTTAATGGTTTTACATTTATTTAATATACCTAGAAACAATTGATTTGATGTACAAGTAAAAAACTCAAACACAAAAGAAAACTTACAAAATCCCATTAGGCCGATAAGTCCAACGATGGAGATCCACACGATTGGTCCGACCACCCAGCGCAGGAGCAGGATGTATACGAAACACAAGAGCACGACCCCGAACACTGCACCCAGCAGGTACCACCTTGACTGCACCAAGTCCTGTACTATTTGCGCCGACAGCTGGTAATATACACATTTTTTATTAGATCTTTACTACAAGACAATAATTTAATGTTTAATACCCATTTTTAGAATATAAGTACCTACCTACCCAATGCCCACATTTTTTTAGAACAGACTTTAACACCAATTTGACATGGACATCATGTTGCCTTCGTGAGTATAAGCCCAACTATTGATATTATTTTTTTGTCTTAATAATAATTATATTAAAATAAAAAAATATATTAAAAATAAATAGTAAAAAAAGTAATAAGTTTTGCAAATGAAATACTTTTGCAAATAATACCATCACCATAAAATAAGATAATTATAATCAAACACAATCACTAACCTATGAGAACACTAAGGGAAAAAGAACTTTATTAGCATGTTTAATAAGTTTAATTTATACGCCAAGTTAACTTTAGTGGCCGAGTGATTGGTTAAAATTCGGAACAATGTGCCGAACGTTAAAAGGTATCAACATATTGTACTTTAAAAAAAATCCATAAAATATAAAATTAGTGATAGGGATATATATTAGAAATGCACATACTACTGAGTAATACACAGGATGCAAAAGACCCATCACCAAGCCGGTATGTAAGTATAAATTTTTGACATCAAAATGTTACATTTAGATTTGAGCAATTTAAATGACAGAGAAATAGCTTTTTATTTTTGGTGTGAAAAATCGCTGCCTGCGGTAGGTAGCGCACAATGTCACCCACGCAAAGCATTGTGTTTATGGGAACATATAACATTGCCGGGGCCCGGGAGATATTTAATGTTATGTTATAATAATAAACACGTACACGAGAATGTTTGTTAGGTGTCTTAATACGCCGTGTCGACGGCGCGTTCGTGTTCCACGCGCGCCTCAAAGAGATGTCAGCAAAAGGAAGGGGCCACTGAGGGCCGATGCCTGCCGGGGCTGCGGGTTGTTCGCAAGAGATACCACGCCCCCGGAACGCAAAGGGCACAAGAAGGAACATGGGTGGGTTTTAGTCAGTAAAAGTCTGACACTCCCTCCCGCCCCGCCCAGGGCGGGAGAAGTTATTTGATGATTTCCCACCCACCAAAAAAAAAAAAAAAAGTGTCTTAATACACCCGTTATGGTATAATGACTTCTGTTTAATTGTGCTGTTAATGTTTTTACGATCTTACTAATTTATTCAAAACGAGTTATATAAACTGGCGAATATATTTATATCTGCTGCTGCATTTTTGTTTTGCAGCTATACATTGGTCCAGCGCTCTAGCATATCAAAGGGGTTGATATGCTCATTTATTGATGAGCTGTCATGCCCATTGTTCTCAAAATATTTCCGCCAGTGATGATGATGATGATGATAAGTATCGCCTTAGTGTTCGACTATGACTCATAGTCCAAGGTAGAAATGCCTAAAACTGAAGGGTTTTTTAAATTACTCATACGGTGTACTTAATAAAATACTTGTACTGACCATTATAATTATCCAACATGCACAATCAAAAGTAATGAGCTACAATATGGATTCTATCTACCTCTTGGAACTGCACCAGATTTATGACTTGTGAGATCACCTCCTCGGTGGTCATGTTGCCCAATGACGCTATGGTTTTCTGTAGTTCACCAGCGTTCACGAAACACCGTCCCATCACTGCTCCGATCACCAAACATGCACAGCAACGTCGACCGCAATGTTAATGTATGAATAAGTGATATGAGTTGTATTAATTCATTAATTGTAGGTAGGTACATAAGAATGTGAGCAAGCAGTGAATATATTAAGTGAAACCTATAACAGTAATGTACAATTTTGAGTGAGACAGACAGAGCGTACAGTTTGTAAGTTGTTGTTTGTCAGTTAAAAACAGGTGCACATGCGAGAAGGTTAAAGTCAAGCTTCTACACGTGCATCAGAACCATGCGCAGCGGAGACGTGCGGCTACATACAATGTGAGTGTCGCGCTCGTCCGTCTTAGTGAAGAAGGACATCCAGCTGGCTACGATCCAGCCCACGTATGAGTCGAGAGCCGTCGCTCTGTTCACCAACGACTTGCGCGCCTCGCTAGGGTTCCTCACGCAGCTGGTCACAGGACCAACAGACTTGGGAATTAACTTGCTGTCCCCCTGGCATTGTAGAGTCGATAGATCGCCGATGCAACGGGATAACACTGTAGTGTAGTTAATATACAATATCTAACACAGGTCAAAGTTAGGTCAAGCAGTCTTAATAGGAATATCCGGGAGGCCATGCCACACATTAAACCACGTCGTCCAAATACATCGCAACAATTAGTGGCAGAGATTCACTCCAATCATAACACCCATTCATATAAGTATGTCATTTTCACAACAGTTATGTAAATATCAACACTGAAAATTACCTGCTTGACTTTGCAAAACATATGCAGCACATATTCCGCTATCAATGTATCCCATTGCTTCTGTGTAAGTCATGGAGTTGACATTGGCGTCGTTCGTACACACCATACGTGATCTTAATTGAGCAAAATTGTCCTGAGTCATAAGCGTTTTGAATGTTATCGTTTCGGACGGGCATTGCTCAACGCACACCTGAAAAAACGAGAAAGAAAAATGTTAACAGCATAAATCATAAGTTGATAGGGTTTTAAAATAGTTTTATTAAGATCTTGCCTGTGGTGTTGGACAGCCGACTATGGGTGTGCCAGGTGACAAGCATTTGGCAATGTCAAAGAAGACAAGGTAGGGCTTGTCCTTAACGCTTGAGTCCATACCGCAGCGCATGCCCCTGGAATCGATTGGCGCAAGAAGCTTCTGGATATTACCGTGGGTCATACCTGGAATTTGATTGATAGTGTTTGTTCAGATCTTCGACACTCTAATGTATTTCACGGTTTTAGTGGTTAATTTTAATGTTTTTGTGGCATTTCGTGTAAAGTTCTCGAGAATTTGGTTTTGCTTTTTTGACTATTTTAATTTCTGTATTGCTAAAGGCTATTTTAAAATAATATCGTAAATAATTCACGATAAGATTTTAAAATAACAGTTTAGTCTATTATACATTTTACTTACCATACCACCCTACATATCCCCATACTCCCAGAAAGAGGATGAACAGCACTAGCCATACGATGTCCGTGCACGATCGGTTGTGGATGGGGCCGTTGAAGTTTGGATCATACCGAATCGGTTCTCCTGGAAACATAAAACAAACATGGTTCATTAATTAAAATTATAGCCTTCTAGGTAGGTAACGATGAATCTGATTCGCAGTCAATTTAACTCAAAAATTATTACATAAAGTGTTTTTGCAGTAACATACCGAATTACCAATCCGATGCTCTATGAAGTCTGTGAAGTTTGAGCAATTATTAAAAAACCGGTAAAGTGCGAAACGAACACACGCACCGAAACGCGAGGGTTTTATTTTTAAAGATCAATTTTTATTCTTTGGGATCGTATAATTATCTAAGTAATGTTGTAATGGTTTTTTCTGATTTCTGAAAAGCTATGCTGCCTAGAGACACCATTATATTTTTCGTATATTTGCATTTATGCCTCCATCAACTCTACATAAATTTCAGCTTTCGCTATCCGAATTTCGGAGACAAGCGGGATGCAGTTTTTACTGAAATTTTAAAAACTATTTAACATTTAAAAAAATATTTTTTACTTTTGGCACCTATTGTAATTAAAATAACATTTTTTTCATTACTTGCATTTAGACAAACAATTGGATTTATAGTGACAGCTGATAACCTGTTATCAGCTGTCACTTTTTCCAATCACTGAGTATAATTTTTTTCCTCCTATAATTAGTAAGCTTATGCATGTTGAAACGGAATAGCTTAGGCTGTATTGATTAAACATATTGTTACAGGGTTCTGACAATACTACTAAAAACTTGCAATAAATATTAGTAGTTACACGATTACTTGACATACACACAGAATGTAGCGCTCAAAGCTTGTCAAAACTTACTGGACTCCTTCGGCGGTATACAGCAATCACTAAACCCCATGTTAATGCGAATTATTTTATTTTATCATGTTTGTTTTCCTCAATAATGTCATTACAGTCATAAAACCACCCACTTGTTTAAATTTAGGTTTAAACAAAATACAATTTACTTCTATCATATAATCTTGGTGCCGTCGTCGATTGTGCAGACTTATCGCAATAGATTTGATAAGAATTAATCAACCAATAGTCTTGTGCTATGTTTGTAGAATTTGAAAAGGGAATTCTCATATCTACGCGAATTATTTACAAATCGGACGTCTTACGTTGGAAACCTACGCGATTTGACTTCATTATGTATGATCAACTGAGCAGAAAAATACTCCGCGTAAGTACAAGAGTACCGAGGTTGTAGTTAAGTGGTAAAGATCTTAGATTCGGTGATATCACTGATGAAATAAATAGTCATGACGTGACGGTACCAGTAACTAGATCGCACCAAACATTTCGGACATCGAGATAACTAGGTATAACACCTAATATTTTTGTTGCTGCTAGTTTTAATTGCGCTTATTTGTAACACAGTCGATTTAGATGAACAAAATGGTGCTATAGGTTTCCTAAAAATTTTAGAACCAGTTTTATATGCCGATTTTGTAAATCGAAAGATTCCTGCATACCATCTTTCAATTTGTGTTTCTAATAAACACACAAAATTATCTAAGTATAGCGGCCACATTCAGGCTTCTCTGACATTAATTCTGTCGTCTCTGACATAACAAAACTTGCTAACACGCTACTGACCGATTACTTAATTATGCTCTTATAACTTTTCATATTCTAATCTAATTCAATCAGCATCTTACGTTACTTGTTATATTTTACGGAGTATTTATTTGCAACGAGCCCATGCTTCATACGACTGCGAAACTTTTGATATGGCGATAAATGAAAAACCGGTTAAACAATCGATTGTGAAGTTTTTAAGAATTAAACAGAAAAACGAATGTACGGGGTGTAAAAACGCACATAATATAACCGTTAACTACGCATACTGCCCATAAAACTACATTGACCAACATTTTTTGCTGGACTTTTACTTTTGGTGTGAAAAATCACTACAAGTTGTGAAAAAGTGTAAACTATTCGCAAAACAATATTATGTGTACAAGTGCATACAATTGTGTCTGTACTGGAATCGTGGGTACTCGTGGGGTGTTATTAACGATGAGTTAAATGTTTCACATTTAACTTCTTTTCGTAAAAAAAAACATAAAGAATAGTTGGGACTTTGACCTTGAAAATCTTTGTAAACGGAAAGTTCCCAGGTGTTGTTCCATTACAAAAAATTACTCGCAATGTTGGGATGAACTTTCGACTTAATTAAGTATTTTTTACACCCTTTGTACACGAAAAGCGACTTTGTTTCGTACATTTTTACAGCTTTCTTTACAATAACACAAAAGTGAGTTGTAATATTAGTTTAACATAGTAATATTCGATAAGAGTTCTTCGTATTAAAACATCATTAACAGTTGTGTGATAATAAAATAAAACAATACCTAATATAAACTACAGTTATACCTGAACATTTGTGTGCGTGTTTCATATTTTGATTTGACAAAGTTTATCAGAAAACATAATACTTAACTGTAATTATTTTAGCCAGAAAGTGTGCGATAAGACCACAACCTAAAGGTTATTATTTACCAAAAGTGACAATGAAGTCTAAACTTCTAGCATAATTAGAAAAAAGATACCTACCTGTAATTACAGGCACATTAATGGTGATTAGTTTATGTGGGTTGACTGCTGTGACGTCATGGCCTTCTACGTAAGCACACTCATTATCACTTGCTATATTCCGTATGTAAAGATGTATCGTATCGTGTGTTATCTAATCTCTAATAGGTTAATCAATACGCGAAAGGTAGGTACTTCCCGTGAATAATTAGGTTTAACTACATTATTGCATTGATTTCGTAGAACATTATGTTATTTTTATAGCTCATGGCTGTTGTAAATGATTAACTTAATTTTTACCTGTAGGGATTCTTCCATTTCTTCTAAAACCTATTATTTTATTTTTCATGTCACATCTCGTCAGTTTCGTAAGAGCTTATTATGGTCTTTCACTCGCACAGTATGTGTGAATGAGAGGAAAAAACTAGCACCGTCAAGACGTCATTGTTAATTGGATTCATTAATGCATGGGTTATACTTACGTTCTAAGCCGAGTAAATATTACTTATGTAAACCTATTGGTTTAATCCATCCATACCTAGATAGGCATGTTACATAACTACATAAGTTTCTTTGTTGAGAAGCCGCAGGTTTACAATTAACTTCCCGTTTATACTTGAATATCTTGTTTAGGTACTTAGGAGAGAGAATTGTGGTGCACCTATAATGTAACTACGATGAATCATCATTAGAAGTATACATGTACCTTAGCTACCTTACCTGTGTTTACCTAAGTACGAGGAAAAAAAAAATTTGGTCAGTTCTTAGAAACCACGCACAACACAAAGCACATGTCTTTAGTGTTTTAAATATCATTAATTGATATGACTTTTGAATGCTCCGTTGATCTCGCGGTCGGGCAGTGTTTTTGGGAATATTTCAGTAGCACCCTGTACCTTAGAAGTTTGTGGTGTGACACGCGTGATGTGAAAAACGCGTAAAGCTGCATGTCTCCCCGATCGTGTCGGATTACCTTCCCATTAGATTATGACAATGAGGAAAGAGAGAGTTTGTGCATAGGTACACTTGTGCACTATGATAATATATCCTACATACTTGTATCCATTGAGATTGGCAGCCGCCGCCGCCGTGACCAAAATTCGCTCAGAAGAATATTGTTACGGCATATTAACCTTAACGCAAACCCAACCTAACTTAAAACATCATGAATTTCAATGAACTAGTTCGAACTCTGCCATGTTAGCAGATTTTTGTTGACCTGAGTAGGTAAACTTCAATACATGAGAATACTGTGCGTAATAAGTGTACATGTGATAAATAAGGCGACTCGTTAAAATGCCGGAGACTGGCCTTTGCCGGATGAACTAATATTATTTGAGTCCTCCTCACCACTCCGCCTTAAGTCCTCGGTTGCATCCTCAATCTTGTTTAGTATTTGTATGATCTAGGCAGTTATGTACCTATATGTCCAGTAGATCAACTATGAATAGTCTATGACTCACAGAAGTCTAAATCGATCTGTTGATGTATTGTATGTATTGATAGTGATCGCAAACAGGCGAGAGTGATGATAATGGTCAAATTGGTCAAACGTGTAATGTTATGAAATCTTGTCGCTCACGTCTATTAAAACCTGTTTGTAATCATGTGTTATGTTTTTTCCGTCTTTTTTCGAGCTACCTGCATACTAGTTTTAAAAGTTTGTGAATCCGGTCCTTAAAATTCCATAAACTATTTAAATTTTTGTAGATTTTTTCTATTTTTCTTGTATTTGTTGATTTTATGTTCATGTTGATATAAATGATGCATATTTCTTTCTATACATTCCTAATAACGTATGTATTACTTTTCAAACTCTTTAATGAGTATGTAGACCTAGTTATTGTCTAGGTCTAGTAACAAGAAGTTTCTTCGCTCTATCGCCTAGCACCTTTGGACAAAATGATAATGAGCTAGGTATGTCTCCATGAAATAGGTACCGTATTTCATAGCCCTATAAGTAGTAATTTGCTACGGCTTTTTCAATATTCTACGAGTTTTTCTAATCCTTATTCACTTGTAGTTAAATATAGTATTTACTGCTAGCTACACTTATTTAAAATCTTGAATTCACTTTTCAGCCCTCATTCTACTTAATAACGCCTATGATTTACGAACATCATAGTTGCACAATGACACTTTTAGTTCTAGTATATTCAGAGATATTTACGAGGCCATATGTAAGATATATACCTACTAGTATTAGGTAGGTACTTTTATCACTGTAATACACTGTTTGTAGTCTACACAAGCCAAACAAACACGTTATGTAGAAAACCGGATTTGTTTAATGATAAAAAACATAAAAGGAAGTTCACAAATCTTATAGATATGCGCACGCTTCAGCGTCGCATAGTAAACTGCCAGTAGATACTTGTGTCTTCCACCATGATGTAAGGCCTCTTCCACACCAACCCACAGTGGCTAAATATAATCTATGGTGTCGTAGCAAAACAACATTTTAGCCATATCAGAAACCTAATACCATACCTACCTACCTATTAATAAAATGAATTGTGTTGTCAATGTTTCGGGTTCCGTATCAAAATGGTTAAAAATTGGCACACTTATGGTGTGCTTTTATCTGCCACAGCCAAATGTTTAATAGGTAAATCCATTAAAATGACTTATATTGACTGACCATTTATATTATATGTTTGTATTTATCTAAATCAAATAGTTTTTGTCTTATAAATTTGAAAAAAATCCGTAAAAAAACCATCCCTCCTAGCTCCGATTCCGAAGTTTGCAAAGCGATTTTTTTTTAAGAAATAGATTTTGATGGAGGTTAATGTAAATATTACTGACTCAAAAATAAAACGATGTCTAACTAACCAGCATAGTTTTTTTTTTAATCAACAAGAACAGTTTACAAGCAAACTTAAATACGGTGCGAAAAAATGAAAATTGACCTTTTGAAAAAATATTTTGACTTCGAAACCGACGGAACTGTCGTGCGCGGGTCCGGCTCGCCCTTTACCGGTTTTTTAAATTTATTTATTGAGTCATTTCCGCCTTATCTTACAGCGGACATGACGAAGGTCTAGTTTCGGTTTTTATACAATAACATATTAAAAGCACTCAGATTAGCAGCTTAACACACAGGCGAACACTGGCATATAGAATATCCAGTTATCAAAATTATTTAGGTACCTACTTATAAGTATTGGACTTCTGGTTCACGGTCAATGCAGATAATGGGAAATGGGACCTATCTAAGTTTTGATTGGTAATTCCCGTTCCGTCTCATAAGATAAAATATGTAGAGAGTGGCGTTTTCCTTATAACAGCAAGGTGGAAATACCAGTTGAGTAGGTACTTCAGAAGTATTTTAATTGAACTTTAGCTGTTGTAAGACAATTTAAATTGATTTGATTTACCAAAACTATTCACGCTTTGTTCCTGTATATTAATTTTTATCCAAGTCAGATTGATTTAATTTTATATATGAGTAATTCACCCGTACAGAAACCATAGTTTCGGTTGCTTAATGTACGACGCCTAATGTCAACATTAGTCTGAATGGCGATGACGGTAACTTTATTTACGTCTTGAGCTGCCGATCAGCGGGCGAGTCGCGTGTGCCGCATAAACACACCATACACTAGTTTTATGAAACTATTAACCGGACACAAATATACAGACTACAAGCTGTAACACAAATTCTAATGGAAAACCCTAAAAACTGCCATACCAGGGGATCGAAACCAGGATTCCTCCGCGCTCTTCGCGCTCTCGAAAGAAAAACCTCAGGCTGGTGAAACTTGGGTTAACCAAACGACTTCGTCTACTTATATCCAGTTAGTCCAGTACCCATAAATTTTATGATTCTCCTGATGCTATCGTCATCTGTGCACACTGTAGAAACACCCAAAAATAGACCTGTGTGTGCAAGGCTACTATTTATTTGCAGGAATGATCGTAAATGCGAGTGCAAGTGATCCGATGCAACTATACGACTACCGCAGCGCATGGTTCATGGAAAATCCAAACAGTGCGTGACACATAATGGGCTTGTCCTTGTGATAGGTAATATTATTCATACGTCAGTTGTAGTTTATGGACGTCTGATCCATTTAAAATATTTCATTGACCATCTGACGACTTCAATGTCGTTGAACGTTTGATGATTCATTTGTTGACACATTTTCACTTTAACCTTGAAATGTTATTAAAGTGAAAATTTGTAGTGCGACGTTTGTCTTGTTTTTAAATAATGTGACATATTGTTAATGCTAGCTACATGCCTTTGCTTTGTCTTTAAACATGCTAAGGTACTTTCCAGTCATATGATTATAAGATGTATATCAAAAGATAATCTCTGTGTATATTATAACCTTTTAGACATAACTTTTAGTTGTAGTTGACAAACGACACAAATTGACTTTATTAGAAAGGACACCAATAAAGAAATTGTAGCCCTGAAAGTCAGACCTGAAAAAATCTTACGTAACAAAGTACATTATAGAATCTAAGAAAACTAATAAATGTAAGTACAGCGGGCATGGCTTCTTAAAAAACAATTCAACAAAACCTAAGCAAAAGCATAAAGGTGCGTGCAGGCCGTCCTGCAGCTCTCCTCCATCCAATGCTAGGTATTTTATTTATTTATTTTATTTTAATAATTTTAGGAAAACTTACAGCTAATCATATACAATAGTTCGGGTATAGATACCATTAAAAAGGCCAATTACAAGTTTTCGGAGGTAACAAAGTATGCGTAGTTAGAATTACATAGGTAGTAGACACAATAAACAGGATTGTAAAATCTGTGAATGATCCATTCCATTATGTAAAGTAGGTACCGATTGCAGATTTATAGACAAATATTTTAAAAGAAATTGCCAATACAAGTTAACTATTTATTATATTTTCAACAAAACTTCTTGGAAAAAGAATCCCTAGCACTCAAAGACTCAGTCACTTAGTTCCAAAGCTAATTAGAAATGGAATATTGTAGAGAGTGTGTTAACAGTCAACTGTAGCAAATCATAAGCACCAAACTAAAAAGGTATATTTTTATGACCATACCATGAAGCGTACCTAAGATTCCATGTAAATACTAGCATGGGTTATTAGCCCATTAGTGTTATATAGGTATAACACTCTTCAGTTCCTAGGTAGGCCTAGAAACTACTTCACCAAATATTTGCATCCAGGAACCCAGAAGAGTGTTAAATGCAGTAGGCTAATCGTTCGCCGGCGCCCCTCAGCAAAATAATGGCAATAGCCACATACATAGTAGTCTTCTATCTATCTTTATGGAAGTGTATGTTTGCAATGTCTAAATAACAGCTTATTACTGAATGCATATTGAATGTTTACACGGTACATAAACAAAAAACTCTTTGTTGTTTCCCTTTGTTCTGTTTGTTGCGGCAAACCTCCTTAACGGCTGGACCGATTTTGACGGGATGTTATAAGAATAAATTTAGGCTACTTTACACCGCCGAAGTCGCAGGCATACGCTGGTCATAATATGCATAAAGAACAAGGTGCGGCGGCGGCGCTTAAAACCTAGTTATTTCTGAAAAATGCGTTCTGCTTCCAACCAATGACTCATTGGTTTTCAGATTTTAATTAAAATAGTTTAAGTATGTACGTAGGCACCTATACTTTACGTATCATAGATAATAGCGATGGGTTTTAAAAGTGTGTGTATAGTACTTAAGCGGAATATTGCGTGTTGAGTGTAGTCCTTGATAAGCCACTTACATACATTTACAATGAGAACAACAGAAAATTATTAATTGCTGTTGCTTCTGCTTCTTCATCGTCGATTTTGTATAACGTTTTACTTTATTCATACCGGTTTACTTCCTTTTATATCAACGAAATACTTTAGATATACTTATGTAGAACATATAATAAATAGCCTATGCAATAATAAATATAATAAATAGCATATGACTGCCCCGTTGGTCTCGTGGTCGCAAGCGCGACTGATGAGCATGGGGTCCTGGGTTCGATTCCCAGGTCGAACAAAAAGTATTATTGGGTTTTTCCATTTGGAACTTCTCAGTAGCAGCTCGGAGTTAGGATTTGTGCCCGGTTAATGGCAATAGGCTCGCCCCCTATTACATGGGACCTAAATATACCGGCGAGCTGTGGGTGTAAATTGGTACACCTCTGCCTAACCCTTCGGGGAATACAGGCGTGATGGTATGTTGTTGATGGTATAATAAATAGCATTGGTAGTATGTAAACTAAGTACATTTCCTGGAAATGGCAGGTGTACGTATGTGGTATACGACTACTTTGTACTATTTTAAAATATATTTGTTTAGGAAATATAAACAGGACGCCGATATGCAATTTGCAATATTTCATGCGTCATCTAAGACGGAAGATTAAGAAAGTCGATAAAGCACCTGCGGTTTTCTCTGTATTTATATTAACTGTGTAAGTAGGTTACTACATAGTACATACATATTGCGATATCTATTTTAAAGCAATAATAATCTAGTGTAGGTAAACCGAACTCACACACCAAGGAAACTCAGCAGAAACTATAAAATAGTGATGACTAGGTAAGCGATCGCGACATCTCGATGTCATGTGACGTGTACGTACGTGTACGTCTGGGATTTTCTGGATTTGTCCTAGTTTAGAAGACGTCCAGGGCCAGGGGTCGTCTGGAAGCACTATTCAAAAAAGTCTGGATGAAATCCGGACACTGTTTGTGTCAGAGAAATCCCGATTGATTGAAAGATAAGCAATCAATTACAATTATAAAAACATGAAAAAGTAAACGATATTTTTATTTTTTAATATTTATTTCTGGAGTCCGAGAAAAAATCTCAATTTATCCCAGGCTTTTTGAAGTTTTTGTTTGTCGACGGAAATTTAGGTGATAGCAGCCCTTACACCAAGAGTGTCTTGTCCTGACATTCATGCGTGCTCAACACTACTTAACCTGCGGACGGACTTGAGCGCTGTCCGCTGAGCCGCGACCGTGCTTATCATAAAATCGCACATGTATTCGACCTTCCAACCTAAGATTCCTGATGCGTCACTGCATGCATTATCATTTTAAATACATACAAAACTGTTACATGTTGACGGGATGTGTAGGTGGTCTTTTAGCATTAGAACTGCAGTCTTGGTAGTTAAGCGTGACCATAAACGACGTCCAGTGTTAGCAATGATAAAGATGAATAAAGACCGCAAATGGGCTAATAATTATTAGGGCATCAGAATATAAATTGATAATATTTAATGATAAAAACCGTTTATATAAAAAGAATAATGTGATATGAATAATCTCCAAATGGCCCATTGGTGTAAAATCACAGATTAAAATCCTTTCGGCTTTTTTCATACAGTCTGCTTCTACTAAAGGTACCCCTATCTAAATCCTCGTTGAATTTAACCGATTAGAAACCTTAAACGGATATTAGATAATAGTATGGAAACAATCAATTACGGATAGAATTGTTAAATATCTGGTTTTTTAATTATTGTAACCAGCCATTACGGGTTTCGTTAAGCATATTTGCACAATGAGAAGGAACTTACAATATACAGAACTATTTTCTCAAATCCCTATGTATTTTGGAAATTTTACTTCGTCTTTATGTACTATTGTATCTAAACTTTGAATTTTTTAAATGTACCTACCCCACCTTACCTATATTTTGGTATACTAATACTAGCTACTGCTCGCGACTTCGTTCGCGTAGTTTTTTCACCCGCGTTAGATTACGTCTTTGGTTACTGCTTCGCACCTGTTGGTCGTAGCGTGATGTTATATAGCCTATAGCCTTCCTCGATAAATGAACTATCCAAAACAAAAATGATTTTTCAATTCGAACTAGTAATTCCTGAGACTAGCGCGTTCAAACAAACAAACAAACTCTTCAGTTTTATATTATTAGTATAGATAATAATCCTGAACAGTTTTTTTCTTGTTTAAACGCGCTAATCTCTGTAAATACCAGTCGCATTGGAAAAGATATGATTAGAAAAAATAGGTATTTTGTATATGATAGCCAGGTTCATGAGGAATAGTATAGAGGCTATTATAACATCGCGCTTCATCCCAAAAAGCAATGAGGACAAAGCCGCAGACGGGTAGAAGCTAGTGTACAAAAGGTACTTATAGTCATAAGCGCGTTAAAAATACATCGTCTTAAATCGATGATTATTTAAAAATATTAATAACAGAATACATGTGGCCGGTCGCATATAATAGTAGATACCAATTATGCAAACGAAACGGTTAGCAGTGCAACGTTACTACTTAGCGACACGGGAGTTGTGTAATATAAGGAAGTTATGTTGATCATGTCGTCCAATGCTGTTTTTAAATATTTCATAATTTTATGAACACAGGTATTAGTAAATCTATTGTAAGGAACTATTAGCTTTACGGTGTTACTGACAGTGTCTAATTACCTTGACCATGATTGTAACTGCAACTTGTATAGGCATATTGATATTATCAAAGACAATGGGTAGGTAGCTTATGGAGAAGTAATGCATTTCAATCAAACACCAGACAGGTCTGGAAGGTCTATAGAGACTAAGTTCTTCAGAGCTTTCAGAAGGGCTAGCAGATATAGCTCTACGATTATTCCTTGGACCACCTGGGTCGGATTACTGAAAGTTCTGGGTGGAATCATACATTTTTAAATGGATTGGTTTTCTGCCTCTGTCGCACGCGCCTGGCGTGTGCCTGGACACGACGCTAAAGCTTGCTAATTAAAATCGATTTCTAGGCTAGAAATCTGTAAACAGAAATATTTAATGCTAAATCTAGTTTTAGAAATATCAAACTTTAGTTTAGTAAGGTGATTACAATCTCGTCAATTGTGAACGATAATTTGCCCATCCGTAAATAAAACTCGACCCTATTAAGATAATTATGACCAGTTTTGTAGGTACCTAGTACTTACACACATACATACACATTTTTGAACGTCGATCTCCCGGAAAATGGACCGGTTTCGCGACTTCACAAGAAGCGAATACAAACAAGGCCTTGTTATGACATTCAAATTCATGGCAAAATGTTATCAGTTAAAGTACCTAGTATTTATTGCTACCGGAAATACATGATTCCAAAGGACAGACGCAATACTAAAGGTACCTTAAGGCCACTCAGCCGGGTCGAGTACAAAAAAAAACCTGACCTGGTACAATGAGGTTTCCGAACCCAACCACACCCAATAGGCTATAGAACGGCTGCTGGTCTGCCGTAATTATTGCTTACTAGCTTCTGCCAGCGACTTCGCTCGTGTGGTTTTTTTCACCCGCGTTAAATTACGTCTTCGGTTACTGCTTCTCTCTCGTGTGTCGTAGCGTGATGTTACAAAACCTAAAGTCTTCTTCGATAAATGATATATGTTTCAATTGAAACCAAAAGTTCCTGAGATTAGCGCGTTCAACGAAACAAACAAACAAACTCTTCAGCTTTATAATATTAGTATAGATTTATCACGATTTGCGAAATAAATGATCGTATAAGGCATTCACAGACAAAAAAACGATAAGGGCTCCGTTTTTACCTTTTGAGGTTCCTATTAGAGTTCCCTGAACTCTAATAAATTAAAGAAAGACACGTTCAACATTGTGAACGAATACGTACCTACAATCAATAACTGTTGGGTTTGTAAACAAGCACAGGTGCATGATAGATAAGCAGGACCTATCTCGAGTTTATATCACTGCGAATTCTGCGACCCTGAAAGAACTATGACCCCACATAAGTACATACCTACAGCTTAAGATAAAAGTAAACTATAAAAGTTATACGACTCAGATATTAGAAAGAGAAGGTTGAGAATTAAAACAAAGTTCAATCTGTAAACGTTTTTACAGGTTTTTTTACACATCAGTGCCTACACCACAAACTTCTGTCATCATTATTTTAATTCGGTATTCTTTTGCTCGGTCAATTTAAAGGTAAAACCAAAGCATTGAAAATAGTAAAAATAGAGGTAGATAAAATATATTATAATTTATCAGGCACTTAGATGTGGACTCAATAACTACAGTATGGGGTATACCTACATATGTCCTCGAGTGTGCAAATATTACCAAATGTAATTATCGCAGTTTATCTCCTGTGTACTGTAAGTAAATAAAGATAATATTTCCATGCTTCTGTAACTCGCACAGTTTATATTTTGAAGTTTGGAACATTAGATATCAACACTCAATATAGCGTAAAGCTACCTAAGTATCTAAATAAAATTAATTACCAAAGCTCGTTCATTTTTGATTGATTAAAATTATCTAAATCTATTCATTAAATCAATGTCCATCATACAGTATGCTCCATTGCACTGCCCTATTGTAAATAATATTATTGTAGGTACGAGTAAGGGCCCATCATGGATTTCTATTGAATCACGCTCCCTTGCTGTCTCTGTTCTCTTTATAGAAGAATATTTATATTCATTCACTAAAAGGTATTCGAAATAAAATTGCCTCACATTCAGTGCATTCAATAAAAATAAAATGTCAAAAGTTTTTAATGCGATCGCATGTTGGTCAAACAAAAATAGAAATCTAAAATTGTAGTGGGTGGGTAGGAGAAATAATAGCTGGTCATAGCATAGAATTAAAGTTTTAAAAGAATTAGGTAGACTCATATTTCATTGTAGGTACCATTAACTATTTTGCGTATGTACCGATACCTACACGGCTATTTAACTAGGAGAAATATTTAAATAATAGAAATGTAGACATAGCACCCGCATGATCTTCAAAGATATTGCCCTGAAATTATTCTAGGCGCATGGAGGTATGTGAACGAAACAACAAAAAAATTCTATTGTTCAAAAATAAACCCTGAAAGATCTATAAATTGACCTTTCAATATCATTATTTTAAACAAGATCATGAACTTACCATAATCCTTGCCCATGGTAGATCGTCAGCACAGCTCAGGTACCTCGTTAGTTAATTTAGTCACTGCACAATTGGAACATTCAGTCAATTTAATGCTTAACACAGCCCGCTCTGATGCAATAAAACTTTAACGAACAAATCTCCAGCATTCAACGTTACTGTGATATTTTCAATTGTTACACATCGCGCAAGAAAAAAACCATTAACACTTTTCACTCCAACTAATTTACTCTTATTGATAATTTCATAATTATGCTACGATATTTTTACGTACAAGAATCAATACGATAAAGAAATTGAGACAATTAGCGAATTTCCTCGTATATTTTGTTTGTTTATCTTCGAGGTGAAAGTTTGTTGTCATTCGAAGAACTCGAATGTAAAGCGCGATGTAACAGTGCTAACGGCTTGCGCGCCGATCGCTGACTGGCTAGTGGTTTGGCGGAGTGCGCTGCACTAGCGGGCGACAGTGGCCACTGGCCTGTCTGATTCACTACTCATACATACAAAGGAAGTTTGGCTTTGTCTTGCTTTAGTGAGTGAGTACTTGTAATACTAGCTGTGGCCATCGGTGTTCTTTGTAATTTGTTTCTCCGTACCATCTAGAGACATTCCATTGAATTGCTATTTATTAGGCACACGTACTACTAGGTATTCGATTCGATGGGAACTTTTATTTTTGTTTATCTGTAACAAATAAATTGCCATTTTTTTAAAAAAAGACCTTATTCCTTTTAGGTTTCCTTATTATTATTCAAAGCGGAAAAACCACGCCACAATAAATCCTGAAAATAAATTTCCGACTTTTCCACTTCAATTGTTACCTGTACAATCGGTCTGTAATATCATTGTAGAAAATAACAATAATACACAGTGACAAATAATAAAATGTACAATAAGGTAAAATAAAAACAGCATGCTGAACGATGTAAACATTGGGATTGGTTTAATTTAATTTAACCGTTTTTATTTCCTTCCTTTCGTAGAACATTTAGAAGGACATTAATAAAAATATCTTAAATAAATGCTGCAACGCAGCGCCACTAATTACAGCATCATTAGTCATCAGGTACACCGTTCATAAAGGATTTCATGCAAGTTATTGCGTCCAGTGTCCACAACACAGTACACTGTGGCACTTAAGTAGGACTATACATACATTACATATTAGGTACATAATTCTACTAAGTGACAAATCGAAAACAATTGTTTACCGAAAGCATTGTACCTGTTTAGATAGATAACCGTCCTTTTAAATATATCCTTCAGTTTGTATGATAAAACGAATAAATATGAAAAATAAAAGTTGTTTTTATAACTGACGTGAACAGGTAGGTATATTTTATTCGGGGTAAATGGCCAGGCGCGCCCCTCAGGATCGGGACAAAGCACTTGCATTGCATCCCCGTCTGGTTGTTGACCCGTCTTGAACTTTTATTGAACTAATTGTTTCTACGTTTTCATTTGTGGATTCGCTGCTAGTGTATCTATGATATGCTAGTGTTTGTAAAAAATACAATTATAGTTTAGCAGACACAAACTATGTAATTGGCCCATTTTTATGAAGCTCGATCGAAGATCTGATAGCGTCTATAAACCCAATGATGATAACAATAAGTGTTTAATTTGTCATGATTACGCATTCATTGCTGTGCTTACTATTTCTTTAGAAAATTGATAACGAATCTACATTATTACAAATCCGTGTTCATTATCTACTTACCTTTCGATAAATACAACTGGGTAATCGGGAAATACCTACCATGCCATGTCATCGTTTGGGTAAACAAAACAATGTTATCTGTAATTAAGTTTTCAATAGTAATATGACTCAGTAATTGGTCCACTCCTAACAAAAACAACAACACTCGCCTGCACTATATCCATCATAAAAAACACTTGCATTTGATTACTTATAGGCAATGGACCCACCTTTGTGTATCTACTTCCATTATGCAGGTATTACCAGGTACATGACAGTAGTGTAGGAAATTAACATTTTCAAAAGCATCTCAAAGAAGACCCTCATAATGTAGGCCCCGGCGAGATTCGAACTCGCGATCTCCTGTTTACTAGACAGGCGCTTTAACCAACTAAGCCACGGCGCCCATGTATACCTACTTGAATTTGAAATTCTGTGGATTATTCACAAAGTTAAGAAAACTTAAATGTATTACTTATCTATACTAATATTATAAAGAGGAAAGATTTTTTGTTTGTTTGTAATGAATAGGCTCCGAAACTACTGGACCGATTTTAACATTTTTTTCATATAATATCACGCTACGACCCACGGAAGCGGAGCAGTACAGTAACGAAAAACGTAACTTAAGCCACATGGATGAAGTCGAGTGCAGGTCGCTAGTATATTAAAAGGCGCGGACTCTTATAAAGAACTTGTAATCTATATAAATAAATATAATTGAAGGGTCAGTTTGTAATTTCAAATTACAAGCTTTTCACTAAATGCATATGAAAGTAACGATACTAAAATAATAAAAAAAACAATTTTTAAAATTTTTGTCTGTCTGTTTGTTCCGGCTTGTCTCCGAAACGGCTGAAACGATTTTGACGGGACTTTCACTCGCAGATAGAACGTTATGAGAAGTAACTTAGGCTATTTTAATTTTAATTTTTTACTTACTTTAATTTAAAAAAGAGGGTTATGCGAAAACAAAATTGAAACAAATAAAATAATGAACGCGAACAAAGTCGCGGGCAACAGCTAGTATCCAATAATTTTGCAATATATGCTGTTGATTTATTGATTGTCCGCCCAAAAAGCCACTTGATTTATAAATAAAGCGACTTCAAGCTACAAAGAATCTTATAATATTAAATGAAAGCTTTTAGGTGCAGCCCACTCACATGTGCAATGTAAAAAATAGTAACTCTGTCGTCTCGCTACCATAGGCTGGCGCCAGTTCGGCGGGAGGCCCAGGCGAGGTCCTCTTCAGTAACCCTCTATAGTGGAAGAATACCTATGTAATGAGGTCATGCTATACCTAGATTCTAAGTGTATTAAATAATGTAAGTATCGATTATATGGGAGTAATAAATCATATTCGTTGCTATAAAGACGTGTTCTATTTCTCTCCCAGATCGAACCTTTATATGGCGACCCTGCCAGTTCAGTGGAATGTCCCATAAAAGGCGACTTTATTATAAACATTGAGTGATTTGGACAGTTTTAAAGACTTGTTACGATGGCTCTATTTTTATTTGTTACGTTACGAAGTGACGGTTCGTGTACTGTAAACTCAATTTGTGACTTTTCCCGCGTTTCTCAATTTGTTAATTACAAAAATCTAATTTCAAAATGGGCAAACAACAATCTAAGACCCAGGAAGTTATAATCGCACAAAACGGCGCAGGAAATTCGGCTGGGGCCGAACAGGTGTTGCAGCATACAAGTGTGATAACTTATATGTTGATCACTATCGCAGTCATACTGATTGTTGGAGGCACTATATGGCTAATGCGCTACT
Source organism: Caradrina kadenii (assembly GCA_947462355.1). Lineage (NCBI taxonomy): Eukaryota > Metazoa > Arthropoda > Insecta > Lepidoptera > Noctuidae > Caradrina > Caradrina kadenii. The sequence continues at coordinate 5,497,391 of OX381674.1, forward strand.
ATCGGAAATGCCATGGAAAATGGATTGAAAGAGGTGTTCGTGATTTCGATCTGCGAAGGTCGATGAGCTTTTTTTGACGTTTTGTTTTTATATGAGTGTTGTGATTAAATAATAAAAGTGCGGTCACCCCAAGATAAAGTGCGACTAGTGTAAAAAGGGTACGAAAAAAAAAAAAAAATACGGTAATGATACAAGTATAGGGTACAACATTTATGTCTTAAATATTATGCACGTGTTTACTCCCATTTTAAAGTTTATTAAATACGGTAGTACTATTGTGTTATTTTAAATAATTTTGCCATATTTTTGTGTATAATTATGATGACTAATATAAAAATAATCATACGCAACTTTATGTAATGATGTTATGGCTAGTGAGGTTAAAGAGATATTTGATAAATTGAAATATATTAAAGATTACCTTACAAAGTTAGGTCCAATTAGAAGGACAATTAATGTAAAACAAGCTAAACTTACCGAAGTAAATATTTTGTATAAACAATTTTGTGCCTTACAAATAGCCATTGAAATTGGAATAAAAAATAAAGAAATTAATGACAGTGACATTCAGATAATTACAAACTTATTTGATAGTATTAATAAATTGTATTCAAAAATAATTCAACTTTGTTCTGATAGTACAGAGGATACGAAAAGCACCATGGAAAAGTTTGAGTTGAAAACTGCGATTGCTTTGTTACCTGTAATGACGGGTGATGAAAACATCACCAAACAATTAATTTCAAACATCGAGATGTATGAGTCTATGATAGATGATACGGGTAAAAAGCAACTCATTCAATTTGTTTTAAAGTCACGGTTATCTGAAAGCGCTAAACTGCGCATGCGTAATACTTATTCGTCTGTTGCAGATTTGATTTTAGACATGCGTAGTACTTTACTGCCAAAAAAATCCGATACTGCGATCCACAGCAAGCTGCAGCATATGAGACAGAACGACAAGAGTATCGAGAATTACGGTAAGGAATTAGAACAGTTGTTCGTCGATCTGACTATTACTCAGGCCAACGGAAACACTGATCTGTACCAAACTTTGAAGCCAATAAACGAGCGGATTGCTATAAAACGATTTTCTGATGGTCTGAGAAATAGTCGTCTTAGCACAATAATTGCAGCTAGAAATTATAGCACATTGAAGGACGCGATCCAGGGTGCATTGGACGAGAAACTATCGAGTGGAGGTGAAGAGCGGGTGATGAGTTTTCATCATAACAGAGGTAGGTCAAACCGCGGTCATCGTAATTATAATAATAGTTTTAACCGGGGTGCGTCTAGAGTATTTCCTAATTCTCAAAATTATAATAATCCCAGTCGTGGTTATCACAATTGTTCCAATCGTGTACGTAACTTTAATAATTCATCCACTTATCGCGGTCGTGGTGGTTTTCGTGGCCACACAACGTTCCGTCGCCCGGTCCAACAACACCAAATTAGGCAAGCTGAGTCGAGTGGTAGTGGGCGTTTACAAGAAAATCCTGAAGTACAGACTGAAACTCAAAATAATAACTTGTTTTTTCGTGCATGAACATTTTTATTGTCAGAATATTAACTCGATTAATTTAGATGTATTCCAAGTATCGCGTAGTTGGTTACTTGACACCGGCGCTTCGATGTCCATAATTAGGCAGGAGGCATTAGAGGGCCTGCACATTCCTTTCCATATAGAGATCATTAAAATAAACGGTATAGGTGGTCATGTGTATTGTGATGGCTTTGTTTATCTTAAATTAAATTATAATAATTATGAGTTCGCGCATAAGTTTTATGTACTCAAGAACTTTACTTGTAGAACGGATGGTATATTAGGGCAAGATTTCTTGAGTAGGTTTAATTGCATATTAGATTTTGAGCAAAATATATTGACAATTAACCATGATGTACCCATTATTATCCCATTACAAATGGGGCAACTCGGCTACAATACTTACATGACTATACCGGCCAGGTGCGAAGTTACTCACTTAGTAGAGACAAGTTTAAAAGATGAATGTGTTGTTATGTCTAAACAGTTAAGCGAAGGCGTATTTTTAGCATCTGTTATAGTAAAACCTATAAATGGTAAAATACCATTAAAATTTTTGAATACCCGAGAGACAGACATATGTTTAAGTTATTTCACGCCCGAGATTGTACCTTTAAATGAATATTTTGTATGTTCTTTTGAAAGTGATAACTTAAATGCGAATCGTGTAAAACAATTATTTTCGGTTTTGAATTTAAAGCATTTAAATAAAGAAGAACAAATTTCGATCGAAAACATTTGTGCAAAGTACTCAGATGTATTTTTTTTACCAGGCGACAAATTAGGCGTTACAAATTTATATAAACAGTCAATTCATTTAAAAGAAAATACTAACCCAGTATACACCAAACCCTATAGACTCCCTAAAAGTCAAAAAACTGAGATTGATAAACAAATCGACGATATGTTACGTAACGATATTATTGAGGAGAGTATTAGTGAATGGTCTAGCCCTGTTCTTTTGGTACCGAAAAAATGTGATAACAGCGGTAATAAAAAATGGCGAGTTGTTATTGATTATCGGAAACTAAATAATAATCTTAAAGACGATAAGTTCCCTTTACCAAATATTTCGGACATACTGGATTCTTTATCAGGAGCAATATATTTTAGCCATTTAGACCTTAGCCAAAGTTATTATCAATTAGAATTATGCCCAGAAAGTAGAAAATACACTGCATTTACTACAAGCAAACAATATCAAATGAAACGACTCCCAATGGGGTTGAAAATCAGCCCAAGTGCTTTTAGTCGGTTAATGACGGTAGCAATGTCTGGTTTAAATCATGAAAAATGTCTGGTCTATTTGGATGATCTTATATGTATAGGACGCAATTTACAATCGCATAATAAAAATTTAATTGACATTTTTGAACGACTTAGAAGTGTAAATCTAAAAATTAACCCTGAAAAATGTCAGTTTTTAAAGAAAGAATTACTGTATTTAGGCCACATTGTATCCGGTAAAGGAGTTTCGCCTGACCCTGCAAAAACACGAGTAATACAAAATTACCCCACGCCAAAAAATAGTGACGAAGTACGACGTTTCGTTGCTTTCGCGAATTACTATCGTAAATTCATTCCACACTTTGCTGATATAACAATACCTTTGAATAGGCTATGCAGGAAAGGTGCTCATTTCATTTGGAATACAGAATGTGAACATTCATTTAATCTGTTAAAGCAAAGTTTAGCCAATCCACCCATTTTACAATATCCAAATTTTGATGACGATAATGAATTCATATTGCACACAGATGCTTCGGGTGTAGCTGTAGGGTCCGTATTATGTAATAAAAATGATATGCCGATTGCTTATGCAAGCCGGCCGCTCAATAAATCCGAGCTAAACTATCCAACAATAGAAAAGGAACTCCTTGCTATTGTTTGGTCCGTTAAATATTTTAGACCGTATTTATTTGGTAAAAAATTCAAGATCAAAACGGACCATAAACCTTTACTTTATTTATTTGGTTTCAATAACCCGTCTAGTAGGCTAATAAAGTTTCGATTAACCTTAGATGAGTACGACTACGAAGTTGAATATGTTAAAGGTGTGAATAACGTGGCTGCAGACGCGTTATCTCGCATCGTGATTACATCTGTAGAATTAAAAAATATAAATCGGAATGTCTTAAATGTCATGACACGAAGTATGGCAAAAAATAAATTAGATGACAATTCTTCGGTCGATAAGAACAAAACATATGGTCGGTCTGATCAACCGAAAATCGTTGAAATTCTTAAAAAGCCGAATAATTGTACTGAATTAATATTTTCTCGGTATATACTTAAAGATAATACTAAATATATTAAAGTAAATGACTTTATTTATGTACCATCTAAATTGACAATTTATTTAGACCCAATTTCTCGATCATGCTCAGCGCGAGACGCTTTCGTGAGAGATTTGGAATCTATCTGTAAAAAAATATCAGTTGATGAAATTTATATCATTAAAAATGAGATAAGTGAGAAATATATAAAATGGTTAACCAAATATTGTAGAAGTCATAATTGGACCGGTCCACGAATTTTAATATTGAAGAATTTAATAAGAATAACAAATGACGACGATAAACGGGTAATATTAAATGATTTTCACTTGCTTCCCACTAGTGGACATGCAGGTATTAAACGTATGACAAATAATATACAGCGTTATTACTTTTGGCCAAACATGGTACAAGACGTTATAGGATTTGTAAAAAAATGCGACAAATGTCAAAAACAAAAGCATTCGTTGCATACAAAGCAACCAATGGTAATAACCACGACTGCGCAGTCAGCATTTGATAAAATATGTTTAGATATAGTTGGGCCCTTAGATAAGGATTATCATAGTTACTCATATATTCTCACATTACAATGTGAGTTAAGTAAGTATGTAGAAGCATATCCATTAGTAAGAAAAGATAGCGTAAGTGTAGCACGTGCCTTCGTCGACAACTTCATACTCAGGTATGGTATCCCTCGTGAGATCGCGACTGACAGGGGAACGGAGTTCATCTCTAGTACTATGACTGAGGTATGTAAGTTGCTAAATATTAACCAAACATTTGCTAGTGCTTATCATCATGAATCGATAGGTTCACTTGAGAACTCACATAAGTCACTTAATGCTTATTTGAGAATTCAAACAGACAACAACAGTAGATATTGGAGTGAATGGCTTCCGTATTGGTGCTTCTCGTACAATACCTCTGTACACTCGGAAACAAAGTATACTCCCTACGAACTAGTGTTCGGAAAATCATGTAATATACCTAGTAATTTTCAAAATTGTTCTGTTGATCCTTTATATAACATAGATAGCTACCCTTTAGAATTAAAATTTAAGTTACAAAAAGCGCAATCTGAAGCACGACATAATTTAATTACAAGTAAATTAAAAAGAAAATGTAAATTTGATAAGTATTTAAAACCAGTGATGTATAACAAAGATGACTTATTATTAGTTAAAAATGAGACAGGAAATAAATTTGATAATGTATACCATGGTCCTTTTAAAGTTTTAGAAGATCTTGATCCTAATGTTAAAATCTTAAGAAATAATAAAGCGGAAATTATACATAAGAACAGGACAAAACTTTATAATAAATGACAATAATTAATATTGTATGTCATGTATGCTACAAAGTTAAGTATAAAAAAAAAAAAAAAAAACATACCTAATGTAATTTTTTTTTCTGTTTTTGTTGGGCGTATAGTGGAAGAATACCTATGTAATGAGGTCATGCTATACCTAGATTCTAAGTGTATTAAATAATGTAAGTATCGATTATATGGGAGTAATAAATCATATTCGTTGCTATAAAGACGTGTTCTATTTCTCTCCCAGATCGAACCTTTATACCTCAGTCGGGGGCGAAGTTATTTTGGCTCATAGCCAAACACGGATCTTTTTTGTCAAAACATACCATTTTGTTTTCCTTCCCGCTCCGTGAGTGCATTGGGATATACAATAATATTATGAAAAAAATGACTTACGTTTTATAATTATTTAGTCATAACTTAAACCAAAGCACCCAATGTGTTGTTGGGTTTTTCCGTCAGGCATCTTAGTAGCAGCCTGGAGTCAGCTTACCAACCGTCTAAAATCTGGGACGCAAAAACGACGGGGTGTTATAATTTGACGCGTCTCCGTGTGTGGGCGTGTATGGATGTGTGTGTGTGTGAGTCTGTCTGTGGCATTGTAGCTCCTGAACGCATGAACCGATTTTGTTTTTTGTTTAAAAGGTATTTATATTAGTCGGGAGTGTTCTCAGCTATGTTTGATGGAAATCGGTTCAACGGTTTCAAAGTTCATCAGCTCTTTTGTGTTTAGAATGGTAAAGAGTTTTATGCTGTCGACCTTCCTGGCGACAAAGATTTGTGTTATACAAGAGTTCTTAACAAAATATCGCTACGTGCTGGAATAAATAACAGAATAACACAAGTAAAGAAATAAGTACAAGGAAGCTTAAAATAGAAGGTTTCATTCCCAAATGATTAGGGGTTATTCAAAATTAGTGTTATAAAACCAATATACGTTAACTATAGTTACATAGATTTTGTAAATTTCTTTATTGTCCTTTTTTAAAAGTGTTAGTTTATAAGATAAGTATAAAATGCTTGGTACTTAAATTTTATTTAAAGGTTTTATAATAATGTAAATAATTGGAGACTTGTTTTGTCCATACCATGTCACTGCATTGTTTTCGTGGGATCGGCAGGACATGTCCAATCTATTATTTTTTATTTATCCTGTTAGTATGAATACGCTTCAATGGAGATAGCTAAATTATTTCTAATGTCATTTTAGGAATTCACAAGTAATAACGTATGAATTGTATGTTAAACTTGCTGGATATTTAGGAGCATTTTGTTTTCGTTAGTTGCACCAGTTTGGAAGTCTGTAGATGTCGTCTTGGAGCATTACAGAATCTAGATTACACTAAATAGGTTTTATTATCTTTAACTAGTCAGTAAACAAATAGAAACGGAAGTGTTTTTAGCATTCAGTAATGCTTAATAAAAACCGGACCAGAATGTGATCCTTGTGGAATTCCAGAGGTTAATAAATAATAAGTGATATAGGTGTATAAGAATCTCATGACAAAAAGGAAAATCAAAATTTGTATAGTATTTTAAAAAGAAAAAGCATTGTGATGTTCTTATGGCAACAGTAACTGTTTGATCAAAATTTGCCATTTAATCGCTGTAGAGACATTTAGATACTTTTAGCTTATTCCTTTTTAAGAAAAATTTGACTTCTTTACATTTGATTTTCACGTGCAGTTAGCTGATGTTATAAAGAGAAACTTAGGATACTTCTATTTTAGTAAAATAAAGAAGCGCAACCCGAGCACAAAAAAGATAAACTCTCGTGATAACAGACGGTCATGCAAGCGAAGTAGCGGGCAGCTAGTAAATAATAAATAAGTGAAAAAAAAACCTGAAGAACCCTATAACACTTCCTAGGAATCGAACCCAGCGAGGACCATTCTGCAGCTGGCAAAGAGTAGACCATCGACAAAGTCTGAGACAGGTTTATACACTACATTCCTACTAATGAAGGTGTATGCTCTAAGGCAGCTCGCAAGTTCCTGTAGGCTAGTGCAGCGTTTTTAACTGCAGGCTCGGAACGCGATGAGATGGTTGTTGTGAAGTTCAGTTAATATGGTGCGACTACTTTTCGGTAGTGTTCGCATATAGAAGCAAACCAGTGACATCCCCTGTAGCGACTTTTGGTCGCCACCTGCATCTGATACACTCGAGGTCCACAAGCACTGCTTGCAAGCTTTTTTTTTACCACGGTTTTAAAGCGGCTCTTATTTGAACTACTTTTAATGCAGTTCAGAATATCTCAAAAAGTTATGGATGGTGTCCTAAGAACGTTTTCTTGTAACTATAACGGTTAGGGTGTTAGGTTAGCCCTGACCCGTTTTAAAAATCCGCCAAACATTTTATACAATATGCTAAATAAACATTATATTTCAACAAATTCTTTATTTTCATAAAAATAATTTAACATTGATTTGTTTGGTCGTGTCTCGGAAAGCACGTATAGCCGTCGATTCCGGCTGTCATTCGTAGATCTTTAGCAGTCATTACGGATAATCAAAGCCAGGAGGTCTGATATCTAGACTAACCAAGATGTATTGTGTTGCCCAGTGACTGGGTTGTGGAGGTTAGACAGGCAGTCGCTGAAACCACTGGTATTCAGCTGCATCCAGTTCAGCCGATTCCAACATAGTTAGGAAAAGTCTAAGCAGATGATGATAAACATTTATTTGTGTTAACAAACAAAATTGGTCACTCAGTTTGGGACACCAATTACCAACCTTGCAAAACGTCGTTTGACACGTATGAGCATTTATCATTACGTTTCGCCTTTAGCAAGGGATGCAATTAAGTAGATGATACCACTAACCAAATAATATACTTTTTATGAGCTGTCAAAACGAGATTTCCCACATATTCCCCATAGATTTTGTATGACAGTACTAAACTTCACTCACTCACTCGTAACTTTATTGATATCTTGATTAATTTTAAGGCAACTAAAAATCTAATTCAAATTCTTTATTGCAACTAAGTGTAGACAAATATAGATGTTAAGTTAACAATGTAGGTTCTTAGAACTTAGTGGCCTGTTACGGCATATTATATATTATTATAATTTTATAGTTATTTAAAAAATAATACCTACATGGGACCTAAACATAAGCGCGAACTGTGGGTGTACATTGGTACACCTCTGCCTAATCCTTCGGGGAATATAGGCGTGATGGTATGTTGTTAAAAATTAATCGGGTTTTCAGGGGTAAAAATAAAGTGTGTTTTAGAGAAGTTGTGTCTTGGAATTATTGTACTACCCAATTTAGCCTTGCTGCCACGACAAACTTACCTCACTTGTATGGCTATGTATTGTTATACTATGTTTTGTGGAGAATCGAGGTAACGTGATAAATATTTTTATTTATTTATTCACTTTAAACATACAAATATTCTTACAGGCTAGACCCAATGCGATATTGTAGCATACCTACTAAAAAAATACATAGTTCCGCTATTTAACCATAACAAATTCTATAGGTAGCTGTTCTTGTAAATTCACCCAAAGAGCAGCAGAATATATCAATGTCATCAGCAATGAGATTGAGGGTGCGGAGCGCGCTGGTGAGCGGCGCCTCTCGCAGTAAGTTAGTACGCGCGCGCGGTTCTGCCATCAGCCGCGGCTGACGACGACGTCCCACATACCCATCCGGCGCGACTAGCTCTATCCTTCGCAATATATCCGCATTGTGTATCTTCCCTCTAAGTATCTTAAAGATATAAATCACTAGTGTGAGTTGCCTCCCGACTCTTAAAATCCCTCAAAAATAAATCTCTTATATATAAAACTTCGACTGCGATAAATACAAATCGACCTGGAATGATGTTGGGATGGGACTAAAATATAAATAAAATTAAAATCAAAGATTCGGTCATAATAATTTTATTCGCATATAATAATATTAATTGATTATGATACATGGAGCGTTAACCCGCGTCGATCGGCAGACGCGCCGAGCGGTACTCGGTCGTCTGCGCTCCAAATTATATTTATTATTCGGTTACATCGCATCGACATTCGCTCTGCAAAATCCGTAGCTACATATTCACTAATGAGAAGTCTCGAGGCAGCATCGGACATGGACGCGCGGTCCCCGGGGTACTCCGGTCGACGCGGCGGAGCCGCCGACCGGTCGCGTCTATATTTACTTAAATATAACAGTCAAGGAGTCGGATGGCCGTCCGATCGACATATTTACATACGAACAGAACGCGCCGCGCATCGTCGCGATCAACTCGGCAGCGGCCGCGGGGGCGCCGCGAGTAGAACGGCTCAGAATCACTTCCATAATTTACGTCCTAATTAAAATACCGAAAATCTAAAGTCGGCGACGGCGATATGCGTACGCCGCGCGCGGGAACGGCGCGCGATAGTCTCCGTGCGGCGGCACGGGGCGGCGGGTCGCGGGGCGGGCCGCGCGCCCTTCACTCCGCCTTCACCTCGGCGGGCGCGGGCGCGTCCACCACGGCCGCGTCGCCGGCCTCCTCCGCGCCCGGCGCCGCCTCGCCGCTGTCCGCCGCGCGGTCGCCGGCGCCGCCGTCTGCGCACACAACACACGGGTGAGGTCGGGTGCCGCGCGCACCGCGAGGCGGCGTGGCGTTAGCGAGAGAGTACTAACTGCGCTGATGCTGGTGGTAGTAGAGGTTGGGGCGCGGCTGCTGGTGCGCGTGGTGCGGGCGCGGTTGCGGCGCGGCGGGCGGGGCGCGGTACATGGGCAGAGCAGGCGCGTGTGGGCGCTGGCCAATGGGCGCGGGGTAGCGCGGCGCCACCATACCGCCGCGCGCCATGCCTGTTCCGCCACCGCCGCCTCCGCATCGTCCGTTGTTTCCTCCGCTCACCATCTGAATCATAGTAATTATAGTTTAGCGACACCTTTCGGAACAGAAGTTTTGCACGATGCTTTTAAAATTAACAGTATCATATTGGCACAAATGAAGACGCGTAGTGACTTTTAAATAAATACTCAGGAACTAATTACGGCGTACATTTCTGAACAGGGACAACCGATATAATTTTCGGTGTGTAGGTAGCTATGCTTAAGTTATATTCCAGTGTTTTTCGAACTAACATTGAAGTTCATATTTGGTAAGGTGATTGTTGATTGGTCGTTACTAACCTGTTGCTGGTGGTGTTGGTGCGGAGTGTGAGCGGGAGGCGGGTGCGGGGGCGGCGCGTGGTACTTGTGTTGCGGCGGTGAGTGCGGCGGCTTCTGTGGTTTGGAAGCGCCCTTGGGCGTCGGTGAGGCCGCGTCGCATAGCGGTGCGAAGCCGTTGGCGTGTTCGTGAAGCGGGCTCTTGAGCTGCTGGGGTGGCGGCCGGGGCTGCGGCGGCGCGTACTGTTGTTGCAGCGGTGCGCGGTACTGCTGCTGCAATTGTTTATAGATAAATAATTATAGTCTTTCAAGTTTTTTATTTTATCGAACATATCGATATTAGATTGTGCAGGGATATCACACTACCTGCATCTGCTGAACGGCCGCGGCGACCTGCAGCTGCGACGAGAGGAACTGCGATCCGAAGGCACCCGACTGCGCCGGCTGAGTAAACTGCAGGGGATACGTGGGCGCGGGAGCAGCGGGAGGCTGGTAGGGCGAGTAGTACGAGGACGCGGGAGGCGCGGGCCGCGGCAGCAGGCCGGGCAGCGAGTAGGGCGCCTCGCCTACGGGCGCGGAGTAGCCCAGGTACTGCTGCTGATACGTGCTCACGCCGCCGACGCCGCCTACGCCACCGCCTTTGCTGCCTGTAAATATCAATTATTCTGATTCCCGTATCCAACTTCTACGATATCAAATTAATGGACGTCGAGTCTTTTTTCTATGATTATTTCATATTAAAATTGAATCTATATTAATTTCACTGAATTCAGCCATTTTGAAAAAAGAATATAATTGTGTTTTTATATCAGATTTCATTTCTGTTTTCTCATTTGTGAGATGTTATACGCACCAATAGCGCCTATTTGTTGAGTGGAAGGCTTGACAGTGGCTGACATGAGAGAATTAGAAGTGCTCGAGATTAGAACAGTACTGGGACTATTACCCAGTTGGCCCGACTGGCCGAATGCTGCGCCACCACCTGCAGCTGCGGCCTGGACATGGGATGAAACAAATATATTTAATTATACATTATTTACATAGTTCAATAAGATTACTTTAGAATTACTGGATAATCACATACTTAAAACTAAAAAATAAAAATACATATACTTCAAACTTAGTTTAGATACTAAACAGCTTAATTCTAACGGAAATTATAAATATGTGTGCTTACCATGCGATATTGATTAGGAAGACTCTGGAACATGTCAGGAGGAGGTTGATAGTTGTATGGCGCGGCTGATCCGGCGCCATACGGGGTGCCCGGGAACCCACCGAACTGACCACGGCTTTGATCTAGGAAGGCTCCGTAAAGACCGCTTTGCTGCGGCATCTGCTGCGAAGAACTCAACAGCTGTTGGGAAGAATTGAACATGACGGCGGGTGGCGATGGCACCGACAGACCTCCGTAGCCCCCTTGATACCCAACGTGGTTGTAATGTTGGGGCGGCGGCGACTGTAACTGTTGCGTGGGCTTCACTTTGCAAACGTTTGGCGGAGCAGTCTCCGTATTGTTTTCTTCAAAACCTGCGAATTGTATGTCTTCGGTGCCTTCGGCTACTGCAGGCATCTCCCAAACTTTCTTAACACTGGCGATTTTTAAATTGAGATCAGCTGCCAGAGGAGAAATTGTGTTAGATGTGCTCATATGTACGCCGCGTGGCAAGCCGAGAGATTTCGCAGATTTGTCTTCTGTTAATTGTCCAAGGTCAGAATCAAATGCAAAATCAAGTTTCATATCAGAAGAATCTTCTGGTTTTTGTGATGTATCGAACGTCATTTGAAGACCTAAACCAGCCGCTTCAGCATCAGTTACTACTGGTCTGTCAGATATAAGTTCTTGTATAGATCTAGGTCGTGGTCTAACTTCACCATTGAATGCTAGGGCTCGATTTTCTAATTCTGTATTTATTTCTTCTGCTTGAGTTTTAGGAATAGGGGTATTGATTTGATATTTTTGTTGTAGGGTTTCATCGGGTGTTGCAGTCTTGTAATTTGTATTTTCAAATATAATCGTTTCAACAGGTGGCGTAGCCCCATCTAGCACGCCACTTTTATCAGCAACAATAGCACAAGTGGGCTGAGCAGTCGTTTTAGTTTCAACTGGAGTATCTCCGGGCGTACTACGTTGGCTGGACTGAGCAGACTTGCTCTCTACTGTTTCTACAGGTTCTTCTATGTTGCCGCGTAATGTTTGTGCTATAGGTTTGTCCCACGCATTCACGGGTGGTGGAGGTGGCGCGGCTCCAGTATCGGGACCGAATCCAGACACTAATCCCATCTGTTGTTTCTGTCTTTGTTTGACAAAACGTGGTGCTAAATTAGCCTGACGAGGACGATCATATTGAGTATTCGATTTGTTAGAAACCGGAGCTGAACCTCGTGGGTTTGATTTATCATTAGGATTTCTGGTAGTTGACCCATTTCTCCCACCACCTTGATTAGAATGAGACCTCGGCTGCTTTGCCGAATGTTGATTGTTATCCTCTTTCATAGGGCCTCTCGCTTCTTTAGAATTCTTCTTATTCCTTACCTCCTGGAAACCATCATCAACAACTTCATCATCTTTTTTGCCAGAACTAAGCTTGAGATCTGTCATAGCCTCTGTTATATCACCAGGTTTATTATCAACCGCAATGTCTTTTTTGGAAGACGGAGGGTTACGTCCATTATTTTGACGATTACCAGAATTTTGATTACGCCCGCCTTGTCCTTTCTGGGATTGACCAGATGGTCTTCCCGCTCCAGAACGTCGGTGACTAGATGTACCGCCACCTTCGGAATGTTCAGACGTTGTTTCCCAATTTTCATCCTCACCACTTGGAGGCCCTGTGCCCTTTGGACGTCGATCACGACCTCTTCCTGTTGATGAACCTGCTCTCGACTTATTACTTCCTTTAATTTTGTCATCAATCAGAGAGTTTTCTTTAATTTCATCATTATCTTTTACAGCTCGATTAGCCTGGCTAAATGGGCTTTTAGTGTTGGGAGGTCCATAGCCAGTAACTCTTTTAGCAGGAGCAGGTGGGCGCGAGGTACCTTGGAATCCTCCACGACCTCGTCGAGACGGTTGCCCACGTGGCGCAAATGGTTCTCTGTTTTCCATGCCATCAGTTATAGGTGTGGTTTGATCCACTGTCGGAGGTCGATTAGTATCGTCAGATTTATCTTGCGAATTCTTAGGACCACGTGGGCTACGTGGGGCTCTCCGTCTCTCTTTGCGTTCTGTATTAGGGGCACCATCAGTAGAGCCGTCAGATTCACTGGCTCTGTTGTTAGATCGTGAGCTACGGTGAGACCGTCGTCTTGGTCCCCAACCTCTATTATAGACAGCATATCCACCACCTCCAAGATATCCTCTACCTTTTTTCTCAGATCCGGATCCACTTGATTTGCGTTCAACGGGTTCTTTAGCAGGAATTTTATTTAGCTGCTCATTGCTGATTCTTTCGTTTTTCTTTTCTTCAGCAGAACGTTTTTGGGTAGCTGCACTAGCATGAAGAGATTCTGCAGAGTATGTCTCACAAATTTTAATTCCACCTAAGCTTGAAGGGTCTGTGCTTGACTTAGAAGCTATTGATTCAGATTCTGAAAGTTCTTTTTCTGATTTTTGAGATGAAAACATTGGTTTAGCAATATTCTGTTGTGTTATTGGTTCAGAAAGAGCTTGTTTCTGTATTTGACAAATGTTTGTCAAAGCTTCTGTGGGGCTGTGGTGTTTAGGAACAGTTTGTAAAGGTGCAGGTTTAGATTGGTTATCTGTGAATGACGTTTGAGATTGGCTCACAGGTACCTGCGACTGAAAACTTGTAGCAGTTACTTGTTGGGTTTGTCCAAAACTTTGAATATTACTGGCGTGATTATTTTGGCTCTTTTGAATTGGAACTTGAGTTGTTGGCAGATTTATTGTGATGCTTGATGCGACTTGTGATTGTTGAAGTGAATGAGTTGCATGAGACGTTTGCGAGCTACGCTTCGCTTCATCAATCACATTTTCGCGGTCAAGGATTTCTTTTGGGATTGAATCGTTATCTTTCGTTATTGAGACTTTTTCTGCTGATAACTTCTGTTGACTGGAGTTGTTAGGTTCTTCTTGAGTTACTTCAGCCCAGGATGTCTTGCCAAAATCTCTTTCAGTGGATTCTCTTTGCGATAAACTCGAAGGAGGAGAATTGCGCCGCTCAGGTGCGAGTGTCTGAGATGACGATTCAGAGGATGCGAAAGGCTCGAGTCCAATGCTCTTCCTTTCAAATACTTCTGTCAGTTTATCAGCAGCAGTACGACTACTAGGTTCAATAGTGTCTAATGATTTTTTATCAGATTCATTTCTCCTTTCTTTATAGTCATTATATGAATCTTTCGAATTTGACCTGTCCAACTCGCGGCCAGACCTTTCGTAATCTTGCATTTCAGACCGCCATTGCGGCCCAGGTCCATCTTTTTGATCTCTTCTAAAGTCATCTTCACGGTCCGAATAGTCCCTAGAAATCAAATCAGGTTACAATTAGTTATAAGTTTTACATTCCTTAAGTAATACATGATAAACACTCATTTTGATAAAATAATATCTTACCGTGAATAAGAACGACGGCCATTGTGCGGTGCATGTCGTGGTGCATTGTAGGGCGGCGGTTCTTGACGCCTAGGTGCTGGTTTCCCGGAGAATGCCCAGCCTTTGTGATCGTCTTGTTGTCTATTTTGCTGCTGCTTTAAAAATCGTGGTGGTATGTTCGCTTGGAACGTTTTGGAAAATGCTGGATTTGTTTGATCACGGTCACGACCATAGTCGCGGTCCCGCTCTCTAAAGTCACGATCTCGATCGCGGTCCCTTTCGCGATCATTTCGCTCTCTGTCCACGCGATCACGATCCCTATCCGTGCGGTCTCGTTCCCTGTCAAACCTATCACGCTCCATGCGATCTCTGTTATCATTGCGATCTCTATTTTCATTACGGTCTCGATCTCGTGGTTCCATCCTTTCTTTATCACTCTCTGCACGTTCTCTATTTTCAACACGACCTCTATTATCTATTCTGTCACGCTCACGGTCACGTTCCCTATCGCGATCACGGTCACGCTCACGATCACGCTCGCGATCACGTTCGCGGTCTCGGTCGCGATCGCGCTCGCGGTCACGGTCACGGTCTCTGACGTCCCGCTCACGATCCCGATTGTCGTATCGATCCCTGTTATCTATGCGGTCGCGGTCCCTGCTTTCGACTCGATCCTTGTCTCTATCACGTAGATCGTTACGCTCCTTGTCTCTAATGTCCATGCGATCCCTATTGTCGGTACGATCGCGGTCCCTATTATCACCTCTGTCCTTTTCCCTTCCGTCCTGCTCCCTCTCCCTATTGTCATTGCGGTCTCGGTCGGGTCCCCTGTCCATGCGGTCGCGCGCGTCCTTGGGCGGCATAGGCGCAGAGGCATCTCGAAGCTGTCGCCGCTGCTCCTCTTCCTTGCGCTGGCGCGCACGGGCGACGGCCTGGGCTACCTCGTTACTTTGCTTCTGCCGACGTTCCGCCCAAAGCTGGTCTTCATCTCCGGGCTCGTGAAGCTTAGCGTCGGTGCGCTCGCTATCGACGCTCGCGCGGTTGCCGCCGCTTCTGCCGTGGCCCTTGTTGGGAGCCGAAGACTCGCCGTCGGAGAAATCCAGCTTTTGACTGTAATAATAAAAAACGGTTCAAACGCGATTTCGAACGATGACAGTAACCTCTCTAGCTCAAATGTCGGCGTGACTCACTCATAGTCGATGTCATCCTGCTGCGCCCAACCGGCGTCGCGGGAGATGTCATCGAGTGAAGAGATCTGGTCGTCGCGCAAAATCGGGCGCGCGGTGAGCACTTCTACGGCGCGCGGCGTGGCGGGCGCGCGTTGCTGCTGACGCTGGTTGGCGCCGCCGCCACCACCGCCCCTGCTATCACGCAGGGCGCCCAGGGTACCCAACCCGAGCCCGCCACCACTGCTACCTTTCATCTGCATGCAATATAACAAATTGGAATATTACACAAAATCAGTTAACCCAAAGTATTATTTAATAATCCATGACATCAGAACTAAGAAAAATGTTCTGTGGCACCGTTATGATACGTACGAAGGATGGCAGAATTGATCTCGGGAGGCAGGCAGGACTCTGTTGTGAGGAAGGCGCGGAGGCGGGCGCGGCGGCGGCGGCTGACGTGGCTTCCTGGCGGACGCCGGCCGTGCCACCGGACGTCCAACTGCCTTCCGCTGCAACAAGATGATTAGGAAAGGTAAAGCAAGGCATACTACAAAATGTATATAAAAAAAAACTCTCTACGCCATAGGTTCGATTCTCAGGTCGAGCAAAGTGTTTTTGGGTTTTTCTATTAAATTCTCAGTAGCAGGTCGGAGTTATGATTTGTGCCCGGTTAATGGTAATAGGCTCGTCCCCTATTACATGGGACCTAAAAATATACCGGCGAACTGTGGGTGTACATTGTTTTTTTATGGTATACTTTGGGGAATACAGGCGTGATGATGATGTTTTAAAGTGGAATTAGAATATAAGAGATTTTCTTTTGTTTGATAACTTGGACAAACCCTACTCCTACTTTTTTAATCTGTTATTAAACTTACTTTGTGGTCTCAGCTGTGGTTGTGGTGCAGCATGATCTGCTGAGCGATGTGAAGGTTGGGCAGCTGCCTCCAATGAAGGGAACTCTGTGCGGAAGTGTGGGGACGATGGTGGGGGCAGTGCCACCCATCCGCCGGGTCCAGTACCAGCAACCACACTGCTGTTCGACGTTGTTGACTAAGAAAACATTAATACAAATACATTTTATAATAATAGAAAACTTAAGACATCCACCAAAAAAAATAAAATATTATTTAAAGTATTTATGTTATTCAACTAATAAAAGATTATTAGCAGTCAATGAACTTCTATGATAACAATTTTGTTAACAATGAAAGGTAAAAAAAACTCATAACACCTGAAGTAACATTCCTTTGTTTAACAAATTCAAAGCAAAAGTGAAACAATAAAATGACTTACTGTAGTTTGAGAGGTACATGTTGAAGTTGTAGATACAGTTGTAGCAACAGCAGAAATAGAGCTGAAATTAAATTTATTGCTTCGGTCAGTACATGTCTATAGGTCAAAAAACTCATCACAGAATCATTCACCTCAGCATTAATATTATGACCCATATATAAGTACTTTAGATTGAACTGCATTTTATAAGCATAAAATGTATAAGGTAAGGTAGACTTTGCACAAAAAAAAAACAATTAGCTTGTTTTCTAGATTTGAAATAAAATAAAATAGGGCACTCATCATACATTTAACTGTCACTAAGATATCAGTTCTTATAGTGAGCACTAGCTGCTTTATAAAGTTTACTTACTTTGTGTTAGGGTCTTGACCAGTCTCAGTTTTCAAAGAAGGCAAGTTGGCAGGTGGCCGCCGAGCTGAAGGTACTTTTCCAAGACTTTGCATTCCATGTTTGCGGCTTAGTTGAGATTTTACTGAGGACGGCTCCAAGTTCTCGTTCTACAATGACAATAAACCAAACATGTTTCAAGAAGCAGTAATATATTATGATACATCAACACTATGATTATTCATATAAAGTCACAACATATTAGTCAGACAGCAAACAGGACATAACTTTTGATTACTAACTGTAGTAAAATTGTATACATCTTCCCTTCAAATCTTTAAAATTGTATATGTCTGAAACAAGGTCAGCCTGCTTCACTTTTGCAACTAGATATGCACAAAGCACCTGAAGGCCGAATTATTCAACTGTGACTACTACAATTATTATACAGCTGCAAGAAATCTAGTTTCAACACAGATCCATCTACCATAGTGCAGTACCTAATAGCATAGTATTTAAAAATTGCCAGTTCCATACATCAGTCACAATATAACAATGGTAGACTAATAAATAGGTTTATAAAAAATATTCAGGTCATATGTAATGTGGTGGGCGTGTGCTTTCTTGACATTGACACAAAAAATATGGATCAGGAACTGTACTTACTCTGTTGGCGCAGTACAAGCTATTGATGTCCAACTTCTGATATCTTTGCTTGCCGGACGTCGGCTTGCTCTGCGCCGTAGTGCCTCCGCCGCCCGGCGTTGAGAGTGCAGACATGCTGCGATGTACACACCATCAGGAGATCACCCTCGCAACGACCACCAACTGCAATAAGCGAAACTCTCACTATAGTGGCCACACAGTAAACGCAAATCACTGTAATCACAAGCAACTAGCCACGACCAAAGACAATCGTCCTTCAATTTCTATGTAATCCGTTCCAATCCGATGTAATGGTAATAGCCAAATATTCGTACTATTTTGCAGCACTAAGTAATAATCACACTATTGATTACATTTACTGTACAACTTGTAACACAACACTTTCACAGCACTGATAGAACAATAAATTGGAGCCCTGCCCTCAAAGGTTTATTGACGTGTTACATCCGTCTGAAGAACGCTGGATCGATGATTTCAATAATTTCACTTACATTTTTTGTTACACTCTCTTGTCCGTTATTCTTTTATAACTTTCTACTATCTAGCTCAAAATAACGGTACTAACAAGACTGAAGTAAAAGAACGGTAAATAAACTAATTTTTATCTTTGTACAAAACAATAAAAGCAAAATACATCAGTACCTTGGTCCGTTACACTTGGTATCACGGAATAAAAATTATCTAAGCTCGATTGCTAATTTCTTAAAGAAGATTACTTTAGATTTAAACTATAATCTACGCTACCAAAAACTTATATCACTTTATTTTAAGATGGCGTCTCCAAAAGACGATCTCCTTCCTTTTTACAATCAATAGTAGCGTGACGTCACAAAGACGCGACACAGCGCTCTCTGGCGGATTTTAATCAACACAGAGGAGGTATGCAGTGCATTGTTTGCTAGACGAATAAAATGAAGGCATTTTTTCATTGGTAATATAGTAATTAAGTTGGTAATGCAGTGATCACAAACTAAAACTCACAATCTGTTTCCATGCTTTTTGCCTTAATATTGTGATCCTTAAGAGGACCCTAGACAATCAATCCAGCATAGGTTCAATTCGTGGGCCTGGGTGAGTGGATGATGATCTTTACTCTTCAGTCTACAATTCGTATAACTTCTACTTTTTTAGAGTTCCGTACCTCAAAAGGAAAAAACGGAACCCTTATAAGATCACTTTGTTGTCCGTCCGTCTGTCTGTCTATCAAGACCCTTTATTTCGGAAATGCGTACAGGTATCAAGTTAAAATTTAAACCGTATACTCAGGTCGACGGTCCTATGAAATTGTAAAAAAAATCAAACTTCTAAGTTTCCGTAAAAAAAAGATACGGCCGCGTGTTCAGGAAAAAACGAATATTTCGACATTATCAAGGGAATCAAAACTCATATGGTAGTTCTCGTACTACTAACTATGAAATTTGATAAGTAACATCGTTATAGACCCCAAGTAAAAGAAAAAGTCTCGAAACTATACATTTTTAATTAAATCTTAAAAAAAGGGGTCTATATTTTTTCAAAGGGGCGAAATTACAAATTGAACCTACTAGTAAAAATGGGGTATCATTTAAAAGGGCTTGATGTGCACATTGCAATTTTTTTTTCCGGCGCATAATTTCTTATTTATAATGAAAAATTAAAAATATATATATACCGTTCCCCTGTGTCTCCTAAGTCGGTAAAACGATTTTTTTTTATTTAATTTACTATGTATTTATTTCAATAAACTATTTTTTTTAATTGCAAATTATAATGATCTTCCGTACGGAACCCTCGGTGGGCGAGTCCAACTGAGTCTAATAGTCTGATAGTGAGTCCAACAATTTGAATTAACCCTCTTCTGGGCAGAGATTTCCCTGTTGTCTCCTACTGATTACAGTAGGAGACAACAGGGAAATTTCTCTCTTAATTTTATAATTTTCCTAGCATTAGCTAGGAAAATTATAAAAAGGAACTTTCCGTTATGACTTTCAATCAATAGGTCTAGAAAGTTGAGATAGATGAAAGACAGAGTCACGAAAGTTAAAAGAAAGTACATAAAGTTATAATTTGCAGAAAGGAAAAGTTTTCTGTTTTACTAATACGAATTTTTATCGACTATGGCCATCCTAATATAGATTTAGTTACTAATGGTTTTAAATAGGTACTAACTGTAGTATGTTTAAATAAATCAAGAAAAAAGACTTGTTTTATCGTGACCCATTTATTATATTAACTAAAGTAATAATACTGACACCACTGCACCCGATAAAAATTGAATGCCGAAAAAGCGATAAACTAATTTTGCTTTTTAAGCTTTCTCTCCATTTACGCCTGCGCACGAGAACTTTGCACCATATTGATGAAAGAAAAATCAGTAGGCGAGGATCTGCGGAGAAGCTCATAATACGAGGGGTGTTTGAGAAAACCGGCAGCCATGGCCGGGAATATGGGAATGGAACAATTGATTCCAATTGTTAACAAGCTACAAGATGCTTTCACACAATTGGGTGTTCATATGCAACTGGATTTGCCGCAAATAGCAGTTGTGGGTGGACAGTCAGCAGGGAAAAGCTCAGTTTTAGAAAATTTTGTGGGCAGGTAAGTGACTTAGTACGCATAAATTGTATTTGTTTGATAATTACAATTAGATTTAATGGGGTAGGTAGAGTACCGAGAGGTATAGCGTTTTTAATAAAAAGAATTATCAATATATTACGCATTATTTGATTTTATCTTATAAACCTAATTAAACCAGTCTAAATTTGCAAGGTTCTCTGCAAATTACTTAATACATTATTAAAATCCGAATTACGTAAGTAGCAAAAAAAACGTGTTAGTGATTTTACTGTGCACTTACAACCCAACTTACAGGAAATTCTTACTCCATTTTCAAAATAATACAGTATATTTAATTGAAAGAGAAGAGAATATATTTTAATCACATTATTTTATAAAAAAATGGGAATTCTCATTTCTCTGTGGGCAACAATAAAATCTAACGATTTTTTTTGCGTTTAATTATTCTAAGAAGTTATAATGTATGTGCTCAAATCAAAATTATCAATTAGATGAATAAAAAATGTTATCTATTACGAAAATAATATTAGGTACATTGATATTTTTATATTCTGGCCTAGATTTAGTGCGCATGTCGAGCGGTATTGATTTACTAATTCTTAAATGTCAATGGTTGAGAAGTTGCGAAGGGTCAATTCAGTGAACTTAATAATCCGGGATTTTAGATTTTTTTAAAAAAGGACATTTTTGTTTAGATAAGAGAACAACATTTATTGCTGATTTTGAGACTGTCAAACATTTTTACACTTGCATTTATCTCAAGTTTCAATTCTGATACTCGTAGCACAGACAGAGACAAAGAATGTTTTGAAATGTTCTGCACTACGCTTTGTTTCTTTTTAAGTTTGACAGTAGTCGAACAACGCTGAATCGAAACGTAACGTAACCACCCACCACCATATTGAAAAATAAATTAGTTTATCGATGATGAATTGATGATGAGCAAGTGTTATTAGTGTTTTGGAGTGATAAAAGTTTAATGTATCTTAGAAAAAATGGCTGGAAATTTCGGAATGCAGCAGCTAATCCCTGTTGTAAACAAATTGCAAGATGCATTTGTGCAAATGGGCGTGCACATGTCACTAGATCTTCCCCAAATTGCAGTAGTGGGTGGTCAGTCCGCAGGAAAGAGTTCGGTGTTAGAAAACTTTGTAGGCAGGTAAGATTTCGCATCCAGTAGGAAGTTGTGTTGTTCACTATAATACGTTTTAATGTACTAAAGATGTCGGAAGTATGAATACCTTCTTTGTTTATTGTAAAGACAATTGATTTATTGGTTCACTGTATGGTTGAATCAACAGGAATAAAGCACTTGGTGTATACATTGCTCTTGTTTGAAGTAACTACGCTAATCGCAGATTCTGAACACAATTTACATTCGTGATGCTGATGAGTCATGTAACCTTCCTAAACAACAATAAAAGCAATATTGTACATATTAAAATTCTATGGGACTTTTCTATGAAGTATTGGTATAGGTCTTGCTAGAAGGCAGCTAGACTTTTTTATCCACTTTTAATGAGTTATGTAACAAATATGAGAGGAACAAAAATAAAAAGTTTTTACACAAATAAACTGTAAAGAGTTTGGCTAAGGTGAGTCATGGAATTAGAGATTATAATGCTCATGTCAGTTTCCTAAAAACTATTGACATTCTAAATAATAGTGTCTAACCTATTTCTTTGTAGATAGCATACTTCCTATTTGAAGTAATTAAAAATACAATGTGAAGAACATTGCAAAGACTAATTTTCGGACAATGAATTTGCTAACACAATAATTTCTTGTTAGATTATATAGACCTTACTTTAAAATCAGCAGTTCATCATTTATAAAGCATCACCAAGTTACTAATTGGTGCTAGTGCTGTCTATAATTATTATTGGGTTTGGTCGTTATATTTAGAGTATTTATATAAATTATACTATCCACCCACAGTAACACTATTTTTCGGTGTATTGACAAAAATTAAGGATTGAGTCAACACATAACAGACATTAAAAACAAAGAGCTATTCTATCTCCCAAAGTAATCTTGCTGTTTAAAGGATAAGGTATGCATGTTAGGGTGAGAGGTTATTGGTTTGTTTGTGTGTTTTTTTATTTATTTAATCTCTAATGTCAGTGTTGTTTCAAGAATTATATACAATGTTGCAGAGTTTGAATAAAAGATAATTATTATTTTTATTATAGGGAGTGTAAAAATAGGCATTACACAGCCCTGAAATACACATACTGCCATCCAGTCCAAGTAAGATTGAACACATATTATTGCTTGGAAACAACTTCTATTTACTGTGTAAAAATAACACTGTATATGGGAATCTCTCAGAAAACGTGCTTATGGATGTATGCAATAACAATACAAGGGTATTTAAAGTTAAGTTAAAAGTATAAGACATTGAAAGTTTTATTTGTGAAAAATCTTGGCACTTGACCTTCAATTTCTTGGTAGTCCAAACATTTCTAGGTATGGGCCTAAAAAAATATTGCAATTATAGAAAGTCATAACTTTTTACACCTGTTAAAAATAGGCATTATTGCTTTTTGTAGCCGGACCAACCCTCTGATCTCGACATCTGGATTCAAATGTTAGTATGTAGTACATACTACAAAGAAGCTCAGTAGCATAGTATGAAAATTATGAAAGTTTTTATTTGTGGGTTCTATTTTACAAAGTCTGTCAATTAAAATATGGCTTGGGAAAAGTTTCTTTTTATGTCATTGGATGGCAAACAAGCCCAGGGGCTCACCTAGTGTTAAGTGGCCACCGCCACCTATAGACATTTACAATACCAAAGGCCTTGCAAATGCTTTGCTATCCCAAAAACAAGGTTGAAATGTCTTGTGTGCCTATTATTGTCTGTGGAGTACAGTTGCCATTGATGGCACATAAACAATTTTAATAATAGGCTTAAAATGCAATTCTTTATTGGTATGGTATCATCATTATTTATTAATTCGATTTACATCAATATTTACAACTTTGGCTTTAATTTAGTGTAACTAAGTGACACTATTGAGTGCGTGAGTATCAAAATAATGTTAGTAATAAAAGCCAAATTTGGGTTTTCGGTAGCATTTGGAATCCAATCGTAGTTCACTGCGGGAAATGTGCATAGGTGTATGGTACTCTCAGGTTGCATTTTAACTATTTAGTTGTTATATATCAGGTGTGACGTTCAACGACCGCTAGTAGTCCATGGTCGATGGTCGCTTCTTTTATTATCACATTGCTATAACGGTATCATTAAGGTCTCCAACGTAAAAAGTTATATCGCGCGAGTGCCCTGTGGCGTGTTCTCGTAGTATGTACCATGATCTACCGTGTGCGGTGAGTTCATATAGTGTTGCCGCCCACTAGTGTTGGCCATACCAAAGAAACTAGTGGTTATGTTAAGCCCCTAGATGCAACAATCAGTCGCGGCCACCACTAGTGGACCAGTGGTCGCAATAACCATACTGCACGAAAACTATAGTTTCCAGAGGCGTGGCGGCGTTTTGTGCTTGTAACGTAGGCCCGTATCCAATGGCGTGTCCTTCATTACGTTTGCCGATTTGTAGCCCAGTTAAAGAGACGTCTTCTCCAACGCCCATCAGGCCTACGAAAATTCATCTTGTTAACTATAAGCTATTTCGGTGAATGCAGTTATTTTTCAATAAATGTAATTTGGGATCCTATCACGAATTTATGGAAAAATCAGGCTGTCAGCAGCCACGTCTCTGCACCGTCTGACTTGACATAATTTACCAAATGCCACCCAGATGTATCCTTCTGACTACTTCATCGTCTAAGTTGTGTCTAACGAGCTGTACATCTTTCTGCAGCACACCATACATACTCCACAGCATAACTGGCAAATATCGTAGGTATACGCACAAAACGCCCGTACAGTTTAATTGCTGTGTAGCCGCGTTAATTGGCAAAGTGTCCAAGCGAAAACACGAAAGTTTACTCTACCATACCATAAGCTAGTAGCTACCCACCTTAGTTTTTTTTTTGTGAAATCGCTATTATTATTGCATATATTACGTACTATGACTCATTTATCTGTACGCTATGATTACATGTGGGTAAATTGCGTGACATCAACCATCTTTACTTTAGGTTTAATTACGTGTCAACAGATTACGAACAGAATGAGTAGAACAGCAGTAGCGGTTTTTAATATTAGATTGTGATCATTCCGAAATTTATATGTAGGGTCCATCAAAATAGTGATCACGAGTAGCGGTTCCTAAAGATTACGTTTGACGCCCTTTGGCCAGGGCAATCAGCACCGCTAAGTTACCACCTTGCTAGCTGGCGAATATTTCTTCTGCAGCATGAACGGTTTTTATTAATCGTCACCGATACGAAAAGTTTACATCTGAAGAGATCTACAAAAGACGTGTAGGTTTTTATGATACTTCATTATTTTGTTTCAGGGACTTCTTACCTCGAGGTTCCGGAATAGTAACGCGACGTCCATTGATTCTGCAGCTTATACATGCAAATGCAGGTACTTACTCTTACTGATTATGGTTAGCCAATATGAGGGTAAACTTGATGCTTACTGCCTACTTCAGTTACTTTTTTTAAATAAATTCAGCTAACAAGCTGTGATGTAGTTCATTATTGTGCAAAATGTGATCATTAACCTTCAGCTGTATTGTGAATGTTAAACTAATTGGCTCACTAATTCGCTATTATTGCTGTATGTATGTAGATACTTTGTCAAAATTTGAACAGTGTAAATAGCAATCTTCTAAGACGATAATTACTACAAAACAATATGTTCGTTGCATATTTTGGTATATCTTAATACTGTGATATTTTTTTCTGGTCACGTACCTAAAGGTCATTAACCTTCCTTTCCGCATGATTGGATCCTTACTTCCTATTCGTGATGTATTGTAATGATAGATGGTGTTTGAGAGACTTTATTGTCAAACAAGCATTTTATATTGTTTTAAAATAATGAAATATATAGTTATCTACTTGTATGTTTTGGAAAACCAAATCGAAACCTATGTTTTGTTGTTTACTCTTTATCTTGTTGTCAGCACTTATCGTGTAGTAAAAAAAGCAAAACGGAATGGAACTGCTTATTAGCTGCTTATCTTTGAATAAACACGCATTATGTGTAAAGTAAACTGACCAAGGATATTCATTGACTTGAAGAAAGACGGTAGTACTAGCAGATGGTAACTTTTAACGTGGTGGGCTTGCCGTCTGTCATTATTAAAATATACCTTTACCGTAATTTTTTACGTAAGCAAACTTTGTTTGTGAATCTTGTATGCTGTTATCTGCTTTATTACTTATTAGTTCGCTAGAGTTTATAGGAGTGCCTATTGAAAGTGTAAAAAATATTAAGCAATTTTTTTATTCCTAGAATATGCGGAATTTCTGCATTGCAAAGGCAAGAAGTTCGTGGATTTCAATGAAGTGCGCTCAGAGATTGAATCAGAGACGGATCGTATCACCGGCTCTAACAAGGGCATATCACCAGTGCCGATCAATCTACGTGTATATTCCCCAAATGGTAAGGTTCAAAATGGTATAATATTTATGTCATTAAAGTACTGAACTTCCCAAGAGAGATAAAATTAATCACTTATTTGTTATGTCATTAATATGTCATTGTCCACAGTTTTATTAGATTAAAACATTCCAAGGAGTCGTTCTATATCTACATCTAACTTTACACATAAGCCAGAGGTTGCTTAGTGCTTACGAATGATACTATCTATGAGTGACAGGAACTTCTAAGCATAGTAATAATTAGGAGATGCGTTAAAATAAAATTAGGACAAAACCGGAAGCATATATATACGCATGCGTAATGTTATAGATTGTCAATTTTTAGAAGTCATTGTCCGACAAGTGCGTGACACTCGCTATCGAACTCACAATAGCGACATTTATGTTTTACTGTTCTCTTCTGTTGTTGTCACAGCAAAGCATTGTGGATCAAAATTCATGATGTTTCTTATCTGCTTACTGTATTGAGTAAATAATAATATAGACAGAAGGGAATAAACCTACCTACTTACAAGATCAGTGGCGATGCAAGGCCACTGTTGTTCACCTTTGACAGATCTTATTTATTGGTCCCAGTCCGTCCCAGTTAACAAAAGAAGATTGCTCTGGTTATGTTTTGTGATGCAATACCTAGTACCTATCTTCACAGAGGTGCCTTGTCGTATTATTAAATTACAGTGCCATTAATTAAATAACACTGAAACAATGATTTTTTGTTTATAAATAAAGTGAAGACTGATTATCTAATTGTCATTCCACAAGTTCTATGTAATGTAGGTAATCAACGACAACAAATATTGTTCTTTGTTACTTTTCTTTTCTTTCTTTCTTTCAATGAGTTTTGTTTTGACAGTTTGTCATATGGTAGATATTAGAGATTTCTCGCAAAATATCGATAAAACTGTAGTTGTTACTTTACTACATGATAATAAAAACTTATCAGAAATTGCAACGCCTAACCATGTACCAGCTGTATGACGAAGATCTCCCGGTAATAAATAATGAGTCAGTGTTAATCATGTGCTTTAGATATGCCAATACCCAGTTAATTGATAATAAAATAATGTACTCCATTATCAATTTACTGCTAATGATAATATAGGTTTTTGTGCTCATTCGCTAAGGAATAATTGAACGTTCATTGATAAGTTCATTAATTATTATGTATGCATAATTATATAATTCCTACGAATTTCGTTAATCTTAAAAAAAATACGTGTCCCTGGGAAGAGGCAATATTTTTTCCACCACAGGCTACATGGAGTGAAAACGAGCACTTATTCCTAAGTAGTTTTTAATTACGTACGCCATCCATGTCAGTACGTTATACTGACATGGATGCGTGTGCCTTTATCTTAATTATGCAATCTTGATTATAACACTGCTCATTTAATATTCTATATGTTGTTTGATAATGACCTACATAACAAATGAATGTTTATTTGATGGCTAGTTAATTTCACTTGTAGTTTTTTCTAGGTTCTATGTTGTCTGTATTTTTTTGTCTGTCTAAACCTCTCAAATGGCCTGTGTTGCGTGTATTGTATAGCTATATATTTAAGCTATAGTATGGTTTTATGGTGTAAGGAATTGGTAACTCCACGTCTGAGCGAGTGGTGCGGGTGGGAAGGAGAAGCATTTTATCCATCCCGATTGAAGAAACACTAGTATCTCTACATCTAATATACCTGCTATAAACATAACATAATTAATGCAGCACGTAATACTAGAAATTCCATAGTTTGTCGGATACACACTGGCGTGCAAAAACTACAATAGCACAAGATTCCCTTATTAGTAATAGAAGTTTCCTATGATGGTATAATATTACGTAGGTACGTACATACTTTATTAACTTATAAATAAAACGTTAACCACGGTTATTGTTTGGTGAGCATTATCTTAAATGCTCGTAGTCGAAATGCTTACATTACGTACGGCAAGTTCACTTATCAGGGTTTCTGGTATAAACACATACAATTATATTATTTATTACGTACAAATACACGTAACTATAGCGGCTCCTGAAAAAAAATGGTCATTATGTACCTAATCACCTTCAGTTCTGAAGGTCATAGCAAATCTTTGCAAAGACTGGGACGTTGTAAACTAAAAATGTCGTAATTCTCGCTATTGGAACTACAATTGCGAAGTTGCCCGAAACCACGAAATGATATAAATCTTACGTTATCTACCGTTATCATGTAATATACAATATTATCTATTTTCTGATCGTTACAGCGCGTATGAAATGATATTTTCTCTTTTCGTCTGGAATTGTACTACAAAAATACAAAAATGCGTAAAAAAATGTGTAAAAAATACGTCTTGTGTCATTAGGTTAAATTATTTTTAACTGACTTAAAAAAAAGGGATTCTTATATTATTATTCCTTTTTTTTATTAGATGAAAGTATAAACAATATATTTTAGGTATTTACTCTTTATAAAAACACATGATTATAAATTCCCTGTCAATATCATTTGAATTATTTATCTGGGCTATTATTGAAAACATTGGTTTTGTTGTTAAACAGTAGGTATTGTTAATTAACCGATAACAATGACCTTGTGTTATTCTTTAACTACAAACATTCCGTGTTGTGTAAAGAATGTAAGTTACTCACTTTGGTAAAGATTCGACGATGAAAAATATTTTGGCACGCACCGCAGGTTTATAGGTCAATTTAGCATTTACGCTGAAGTTGCTATGTATGTCATGCTTTCTGACAGACAGTAACGTTACATTTTAGCTTTATAGTATTTTATTATAGGGTCACGTTATTCCGGTTAACCACATCAAGACATGACACACGATTTAAAGTTAATGGTTTGTAATATCAACGACCCACAATTTTTCGTAATTAATATTGAATAATGTACGGTCAGCAACACAAGTCGATTAACAGTAGTGATTTTTCATGCCTAATTATTGAGCACAGTATTAAAGGAAATACGAAGTGGATGTAAAATTAAGATGAAGATTAGGATAAATACTTAGTTATTACCTAAAATGCTTAGCAGTCATTGTTATTTCGTGTTTGTTTGAGTATCAGTGTTAAAATACTTTTGTCGGTGACTGTACTCTAAATTACCTTTTAAACGAATTGTTTATTATGCTCTCTGCTTGTCCTTGTAGTGATAGAGACTGTAGATAATGTCAATGTGCTTACGTTTCAGTGCTCAACTTGACCCTGATTGACTTGCCGGGTCTGACAAAGGTGCCTATCGGCGATCAGCCAGTAGACATCGAGCAACAGATCAAAGGGATGATCTTCCAGTTCATCAGGCGTGAATCCTGCCTCATCCTCGCTGTCACGCCCGCTAACACCGACTTGGCTAACAGTGATGCCTTGAAACTTGCTAAGGAAGTGGACCCACAAGGCTCGTAACTGAATTTGTATTAAAATAAATGTTATGACCAAAGGCTGATTAGACAAATGACCCATTCTATAAATGGTTTCAGTAATTATGATTAATCAATTTGTGCCGACGTTTTCCTACTATTATGGTGTGTACAGTATATGGCTAAAATATGCATCTAAGGTCAGCACGTACTAGTAGCTAGTTTACAATGGCATACTTATGTTTTTAATCTGAACATTATTTATTATAACACTAGCATTTGCTCGCGACTTGAGTTTTCTTACGGATTGCAATTTTTTTTTTTAATATATTTTGTAGCCTAATATATGATTTTACTCGACGTTAATGTAGCTTTAAATACATTAAAGAATTTTTAAAATCGGTTAAGTAGTTTTTGAGTTAATCCATTACAAACAAAAATACAAATGTTTTCTCTTCATAATAAAAGTTTATTATTACGTACATTTTTTGCTCGTCGAGTTCATTCAACTCGAAAGGTTAACACAGCCGTTTTTTGGCAGCATACTATACAAGTTTAGGCATTATTACTATTCCCACAGTCTAAGCATTTGAAGAACGCAAATATTTACGCTGCAAATATGTGGATGTTACTACAGGTCTCCGTACAATTGGTGTGATTACGAAACTGGATTTGATGGACGAAGGCACGGATGCGCGCGACGTGCTTGAGAACAAACTGCTGCCCCTCCGGCGTGGATACATCGGCGTCGTGAACCGGTCGCAGAAGGACATCGATGGACGCAAGGACATTACCGCGGCCTTGGCTGCTGAGAGGAAGTTCTTCCTTAGGCATGTGTCTTATTAGTTATTATTAACGTTAAGAATCAGTATTTATTTTTAGAAAAGCCGACGAGTAATCGTACTAATGGCAAGCGAGCGGTTGTGAGTTCACATCCCGCAATGGGGTGTATAATAATCTAGTATATAATATATAATAATCTAGGCATATGTAGTCCAGTTTGTATGACTTATAGTTATACCAACGTCAACGTCAACAAGATCTCAACTTTTTCGGAAACCAGTAAATACAATAGAATTGATTGGTTTCGAGGCAATAAACTGAGTCATTACAATTAAGGACTAGTACGCGATGATTCACACTGTTCTGGAGTTATTATTGTGTAGTAAAAACCTATCGAATCAACGTCACCGGGAGGCTACTTGTACGAGATGTTGCAACATAAATGTACAATAGATATAGGTTGCTCTCGACTATCTATCGTAGTGACCTACTTCCTTACGTCGACGCTGATTGCATTATTGCAATTTGCAAGAAATGATAAGCACTTTTTTTCCGTTCGTTTTATAATTTTGGTAAAATAACCTTGAATTATTTAATTATAATGATTTAATTTATGAATGAAGATGATTTAAAAGAGCTTGGTTTATTTTGATACATTATATTAATACATTTCTACGGCTTGTTCCCGTACGTCGAATATTTTGCAAAAAAATACACAATTATAATGAATTTTTCTCGTTAATTACAGCCATCCTTCCTACCGACACTTGGCGGACCGGCTCGGCACTCCATACCTGCAACGCGTATTGAACCAGCAGCTGACTAATCACATCCGAGATACGTTACCGGGACTTCGAGACAAGCTACAGAAACAATTGCTCGCGCTCGAGAAAGATGTCGATCAGTACAAACACTTTAGGCCCGATGACCCCTCCATCAAGACTAAGGCTATGTTGCAGTGAGTATCAGCTAAGATAATGACAGACGATGTAATAAATACGAAGCAAAGATTGAATCTTAATATTAAACTTAAAATCTTGGAAGAAGTTCATAATTTTCTTTGCCTGTTTTACATTTTATAATAGATACACAAAATCCTTAACTGGAGTTGGCGCAACCTCAGATATTAGTGTCTGATTCGTAATTTTTGTAGTGGTCGAGATATCGAACTTAACCACGTTCAAGACTATAAAAATATACTTTTATTTCACAGAATGATTCAGACTTTGCAAACGGACTTTGAGCGCACAATCGAAGGTTCTGGTTCAGCACAGATCAATACAAACGAATTATCTGGTGGTGCTAAAATCAATCGGTTGTTCCACGAACGATTCCCCTTCGAGATTGTCAAAATGGAGTTTGATGAGAAAGAGCTGCGTAGGGAGATCGCCTTCGCTATTAGAAATATTCACGGTATTAGGGTAAGCATGCACATCACATTATTATGCGACCCGTTTTACTAAAATATACGTTTAAAGATGTATAATATTTGTGCCTATGGAATCGCAAGCGAAGATCAACCGGTCAGATCAGACCATCGGTCTTCGGTCATCGGTCGTTGGTCATAGGTCGAGGGAGCGGGGTCAGAGGGAGATCTGGGCTATTGTCGGACACAGTTATTGGACCTTTTCATAAGAAAAGCTGCACCCGCTATTACATGGGACTACACAGTTATACTAATAAAAAGTGGACTTGTGTCTGCACCTCTGCCTTCCCTTCGGGGAATACAGGCGCGATGTTACCTTATTTTATTTTGTAAAGTAATACGGCTCGGTTCCGCAGGTGGGTTTGTTCACACCGGACATGGCGTTCGAGGCTATCGTAAAGAAACAGATCGCACGATTGAAAGAACCAAGTCTCAAGTGCGTTGACCTCGTCGTGTCTGAGTTGTCCAATGTCGTCCGTATCTGCACTGAAAGGGTAATTATATGATTCTTTCTTTACATGTTTTAATACTTGTAATAAAAAAAAAATGACGTCATATATGTGAGAAAATAGTCATGTTATCTTCTCACCCTTCTTGTCACTATTTATTTAAGTCAGGTGTATTATAGTGACGAAAATAGCTTCACGGTCAACGGTAATCCTCGTTTTGGAACTCCGGGCACTGGCTGTTAGATTTAAAGTGAAAACCTTAATTTTCTTGTAATTCTTTAAATTATTTTGCTTTCGTCGTGAATAGTATTTTAGGGCTGTGTACTATTAAAAGTATATTATTATTTACTAACAACAAACACCCACTTCCAGATGTCCCGATACCCAAGGCTGCGTGAAGAGACGGAGCGCATTATCATGTCTTACGTTCGTTCTCGTGAACAAATGTGCAAGGATCAACTGGTACTGCTGATTGACTGCGAGCTTGCATACATGAATACCAACCATGAGGACTTCATTGGATTTGCCAAGTAACCTATTCTTCTTTATTTTCAAGTCAATATGAGAAAGAAAAAAATAAATAAATAAAATGGTGGAAATCATTAATTTTGAAATAAATATTTATATACCCATAGTGTTACAGTATTACATACATACCATCACGCCTGTATTCCCCGAAAGGTTAGGCAGAGGTGTACCAATGTACAGCCTCAGTTCGCCGGTACGTTTAGGTCCCATGTAACAGGAGGCGAGCCTATTCCCGTTAACCGCCCACAAATCCTAACTCCGGGCTGCTACTGAGAATTTCATAGAAAAACCCAATAACACTTTTTGCTCGACTTGGGAATCGAACCCAAGACTTCTAGCATAGCAGTCGCACTTAGGACCACTAGACTAACGAGGCAGTTACAGTATTAAACCTCACTAATGCGCCAAAAAGGCATTGCTAAAATCAATTAATGCTGAAGAACAAAATATTAAGGCGATACACACGACTTTATTTTCAGTGCTCAAAATCAATCTGAAAATTCTACGAAGTCAGGACATCGGGCACTAGGAAACCAAGTTATCAGGAAAGGCTACATGTGTATTCATAATTTGGGAATCATGAAAGGTGAGTTGCTATTACGAAATTTCACGAGCAAAAATTTGAAAGCCGTGCTATCGCTGTATTGAATAATGCATAATGTTATGTTATCAAATCGGTTGAAAACCGTTAACTCGACATAGGCGTCCAAGCATCGCCAAAACGACTGTTCCTGTGTAAACAAATTGCTAAGAGTTATCACTTTCTGTCCAGGAGGCTCCAAAGACTATTGGTTCGTTTTGACTGCTGAAAGCATCTCCTGGTTCAAAGACGAAGAGGAGCGAGAGAAGAAGTACATGCTGCCTCTGGACGGACTGAAGCTAAGGGATCTGGAGCAAGGGTTTATGTCGCGGCGGCACATGTTCGCGTTATTCAACCCTGAAGGCAGGAACGTCTACAAGGTACAAGATAAATAAGAGAGGTCTTATTTCACTTTCTGAATCTTCATTTTCTCGGTCAGGGTCTATTGTTATTATGCCTAGACTTTCACTCATCTCAATAGGCATTTTTCACTTGTCAGTCAAAAATGTCTGTAAATAACAATTTTTTTTAATATTGATCTTTACTGAATGTTTTTACAGGATTACAAACAACTGGAGTTGTCATGCGAGACACAAGACGACGTCGACTCTTGGAAGGCATCCTTCCTCCGCGCCGGAGTCTACCCAGAGAAAACGTCCGAAGCCGCCAATGGAGACGAGGTGAACATAGTTCATGCTTAAAATTATTATTTTTACTGCCTGTCTTATTATTATTATTCCGATCTTTCTTACCCCCTCTACTTTTTACCCAAGTTCAAACTATTGAGGACATAACTTATGTACTTTTGAGCTTATTTTCTTACTATTATGGCTTCATACTAATAGTGTTTAATATAATTGTGAATTATATATTTAAATATATCATATATCAGTTTTATGTTATAAAATCTGTTGTTTTGCCATGCTATTCAGAGTGAAGGAACAGAGGTTTGTTTAAACAGGTTTATGAAACATTTGACACAATTACATAGATCACACAGAACACTATGGTCGCACATTTAACACTGCGTCCTATGTGGATTTCAAGAATAACTCTTATATATAAATTTTATTTTACTAATCAAAGCTTTAACATGTTTTAAATTTTCTTGAAATACATTTTAGCCGATATAGCATGAGACGCGTAGAGTGCTGTTTTGTCATTTTAGTGTTACTATCTTTTGCACTTTGGCTACTATAATGTAATGCTGCACTGCTAACAACTGTTCATTACTAATATATATCCCAAAAAGGCCACGATTCATCTGTTTAATTATATAAAGTAACAGTAACATTCATCTGAATGTCATGCTTTGTTTGTTTGTTGGAGCATATTTGCAAGATTCTGAGCGGTATTTTTAATTATTTTAATTTTGAAAATTTTGTAGAAGGTTAATTCAATTTTGTTTTAGCATGTTTATGTTTTTTATTTTTTAGTTATTTCTGCCTTCCATGGGGTTGAGTGGAAATAAATCAAGAGTAAGTGACTCGTATTTTAAAGCTTGTTTGCTGGATTTTTGACTTGTTACAAAGGTGATACGTGATATATTTGTATTAGGCGGTAGTTATCATTATTGTTGCATGTGCAATTAATAGGGAGTGCCTTAGAAGCCGGCCCCGGGTCCCAAAAAAAAAAACGCAATTGGAATTTAACCTTTTGTAACCTAAAAGCAGACTTCGAACCACTTAGTGTTATATAACGAGCTGGAACTTAACTTAGATTGTTTTTTTTCGTTTTGCTAGGTTTAAGGAACCTAACCTGTCCAGAGCTCACTTCACTGGCTCATGCATCTTAGATCGTAGTCGGCGTGGATCCCGTTTTTGTGTGAATAGTCAAAATCGTCACTCATTCTTGCATTCTCGGTTCTCGGACTACTAACCTGTATTTTGTTCAACTAGCACCGCCATCCAAATCGGTGGCCAGCACCGGTTGCAGAGGCACTCCCAAATAAAATAATTCAAAAATGATAGCTCTGTGCATCAATTGTATATAAAATAGGAGCGTCTTAAAACATCTCGTAACATGGTTTTGGTTATTTTTTGCGATTTTTATTTGTAGCATTGACTTCATTATTTCATGATTGATTGTGTAGCTGGTGAGTATGGTAGTGTTGTAATCTTGCATCATACGGAACAAAATATGGTCTGCTGTGTTATCATAACCATTAATACAACGTTTAGAAAATACTTGGTTTTTTATACTACTTACAATACTAATACCTACTACAAGCAGACGCCATTGATGAAGCATGCCATAGCAAAATGTGCTGTTGATCGTCTATCACTACAAACAATGCTTTTTGAATGATTATACACATAACACTACGTAATGTATTGAAATAATTCAGGTTTGGAATGCTTTGCCGACATGATAGATGCTATGTATAACACTTAGATGTTTTTCTTAACAATAAGTCATATTGTTAGTAGACAATTACATGCTTGTTAGTACATTCAGCATATCGAGGCCAAAAGACTTTTCCCTGTTCTTTTTTAATTGAGTTTGGACTTTTGAAATTCTTTTCTGAAGAACACAATGCATGTGCGCACTTTTCACAACGTGCTTTTTTAATATCATCGGATTTATTGGCAAAGCCATACTATACCTCGTCTCATGTGGTTCAATCGGCAACGCTTTTTGATCAACTGCGGTGACAATAGCGACTTCCCTGGTAAAATTGTAACATATTTTATGTACATTTTTTTTTTGTAGCAACTTATTGTTTTGTAAGCCACAAGTACAAATCATGAATTTTGGTGCTTTTATAAATCATTAGAAAATCACAATTTGTAGTTTTTCATTGCGGTAAAAGTCACGTACGTCATGGGAATGCTTAGGTGAAATACCTGTTGAAATGGACGATGGAAATTGGGATTTGAAGTTATTTCTTTGTTCATCGTTAATAGATTCTAAAATATGGTCACTTTTATGTATCGTTCTCAGTTTATAATGTATTCATAAGTTGTGCATAAATCGTTGTTACTGGCTAAAAAGAATAAGAGTAAGCTTCGGTAATCTCCATTACGGCGTCTGGAGCTCAAGACATCATTGAACACAACAAAAGCACAAAAAACTGTTATTGCATGAGGACAATTATGTTTTCAGAGTTCAGACAGTTCGGGTACCAGTAGCATGGACCCTCAGTTGGAGCGACAGGTGGAGACCATCAGGAACCTGGTGGACTCGTACATGCGCATCGTGACCAAGACGACGCGTGATCTCGTGCCCAAGACCATCATGATGATGATCATCAATAATGCCAAAGACTTTATCAATGGGGAGCTTCTTGCACATCTCTACGCTTCCGGCGATCAGGTATTACTTTGATTTATTATTCGGTCATTATTTAAAGAGTGATTTTGGCATGATCCAATGCCGTAGTTTTAAAATCTAGTCCTAAAACTCTTACTTTTTTCTCCACAGTCACAAATGATGGAAGAATCTCCCGAGGAGGCTTTAAAACGCGAGGAGATGTTACGCATGTACCACGCTTGCAAGGAAGCTCTGCGGATCATCGGCGACGTGTCCATGGCAACCGTCAGCACGCCCGTGCCGCCGCCCGTCAAGAACGACTGGCTCGAGAGCCGCCTCGACTCCAACCCGCGCCTGTCCCCGCCCTCGCCCGGCGGCCCGCGCCGCGCCGCGCCTGCACAACAAGGTTAGAGCCCAGCGCCATAAACAAAAGGCTAGATCATATGTAGATAAGTAGATAGTACATGTGACTGTTATGATCTCATTCGGATCTTCGTCTGACACTCAACAATCTAAGTCTTTTGATTTAGGACCTAAGTCTTACCAAGTTGAGAGCTCTGATTTTGACCTTTTTGGTCAAGAATAGAGAGCCGCCTTCAGCTGCATGCAGAATCCGAATGGGAACCGATGGTGTCGACAATTCTTTGTCGATGGTTCTCCAATTGATTTATGAATGCACTGAAAGGCGAACACGCCGAGTTAAGATGGGTCTGACTTGTCAGGGTCAATGGGAAGCCGCGGCGCGCCCCCGCCCCCCGGTGGGGCGGGCCGGCCCGCGCCCCCCCTGCCCTCGCGCCCCGGCGGTGGCGCCCCACCGCCCCCATCGGGCCGCCCAGCGCCGCAGCAACCTGGCCTGCCCGCGCCGCTTGTTCCCACGTGAGTAAAACACTCTTCTCCGGGAATTCTTCTGTATGATAAATATACAGGATGCTTTCCGTTTAGGTTGTATGGATTTGTCTTTTGCTAAGGATAGTAATATTCTTAACTTATTCGGACACTATCCTTAACTTGTGTTGTTGCAGTTGATTTTAGAGCTCGATATAATAAAAAATAATTGATCTGGGGAAAATGTAGGTTGCATTTGTTCTTCTAAGATTTAGAGCACACACGATGACCGTGATGATTGTTCTCAAACCTTGTATTAGTATGACGTAGTGTATACATTATAATGTTTATATTGCCGCGGCACTGTCGGTGTGAGCTTTGCTTTAATACAATAGGAGGCATTTGTGTGGGTGATGTAACAGCCATAATTTGCAGTAAACACGTATAGTGCTTTATATATACTAGTATCTATATTTATTAACGTGACTTTTACTATGCATTACATATGCACGTTAAAAATAACAAATCAATGAACGGGGAGACTAATGGTT
Source organism: Caradrina kadenii (assembly GCA_947462355.1). Taxonomy (NCBI): domain Eukaryota; kingdom Metazoa; phylum Arthropoda; class Insecta; order Lepidoptera; family Noctuidae; genus Caradrina; species Caradrina kadenii. The sequence continues at coordinate 5,535,462 of OX381674.1, forward strand.
TGGGACAATAGATTCTTATAAGGCGGGTTGTGTTTAACTTTCTGAGGTGTAGTACTAACATACGTAAATGCAGAGTGAGGCAGTGTGTGTATGTGTTCGCAGGCGGCGTTAAGCAGCCCGGCGCGCGCACTAACACACTAACATAAGTTACGTATCGACGTAAGGCACTAACTGCGAACTTGTTAACTTATTACATATATACATTCACACCTGTATAACGCGTTAACCGTTACGTTTTGTTGTTATTAGCAAACATCGCAAGACATTTTAACCTCTTATTAGCAAGATCCATTTCTTCTTCCAAGATCTATGGAACTGTACCGAGATTGTAATAAGTTAACAAACATCGACAAATTTATAAATAAATTATACATATGTTATATACAATATTATTATTAGTCATGTAAATGATCAATACTTATGATACGTATGAAAAAAGTGTTGCTTCCATAAAATTATTAAAATAATAGTGGAATTTATTATTACCTTTTGGTAGAATACAAATTAAAGATAATTATTATCTGCTTATGAATCCTCTGCCGGCAGCCTTTCGTTATACGAAACCTATTTTATATTATTTTAACCAATTTATTTACATATTATATTTGTATTCTATGTCAGATGAATTTTGCCAATGTAATATTTTTGATGAAACTGGTTGTGTAATCATCGAACAGAACTGGCTGCCCACAGACCGATACATAATCTACATAAAAACAATAAATATACATTATCTAATTTTCTATATTATGGTAATCAATGTTTATGCAAGACTAGTTACTTTCAATATTTTTGTGACTATGTTGAGAAGCAGCTAAAAAGGAGAGGCTAACAATAATTTACTTGGTTTCTAGGGTGTGATTAACAAAAAGGTGTTCTATTCATGATATGTTAAGTTCACTTTTCCAATGTGTTAACAATATCAAAGCACCGCATGCTTTGTGCACTAATTTGTGTGATCTTCATGATTTTATTAATCTCGTTATCGTTTTCACAAGGTCATGTATTCAATCTTTTTGTTTCTGTCACCAAAAAAGTTCTACGTGCGTTCGTTCTACAGTTTTTCCTGCTTTATATAGGATTGACGTAATGCGAGCAATAATGTGTAGTTACAAAATTCCATAATTACTTCTATGCGTTAAAACCAAATGATGTAAAAAGTAACGAAGATTTGGATTTAGTATTGATAGTGTGACGTTGTGATGTATGTTAATCGTCACATTCACAGTTACCCTGTAAGAGTTGTGTGGCAGTTTTAATTCACTTAAACAAAAGAGATGCAGTATTATGGCGGTTACGTTACTCCGAAATGTCTTACAGAGAAGCTGTGACAGCTTTAGAAATTTCATTTACGTTTAAAACGTCTCAGTCTATACGCACTTACTTCCTCTTTGTATGTAACTATCTTGTCTGTGTGTTTAATGAAATAACTCAGGTATGCTCTTTTGTGTAACTTTCTAAATAAGATAACTAAATAACAGCTGTTGTATGTTGTCGTTCGACAAAAAATATACTTCACCGATATTTGTGAGACGAATTCCTAACAGGCATCTAAAGCCCCGATCCCCTCATTTTGCTTGTGTATGTATTGTCATGTTTGAAAGGAAATGTTCACAATAAACCAAATAGGAGGCCAGGCGGCGCGCAGACCGCGAGCGCGGCGGCCGGCGTGTACAACCAGATGCCGCCGCACATGCGCCAGCAAGTCAACCAGGCCGTCGGGCAGGCCGTCACCAACGCCGCCATCAACGAACTCAGCTCCGCCTTCGCCAGATTCAAGTAAACACGACAATGTTATCCATAACGACTGTATGTACGCAACGCATTTGTTGGAAACGTCGTCACTTCGACCAGCCGCTGTCTCCATACACTGACACATATCAGTATTGACATTCCTAGTACACGTATACAGCCTCACGGACATATCAATGTAGTTATCCCCACTGCCCGACATGACCATGACATGCGGTATCACACAGATATCTTATTAGAAAATAAAGATATGTTTGAGGATGTGTGAACCAGTTTAGTTAGATACGGTTTTGTAGACTTAGGTTAATAAATTCATGTTTCACGTGAATTTATCCGAAGTGACAACGTTTGTGACAAATATGGTCTGTGTTTGTAACCAATTTTCCCCTTGATATAAAAACTGCTGTAATGATTGAACATGCATAAAAAATGTGTTCATTTTAAAACATTGCTTAAACAAAATTGTGGGTTTCGAATTTGTATGTTAGTTGTAACGCTCTGTTAAGCGTTATTCTCGAATATTTAAGCGATGTTTTAAAGGTTATGAGGTGTTTTGTTGCTTATGATGTTTTACAAGTTAACTTGATCCAAGCATTTTCAGAGCACATTGTTTAACCGCTTGAACGTTTAGTGTTAACTAAACCTCCTGTATATGGGTATAGACCGCAGTGTGGTGTTACATTGCTTTCCGTCTGAACGTGTAAATGTAATCCAATGTGCCTGTGTAACACATGTGCGCTGCACACAAACTCTGCTTGTGATACATAACCAACGTTACCGTAGGGTTATACCTTTTTGTGTATTTAAAATATTTTATGTTAACCTTCCGTTTATTTGACCCAGTGCAAAACTGACTTCAAGTTTAGCATTATCATCACAATGTCAAAATCACGGAGATCACACATGCTGTACAACGTTGTATCAAATAAAAGATAATTTACATAAAATACACGTAATGAGAATTCATGTAATGTTACCAATTTCGTGGCATAGTTTTTCTGTGTACATTCCAATGGTTTTATTTCGATAGAAGCGAGAAGCGTTTGCAAGATTTTCAATGATAATGTAACAGGTAAAAGCCGCTCAATGATTACATTGAGCACTTGCAGGCTTGTCTACACTATTCGTACATGTTTATGTAATGGAATTTAGGTTAGATATAATTATTTAATTAGGGTTGTTACCCAAAGATTTATACAACAAAAACTAAATTATGTACCTATAGCGTCAAAATTATAAATCGACTAAATTGTTCAGTATTAACCGTGAACGAAGTATTGTTTCACAGCGCTTCATGATTATGTAAAGATGCATACGTACACTGGAGTGCGGGGGCGCCGCGGGTTGCGTATTACTTATATTATACTTACTTATGATGTAATTAAATTTATGTTACGATTAATTGTAAATGTTACATTCAGTGGCTTAACATAGGTGTATATTGGAATTACGTACTTGAGTTGTTTTGCGGAGGGCATTACGGGCTCCCGGAGCTCGGCCGGGGAGCCCGCGAGCATATCATATTGTTTTGTAATGTGCTAGAGTTGTTTGTACACTATGTAAAGACAAGATTACAGTTTGTTGATGTTGCCGCACCATTGTCGCGTAGAACTAGCTGCGTAGTAACAGTCGTTGCAACATGTACTCACGTCAGTGTCTAGGTGTTACAGTAGTTTAGAACTTTGGCACGCTCGTCTTATCTCTTTCCGTCTCCAGTAGCGACGATGCGTATTTAACGTTTATGCATTTACTCTAAATTCCCAGCTTGATTGTTGTTGTATATTTACAAGTATGTCAGTATAATCTGACACTGGTATATAGTGACACTGGTAACACGTTACTTATGAACTCGTAGCGATATATCTATCGATTAAAGTTTGTATGTAATATAAATCGTACTTATAATGGATAAGACCAAAGCCGTTGTCTCATATATTGTTGCTGTTAGCAATACCTTTGGTCAATTATTAGAACATTTTATTGATGGTGATACAATATGAATTCGTTATTAAAAATATTAAATAAAGCTTATCGATATTTTAATCTTGGAATCATCTTGCATCCACTTTTCATCGTTACCGATTGCGGTTATCTGAAACTCGCAAAGAATTAAAACTAAACATCATGTTAGTGGTGTGTAATTGATATTATGATAGAGTGGTGCCACTGACCACGTGTAACTGGTACGTGAGCGGAGTCACGGTGGTAGACAAGAGGATGCGACCGCGCGGTGCGAGCGATGCGACCGGCGCCGACGACGTGGTCAGCTAACCGAGTTCCTACGCGTAACGAAGTGTTTAACGCTATAGCTATACTCATTGCTCTATCAATATTAGCTGGATACTACACAAAAGTAATCGATCATTAAACGTTTTGCTCTCTCTATCTTGTTAATAGCGTTAGTACCATCGAAAAAGGTATAGGCAGTGATTGTTGGATTTGATATAGTTTATGAATATTGTTAATCTTATGCTGTATAAATAGAGTAATTAAATGCTATATGTGTACTAAAGCCGTTTGATTTATTCCAGTAGTTTTGGCAAATATAATGCCCATTGGCTTCACTATGTACTAACAGTTTCGGATAATATTATCTACAGGATGTAATATTAGGTAAGCTGAGTTTGAATAACGTAAGAATATTTCAATAAGAATTTGTTTGCTTTATTTATTACGTATTTAACAATAATACTTTTTTTTTAAAGTAAATTTATAAGATAGCAAACGTTCTGTCCTATTTACTGTTTTGGTTATTCTAATTTTCTTTAAGAAAGCCTATTGTAAAAGATATTAAAATGGAGAAGGCTCCCACTGAAATTTTACGGCTTGTTCTTATTGAAATATTTACTTGGTGAACCGTTACGTAGGATTGTGCTTGCGTTAAGTTTCGGTTCTAGGAAATGGTGCATGCGATTGATACTTCAAAGCCTGTGTACATACAAAGTATTGTTTAAGTACCTATAAGCATTGCTCTTTAAAATAGTAGCATGGTGACATGAACGTACTTCTGTATTCGGATAGGATTTCACATTTTATTTTTATCCCATAAATCCCTGAGGACGGTTGCATGGCATACTGTGTACATTTCGTGAAGTTTCCCATTTTGCTTTGTGCTTAAATGTGTCTGCGTACTAACGTAACATTATCATTTCCATTATAACTTCCCCGTGGCATAGGCCATTTATTTTTCAACTATCATTGTACATTTTCTGAGTATTTAGACACCATTGTAAATAATATGAGCTTTGCATTTACTTTTCCGAAGCACATTTTAACATATTTTGTATGTTGATAGCCGCCCGGTGCCGAACATGCCGCCGAAGCTGCCTGAGCGGCCGCAGAATGGACGGCCATTTTGAACACGCCCAATCTTCGCCGCCATCTTGTGATACTAAGTGCAATGTAAATATGTTCCCTACTATGTACCTATGTTGCTTTCAATTATTTAATGCTTAGCATTGACTAATGACTTTAAGTCTGTGAAAATTGTATTTACATTATAATTTAATACAAGCTAGTTCAATTTTTTACCCTCTTTAAACTAGTCGCTAAATAAACGAGCGCTTGCTGAATGAGTAGGTAATGCAATTGTTGTAAGGTGACGAACTTTCATGAATTAATGTACCTACTAAGTTATTGATATACACTAAATAATGTTCGTCGCGTTTTGGGCTACCAGCGTGCCTATATGACTAAATTCTTCAACTTATGTATTATTATAAAAATTGTGTTTAGTCTCATGTTAACCAAGCAGCTAATAGATTGTGTCTGTATCTATGTTTCGTAGCGTATGTTTACAGCACTAGCACTCGATCTTTTACATGTATGTTATGTAATACTACGTGTTATGCTGACCTATATTCAATTTTAAAATTGATATAAATAATAATGAAATTATAGTATCTGGTTTGGATGTTCAGTCCTTGTGCTGGAACTAAGTGTACAAGCTGTCGGATTTCGACTGATATTATAAGTAGGATATTGGCATGTTTGTGATAGAAGAGGCTATTCAACATAATGGTTGCGCCTTCAAGTAGAGATGTACTGTTTCACATTTTATCGTGTTATTGTGGCATTTAGTATTAAAACCTGGCACGTGAGCAATGAGGTGTATATGCATCGAGTTCAAAGAGATCCTTGTATAACTACAGACATAGCATTTATACTGACTTTATCCGATCTTTTCTCATGTCTGTACGTGCCGTAAGACTAGTCAAGCTTGTTTATGTCATTTCATTTGAATACCCAAGTAATAATTATTTTATTGATCCCAATTTCTGTAGTTTTGTTTTCTAGGAAAATATTTTAGTTTTCATACATTCCTGTAGCCTCACGGTCCCGCGCCAGGTTATTACATGTATATAAATGTATAAATATTAGATATTATAGACCTGTTTATACTTGTGTACTGTTGTATACAACTGTAATAAATGTGTAAATAAAATATTGTATTTTATTTTCCCTTGTGAAATAGTAAGCACTATTTGTCATATAAAATGGACCCTTTTATAGGAGCTCGGGAGATACTTAGAAGGGTTAATGTCTTGAATGGTTTCACTTATAGCCATAAATGTAAATATATGGGCAACATTAGTGTATTGAATTGAAAAGTTGTTGTAGGTACCTATTCAGATTTATTGCAAAGATTCTAGCTCTACTTATTGCGTAAATAGTTTGATTTATTTGTATATAAAATGGATAACTAATTATTTATTGCTAAAAGTTCATGTCGAAATAACAGGGGGAAATGTAGGTAGGCACAAAACAACAATAAATGTTTTTAACATTTGTTTTGAGCGAAACGATCGGTTAGGACCGGTAATCTGGCAATGAATAGGCACCTCGCGATTCATAGGATGAGACCAGAGTAAGAAATGACACGACACTAGGAACTTTTCTTTCATGTTGGCACGAGCTTTACTGAAGTAGGTATATAGCTCATGGTGAAAAGATTTATTACTCATTTAGTTCGAATGGTAGCGGGATGAAGACTGAAATAAATATTCGTTACAATTTTTTTTTTTTTTGGGGGTTGGGAAATCATCAAATAACTTCTCCCGCCCTGGGCGGGGCAGGAGGGAGTGTCAGACTTTTACTGACTAAAACCCACTCATGTTCCTTCTTGTGCCTTTTGCGTTCCGGGGGCGCGGTATCTCTTACGAACAACCCGCACCCCCGGCAGGCATCGGCCCTCAGTGGTCCCTTCCTTATGCTGACATCTCTTTGAGGCGCGCGTGGAACACGAACGCGCCGTCGACACGGCCGGTCGTTATGCAACGTAAGGACGGTGAGCTACCCATTGCTCACCGTCCACAGGCCCGTATCTACGGTGGCCGGGAGTCGTCTCGCGGCTCCCGACGTCCGGAGCGTCTACCGCGGCGGCTGGTACGCGAGGACCTGTCTCAGCCGTCCCGCCGCCTCCTTCTCAAGCATTACTGCCTCGCAGAAGGAGGCGACTGCATCCCGTTCCCTCTCGCTCCGGACCATGGCTTGCACCAGGGCCGGGCGCGAGAGTTCACCGCCGCCGATGGCCGCCACGAGGACTCGGCGATGCTCCGCCCAAGCGGGGCACACCGCCACGGTGTGCTCCACCGTATCCTCGGGGCGATCCACACAATGGTGACACCCGGACGTTTCCTCCCGCCCGATGAGGTGCAGGAACCTCCCGAAACACCCGTGTCCGGTGAGGACCTGCGTCAGGCGGTAGGTGAGGGCGCCGTGGCGCCTCTCAAGCCACTCCTCAAAGAGGGGACTTACCGCCTCTATTAAGGCGAGCCCAGCACGAAGTTGCTATATTATATAATATTCGTTACTTAACACCAATATTTGAATGTCTTTGATAAACACGTACCGCGATAACTACCCCGTTGGTTTCGTGGTTACAAACTCGACTGATGAGCGTGGGGTCCTCGGTTCGATTCCCAGGTCGGGCAGGTGTTTTTTTTTAGAATATCTCAGAAGCAGCCTGGAGTTTGGAAGTTGGTGGTGTGACACCCTCGTGTCTCGCATAAGCACGTAGGTAAACACGTTTGTCCCGGCTGTCTTTCGTAGATCTTTGGCCCTTAATAAGTAGCGTGGACTAAACAAAGGTAGACTATATTCTAATTGCGATATCGCTAACCATCAAATGTTGGACAATAACCCAACCGGCTAAATCAACATCAATGATAAAATGTTGTATTTCGCTGAAATTTAATTTTATTGATTGAAATAGCTGAATGTACTTAATTATGAATGTGTTAGTGATAGCAACCATATAGCAACGGAATCGTGTCTACTTATTGTTGAGATGATTATGATAACTTGGTGTTGTGTATAAAAACTATGTACCTATTGTATAGCGGATTGGTAGGTAGGTATCCATCAATCGTTAGCAACAATAGGTACCCTTCGAACATTACATGAACATCAGCATCTTCTAAAAAAATCTTTGTATTATTTCACCACTAAGTCCCTAGGCAAGTTAAAACATGTTTAGGTAGGTATGTAAGTATTACTTTACGTTGATGTAAGATCTCGTCGCCGTGTACGGGTAGGTAGAGGTGCGTAGGTACCTAGTAGCTACGCTCACATTTCTTCAATTGTGATAAAGACATTATGTAGATTGCAGTTATGTAAACTGCTACGTATTGCCTGTTTATAATACGAGGGCAAGTTTATTGCCATTTTAGGATAAATTTTAAGATTTCAAGAGTTTTCAGTCAGTTTTCTGAACCTGTAAGATTTTTTCTACCTGGAGATCACACCCAAGACACGGTGTGCCTAAAAAAATAGGTATCTGTAGAAGTACTTAATTAATTAATTATTCCTAATTAATTATTATTCTTCTGCTTACGTATGAAATATAATAGAATTGGGTTCTTTTCAGCTCAAGCGTTTCATGAAGGGTGCGTATTTCATTTCTTGCATAAAAGAGAATTTGCGTAACAAAGAATTTATTCAATCTGTTTTTGAGTGGACGCTTATTTTTTTGTGGATTGACTTTATTTTTATTATTCTTGGGTACCCCTGGGTGTTCTCGCTAATTGTCAAATCGCATGTCGAGTAGCACGTTTAACTACGTGAAAACGTTTCCGAAAACAAGCTAGTTCTTCAACATAAATTAGGTAACTTTGAAAAACTTAGCGTTGATGGAAATCGTGATTTAGGTGCTAATGTGACGCAGATACACATCAAAGTCGATTTGTATGTCAAGACGTTTTTAGGTTTCGAAGGAAGGCTACTAGGTATGCGGGAATAAAATATCTTTGAATATTCATAATAGTAGACTTGGCATTGTTCTTAATAACATCAAGAGGTTGGTAGGTAGAGATCATTAGCTGCATTAAGGTGGCCACGCCCAATATCCACCGCAAAGACAAAAACAGTGTCCATTATTACAATTTAATGAAGAGAGAAAGCCATTAGGAACGGGGACTTGATTAAATCGTCGGTGAGCAATTGTCGGGTTTGTGGCGGCGCGGCGCCCTCTGTCGCGGCCCGCAGGGGCCTAATCGCACCGACACGATTCTGATTACGTGTGATTGTTGTATCAATCATTTTCCCTATCAAATTATTCAGTGGCTGGTAATTGTATCGGCGTCGTCTCGTAACGCGGAGACGGGACCAGCGGAAACGTTCGGCTGCACTTAGTCTCGCTTTGTTACCCGAAAGATTGTAATTCATATGCTATTACTAACGAAAATTAGAGAGAAAATTGTCGTAGTCGCTCGTTTGTTGTTGATTGCCGTGCCTATCATTAGATCTACGGGGTAATATTGAAAAGTCTTGTTATAGGCGTTATAATGGATTCGAATTTGAGTGGATTTCTTTTGTCGTTATTGACAGTCACCTTCAGTAACATAATAGGTACAGTGCCTTGTTAGTTCCGGGCTTCCGGTTAGTCCAAAAATTGAACGTAATGAATGGAAACTCCTAAAGAAAGCCGTAACATTAAACTTACCATGTTAACCTAGCATTAATTACCACAAAAGTTACAAATTGCCTTGTTATGTCTAATAAATGTAGCTACTTAATACTTATGAAATACCGAATATAAATCATTGAACAGCATATTTCCCTTATCGCTAGCGTGCGTGTAGCTAACCAGCCGATTAGCTATGCAAATCCGAGGAATTTACCACGAGTGCTAAACGGTGCCGTACCGGCGGAGCTTTGCATAACGCTACTAAACGTTACCATAACGAACTGTGCTATACAAGTTTATTTTCGTCAGTATTTTACTAAGTAGACGATGTTTATGTATACCAGACTTCTAAAAGCGTGAGCCTGGGTCGGGATTGGAACCTACTAATCTACATAGAAACACTTAGGTACAATGCAATGGGGATCGTAAACTCTTTCATAGTGTTTTCGGGATTAACATTCTGACATACAAACACAACCTTGACGTTTTAAAGGAAGACCTAGGTTTAGATTATCTAGTCTATCGTTTCACCTTCGGGTTTATCGGTAACAACGTATAAATTCAAAATTATCTTTTTTTGATTCAAATAACAGACACCCATCCAATTTCAATCGATTTTACCATTTAGTGTGATTGCTACATACTAAAAAAAACATTGGTAAACTGACATACTTATTATAAAAAATAAAATAATTAGATAATTGTCCACCATTACAGAAGAATAGTAAAAAATATTAACACAAAGAAACTACCAAATCTTACGTAATACTACGTTTAACGGTCACCAATTTAAAGAAATCAGCTCATTTCTGTAACATTTTTTCAAACTTATTAAATCACTCCCCACATTGTAAAAACACCTAAGTAATAATTCGTAGATAACTATCCTTAATTAGTTGCCTACTAGTGCGAGTGACAGTTACATGGGCCTCATATTAGCGGCTGTAAGAATCGGTAGAGATATAATTAAACAGTTGTCTAATTTAATTGGCAATAGGCGCGTTCCCACAAGTCAGAAAGTCACCCTAGCTCATTAGGTACGTTCGTTCCGAATTTTCCCAACAATTAACATGCGAGGTAGTATGTAGTAATTACGGGTGTGTAGCGCGGTTTAAACGGCGGTTCAATCACGCTACAGGCCCGCTGCCGCACAACTCGTATGTTGCACACATTGATTTATAGCGCGAATGATGACTGACAATAAATTGGAATGTTTAAAATATTTAGAGCAATCCATTTCAGGAGTAGGTAGGTACCTATGTGTGTCTCAAACATCTTTTATGCAAACAAGACATGAGTACCGTTGCTTTCATTGTTAGAAAACGAGCTTTAAATCTAATGTAATGTGTTGGTATTTGTTTCTGACAAAATTCATATTAATTTCTCATTTGGCTGATATATGGGATACTTACTCTAACAGTAGGGTAACATGTAATTACAATTATTATTTCGCTATTACGATAATAATTATGCCGTGCCGCAGTGGGTAGGTAATTGAAAAAGTTTGCCATCGATATAGTCCCCGAACAGCCTGAAGTTACGTTTTTTATTGTTGTTTCTTTTCTCTCGATTTCTATCAGCTTTATTTAGCGGTTATTACTATTTGAACTTTTAATAATACGACCGCGACGTGACCAAGGATTTCATGTCGAATTCGACGTAATAACTAGAGGAGAGTGTAATTTGTACGTAAACTTACAAAGTGATTGTGATTACATTGTATTTGGTACTTTCGCTTCGTACGAATTTACTCTTACACAGTAACGTCAAAAATTATGGTATTAAAATAGCAAGTGGGTGTTTAATAGAATCTAACATACCAATTTATAGTGTTGTATAAAACGTCATAAAATACTGAAGTGGAGTCAAGTACTCGTCATTAAACAAAAGCCCGACGGTTACCGAAACAGGCAGCGCCACTCGAACGTTCGAGGAGCGATTTAACTTTTTGTAAAGTGCAACACTTTCCCAGCCCCCGCGAAGGGCCCTTCAAAACGCTACTGCGTTTAGACAAATGAACAACGTTGCACCCTTCGCGGCACACGACATGCGACATGGTGCATGTCAGTATGGAAATGACTGGCGTACTTTTGAGCGTTAAATAAGCGTACTTTAAACAGTTATTATTTAAAAAAAAAAAGTTATTAAACAAAAACAATGATGAAAAACAGCTTTCCTACTTTTTTCAAATTGGTACTTTATCGACAAATTAGTTAGAAACTTTCGGAAGCTGCTATTCATAAAGAAATTGTTTAAACTTGTCAAAATGTTACCTTCTGTGCTTAAGTTAAGCTCAAATTAAAACACATTATTCTTGTCTGCCATAAATATGGAACTTGAACTCTATAACGAAACCTGGGCCTCCTATTGGGCCTTCAATGCAATCCAGGAATCACAAAGTTTTTAGGAAAATAATGAGCTTTTGTTTGTAGTAGCTTTGAATTCGTAGTTGAACAGATTTTAAATTACTTTCTTTCTTTTGACGTAAGTAGCTATACTGAAGTTGAATTTTATAATTTCCACTTTCATTTCCAATATCTGTATCATACGAGATCTCTGTACCAAAATATAACTTAGGATCATAAAATACCGCTTCCAGTGAATAACAATTAGTTGTAAACACATCCGCCACAAAATGGCGGAACTCGTAGGACACAATAAATCAATTGGAGTGGGTGGTTGACTTTTCACTCAAATGTGTGGTTAATTGTAACCGAAAATGACTGTTGATCGAGCCACACTTAATTTGAGTGGTGCTTTAGAACGCAGGGGTTGCGATGTGGGGTGACTTCCAAAGTAATGGGTCCGTTGGTTTTGTGATTATTTCGATACTAATTTCCTAAACCTGCCGGAAATAGTACAGCAATTATACTTATTACTTATTGTTTGTATATCGTGTGTCATGCAGAGTTGTATCGGACACAGATTTCTAATGTCACGCATTATAATGTCATATCCTAGATTTTTTTAAATTATTATGGAAGATTAGATCTTTTAATTAAACGTTGAATACATTAGACTACTTGAAAACCCCTGTATACTTCAAAGATACAAATAACAATATAGAAAAGACTGACAGAAGTCTTAGTGTTACCACAGGTGACGTGGCAATTTCTTTTTCTTTTATTTAAAGTTAGGTTCTCAAAATCATACACCAATATTTGCATAAAATTTATCAACCTAAGTTATTTCCTAGACGAGAGTAAAAGTCTGAATTTTATTTACCTGTAGAATATAGTATAAAAAAAATTATAACTAAATAATTATGTTCCTTTTTGGAGGAAATACATACTAGTGAGGTTACAGTTCCTCAGGCCAGTAGGCCTCGATCATTTTCTTGAGTTTTTCGTCGATCTCCTTGCCTTCTGGCGGCTGCTTGCCCAGGATGAAGACAAACTTCTCATGACAGTCCATCATGCCGAGGTACTGTCCCTCGATGACTTTCAAACGCATCGGGTAGCGGTGAAACTCAGCCAGATCCAGTTTAGCTAAGACATACATTTGTATTAATTATTTTATTGTTAGTTGCCCTCCGTCGCTTCACAAAACAATAAAGACAGGTGTAGTAATCCTAATGATGGCCCAATCACCTGCTTGAAATCAACGAAGTTGTATTGTTATTAAGGCATTCAACCTGCAACTGGTCGTAATTACCTATAGCGACTACTTCAGTATGTTTGTCATCTATCTACTACGAGAATTTCCACCCCTGGATAAGACTAAAGTCTGTGTGGGACGAAAGTTAACTTTCCATTAACCCAATATAATTATCGATTTGTACCTGAAGGTGGAGGCATCTGCAAGGTCCTGTAGGATCCATCACCCTCAAGTTTCTCCAGGTAATAATCACGTGTCTTGTTTGTCTTGAGACTTGCGCACGGAATCTGCATTTTCAGGACCAGATGCTCCCATTTTAAGTTCTCCACAAATTTTCCGAGCAGCTGTTTTAGATCGTTTCGTTCCTGTTAATTTAAATTAGAGGTTAAGCACTTTCTTGCAGCCACAGAAAGATTGCCAATTCATCTACCCAACTGCCAAGACATTTTTTGACATATGGAGGCATATTATTATTACGTATGTATGTTGTGGAATTAGTCTTTAAAGATACATGCCGACGGAGACATGCGGGTGAACTGCGCAGCAATTAGATAAACGATTTTACACAAGATTCTCGTGAAAACCTATAATTGGTTGATCTTTGCCGTAACTGGCTGTTATCAAAGTAACACAAAAGACATGATATAGGCTAATTTATGTTCACCTTTTTTAGGGAGAAGGAAATCATATAGTGAGTTAACCCTTAATAGTCAATATGCAATAAATAATCAAGGTATGCAATAATTATTGCATATTTTGATTATATTAATTATAATTAATGCTCGTCCACGCTGTTATTGGGTTTTTCCATTAATAATTTCTTAGACGGGATTTTATCATTAGGACTGGCAAAACTGTGGGTATAGGTACCTATGTACTATAGAATACACGTCTGCCTACCCTTTTGGGGAGTACGGGCGTGAGGTTTTGTATGTTATAAAATACTACATAAACTTATACCTGATCGTTAACAGAACTGAATTGAACGCAGTGTGAATCTCCTGCACCATTGGTCTTCTCAGTCCTATAGCGCAGTAGGTGCCAGGACCCTATAGCTTGACTGTCATTAAACGAAAGGCCCTGGGTGAACTCCTGGCATGTTGGGTGCTTCTCGGCCTTCTCGTGTCTGTCGCTTTTGTCGTGCGAGTGATGTGCCACGGCGTCTACCGCCGCGTTAACCACTAACACTAGGAAACAAAAGAAAATGTGTCTCGAAGAATGTTACATATAAAAAAATATTTGTTATTTGTGTTTATTTGATCGTTAATTTATCATGAGATACAGTTGGGCCTATTATGAACGTACTAAATTAGCTGTGCTGGGTTTCTAGCCACTGCACTACATATTAACATAAACTAGGTATACTGTTCATATAATGCCTTAACAATCTAGACTGCAATATGTTCAGGAGTACAAAAATCACTACGGAAAAACAAAGACTCTTAGGGAAGGGGTCCAGACAAAACTGGTAAATATAGTAAGTAGAATTAGAGGCTGGACAAAACAAGCTTTTTAATAGAATCAATGAACGCTTGAATACAGAACAAAGAATCAAGGCATAAAAAAATAATTTTAAGACAGATACCTGTGACAATGAACGTGATCGTCGGTGACATGTCGGGAGCTGGGCTGCGCACGGGCAACTGCGGTAATGAACTGAATGACTTGATTGCGACTAACGACGCTTGGATTAACTAACGTCGTGTAAGTCCGAACATTGGACACGGTGATTTTTTATGTTATTTAAGATGTTTTTATAAAATAAAGTCAGCTGGTATATAGGTAGGACAAAGACCTTTTCTTGAACAGAGCTGGTACAAGTAATGGTCAACATGCTTGGTTCGCGACTACATTAATCTGCTGAAGGGTGTCTGTATGTAATAAGACTGTCAGTTAATGATTTACAGTCTCATTGGGGATTGTAAGAAATTCTTCTCCTTGAAGTTGCGAAGGTATTTCTGCTATGCGTTCGAATCCCAGCTTCTGCAGAATGTTATTGAGTTCTTTTAAGTGGAATTGCTTGATAGAAGCGGGCTCGCTCGCCCATATGGGGCCTAAACGTAACTATAAAAATGTGGTTCTTTTTATTATGTAAAAATCTTTGTCGATGAATTTAGATGAAGTGAGCTTAAGATGATCTAGAGATGAGTTGCAATGACAGCATTATTGATGCCATGTTTATGAAGTCGATATTGTGTTTTGCATAAACTGTAAGTATTTTTATATCGTGAATAATAAAAGACTCATCCACTGATCCTTGAGGCGCGAGTGCTTCCATGTCGCGATGACCGCATGGTAAACAGAATAAACAGCAACTTCCCGTCTGCGTCCTCAGCGAGACGAGACAATTCCTCGTAATGTGATAATACTAATCAATCCTCGCCACTTTTAGCAGGAACATGATTTGGTGGCGCAGGAGATTGGCCCATCTATCCTGTTATTTTGAGGAGATTTTTATAGATAGCCTTGCCATTTTACGACTTGTGGGTGGTGGAAAATTTTGACAATAATGTATGAATACATTGCATCTTTTCATTTAAGGACTTTTAGTTTTTTATTGTTTTTATTCACGAGGTGACATAATGGTTTTAGGACTTTCAGCACATTTTACTACAAGTATTTGTACTGACTAAGGTCACATAACGTTAGATAATATTACATTGGTGTCAAAAAAATGTTCTGTTTTCCTTTAATTTAAATGGTGCGGGCTCCAAACATTTTAACTTTATTTTTTCATTGCCAAATGCTTAAAATATCATAAGTATTGTGTTACCGTTGGACCACAGAGTTTTCTAAACTTCCAGTGTGGTTACAGACAAAGACTAGCGCGTGTCCTTTGTTTTCCGTTTATCCATCAACTGCTTGCGAGTTGTTACCATTTCTCCATACAATCAAAATTTAACCTTATTCTTACGTAATAAAGTACTACTTTCCATTAATCTACAAATTATTCGCATGGGGTTGCGGTTAGGTGCGCACGCGCTTCTTGTAGTTATTGAACATTTGATTACTATCCTTTGTTACTTTGCACGAAGTGTGACATCTGTTGTTTCTTTTGATTTCAAGAAAGTCACAATTAATTATTGTTTTATGTTTACTTTAGCCAAAATGTATGAAATGGTTATTCTTTTAGTTAAATCGTAGATTGCAAGTAGCAAGGATACTAACTTCGTAAGTACCTGTATGGTTTTAATATTAGAAGATCTAGAAAGCGTATTAAAATGACTATATTAAAAGTATACCTATTAAGTATTTCAGATCAGCAAATGGCATTCTGTTTCTTCACGGTACCTAAAAGGTGTGAATTAACATGTTTATATTTTATCTACGAAAGTAAATGAAGATCTAGCAACGCGAGCACTATTGCCTTGCTTCGTGTCTTTGCACCAAAGGTTTGACGTATGTGTCAAGTAACGGTCGGGAAGACGCAGCGTAGCCGCAGGCTAGGCGTAGCGTGATGCGTAGGCACGCGTAGCCTTGTCGTAGCATAGGCATCGCGTCGCCGCTGCGCTAGCGTTGCGTAGATAATTTTTTTGAGTCTTGGTGTACCTAAGTATGTTTCTTTTCCGTATTGAATTAAGACCTACTTACACTATATCACACAAGAAGGAATCAGAGTAAGATTTTTTTTGGCGGTGTTAGAAATTACGAATTGTTGGAATAATATTAGAATGCATGCAAATTGCAATGTATTATATTGGTTCGGCGTTCGTAAGTAGGTAAATTCGAAGAAGAAAAAGGACTTGCTATTAGAAAAATAAAATAATTGTCTTATTTACAGTAGCAAGTTGAGTTCTTCAAATCGTCTATAGTAGGTACCTATGGGAAATAGAGCCTGGCAGAAATTAGTAACACTCAACGAGGCACGCATAAGCAATTACATGAGTATTTCGTTACTTCATTGCCAATTTATATTGGACAATAAATCATCGGTAGACGTCGAGTGCGCTCATTAAAACTATTATTAGGTGCTACACTCATTTACCTACATACATACGCGTGTCTAATTTATAAAATGTGGTTAATAACTGTGTCATCAATCAACCAATTTATCGACACACATACTCTGGTACTTTCTAAAAATGACCGAAATAGTTGGTAATATGACGGCGTTGCTTCGTGGGAACATTAGGAGCTTCGCGTGATGGTTTTATTAATTTGTAAATATTGAATAAAGCTAATATAAGTTATAACATTACCAATTTATACTCAGGTATAGTAACATTTTTTTTTATTTAATTACGTTAAAACGGAATTTCAATTTGTTATAAGAAAAAGAGGCTTTTGATAGGTAGGTACTCATATGATAAAATTTATGGTGGATAGGTAATTCATTAATCAAATGCTTATCTGGAGTAGGGACCTACTTTACCTAAGAATAAGTTAATAAAAAATATTTTGTAAAATACCAAAATATATAATAAATATTTTGTATATACATATCTATATACCATCACGCCTGTATTCCCCGAAGGGTTAGGCAGAGGTGTAACAATGTACACCCACAGTTCGCCGGTATATTTAGGTCCCATGTAATAAGGGGCGAGCCTATTGCCATTAACCGGGCACAAATCCTAACTCCGAGCTGCTACTGAGAATTTCATAGAAAAACCCTATAACACTTTTTGCTCGACCTGGGAATCGAACCCAAGACCTCTAGCGTAGCAGTCGCGCTTAGGACCACTAGGCTACCGAGGCAGTTTATATACATATCTAATAAATTATTTTTTCAATGTCAACTGCATCGTTCAAGTGTCGAACAAGTTGGAGACACAATATCATAATTGATTCACAGTGGTCCTACTTTGATTTAATTCTTGTTAACTAGGAACTAAATTATGTACGAATGCATTTTTTTTTCCGCAGAGTCATTGGTACCTTGAATGGTTGGTAATTCTAGGGCTTGTTTTGGAAATAACAACTTCCAACATATACTAGCCATCAAATAAACATACAATTTTCTATCCGGAATATAAAAAGCAGTATTAAATGTTCCAGTACCCACTCGTACGTCCATTCAGTTAGGTGCGTCAGCGCAGCGTTGCCGCTAGTTTATGTGGCTCGGTTATCTTCGGAGATTAGATCGCGCCTCGCCACGACATCACGCCCACCGCTGGCCCACCAGGGGATCAGCACAACGCGCCGTATGAATATACTTGTACAACTGAGGAAAGCTCACATGATAATGTTGTTTATATAAAATAGTAATGGGTAATGGCCTGGAGGAATTTTTTCCGAATAAAAATGACGTTAAAGACATAAAAATTAATGAAAAGTAAAATAGTTGTATAGTTTTTTAAACTTAAATAGCGTTTCTATTTGCCTTTTAAATGTCTCTCACGGCCCGTGGGCAACCATAAATTTAGCGCAGATACAATCAAATAATTACTTGTTAATACTTCTAATATTGTAAAAGAAGCCATAAGAGCAATTACGTACAAATAGGAAAGGGTTTTCTTTAACCGATTTTATCTTCATGAAGTTAACGAGCAGTAGAATTACGTCTCACATTAAATGTTTTTATTATTATTTATTGATTCGCATGAGATAAGCCACGAACAAAACTTGTGCATTTATAACTAGAGTTTATTGGTATTTATTATCTTATTTTCACAGTTACTCACTTAATTGTATCTTATTTATGCAATGTTTATAGCTTCCTTTAGAGAGTTTTGGTTTAGCTTTAGTTTTTTCTAAGGCCGTTCTTTATAAAGATAAATGGTTACTTACAGTCACAACTATTAATTGGTTTGATAAACATCACATACCATCACGCCTGTATTTCCCGGAGGGTTAGGCAGAGGAGTACCAATGTACACCCACAGTTCGCTGGCATGTTTTAGGTCCCATGTAATGGGGGCGAGCCTATTGCCATTGACCGGGCACAAATCCTAACTCCGAGTTGCTACTCAGAAATTCCTAATGGAAAAACCCAATTACACTTTGCTCGATCTGGAAATCGAACCCAGGAGCCCATGCTCATTAGTCGCGCTTGCGACCACGAGACCAACGGGGCAGTTAATACAGTTGATTAGTTGATAAATATGAGTGAAAATCAAACTTACAGATCAAAACATATTATTTTCCCTATTTCAGCTGCATTACATCTAAGCAGGTGATAACCTACTCGTAGGCGGAGGCACCTGCATTAGCGAATTCATTTTTTTTTGCGTCCATTAAAACGGTATAATTGACGTTGGCTCAACCACTGCTCTTTTGTTCATCGTCAGCCGCGGACATCCCGGCGTGGTTTTAATTACTGCCGGCCAAATGCGTTAATGTAATCAAAGCTCAATACATCATACTCGCGCTATCGCCCCGCCTCGGTTTGATTAATAATTCTAATGAGCGGCGGTGCCAAACGAGTTAATTAAGCGTTCGTTTTTTACCGGTCGGTGCCACCGCGGCTGGTAAACGGCGCATCAATCACCGCTTTGTGTCTGCCGCCGAACTTCTTAATGATTGAAATGATGCCAGACGAGGCTGCGCTGCCCTCTGACCGCCGGGTGCCTGCGCCCGCGCAACTTGTTGTGACGCTCTAGAGCAACGGGTGCAAAGTGTCGCGATTATTGTGTTACTGGCAGGGTGGGTGGATTTCACACGTACATCGGATTCGGAAATCTAAAATTCAATAAACAGATCAAAGAGATAAAATACATTTTGAATGTGAAATGTGACACAGATCTGAAAAATGTAGAAAAAGAAAATGGTTTTCTAGGAATACTAGACCACTAAAGCTTACCCTCTTTGTTTTATTATACACTAGCTTCTGCCAGCGATTTTGTTCACATGGTTTTTTTCACACGCGTTACGTTACGTCTTTAGTTCCTGCCCCTCTCCCGTATGTTGTAGCGTGATGTAATAAAGCCTAAAGCCTTCCTCGATAAATTAACTATCCAAAACAAAAAAAGGTTTTCAATTCAAACCAGTAGTTCCTGAGATTAGCGCGTTCAACCAAACAAATGAACAAACAAACTCTTCAGCTTTGTAATATTAGTATATATTGTATTTATCTGTTGGTTTGTCTCTAGCAAAAATTGTGCATCTACACACCTCCCATCTCCTATAACAATATAAAGAAGATTCTATAATAAAGTATCAACACAAAAACTGTAGCAATTAGGATAATCAGTTGTTCAATATAAAAATGTAGGTATAATAAAAAGAAAGGCTCAGATAAAAAAAACTCTAATGTTGATAATATCTAGACCGGTAGCTACAAGATTTTGGTACATACATTATACACATATAACGCCTGAGGCTTTTTCTGGCTACCGGACAACTTCTCCGACAACATTTGAAGATTTACATAAAATAACATTTAATAGTCCTTCTACCAATCAGTGCATTGCCTTTCATATACCATGTAGGTACCTACCTACCTATTACTTTTATGAAACTATAGCTTATGGTACATTATACAAATCAAGTTTTTAACGCTAGTAATACTCTTATCGTATAGTCAGGTAGAGCGGTTTTCGTTGGAGTAAAACAAGTATTTTATGTTTTTTGCTGCAGGCTTTAACCGTTCTGAATATCAAGATTTAATTTTCATCATTTATAAAACGACAAATCAAAATATCTTTGCCCGGGGATGATCTACGAGACAAATGGCAAACATTAATATGAATCAAAACAGTTTATACTGTAAAACTAGTGGGACCGGTGTTCGTCAAACATTATCAATCATTTTCGCTTCGGTCGCAGGCAGAATAGCTTTAATTTGATAAAACGCAATTAGCTACCAAAAAGAAATCTAATCTCAAGAGGCGGCCCCAACTTTTTTGGCCGCCATCTTTTTGGGTTCCACATTGACGCCTCGAATAAATAGAATGAATTACAAAAGTTATTATAACGAATGGTTAATAGAAACAAAGCTTTAACTAATTATGAAGATGGTTTTGAGAGATTGATATCTAATCGAATTACACATAAATTGTTACTTCTCATTACGTCTGCACAGAAAACAACTGCAGAAGAGTTCTATGGTATGAGCTTAACAAAGAGCAGTCTAAATGTATAATTTTATTTTCTTATATTATAAACGCGTGTTTTCTACGATTGAATGGTCCTTCAATTTAGTGGCGAGTCATTCCAGTGGCAGTATCAAGTGGAACGCGCGCCGCGGGGTTTAATGTCTAATTCACCGCGCTACCAACAGGTGGCGGCTGCGCGGCTTTTCAAATCTGACAGACGCCATTGCCTTTACGTCAGAAAGCCGCGAATAAAATTAATGATGTTCGCGCCTTAATGACGTTTCACGACGCCGCTCCATTGTGTCCGTAATACAACAATTATTGAGATCATTTATTAAGTTTATTGATCTTTTAACTTAATCTTTTATTTCGTAATTTAGCTCCGTGCGAGAGCGCGAACTCTGAAAAAAATATCTCATATGCGGAGGTATTTTTTGGACTATTTTTGTCATTATACGGCGTGATGTGAGCGGGTCTTTGAATATAGAGGCAATTACTGCCCCGCATGTGGTTTGATTATGTACGATGGTTCCATTCCATCTAGCGATGAGGCTATAAAACGCCAGTAAAAACATTACTAAAACCTTTGCGAGTTTTTGAGCTTCCGTTGCTAAATTGATGCTGATGTTAAGAGCTATTGTTATGATTTTCTGAACGTTAGAGAGTAACTATCTGCTTTTTGTATGTTCTAAAGTAGATTAAGTTTTCAGATGGGTTTGAGTTTTGATAGTTTGCGATGTGGCAATGCAGTTTTATGTGTGTGTGCACTTTGTGCAGCCTGTGGGAAGTTGATACCGCCTGTGTAGACGTAGTTAATTAGCAGTTAGTTGTCAGTTAGGTTCCTTTGACGCCGGGTAATGTCGAAGCTTTGCCATCTTAGTGCTATTAAGTCTAAACTCGACTAGCATGCTAATTTCTCTACGCTTGCTTCAAATTAACGAACGTCTTCTGGGAGAAGTTAACATTTTATGATTAGAATTTTGTAAAAAAAATTAATATTTCAAAAAATAATTGTGTGACTGGTTTTCTTTATCCATTATTTGGTTGACTAAACGTTAGACAAGCAGATAAAAAAATAACAATTAGGCCTAATTTTTACCCTTTAGACTCCATCAAGTGATCAAGATTTTAAAGTAGAGCTTTATCTTCCCCGAACCAATTTTACCATGATGGTATTTTTCAGGCTCGTTGCAGTTGCTTGAACTAGAAATAAAACACTACAAATAACCAACGCTTTCAATAATTGAAAGAAACTACTCTTTTAAAATACGAGCATAACTATTTTCTACTCCGTATTTGTTCTGATTTTTAAATTCACATATTACGTAACATTGATGCAAAATGCAAATATAATTGAAAAATTCAGATTGCATTATATTTATTAAACAAGCGAGAATCGAGTTGACGCGAAGGAAATCGCCCGAACCAATTTCAGTGTTGTTATTACTATGTAACATGCTGTAAGAGCATTTCGCGCCATCGGGTTCCAGACATTTGTAGGCTGCGAACGAAGGCAAGGGAAACACGTACCGCAAAATGATATCTAATAAGGCAGCGTTAAGATTATCGACGCGATACGCTTCCCTCAACAAGGTCCGATTTCCCAATAACATTCCGTATCTTACCTACTATAATTTCAAAGAGCCTTCATGTACGTAGGTACCTACGTAGATAATCCGTAATTCCTTGTCTTCGGTCCACGATCGTCAGAAACCAGCGCAATTAGATGCAATCGTGTCGGAATTATTGTAATAACCAAAAAGAATCGATGGTCTAACGATGGGCGATCGCTGCGCGGCTATTGGCGCGGCACTCACCAATGCGCGCGCGCACGACCCCGCGTTGTTAGCCGATCTACACGAGATAAGCTAATTATACAACAGCGGACGTTGATTGTTATTCTACTTTCCTTCTTTATTTTTCAGATGTTAAGCTTTCGAAGTATATCTTAATCGTTGTACGCATACATAGAGCTCAAAGTAGTTATTAAAATATCGATCGGAAAGCGAAGCACGTTATTATTGTACGAATCGTCTAATCATTAACGATTGAATGGACCACCGACGATAACCATTACGGAAATTAAAACAGGGCCTACAAGTACAAATGCCTTCTCCTACATTACAAACATATGCCTACTTGAACCAACATTGAATTAAATTGTATTTAGGAATGTGTTTTTTTATCATTTACCTTTGTAAACTCAATAAACTTTGGGGATATTTTGTTGTTATTTTAACATTTTAATTGCCTCATATTGTTTTCGATATCTACACTACCTATACTGTAATAAGTATACATATACATACATATAATTGTGTAAAAATAATTTCATGACTATAGGCGACTTACCTACTACCTATTTAATTTATTAAAAATGTTTGCTCTTCAAGATTAACGGGATTATTATTGGCCAGTTGACCACACTAAATGTAGCGTTACTACCTATTTGACACTTTTACCAATCATGTTTTATATAAGGAAAACTGCAGAGAATTGCACCAATGTAAAAATAAACTAGAAAGTGATCACCACAGAAGGTCACCGATTTCTCTTTATTATTCTTTAATAGGAAAACAAAACTTTATTTGGTATTCTAATGTTGGAAACTGTAATAAAAAAAAAGTGAGATTAGGGATCTATAATAAAAAAAAAATATGATCAGTGGACGGTAAATGTTCTACTCCCCGGAGAAACTAATTATGTGTGGAGTTTTGTCATGATTTGTCTCTAAGTATTCGCTTTTGAACACAGGAATACCGGCCAGGGCACGGACGACGTATGCCAGCGTAAAAGAGAAGAGAAAAGAAGGAGAGAGAGGGGAAGTAAATAAATTATGCCGAAGGTAACAGTTCTCATCCGTAGACCGGTTGTTAAAATACTGAAAGTGTTACTTAATTAGGTACACTCTATTATCCTAACTTCAGATTTTAACTATGGCTAAACCCAAGTTGAAATTGAGGAATATGGCCACCAGTTATTTCGTTTGAAATAAAAAAAAAAACTGATATTTGGTGGCAAATATAGGTGACAATACATATAAACTGGTGAACTGCCCCGTTGGTCTCGTGGTTGCAAGCGCGACTGATGAGCGTGGGGCCTCGGGTTCCCAGGTCAGGCAAAAAGTGTTATTGGGTTTTTCCATTAGGATTTGCTCAGTAGTAGCCCGGAGTTTGGAAGTTGGTTGTGCGACTCACCCGTGCATCGGAAAGCTCGTAAAGCCGTTGGTCTTGGCTGTCATTCGTAGATCTTTGACAGTCGTTACGGATAGTCAGAAGCCAGGAAGTCTGACAACCAGTCTAACCAAGAGGTAGCTACCTTGCCTAGTAACTGGGTAGTGGAGGTCAGATAGGCAGTCGCTCCATGTAAAACTCTGGTACTCAGCTGTATCCGGCTAGACTGGAAGCCGACCTTAACATAGTTGGGAAAAGGCTAAGTAGATGATGATGATGATGACATATATAATGTAGTATGTATATTTAATATTTATTTGTTCTTTTTTTGTTTTTTTATTTAAATTTTATATTTAGGTAGGTATAGTAGTGTAGTTATTTGAGCATTTTCTATTAATATTGTAAATATATTAGCGACAGTATGGTATGATAATAGGTACACTGGATTTTAATCAATTTGTTCTGTAGTATTCACCTTTTGTAATAGTTATTTTGCTCACAGACTTTAGTGAAAGACTTTAGGCCCACCGGCATGGGTGGAGTCTTTTTGTGCCAATAATCACCTATCTACTTATAATCTACCTTGTATTATTAATCTTTGACTCGAGAAAAGAAGCCTGTCTTGCAAATCACAAAGTTGTTTTGAATTTAATTTTTATATATACATATATAAACTCAAGCCTTTTTCCCATGGGGGTAGGTAGAAACCTCACCAATAAGGTCAGGGTAGGTCTTTCTAGGGCGTCCTCTCTCGGCGTTGCCACTCACATCTGTCATATAAATCCCTTTCGTTAGTCGCATTTAACTCATCCTATCAACATGACCGAACCTGACTGACTTTTCTGTTTACATAATAATTAATAAATCATTCAGGAGATAGTGGACACATTAAGTGAATGAAGCTGAAACAAGTCTTAACATTACTGAGCGGCATTGAGTTTACAATTTTGTGATATTAGGCGACATTTACACGTATTAATTCGTCGCACTAGCATGTTTTATAATATCTCTGTCTTGCGTCTAGGGTTGCCCGCAATAGTGTATGAGTTTTCCTATAGAATTAAGTTAAACTAAAAAGTTTTTCTCTTAAATAGTGTTAATGAAAATGATTTGTTGTTGGACACGTAAATCAACAAAACCAGCTAAATAAGAGTTGGGATTTCATCCGAAGGGTTCCGTACCATTGTAAAATATTTAGTACTACATAAAAAGAACATATTTATCGTAAGGGGACCCCTTTAATATTTAACCTCATTTTATTTGTTGTTATAGCGCCCATAGTATTATATCGGTAGTCTGAAATTTTCAAGTGTCACAGACGGGCGAACAGCGGAATCTTAGTTATAAGTCTTGATTGCCAACCCTTTGGATACGGAACCCTTAAATGTGGTTACATGTTGACACTTTTTAATAACACTTTTAGAAATGTACAGGTAGGTATTTATTGTGGGTGAATTACCTACATGCATACTTCACAACAAAGTTACCCTATATTTTCGTACAAGCCTACTCGGTGACTTAATAACTTAAAGTTCCTAATTAAATGTTGATAATACCTAGGAAAAACGTAAATATTAAACATTTTGGCTTTGGTAATAAAGATAAAAACTTTTAAATTAATTTAGTGACTACCTAGAAAACCTAGTCGTTAATTTTATTATATAATGCTAATAATAATTGTTAAATACCTTAATTAATTTTATTTTTACAAAAATTGTCCAAACTCCCTGATAAATACTCAAAACTACCTATTTGGCCTGACAACCATAATCGGAGCTAGCATTATCCTGGATCGTAGGCTCAGCGATCACGTATCGGCGATTGGGCCGGCTCTCTTCATTGCCCGGACGTGCGCGCGTCGACCGCGCATGCGTCGTCGTGGGTGCGCATTAAACGCGCCATGTGTACGCGCTGCCATTATGTGAATATCGTACATAATCGCTATGTGCTCGTGTCAATTGTTGTGCTTAAAGCGAAGGTGTTGAGCTTCAGGCTATATAAAAAAGGACGCTGAAATACAGACCTGAAAGTTTAAAATTTGTTGTAGTTAGGTATATGAACTTGGTAAATTCATCATCATCATCATCATATCAGCCGTTGGACGTCCATTGCTGGACATAAGCCTCCCCCATAGATTTCCAAAAGGACCGGTTGGGAGCGGCCTGCATCCAGCGTCTTCCTGCGATCTTAATCAGGTCGTCGATTATTTTAATTCTTGGTAAATTGAATTAATTAAATGACTTATTATTTACCTCATTCATATCATACAAGATATATTATTAAGTTTATTTTGAGGACTTATTTTGGTACTTTATAGCTTAAAAATGAAAGCGACTTATGTGGCTTATTTATAGAAGTAGCTGACTGGCTGCGAAGCCACTACGAAAATGGAATATTACAAATAAATAGAATGTAATATAAGAGGTATATGAACTGGATGTGTGTAATTCGAATCAGATGTAAATTAGGCCGTGAAAACGCATGCGAAACTGAGCGTGGTACCTAAAGAATCATAAGTAGGTATAGTACAAACCTTGGCTAACCTGTAGGATAATTTAAGGTTACATTAAAGATTTGATTACCATTTCATAGCAATAAATGCATTAAAAATAAATCGCTGTTGAATTTATATTAGATGTCAATGCTATTTTCCAGAAGCACCTGGCCTAATTTAACGTTGTCGAACCTAACTGCCACCAAATGGCGGAACATTGCCTGTGTTTCAACAAGAGCGAATTCACTCGACCGCATGTCATTTTATTGCTCCCCCATAACACATAATTGTCTGCGGTTAAACCCACCCTTAAATACTTAAGCGAAACGTGCGCACTTCGGCACTACGCATCGCAAATAATTTTACAAACAAGCCGTAATCATACCTATACATAATTTGGATAATTATTTGTCATTTAAATTGTAAGTAAATTGCTTTGAATTTTTTTAATGTCATCTTCCGTAGCTTCGGGCCCTTAATGTTACGAGTCACGCCCGTTTTCATAATATACAACATGTGTTATAGTAAAAATAAATAAATTGTCATAACCGCCATGTTCTTATTATATCAGCCGAAATAAATACCTACATAAATCACAATTATTTAAAAAAAAAAAAACGTTGCCCCACTCTGGGCATGTCGTGGGTGCATTTACAAACATATAAACTCACATACACAAACAGCCAGACCCGGAACAGTTATCTGTAGGTCATACAAATATTTGTTCCGTGCGGGAATCAAATCCGCGACACGCAGCACAGCAGTCGATCGCTCGGCCGCTGCGCCAACCGTGTCGTCAAAATAATAATACAATACAATTCTACTCAATAGACCGTCCTGTACGTAAAAGAATCGAGGGAAGACTAGTAAAGAGACTTGAAGATGTCACAAATTCGAAATAATAATTTAATCGTTTATTATGAACAGTTGAAGGCTTGAAAGTGTGGATATAAAAAGTGTGGCGAGCGCGACATAGCCGCGAGCGTGGGCGGCGACATGTACAACACATTTGTTCCGATGACGACCGCCGCGGTTTTATTATAATTCATTTACCGTGTTTTAAACAGATACAGTATTAGGCGTTTCATTCCCCTCTCAATTGTTAAGATATCAGGCCACATGGCCAGATCGACATTTCAATTCATAAAGATAGTGAAGATAGACACTTGGGTGTCTAAATATAAATATTTTTTACCTAAACTATCAAACACCTTGAGATTTTATTTGTTTGAGATGAAGGTTACAGATACAACCATATTATAATAAATAGGATGAAGATATAGCACGGTCGTTAGAGCCTATACAAGATCATCATCATCTGCTTAGCCTTTTCTCAACTGTGTTGGGGTCGGTTTCCAGTCCAACCGGATGCAGCTGAATACCAGTGTTTTACATTTAGCGACTGCATATCTGACCTCCACAACCCAGTTACTGGGCAACACCTATTCACCTATTGGCAAGATCTATTCTATAATATTTTATTTACCTTTACTTCTGACCAAAAAAATGCCATGCAATCCTCCAAATTCATTACCTAAAAGAACTACTGATAACGTTATACGGCTCTAAACTGCCTACTATACAACCAGTAAAATGAGTCGAAATGGACTTAAGACACAAAAATTGGTAAAAAAACATTGTTGTCTTCGGCTTGCTCACCCACGGGAAATAATTGGCGTATGAAAAAATACAGGAAGTCATTAGTGGCAAAGCGAGCGAGCGGCATCTATTTCACGAGAATGATTGTTCCAATAGCGTGACTGCGTGTCACACCGGATTTAAAGGTGTGAATAGGATTTTTAAAAATCATTTCTCACAATCTGGTGATTTTTAAGTGTGTTACTTACTAATTTTGAAAGCTTCTGCAGCGCAAATTGCTTGTTGTAAATATTTCTAAAGATATGGATTTCAGGAATGTCAAACTATAACAGGTCACCTTATGGATTAAAGGTCTTCCCAAAATTTTGAGACCACATCAAGCCGTTCAAGTGTGTTACAACAAGTCTCCAAGTAGCTTGACTCAATTCAGATTGACAAAAATTGTATAGTCTTGATTTCAATTTCAAATTACGCTACGTTCTGATAGGCGGCACACAATATTCGTCACTAATAAGCCTTGTGTCCTCGCAATTTGACATTTCAGACATTTTAATTCACTTTTAATTCGACTTATGAATAGTTCTTTTACGCGGTTTGTACATCATTTTATATTCATTAATATGATACTAATGTGTCTCGTTATATGTGGCCAGTGTAGTGGGACGGTGGCCATTACTGATCGGTGTCACGTATTGTGACTGTTCCTACGATCATTTCGGCAACAATGTTTTTGTTCGCCAGTTGTTATAGTCGCTGTACGGAAAACGGTTACAAGAGTAATTTGTAGCAATAAACGGTATTTAGAGCGTATCTAATTTCATATTTTAAACATTATCTTTATCAATTTCTCGAATCGTAGATGCAGTAATTCATGTCTTCTGGAAGTTTTTTGAGTCTTTGATGTTAATGTATCTTATTATGGGCTATTATTTATGCAAAGATAATAGCTCACAGCAATAATTTTTAATTACACATCGTTAATTTATGTAACACATTCAGAATTTAATGCTTTTGTAAGCTGAGTTTAAATATGATAATGTTTTACACAAAATACTTCTTTAGCCGGAAACACACGCGTACAGTGATTTTTGAAATGTTTACTTCGAGAAACCAAAACTCTACATTTCTTTGTATACAATATACTTTATTAAATACTAATTACAAACTAAATATATTGTTTTAAAATATCCAACACTGGTTCATGTCTTTAACAATTTAGATTGAAAAATGGTTAAGTGCTATCACTTAACCATTTTTCATAGTGTGTTTATACAACAAATGTGCTATTGCGTTGGGGTGGAGAGCAGAGAGCCAGCACTGTGTCATAAAGCGAGTATTCAGAAACGACACCCATAAAACCTTTATGATTAGTCAAACCGCTGGCCAGGACGATTCATTATGGGCCATTATGCGTCGTGTTTATCGACTTACTCTATACAAGCCAATAAAATAACGAACGACCGAGATAAGAGGTGGACAGTCCTCTAATCTCCGGAACAAGGGACACTAATTCGATTGTGGTTTTGGTCGAGCCTTTTTTGGGGTTTACGGCACAAATTGAAGTGTTAAAAAAACTACAAATTGGCTTTTTCGAGGGCCATTCATTAGTTCCACGCTGAATGGCGTTCGTTGTGTCGTTTTCGCTCAATTAGTTAAACGGAAATTCGAGCTTCGGCGGACGCACACGGCGCGCGCCTCGTCTCCGCGCCTCCCGTGAAATATTACGACGTTTTAAGTGTTGCCATCAGCATTACGATTATACTGAAATGGAATAAACTATGTTAAAATAATTTGTCGCCTCATAAATATAAAATTTATATCAGCTGGTTTAGATATCTATAAGTTGAGTGCACTGCAATACCTAGGTAATTAAATTAAACATTCTGTTAAAGGTATCATAATTTACATTTGCATTAGTGGTGTTTGATATTTAAGTGTTACGAAAGTTAAAGTTTATGTCATCATCATATCAGGCTGAAATGATGATGATGATGATGATATTTTTCCCTCAATGATTTCTAAAGAATATATTTATTTAAAAAAATATATACACTCACGCCTGTATTCCCCGAAGGGTTAGGCAGAGGTGTAACAATGTACACCCACAGTTCGCCGGTATATTTAGGTCCCATGTAATAAGGGGCGAGCCTATTGCCATTAACCGGGCACAAATCCTAACTCCGAGCTGCTACTGAGAATTTCATAGAAAAACCCAATAACACTTTTTGCTCGACCTGGGAATCGAACCCAAGACCTCTAGCGTAGCAGTCGCGCTTAGGACCACTAGGCTGCCGAGGCAGTTATATTTATTTATACACAGCTTTTTTATAAGAGTTGGTAACTTATAAGATGACCTATACAAAATAAAAATTCTATTATGCTCAATGGTTAAGAATCTCATTAGATACACAAGTTGGCTTAAAAGTTCCGGTTTGACACGGGTTCTGCCAATGTCGTTAATTAAGTAATTCATTGAATAAATTAGTAACTTGTTCTTCACAGTCAATCAGGCTGTATTATCGTATCGGTGATAGATTGCTGACAACGTTATTCGAAATATTTAACTTTCTATCTACCTACATTTGTCTAAGGAATGTTTACGAAACTTATTTGCAAAAAATATACATAGTTAAACGCAAGCTTTCACAGTCATGCCTTGTATATTTCTAAAATGTAGACACTGACAGGCAAACATTGGAATGTTTTAATAGCGACAAATTGACTTCTTAGGGTGAAAGTTTTTGAGACGACAGTAAAAAATTATGTTCAGAAATAAATTAAATTATTGTTAGAAATAAAAGGTCGTGTTGCTCTTGCCATCGTATTTTATATCCTAATGTAATAAAAGGTTCAAACAATTAAAATACATTAGAATCTACAGATATAATCGTTCTATGGTTACCAGGTTAAAGTATTTTCTCGTAGAGTTAGAAAACAATTGATAGAAAAGTAGGTCACGAAAAGGAGGATGCTACATCATATAACAATGGAATAACAATTTCATTAGCTTATGACAAAAGCTCATGATCCTGCTTAGCACTTCAAGTTATTGCTGCATGTTAGGACCTACAACGTATTAATTTGTATCATAAAAGCAAAACCATCGAACGTTTTGCATTCGAGTTCCATTTAAAGGTTTACAAATAAAAATCAATAAAATCTATTTGTTATCCGTTTCATTTAGCCCACGCACCCACATCCGCGCAGGTGACCGATCCACTTACCTACACATTCTTTTACTTTAAAAACACACACAATAAGTTGATTTTAACACATTTAGCGTATCGTTCGTATAGTTAAAAGCTGTATAATAGCGTTATCTTAGGGCCGGCACTAAATTGGGATGTCTCGGGCGAGCGTGGCGGGGCCTTATCAGTTTTGTCGTGTTCATCTTGAGTTGTGTTAGGCTTTACTCGGGATATTTATGTCGCACCACGTCGGGGTGGCGAGTTCTGGCGAGCCTACACGCGACAATGTCGAAAACTTATTGTTGACGTCGCGCAAGGAATGTAGAATTCTATTCTGTTTTCATATAGAAATTGTATTGATATTTACAAGAGAATGGCGTAGGCTGGAGATTTACCTATATCTTACTGCGATTCTGATGTGTGCGCCTAGCTCCATTATTATACAAGGTACAAAGGCATCATTCCGGCTAATTAATGAAGTCATGACAACTTCACGTCGTAATTTAAACAAAGATGTAGTTTATGATCTCGTGGGCGCATCATAAAGTGACAGTAACGGACGGATAACCGTCGATAGCGCAGCGACAACCCTTGCCGGACGCATCGGTTTGATGAAGCGCTTTTTTGATACTCTTTCACATTTTTTTTTCACCTTATTGTCCGTGGTCCATTGATAAACGGACAGGTATACGTACTCAGACAGGCGCCAACATTCCTCGCTCCGACCTCACACTTACTCGTTGCCTTATAAAAACGGGCACACTTTTTTATATTAGCACTTTTTGGACTTATTTGCCTCCCTTTGTGTTCGTCGCTGTTGTTTGTTTTGGTTATTAGAGCGGCTGTAGGAAGTGGACGCGATAAACCTATTGGGCCTAAGCGTTTTATTGTACCAATTTTGGATATCCGTTTTTATTTCACTTAGAGATAGGTAGGTACTCAGAGTCCCGATGTCCGTTCGTAGTCACTTATTTATTCGTGTGAGCCAAATGATATCCATTAACACCTCGCTGCAAACGTAGTATGAGAATGTCATAAAAACTATAGGGTAATATTGTTAGTTGTCGCGTTCCAAGACGTATGTTCATTAGCATAATGTGTTCATATTAAATGTTTTTGCCAGGTGTTAATTATAAAATTAATGGCACAAGCTGAACAGGTTGGTTGGTTTGTCGCTCCGGCCAATAAATTTAGCAAAAACAATGCGGAACTAATCGCATTAGCATTTTATGAATGGGTTGTAGCGTGTGACAAACATTTGAAAGTTGTGATGTCGCCGGCCATGTCAGAGTGACCGCAGTGCTCTGACGGACAGCTAGGTTCACTGACATCCACGGACTTAGGCCATCATTAATTAGGAAGTTACCTACATTGAAAACATAAAGTTTAATGATTCCGGACTGTAAAGTCTCTTGTGTTTCCTCGGGGAAACACAAGAGACTTTACAGTCCAAGTTGGTCGGCCAAGGCATTTTATGTGTCTCCGCTGATCTTTTCATGTAGGTACCAACTACAAGTACTTCATTTATTTTACAACGTGTGTAAAATTCATCACATTTATTGATTTTACTTTGTTTTACACTTTGGTGTAGGTACAGAATTCATTTCTTGTATTCATTTCTAAATTTCTTAGAAAAGCGCCACAAAAAATAATTGAATATACTTATTTTAATGGAATATTTAAGTTGTATCAATTATAACTGCCTCAGGGGACGTGAGCCTCCATAGCAGCCCATAGCCTCACTATCTCGTTGCGATGTCTAAAATTAGGCTCAATTAGAGTGGTGGATCAGCCTCTGGTTTCTCGAGAAATTAATAAATAGGCCGCCGCATGCGCAGCGTCACCGAGTCCTTTGCGAGCGCCGCCTAATCGCCACGTTTACGTTCCTAGTGCAATTTTGATTTATTTGCCAAACGGGTCATTTCCGGCACTAAATGACCATTTGGGATTCGAGTTCATTCATGGGTTTTTATGTTTCGACTAATTTGTGGAATTAAATGTGGGGATGTTAAATTACGACGGCTTTTTTGTCTTTTCGATAATTTGTTTATATTTCCAGTTTTATGTGAATGGCAGGTACGTTAATTCGGTTCCAAATGATTTGATGTCAGTTTTTTTTTAGATTACTACGGCCTCTGTGGGAACTGAAGCTGTTCGCGGCCTTGCATCTGTCTCTACTCCGATGATTTACTAACATATAGGTAATTTGCAATGTACTTACATAGATAAATAGATACTCTGACATGGATAATTACCTATGTAACCACATTTTATAAATTGCAAGCAATCTAATGTTGTTTGTAATGATTTCTCATGATTGCATTGGCCTTAGAATCTATTATTTGTTATTAGGAACGAAGTCAACCACGGCTAGTAGAATAACTAAGAAGTAATTTTCCATATCAAAATCATTTTTGATTCGTGATTACGTGTAAGGTAATACGTCTAGTTAGGTACTTATTGTGTTCTGCTTAACGTTATTATTATCCATATAACCTATTTATATTTAATCTAAAGCTTGGAATGTGCACTGCGGGATTTTTCTTTAATTCTGCGGAACATCGATTATTAACTAATTGTTGTTACTCATGGACATATATGTGGTATGTTTTATATTTATTCTTCTGTGTCGTGATGGTCTAGTGGTTAATGCGCCTCCTTTCATGCATGAGGTTGCCGGGCAAACTAAGCACCAATGTAACTCAATTTCCTTATTTTCCGAGATTATCTTCGTTATCGTCATCGGCCAACGTTCAAAAACGGTCAGAAGTTTGACATTTTTGCAAAAAAAATCTCGCGTGTAAAACCTTAGCAAACTGTTGATGTCTTTTGAAACCGGGCTTTAGTTTAGTTTTTGCTAGTATCATCGTATTTTCGCGGTTAGCTGTTATAATCTTTAATCGTCACTTTTGCCACCTTACCTTACCATAATATGATAGTTTAACTCTATACAGATATACGTATATCCATCGGTTCCATGAGTATTAGACTGCCTGATTATTCTGCAGTTGAAGTCCTATGATAACAAATAGGTACCTACCAGCAAAATTTAATCTAAATTCGATTCTCCATTGGTCTACAGCAGTACCGACAGTACCACATCCCCGAGGGCGCCTATATCGATTATATTGACGTTAACTATTGACATAGGACAATGTTCTCTGTTTGATTACCGTTGCCGAGCACACACGACATTAGCTTTGTTTTGCTGACGATCAATCGGTAGGGTCGGTGTTATTTGCACGGGATCACTTCGACGTAACTTTAACACTAGGCCGCAGAATTTAGAGGTAAATTCGGGGTTTTAATGGAATGATAAATATTTTAGGAGATAGGGTAAGATTCGTTGTGCCTATTATGAGATTTGTGTGGATTAGGCATAGAGTTGGCACTGCTAATTAAAAAAGTAGCTGTTGAATTTTTTCTCTGTGTAGGTTTCAGGAGTTTTTAACATTTTGGTGATTTTTCAGGAATCAAAAGTCTATCTACTGTTATCCTAGTAGTAAACCGTCGCCTTTATTTAAGCTTTAATGTAAGTACTACGTTGCCAGGGTTCCATTAATTCAGTTACTAGTTCGCTTTCAAAAGTAACAACACACACCTTTCTACTCACAACAGGTACATTGAGAAATTCCTTTTGAAAGGACACGTAAACGTTGTACACATCGATTAAATCAATGAAAACCACCACTCAAACGTTGTGTCATCGAAATCCTTGGTACCTATTGAATTATTCTTATCTCTCCACTTACAATACTGCGTGTGATGTCATCGGGGTCCGAGCAGGTATCATTAAGTACCTTTAACTTGACAAACTTACTTTTACACGCATTGAAATACACCTTCGGTCTTATGAAAATAAAAATAAGGTGCAACTTGCAACGAGAAAACGTTCATTAACGCTGAATAAGTTTGTATTTGTTATCTGTATCCCGACTTGTGACACCTCGGCCGGACCGGACGGATGGAGTTGTGTCCGACTAGGAGACTTCAATAACTTTTAATAAAATTCCATAATATATGTATTTTATATAATCTCATTGTATTTATTTATGAGCTATAGGTATTATAAAAGGGGTGTTTTTAGATTAGAGGTATCAGGTATTTTAACTTTCCTTAGAAAAGTTTTCAGGAAGTCGAGCAAGCACAGCCTGTTAGGCTGTAAGGTAAACCGACCTAAATGTAGAGACCATATAAAATACTGGTAAGGAACATACAGAACTTGTGAGTGCCTAAAACAATTGCAAACAAGTGCAATTGAAAATATCCTTCGCTACCTTTTTTTGATTGCTAATCTCCAAGAACTATACCAACCGTTTCCCTGAGTCGACTAATGTGTAACTGCACATACATACCATCACGCCTGTATTCCTCGAAGGGTTAGGCAGAGGTGTACCAATGACGGCACGGTTGGCGCAGTGGCTGAGCGATTGGCGGCTGCGCAGCGTGTCGCGGGTTCGATTCCCGCACGGAACAAATATTTGTATGGCCTACAGATAGCTGTTTCGGGTCTGGCTGTTTGTGTCTGTGAGTTTATATGTTTGTAAACGGACCCACAATACAGGAGAAATTCCTAGTGTGGGGCAACGATTTAAAAAAAAAAAAACTCCGAGCTGCTACTGAGAATTTCATAGAAAAACCCAATAACACTTTTGCTCGACCCACAAATCGAACGCAAGACTTGTAGTCGCGCTTAGGACCACTAGGCTAACGAGGCAGTTAATGTGTAACTATATGATAGGAAAAGTAGTTACCAAGCACCAACCTACCTATTTATTAGTCATAACAGTTGGCACATCGTCCTATAATATTTATCTTGAAAACTCTGAAGACTTTCCATATATTAGAACCTAATTGTAACAACTGTTATGATTTTCATAATCAACTAAATAGATTTGTATTACTTATAACCTCTTTAAAAATCTGTACCCAAGTTTGAACACGGACTTGCGTAAGAGGCGCCAAGCAGATTAGATGGCCGCGCTCGCTTCAAATTAATTTGTTTAAGACTAATAAACAGACTAATTAACCAATTAACATTAGGCCCGTGTGTGAGTGCGATAATACTTCTCGATGTTATATCGAATGAGTAAACAAATCGGATTTAAATTGGTCTCGAGAGGCATCGATACACATCAAATTACGGTAGGTACCACTTTTATTCACACTAAAGATAAGTCAGTGACGATTAATTTTGTTGAAGAATTTATGTTTATTTAATTGGTGAATGGTGCTTCTTTATTTATGTGAAGGCATATTTTTTTCAATCAATCCTTCGATTACATCTTCGACGATCTATTAATCAATGATGGCACTAATATAATTAAATATTATTTTCAAGACATTCAAAATCGATATCAATAAAACATTAGTCGAAAGTTTGAATAATATTCACAATGTCTGATGATATGTTAACGCAAAATTAATTCTGCTTCCAAAGAATAGCGAACGATAGATCGTAATGGTTGAATACGATCGTAAACCTTTAGTTATTAAAGTTGTAATAGTCAAATCCATCATATCAGAACATCAAAAGCCAGAGCAATTTATTCGTTCAATGGTTTCGCTACTCACTTTTTATTAATCCACGGTACATTCCGACGCGTAGGCGAACTCAAAAATTCTCACAGAAACGAACATTTAATAATACGAATGAATATAATGCGATTCAAACGATTTATGTTCCGTGTAAGCACATCACGTACGAACTAAATCATCGGTCGGAGAGCCGAAAAATATACCAGAATCGCTCCTATTAGCTTACGATGGGATCATTCGATACAAATCGTATGAAATCGATTCGTATCGAGACTAAACACTACAATCAGTGGCGACTCGTTGCAGCTGTTAGTTATGCGATCGGCGTCATCCACTAAAATAATATGACGCAGCCATTTCTGTATCTCCTTCGTGCACCCAAAAAGGAAAACTATTGATATAGCCGTAATTAAGTGTAGTGGTGTAGCGATCGCAGAAAAATATATTTGATTTCCAATGATATAAATTGTTGCAGCATGATTTTGCACATTATCGTAAAGTTGTTGCATAAACAGTACGAGTTTGTTATCGTCTCGTATGTTAAGCATCGGTGACATACAAAATCTGTAAACAGAAGGTTCGAATACGAAGAAAGGACTAAAACGGAAAAACTTTCTCCAGCCAGGAATAAAACATTTTAATGGATAATTTTCTTACCAAATTATAAAAGCCTTATTTTATTTAAAAATAATGCTTAACTCCACAAAACCTATTGAATCAATCATATTTGGTAACTCCTAATAATCCTTGCGAGGACGTATTTTTATTATGTTGACGCTACACAGGGATCAACGGCAGACATTGTAAGTGGTTACCCATGCTTTCAGAGCCTATAATTTGACAATATTTTGTGTCATTTGGGCTTTATTATTACTTACGCCATTACACGACTGTGGATATAACGTTAATACACGAACATCGCTGTTCGAGACCCGATTAAGGGCTCTGTAACCACAGGTTCCCCTAATTCAATATTAAAAGCATCCTACGACGTGATCGCCAACTAATAATAGTTTAATTTGAAGAAATGTCCCTGAGAAAATGACGGAATGTCAACCTTTTTCTAATGTTTTTTTGAACGTTAAAATGAAATGGCTCGTTTCGACATTTTTTGATCGGAATTACAGTGTTTACAGACACGATTTTTAGTAATAATGTCAGTTCTATTGCACTTAAATTGGATATTACTGTCTGTTATGATGTATCATTAGACTATTAATGTGTTTCAAACGTATGTAATGGGTCCCTTTTCGGAAAACATTGAAAAACGAGGTTTTAAATCTCTTAAAGCCATGCATTTCATTATTTTCATTACTTTGCTACATGTCGTGTAGGGTCCGCCTTAAATACCATTACGTATGAAACTCAATTAATGGGTTGTTCGAATTAACTTCTTAGTTTTCTTAACCTAGTTGGGAACGACGATAACACGTACGTTCAATGAAAGAAAAGGGTGTTTGCGTATTATAGGTAAAACAAATAAAAATATCGTACAGATCTAAAACGAATAAAATCCATATTAAATGCAATTTCCAGCTACAGACTCATAAAACTAAGCTAAACAACACAGAATCATATCATCACGTAATAAAATCTGAATTGAGTCGGTCTGCATTCAAGGGTGGCTGGAATTGGAATCTAGTTAGGTGTAAATGGAGGCATCGTTTATGTACGGAGCAACGTAATGCAGTAGGGCGCTGGGCTCCCAGCCCATGCATACTAACGCGTTGGGTAATAAGTAGCCTGATTTCATGTTTACCCCTCATCTCTATCTGGCCTTCCCGGACCGACGTCAACTGTTCAATATACTGTGAATTTGAATGTAAACGGAAAATTTCGCTTGTGACTGGGTTTGATTGTGTGATGCGTCAATGGAATTGTTTTTTAATTGCATTTGTCGATTTTTTTCTGGCGGCAAGGTTGGTGGGTTTTATTGTAACATAGAGGAAAGTTCTGAAGGGTTCGGTGAATAATTTGCATTACAAGCTTGTGTTTGCTTAGAAAGCAAACGTAACGCAATTACGTTAAAAACGTAAGAAATCTTAGGTTGAAATAAATGTGATCTTTTTTAAATCTGGAAATGGGCACGAGGAGGTCAAAAGTAGGTTCGTATCGGTATCGCTATTCTTAAAAATAACTGTTTAATTTTCCGATTATTTTATTAATTGTGACTTTTGTTTCAGTTAATCGTTACGCTGTATGAAACAATGACTATTATGTTATTTATATGAATAAGTGACATGCATATAACAACCAGCCTTCGATTGTGTGTGATACGAACAAAGTCATTAAGTGTTAGGTAACTCACAGCTAGGCCATGGGCAGTCATGCTTTATTGTGGACCTAAATATAATAATACCTGTGCCAGTTAGTATTATTATACGATATAATAACTATGATAATATGACGATCCTGGAAAAATAGCTGCAAAGTCACACTTCTCACACAGTATTTAGTTTGGTCATGTGAAGTAAGCTAGTACACAAGTGTGTACTAAATAAATTCACGCAATATTACTATGAACTTAATGATGGATGAAACTGTTTCATGAAAACCTACTTTGAGGAGTAATAAAACATAAATAATGAACAAAAACGTTTGATTTTTTTTTCAGAATTCCATTACGCACTCTTTACGATTGTTGATTACACATAAAGTACACAACTAAATCAATCACACTATGTCTATCTGGACACCTTAACAGTTGTACGGTCTACGGTAAAACCTAGTTACCAACAAGCGGTTATTTAAGAGTGGAAGTAACTAACTGGTATTAATCACAATAAAAACAATTACGCAATGAAAACTTTTAACAATAGAACATAAATCTACGCCAGTGGCGCGATGCGGATGTACCACATGACACTCTAATGCAGAAATAAATATTGTCGTTAAAAAAAATTACAAAACGGTTATTACAAACGTAGTTTTTGGTTTTTACCGATAAAATGACATTTAATGTCTGTTTGATGCTGAATTAAATTCTTATTGTGGTTGCTGGCCATTATTTTATTAATAGCATTATAAATGGAGGCGAATTGTCATAGAGCGGATAATGAGGAGAGTTTTTGTTGTGTGTCCTTTGCCGTCACCGGCTATTAAGTGCGACCCTGCGGCCTGCGCCCGCGCCTCGCTGAGCTCCCAAGCACGTATCACTTACGTACGAGAAGTTATTTGGGGGATAATTGTCGAAAATAGTCGCATGTAGGTTTTTTGTTTTACCTTTCTGATTATGTTACAAAAGTTTTTATAAAACGGTCACATTTTTCCTTTCGTATCTTGGAATCGGAATTTTGTTTTAAATTGAACGACATACTGTAATAGTTTAAATGACTTTGGAACATGGCAACCTGCGGCGTTGTCGGCGACGAGCTCAGGCGCCCGGCGCACGCGCAGCGTTGCGTAAAAAGCACTGCGAACGACGAGCGGTGCTTAATGCAGATAATGAGACCATCATCGTTTACAGAAGTAAGTTTAATTAACGTAAAAAAGCGCGTTTACTCTAACCGCCGCGTTATCGCGACCATCTCGCCACTTATAATGACTTTTGTTCATTATTTTGTTGCGCGCTCTACGTGTCTGAGCCGTTTCCGGTCGCGCAGTGCTTCTAAACACCAATTTTATGCTCATGTGACTGTTTGATTTCATATGTGCGCACATTTTAGTTTCAATTTGAGAATCTGTTTAATTAATTTTCAGCCATAAAACATAGTCTGTTAGATAACATCGCTGTGGAAAGTAGGATTAGGCACGTATAAGTATAATTAGTGTAATTGCTAACTGTTCTCTTAACTATAGAGCTGTGCGGTCTCGGCTTTGTTAAGAAATGAGATTCCACATAAAAATAATTATTGAGTTTTATTTATCTAAATGAAGTAGGGAAATCTTGTAAGCAGAGGCATAGTGCTTTTGAATCAATTGGCTATTAGGTACTTCGTAAGTGAATTTTGATGACGGGAATAAAGATATAATTAGCTCAACCATATCTTAGATTGTCCAAAGTATATACAACTAGATCATATTCTTTCTCTTTAACCCAGACACACACACACACAGACACGTCAAACTTATAACACCGCGTCGTTTTTGCGACGGGGTGTTATAAGTTTGACGTGTCTGTGTGTGTGTGTCTGGGGCATCGTAGCTCCCGAACGCATGAAGCGATTTTGATTTTGTTTGAAAGGTGAATTAGTCGGGAATGTTCTTAGCTATGTTTGATGGGAATCGGTTCAGCGGTTTTAAAGTTATCATCTCTTTTGTAAGCTGCGGTAGGAATTTCTATTCTTCTGTCGGGGGTTACTTGAAATTTTAAATTTTGTGTTTTACAAAATCCTAGTTTTAAATGACATTTAAAAGTGCCTGAAATAAATGATTTGACTTTGACTTTACGGTCCATTTCCTATTTGAAAAAGGAAATATTGATGTTTACCCAATCATTTTAGGTCAACCTTGTGCAGAATGCATGTTTTACACTTATTTTATATTGAGAATTAGGAAAGACCTATGGGCTTAAACATTAAAGTAACTATTGTTTATTGGAAATCCTGTAAATGGTAGTATTATTTAACTTATATGGTAAGTTGTTTATATAATACGCCACTAAGTACATAAATATTAAAATAATGATTAAAAAAAACATAAAAATAATACCAAAAGCCATTACCAAAGAAAAAACAAGTTAAAGGAAGAAAAACTTGTAAAATATTAAAATGAGGTTTTTCGCCATCTGTGTACACAAAAGCAGGTACAGAATTAATAGTCATGCACACATGCCATTACATTTTCACGCTCCGTGGCTTACATTGCTCAACACAAGTTTCGGAACTAACGTTCATGGTGATCTCTTACATAACTATAGCTACACAGTATGTGACCGACTGTACATAACGTACCGCTATTCGTTTTATCATGCGGTGAATTGTTTTTAATGACTATATTTTGGTTTTATGTCTGTGTTACGGTATCCTAAAGTACTCATTGACTTGCTTTAAGCCACGTAACCATATGGTGGGCGATGTGGTGGGCCAGAGGATGGGGCAACAGAGTTGCTGAAATTACGTTGCTTTCGGTTTTATACAATTATAGTTGGTGACATAATACACGCAAATGACTTTTCTCAACATGAAGATTTTTTTCGAGACTCATTCTGTGCGACCCAAATTAAGCTACGCACAATAGACATGT
This sequence comes from Caradrina kadenii, assembly GCA_947462355.1. Lineage (NCBI taxonomy): Eukaryota > Metazoa > Arthropoda > Insecta > Lepidoptera > Noctuidae > Caradrina > Caradrina kadenii. The sequence continues at coordinate 5,577,869 of OX381674.1, forward strand.
CTTATTTTGCGGTAAAAAGTCAGCAGTCTGTTTGTATCTGTGATGTCAACCAGTTGAGTCTTGACCGAGGAACTATGGGGTCGATGAACCGATAGAGTATCTAAAAGTGTATCCAAATTGATCCATAACCTGACAAAAATGAGTCATAGCAGACTAAGTACTAAAGTACAGAAGTAGCTCACCTGATGTTAATTGGTCACCTCTGCCTATAGGAAACTGCAATACCAGAGACCTTGCAAATGCGTTGCCATGTGCCTGTAATTACACGCACACCCATGCCTTCAAACCAGAACACAGCAACGCTGTTTTATAAAAAGCAAAAAAAAAATTGTTTGATAGATTAATTCATTCTGATGTAACAATATAACATTTAATTTAATTATAATAACATTTATTTTCGACTAGCTGTTGCCCCCGACTTCGTCCGCGTCTCCTTCGTTTCTCGTAAAAAAAAAGTAGCCTATGTCCTTCCTCACGGTTCAGTGGTTTTGATGTAACTGGCAGATTAACTTTCATATTTTAGTAGGGAAATATAATATGTCAATCTACAATACTGTTGAAAAATATCGCAATACGGAACTGCACAATATTATTGTTGATAGCTGTGCCCGCGACTCCGTCAGCTTGTAGTAACAGTAGACAAATATAATCAGAAAGCTTCGAACTGCTAAGCTATCGGGAGTTACACGTGATATTGTGAGTCAACCATAAAAGATAGACATATGCTGTCGTGGGATATTTTTTATATAACTTTAAGTAGAACATTTTCGTCATACATGATTTCTGTGTAGCTTTAACCATTAAGGTTGCACACGCGACGGAAGCTGACAAAATGGAGTAACTTCTCCCGTTTTCCCAACATTTCCCTTCACTGCTATGCTCCTATTGATTGTAGCGTGATGTAAAGTATACTATAACCACCTCAGGAGTATGAAAAATAATTGTACCAAGTATCGTTAAAATCCGTCGAGTAGTTTTTGTTTCTATAGCGGTTATACAGACAGACAGACAGACAGACATACAGACAGACAAAAATTTTACTGATTGCATTTTTGGCATCAGTATCGATCCCTAATCACCCCCTGATAGTTATTTTGGAAATATATTTCATGTACAGAATTGACCTCTCTACAGATTTATTATAAGTATAGATAATTATTTTACAAAATATCTATTTATGTCACACAAAGATAAAGTTTATGATTTCCTAGTCATGAACAGACTATGTGGTTAAGTAGTTTGCTTCCGAATTCCTAATTTAGAACCCCTGTCATGATTATTTTTTTAATATGATACTGAATGTGTAAGTAGGTAATGCATTTTCAACCGTTCTATAAGTTATAGGTACACACACTAAGCTTATATTAATTTTTTGAGCAAATTGTTTAAGGAACACATTGATGGTGTGTACCTAAGGCCCGCTTGTGCTAGCCTTTGTTACCATTTAATTAAGAGATACTCCAGTATGAGATCGGGCAAGTTATGTATGGCGTAATAGGCCCGTATTGTATTTTAACCGCGTATAAGCCACTAACTCTCAGTTAAGTATCTGGTACAAGTGGGCCTAAGGTTTGCAACCCTTTGCTGGAGTTTGTATCACGATAGGTAGGTACTTAGCTATAACCTGGTTTAAAAAAAAAAATCGAGTGAAGCAAAATAGTTGGTCTGGGCAAGGCCAAAATACTACATTTATTCTATTACTAGCTGTTGCCCTCGACTTTATTGGTCTGGACTCACTATTTTATTGGTTTCAATTTTGTTTTCGCATAACCCTCTTTTTAAAACATCTGTTCAAACATTCTAAGTAGGTACGTATTTTTTGATTTGCCATAATGTACCGTGACACTGAGAATAAATTAGGTAGGTAAGTATATGACCAAGTAATAATAGATCACAGATTCACAGTGTCAAATTAATTAAATAACCAAACAGTTACGCCTATCTAAGAAAAACCGTAAATTACTGCCAACAGCAACACGTCGGAGAAGATATTATTAAATAATGGAAATACCGACGTCGCAATTAAAGGTATAAATAAACCATGTTACCATAAACTGCATGGCTTTTACAATTGACATTATTTCAAATAACTATTGTCTTGTTAGCCTAAGTACACGAGCAGTTGCATCACATGTCCTTTTGCAGGATATAATTTTATTACCAAGTCACCATAACTGACCGCAAGAATAATAGGAAAGATCAAAAAACGAAGTCGACATAAATTCTTGAACGTAGACAAAAAAAAATATGAGCAAGTATCAAACAGTTTCATTTGCAAGTGAACAGTAATCATTAATGTGGGTTACACACAGCCTATTAAACTGTCAAGGAAATAGTCAATAGGCGCGTAAAAAGAAATTAGTGCCGTGGTTACCTAACAGTGCCTTTATAACTAAGTTAGTGAATTTACAAGACGGTGATATTGTCAGCGAATCACTTCTAGACACAACAAAGAATATCTGATTAAAGGTACGCGAGCACGCGAACTGTCTCGCATGCGCAATATAGCGTCAACTTTTTACTCGTCTTAAGATGGCTTGCACAACGATCAAAATTGTGTGATGTTGGTATACTGTATAACCGATTGCGTCACCAACCTAATAATGTTGGTAGAACAAAGACGAGCAATTAAATAAGTATTTGTTAAGCTTGCTCAAGTAAAAACTCTAAATTAATGTGCCAAGCTTCCTGATAATGAGTAATTATTGCAATTACAGTACGGCCAGCGAGTTAGCTGTCAGGTATTTTATTTGTGCTCGCCTTGTTTAATTAATTATTATATTTAATTAACGCATGTCATGCTGCTGTTCTTTAGGCAGAGAATATTTTTAAATGGACAAATTAGTTTTAGAGTAATTTGGTATTTTTTATTAAAAATAATGTTTCTCTGCATTCAAAGGTAGGTAGGGTGTCTAAATAAGGTATATTTCGTTTGTTTTTTGGCATCGAGTAGATTTTGGTTATTTCTGGTTAAGGCAACGCTTGGCATGGCTTTACTTTGCCTACCATCATAATTTCAGCCCGAAATCATATTTAGCAGAATGTAAACTTTCGTACCTATCCATTCAGAGAGCTGTCTAATACCTTGTACCTTATAATTGAGTAGTCACTCATACCGAATTTCGGTAAAATGGCCAAATTAAAGAAAAAAGTCAAATGTTCATAAAATTTGAAACGAAAGTCTAGATAACAATTGAAAACAATAACATTAAGTGTGAAATAAAACAATACATTGAGGAGAATGCTGACGGTACACAACGGGGGAAGAGCGGGGTGCGAGGCGCCGGCGCAACTCGCGACACAATTATGTCATTCGATCACAACAATTACGTGGGAATACATTAGATCTCTGTACAATTATTGATTTTGTTAGCAGCGCCTAGGATACTTATAACTAGTACCTACCTACCTATGTGAAATGATAATTATCTCTAAGATTTTCAGAGTATGATTACAAATAAATTGCGAAAAGCTTTTACCAGAAATTTGAATTTGACTATTATGGTCCCGAATGTTGAAAGATGAATTCTGCAAAACGACGTGGATGACGTAAACTTGTTTATCATAATGCAGAATATTAATGCTAGAGTGATAAAACACTTAGGTAATTTTTGGGAGCTTGAATATTGTGAACGAAAAGCTTATTGTTCTAAGTTTAGTATTTATTCTAAGGTGAGTTTCAGTTTGACCCAAAAGGCCAAAAAGACAATAATGTACCTATAAAACAATCAAACAGTATTTTTTAGTTTTTGATACCGACCATGAAAAAGCGCGACAAAAAAGTCGCCAGACGGTCTACTAAGTAAAACATTAATGAACTGCTAAAATAATAGTAATTTCCTAACTTATGAATGAAGTAGAAATCGCCATGATATCAAGAAACCGTGACTGATTGGTTGTAACATTTGATAACACTTCCGGACCCACATCCGATGACGTACCCAAACTTGCTATATTTTTGGAAGACATCATTAACAACGGGTACATGAAAGACCGACCGCACCGGAAAAGTGCAGAAACGTTACGATTGTAATTAAAAGCAACGATTCCTTGGAAATCGATAGCAAAAAAAAAACAACTGTAACGCGACTCGATACCGAGAACGGAAACGCTCGATAAACGCTCTAGTTTGCCGAGTACGAGCAGTTAATATTATCATTTAAAATTATCATATTTGTGATATAAATTGTGAGTAGGAGCCATAAAAGTGATGTGATTAGAGTTTTTCAGGTGGTGGCTGGCGGCGGGAAGCGTGAAATTACTGCTAACCCACACTCGCCTAGAAGCGTTCACTGTTTGTGTAGGTGCGAGGCGATGTCAGACGAGTTATGATGTGTTGACGAAGATACAGATCTGGAATCTGTTTTGTTAATTCAACCCTCAAAGTGAAAAGTCACGCCTGTCAAAACATTTTGCACGACATAATGTTGACAATTCACTTCGTGTTACCAGAACCTTATACTTCAACAAACAACACTCGTTTCCATTGCGAACACTTATGTACCACATGCTCAACTTCTGCATGTAGAGGCTGTCCATGTGTGAGTGTATGCACACATTGCACACACCCGTGTTACTTTCAATAAACGCTTAGGAGCATTTGTACTATTAAATAGCCTTACATGCGATTAAAGGTTCACGCGAGCGTGAAATGAAAATTCTAAATGCAGTAAACAGATGGAATTCGCTAGAACTACATTTTTTTCTTCCATATAACTCATTTAATGGTTCTCTTGACCCAAGTATTGTATCTAATAATGAAAGCATCAGGAAAGAGGAATAATCGATTGCTTCATTAAGAGCTTGTCTTATAAATTTTCATCGACGTAAGCTATGATGTGATAAAAACGTACGTGTATGGATGCTTTCCTCAGGCGTTGTGGATGATCTACTAGCCATTAACGTAAAAATATCTAGGTTCAAATGTGTTGAATGGCACATTTGTATGATAATGTAGAGTTTTTAGTGCACTACTAGAATAGGACACGAAGGGCGCTAAGTTTGGCCTTATGAATGTTAACGTAACCAGGTGTAGAAAAAAAAATATTACATAAACATTTACACAAATCCTCCACCATGGAATAAAGTTTAACCGTAACAAGTGATTCCAAATAGTAAATAATAAATGCATAGTTTATATATAATATAATAACATGTTAATGTGCAATTATTGCAAAATTGAGAAATTCAATAATTAATCGTTAATCATTTTTCATTAAATAATGTAAAATTGGTACGATGCAATTATAGTAGATACATACCTACTTAAAGATAAGACGCACAAAAAAATTATAAACCTTTCGTTTTTTTAAATCAATTTAATTATTCGTTATTTGCAAAATCCTAAACTTAGATACGTCTACATTTGTATGCATGTCTATTATTGTCTATCAAACCACTTTCTTCATGGCTGATATTCTTCAAAAGTGTTTTATTTTTTACTATATGTACTTAAAGTAAATGGTAGCAGCAGTAACTAAGTGGCCGATCGGCTTGCTATCTCTAAGTTCCATTGCAAGACTGAGTATTAAGTATTGCAATTGATGGTCCAGACGTCTACGTCTTCTCTAATCCACGTTCTTCTTACCCCCAGACCCATAAGAAAACTTCCCTTCGTATAGATGACCTAACTATAGGTACGTATTGTTAAAGATATTGTATTCGTGTGTGTATTTTTAATTGTGTTTATAATCGCTGGCTGCGCCTGAGTCGCTCTACTGTGACCTAACAGTAATTGCAGCACTTTGCCGTTTTTTCCTTCGGCCATTAGTGCTCTTTACGAGTTGCACTGAGCATGCACAAATTGCACGATATAAACATTAAAATTTATATTAGTGTATTCGTTATTTCGTCTGCAAATGTGGAAATAACATATCAGTTTCCGTATTGTTATCTAACAGAAGTACTACCGTAGATATGTAAGTTGTGTAAGGCTTTCATGGTTTGAGTATGTTTTTAATAGAACATAAGATGTGACTGTTCCTGTTCAGAAAATTAAATGTAGAACGCTCAATACTATTGCGATGACGTTTTTTGCATCTGGTAGCAAATCTTTGCCCCATAAAGTGCAAAAACATGCATTTAAACTGTGAACTTGCATTCTAATTATGAACTAAGGTTAAAGTTAGGTCTTACAGAATCTGCGGGTTGTTCGCAAGAGATACCGCGCCCCCGGAACGCAAAGGGCACAAGAAGGAACATGGGTGGGTTTTAGTCAGTAAAAGTCTGACACTCCCTCCCGTCCTGCCCAGGGCGGGAGAAGTTATTTGATGATTTCCCACCCACCAAAAAAAAAAAAAAGAAAAGTCTCTTGTATCATAATTAAAAAGTTATATGTGAAATATTTTGCCATTGTCCATTAGGTAACAGTAAATGTTAGGTATTGCTTACCAATGCATCAACTATTATCTAATTTCCAAAAACAGCATATTCGCTAAATGCTTAATAATGAACACATGTTGCAACATAATAAATTTATCTTATATTTTCACCTTGTAAAACCACGCAGTACTAAAGTATAACAAACGTATAAATCAAATATTAGCCGCTGGCTATCGTTGTTTAAAATGTCATAAAATTATAATATAAATAGTTTATTATAATAGAGACAATTATAGTTGTTTAAAGTTAATAAACCATTGTTGTAGGCCATGGCTTCTGGGGACATATGAACTTTACACTGTAATAGTTGGCTGGGAATTGAACACGGCTATATTTCGTGGAATTTAACAAGAGCCCTTTTGTTAATGAAATATTAGTTTTTCTTTGTTTTTTGCAACTTACCAACACTCCTGTATTTCCCGAAGGGTTAGGTAGTGGTGTACCAGCGTAGACCCACAGTCGCCGGTATGTTTTAGGTCCCATGTAATAGGCGGCGAGCCTATTGCCATTAACCGGGCACAATTTCTAACTCCGAGCTGCTACTGAGAATCTCATAGAAAAACTCAATAACACTGCTCGACCTGGGAATCGCCTGGGATCTTTTTTGCAACTTCTTAGAGTGAATATAGTAAGAGTAAGCTTCTAGTGATGATTGAAAAAGCTTAAAATATGGAACCATACTTGATATATGGCAATAGTTGTTAGACTGAAATCACCAATCACCATGGTCGAAACAAGTCAAAACATACGGCAGTTCAGCATCACATTTTTAGAATTGATAGAGAACTAAGTCGCTATGTATATTTGATAGTTTCAATGTTGGGGTCTTTTTCAGGCCCTGGTGCCGAAATTTAATATGAAAATACAATCTTTATTATTCAAACAGCATTTCACAGTGTAACAAAAGCACAATAGTCTCCACAATAGGATGCCCTGGGTCGTGGACACTAGTCTCCACATTAGGATTCCCTGTGTCGTGGACACTAGTCTCCTTCATCTTACGAAATAACAGAATGATAGGACACACACATAGAGAGTGGTAAGGCTTCGAAGGCGAAAATTGTTGATTTTCCAATAACTTATATCAAGTCATTACATTAAAACGTGCATTATAGGTGTTCATGGTATGTTTGTAACTGTGTAGTGAAGTGTATGAGCAAGTTAAGGTGAGCTTAGACTAAATTTATAACAGAAATTAGACTAAGGCAGAGAGCATGCCTTTTATGACATCCGCAACAAATAGGGTAAAAAGAGCTTTGTTTCGTTTGGTCTAAATCGACCCCTAGGTATTGTAATGTGTTGCACTTATGAAAAATCTTACTTACTTTTCAAGTGTGACGGATCAACGGATGATTTTTATAATGGGTGTAAAAAGACATTTAAAGAAGTCGGAAATTACATCTCCTTTCCAACATTATGTTTTTTTTTGTTCTGCGCTTTACATTGTGCATATGAACCTTCACATTACTGACATTACGGTCAAAGTTCCAACTTTTTTTACGAAAATAGTTTCAAATGTTTTCGCTAAACTCTTGGCTCCTGTACTGTTGCAAGCACGTGAAAGCAGGCAAACTGATTTTTCATACCAATAATAAAGGATTTCCCCGCAATTATTTTTGTCAATGTTTTTGAACATAATTTACCATGACGTCTAAATTCCTCGAAGGGTTAGGCAGAGGTGTAACAATGTACACGCACAGTTCGCCGGTATGTTTAGGTTCCATGTAATAGGGGGCGAGCCTATCGCCATTAACCGGGCACAATTCCTAACTCCGAGCTGCTACTGAGAATTTCATAGAAAAACCCAATAACACTTTTTGCTCGACCTGGGAATCGAACCCAAGACCTCTAGGCTACCGAAGCAGTTCAATGTTTTTGAATGACTGGTAGTATACGAATTTGACGGCAAAGAGATGTGTCTTTACACAGCCCGCTTATATTGCATTCACATCATACAGAGAGATAGCTGTGTGAAGTGGAGAGAGTGAAGCGAGGCTTTTGCCCAGAAGTGGGACATCTTAAGCTGATAATAATCTGACCATTAGGATTTGTATTCTAAACCCCACAAGTGAACAACTTTGTACTTTGTTAGTATTTCATTTCTTATTAGTCTTCTGTAGCAAAACTGGACAAAATCTATTAAACATAGGAAAATCTGAGATCCGAAGGTGTTAAAAGTACCTATAGTTACTTTTGTTTGATGAATGAAATGTTCAATATGGCTGATCAAATAATAACTTTTTATTTATTGCCCTTAGGATCTTGTAATTTCCAATACTGTTTAGGTAGGTACTCGTATTGGCAATACAGATAAAGTAGCATGAAGATGATGCCTATTTAGCAGAAATTTGTCAGATATGAAGGTTTATTTTTGGCATTTGGTATTTTATTGTTCTACAGTCAGGTATCAGGCATGATTTTTGAGTAACACTTAAAATAGACACTAACATTTTTATTAGGTTAGATCTAATTGGAATTTGACATTCGAGAACTTCCAGTTAGTAAAGGTGATGTGATAACCAGTGTAAAAAAAATGGGTTTTTTATAAATAGTAAAACACGACTAATGAAAAGTATGAAACAAGAAAATAATCTCATCTGAAATTGCTGTTGTTAGAGATGTTAAGAGGATAATTAAGCTCTGGTCTTATTCCAGTTGGCCCTAAAGCTTATATTCGCTTACTAAATGTATTGTTTTGTTAGGGTAGGTAGGTGGCATACAACCACGGCTATCCCCTTAACATAACATAAATACAAATAACAAATGTTACACATGCGTATATAACATTACGCTTATTTTCCCGAAGGGTTAGGCAAAGGTCTACCAATGTGCACCCACAGTGCGCCGGTATGTTTTAGGTCCTATGTAATAGGGGGCGAGCCTATTGCCATTAACCGAGCACAAATCCTAACTCCGAGCCGCTACTGAGAATTTCATAGAAAGACCCAATAACACTTGCTCGACAGGGGGGAAATCTAACCCATTAAAAAAAAATTTAATATTTCATAAACATTAAACACCCCCATGATATCTATACTATTATATGATACACACCTGTTAGCATGGCGTTTTGCAAGGGTTACATTGCACGCTACCGTTAACACACCAAAATTGGTGTGATTTTGAAGTCCGGTAAGATACGGATGACCTTTTCCGAAGAAAATATTACTTATAGATAGGTATCATATTTGATATATCACCAAGTGCCCCATTTTACAGGAAAAATTATACCGGGTATATATATTTAAAACAAAGTTAGAAGAAACCTATATGGTTTAAGACTTTACCTATCTTAGAAGACAATAAACAAAGTAGCTAGGTCAGCCTTCATACAGTCCTTTTAATATGTTACTGGCAGGGCCTTATAGGATTTCTACAATTTAATGAAACAATTGAATCTTGTCCTTGGTCATAGTATCTATGGAAATTTCCAAATCCTAAACTTTTGGTTAGTTAAACCACCTGTTTTTGAACGTCTAAAAACGAGGTTGGTATCAATGGGGCTACCTATATGGTTTGTTTACATTACAAACGATTATAATAGGTATATTTGAAACAACTCCAGGTTTGGGTTCGATTCCCAGGTCGAGCATAAAGTGTTATTGGATTTTTCTATGAAATTCTCAGTAGCAGCTCGGCAATAGGGTCGCCCTCTATTACATGGGACCTAAACATACCGGCGAACTGTGGGTGTACATTGGTACACCTCTGCCTAACCCTTCGAGGAATACAGGCGTGATGGTAGTATTTGGAACAAAAGTATTGTATCCCTATTACTAGACAGCTGTTGTTTAGACACGAAACAATAATATAATTTAAAAAATATTTATTATGATGGAAATCAATTAATTCATAATTGCACGAATGCATTCTTTTGCAAATTTTGCTAAGGTCAAAATATGTTGTGATAGCATAAAAAAAATATACACTTTTACATTAAAAAAATAATGCATGATGAAAAATAACTGTATAAAAATATTTAACGATTAAATAAATACATACGTACGTATGTAGGTAACTAGATATAAGTTAAAATGTAACCGCAATACAGGAAAACGTGAGCAGTCAATGGTTAAAAATGTAATATTCCATTATTTAATAATAAAAAGAATACTCAATAAATACATAATTTACTTGAATATTCTTATAAAACGGAACGTTTATTACAAATATTTTAATGAAGCAGGTAAATGGATATACCTACCTAACTATTTGTGAGAATAAATAGACGTACAGGTACCAACATTTTAGTAATTCTGATATCATTGACGTGATGTCTCTTGCTTATTACGGTGTAAATACAGTAAATAGAGAAAAAGTAAATTCAAGTAAAAGTAGCAGTAGCAGGGTAGTAGTACTAAGTTTTTTGGTTATAGTAATTTCTCAGTAGCAGCTCGGACTTAGGATTTGTGCCCTAAACATACCGGCGAACTGTGGGTGTACATTGGTACACTTCTGCCACACCCTTCAGGGATTACAGGCGTGATAGTATGTCTCATAGTCATAATAGATTTCTAGTAAGATGTAGGTAATATGTATTTGCTATTGACTCAATCAATTTGTTATTTTTAGATAGGCACCTATTATAATAGATACTTAACTATTTATTTTATCTAATTGCCCTTTACACTAAGTATAACTTGTAAGCTATGGTAGCCTAGAGGGGCCTACGCTCTTAAAACATCAAATTCAAATTTAGAAATACAACTGTAACTCGATTATTTAAAAACCAAAATCTTTGTTTTTTTCGTGTCGGGACCAACGAACTTTGGCACACACAGGCTACTGTGTACAAGCAAACAATTTAAGCTTTTACAATGTATGAGCGGGTTATACTTACTGCAGCTGCTAAGCTGCAGTAAGTATAACCCGCTCATACATTGTAAAAGCTTAAATTGTCGTGATTTTAATGCAAAAATACTTCATATCAAAATGTGTTTTTAGAACGAGATAAATACCTAAACCAGTGAATCATAAATATAAGTTAAATTCATGTTCGGGCACAAAGCTGCGGTGGCTGACACGCTAGCCTCAATTTGGCGGGCGTGAACCAATTACTAGAGTATAGTGTCGCCAACTTTCAGTAAAACGCCGTCATAAAGTGCGATATCCCGCTGCGAGAACGCTTTATTTTCCTATAAAAGCGTTTTATCCACGTATAAAAGCTTAAATCCGCGCGGAGCTTTCTCCCGGCGGCGGCGAGTTGGTAAAAAGAGCATTAAGTTGGTGCGGCAACATGGCCGGGGCACGCCCCGCGGCGGCGGGCGGCGGTTGGCTGGCCAGAGCGCCCTCCCGCGGCGCCATTGGCGGGCCCGCCTCCTGCCCACCGCGGCAGTCGAGCCGAGCCCGCCGCGCGACGTACACACTACCGCGCCGCGCCCGCGCATATCACACGCGATCCGTAACGCGCGATACACGGAACATTTGTAATAGTTCTGCGCTCGTCGATCCGCAGTAAACTTTATTTCGTGAGAACTTAAGTGTGTAAACTTTATTGCTGTGTGTCTTATAACTATTATTAGCATTTTCACTTGTATTAAATTAAAATAGACGTTGCGAACATTTGGAAGGAAAAGTGAAAAACAAACTTATCTCGGTCGGAATTTCGGAAGCACGTGACTGATTGCAAGGACTAAAACTTGGTGTGCCGGCGATGCGAGTTCGGAAACACTTGTAGAGTGATTGTAAAGTTAGATAAAATTGTTTTGGTATTCATTTGGACTGTGATGGTACGGTGACTGGCGAGCTGGGGGCGATTGAGCTGTGCGTGGGGCGGGGGTGGCCCGCGCTGGATGCGGTAGGGGCGGCGAGCGGCGGCGGCGCGGGCCCCGCCGGCGGCGCGCTGGCGATGACGGTGCAGCGGGACGAGCGCGAGCGCGCGCCGCGCACGCGGTTCATGATCACAGACATCCTGGACGCGCCCCCGCGGGACCTCAGCGCGCACCGGGACTCAGACTCCGACAGATCTGCTACTGATTCGCCAGGTTTGTGATTATTTTACTTATTTCAACTTACGGATTCTAAACACAGCTTCTAATTCGGCAGGGTTGTCACTCTTTAACTTCTTGAACAGTTAGAAACTTAAAGGTAATTGTTCACTCAACTTGTTGTACCTATTACCTTATTCGCAAAATTATGGTAACTACTACATTTGTGTAAAAATAAATCTTAATTTAATTTAACCTAGATGCAAACGTAATTGAAATTATAACCTAATCTGAGATTTTACTAACACTGAATTTGAGTAATAAGTTCTTTTAAAAAAATTATGTCAGTTACAGTCACATGTTTGGCTATAGTCTATCGCAGTTGCAAAAAGTTGAGTGCATGTATTAGCAGAATTTCTTCACAAAACAATATGAAAATAAAAATCACAAAAAAATATAAGTAGGAACTAGGAGTACTTATTCCTGATAAATAAAAATAAAAGCAACCACCAACCTTAAAAATGAAGATGACAAAAAATTTGTTAAGGAATTGCTACGAAAAAAATAAATTCGCCTACAGGAGCGCTACGTCGTAGCATTTAAGAAAAGACTTCAACGCGACGATGCACTCATTACACCTTATCTTTTCCGGAGACAGATTTTAAATGTTTTCCACCAGGCTCCGTAACGCTTATACAAATGTACACTGTGCACGGTACTCATTATGAAACCAGCAACACGGTATTATAATTTGATCTACTTCGATTGCTGGGAACCGCGATAAAGTGGCGCGTATAGTCACGCGACGACTCAGGGTGTCTATTAGGAGAGTTTACTTCGAAACGATTGTGATAAACACGTTAACTTATGTAATGTGTTTACGTGTTAAATGTGGTGCCTATGACGGACTGGCGTTTGTATGTTACTTAGCTTTTATGATTCCGTAAGTTAATAAAATTCAGTTATAAATAAAAACTTTTTTACAAAAAAGCCAACCGCCTTCAAAAACTCAGAAGTGAAAAATTACTTTAGCTTTAAAAGTCGGAGGCAAGAGAAATTTAAATGGGACCATTTCGGAATAAACCCCTTTTCAAATAATAAAAGAATTTTGCAAATCCGTCAATATAAGACGGAGCTGTGCCCAAACATACATAAACAAAAAAAAACGTCCGAAATTGCAAGATCCTCCTTTTTGAAGTCGGTTAAAAAGAATGTTTATGTTCTATTTATTTATTAAACTTTATGCACATAATGTAAAAAATACACTGTACAAACGCGGACTTAATGCCTTAGGCACTTTCTACCAGTCTACCTTATAGCGATGCAGAGACAAAACATAGTAGGTGCAAACAACAGAAAATATTCAGGAATAAAACATATTATAATAATAAATACATATATACATACATAACACAAAATATATATCAATAATTTTGTACCTATTTGTAACAATCGCATACAAGTACCTAAATATGATATAAGTTCGATTTTTGTAATAATATTTTGCGATATCACTATCCCAACTGATGGATAACGAATTGATCTATACACATATGGCTTAAAGCGTTTATTGTATAGACTAAGAATCGTTAGTCAAGCAAAAAATTTAAATTATTCCTTGTACAGAGGTATCAAAAGGTCCACAAAGGAAAACTACTAAAAATAAGTTGCATTTATTAAATACAATACCGTTACCATTAACAACAAAAATGGCTGCCTATTTATAGCAAGCGTAAGTAGCAGTACCTACGTGATTTATGAATCTATTTCTGACCATTCACGCTACCTGCTTCTGTTTCTATATTTATAGCCACAAAAGTATTACCATTAATTAAAACTTTATTTAATTTCTTTAAATAATAATGAGCGTGTGTGTGTAATGACAACTATGTCTGTGTAGAAATATGTGAAAAACTATTATGTAGCTAACTGGCATATATTATTTGTGAGTCAATTACAATAACACTTAGATAATCACATTTAAATGAACCAAGAATTACCTTACTTATACCTGGCTTTATGTCTTTTTTGAGAATTAAATATCTTTAAACCTAACCTAGGTACGTTCTTACGTGATTTTTCTATACCCAAATTGTGGCAATCGCAAAAATAATGTTATCTTTAATAAAAGCTCTGAAAAAGAATGAATAAAATCATACCAAGCATAGCTCATAGCTCGGAGTTAGGATTTGTGCCCGGTTAATGGCAATAGGCTTGCCCCCTATTACATGGGACCTTAACATACCGGCGAACTGTGGGTTTACACTGGTCCACCTCTGCCTAACCCTTCGGGGAATACAGGCGTGATGGTATGTTTATGGTAAAATCATACCAAACAGTAAATAAAGTAAAATGTTTAAACACATTGTAAGTGGTAATAAAGGTCCCTATATTAGAGCAGTTGTAGCGTAAAACAGCCTGTGCCGTTTACTCAGGCCTTACAGCAAATACGCTACAATGCCCGGTTGCCTACAGGTCCTTCCCGGCTACTGTACTTGTTCCCTATAATGTTTGACGATACGATTAGCGCAGTAGCTGAGAGATTGGCTGCTGCGCTGTGTACCGCGGGTTACAGCCAGTTACAGACAGTTGTTTCGGGTGTGGTTATTTGTTATTACGTTTGTAAACGCATCCACGATACAGGAGAAATTCGGAGTGTGAAAAAAAAACTAACAACAAAATGTATCTTTTATGGAGTAAGTTAAAATGGCCACAAATTTTCGTAGATTCGTACTTTTTTAAGGCTAGACAGCTTAATTCGCAATAATGTTGTAAGGAAGGAATTAACTCGAGTCTTGTTAATTTAACACGTATCCACCCGTGTGTTCGTGTGTAACGTTTCTACCTTTTCTATAACCTATAAGTATATATATATATATAAGTCTGTTATCCCTTCCAAGAAAAAGCAACATGCACCTATGTCGGCGCAAATTAAAGTTCTCGATTCATAAATTTTACAAATCATAATTTGATTGAAACAAACTTAATCCGAGCGATAAAATGTCTTTACGATGTTATTTTTCGACCTTGTTAGGGTCAAACGTCACGCAGGTGCATATGACAGGGGGAATAAGTCCGGTGTGGGGAGGGGAGGGAGATGTAACTCGATGCGGAGGCTTTTGTCACAACCGACCTCTTCCGATGCCAACCGCGCGACCGACCGGCACAAATGCTGTGTGACTTCCATTTTTATTGTTTTGATTGAACTTTGAATGTTTAAGATTTTGAAATTAGTATTCCATTTTTAAACGACGATCTGTCAATCACTATTTTAACCTTTTATTGTATGACGTCATCATTTTCAACAGACTTTTAACCCCATACACTTATAACACACTAAAAAAGTAAGAAGATAGTCGGGCTGGACCTGGTTAGTTCGGAATGAGGAAGTTAGGTAAAGTCAGCAATTAACTTTACTAAACAAAAGACATTCTCATAATGTGATCCCACAATGATTAAAATAATACTTATAGAGTTTAGGAAATAAGCAAAAAAAGGCCAACTGATACTAAAAGGTTCCGTATTTCTTGGATTGTTGAGTCAAAAACCAGTTTTTTTTAACCTTTACTATAGTATACAATTGGTTAGTTAAAAGATAATGACAGACAAACTGATAAACTGATCTGCATAGGTTACGTTTTTTACGTTATAGGTACAGAATCCTAAAAAGGATACAATAAATGAATTAAAAAAAAACACGGTAAAATTTTTACTAAACCAATTCACACAGTTCAAACCAAAGTCAAGTCTGCAGAAGAAGAAAAACTAGTTTTATATTTTTAATTTAAATATACGACAATGGCCGTACGCTAAGTGTATCTAAACTTAATAAATATTACGGAAACTTTATATATGTGTAAACCTAATTAGAACTTAAACTATTCAAAGTTTTTACGACTAAACGAAGGCTTATTAGCAAACACTATTTAATTAAGTGTTCTTAAGAGTTATTACCGCATAAATACTTATAATTTTTCAAATAATTACATGCAAAAAAATTGTGGTTTGTTACACGGAACCAAAACTGTGCCTACAATTTTAATTTGTTCCTAGATTATTATCAGTACTTAGGTATAAAGTAAAGAATTAATTGATATACGCAGTAGGTGGTACATGATTATTTTCTCTGATAGTGGCACTGAAATTCGGCCTCGGCCTCGGCTCGGTACAATGCTTGACTTTATGGATTCTATCTATCCAATGAGACAACCGGCAATTTACAAAATCAACAAATTTAGATTTTCGGAGATTTGCTTTACAAAACTTTAACAAAAGAAGTTTGTCGTCCCGTTACTGTAACTCCTATTCATAATTCAAAATTCTACCAAAACGTAGAGATAAAAAAAAGAATTAAAAAGACTTGTGTTGCCATACAATATCATTTCCACAATAAAAGGAGGCCGTATCAAACTGTATTACGATAGCACAACTTTATTAAAACGTTTCGATCACAAATCTGTTAAGTATAACGTTGGAAAGTTACATTCAATAAACTAGTGGGCACTTAGACGACGTATTAAGGGCACTGCATATGATTATTATAATTTATTAATTTAAAGCCCCGACCGTGTAAACCCAGCTTCATTATAATTCCTCATTAATGTTTAATACAGCTCGGCTTCAAACTAATTAATGTACACTAAGACAAATGCTTGTTACCTATCAAGATTTTTTATTTACAACACACTTTATTTGCATAAAATCTTTTAAATTGCTATAAATTAATGCGATTCTATTTTTTAACACACCTTATAAAATCATTTCAATTTTATTGGTTTTATCACAAACAACATTCCCATTAGATACCACTAACGTCCCAATCTTCTAAACAATTTTTAATCATAAACGAGCTGTTTGGAAGTTCAATATAAATAAATTAACAAAACAACACATTTAAAACTAAGTAATGTTTGAGTTTAGATCGCATTATCCCATCGACGATTTAATAGTCAAGCGGCTAAACCCGAAGCGTTAAATAAATTAAATAATAAAATGTATAATGGGTTGCGATAAATACAACCCGTTCCTAACACTCGGCTTCGAGATAAGTAAGCCCTTATAAAACGGACCAAATTAATCCTGGCTCAAAGGACTCTCGGTGTCACACGGGGGAAAAAGAAAAAAACTGACGTCATAATCAGCTTTTGTCAAATGTCAAGCTACGTTCGCTTTTTAAATTTCAAAATAGCTCATCGAAATCCTACAGATCTATATGAGCCCGGTACAGTCGAGTACAACTATATTTTATATATTAATTTTCGTTGTCCATCAAGTTATTTTGTACATAGGCCCCGTAAAGACACCCCATGCTTATTATATGTCTTAACGTATACGTTATCTTACGAATTTAACTCCCAATTACTGTATTTAACATCCGTTGGAGGCAATTAAACGTTTCATGCAACTGTAAATACAAAACCTCTGGCATCGTAATTTAAAAAAACCCACTTACCGAGAATGTGAAAAAAAACACAACGTTTACAGCAATTAGTGACCATACAAGCCAAGACGATTTAACTAAGTAATTAATCTATGAGTAATGACAGCGTACTCAGTCGCACGATCAAATTAAATGTTCGGTTTCTACGAATTGAGAAAAAAACTGCAATAATATAAACATTACATTACGATGCATATTCGTGTTTTCCTTGACTAAATGCGTATCTTATCTGAACTGAGCGAGTAAAGCAATTAGTTTTCATTGCTAAACTTATTTATTATCAGTGACCACGTGAACCGAACACTGCAAAATATCTTGCTTGATATTTTGTGTCATTAGTTGTTGTGAAATACATTTTCGGGAATTTCAAATAGCAAGGTGTTTTATGTTTAACAGGTGTTTATATCCCACCCAATTTCCTTAGCCACGATTTCATTATTTACTACAATTTAATTCATTGTTAATAGCTATTTGTCGTTGGTTGTACTTGTGGTGCACAAGTTGCCACTGGATCGACGCGTCACTCATTCGAAACGTCAAGCAAGCCTCACTTCGAGTCCGCACCATCGCATCACTAAGCTGCTTAGCATACCTTCCATGAAAATATCATCAAGTTAATACAATTCTTATTTTCTAAACAACAAAGTCTAAAGTAACTTACGTGACTTTTGGCATCGCGATAAGGACGAGAGGAAGGTGACGATTCTTTCATCACTGGGAGTTGATAACATCAAAAGTTTTTATTGTGACAATAAATAGATTATCATTGATATAAATAGGGTCAGTTTGAGTTCTCTCATAATACGGCTGCGATTGGCTTTGTGTCACATTTGACAGGCGATGCGAGCTGTGAAATTGGGTTCGATTTAAAATATAAAGGTTCGTCTCAAGACTTTGTGATTAGCTTTTTTTCCAGAGGGGATTATTTAAAGTTTGTTTAGTCGTAGTAATGTTACAACTGTCAACCATATGTTCTGCTATACTTAGTAAGAAATTAATTTCGTTTTTGATACTGTTTATTTCATATTTTCATTCGTTTACTATTCGTTTCCTATGTAGGTAAGCAGTCATCAAAGTAAATAAGAATTTCCATTTAGTAGGTACATCTACTTAGACACAAAGTAGATACTGCTAGTGGATTAACAAACTCACCGAAGTGTTAAGTAGTAGAAATTATGCCGAGATAATTTTAAACAGACAGTGACTAATATGTACTTTTTAGATCTTAGAATTTCGCTATAATTTACAACAGTAGGTACCCACTCACACTTTATATGCGAATTTTCAAATTAGGCACATTTTGTTGGATTTTTTTTATGCATTTGTTTATTTAGCACCAGTTAGCGCAAGATAATAAGAGTCTGGTTTTTCTTGTATAAACTATCTTTGTTATATAACTTAACTACCTTAATCTCAACAAAATTCTATATCTATACTTACCGCGTCCTTATATCCGTTTACAAATTAAATAGGTACAGCGTTTTACCAATAAAACATTAATAAATTACACCAATATTTACAATTCATACAATCGTTTACAAAGATGTAGTAACTATGTTGGTTTTTCCCACTAATATACCACCACTATCGGATTTAGGGTGGATTTATAAGAGCATTGACAAAGGTCTTGCATACAGCTATTTATTAGTCCTAGATGTTAACTTTACATATTAAGACATGGATTTAAAATTCTACACACAAAAATATATCCAAACCAAAGATGTACTGTCACAAAGAATAATAATACCTACATTAAAACATCTAAGATTTCTTGAAACAAAAAATCAGGATCACAAATAATGTTTAAAAGTTGGTATTTACGATTGTTTATCGAACCTTATCTCATTGGTACTTACGTAGACATTAACGTGGCCTATGTACACGAACCTAATGTGTACACGCCGTGTAATAGCCTCTCAAAGTCCACTTGAACGGTAGCTAGAAAAGCTATCGGAAAATGCATAATTTTTCATTCGATTTCACATCGACAGGCCCGAATATGTCGCGAAACGATATCGCTTTGATACGTCGTTATTTTGTATTCGATACATTTGATATCGATATGTTTTTTTATGATGAAGTATTACGTCCCTTATTTGAGGTTTACTTGGATGTTTAATCATGCATAGTTTTGTTTATAAACGTGATCGCATTAAATTGTTACGAAACTTCAGGAGAAATGGCATAATAAGAAATTCTATTTTCATTGTTTTTTTGTACACTTCCAAATCTAATCACGAAAAACGTGAATTTCTGAAAATATTTTACGTCGCTTCCGGTTTCAATTAGACCAGCCAGTCTTAATACATTTCTTTAACAGGGAAAATATATAAAAATGCATGTTGCAAGCGAACAATTACATTAATCACAATTGCAGGTAATTGGTGCTAGCGCAAAATCACCGCATTGTTAAGCAGCATGTATTGACTTACGTGAACGATTAATAACGTACCTTATAGTTAACTGTTGTAAAGTTTGTTCGTAGTTAACGTTCCTGCCGCGTTTTTCTATCAATTTCATCTTTGTTTGTGTTATTACCGTCTTTATTTTAATTTCTTTAGAGTCTTTATACTTTCATTTATCTCTTTCAGCCGTTTGCTTGGTGCTCTCTCGTTTCCTTACTTTAGCTGCGCAGTTTTTTGGTAGTTAAAGTTTACCATATTTACCGTATTTTATTGTTTCTTTCCCAATTTTTCGGAGCCTTTCAGTTCCATTCATATTTATCAGCTGTAATCTTAGTATGTACTTAATACTAATCATTGGTATGCTGACAATGACAAGCAATCACGCAATCCATTCTATAGGTCTCTATATAATACAATTGGAGTTCTCATAAGTCTTTTTCGCTATTCTATTAATAATTTTGAAAAAGGAATCAGCCGAACTTTGAAAATTATCTAAGATTAGCGAACGGTCAGTACGGTTCTAGTGTCGTTTTCTAAAGAAACGTTTGTAGTTGACAATTACTTTAAAATGGCATTAATTTAAAATTAAAACTAATTGACTAGTAGAAAATGCGGAGTTTAGCTTCATTGTAAGGGCAGAATAACGGGAAGATTAGGTAAGCAAGTTGGTCGAATTTAGTCTGATAAAAGTAAATGAACATCTGGCTTCCAAGAACGGTGAGGTATGAGATATGAGAGATAGTGGCTTCAATGGATTGCCCCAAAATTTCCATCTTGTGCCAATTCAGCACCAAATTTCTTCAATTTAGCCCTGCCTCCTAAGGCCGAGATGAAAAACACTAAAACCTGTTTAAATAAAAAAATTGTGAATGCTGAGTGATGTTGAGCATGGGTTGCTTGGCTATGATTGCGCGTGTTATGCCACAGTCGTGACATAACGCGCATGTGCGGTGCATTGTGCTGCGTCCGCGCCGCTCACACGCTGCCGCCGCCTGCGCCCGCGCGCCCATTGTGCATCAATTCATTAAGAGTTAGGATACGCTGCATAAGAGGAAGCGATTTGAGACTTCGTTGCTTCCAAAATTTGTCGTACTGTCAGTGACAATTTTTTTTTGCGTAATATAGTATTAGATTTCATTATATATAATCTAAATTTGGTTTGACAAAGGTGAATTTAAAAAGGAAAAGTCTTCTGAAAAACAATGAATCAAATAAATAACGGTGGTTGAATTTCTCATATCCACTTACCTATTAACATGTTTAAACGTAAAAGTTTGAAGGAAAAGTCAAAATATCGTAAAGTAAATGTGATGTTAGGTAAAGCCGCTATTGCTCATGGTGTGTGTCCGCAACCTTATTCTTGCATCGCCGCTCTGGAAAGCAAGCGTTACAGTAATTAGGCAAATTGTATAAACGGCATATAGACTATTATTTAGGTGCTCGCTACCGGTTTAGATCTTAATTGCCATTAGATTAGATATCTATTACACTGCAATGCAACTGACGTTCTAACTTTATGTAACGCTGCCCAAAATAAATATTTTGCAATCCGTTTCGTTTGTAATTTGATTAATTATTTCCTTTGTTTCAAGAAATGTCGTCGTTAAGAACCAGGACGTTATCTAAGCAGTTGTTACACTCAATATAAAAAGGTTTAACTTTGCTTCAGCTATCGTAGCCGTAATTCATGACTGATTAACGTCCCCTCAGAGCAATGAATAGAGAATAATTCCCATTAATCGAACAATTATATTAATTACGTAGTTGAGAGTGGGAGTACCTATATAGCGATTAAAACAATCTATTGTTAAATGAATTTCCTACAGGGGATTACAGCTAATTAAACGTCTGACAAGCCTATAAATCTACGTTCTTCTTTCTAGGTTAAGTAATCATTGTATTGTGATCGATGTGGCTATTCAGTTATTGGAAATTTTCTCCTTTTGGGTACGTCTGATGACGGAGGTAATGATAAGAAGGCAATATTCCATGATGATCAGCCATTTAATTTGAATAATGTTCATAATTTATTGCTTGATGTTACCTTGTCATTGTTTATTAAGTGTTACACTTGTTATCTCAGATGGAATAGAGAGAACCTCAGAATGCTTTTTACACCTACCTTGTACAATAACGACCTTTTAGGCGCCAGCACCAGTTACATACATCCATTTAAGGTATCATTTTATCGCAACATATTGAGTGCGCTCTATCCCAATCTTATCCAAATTGTCTTCTCTTCTTAATCTTCGTATCTCGTCGCAATTTTATAGTATTATGTTGTTAGTATCTAAAAATAATTTGCCTTTCATAAATTCAAACGATCTTATCACCAGCTGTTTCTCATTAATCTAGGTTGTCATTGAAATTCAATGTCTGCGGACACACCTTGCTTTAACACTTTTAATTAATTAATTACAATCACTTGATATAAGTAATCTCTATTGTATAGAACGTTAAAAACTTATTAAAAAATAGTACAGGTAGGCTTTTTCAGAAGTCGATTCGAACAAAAAAAAATTGGCTAAGTAATTATAGAAATGTAAATTTTGGTTTGTGTGAACGTCATATTGAATTAAATGAATGATAAAATTGTGGTTTACAATAGGTATCTTGTTTTTTTAAATTTAACTCACATATTCAAATGCCTATTTTAACACAAGAATTGCTGATTAAATACTGATGTGTAAGTGTAACAGGCCACTCTAAACAAAGCTTCTAGCTTGTCGTTACTTTTGACAAGTACAACGGCCTTCACTATCAGATTTGTTAATCGAGCTATCGCTATAATTAACGAATAATTAAAACTAGTTTGAAATCAACCGCGCGCACTTAAGTAACTTAATATTAAATTAGCGCCTAAACTTGTGTAGATAGACACGTACCTACTGGATTGTCCTCTAAGAGTTATTGCGGGACAGACAGACGGACGAGGCCGGTTAGCTTTGGCTTTACACATTGGCTCAACGCGACGCACGTCACGTTGAAATATTCAGCATCTATTGCTGTGTGACTTACTTTTCTAATAAAGCACTTGCACACAAATACTGTAATGGACGTCACACAAGCAAGCGAGTGCCGACGTGTAGGGGCAGCATAAGTCATAATTTCAATTATAAAGCCATTAGTAAGCCGCTCCTACGCATATTGTTTTATATTCACATTTAACAGAGGTCGAACCAGTGATTATTTTGTCGACGACAAAAAACACAATTATAGTCAGTTATTGAACGGGTTTGTTTTAGCGGATTCAAAGGTGTTATTAAATAAAGTAGAGTTAATAATACCTATGATTTTGTGGCACACGGAATGACTCGCGGGCTGTTTGTGTTTGGGCCGCCGCCGAGGGGACACCGCATGAAAATTGCTTCTGTTGAAGTTAAACGGTGGGGTGCTGTGTTGTGTGCATGGGGTACCTACCTACGTACTGTGATTGTGACACAAGCCTACGTGACAAACAAGTCGTATTATAAGACCTATCTGACGTCAAAATAGTCACATTTAGTTAATCTTGGCATTATTAAAATTATCAACCAATATTATTTACATTGTTATGGCAAACGGTTTATATGGAATTCCCAGTAGTTAGATTAGTTCAATGAAGTCGTAGGTAACAACGTGTGGGACACAACACTCGCAACGAGAAACATTCGATACAGTTTTCAATGATCTCGGTATAATCGTCAACAGCGAGTGTTGCGACACGGTCGACCGCTCGGATCGTGTGTCCGTGCTCCGATGCCAACTGAACCATTTAGCATTTGCGTCACGTCATCATACCGATTTCTCAATTAGCCGATTGAAATCCGTGTTCGTGTTTATGGATACTAACCAAAGCGCTTTCAGCCGCTGTGAAATGAATGAGAACAAATCGATTGGAAGTCTCACTCGAGTCGTATAGCTAAATGAGATTCCCATTCAGCTCTGACTGTTAATAGCATTTTTATATATCTCCGGAAACGACCCGCGAATTAATGCACAACAATATAAAGGAAAATGATACATAATACCTATATCAGTGGCTATTTCAACAGACGTGTATTTATGTAAGCTTTAGGAGCAGTCTTGATAAGGGCAGTAGCTTAATGTGTGCATTGTGTTGTACATTACTGTGCACTAATGATAATAATTTTCACGGTCGAGTAAGTGCAGTCGGCAGTTGGACCTTATTATAATAAATTAACGGCGGTGTACCCTAATGGCCTGCCTGTACATAATTACACTCAATATTACAAACGGCTAAAGGGTCGCTGGTAAAAAGTCAGCTCGAACCTCCAACGAGCAATTTATATCCAAGGTTGTTTATTACGGAAAACGTTTATGTGTAAACATTTTAACCGCTTGTAATTGAAAACAAAGTTGTTTTTGATCTGCAAATTGATTGCGGTACATTTTGCTATAAAAAGATTTTTATGTAAGTACTTACCTACTTGGCTAATTATATTAGTCTTGCTCCTTCCTTTGTTCGTTTTAATGGAAATATAATTAGACTTGTTTGCATAGTTCAGTTCACAGTTACAATAGCCTCTAGTCCAAAAAGTAAATCCCAGGAATTATTATTCTCTTGAGCTAATAACATGTCTATTTAACCAGAAATGTATAAACATCAAAATAACGGATGCAAAAACACATAATGAAGCCGAAAGTCAAATTTATCCCATCATTGCGATATTTCTTTTGTCCTGGACCATATCAGGGAACCTACTTATTCACGGAGATTTTGACGGTCGAAGTTCGAATTTTTTGTTTACGTATTTTAATGTAGGTACTTAACAATTTAAAAGTTATAAATAATCTTAAAATATCCCCTTGATCCCTGTACTGTTATATGACCTAGAAGCACAATGTTTTTTTTTTGTGCAATACATAGCGTGCTATCAAAACAAAAAAGTCGTTTCCTTGCAATATTTTTTGCCCAAAACTTAGTTTCATCGTGTGTAGGTAACTGTACTGTTACACCCTATAAGTTCCAATAAATTTATTGCATAACAATGACTAATTTTTCGATACTAGTCTTAAGTTTGCTGGATAGCGCAATCATACAACCTATCTCCTTCTGCCAACAAATTATCAGATTCGAGATGGTATGCGTTACAGCCTCGCCGAGCCACGAGTAGCGGGTGAACGCGTACATGGGTGGCAAGCCGCAACGGCCACAGCTCGCGACCGCAACCACCGCTCCACTGCGCTAATTCCTTGCGCATTATACACTTAATCCTTTGTCTCCTCACCGTGTTTAACACGTATTAGTATGTTGACTTAAGGATATTGCTTGGTTGTGGATAAGGAGCTTTTATTTTGCTTTAGGTCAAGAAAATTTATAATACCTAAACACCTGATTGGAAACGTGATACATCAAGCTCACATTCGTATCAAAATAGAATCTAGTTGAATTGCCGTAATTTCTTGTGATGTCTCTTGTACCCCATTGCTCGGCGGTTACCATTCAATTATGACTGTAACTCGTTTTATAGGCACAGTTGTAAGCCTTTATAACAAACGTGCAGGCCGCTCAATAAAATCTTAATACACTAACTTTTTTATGGGTGATATAACAACAAGCAAAGAAAACAACTATAAATATTTACCGTGAACTGCGAATTTATAAGCCATAAAAAGTCTAAATATCTACAAAAGCATTTAATATCACATTATCAAAACTTTTCGGCACGTTACAAGTTTTATTAGAAGGCGATTAAGAACAAAGAATACAAACAAACAAACGAAAAAGTATTTACGTTTCCAAAGTTCTGTATTTAAAATATTGACCTTAATCCCTCTTCACACGGTACGCATAGAGTCTTTGAGCTACACAGTAAACCGTACACCCATATTATCTATCATGTGCACAATACAATTTCAGTACATATCACAATCGGCCTCCTTGCATCTCTATTATTAATGCAACGACATTACATTGCAATGGCATTAGAAAAAAAACATTATGACATTGTCTGACTGACATTTTCTTTTGTCGCGGTCGTTCCTCGATTTGATTAAAATACTGCATTGCTAGTACATACCTACCTAAGTGTAAGGTTAATCTATGAGAATACCGTATTATTATATATTTGTGTACCTTTAAAACATATTATTTCAACGTTTAATAATTACCGATACGAAATACAATTTATATCGATATTATCGTTGTGCCAATTTTGAATTATATTCTGGTATCACTATTTTTCGAATGTCATGTTGAACGGTTATGATTTTGACATTATATTTTCACAACCAGAACCGAATGGTCGTTTTATTCACTAAATCCGCCAATACCTCAGTAATCTTTGATAATTAGTAAGGAATAAGAACAGATTCATCATCTCAGAAGTGGGATTTATCAAGATCGCCCACTATTTTAAGAAAATAACTGAAATTCTCGACGACTAAGAAAATTATATCTACCTACATTTATTCTGTGGAACACAAATATCTACAAAATTTATCAAGATCGGTCACTATTTTAAGAAAATAACGGTGAAATCTTCGACGACAAAGGAAATTACATTTACCTACGTTTATTCTGTGGAACACGAATATCTACAAAATGGTTACAACTAGCGACGAGGAAAATGAAATTAGGGGTCGCAGCCGTATACGATCTTCACATCGAAGGCATAATAGACAGAAACGGAAACGTGACCAGAGCAGGAGCAACTCAAGCAGGCGTAGGCAACGATCATCCTCAATTTCAGTGGAGTTTCGGAGAGGGTGCCGTCGTTCTCGTGTGAAGCGCAAGCATCGTCGTGAACACCAGTGCGAGCGCGGGTCGAGCGATGGTGCGGAGAGACGTGAAACTGGAAAAGGCAGCAGGCAGCGTGACGGAGCGAGGCCGGCAGCCAGCGACGGTCGTCATACACCGCCGAGGCGCGTGAGTACATCTAGCGTTTTTAACGGTGACACACATGCCCTTTTGTCATCTTTGGTGGAGGCTATTTCTAATAACCGACCTCAAGGCAATAAATTTCCTATGCTGGGAAATGTAATACCCGAGTTTGACCCGATGGTTAAAGGACAAACTATTCAAATGTGGATAAATAAAGTTGACGAGTGCGCGAGACTTTACGGTTGGGGTGATGATCAGATAATTCATTACGCGTTACCTAAGTTGTCGGGCGTTGCAAAAACATGGTATCAAGCTCTCCCAACCATGTCGTTCTCGTGGCACGAGTGGAAAACTAAATTACAGGAATCATTTCCGAGTAGTGACGACTATGCTGAACTACTCACCGAAATGCTGTCCAAGCGTGTAAAATATAACGATTCCCTGGAACATTATTATTATGAAAAAGTTAACTTGCTTAATCGTTGTGAAATACTGGGTAAACGTGCTGTTGATTGTTTGCTGTATGGTGTAGATGATCGGTCCTTAAGATTAGGTGCCAAAGCAGCGAATTGTCAGGAACCCGAGCAAGTTTTAAAGTATTTTCAATCAATTAAGCAACAGGCTCGTGAACCTGACAAATCGCGAGTAAACTATGACAAACGTAATAGTTCGGTGCCATTGCCTACCAACAGTTCAAAGCAAGCTTCGATTACAAATGAAATAAAGGGGTCAAAAACTCGAAATAACGGCCCTATTGTGTGCTTCAACTGCAACGAAACCGGACACCTTAGTTTTAATTGTAAAAAACAGATTTTGAAATGTAACATTTGTAGTAGGTTAGGGCATACTACCGTTAATTGCCCTAGATTGCCAAGTGAGTCCGGTAGTAGTAAGAACGAAAATTCAAAAGATAAAAATATTATGCGTGTTGAAACCCATGATTCCAGTGATTCAAAATATTTATTGAATTTAAAACTTAACGGAGAGGCCATTCAGGGCTATGTTGATTTAGGTAGTCAGTGCACTCTGATACGCTGCAGTGAAGCTATAAAAAGAGGTATCAGTTGGACAGATAGTCATTTGCCTACAATGAGAGGTATCGGAAACAATACAGTAGTACCGCTAGGTGTCACTGAGGTTAAAATTGAAATACAAAATATTGAAGAAGAACTTGCCGCATATATTGTCGAAGATAGCGTTATTAAATATCCAGTGTTGATAGGTCATAGTTTCACGGAAAAACCGGGAATAGTTATTATGAAGACTTCCGATTCCTTAGTTTTTGTTCGTGAAAACTCTACTAAAGTACAGTTGAGAACTTGCGACGACGTATATATACCTCCAAAAGAAATGTTCCCATTGCCAGTTACGACGAGTAACAACTACTCAGGCGCGGTAAGTGTAAACGGTTCCTTGCGTGGCTGCCCACAAAATTTGTTTTATCTCATGCCAGGCGAATATGAAGTAGAAAATGGCAGAGGTGTAGTGTTGGTACAAAATTTCAGTAGTCACTCGATATTATTGAGACGGAATTCACTTATTACGCGAGCTATTACTACCAAAGATTTAATGAATGTAAATTTGTTAGACTTCAACAATATTGATACAGTTGCTGCTCTAAATTATGGCCCGCAATTAAGCATTAGTGATCTTAATAGATTAAAGGCATTACTCAAGAAATTTGAATCTTGTTTTTCGGATAATTTGAAAGAGTTAGGGTTAACTAACGTGGTTCAAATGAAAATAGAGCTGAATGACCCACAACCCGTGGTCTACCGACCATATAGGCTCTCATTTCCGGAGCGAGCTCAGGTTCGATACATGGTTAATGAGATGATTGAGGCAGGCATAGTATGTGAGTCGAGTTCGTCGTACGCTAGCCCGGTACTACTGGTCAAAAAGAAGACCGGCGAGAGTAGGTTATGCGTCGATTATAGAGCTCTGAATAACAAGACTAAGAAAGAGCATTATCCTTTGCCTATAATAGACGACCAACTCGATAGATTGGTTGGTAACACAGTATTTGTTAGCCTCGATCTTGCATCAGGCTATTACCAAATACCCGTAGAGGTTAACTCACAGAATAAGACTGCGTTTGTGACACCAGATGGGCAGTATCAATTTAAGAGAATGCCGTTTGGTCTTGTAAACGCACCATCAGTTTTTCAAAGGACAATGAACAAAATATTAGCTAAAGTTGATTATACTATTGTCTACATGGATGATGTGTTGATTCCGGCAAAATCTGTTGATGAAGGACTTATCCGTTTAGAAGAGGTACTTTTACTCTTGCAGGAGGCTGGACTCACATTGAAATTAAAAAAATGCAACTTTTTTTGTACTGAGCTAGACTTTTTAGGATTTTACGTAAGCGGTGAGGGTATCCGCCCCGGTACACGTAAGACAGTAGCCATACGAGAATTTCCTACACCGCAGAACGTACACGATGTAAGACGATTTCTCGGTTTAGCTAGCTTTTTCCGTAGATTTGTGAAGGGTTTCGCCCTGATAGCTCAACCATTAACAGACTTATTGCGCGCAAAATTTGAGTGGAAATGGTCTAATGAGGAAGAAAATGCTTTTAGGGAACTAAAAGAAAAATTAATTGACCGCCCTATTTTAGCTTTGTACGACCCCAAATTAGATACGGAACTGCATACAGACGCCGCTAAAGTTGGTATTGCGGGAATTCTCATGCAAAGAGGTACAGATGGTTTGGTTAGACCGGTAGCGTACTATAGTCGCAAGACCACGGTGGATGAGCAAAAGTTTCACTCGTTCGAGTTGGAGACCCTTGCGGTCGTTGCATCATTAAAGCGTTTTCGAGTATATTTGTTGGGACTAAAATTTAAAATAGTTACGGATTGTAATGCACTACGTACAACCTTAACAAAGAGAGATCTTATCCCCAGAATCTCCCGATGGTGGATTCAATTTCAAGAGTACGACTGCGAGATTGAGTATAGGCCAGGAACGCGTATGGCTCATGTCGACGCTCTCAGTCGTGGCCCAGTCGAGGAGCCTTCTGTAGAGGATAGAGAACATGTGCTCGATGTTCTACATGTAGATATTCGTGATTGGATTGCCACGGTACAAAGTGACGATAGTGAAATTAAGCGCGTAAGAGCTATTTTAGAAGATGATGACACTAAATTTGTAGCAGACGTACGTAAAAATTTTCAATTGAAGGGAAATCATGTATATAAAATATTGGATGAGGGATTAAGGTGGGTAGTTCCAAGGGCTTGTAGGTGGCAGGTGCTGCGCATGAACCACGACGATATAGGACATTTTGGCTATGAGAAAACTCTTAATAGATTAAAAGGGGCGTTTTGGTTCCCTAAAATGCGTAAATTTACTAAAAAGTACGTTGGTTCCTGTCTGAAATGCGCACACCATAAAGCCCCTGGAGGCCCTAGAGAAGGAATGCTCCATCCCATACCAAAGATAGAGAAACCGTTTCACACGCTACACGCTGACCACTTAGGCCCGTTCATTCGCTCGAAACGTGGTAACATATATTTATTAGTAATCATAGACGCATTCACTAAATTCATAAATATCCGTGCCGTTAAGGATACCAAATCGACAACAGCAATCAAAGTATTTAAAGAACACTTTAGTTATTTCGGTGTGCCTTCGCGTCTTATTACAGATCGTGGTTCATGTTTCACGAGTGCTAAATTTAAAGATTTTATAGACCAACTAAAAATTAAGCATATCCTAAATGCTGTAGCTACCCCACGAGCGAATGGACAGGTCGAGCGGTTTAATCGCACCATACTTGATGCCTTAAGTACTACTTGTCATGGTGAAAAAGACAATTTATGGGACGAACACATCGGAGAGATACAGTTAGGTATTAACACCACTGTTAATAAAACAACAGGGAAAAGCCCTTCAGAGTTGTTATTTGGGTGTAAATTAATAAATGCCTCCGAAAATGTATTGACCGATGTTATTGCGGAAACATCCGATCGTCTTGACGATAATGATTTAATGCAAGTAAGGTCGACTGCTAGCGAACGAATTGAAAAACAACAACAATATAGTAAATCACAATTTGACAAGCATAGGAAACCTAGTACTAAGTATAAAGAAGGCGATCTAATTAGAATTGAGAGGACCGTGATTGATAAAGACCACATAGGTAAATCAAAAAAACTTATCCCCAAGTTTCAAGGCCCTTACCGAATCCTCAAATTGCTACCAAACGATAGATTTCTAGTCGAAGACACCCCTCTAACAAAAAAAGGTAACAAAAGGTACGAAAACATAGTTGCTTTGGACAAAATACACCCTTGGACAAGTTTTGGCGGAGACGCTAGTGATGATAGCACTGAAGGTGAGATGGATGCCTGTCTGGGCGCCGTAGAGGGGTGATTCTCCCTCACTGGAGGGTGAACCGCCGCTCTATTTCGATTGGCATACAACTCATGGTCTATTATATGTGTTCAGATGATTCGATTAAGTGATATTTACGATTGGCTCACTACCTATATTTGTGTGTGTCATTGTTAAAAAAGTTAATTAAATTGATTTGAGCAATCAGTGCAGATAGCGAATGACACCAAAACGTTGGTGTTGCACAGATGATTGCAGGATAATGACTAACCCTTTTCTTAATGATGCGAGCACAGTTGTCTTCACCGGTCAGTGCAGAAAACGAATGGCATCATTTTTAAGGATGTCGCACAGATGACCGGGGAGATTAATTGGGCAGGATTTACAGGATGAGACGATATGATATGATATGATATGAACTGAGCACAGTCACCCTCAGAGGTCAATATAGACAGTGGATTGCTAGACCGACGAGAGCGACTGGGCAGGACTAGACATAAGATTAGATATTGTAATATATTCATTTAAAAATTACGATATGATTGTTACAAAACATTGATATGTTGATAAGAAATAGACAATGATTTTTTTTTTTGTTTGTATATTTTTGGTTTGACAATGATTTAGACAATATTATTTTGTTCATATTTCTTTATGATTTCTTGTGTTATTATGAATTGTAGCCGGTATAAGTGAGAGGACTCACTTAAGGGAGGATGGCCGAACTGTAAGGTTAATCTATGAGAATACCGTATTATTATATATTTGTGTACCTTTAAAACATATTATTTCAACGTTTAATAATTACCGATACGAAATACAATTTATATCGATATTATCGTTGTGCCAATTTTGAATTATATTCTGGTATCACTATTTTTCGAATGTCATGTTGAACGGTTATGATTTTGACATTATATTTTCACAACCAGAACCGAATGGTCGTTTTATTCACTAAATCCGCCAATACCTCAGTAATCTTTGATAATTAGTAAGGAATAAGAACAGATTCATCATAAGTTAATAAGTCAGTTAAAATCACAACCAGTGTGACAAAGCCCGAACTTGTGAGGTGGTAAGTAGAGAGTATATCAAGGACAAGTGTCGTGAAGGAAGCGATCGAGGCCCAGTGACCGCAAGAAGCCCTACCGCGAGGGAAGGCTTCTGTGGTGGTTCGAGGACAAGCACTCTTTAATAAGAAACACGTTTTAGTGAGGTCGATGACTGAGACTTGGGTTAGAGTACTAAATATAATTATCATGGCAGACAACATAATAATTAAGTACCTATTCAGTCTAGTAGTAAGTTACTTACCTATGTTACGAGTATTTTAGTGGCAGGTTCACGAAATGAGATTTACTAATTAGGGACTTATCTCTGAAGGTTTGTGACATTTGACGATCTTGTTGCTAGATTTATCGGAAAATAAAATAAAAATAATTATGTAGAAAAAGGTTGAAAAGCCGATTCTATTTTTTACCCGTCTACGGCAAAGCCAAAGAGGGTAATGATTTTGACAGGCTATGTATGTAATATGTATGTGTGTGTATGTTCATCTGTTCCCTCATAACTCCTTAACTACTTATCGGAACTCGACAAATAAAAATCGTTAGAATCGTCTTAATCGTCAGTTGTACATATGCTACGTGACGTGTCAAAAAACTTAATGTGGCGCCCTCTAGCGAACAAAAAGCATAGAGTAAAAAAAAAAAAAGATAAATACGCCGTGTTTGGTATCATTTGAAAGGGCTTTACTTGTACATTTCCAAAATATTGCTCAAACTTAATGTAGCGCCATTTAGCGGACAAAAAGTGATGTGCTAAAAAAACAGTTAAGATACACCGTGTTTGATATTATTTGAAAGGGCTTCACTTGTACTTTTCATCAAAATTCAATGTTCCGCCCTCTAGCGGCCAAAAAATTTTACACAATAACAAAACAGTTTAAATAAAAGAAAGTAAAAGAAAATTAAACCCGACTACGACAAAAAAAACGACGCTGAAAAAGTATGAAACAAGATTTTCAGGATGCTAAAATACACAAGGCTACATTCTGAAAATCTTGTTTAATACTTTTTCAGCGTAGTTTTTTTTGTCGTATTCGGGTATTTATCAGATAATATTAGTAGGGCCCTGTAACCCAGATTAATGATTTTATGGTATTGTAATTTTTTGCAAAACAGCTAAGATCTGTTCAAACTTTTCATATAATAACACTTATAAGTTTGCGTTTTATTTTATTCTTCTGGTGGTTCGCACTCAAATAGAGGGCAAAACAGTTCTTAAACAAAAAATATAATATACTAATACCTACTATCAACAACTCCCTTGTATAAAACAAGCGTGATGTTGTGCTTGTATTGTCTGTTGAAGGCGAATTTCATAAAAGTGTCTTATACCTAAAACCAAATTGATAATAATACTTTCTTCTCCAACAGGAGTTAAAGATGACTCAGACGACGTTTCAAGCAAAAGTTGTGGTGGAGACTCGTCAGGACTGGTGAAGAAACAGAGGAAGGCGCGGACAGCCTTTACGGACCACCAGCTGCAGACCCTCGAGAAGTCATTCGAGAGACAGAAGTACCTCAGCGTGCAGGACCGCATGGAACTGGCTGCGAAACTAGGACTAACCGATACGCAGGTCAAGACCTGGTATCAAAATAGAAGGTTAGTTTTTATTTCTAGACTTGCTTTTTCCTGTAGTAGCCATATATTGGACATTGAGTAGAAAAAGATTAAAAACATTTTTGGGACTTTTTTTTTTCTTTATCGAAGTTATCAAACCGCCGTATTATTTCTTCAAAAACACTGATAAAATTTATCTGGTTATTGAAAAAGGTAAATGGCAAATTTCGTGTAAATTAGGACCCACTGTTACGAGTACATTATGGAATCATATTAGTACCTTAATCACATGACTAGTAAAAAGCTCCAACATCATAATCACACGTGTATAAAGAAGGTATATTTGATTCTAAACATGGACATCTTTATACATAAAATAACTTGTAATAGGTGCTTAACACCTGTAGGCTTCAGACTTTGCGTGCCCTGTTATGATACAGGACTGCATTACTTCAGCTACTTCGTGTTATACGACTTTGTCAGAGTAAAAATATTGGAAACAGATATTATTAATAATAGGTATATAAGTACATTAGTCGCACGTAGAATTTCTAAGAGGGAAAATAATTTAAGTATGTTCATAATATTATTCTTTTTATTTTCCTTAGTACCTTTAAATGTTTTTGGTTAGTATGTATAGTTTTGCCGTAGTTTATAGGTAGGTAAACTGTGTATGTGCGTGTTTGGCAATGCCAATAATGCGATACATTATACAAGGAAATTGACAAAGTACGTGTTGTTATTTCGTTCAATATACCTAATCAGGTCCCTCCTAGTGAACTTGATTACGCGGTAACTAACGCAAATATCTACTTCATTACCTAGTTTATTTTACAACTTAAAATGAGAATTGAATATGTAAGTGCATAGCTTGTAAATAATATTGATATTATAATGTACAATTTACCAAGGGGGGACGAGCTCATAGAGCTTTAAAAACTCGTCTACGCCTACCTAGATAAATGATATAAAAATATTCTTTTAAGCAGGGCACAGGAAGGAACATGGATTGGTTTTAGTCAGTAAAAGTCTGACACTCCCTCCCGCCCCGCCCAGGGCAGGAGAAGTCATTGGATGATTTCCCATCGGTAAAAAAAAGCCCAAAGTAAACGATCTAAACAAATTAATTAAATTACTACGACATTATTTACACAAAAAATGGAGACTTATTAGGCAATTAAGTGCAAAATAAGACTAGTAATGAGTAAGTTCTACGTTCAGAACCCTATACTAAACTGTCTTATTACGCAATGACATATTAAAACTATATCACGTACCTGAGTACGAATAAGATACAGGTAGAATAAAGAAAACAATTAACTAACAATTTATTTTTATCCGATTGCGGCGAAGCTCCGAAAGAGGGTAAAGTTTTCAATGTTCATAGTCCAAGACACAGGCGGTGTATACTCGTAGATTCGTAGAGACCACTTCACTAGTATCCAGATTTAAAAATGGAATGTCATGACAGTATTTAATAAACGCCAAACAAAAGTCGTCTACCAAAACATCCATATTTTTATTTATATCTTGACTGGAAATTATTTTATTATGCTTTGTGCTTACTTGCTTTTCTACGCTTTGTTTAAATAAATATTGTTAAAATCAAATGTAATAATACACATGTAATACCACCACTGATGAAAGATTGGGTACACCTTCGTGTTTTTGAAATTCCGTTTCAAATAATATGAGTTCAAATATAACAGTAATTGGAATAAATCAAATACTGGAAAGCTCATATTGCTATCACTAAACGCTTATAACTTGGGACAAACAGCAACAGTGGTCGTGAGATAGTCGGCGTTTTTCACAAAGCAATGCTGAGTCAGCGGGACCGTCGACATGTTACTGCTACTGCTCGAAACTGTACTCAATCTCCATTTATATAATTATACAGGAATTAAACATTTACTTCCTATAAGTAGGTATATACGTACGTAATTGTTTGCCGATTCAACATTGCTTCACAGCAAAAGGTTAAAATAAATAATGACGGATTAAAAACGACAACCATTAAACAATTTTTTTACAAACTCGTTTTACTTCAGGTTCGCAATAAATCCATAAAAAAAGAATATAAAATTATAAACAGAATTACCATTAATTGTCTATTCTTTACATAATTAAGATTCTAAAGTGCTATTTTATTTCCTAACAAAAAATATCATAGTTAACACAAAGGAGTTTTGTCGACGACAGTACTGGCGGCTATTTCAAAAACAAACGTTTGTAATTAGGGTCTGAACGCCGTCTTCGATGCCTCCTTTACAAAAAACTACGGTAGCTACAAACTAATACTAATTTTCTATTGATTGAATACCAACTTTTAAATCAGGATTGTGCTGTACTAGCAGTATAGTAGTCTATAGAGTTTTTGTACGTATGCTATGTTCAGACAAAAATTTTCTGGCTGAAGCGTCCATATTTGGTTCAACTGTTTCCAGTTAAACAATTTGATTTGGTAACCCAGAGGCAGGTTACTGTTCTTGTTTAACAATTGATGTGTTATGTATGTATTTTCAACTATATCAAGTATCAAGCCCTGCGCAGGCGCCGCACAGTATATTCACTCCCCCGCGCCGCCGCGTCTACACCTTTTTGTTCAAGTATTTTTTGTTGATTTTCTATAATTTCGGTTAAACTAATGTTTGGGCTTCGATTTTTCGGTTCGTGAAAGGGTGTGAAATCGTAGTTAATTGAAGGATGTAATGGGCTTTTGTGTGCGGTCACTTTCCTTTGGTTTTTGTAGCGGCGCGGGCGGCGTGCCCAAATAGAATAGTGCCACTACCTACTAATAATAGGCACCGATTTTCTGGTTCCCGGATACAGAATAAATTATACTAATATATGGATTATTTTTGAACAATGGTTACTCCTAATTTGGAAAAACACAAAGCTTTTTAATAACGACCCAAAGTGAAACAATTAATTTTAATTACCTATTTACAAGACACGCCGTTTGCTTTTTGCTTAATTATAAATAATTACACAGCTACATAACTTCTTGCCTACTTGCTTAGTGATTTTCTACAAACTATTTAAATGAAAAACATTATCATTTTGATTATTTGCTGCGATCCGTTTTAATTGGTATTAGATAATTTGTTTCACACATTCGCCAATTTTGTAATTAAGTAGAGAGTGGTCATTTCATTTTGAATTACATTGCATTTTTGCAATTAGATCAGTAATTTGTAGTGTTGTTACGTCGATATGAGCCTGATACCATTACATTAGCAACATAAGTGTCTCAGCTGCCTACATTCCCACGCGGCAGGTGTAAGAACCGAGGAGAATTACTTACCACTTTGTGACGGTTTTCAGGTTAAAGTCTGTTCGTTGTATCACTGCACTTTAGGAGCTGAAAACTTCAGCCACGGAGAAAATGTTTAGGCAAAAAAGTAGAAAGCCCTTTTTAATGAAATTCTTAAACAAAAAAATCTTGAAGCTTTTAAAAGTTAACTTATCAGAAATATTAGTGCAAGGTTAGTTACCTACTCTCATTTTGTACCTGAAAGCTTCAAATTAGCACAAACTTCTGAAACAATGTAACTGTAACCGGTCCTTCGCATCACCGTGTGACCGTCGGCGCTTGCCCACCATCACAAAGGTTGCAAGTCACCGGCGGTCCGGCGCCGCTCCACACCTCTTATTAATCAGCACACCGCCGACAATCTGCCTCTACACCGGCCACTAGTGTGTTTACTTAATTGTTTTCAAATAACTTCCTTATTTGGTAAACTAAATACGCGATTATAGTTTGAAGTGAAATTCAAAGTCAAAGTTAAGGCTGGAAATAAAGATTATATTTTTTTTCACTTAAATGAAATCACTGTAAGCAACAAAAACACAGTCTTTGTAGAAAGATGTTTTAGAATAGTAAACATCGCTTCCATTTCCATTTGTTCACATTTTTTGTTGTAAACTATCGGTAATATTCAGGGAAAATATTGGACCATTCCTATCGCTAATATTTGTGGGTTTTTTTAGGTGTGGTTAGTGACTGTACCTGAATAAAACCTTTAATATTGTCCGCAACTCCAACATAAACAAGCAATACGAGATCATTCAACTAACAAACCTAGATATAGAACCTCCATAGACTGATTCACAGTATGATTCATCAATAGTTATAATATTTTGTCGGAACGATTGTGAATTCACAATAAGCCGGGGGCCGCGAACAAAATGTCGTTTATCGGCGTTTAGTCGTCGAAACGTGTAATCCATCGCGATTACCTAATGACGTAGGTATTCTGTAATGACACTCGTAACAACACCTACCTGTGTTGCGACTAGTTCGGTCCCACGACTGTGTCTGTTATTAAGTCGAGTCGTAATGTTCGACGGAATTGTTGTGGCTGTCGACTTTATTGTTTTAGAAGTGCGAAATTGACTGTCGTGTTTAAGGGAATGATTATGATTCGTGTTTATGTTTTTTATTGTAATAGAAAAAAAACTTATAGATAGATTATATTATGACTTTTGATTCAAAATTTTTCGAGAAAGGAATAAATGTAAGGCCTTCCTTTAAAAATTTGTTAATGTTCATGCAGTTATTTATCAAGATAACTATACTCAATTTCAGAAAATTCTAAGTATAGGTAATAATTAAGGTCACATAGGTTCGTATTCATTTAAAACCTAGGTATATTATATTTTAATGAGGAAGCTACTGATGACATCACCAATCATTTTCCCATATGTAAACTGAAACTTACGCGTAAATATGAATATTCCCTAGAGACTAAACAGTTAGCGTTTCTCGTAAATTCGTATCATTTGTATAAACGCTGCCGATCACCCAGAAAACGTGGAGCTTCGAAACACACCACTTGAAACAATGGATACGCATAACTGCAGATTTTGTTCGATTTCCTAATTTTATTTAGTGCGTAGTAGCGATAACTGGTAGTAACCAGTTTAGGAAAATACAGAAGTTGGTGGTCTCGTGAAGAAAACGCTAATTTTTACGCAACATCTATAGCAACTATTTTTTAACGCAGTTTTATGTCTATATGTTTGATTTAGTTTCATACAAAATTGTTTATTTAAGTATAGGACAGGAAATCTGCAGACTATAAAATGCACATCATGAACACGCTGTAAATATACCCACGAAGGGCAATATTAGAGTTTAATATGCAACAATTTCCTATTATTGCACCATTTAAGTCTTCCTCTTCGATTACAAGTCGCCGCATAACCATCGTTAACAACTCGATAAGTCGTAAATTACTCGGACAATCGGAACGGCGCGCGCTTTTATAACAATAGATTATTCAATTGATTGATTCTAGCATCCTAAACAGCGGTTGCTTTATTAAAATTCCGTACGTGTGCTTACACATCTCTAATGACATAATGCGCGGGTTCCGCGACTCCGCGTTGCTACCGAGAACCAGACTAATCGGTTAAAGCGAACCCTTCCAAATTACACGGCAGAGACACGGGATTCGAAGCAAGGACGCTCCGGTCGCCCGGCTTATCATTTAACCACTAATCATTATACTGCAAATGCCATTTCAGTTTTGGCCGGGTTTTAATAAGCGGATTGCGAGACGGATTATTCGTTCTATAGCAATTTTGCAGTTCTAAGTCTGGCTCTGATGCAATCTGATATTAGTGAACGTTCGAGTTGCAGGAAATGTTTTATTGTATACCTACCTACTTGTTCATTAAAACATGATTACGTATTCGGTATTTTAGATTTAGCAGACAAATTGCTACATTTGTTATTTCTTCAATTAAATATGGTTCATATTTTTTCTTAGTCGCGCTACGGTAGTGAATAAGAGCATCAAATAGTTAATCGTTTAGATGACCTTTGCAATGTGTAATTTCAATGGGTGTTTTATTCACTCGTAAATTTTAAACATCTATAATATTACCTATAATCTCTCTGCCTACGGCTATAGGTTATTCGCAAAGTGACTTTATTAATTGATTTACTGGCATCACGTTGATGATATTTTTGTTAAAAAACGAACACCGTTATTTAGTGACGGAATTTTTGTGATAAATTATTAACTTTAATAGGTGATCATCAGTTTCGCGTATTTTGAAACATTTGTTAATTTAAAATATTTCTTTAAACATTTAGGTACCTATTCGTAGCGTCGTAGCATGGGGTGGGAAATATAATTGTGTAGTTAAATAATGGTTTAAGATCGGTCTTGGGAAGTCTATTAAAAATAAGTAGGTATTGAAAAGCTTTAGTTTATCACAATGCGACTAGGTAATATGTATTTTAATGTTTTGTAAACTTTTAACTGGACAATATATACGTAAAAATCATAAACACCGAAAGCACATACCTATCTACATACTAGCTTGTGCTCGCGATTTCGTCCGCGTAGCTTTTTCACCCGCATTAGTTTACGTCTATGGTTACTGCTCCGCACTATAAGTCGTAGCGTGATGTTATATGACCCAGAGCCTTCCTCAATAAATGGGCTATCAAACACAAAATGAATTTTTCAATTCGAACCAGCAATTCCTGATATTAGCGCGTTCAACCAAACAAATAAACAAAGTCTTTATAATATTAGTATAGATTGATTATCATTTTGTCAAAGTACCTAGGTATACGGGCTATGCCAATTTCTTATTAGGAATGAAAACCCGAAGATGGTAATGGAGGTAAATAATGAGGTTGAGAAAAATTAGAATTTGAAAGTGAAACTCGTTCCCAAGCATGGTGTTGCTTGGAAAAACTACTAAAAAGTAACAAATAGACAACTAGGCACCTTTACTTTTGAATAAAAAATTTGAAGCTACGGACGAGATCAGTAAGGATACTTGGAGTATGACTATGTATGATATTAATAAAAAAAATGTAGTTACCCATACCAACCAGTCTGCTGGTTTGCTGGTCTGACAACCAGTCTAACCAAGAGGTATCGTGTTGCCTAGTAACTGGGTTGTGGAGGTCAGATAGGCAGTCGCTCCATGTAAAACACTGATACTCAGCTGTATCCGGTTAGTCTGGAAGCCGACCCCAACATAGTTGGGAAAAGGTTATGTAGATGATGATGATGACCCATGCATATTTTAATCAATCAGAACGTGATAAGCGAAGTTATTTTGCCAACTAACCTTACAATAACGAACTGTATTATAAAGTTACGGTTTTAGAATACGTAACATTATCAGTCATCACATTGAACCAGTTAGCATTATAACTAACTGCAGTCTTTTAAAAAATGAAAAAATATTTTTAAGCCATTTTTTTTTACGTAAGTTGCGACAAAAAACCAATATCTAAATTTATAATTCAATTAAAAGCATGCCATGAACTCACTCTGCTCAGTTAAATCTAAACCTATTATTAAAATAAGTAGCATTATTCCATCAAAATTATTGAAGTAGTTTTCCTTAAACCCTACCAAAACCGTCTTAAATGCCACCACTGCGAGGCCGCAGGCTCAAAAATTGTTTCAGATAGGCATGTGTCATGTTCACAACAATAAAGGTACTTAAACTTCAAACAATTCCCATAAGAGCGCTCACACAAACATGTTTCTGAAACTTTCTAAGCAGCGTATAAATAACGTTCGATAAAACTCAAATTGGGCCCGACTCCGTGTTAGAGCTTTAAGAGCGTAAACGCCCGGCGCGCCGCGACTCGTTCCGATCGATGAAAGTGCTCTTTGTTTGCCGGATATACAAGCCGAATTCGCATCACGTCGCCGAAAAACGCAAACTGAGATAAACAACCTCCCCCCCGGAGAGGTCGTAAGCGGGATCGTTTTACCGGACAATTTTCGTCTTTAACAAGAGCTGTTAAGGCCCGTTTTTGGACGGGTCTCCTCGAACAACAATTGAATCAGTTCACGCAGCATCAAATCACTAAACCACTGGGCGGGGCGTACTCAGACTCCACCGGGGGACGGCGAAACAGGGACGGCGGAGAGCCGCTCTCGCCTCGCTTCCTCGAGTTAGACAGAGAGAAACGTATTGTCTGCTGAGAGGTTTCGACTTGAGATGGCAGTCCAAATTTAAGTGCGCTCCGAGAGCTTTTTGTTCGTAGCCCGCAGCGGCAATAAAAAGAATAGTGTCACTGAGCAGATTGCCCCTCATTCAGCACTTGACAATTAAATAAGTGCTCTCGAGTGACGTACACTAAGAGCGAGCCGTCATAATAACATGATTAATGAGAGCACAGCTTTCTATCGATCATTTGTCAGCTACTGATAATTAAAGTGTAGTATTTAAATTAGGATCGAGTTTAATACGGCTTAAAGTGTTAGCGTTATATTTGAAGCTAAAATGTTTCCATTGTGAGCCTGGTTTATGTATTAGGCTATGAATTAACTAGACAGATAAAAATAAATGGGCTTATAAAAATATTAAATTATTAAACGAATGACGAACATTGAACTCCCCTCATTTGCATTTAATAAAATTAAATGATCCATTTATAGAAATTAATTAACGAGGTGGCCAGTGAAGCGTCTGGTTATGCGAGGACGCGCTAACAATGGGTGCAGAGTACGCTACTAATAATAGCAATGATAATGCGACGAACGAACGACTCCCTACGAATTAATAAAAACCTCACTCGACGATAATAACCAACCACTTCGGAACTAATCGAGTACCCACAACGGAATTAAATTAAATTTTGAAATGGGGATGCGTTTGTTTGTTTGATGCGTGCGGAAAATAAATGCAAAATATAGAAATAGAGATAAATTTTATTTTGAATTACACACTTCAAATATGTAGTTAATTGAACCGTAAATTGATAAGTGGCAAAGCATTTGAAATGTCATTGTGTTTCTGTTTACTAACCGGTTAGCTTTTATTATTTGGAAAAAAATGAACACTGTTAAGCCTGAAAATTACTGCAGATTTTCCAAAATTTTCACACCTATTATAATTATTACAGCAATACGCAACACTTGTGTATTTTTAAGATGTTCTGAAAAAAAGTTTTTCATTCGAAGTTCTTTACAATTTAGATCATAATTCTTTTCACGCAGGAATGCAACCATTAAACTTTTTGCTAAATGTCATTGTGGTACAGAGCAGTTGTAAACTAAAGTAATAACCGTGAGTATTGTAGCGTAATTTATACGCGCTTACCCTTTTCCAACAGAATCAAATAAATCAAATTAAAGTACTCGACCACGCTCCGGCGACTCCACTAGTGCCCAAGACGTTTTGTCAAATTTATTATTTTATTTACATTTTTTTTATTAGTTTTACCACTGTGGCATCTCTATTGTATTCTCGAGTGCACTGTGACAAATTTGATGACGATTGGGGTCACAGCTCGTGATCTATCGCCGTAGGGTCCGTAAACGGCAATTCACAGAATTTTAGAGTCGATTTAAGTTTGTAATGTGACATAAATCGTTTCTGTGTACTTGTGGGATTCTCTTAACGATTTATGTCGATTTCTAATGGACTGCGATTTTTTTGTCGATGGTACTTTTTCCGATTGAGCGATATTTTTATTTGTTATTTTGTTCTCAAATTTTTTTTTTGGTCAATTTTTCTGTGTCTGTCTACGGAATAATAAGATGGAAATAAATTAAATAACTGAAAATTATGAAGCATGAGAGTCGCATCAAATCATTGCCCGATTTAAAATTCTAAGGAGTCAAATATTCGTTGTCAAATTAAGTACACATTTTCGAAATACCCACATACTCTAATAAGCTATTCCAGCCCATATTTTAAGCTGACCACTCGGCAGCTTAGTGGCCAGTACCACTAATGAGATTATGTGACAAATATTGGAACATATTACTCCTATTCACCATCTCTGTTCCTTTACCAGGACAAAATGGAAGCGACAAACGGCGGTCGGACTGGAACTTCTAGCAGAGGCAGGCAACTACGCTGCTTTCCAGCGTCTGTATGGCGGATACTGGCCGGGGGTACCAGCGTACCCGGCGCAGCCTGCGCCCGCGGCGGCCGACCTGTATTACCGACAAGCTGCGGCCACCGCTGCGGCGGCTGCGTCAGCCAGTGCTAATACGCTACAGAAGCCCTTGCCTTATCGGTAAGTTTGGCATGTATAAAAAGAAATGAAATAATTTAACTGCTCTTTGTAATGAAGAGCTTACTTTCTTACCTATTTGTAGTTTAGTATTATGATTCGAATTCCAATTCTACAAATTTATTCTGTGTCACCAGGTTATACCCCGGTGCGCCGCTAGGTGGTGTCCCACCTTTAGGGCTGGGCTTGCCAGGCCCATCGGCACACTTAGGCTCGCTGGGTGCGCCTGCGCTCGGAGCATTAGGGTACTACGCGCACGCGCGACGAACACCCTCGCCTGACCTAGACCCTGGCAGCCCCGCGCCCCCGCACCGCTCACCCCCTGACACCCCAGCTGACAGGCGCTCCGATGACGAAGACGACGATGAGCCCATACACGTTTAATGTCAACAAACCCTTGACAAGTGAAAAATTCCATCCAAAGTGACCTGACATTTCAAAAACAAAAAGTGAATTCTATAACAAAGTGATAAACTCTGCAAAGACGAGTACTTTAAATGTTAGGGAAGAAGCCATTTTCCGCTCAACCAACATGTTTGGTTATGGTTTCTCTTGACTCGGTTTTCGTCCGCTGCACTGTTGTTTTGCACGAGAATTTCTTGTTCGAATATTACGTTTCGAATAATATTCTTTCCTTGAGACGGACATTGGCTGTCCGAGATATGTGATATTATAAGCCCAGATTTGATATTAAGATCGTGTAAAATAT
Organism: Caradrina kadenii; assembly: GCA_947462355.1. Taxonomy (NCBI): domain Eukaryota; kingdom Metazoa; phylum Arthropoda; class Insecta; order Lepidoptera; family Noctuidae; genus Caradrina; species Caradrina kadenii. The sequence goes on from OX381674.1 coordinate 5,622,541, forward strand.
AAAATTGATGTCGTGTTAACTACTTACTGATAAACTAGTGATTAGACAAAGCTTTGTAAGTTACAATAGAGGATAAATAGGCTGGAATTCAAACATTCCGATATCGATTAATTTATATTTAAGAAAAATGTTCCACTAGGTTTGCTTCGGTGTTGCATCTACGTGATAAAGATATATTATCCATTGAATTGTAAATAATACCAGTGATCTGCGATTGCCTTTTCACGAACTCAACTCAATAATCCTGCACTGATCAGGCCTACATTTTGACAGTACATCTGTCATGCTCGATACTACGTTAGTAACCAATTACCACCACCTGTTCTTAATCATTTCTTTAAGCAATTGTCTATGTTCATATGCCAATAGAAAAGAGAATCTTTTCGGTGTAGATACCCATATAATTCGACTATGAACTAAAACTTCGACATGAACTTAATGTAAAACAAACAAAGATAAATTGGCAATCGTAAGTGACGAACAAATGAATCTCATAATGAGTGATATTATTACGAGTGTATATGATGTAGCACTGAAGTGCACTGTACAGTATTTAGTGACTCGGAACAGCGCCAGTCGACGACATTGTGCAAACATACTGTATATTATAATATATAACTATTCAAATACGATGTATGTATTGTTAGTATTAAATACACAACTTAAAGTATTAAATTTATGTAATAAAGTACCTAATGCTATAATAGTAGATAATAACACAGCGATGTACTTAAGCAATCCGAGATGTGGCATTTTATGTCCCATAGATTTTGTGGTGTTTTGTAATTAAAATGTTGTCAATTAAAAATAGCTATTGTTTTTCTGTTCTCACACCTTTCACATTGTTGTTTGCTTACAATCTTGTATTACGATGACGTTTATATTTGGCAGTTATTAATTTTATTTACGAAATTAAAGACAAATGCACTCTATCAATTGGTTTTAGTATAACGTCAAGAAGTCGAATGTATATAATTAATAACTTTTACACTATTACATACGATAACCACACCAACAGCTATATGAATTGATAATAATTCTAGTGACAAATTCAACAAAATAAAAAAATAGAGTCGCCTATCAGCCTATTACATGGTTATTGGTCAAGCAAACAGAGGCAAACGAGGTTAAAGTAAAGATTAATTAGAAGTACTACATAAAAGCAAATTTAATACATTCTCCGTGGCACTTTACCAGTTGTAACGAACACCTAGCGGGCAGCCACGCGGCGTGGAGCTAACTCCGCTTTGTCACGCCATCGGCTCAGACTCGGCTAATAGGCCCGTGTTAAATTGTGTGTACTATCTCCATTTGCAACTGGTCCATTAGGGCTGTTACGAATATGAGTCGATATATACGAGTCGAGCTATGTGCAACGTCCTGATTGCACGCTATGTAACTTTATGTCTGCGAATAAAAGTGTTTATGTACGCCAGTTTATTAGCGTGCTTGTTTAGTTTTTTTTGCTGCTAATGGTAACTTTTCACCGACTTTGGACATCCTTATTATGGCGCACTATTCTTTTTGATCGACTTCAGTCTTCCACGATAGTTAGTTTTTAATAATTTGACATTTAACATGACGGACACGTCAGAAAGTTAAACAATTATAAAGTCGTAGAGACGTGGTACGTCATGGGCACGTCATGGCTGTCACGCCAGATTCTCGTTTTATAAAACAACTTGTCCTCGGTCGCGTTTACACAATCGGCCCTCACGAAAACTTCTCTTTGATTTCCTTCGAAACATTTTTAGCGGGCATAAAACCTATTTAAAAAGCAATCAGTCAGAGGCCGCTGATTGCCCACGGGGCACGCCACCGACCGTGTTCACAAAACGGAGCAATTAACAGCACCCCTCCCCCCACCCCTCCCCCCACCACTGCACACCCCAGTGTTTCCTCCTGCACAGATCTAATCGCAAAACGACCGTTTTCTAGAATCGCCTCTACAAAGCATTGCGTGCTTCAGCGCGTTGTGGGGTAACGCAGTGACCACGATCAACAACCATGTAACTTTTAAAATACAAACATATTTTACACGATGTCTTGATGGACATCATAACTTATTGGGAACGATATGATCGCAGCCACTTGTATTACGGGGGCAAACGAATATCCCATTAGCTATTCACCAAGCTTATCCAACTTATCAACTTTATTTTTAATTAAATCGACTGCTTTTAACAATCTTGACCATATCATCCATAAAATGCGCTCATAAAATTATAATTTCTAAGTTCAACTGTTTGCTCAAACCCTTTTTTACATAATCGTTTACAGCAGAAAAAGTAGCTGATTTAATAACAGGGTATAAATGCAAAGTATATATTTATTACACATATTTACGAAGGAACAACGCGTTACATAAAAACTAGGCTGGTATCACGCCACGGCACGCCAATAGCCACTCGTACCGTATTAATATTTATGTTGTTTAAACGATGTTTAATCACAACAGACACGAATAGTTTTTGCTGTCAGTTACAGTGAAATGAATATTTTCTGATTGAAATCAATACCTGCCTAAAGATACGAAATTACAGTGTAAAATTGTTGGTCAGTGACGTTCAACAAAAATATAGAAGTGAAAATTTGGTAAAACACCGCTTAAACTTATTTTTTATGGTTTAATAGGTATCTTAGTCAGCATATGAAAAACTAACAAAGTACTGACAGCAAACATAAATTCCAAAAATACGCGTTGAGATGTGGAGTAGCGGACCCCAGCCCGTAATACCCATACCAATTATATTATAACATTAAGGTATTGTGGGAATGCCATAAACCGATAAACAGTGACCCCCCAAGATACCAAAAATAATTACAAAATTAAAAGTTTGTATGACCACATAATTTAATGAACACATTGACCGCACCGAAATGTCGTGTAATAAAATATATAATTTAATTGGTATTTAACTTATCCCCATATCTATTGTCTGTATCTGTAGTATACGAATCTGTTATGAATAGAAACAACACATGACGCTATGGTCAGTTTACTTAAACGACTTCCTAGCATTGCATTGTTGCCGTTAAAAGATTGTTTAATTGAGTGAGTTATGGCTGATGCTTCCTCAATTCGCGTAATATTTAACATTTTATTGCTGTTCACCTACTAATGTTTCCTGCGCTTTCGTTAAGTACCCGTCTTAATAAAGCGAAATACGTTTCACTTAAGATCATTAAGTATAATGCGCGATAATGAACGAGTACATTTGTAGGTTAATTCTTAAGATAGCTCCATTGGCCCGGATACATCGGAATGGGTCAGTAAAGTGCCAATTTTCAGTAATCCTCGGTAACCACTAAGTATAGGCATGTGTTAATAAAATTAATGCACGAAGTTATCTTATGAGGATTGAGGAACTGCCGACTTTGCTACATTTGTTCTGTAACAATTGCATTTCTGCAACACCTTTTATAGTAACTATTGGTAGTAACAGATTTTTTAAATGGTAAAATTCTGAAATTTTTTGATTTATACTGATGGACTGTGTAAAGAATGATATGAAAGAGAAGGGAGTCAGTGATAGCATGACGGTTGACAGGACGGCATGGATGAGGAAAACATGTTGCGCCGACCCCGAGTAACATGGGAAAAGGGCAGAAAGATGATGATGATACTGAACCAGCATTATGTATTATATATGTATATTAAAGACGGCTCTTATCTGAAAACAAAACGGAATTAAACTTCTCCGTCAAAAATTTAAAAGCATTTTAGCAAACACTGTTCCATATACTGAAGGTAAAGCATTAAACCATTAAACGAGTGTTTAGCACTAAATCAATGGGCAACAAGCGCGCCGGCGGCGCCCGCGCCGTTGCGTTGTAGATCACTATCTGCTTCCGTCGCTGCCACCACTCGTAATTACGGATTACAAGCGATTTTAGGCTTTTTGTCCAGCGAGCCGACTACACACATACATTAAAATACTATATGACTCACTTGTTTACATTTTTTTTATAAAAAAAGTTTAACTTTGACACTTAAGGGTTGGACGCGATCGATTATAAACTGCTTTCTTGAGACAAGGGCGAAAACGCATTTAAAGGCAAAAAATTACTTGATAATGCGATAAAGTTATATGCAAAAGCCAACCTTCAACTATAGCGCTTTTAATAACATGGGTGTAAATATTACGAATGCCAAAAAAATTACATTTCTCTGAATTGAAATGTTTTCTAATGTCCATTATTTGTAGTATGGTGTTTAAAAATGTCGTGTCAAGTTCTTATCAGTACATGGCGAAGTCAAACAGACTACGATTACTGTGTACTAATGCTAGCATTAGTTCGATGTAACTGTATTTGTGATCGATGTAGGATAAAGGGCTGCAATGTTTTTATTGGGACAGGAAAACGATAGAGTGTACACACTACACAAGTTACGTTTGAGCAGTGGAGTGTTCTACATCAACAACTTTTTATGAAAAATAAAGGTGCTTACACAGACAACTTAGTTCTTTGATCAAATAACGTCAAGACAGCGTCAAACAATGCTCTGTGCAATTTTATATTTTATCGCTATATTTTTAGCAATTGTTGTTAAAGATTATATTATAAAAAATGAGCAACTTAGATAATAAACCAATATAGAATGCCGACAGCCCCCAATAGATTTAATAAAAAAGCCATGTAAACACAGCTTAAGTTATATCTAGATGAGCACTTGTTTATTGGCAGTGGGAAAATATATTCTTTACACATTTCCTGCGGAATGCGGATGTTTATTTACGATGCAACACTTATGTTATCATGTCTATTAAATAGAGCCTGAAGAATTGTTGTTGTCTGTCTATCGTTTCGTTTTTACCTGCTTGATGAAGACGTTATTTATTAGGCTTAAGAAGAAGTAATGATAGTTTTTTTTAATATTCTTTTATGTAAACTTTAACAATATTTTCTCATCTTACTTTTTCTCAACAAACATTAGCCATTGCGGCATTCCTTAGATCTCACCAATGAAATCTTTGCACCTTTGTAACCATGCGTAATTACTACAAAAAATAATGACTAACCGTACTTTTACGCACTTTTTAAAAACTAGGGTGTGATATAAAGAGTAACGATATGTGAAAGTGGCTGCACCACATTTCAGGCACCGCATAGGGATATTAAAATATTAATGTACGTTTATACATTAGCATATTAATCAGGCTGGTAACGTAAACGCAGCTAATGGGCGCCATTAAAACAGTGGAGCGGTTCATATTGTATGCACTTAATGCATTGTTACAATGCAGTGTGTGAATACAGGATCTGCATAACAGGGGTGTAACTAAATACCCTTTGTTAACAAAAGCTCACTAGGAACTTGGTAATCTTCATTTACCTAGTGCACTTGTGATCTGTTAAGGAACATAAACCTATTGTGGACCTATAATTAATGCAAATGCTTAAATAACATAATATGTGACCATCAAACCTACTTTACGACCAAAGCTTTAAAATGAGCTATCAGATCCCCAGATTTCAGCACTACAAGATTGCATTAAAAGCTTTTTTGTACAATACTTAATTTATTGTTAATTCTTTTTTTGCATTCAAGATGCGCTAAAGCTTCTTGCCATATACACACTTTTTCATAAATAATTCAAGATCTATTATCAATAAGTACTTACACAAGCAAAAAGATCAGTACAGGCATAGGAATATATTTTGTTTTAGATTGCTTTTTTTCAAACACCTTCGTTCTAGTTGTAATTACAAGCACTCTACAATACTCATTGGAATTAATGGAATCGAATGCAACACCTGTCTCTGTGAAACAGAAAAAAATGCGCGTGGATACACGAATTGTTGTGTTGTATGTACACGAAAGGTAAGAACTGATTAAATAACAGAGAAATACTTCATTATGAATACAAACCGGAGGAAGAACACCCAAAATTGAACTGATTGATTGCACATGAAATTTCGCAAATAGTGCCACCTAGATAAATGTCGCTTTTTTGTGCCAGACCATAATTTATGATTATTTTTTACAACACATCACTGAGAATATATGCACACAGGACCACTCTGTATCCGACAAAGATAAATTAAAAAATATGTAAGTAATAATTCTTTGGAATATTGGTTTTTCAGTGCAGCCCTACGCACCGTAGCGGGTAAGTGCTGCATAAACGCTATTATATTATGGCATTAATTGATTATAAAGACATTTTATTTGCACGCAATAGTGGTATCAAGTGGCACAGGAGCGCTCTAGTTAATGATATCTCCCTATTAAGATACGTAATTGCACAGACACTGCGATTTGAATAGCAAAGCGGAGCGATTTTTATTTTACACCGGTGATTCTATCGCGCCGTAATTAACCGTAGCATTTAGTCGCGCCGTAAACGATATGGCCGCGCGTTTGTTACTCGAATAAAATCACTATGAATAATAAAATATTAGGCATTACTGTTATACTAATTCAATATTAATTACCATTGAGTGTATCGCGATGCGTACCGTTTTTAATAACAGTAGTAAAGACGGCAACACACGTTCAGGAATTTGATTGAAATCTTACGGTTTGTTTTTTTTTTATTTTCGTGTGAGTACTTACGTTTACTTAAAGTTATTGTTGATAGGTACCTAAATTTAATCTCGTACCTTTCCTTTAATAAACATATGTATTTGATTCCTTACAATAAAAAAAAATATTGCTTCACAAGATGCATGCACTCTGCATAGTTATCCATTTAAAATTCATATCTACATTTATGGGCTTACATTGTTTTTTTAATTGTCAGTCTGTGTTTCCTTCCATTTCAATCAAAATGATTAACAAAGTGTTGTGTTTAAACCAGCCGTGTGGCCGGTGAGGTCGAGCCGCGGGCGGCGGGGGCGCGGTGCGGCGGTGCGCGATACGAGATGCTATCGCGCGACCACTGGGTAATTAGTCGTTTCATTTTAGTCGCGTCGCGTTCCGTCGCGATAACTCGCTGCACGCTTTGTATGCACTTTTTTGTTATTAATTTCTTTGTATCGATTGATCCACCACGTATTATTTCTGCCACGCACATTCAGATTGAGATATAACTGTTTATACAGCCTTATGCAACCAGAACATAGGTACAGTCAGTTTGTAACTCCTGTTATTACAAGACCAATTAGTTTCGTTACATTTATATACAGAATACCGACCATTTATGGCCTTTTATTATTTTGATTGGCTAGGTATCGCGTCACGTCATGCGCTCGCGCAACGTTTTTGACAAGCAAATTGGATAATGCGCGGGAAACGCGGCGTGGCGCATTGTTCTGTCGGCGTCGCGATTGTCAGCGCTGTTTTCGAATTTTAATCTGCCATTTTGTGAAATTATGGAAATGAAATGGACGTTTCGCGGTTAGCTGCGTCCGAACCAGGCCGGAGTGCGGCCGCGTGTCATTTTATTGTTACAATATCAAATTGTTTTTAATAAAGGCTGTAATTGATTCGGTAGTTAAACATTGAACGTAGGTAGGTACTTGGAATTTAAAAGTAGATACTCTCAAGCTTATTTCATATAAGTACGGTATGATAAACACTTTTTTTTACGACGACGCACTAAAACGTTTTTTGGTCTAATTGCTAATTAGCACAAAAAACCGTCACTACAAAATTCAAATATGACTTTCATACAAATACCATAAACGTTAAACTTACGAAAAGAACTTCCAAAAGTAACATTATTGTGCGTACCTATTACCAATTTACGATATCGTTGATATAAACGCGAGATGGTCAGTAAATATCCATTATGCGGGTAACCTGTGTTGGTAATGAGCGCGCGATATCGTCCGTTTTGTAGCGCGTAATCGCGATGTTATCGCGCCCCCCTTTCCCCCCTACGGACCCCCACCCCTCCCCCGCCGGACCGTAGCCCCCTGCGGATTTTATCACCGTATTTAAACCGCTCATTTGCCACTCACGTCTGTTAAATGTAGATTACAAGAATATGTTTAGAAAAATGTTTTTCTCATCTTTTCTTGTACCTACTTTTAATTAAAAGTGTAGCGTAAACGTGTAGGTTTATTGTAATTAGCATACTCATTAGAGTCTTTAAAACCAAGCATAAAAATTAATTTATATGTGCCTAGTTTTTAGAGCCAAATATTTTTTGGGTACGTCGCCAATGCTCGATCCGTTCGATTTCGATTATTTTGTTTATTTTCTCCTCAATCCATGTTCAATCCAAAAACGTACAACGTTATTTTATCAGTGAATAAATCTTAATAATTCAAAGTTTGTAAAATAAAACAACTGTCAAATTAAAGAAACGTTAACGTAAAAGAACTCATTGTTACGTTTAAAATCGATTTAAAAAATTAACAAGAACAATGAGTCTCCCATAAAAGGAGGTTAATTATCATACAAACAGGTTTAGTTTTAACTTCATTTTGACGCAAAGAGATTATGAATAATGAACTTTGATTTTAAGCTTCGTTACTTCTTGTCCGAACGGACTTTGACGAAAATGTTGTAAATATCAAATGATATTTATCATTTAATTACTTTTGTACATTGTTATCAACTATAAAACTTCTGGTATATCAAGTATGGAACAAACTTACAACTCACAAGGGTTTTATTAAGCCAACGAATAGTTAAAAATTCGTCCCACTTTTCATCTTTTACACAAGATCAAATTTTCAGTCAAAGTTGACACTGAAATTTCATGAAACTAATAATGACTTTTCAAATCTAAACTTTAATCCAATAATTTTGATTCTAATTTAGTTTTGGACCAACAATATCATCGGTAACCTAAAATTACTCCAAGGGGAAAACCCTTAGTGCTTCGAAAACCATATACGACCGTCATTCAGAGATCTTTGACTATCTTTATTGGTAGACAGAAGCACAAATGTCTGACTAACAATCTTAGCAAGGGGTATTATGTTAACTGGGTAAGCAGATAAGCAGTCGCTCCATGTAAAACACTGGTACTCAGAACTACTCAGCTGCATGTAGTTAGACGAGATGCCGACGCCGACGACGTAGTTGAGAAAATAGTAATTCCACCCTAGCGATTTAATAGATCACTTCTTCACTCCAAAAGAGTCACTACAGACTGTAGTACCATTGCGAAATAATCCTTATACACACAAGAAAAAAAAACAAAAAAAATCTAAATCTAATTACTTTTGGATTCTATGAAGTGCAGTTTATTATTCATGCTACCGTTTTTACCGTTGGTGTGTATTCATTGGCATTAATGACGAATCAAAATGAACTATTTTATCGTGGTCCGAATAATCACATCGTTTTAATTACGTTGATTTTCTATTTGATTAAGACTTGTAGTATTTGTATGTTAATTGGGTTTACATAAAAAATCTACTATTTTATTATACTCGATTAAAAAAAAATAAGCAAGAATCTAAGTCCACTGCTAGTGACGGTCTCTACCTAAATAGAATCGCCCGCCAGTAAGTTTTTGTACAACATCTATGTTATTAGTACTCTCTATTAGATGGGTTCAATGAAATTCGTGTTACAGTTACAGATACTATCTATACAATGTAAGTGACACCAATACTTATATAATTCCGTGCAATTAATTTAATTTAATAAATATGTAAAATAATTGACCATCCAAATAAGCTCGCAACTTTTTCACACATACTTCACTCCATTAACACCCCTTTTGCTTTAACCACGTTCATACACACGACCTATTTGAAGGAATAAGGTCAGTGTAATCAATGAATACTCCTTACAATGGGAAGTAAAACAAACAAAACTCTACGAAGTACGGTCAACTGCACGCTGAACTACGAAAAACTTCACTAACTACTAAATAAAGGCGCTATCAAAGTCATATAGTAACTCTAAAGACGTGCGGTAGACTGTACATCTAGTATTAGTCGCTAAACAATTAGCAGGCCCAGGCAGCTTCTTAACACACGTGTAAGTGGGCATATCGGGTGCGTGTATGTGTGGTGTGTGTCGGTAATTGCCGCGTCCGGCGGAAGTGGCCGGTTCCGACGGAGTCAGGTGACGGTCGCACCTGTGTGTGCGTCGAACAGACAAACACACACCCATTAAAGGGAATACTAGGGAGAATGACATAGTGTTTTCCAGCTTGACCGTAGACACCGTGTTTGGGAATATTAAATACTGAAAGGTTTTCAGATACGTACAGGTGTAATTTTGGTCTGACATTATTTGGTTTTATGTATGTAGGTTGTACAAGCACTCTTTCTCTTACTCTTACACTCTGTCTCCTTCTTTTCTTTTGTTATTTATTGGTTTTACGTTGATTATTATTTTTTTATACTTAAACTTTTTAAGAAATCATCCATGTACTAAATTAAAAATAAATAACATTAGCTAGTCTGGCCCAGAGTTAAAGTTCAAGATTCGTTACTTGACTTCATCAATTAAGAATGTTACATCATCACAGATTTAAGACAATTACTATTTTAACTTTCGGTCCGTTTAAAATGGAAAAACTTTGCCTAAATGCAATTTACACATAATTACTGTTAGTCAATGTAAACCATTATACAAACGCTAAATTAAAAATCTAGATAGATCATCGTAACAAAAAAAATGCCTCATAAAATAGAACACCTTCCCACACATGACAAAACGCGAAACTTAATTTATTCTGATAGATGATATAATAAATTACGGACAAGCATAATATTACGACACAACAGTGCATTTGTGTCCAGTGACCATTGAAATTGCATATGTGTGCTGTAAACATATGGTAACTTCGTGGCTGTGTGTGTCCCGACTAATTAGCTATTCGTCGATCAAATGATAACGACAACAATTAACTTTTGTTGCTAACATAATAATGTAAAAAAGTAAGTAATAACGTTTATGATAAAATTCAAAATGGTAACAGAATACTATTTTGGTAGGCAGGTTAAGTTTATGTGGAAGGGTGTGATAGATGTTAAGTATTAGCACTCGCAAGGAAACAAGATATTTGTATTGTAGTTTTAATTAAAATAGATATGTGTAAGTTGATTTTTAGACCTTCATTAAAAAAAAAAGAAAATGTAACTTGCTAAAAAACCATATTCAGTCTAATCCAAAAATCAACTAAACAAAGGAAAACAGTACCTCCAGAGCAAAAACCACATTTTATAATCACTCAGTTTTTATACAAACCACTCAGTATTCTAGACAATGCGCGATCTAACAAACAGCAAGCTAATGAACTCGCCGCTAACATCAATCCAACAAGAGAACCAATTATTATATTGGCGTAATTAAGCGTTTTAGTCATCAAACTCATATTTTAAATACTCATGCATGACTTTCAATTTGCAAAAAAAATACAAGTATAAAAAATACAGTGAAGAAATGTCGTGAGCTAATGTGTCGAGCGCGGGCGCAGGGAATGCTTGCCATTCTGTTTTTTTCTCTCCTCCCCCATAATTACGTAATTAGTGGCGATGCGAATTGGAAGTGCATTTGTTGTGGGTCCTTTTGTCCGCGATCGGTGCGCTTGCGCCTTCGCTGAACGTAACAGCTGTTCCACGGCCCGTTGAACTGCGACTTTCTCGTTTGACAATTACGAGCTTTTTATAATTGATACGTCGGAAAATAATGAGTTCAGTTTTGTTTTAAATACTTTTAAAAAGTCTTTAACGAAGCACGTATGTTTATTTTCTTAAATGTTAAAACCTACATTTGGTTTTTAGTTTTAAAGACCTATTATGTTTCCTATTTTGTATTGAAAGTTCTGCTGAACCTAATAGTCATATCTTTACTTGTAGCTGACAAATGGACCATTAGAGAATTTTTTGTTACAGTATTTACTGCCGTCCTGTGTTTTTTTAAAGCTAAACAGTGAATGCTCTAAAAGCTCTACCCCAAAGTAACCTATGTAGTAGTACTTGATCTAGATTTGTACTTGGCTTTCAGGAAATACAAACTCTATAAATATAGTGAGGTTCAGTAGGCAATATCAAAAAGGTTTGTGCGTCTGCTTGAAATATCCTTCGACTAAAATCTTAGAATATGTACTTGTGAAGTAATTTACCAGTTTAAAAGTTGTATGGTGTTAGGAAATCCTAGCACGTTCCTTTACTTTGAAACAGGTCTTGCCTAACTCCTGGTATAAGTAAACCTAACAATTAGTCATTCATGATGGATTTTGTGAATGTTTTACCAACAGGATAAATGAACGGATTTCGTAGTGGGTGAAGGGAGGCTTCACAAATCATAACTAGGAAGAAAGTTATATAAGTAAGACAAAGAAGGTAAGGACAGAATGCAGAGCATAAAAACTTTTTTACAAAAAAGACATCCAGTTTTAAAAACTAAAAAGTGAAAAATATCTTTAGTTTTGGAAGTCAGCGACTTTAGTTCTGCTTGGGGTTTTGAATTGCCACCGTCTTCCAAAAAAAAAAGCATCATCTAAATCAATTCAAAATTGGAGGAGTTATCACGTAACACACATACAAAAAACACGTACTGACGAAATGAGGACCTCCTACTTTTTTTGAAGTCGGTTAAAAATAGGAAATGTTTAATTTCATTAAATAATTTTATGAGTAGGCACGGACACACAGGTTAGGCTGCACAGATACCAGGAGTTAAATTTACTTGATTTAAGTAAGGTCTCAATGGATACTTCTTGTAATAAAAGGATATTGAATTAATAATATTATTTTATCCTAATCCCGCCTGTCAGCCCACTAAGTAGACTGTTAAGTCTTTTTACTAATTTATAACTGAGTTTATTTCATAGGAATAAAAATTAATAACATAAGGTCAAACCAGCCAGAGTCTCTACAGTAAGTACGAATGTGCGACCATCCATTACAAATATCGATCCAATAATGACCAATCATCACACAATGTATTACCAAAACATGAGTACAGTTCACCAAGTCGATTGGGCACGGTCGCGGAGGGTAGCCAACTTGCCGCGACATTTGGCGCGCGGGCGTCGTGCCGCGGTGCACGCCACGCTATGCAATCGATCGCTAATCGATTACTCAGATATCAACCTTTGTTTATGATAATAATATCCAATTGCGAAACACTACATCGAATGCCAGAAACATTAGCTTAAAGCTTTATAAAAGCATCCATAAATACAACGAACAGAATTTATATTTATCCATTCAAGATTTCAGATAAATCTTCCAAAACTGAAAAAGATTTAGTACACTACCCAAGAATAGAACGTTGATTTATAACTATAAACGAGAATGAAATGCATGGAAACTAAAGTACCTACGCCCCAATTTATATTAGATTTATTACAGGATGTGGTGTGATGATATTCCTTTTCAATTAGCGCTCAATGAATGTAGTAGCCGAGTGGCGTTCGAGCGGTTGCACGATTCGATACGCAATATCGACGCGAACAACAACCGATGCTTCCATTCATCATTATTATAAATGTGCCACACTCGCTTATTTACGGAAATCGATATTTTTTTCGGTATCGACTTTGAATGCTTGATTTCGACACGTCGATAAACGTAACGCTATTGTGCAGGATGACCCCAGCATTGTGCCGCTATGGCGATGGTGTGGCGGCCCGCTGAGCACCGCTCTTCGCGTCACACGAAAGTAGGAACAGCATCATTAGTTCCGCGTCTACATTATGTTATATTGTAATTATTGATTATAACAGGTCACGGTTATTGGTGAGTAGCGTTTGTAAAACAGACCGACTTAATTAATGATAGGCAGTTCTTTGTGGGATTATGATTAGTTTAATTATTAGTAACAAAAGCGACAACAGCGCTGTTACGTGCGCCTAATTTTTCATCTGTCGCGTGTTTCCCTATACAATTACTCAATCTATGACATGATAGCAGGGCCGGCGCGGTGGAAATGGTAGCTGCAATATTGATAAACGTCGACGGGCAATCAGTGGCCGGGCAATTTGCGAGCGATTGTCCGTGGTGAGATGCGAACACACGCAAATTGGAAGCGGCTGCACGTTCAAACGGAGCTGTTTAGAGCTCACATCATAGTTAGTGCCGGCCAGTTACCGCGGAATGTGACTATTATTTAGTTATGTTTATGTACGGCCTAATTGACCTCACACATTTTGATCAAGAGATATGTAAGTATTTTGTACCTCTGGAGAAATCTACGAAGGTATAAATAGGCACCTAATTAATTGCTCAAACTCCTAAACAATGAACAACTTTTTTCTTTAAATGTAAACTATACGTGCAAGGCTGTCTCCCAATATTCTATCATGGATATATGTAAGTAGGTAAAATGTGCACATTACTGTATCCATTATTGTATAACCGAAGGCGATCGTGAAGGAAGAGAAGGGCTCTCACGGGGTCACACATAAATATCTAATGAGAAATACGATTGCGCAAGAAAATGATATCGATATCAATTCGATATTCGTTCCAAAGCTAGCAATCACGAAAACAAATTTGCGTTCATTTCCTTTCCCTCGGAACAAACGTACAGCGAATCCGGCGTAGCAATATCTTTTATAAGGCGGTAGATCGTAATGGAAACCATTTCTCATCAATTTTCTAAATAAAGGCGCACAGAAGCTAGCGGATAAAACAAAGCGCGAGCGCTCACGACATAGATTGAGCTGAATTATCGCTTTACCGCAGAACACAATCTACCCTCGAGTGTACTCGTACCGGATTATACGTACCTGCGAACAGTCGGTACATGCCTATAGAGTGGTATCGGAGCCGAGCCCGACCGCCGTGTGCACTCAGCCCGGGACCAGATAACAAGTGTGAATTATGTTAAACCTAGACAGTTTTTCTCTCTTTTATCAATTTACTACTTCACTAAGTACAACGTTTGGCTCTGATCAAATTTAAACAATAATTTCACCTTAGCAATCGCGCAAGCTAACTTTGAAATTGTATCAGTGAAGGCGTACCTACCCACAGCTTGCATAGCGGGAAGTGAGTAAAGTTTTACTTGAATATTAAATGTAAAGTGTTTGATAATCATTAAATATTAATTGCTTAATACCCTATACAGATAGCCATTACGTTGATAATAGACAAAGAAGGGTTAGAAAGTCAATGTGTCAAGATTACACACGGAACCCAGCTGCTCACATAGCATACAACAAAACAACATTTTTCATACATTAACCGTGTGCCTGTCGTAATCAAATTACATTAAATAGCGAATTTTCTGTCATTACAGCAACAATATTAATAATTGTAAATAAAAGAATTACAGTAATTTCAGCGACAGGCCAATCAAAACGTCGAGTTACAAAACCACCAGCAAATTGGGTGAAAGTGTGACGTTAATATTCGTACAAATGACAAATGGGCAAATCTTGCGCAGGAGTGGTAGTACCTAATGAGACCAAATCAAATGTTGAACGAAGTAATTCGCATGTTAGTGGAGTCATTGTGAGCGTTCGTGCTCGGAGGCATTACCGTCAGTCTGTCAAGTCGTCACCAAGAATAATGAAATCAAACATACTTAGGCTTTATCTTGCGACCTTTGCCTTCCTACAACTTTTCACAAGCAGCAAGTGCTTACTAAGAAATAAACTTAGAAATTATTAAAGTTTGCTGTGGACATAATGTAGCCTTTACTTTCATGCATGAAGTAGGTACCTCATAATTAGCCCTTGAATAAAGTTGCGGAAATTTAGTCTAGTATGTGTGCGTATTTTCCAGATCGATTCCGGTCACGGTGGCTAATCTTGATACAAAATAGCCAAGTACGCAGGAAATATAATAGTGCACAAGTGCGTGCGCAAACACAGGTGCACTCCCTCTTACCTTACGTAAAGCCGTTGGTCCTGTGCTTGATCTCTCCCCGGTTATATCGGATTGCCGTCCCATCGGACTATGAGAGTCTAGTATACTAATGATTTGAAGCTGCGGGTTGTTCGTAAGAGATACCGCGCCCCCGAACGCAAAGGGCACAAGAAGGAACATGGATGGGTTTTTGTCAGTAAAAGTCTGACACTCCCTTCCGCCCCGCCCAGGAAGGAAGTCATTTGATGATTCCCTATCCCTACAAAAGAAATACCTATTATTTAAAAGAATTACTTCTTGAGTAGGTAATTTGTAGATTTTAGGGTCGATTTTACAATCATCAGTTAAGTTCTATCTAAGGAATAAATATGGCGGTTTGACATATTTTCTATACAAAAGCTGTCAAAACGTCAAACATATTCTTCAGATAAAACTTACCTGGCGATTAAAAATTCGGCCGTTAATTAACTAAGGCCTAAGCATTGTTATGCTTAGGCCTTAGTTAGCTAGTTAGTTAGTTAGGGCCGAATTTACCTAGGAAGGTTTTAGCCTTACTAGGTACATTCCCATGGCAAAAAAAAACTAATTTGAAATTTGTTCGGTTGCATTGAATTAGACGTAGGCATACTACTGCTACTTTTGTGCTAAACTATACAGTTTTAATTATCAAATTATTATGATGAATGGCACATTATTCAACAGTCTATTATGTAGTTTGTAGCAATAAGTAAGTTAACCAGTATAGATTACCCCAACGGGATATCATACAACCTTTTTATACGAAAACCAATAAATATTCCCGAGCCACTATCATTATTGACGAATAAGGTTGAACTTACAGACAATTAAATGTGTAAACGTGTGATAAATTGTGCCGTGCCCAGGTTTTATGGCAACCGATAACGGAGCGTTGTTCGTTTTATCGACACAACTTATTGAACTATTTACTATTAATTTAAACAGACTTCGACTGATTAAACAGACATTTAGTACAAACGTGCTTTATTCTTCGTACTGATTTATTTTTAACGTATAGGTCTGTGTGTCGGTGCGTTCTTTTGTTTTAGTGGATGTACGTTGGATAAAAAGACATGGTCTGAGATCCTAAAGTCGCCAGATTTACGTCATTTTTTTCGTTACGACGTGCCTTTCACCCATTATACCTATCTAGATTTTTTATTTTGAACTTTATAATAAACACGTAATAGAACTATTATCGTGTGTAACAACTAATAAAAATAGGAAATCAACCATTTCCTGTTGAGCATTTAGATTCAATTTGGTCCAACATTTCGAATAGCCAAATCTACGTCATTTTAACATGACTGAAAATGTATGAATAGACATAAGAATATGATTACACTCACGCCTGTATTCCCCGAAGGGTTAGGCAGAGGTGTAACAATTTACACCCACAGTTCGCCGGTATATTTAGGTCCCATGTAATAAGGGGCGAGCCTATTGCCATTAACCGGGCACAAATCCTAAATCCGAGCTGCTACTGAGAATTTCATAGAAAAACCCAATAACACTTTTTGCTCGACCTGGGAATCGAACCCAAGACCTCTAGCGTAACAGTCGCGCTTAGGACCACTAGGCTACCAAGGCAGTTACTAAAAGTTAGAATATGATTACCTACCCTAGAATTTTACAAACGGTGAAATTTTTCGTCGGTTACCTCAAAAATTCACCTATTCCATACAAAAGTCTAACATCTGCACGGTCAAAGTGTATGGGACAGTAATTTTTTTTAATAACAGACCAAAGATGCTCTGGGGATATCATGCACTAAATCGTGCCCCGATATATAATCAGAATTGCAGAAAAGTATTCAGCAAGCAATTATAGGAATTCATTACAAATGGCCCACCATTCGCAGCAGCTGCTAACGCCGCATTACCATTAAAGTCCAGCTATTCCTAACAGCAACAGCTTTAACTTAAATAAAAGTAATTAAACTAACAAAAGATAATTGCTTCATTAGAAAGAAACGCTTGTATTTCCATGGCTTGCTATATTTTTATGGGAAAACATTTAAATACATTATACAGTACAGAGTTGTATCTTTCATATATGGATAGGGTTGGCAACACACAAAAAAAAATTGACATTTCTACAAGACTAACTTTCTGCTAAATAAGTAATAAATAATTACGTAGTATAAATGTACTGAAAAATTATTGTTAAATTTATACTCCTAAGATAATACATAATATCCTATGTTCCTGTGTCCTAACAGGGTCTAAAACTGCAGATTCGTTGCATTATTAAGCCTTACAGATTTTCGTCTTTTACACACATTTTAGAATGCAAATAAATCTGAACACGTTATTTTATTTCTGAAATTATTTTCAACTACGGTAAACTTGTATTATTTTAGAACTCTAAAAGGCAATAGATATCAAAAAGTTAATAGATATACCTACCTATTTATCATACAGAAAAATATAGGAAAATAGTACTGCTACTATATTTCTAAACGTTACTTACGTTTTGTAATCTAAATAAAACACCGTAGTAAATTTAATTCATTTTATATTAAGAGTTTCATCCAATTGTCCAACCCTAGACCTGGGAAGTACTATGGGTCATTTCACGTAGTGGGCGCGTAACCGGTGGGCGACTCGTAACGTATCGGTTATCTACGCGTCATTTCCATCTAAGAAATATTTGATTCGACTGTCCTACGATCTACGTTTGCTTTTACCGCCGGTAGCCGTCGGTAGCACATGCTTATCACCCATTACGTTTCAAATTAGGGCCATTTTAACTGATTTTGGGAGTGTTACTACGCGTTTAACACCCGTTGATGTTACTTTTTAAGTTATTACTATTTTAACTTTACTGTATGTTGGAGTGGGACATGCATGTAAAAGTTCGATAATTTAGTTATGAGAATTCAATGAATATTTATAGAAATCTTGTAACTGATGCTAAATGATCTGATAAATTCTCAACATCCACACAACTGGGCTTCACACCACATGTTAGTTTGCTTTTAACTGCAGCCTATTAAACCAAAGTCGTAAGTCTACCCCTCACTGCCTTCGGGGCGCTACAAATAAGACGAGGATAATTTCCTACTTTGTATGGACGAAGCCTAAACACATAGAGCAGCCTCGATAAACGAATAAATCCCGGATGATAAACAGGTGAAGTCTCTCTGCACCTTACAATTTAGAATTACACGCACAGAGATATCCTTGAATGCAAATCTTACATCAATTTTCAGAAATCATACGTCTTAACCAATCAACAACTCGAATTCTAGTTGCATTCATTGGGACGATTATTGTGTAAAGACGATAAAAATTAATGTAAAATGTATGGTAATACGAAAAGCTATGGATTGAACCTCAATAGTTGAATATTAGCCTTAATTCTAACGCTTGCTAGGTTTCCTCTAAAAAAAACTTGCCTTTTTATAATCTCACATCTTTCCAAGCCGAAAACTAACCAGAGCGCCACGCCCTCCATGATAAACTTATTTTCCCATGTACCCCTTTCAAATATATTCATAAAATTCAGAAGAATATTTTCAAAAATTTTCAGGCTCTATTTAAAACTATAACACGAGATAAATGGTGTGCCATTATGCAGATTAGTAAACTTTTTCATCATCTCAGGTTTTGGTGCGTAGCGTTCATCTTACTATAAGTGGTCGTACTGTGACAGAAGCGTATCTAACGCGCGGACACCTGCGGCTCCTCTAATGCATCGTAATGCGTCAGGCTCTGTCTTACGCTGCCACCATGTCCGATGTGATGCGCGTCATTCCGCCTCACCCTCGCGTTTACGCGACCTTAAAGACAAACGACAATCATCAGCTTGTGATTTGTTTGTATATTACTAGGGATAGGTATGTACTGTATATTTTCAAGGAACAGGAACTCCGCTTAAAATATGGCCTGTACTGCATAAATTCCAACTATATTGTGTCTCATTTATGGGAGTGATAAATGGTTTGTCTAACAGTAACTAAAATATGGTAGGTGTCATCGATAGATTCAGTCGCTAAGGATACCTGAAAGAAAGTGGTAAAATATAGTTTCACGTAATTACCCCCATATTTTCATAATGTGTATTATCGAGTACCTATCTAACGGTACACAACATCAAAAAGCACAAAACAAAAAACATAAAATACGAGAAAAACGCGTGATCAATAAAAAAGCCAACCCAGACTTAGAGAACTATTTATTACAGTAACCAAATTAAAAGAGCATTACACGACAATAACTCCAAAGGAGTCAACAAACAAAAAGTATACACTGACTTCCTTTTAAAAATGTAATCTGCGTCAAGCGCGGGGTAATCATCGAATATTCCGTATCTAACTACAACTTTATACCGCGCGTTATCATGGCCGTATAATGAGTTATGTGCTCTTGCTCGTTTTGTGTCCATCACAGGGTATCGGCGAAGGGCGTCATCCATCATCCGCTGCGACTAATTGCCTGCTACCTTGCTTCGGCTCTCTTATCCTTTTAATTCGTCCTCCGAACACCTATACGACGTGGGAGCGAGTTGTTACGAATAATTGCTTGCGAGATACCGACGTCCACTTGATTGCAAAATTAAAATGTAAAAGCAAAAAGTGCAAGGTGCATAAGTTGTTGTTAAGTGAGCATGTTATTTATCTACTATGTATTAACAGCAGTATCCTTTTACATAAGATTTTTTCATAACTCGTATTTGAAAAAAGTTTAACAGAATTTATTGTTTTCAAACAATATCAAAACCTAATCAGTATTAGGCGCCATTACCGATCCACGATCTCTCATACATCAACGAACCGCTTAATGCAATACAAAAATCGTGCTCGACCAATTCGTAAGCAATCCAGCGACTCCACTAGTGGCGGGGCTAGTCACGAACGATCGGAGAGTCCATTGGCAAATAAAAATAAGGCCGAGGACAGCGATCCCGCCGAAAGGGGTAGCTCGATTAAGTGTCGGTTTGAGTTTTATTCGCGCGGGGCGAGGGGGCCGTGTGAGCCCGGCGCCGCATTAATCATTAACACAGCCTGCCTAATGACACCGCCGAAATGGGCCCAATAGTGATGCACCCGGTGTTGTCGACAGTTGAGAGACAGGGTTTATAGGAGTAGTGATAAACTAGTGTATTGTGCTATTATGGTAGAGGTATCACAACTAGAAGATTAGAGCCTCATTGGATCGAGGTTGGGTTTAATTTATTTTCTAAATTAATGAAAGTTAGTTTAGTTATCTAGACTTCGTTTAACAGGATATGCGTTTTTTTTATTTGATTCAGTTGGTAGCGATTATAACGTTCTTCAGTTTTTTTACTTCGCTATGACTATGAGTAAGCCAGAGAGCTAAAATTAAATTACTCAAACTCTTTATCTATTTTGCAACTTAGTATTGTTGGCTGGCTTGTTTGTATTCTTAGTAGCTCTAGCCATCACAGAATAAAAGCTGCAAAGTTATCGACATTATCACGCGCACATCACTACGCCCGATATTAGATGTCGCTATTAACTCCGCAAAACGTAATTAATCGAATAAGTTTATGATTGATATAACCAGTTTGTGGGGCGCTTAATTCACTTTCCCAATTCCTGGGTCCCCGGTCGCTTTTATAAAGTTATCCTTTAAGAAAATTGATTGGCTCTATCGCAACGTAAGTGATTTAGTAATGAATCAATTCAATTACTTATAATACCTAACCAGTGTAGCAACTGAGGAAGCGTAAATAACAAGTAAACTTAATCAAAAGCAAAATTTTAATTACGTTAAGTTGTTATTTCGTTATACCTATGGTTGGATTTTCTATTGACATTCGGGTATGTTATCTAATAAAGCGTTGCGCTACGGTTCGTGTTCTGTGGTTACGTTAATTTGACTAATAAAGTATTCTATTACCAATAAAAATATTGATCTATAACAAGTTATGGCTGACACGATTAAATTGACAAGACAGACGTAGATAATTGATAAGATTGGAAAAGGTAGTCAAGTTAACCATCGGCCTTTAAAAGATGCAAAATTTAAGTCTGATATTATATCACAATGTCACTCTAATGTTTTCAACTTTGTTATTATAGTTTAATTTACCTTTTCACTAAGCTTGAAAATAGTGTGCTTTATGTGTATGTGCCGAAAGCACATAATTTTTACATATTCTCACATCTTGAGACGAATATGTTTGATCATATTGCGTAAATATTAGGTAATAAACATACATGGCAATATATAAAAATAATGTGCTTTCGGCACATACAGATAAAGCACACTATTTTCAAGTTTGACGTATGAAGCCATCAAATCAGTCTCTGAGATTAAAAACACACTATACGTGAAAATATTTAAAATAGGATATTTAAAGTTCCTTTCTCTATGTTGAGCAAAGTTTAGCGACGTTAAAGTTCATTCTCATATTTCTTGCGCAAATGTAAAATGAGATAAAGGAAACGGATTAATATTATAATACAGGAAAGGGCAATGCAACTGTCACTATTAAGTTACATTAGTAATCTAATTACCGCGTACTATCCGCTATGCATTTCGCCAAGATACTCGGCTAAGTATATTAACTACCGTAGCCTTTATTTTTTGAACTATCAAGAATAAATATTTATGGGAATGAAAATGCTACCGGAAAAACTGACGAGCTATATGAAAATTATAGTCGTCGGTTTTGTTTTGCCAAAATTTTAATAATTTTAATGTCATGAACGTCTTTGGAGCTCAACAAGCAAGGCGAAGGCAGACCAAAATCGAAAAACTAATTTACGTTGTTACTTGCAGTTTACGTACTTACATTGAGCCAAAGATGCGTCCTTAGCGTACTGTTCCATTTTCAAATATTTGAACAGCTCAATAATGACAATATGTAAAAAAAATCAAATGATATGAAGTAGCTATATAAGTGTAGGTACACAAAATACTTCATTTAACACTTGATGATCGAGTACCCCTGATGTAGCAGCGTGAAAAAGGCAGTGTGAAAGTAGAGGGGGTGCACAGACGCGGGGGGTGGTGGGGACGCAATTTGTAATATTTCACGAGCCAGTAGACGCTTATTAACTAGGCGTGCAAAAAATTGACGCCACAGAAGCGCTCAACCTTTGATCATAAATGGAAAAACCTAAAACGCAATTTTAATATCTGTCATTCAAATATGTGAAGCCTTGATGTTTTCTGTCTGATGTTAAACAGACTACGGGTATTTTAAGTTGTATCGTATTGTACATCCAGAGCCTACAAAATTATAAAACGTTTTTAAAAGCAAGCGTCAAACTAAATATTTTACAAGAACTTTATCCTGTTTGAGTATAACTAACTGCTAATCAAAATACTTTAAAAACAATGTTGATTTTACATACCGTCCTTCTAACTATTTGATATACCAATGACAATTAACAAGAACAAAATATATATTATCGTATTTATAGCATGATAGCAGCAGCGATGCACCTAACAAGCCAACGTATAAAACAGTGCAGCACCTCTGACTAATGCAAAAAGTCGTATCTAGTCAGGGCCAGAGTATTACGGGGCGGAAAATAACAGGCACGTAGTTGGAAACCTACTCAAAGACTTTATTATTTAATGAACACACTGTGTAAACCTATTTTTTTTTTTACTTTAACACTTTTCTAAACTATTTTCTGTCTGGCACTGACACGCTCAGTGTAAGGCTATAAAAAATCACATAGATACCTCATTTTCTAAAAAAAACCGTCATACATACCATCACGCCTTTATTCCCCGAAGGGTTTAGGCAGAGATGTAACAATGTACACCCACAGTTCGCCAGTATTTTTAGGCCCCATGTAATAGGGGGCGAGCCTATTGCCATTAACCGGGCACAAATCCTAACTTAACTTAAAACTTAACTCCGAGCTGCTACTGAGAAAAACACAATAACACTTTTTGCTCGACCTGGGAATCGAACCCAAGACCTCTAGCGTAGCAGTTGCTTTTAGGACCACTCAGCCAACGAGGCAGTTCTAAAAAAAATATGTTCTAATAGGATGTGACGTTATTTCTTAATATTTTCTTACAGGTTCCACAAGACATTCTCATTCTCAAGAGTAATAATATAGGAATATACTTATGGTATACTTATAGAGATATATATACTTATAAGAATATACTTATATGGATCAGGGTTTTCTAATGCCTGTAATTATTAGTTTTAATTTTAGAAAAAAAAAACCTATTTTAATAACAAAGCTTTCAGTCTAAGTTGTTTTTCAATCAGAAGATTGTCACTATTGATTGATTCTATCCATTGATCACTAATCCTGGCCTATCGCCAAAGTAAAACACGAAAAATACGACGACTTATTTTATTTGAGTTAGCAGCCACAGACATTTCTTGAAATGTCGAATTGAATGTAACTTGTTTTCAAGAACAAGTCTGACCTTTGTAAATATTTATATTATTCAAGTCAACCATTTTGATGTTAAAAATGTTTATGACAACTGTCTACTTATCAAATGTATCTTATTACAGTGTTTGAAATGTTGAACTACTTTTCTCGAATTTATGGATACAGACAGATTAACTTTGCTGTTTCGTTAAAACTCAGATAGTAGCAGCTTCCCAAGCCGTCCCTGTACCGCGCACGTACTTTTTCCGAGAGGCTATTAATCGCGGTAGAAGAGAGGGAGGACATTTAGCCGCCGCTCGACCGCTGGCCACTCAATAAGCGCTTTGCAGATACACTGTACATACTGTCTATAGCTTTACATACTTCGATCGATAATTGGGATGTATGTGATTATATGAAAACACCCATTACGGAAAAATTTTAGTGTACCTGCTGATGAATCGCTGACATGACTGTGGGTAAGCACATGGCGCATGGGCACCCACAGACTACATTCTAAGTAGTCAGTTTAAATTAAAATCAACTATCTTCATCTTCATCTTTTCGAGTCGAAGATTTAAATCTTATATTTTTTTGGGTAAAGTAGATGGCGATGTTTCTACTACAATTACACTTTAAAGGATTTTTTGTACTGTGTATATTCACAGTACTACACAATTAGCAACAGCTACAATGTTTGAATCTAATAAGGTAGGACCTTCAATACTTGTAAGAAATGCTAATTAGTTTAAAAATAATGTAATACTTAGACAATGAGCAATCTCTGTTCAAGGAATTGCATGCCTCTAAGTACACAGACAAAAAAGTTTTAAGTAGGTACCTACATCACTGCACTCCTAATAAGAAAACATCCTCAAGTTACTGATTCCCTCATCATTCACAACTCAAGAGAGTGCATACAACTTCTATCACTGTTAAGTACATAAAAGGGAAAGCAGGAACGCCCTACCTAATAATAGGTAGAACAAACGTTTAAACTATACGTAGACACATTAATGCATTTTTACTTTGAGAAAGTCCCACGGGTGTCGACTTAACACAAAAATAAACCTTAGGCATTGCATTGTAGGGTTGATATTGGTAATAAAGGGTGTTCAGAGTGACTTTGTCGTATCGAAGTGCGTAGGGCGGGCCGCCCAAACGTTTAGCAGCGTTTAACGAAAGCCTCGAGGTGGGCGCGGGACACACCCACGGGGTCGAACTCTCGGCTCATCCATATTTCATATTAGGTAAGTTTATGTTCTGTCAAACTTGCTTACCTAAACGTGGAAACAGTATTTACATATGTATCAACAACATAGGTTTTTAAGTTCGTTAAATTCTTAATAAAATGACTTTCTTGGAATCTGAGAAACCACTTTTAATAATCTAAGCGCTATAGCTTGGTTTACAGCCTACCTAACCTTACCTGTAAAATTTATCAGGTAAATTTGTATTTATCTCTGTAATTTCGAAGAATTTTGGACACAAATAAAGATTGGGTCAGACAATCTGTTTTCACAAATCGTTTAGGATTGTCAATAATTGTCATGTTATTATACTATGTCATGTGAAATGACATTTCATTTCATGTTCGAGTCCCACTACAAGTGCTCGTTGTTTCAAAATCTATTTTAAGACTCAAAAGTAACGAACGACTTACCTACCTTACCAGTTCTTTAGACAAAAGCTTATGGCTTAATACTAGCCACCCCTTCTTCACACCTATAGCACGTAGATGTAAATAATTCAGGCACTAGTTGGCACTGAGCGTCGAGGGTTGCACTTACACTCGTTCCAATTTAAAATGTCATTTATTTCTGCGAATGCAACCTCGCTGTTACTTGCAAGCGTCTACCTACTTGATACTTGAACAACGGCGCATTTGGACAGACGATGACATAAAGGGCATTTCGAAAATATTTTTGAAAGCAGTGCCTGTTTAACCTTAAATGTTATATTTAGAGTTGTCCTAATCACTTTGGTACCAGTCAAGTTTAAGATCATTAAAAAATGAAAAAGATAAAAAAATAAGTAATTTTAATGAGTACATTTAATCTACAGAATGCTAAGGTTTCTTCAATAAAATGATGCTGGATTTTCTAAATGTTAAATCTAGCTAGGTTATCAATCTCAATTGAGATTTATTTTTTATCGTGAGATTTCAGCACTGCATTGTAATTTTATACAATGGTTTATTGCTTTTCGCATAGTAAAGATTAAATTGTTTGTAAAACGAACTATTTGACTTCAAGCAACAAAGTTAAAAACTGTTGAGAACCACTTCTTTAAGTCAACACATTTAGTGAAAGCGAGTAAAGATCAAAATATAATATTACTTCGGACCTAGCAGTGTTTTACAGCTCCATGTCAAATACACTGTTTGTCACTTGTTTGGTGCAGATTGTACCTAAAAGACAGATTCCATTGTTCACTATATTTTCAGTTAGAATAATTGTTATATTTTCGAATATTTTTCCCCAAAGCTAGTGTTCACTAGAAAAACAACATTGTCCTTTCATGTATCAAAATTGCTTGGTCACGGTACAGTAGGGTGGTGTAGCGAATAACGAAGGCGCGTTTGATATGTTAATTTATATAATTCGTAGCTTTTCACTGCTTTTACAAGCTGTTGCGATACATTCTTCGTGTGAATATCTGTGTAACACAATTTACTACTCCTATTAATAGAAATTGAATGAAACTGGAGATGTGAATGTTTAAGTAAGTATCACATAATCCAAAGATAGTGAACTAGTTAAACTACTAAAACATACTATCACACACTAAACGTCATAAACATCATAAACTACTAACTAACTATTATAAGTCATTTTTTTACTTTAAATCTCAATCTGTCAATAGCGCCTCTAATTTATTTAGGTACCTACATTTTTTTACATTGTCACTGAGATGCGATTGGGCCTAAATTTTTCTTTATGATCTAATTAATGATCTAATTCTTTCTTTACGGCTCTTGTAGATAATCTACGATGAATTACATTATTAAATCTCCTTTGAACCGTCAAAGATCTGCAGGACCAGGACTCTTATATTAAAAAAATATACAGTAAAGCGCAATTAATAAAATGTCTTGATCATAGTATCAAAATTGCTACATCCAAACGTCATAGCAACAATTTAATGATAAAGTAGTTAAAATCAATTTGCACTTCTGTCACGATACAATAATCTAATTTTAATATTTAAAAGTGACAACATTAAACCCACGCTCGCTCTTCTCTGATTCCACGTTCTGAATACGAAATGTAAACGGGAAACGCGCGAAAAGGCGGCCATGTTGCTTTTAGCACCCTTTAATGGAAAATATTTGGGAATAAAACGAAGCGCCCTGATTAAAGTGTAAATGAAAGTGAATTGATATTTTAGCAACTGTTTGTAGATGCTTCACACGATGACGATTGAGTTTAATATTAAAGAGGCACGATGTTTTTGATTTTTGACAAGTGCTACTTGGTATTTTGTTTTGGCAACTGGTTTTCTTTCTTAATCTTATCAATATTTCGTAGTAAGTATATGTTTACCTACCCATCATGATAAATACAATAAAATTATATTCCATAGCTATCAAGCTATTCAATAGCTTTATTTTACTCCTGTTCCTGCAAAAAGATATACTTAAGACTGTGTATAGAGACAGAAAATTAGCTTGACTAAATTACCGGCCTCATTTTTGTAATGCATCATCGACAGTAACTTGTTAAGATTAGACTCCTCGTCGAAATCTTGTGTTTCAATTACCAATAATTTTCAGAGAAAATCTTCTCAAGAAGTCTTGAGTATCTAGTACCTACATTCCGTCAAAGCAAAACAGGCGAGTTCGTGTTACAAATCCTCAATTAGCGAGCATACAGCTCAGTTTAAGCCGGCGTTTAAATTCGTTAGGAGCGGGCTACGTTGTTTTCGTTCGCGAGTCTCTCATAGACTAAAACTTATAGATATGCTATGTCAAGTTAAGATAGAAGTTTGTAACTGGTATTTTAAAGCTGGTAAAGATGGAAGCTCAAGGTTCTAGTCAGACTCAAATACTGCGCTATCATCACGTCTTGAAAGGCATTTTTACTCAGAAACAAAAAGTCTAGAGAGTTAGAAAAAAAAATCTTTTACAAATACTACAATCTTTTGATGAAAAGCTCTGGCTACACAAATATAACCAATGCGATTGCAATACTGACAAGCTGTTTAAGGAGATAGCACATCGGTTTCTTACCTTGCACCCGTATTATTTGTCTGGTCTACAATTAACATCTTTGGCGACGCCATCAATTGCGTATGTGAGCTGCGTAGCCCGCTAAGTGGATCTCCATTTTAACTCCTGAAACAAGCCGGTTGAGGCTTTCAGTCGGATCTCGGCATTTGCATGATTGGCATTACGCTGATTACCCCTCCCTCTTCTGGCCCCGCCGGTTCTTCCGTCACGCTTCACCCCGCGCTCCTCATTCGTAGCTAGTACCGATTACAGAAAGCTAAACGCATGCAAATGAACTCTTTAGTGAATAGTGCTAAAATTAGTTATTTCTTTAATGTTTTGAGACTATTAGACTAGGTGTTAGTCACATTTTGAGAAACTTAGTAAGGTGCTAGTTGCAATACTCTACGAGTCAAGTCATTGCCGTCTGTGCTAGTCCATTAAATTCGATAAACTTGGAATACTTCTACAAAACAAATGTTTTGTAAATTATGAAACCTGCCACTTTCCTAATTCGGACGTCATGATGTAAGTTAGAATCAACTTACACGAAATTACTGACTGCGTAAAAATATTAAGATTATCAGTCAGTTGTACAGATTAGAACCATAATCTGCCCCCGCATCTCGGGTGTCAACCCCCCCCCCCCCCCCCCCCCCCTCTCGCACCGACAGTTGAAAGTGCTCCAGAAAGTGTCGTTTATGTACTCAAAGCATATGCAAATGGATGTTTTAAAATTTTAGGGAGAGAACGCCACTTTAGTCCCTGAAGCACTTGCGAATATCAAAATGTAAATTTACCCTTTTATGTTTACAAATCTTGTAAATGAAAGCGTTCATTTTATTGACTTTAGCCCGACAAACATTGAGTACACGGCCATTTTGATGTAAAACCCGCTGAAATATGCATAAACAATTTTCATTTACACGTTCATATTTTATTTCATAATAAACGTTTTTAAAATTTGTGTTAAAGTGCTTACATATGGAGGGAGGTTCAGTAAAATAGATATGTACTTTATATTAGGTGTAAGTATGTGTTTTCCGTCTATGAGTAAAGAGCTCGAACACCACAATATACCCCGCAAATTAAAAAATATCTCAACAGCCTCGTTTTATGTTGACAAGCATATCAAGTTGCGACGAAGATCAGTGCCACACAACAAACTGTTTTATAACACAAATTATGTTTTGGTCAAACTCCGTTTACCGGGTGTAAAGTGAGAAGTAGGAATAGGAAGACGGTGTCGCTCGGTCCGCTGCGCGCGCGCCGATCTCAGCTGATCGAATTTCCTATTCATGCACACTAATGCCAATCCTTGTGTTGTGAGAAAAATATCGCCAATTATAACCAGCTGAATTTATTTTGCATACTTTGGTTACAATACTCTAAATAAATATGTTAATTACACTTATTTATAATTTGATTTTCGTGGAATTAGTAAGATGTCTTGACGGTTTGGATGACTTATGAAAATAAGGTGGGTAATTTTAAAGCATTTTCTGTAAAAAAAATTAACGCTTTCCGAAAGCATTTCTATTGGCAACTTGAGATGTATGTACCTATCTATCACTACCAACACCACACTATGCAAAAAGTGGATCATAACGATACTTTATCAATCAATAAGACAAAGTTCTGCAAGAGCTTCTAAATACAAAAGGTCATCTCATACCCCTTATAAACCTAACACCATAATACCGTTCTCGTGAAAAATGCTTGCTAAAAATTGGGAATACCTATTTTACTCATGTTTTAAATAGTTTAAATATCGGCACCATATTTATACCCTTACCATTTCTGGTATCAAGTGTCCTTTGTAGGTGTTCATTACAGAATGTCAGATTTTTCGTTCGTTTAAACTCGTTGTGGCGCAGTGGTGCGAGAAACATACGTCACGCCCCATGGGTATATGTGACGATATCAATGCACTCTTTGTATCCGATTACAGTAATAATTTGAATAAATCTTCCATTACACTCATTAATACAGTGTTAATGGACTGCTTCAACGAATCACGCCGATGTTTCATGAACATCTAAAACACAAAAAAGTGACGATATATGTATGTGGTGTAAAAATACACATTACATAGCTGTTAACTGCACATACTGCCCATTGAAGTAAGTAACATTAAGATAACAAAAATTAACTAAACCCCGACAGAAGAATAAAGATCTCTACCGCAGCTAACAAAAGAGCTGATAACCTTGAAACGGCTAAACCGATTTTGATTAAACATATCTAAGAACCGTCGCTAGGAAACCTGCTTTAAAATAAAAAAAACCGTATTCAAATTAGTTCACCCGTTTAAGAGCTACGGTGCTACGGTACGGTCAAACTTATAACACCCATCTTTTTAAGTCAGGGGTTAAAAATGAACGCTGGGAAACGACATTTTATTTTTGGCGTGAAAAATCACTCTATGGTAGCATATAATGTAACACACAAGATGCCTCTAATTAATTTTTTTTTTTTTGTCGCAGATATGAGATTGCAAACTGCCTCGTTGGCCTAGTGGTTCTAAGCGCGACTGCTACGCTAGAGGTCTTGGGTTCGATTCCCAGGTCGAGCAAAAAGTGTTATTAGGTTTTTATATGAATTTCTCAGTAGCACCTCGGAGTTAGGATTTGTGCCCGGTTAATGGCTATAGGCTCACCCGCTATTACATGGGACCTAAATACATACCGGCGAACCGTGAGTGTACATTGGTACAGCTCTGCGTAACCCTCTGGGGAATACAGGCGTGATGGTATGTAATGTAATGTGATGCGACTAGTCACCAAATCGGATACCAAAAAATCCTTTAAAATTTATGAATAGTTAAAAAGCAGCAAAAAATATTCGTCTTACTTACAGCAATCTAATTTGTAATTATAATCAAGAAGCTTTTGTCTGTTAAAATAAATCAACGGTCAATTAAAAACAAAATCATTTGAACGCAAGTGGTCTTAACCGCAACGTCCCTTCCTGTCACGTCGATACGGAGTAGCGTTCACGTCAAACCAATGAGTTGAGAGCCCAGTGGCTAATACCAGCTGGATATCATGTTCACATACTCTATTAAACATGATAACCATCGTACCGGGTGTTGACCACACTTTGTTTAGATTACAATTTAGTCTTCCATTCGTCGAATGAGTAGCGATTTCGGACGAACGCAGACAGACAGTTTGCGTTTTGTCGGTAACATTAAAATTAACATTAAAAATGTTTTTTCAAATACAGAATTTAGTTATTTGAGACAAAAATATGATCTATCCGACAGTATGCATAAACGAAAAATTAATAAAGCTATTGTTAGTATATACATAAATTAATAAACTTTTTTGATACTAACATCTGCCTACGTTTCTGATCGAATCCAAATATTTAACAGAAACCCAATAATTAACTGTAGCAGCACAGCAGTATTATTCGAAACCAATCAAGCGTAGGCATAGGAATTCTATTAGAATTACCTTACATGTTTAATTTCACAATTTGCTTGCAACACGCACACTAGCACATCATGTAGGTATACACATATTATGACAACTGACAAGCGGTTGAGTGTGTGTGCGTGTGCTCGGCTGCTTGTGGTCGCCGCGGCTCGGTTGGTAAACGGACGTAATCTCGACTAAACACTGATCAACTGCTAATACATACAATGTGTTGGGTGATTGAAAATATACAGCGGTGGTCCAGAATTCGATTACTGAGTAAATATTTGTGAAATTATTATGTTACAGGTACAATATTGTAGGTATTGGTTTTTTACGTCTAACCTCAATCCAACATATTTTTTCCAATTGATACCAACGTTCATGTTCCAAACATGTTTGTAGCAGACGTAGGCTTTACTCGTAGACTGCTACGCTGCGCTGCGTTGATGTCTTTTTTTGGAGACAGTGACAAAATCTTGGGAAGGCAGCTACATTATTATTTGTCTACGTCAAGGGAAGTCTGTTGTTCCTACTGTATAATGCGAAAAAAGAATTCGTTCGGTCCAAAGCCAAAGTACGAACTCACTGTCTTATCAAGATATTAATAGGTAGGTGCTGTTTTGTTTTAAATAACGCGGGAATCAATTTCAAAACCTCAATCTTTCTTAGTCTACATATGGCTTACGAGCACACAATTTCATCTCTGCAGTCCTCGGGAAAACTATATGATTAGGTTTTTAGGTAAATATAATTTTTTTTTGGGTATCAGAATGTTGGTCAAAAGAAGATCCAATTCCTAAAAAATAATAAACTCATACCCCATAAAGGGAAAAGACAAATAGTTAGTCATAGCACTTAGTTTATGCATCACTTCTTCATATTATTGCAAAGTTGAGTAGCCAGTAAAACTTATCGCAGACCCTCTCAAGAAATAATTACATACATTAGAAATACATATTCCTTTTAAACGAGACAGTGAAGCTACATCAGCGGGCAATATAGTAAATCGATATGATCAAGTTAAACTATTGGTTAATGTATCAGTGACGGGTAAAGTGATACATGGTGTGGCTACCAAGTCGCACACATCAATAATACTGAGTGCGCCGTGAACACGAGGTATGTGGCCTGGCAGTTATAATGACCACATTTAAAAGTGTTTAGCCTAAGTAAGACCTATTAAAAATTGGATAAATGATACCACTAAACAACAATTCTAAGACACAACTTCACAAGAAGAACATGTAAGCCCTGAAAACCCGATGAATTTTTAAATAACTATAAAATCTAAGTTTTAGTTGCTTTAAAATCATTAAATAGTTAGTGAATTGAGATGTTAAAAAAGTGACGTCATCATCATGTATTATCGTACAAAATCTATGGGGAATCGCGTTTTGACAGCTCATAAAAAGTACGTCAATTGATAAGTGACGTCATCTACCCAATTGTGATATGCGACAGAGAGAGAGCTTATCGTCAGCAGAGTTTCAAAAATACTCCTTCGAAAAGTTTTAATCCTAGTCCCAACTGCGTCAAAACATAAAAGAAAGGTAAGTAACTACCAAATGTTTTCCAATTATGAATTTTGTGTCACTTAGGTATGTTCCTCGATTTGACGCAATTGCAGCCGAATAAAAAAGATTTCGTATTAAATATATTTATTAATTAGACCAAAAAGAAGTGTGTGAGAATGACTGCTCAAAATAAATTATCTAAATTGACATAAACAATTATATCTAAGAAGTAAGTTCATGTAAGTATTACGAAGAAAACATTTTTTTTTTTTTGACAAACGCAAGCTTTTCCAGTAGCTATCAGCTTAAAGTTTAACAATCTACCTAATTATTTCGCAGCAAAAAACTACACGTAAGTATGTAGGCACATATCATAACACACACAGTAACAAACATGACAGGTTACGTTTCGTGCAACTATGTGTGTGTTACGGGTTATGCGCACGCGCAATTTCGCAGTGTTTTGTATCGTCGTGCGACCGCAGGCTCCGTTCAACTGATACAGTGGTCTCAAGTTACACTCAAGTGAAATCGTTTCATAAAAGGCCCTTTTGGCTTCTGCAACACTTTATAGGATTCTAGGACATTGAATAATTTAATATACATATAAGTAAGTAACTTAAGGTTGACAAGGATGTGAAATTAGTTTCTGTTTGTGCATTTCCATAGAGTAATAAAAAAGCTATTAACAAAATGTTGATTTATTGATTAAATCTTTATTTTATGCTTAATTCAAAAAATACTTAGCCGAATTTTTAAATCTTCCTAGAAAGCTCTTCTATTAGCTTGGCTTGCTTGGTATACAATTGTACCTATAGCTAAATAATTGACCATACAAAGTTATGCAACCAAAATCCGATTATATCTCCTTCTTATATCCAGCAAAGTAATATAATTTAACATTAACAGCAATCAAAACTTTATCACTTTTTACGACACGTTTTCCCCTCTCGTAATACGTTTAGCGTACGGCTACGTTTGTGTGAGAGCACTGCCGTTAATTTGCTCATGAATAGTAACAAGTGGGGTCCGACTCGTACCATTAATAGCCTGTTTTTGCCACCTACACTGTGATTATTTCTAGTAAAACGGTTGTTTCTTGCTATTATTCAGTGTTATACAAAGTGACTACTCCAGCCCATTGCTTTTTCCTTTCGTGGCTGTCCGACTGTTTCCACATCATTAGATACTACGCATTTACACCGATATTGCTTCGCGATGCAATTGCTATTTTATTATTCATTGTTTAAACGTACGTTAAAAAACTATTTTGCACGATCTGTTTACTATCATTCGCAGTTTTTACTTGAAACTAGTAATTTACGTAGATACATCATACATGTAACATTGTTCAGTGCGCAAGCTCGTACATCCTGAAAACGCGTTTTGAATTTAACCTTCATTATTAATTGTCTGACATTGTTCTGAAACATGTAACATTAATAAAGAATTTCTTAACAAGAAGTGTCTCCAGCAACAGCGCCGGCGCGGCGCGACTCTATGAGGCTTTCTATGGAAAACGCTTATAATAGAGTTTCTACTAAAAGTATGCGTCGTAACAATTATAATTGATAACGTTTCTCATTCGCTCAATTATATTAAATGGAGTGAATGTTAGCTGTTTCCCGGTTTGAAACAATAACGATAATCAGATGGCAACATCTCGCGAACAATGACACTGCGCCGGCTGTGGTGACCATAATGATCTTTGAAAAACGATTAGGTAATTAATAGAATTTTGTGAAAATGTGAAGAATAGGTGAATATATTGTTTCTTAATCTAGATAGATACAGGCTGAACATAATAGTAATTTAATTTATTTGTTTTATTTCTATATTGAAGCACAATGATGCAATGCTCAATGTATACAAACTCGTAATATGACCTTTCAAAATTAGATTTTAAAAGAATTCCATTATTTTGTAATCCAACTTAATCATTTAAGCAGGTAAATATTCAATCCATATCCAAAGAATCAAATTGAGCGATATTAGTAAAAAGGAACTAAGATGACGCAACGCTACCACGGGATATCATAAAACGCTTATAGTTTTCCTTCATCCGCACATTACGCACCTATTTGAATATCCAATGCGTTTTATAATTAGTAATGCAATAAACACTACTACTGCTACTTTGTAAGTGCTTGTTGGATAGATTGTATGTAGGCAGATAGGTCAGGAACGGGACGAGTGTGCAATGTGTTGAACCGGTAGAATTACTTCGCAATAGTGCGCCCCTTCTTAGCAAAAAGGGCTTTTTGCAAAACAATGGGCAACATTACAACCATATTTATAACACTTTCGCAACCATAACAATACTATAATTTGATGCCAACAAATCGGTAGAAAATCGATTAATCAGTCGTCGTCTGTAACAAGTCTATAAATACGTATGCTGCTCTCTAGAAACTGACTGATTCTGATTTCTATAAGGATATTAGAAACAACATTGCATCTGTGCTGTGCTTACACTGCACCCACATGTTTTATAATTAAATTCCCTTTTCAAAACGTAACAAAATCCTAGATAGCCCTGAACGTGTGGCGACTGCAAGCTTTTAGCCGAGTTCCCACGCCGCTGTTACTGTTAACCTAACTGCCGGTAAGCGGTGCACTCATAATACTTAAAAATTAAAAGTTATTGTATTTATGAAACGTGTGAGAATGTTTAATTAAATAAGTGGAATAAACGGAACTAAGCACTTATTAGAGCTAATGAAAGTGACGACACACTGGTAAACATTGTGGAAACAACGAGTAATGAGATTTAACATAATCCTCTAAGTTCTCAAGCCGATTAGGCAATATATACCTACCTACTAAACAGTCACGAGTCAGTTAAAAACGAATTGGGGTGTAATTTATGGAAATATAATGAGTCAATTAAAAATAAAACAATGTACGATGAAAGACTTCCTTTTCATTTGAGACATATTATTTCTTATCATGGTTGACATACCTTCTTCACCTGAAAAAGTGTTACCTATTTGGAAAATTTTCATTAACTCGTCACTTGGCAATTAAAGTCCTGAAAATGGTTGTATATTGGCTGCTTCTAGGAAACAAATTAACCGGCGATCGGTAGCACAAACAAAGATTAGTTCCACATTATTTCACGTATATCCTGGACTCATCGGAAATTAGTTGTGTTGTGTGCGATCTGACGGGACTACGCCCTCGGCGTCATGTGTTAGAGTCGATCATTAATGAGTTACAGCAAAAAAAATATGTTCGTCTACACAATACAGGCGCATGACTCGCCGCTCTGCGATCAATTATTAATAAAAAGCGGGCCGCTTCATTGAAAGGGCGATTAGCTCAATATTTATATGGAATATTCGGTATCAACGGCGCTTTGTGGCCATAATTCGGTGGGTCGTGACGCGGCGCGTTTGACTCTCCCGCCCGCGTCATAGACCAACTGCTTTGGCTGATGCGTAGACTTGATACTGCGTTAATTACCTATTAAATGTACTCAGTCATCTTACTAAATAAAATAAGTAGGTAACAGACTATAATTTAAAGATCAAACAACAACCAAATCGAGGAAGGCCCTACCTCATTCGTCGACTACCCGCTTTTTAGGCAGGTAAAGAATTTAAAAAGTTGTTTCATTGCCACAGATGACTAAACCTTCGCAACAACACAAGAGGTTAAATTCCCAACATAGCTATAGGTACTAGGTAGGTCTACTTAAATATATATATCAGTCTTTTTCAGAACACGGAACCTCTAAGAGTTCCTCCAAATGCAGGCAACTTACTAAGGTTCGACTCTCAACGGGCTAGCGGTACGGCCCAGGCCACTACGCTTGCCACATTGTCCTACCGAATTGACTCACCGACTCTTTCAATAGAATTCTTCGCCGTGAAGCAGCTACTATGTCGGTATTAATATATTTAATCTGGTACATTTTCCGAACATCAATCAAATAAACGCATTCGACACTAGCGAATTATTGAATCAATAGTAGATGTGTCATTTTGGGAGGTACTCTCAAGACTCGTAACTTGTCAATTTGGCTAACAATTTTAACCATAAAATAAATAATCAATATAAGTACGTAATGTAAGAAATCTATGAAGCCATATTCCTAATTTCGAAAACAACATGCTCTATCCTAAATACCTTGCAAACATATTCACCTAACCATAAATAAGCTTAAACAACAGACTAATGCCAATTAACTATTTGTATAATGTATAATTCATTTGGTATTACCGATTCGCATAGCAACCAATGGCTGCCAGAACAATTTTTCAGTAGAGCTGATGCTAATGAAAAGGCATTTTCACGAGCTTTGGCGCCGGCCGACATGCAAATGCGCTGTTTAATGACGCGTGAAGCCACGCCACACAACTATACTAGCTTTGCGGGCACAAAACGTAACATTATTCACAGTTTATTGTGAAAACTCGTTTCAGAACTGTAAACGTTGCTATCTACAACTTTCCGATATCTCCTTACGATCCGAGTCGAATCACATGCAATGTCACTTTTGAATACATTTTGACCCCTAACTGGCCCTTTTGACAGTCGTAATTTATGGTGAGAAACACGGAAAACATATTGCAAACAGAAAATAAAGTTTAGACACAAAACCATGGGAACCTAAAGCGCATTCTCCGCCTAGCGACGCCTATTGACTGATTTTAACTAAATGTTTTATGACTCAGGCATCAGTAGAACGAGATCCTTAAGATAAATGTGTCACGATTGAGTCATTCGACCCGCCTTCAAAATGAAAAGCCCTTCAACCTTGAAAATGCCAGAGAATGCGCCATGAAAGAGCCTCACAATACTCTTTTAATTTGTCATTATGCAGCAATAAAAACATGGTAAATGAGAGCGACAAAAAACTCGTTCAGAGACAAACAAAAACCGCGAGCTGGGGCGAAATTCGCAAATCATTCTGCGATAATGACGGCCGCTTGAAAAAAATTTAAATATCAAAAGGCCGGACGGGGCACGGTAATGGTTTAAAATCATTTTTCATTCGAGTCACTCGTGAGTCAGAAATATGAAAACGGTAGCCATCAGATCGGGCTCGCTTCCATTAACTCTAGCCGACTCGCGATTAGAATTTTGGAAGAGCTCCATCTTTCATTTGTTACCTTTTTCGGAATAAATAAAACAAAAATGTTGATCAATTACGATGTTCGAATGAAACTACATAAGTACCTGCATCGTTAATGGTTTTTATTTACAAAGGTCCTTTTTAATATTAAATCGCATGACTTATGTTATTTAATGTCATTTGTTCTTCTTTTTCTTGTTCTTGGGTTGCGATTGGTCGAGAGAGGACAGGCCGCTATCAAATTCGCTCGCCGTATGCATCGAGCTTTGTTTTGATGTTCGGGAACCGAATGAACCGAACTTTGCTTTTGGGAATCTGTAATGAAATACTGACATCAACATCGTGTCCACTAAAAAACAAATCACATCGTTTAAACAACACTATCACCCCCTCTTTTATTTTTTATTTCATAGCAAAATTATTTAATTGTTCTTGTGGAGAAATAGTCTTGATACCAATTTTATAATACAAGACTTTTATCTTCAAATTCATCCAAGATTAAATTTAGTTTACGACTTCCTTTTCTACAAATGATTAAAAAGTCTAAAAACAAACAGAAAATTTTCTTTATGAAAATCCTTACCCTGGCCGCTTCTTCTCTTCATCTTCGTGAACAGTAAGCCTATTGGACGGCTTGTCCTTATTGGTCGGATTGGACTTAACTCGTCGGGCGAGTGCAGCGGGGGCGTCTCGAAGGGCGAAGGCCTTCGCCGCATGCCCCAAGTGCAATTGTTTTGAGTCCAGATACTCCTTTACATCGCGAGGGTAGCCCGAGTAGAAACGGACCCAGGATGTGTAAGCTAGGATGTGAAAGAAGTTGTTTAAAAATTTAGACCACAATATGATAAGTTACTAACGTAATTAATTAGGTCAATAACGTTTCAGTATAGGGAAAACAACCGCCTCTCCCTAAGGGTATTACCACACTAATCGATCGATGGTAGAATGGAATAGTCGACGTCGATCTATAGTTTCTACCACACCAGTCGATCGATCGTCGATAGGGGCCATCGATCATTTGGTGTGGTAGCCCTGAGGTATGGTCTGAATAGACCGTATTTTAAGGTTTTATTTTATTGATGAACACGTACCTCTACTAGCCCTCAGCAGCCAGTCTCTATTGGTATGCGCGGTGTGCTCAAGCCGCGCTTGCACGCCAACGGCGGCGCGCTGCGCTGTGGCAGCCGTGGGCACCACAGTACGAAGTGCTTCAAGTGCACGCGATTCGTCTCCTTGACGCAACCTGTGATAATAATTGCTTAGTAGTCTAGTGAAGATGTAAACAGTAACAGCCCGGAGATCCGAGGATTATGATGCAACACCCCCGTCTCCCGGAAAGCTCGCAACACCGATGGCCCTGAGTCCGATCTCTCTCCGGTCGTGTAGGGTAGCCGTCCTATCGGACTATGAGAGTGAGAGAAGTGGGAGTGCACCTACGTTGGGGCACACACTTGTGGACTATAATTTCTCCTGTGTACTTAGTTAATCTTAATTGGCTACAGTGACCGAAATTCGGCCGGGAGAATTACTTACATATAGTTGTAGATGTACAGTATATGTTTTCGAACTACGATGTTATATTTGAATTCAAATTAATGTTCCAATAAGTTAGAAGCTATGAGTTATTGTTCATGCCGTAATGAAAAAGATAATAGCTTATCAGCAAGGTCGAATGTGGGGCTGACAGCTCAGGGTACTCCAGACAAACTTTTCAAATAGTGTCGGTGATTAACTGGTTTTCTATAATGATCGACCTTCATGGAAAACAAAGCACCTACAGAGTTCCGCTAAGAAAAACGTATGGCTCACCTGATCCTCTTTTCCTCTAAATGCCTGATGAAGCGTGCTTCACTAGGCAGCAGGAACAACACGGCGGCACCAACTTGAGCCGCACGACCCGTACGGCCCACCCTGGACGAAGCAAAATGACTTTTTTGTCAGTAATGTGGCCAGCTCTACACTGAGTGTTTATAAATGGTGGTGTTGCAAAGGCTTGGAAAGTACACTAATTTAACATAGTATCTAGTTTAATATACATATCACCTGCGGGTTGTTCGCAAGAGATACCGCGCCCCCGGATCGCAAAGGGCACAAGAAGGAACATGGGTGGGTTTTAGTCAGTAAAAGTCTGACACTCCCTCCCGCCCCGCCCAGGGCGGGAGAAGTTATTTGATGATTTCTCACCCACCAAAAAAAAAAAAAAAAAAATATACATATCACAGACAACAACAGAGGCCACTATCTGCTATTTTAACAAACATCTAAACGTAATAAAAAGTTACGAGGGCTTATAAATATCTAATATTGATCATACCTGTGCACATAGTCGGTAGCTGACGCCGGAACGCAGAACTGCAGTACGAGGTCAACTCGAGGTACATCTATTCCTCTGGCGGCGACATCCTGACAAATTAATATTATTAAAAAGCGGTGGCATTAGCTATAGCATCCAAACAGACTCTAAAGAAATACTTTCGGTTCGAATTAAGCGGACTGCAATCCACATACGAGCTAACGCTCGCTTGAAGGTTACCGACAATGCCGGGTATTTTCTCGCTTTAGCATCGAGCGCATTAACCCAACCAAGGCTTTGAATGACATTAACACAAAAAGATTGAGTGTCAAATCCCCATGCAAAACTTAGTGTATCTTACATAGAACAGAAGCGTCGCGTAAGCGAGTGAGCGCCGCCGCGGTAGCTACCGCCCGCTGCGACCGAGATTAAACCCGATACCATCTCGCCTTCGCGCCGTCATTATCTACACTATGGAGGACATTACACCGCCACTATTGCTGTATTAATGCAATTAAAAACACACTACCACGTACAACGTATTCGTCGAACGTCGTGGCTAATTACACGATTAGAAAATTATTTTACGCTTCACCTACAGCGCTGACCAACCGTGGAAAATTTTAAAATGATACTAAAGTGCTATCTTAGGTATCTTCAGTAAAACCCTTTGAAACATGTAGTCGATTACTAATTATAAAGTACGGAATAGATGTAATATCGAGACGTACAGTTTTTGTTGCATCATTAATAGACTATTAGTTCTTGCGGTTATTATTCATCTCGAAGCAAAAAAACTTGAAAGGGTAAATATTAATAAAAACTTAATCCTAATTTAAGACTCGGCTCCACTAAGTGAGTTGAGAGTAAAAACAGAGGTCCATGTTTCAAGTATAAGAATAACTGAAACTATCATTAACATCGTCAGCATTAAATGACCAATTTTTCACAATAAACTTGTAATTAAAATCCCTACCGTAACAGTAAGGTACCGATGTCGGCGCTGATAGATGTAATAAACACATATAATAGTACATAATCGACGCGTATTGTGCCGGCGGTGTGGGAGCGCACAGAGAGCTAGATGAATGACCAGCTAATAGGCAGCGAGCCACAATAGCTAGCGACAAAGGTGAGCGGGAATACGGCCTCCATTATTGAACTAAGAATGTGATGATTAATCTGGTAGCACGTTTTCGAAGATAATAAATTGAAATTCTATTGTACGCATAAACACGATTAAAAAAATATTCAAGAGATCGGAATTACATGTGTTGTATGTGGTGATAACTGAAGACAGTGATGCAAAGAATGGACGTATCCAAATAGGTAAAAGAAAATCTCTAAGATTTGATCTCAAAATATGTGACAATATTGCATCACGCGAAAGATGAGAAAAATAAACTTAATTAGCATTTTTCTAAAATCACACTGCATCAGATCCGAATCCAATAACACACGAGTCT
This sequence comes from Caradrina kadenii, assembly GCA_947462355.1. Lineage (NCBI taxonomy): Eukaryota > Metazoa > Arthropoda > Insecta > Lepidoptera > Noctuidae > Caradrina > Caradrina kadenii. Next base: position 5,664,554 of record OX381674.1, read on the forward strand.
AGAAAAATCTGTAAGAAATAATTACTTATATACTAAGGCCAATCCGGCCATTTCAAATCATTCTTTCTGGAATAAAGCGCTCTGTGGAAAAGTCCAGTTGATATTACAACTTACCGTACAAATGAGAACTCCATTCCTAGCGGCGCGGAACTGTTTGAACACTTCCATCCTCTGTTCATGCGGCATTGATCCATGCAGACTGAACATATCTATGTCGACAGGCACCAGACCACCTTCAGTGGGCTCTTCATATTCCACTTTGAAATCATCCGAATCGTCCGAAGATGATGAATTTTCGTTCTAAGAAATACTATTGCATTTAACATATACTTAGGTAATAAAAAAAAAATTAAGTGTTTACTAACAATTTTTTATAAACTTACATCATCATCATTGTCATCGCCAGTTTTTTTTTTCTTTGCTTTAGAGTTTTTAGCTTTATCGTGATTTTTCTTTTTAACTTTGGCCTCTTTTCCAGTTAGCGCGGTTTCTATCAAATCTGAAAGGTAATCTACCATTTCTAATGTCGCCACGAAAACTATCATTTTACCACCTTTCTTATTCATTACACAGTGTTCCACAATAAGACCGCACAGCGTGACTAGTCTTAGTTTCATGGGTACTATAAGGAATGTCTGGTTGACTGAAGCCGGCAAAACTAACTCATCTTCAACTACAGCCGATTTCAGTGCTGCCGCGAAAGTATTAACAGCTGGTGACGATTCATTTTCATTTTCATCATCATCACTATCTTCTTCTTCTTCTTCTTCACTGTCATCAACTTTCTCTACTTTAGGGTTTTTAAGTTCATGGTCTCTTTGTGCTTTGAAGTATTCGTAATCAGAATCACTGTCACTATCTTCATCAATTTTGGGGTCCTCAACTTTGCTGGGTGTTGCAATATTACTTTGAGCAGAATGTTCACTTTTAAATAATTCTGTGTGGTTAAGGCCAGTGAATGCTTTCAATCCTAAAGTAATAGTAATTATTTTTAAATATATTAGTGATAGTAACATTTTTATCATAATCAGAAAAGGACTTACCTCTTTTAGCCTCTGTTTTCTTTTCTTCGTTACGTTGATGAGCAGATTCCTCTTCTCCTTCCTCTTCTTCTTCCTCTTCGCCATCTTTTTCTTCTTCTTCTGAATCCTCCTTTATTTCTATTTCTGGCTTTAATTTTTCTGATTTCGGCTTTTCAGGTACTATTTTGGCTTCACGCTTACTCTTCAGTTCATTTCTGTTTTGAATGATTTGACTAGCTTTTAGTGAATCCGCTATAACAGCTTTACCTTCAGATGTATCTACAAAGACTGGATTTACTAGAGTTATTCCTGCTAGATTTTCAACAGCCTAAAAAAAAGGTTGAGTAAATATTTGTTCAAAGATAGGTCAAAGATTATCTGTAAATATAAAAAATAAATGCACAAGAAACACTACCTTTGTAAGAGTGGCAGATAGTAAAATAGTTTGTTTCTCTTTAGACAAGAATACATCAGTCAAATGATGTTTTATATCTGTTTTATCTTCACTATTTTCATTGAGTGGTTCCTCTGCTTCATCGTCACCTAGTTTTTTCTTTTGTACAGTTTGTTTTATAAGAGCCATAGGATCGTATGTGGCTGCTTTCTTGTGGTCCTCGATAGCTTTAACTATGGCCGCAACATCCTTCTCGTAACCCATATCTAATAAACGATCAGCTTCATCCAAAACTAAACATCTGTGAATATGATATTTGTATAACTCAACTATCTGCCTACTATTAAACACCAGTTGTTTACTTTATAATTAAATAAAATCTTTTTTTTTGTGATTTCAGTAATGACCATCAGCTCTCTTATTGATTGTGTAATAGAACAAAAATATAGGCAACTTTTTAATCTACAGAAATGGTTTTTAAATACAACATACCCAAGTTTAGCAAAGTTAAAAGATGCAGTGTGTCTTAAGTGGTCATTGATGCGTCCCGGGGTTCCAACTAATATGTTGATACCTTTCCTAAGACGCGCTTTTTCTGCTTTCCTCTTTTGTCCACCACTTAGCAGACCAGGCACAATCCAATGAAATGGCTAACGGAATATAAAAACTTAATCAATTATTATAAAATTTTAGAAACTTAGCCCCTCCCTGGGAATTTCTTCTGTATCGTGGGTGCTTTTACAAACATAAACTCACATACACAAATAGCCAGACTCGGAACAACCATATGTAGGTGATAAAAATATTTGTTCCATGCGGGAATCGAACCCGCCACACACAGTACAGCAGGCCAATCGCTCAGCCAACCGTTAAATGAATAGAATATAAAAATTTATTTCCATTTGAATAACAGTGTTTTATATACCTTGACGAGTTTAATAAATAGTTCATACGTCTGAACTGCAAGCTCCCTGGTTGGTATCACCACTATGACCCTGATGCCGTCATTCCTACTTATCTTAGGTCTTATGGCCTGTAGCCCCTCTATGATTGGCAATGCATATGCCAACGTCTTGCCTGACCCCGTCTGTGACCTAGATTCAAAATAATATAAAATTAATAATGTGCATTATTAGCTTAGTTACAGAAGTCAAACCAAACAGTTTATCCTAAATTGAAAACATGAATATTTTAACTCAAGTAGACTATTTGCACAGTTTGTGTTGTATTTAAACATTTGTTGCACAATCAATTTCATAAATATTATGCAATTTGATAAAATTATTTGCAGTCATAATTTAAACTCACCTAATAAGAACATCTCGGCCCTGCAAGATGACAGGTATTGCATTCTGTTGCACAGTCATGAGTTCTTTCAATCCTAAGTTTTGCTGCAAGTTCGCAACACTATGTGGATGTATATCTAAGTCAGAGAAGGTCTTGCCCGCAAACACCTGCTCCACAATTGGTTTGACAGCCCGCTGCCCAATACGGGGCACTTGTGGGTTGTTCTTAAATAGTGAAGATATCCATCCACCACTCCTGGGCTTATTTTGTTTTAACTGAATAGTGTCACTGAGGTCTTGGTAATTCTTCCCTTGATATTTGCCTTTGTTTTCACTGAGATCTCTCAGTTTTGCACCCAAATCGTCAGATTTGTCTACTGTAAGAGGTGACACTTTAGCCACCTTCTGAGGTGGACCTTCAGCATTTTGTATGACTGCGTGATTTGTTGCAGGCAAGTTCTGGGGTCTTTTCCTAGCGATAGTCTTACCAGTAAACTTTGGGTTTGAAATAAATTTGTATTCCCCCGCATTGTTTTGAGCACCAGTTGACTGTTTCTTAGCCTAGCAAAACACACTAGTTAACATGGAATCTAAGTAAATATTAAGGATTTTGACCATTTCCAACACTTACCTTCTTAGGCACTGATATATTTAATTGTAAGTCATCCATATTCCACTATTTCACAAGTTATTTACGTTTCCTGAGCACATTTGAGGTTACACACACGTTTTGACGTTTGTTCTGTTGTGATTTTTTTGACGTTATCTATGATCGTTCTGAAATGAACAGCGCACAGTAAAATGCAACTCAAGGTTGTAAGATTGAAAACCGTTTGGGAATGTAAACGTTGTAAGTACATATATTTTTCATAAAGTTGTATTTATAAATCTGGAGAAGTTCTACGGTGCATCCAAAATGTAGTCCATTGTAATTATCCATTTGAAGTTTAGAGTTTTAAGCACATGCTGTAGTATCAACTAAGGTCTAGTTGAAACTACAGCACTTTCTGTCACATTTTCTGTCTAGTTAGTAGACAGAAAGTGTACCTACATTGCACACCTAAGTACCCATCTATACCTAAATTCAAAATTTTCTCACGCAAACTTGCCGTCAATGGACTCGTTATATTTGGGCTACCAAACATAACGTGTCCATGGACGGCAAGTTCGTTGTTCTTCTTTGTCAAAGGTTTAATCGTCGATTATTCTACAAATATTAGCGCTATATTGTGTAGACTTCACTGAGAATGTGTAAACCAGGACTAGCTATAACTTGGATCTACCATCCACTACAAAAACTAGTAGTTTTTGTATGCTATGACTATCGTCAATGGCACAGATTGGTCTCACGACTTCTTGAGTATGTCGGGTGGGGTCGAACTCACAGCCGCTCACTCTTTGACCCACGTTGTACTTGTAACCGTTGGACATGAACTAAGTAGGTATTTACGAGTTTTTTAACTAGAGATCTTGAGTAAAGTAAACCTATTTATTTTCCTAAGCACTACTCAAATCCCACCCTAAGTGTAAAAATATTTTGTAAGCAATATACCTACTTATGAACACGTGTCTAAATAAAATACAGTCTATGATGATGCGATTATATAGATCACGTGGCGGCGCGTGGCGCTAAAATATCCCTTTGTAACTTCTATGGGGCGAAACAAATATTTGAATTTAAAACCCCTTGTTGAATGTAGGTTTATGCCTTTTTGGTTTGGTTTAATGGTTTTTAAGTGTAGGTAGAGTACAAATCAGTAGGTAAGTAGTAGATACCTAGTACATGTGAGCTCTGTAGCAGGTGGCTGTATTTACTTGTTTCAGGTATTTGGGCTACTATTACTAATAGTAGGTATAATATTTGTATATTCTTCTCATTACGTAGGTACCTACTTACTTAGGGAGGATATCACACACATACCATCACGCCTGTATTCTCCGGAGGGTTAGGCAGAGGTGTACCAATGTACACCCACAGTTCGCCGGTATGTTTTAGGTCCCATGTAATAGGGGGCGAGCCTATTGCCATTAACCGGGCACAAATCCTAACTCCGAGCTGCTACTGAGAATTTCATAGAGAAATCCAATAACACTTTTTGCTCGACCTGGGAATCGAACCCAAGACCTCTAGCGTAGCAGTCGCACTTAGCACCACTAGGCTACCGAGGCAGTTAGGAAGGATATCGTGTTCTTCTAAAAAAAAACTAGTAGGTACTAGACTGTATCTATTATAATGTAATGAGATATTTTATTGGTTAATAAGAATATTACGTAGGTGTCTAGTTAACCTACCTACTTATTTCCCACGATGTTTACACAATCGAACTTTAAAAACGAAAACGACCTGAAATTCTATCTACAATTTATTCCAATGCTTGCATAAACTCCATTGAAAGGAAGAACCGCTAAATCCGTACATAAGTACACTTGATATTCAGCAAACGCACGCTTTGGGCACACAGAGAAAATGGCGAGAGGGCAAAAGGACGGCGGAGGCGTGAGGGCGCGTCGTGATTACTGGCGCCCAACCGGGACGACCCCGCGTGCCCAGCGGTCCCAACACCCTTCTCTTATTTAAAGCAAACATGCTATGATTTTTATGTACCTTCATAGAGCAACTGTATTTATAGAAAATCAAAGAAACAAACCTCTTTTTTATTGTCAAAATAATAACTGGACGAAACTATGTAATTCCAGAATTTGACGTAACGTCAGTATTACGTTACAAATAAAGCCACAAAAAACATTGAAATAGTAAACTAAATAACTTCTGCCCAAGTTTCAGGTAGACACTGCTTTATTATATTTTTGACGAGCTACTTGGCTTTTATTCTTTGCCCTATAGCTCCTAAACGACCATAATATGGGACCAGGGCAGGCAGAAGAAGAGGTTCTCAACTTTACCTAACCAATTGTAATTTAAATAGGTTGTTTAACTATAAAAATCCCTGATGCCTACAGAATCAATACCTACATCCCTTCTTCGCCGGAAGGTTGCATAGCAGCAATTTCAAAAGATATAAATATGAAAACGGTAGCCATCAGATCGGGCTCACTTCCATTAACTCTAGCCGACTCGCGATTAGAATTTTGGAAGAGCTCCATCTTTCATTTGTTACCTTTTTCGGAATAAATAAAACAAAAATGTTGATCAATTACGATGTTCGAATGAAACTACATAAGTACCTGCATCGTTAATGGTTTTTATTTACAAAGGTCCTTTTTAATATTAAATCGCATGACTTATGTTATTTAATGTCATTTGTTCTTCTTTTTCTTGTTCTTGGGTTGCGATTGGTCGAGAGAGGACAGGCCGCTATCAAATTCGCTCGCCGTATGCATCGAGCTTTGTTTTGATGTTCGGGAACCGAATGAACCGAACTTTGCTTTTGGGAATCTGTAATGAAATACTGACATCAACATCGTGTCCACTAAAAAACAAATCACATCGTTTAAGCAACACTATCACCCCCTCTTTTATTTTTTATTTCATAGCAAAATTATTTAATTGTTCTTGTGGAGAAATAGTCTTGATACCAATTTTATAATACAAGACTTTTATCTTCAAATTCATCCAAGATTAAATTTAGTTTACGACTTCCTTTTCTACAAATGATTAAAAAGTCTAAAAACAAACAGAAAATTTTCTTTATGAAAATCCTTACCCTGGCCGCTTCTTCTCTTCATCTTCGTGAACAGTAAGCCTATTGGACGGCTTGTCCTTATTGGTCGGATTGGACTTAACTCGTCGGGCGAGTGCAGCGGGGGCGTCTCGAAGGGCGAAGGCCTTCGCCGCATGCCCCAAGTGCAATTGTTTTGAGTCCAGATACTCCTTTACATCGCGAGGGTAGCCCGAGTAGAAACGGACCCAGGATGTGTAAGCTAGGATGTGAAAGAAGTTGTTTAAAAATTTAGACCACAATATGATAAGTTACTAACGTAATTAATTAGGTCAATAACGTTTCAGTATAGGGAAAACAACCGCCTCTCCCTAAGGGTATTACCACACTAATCGATCGATGGTAGAATGGAATAGTCGACGTCGATCTATAGTTTCTACCACACCAGTCGATCGATCGTCGATAGGGGCCATCGATCATTTGGTGTGGTAGCCCTGAGGTATGGTCTGAATAGACCGTATTTTAAGGTTTTATTTTATTGATGAACACGTACCTCTACTAGCCCTCAGCAGCCAGTCTCTATTGGTATGCGCGGTGTGCTCAAGCCGCGCTTGCACGCCAACGGCGGCGCGCTGCGCTGTGGCAGCCGTGGGCACCACAGTACGAAGTGCTTCAAGTGCACGCGATTCGTCTCCTTGACGCAACCTGTGATAATAATTGCTTAGTAGTCTAGTGAAGATGTAAACAGTAACAGCCCGGAGATCCGAGGATTATGATGCAACACCCCCGTCTCCCGGAAAGCTCGCAACACCGATGGCCCTGAGTCCGATCTCTCTCCGGTCGTGTAGGGTAGCCGTCCTATCGGACTATGAGAGTGAGAGAAGTGGGAGTGCACCTACGTTGGGGCACACACTTGTGGACTATAATTTCTCCTGTGTACTTAGTTAATCTTAATTGGCTACAGTGACCGAAATTCGGCCGGGAGAATTACTTACATATAGTTGTAGATGTACAGTATATGTTTTCGAACTACGATGTTATATTTGAATTCAAATTAATGTTCCAATAAGTTAGAAGCTATGAGTTATTGTTCATGCCGTAATGAAAAAGATAATAGCTTATCAGCAAGGTCGAATGTGGGGCTGACAGCTCAGGGTACTCCAGACAAACTTTTCAAATAGTGTCGGTGATTAACTGGTTTTCTATAATGATCGACCTTCATGGAAAACAAAGCACCTACAGAGTTCCGCTAAGAAAAACGTATGGCTCACCTGATCCTCTTTTCCTCTAAATGCCTGATGAAGCGTGCTTCACTAGGCAGCAGGAACAACACGGCGGCACCAACTTGAGCCGCACGACCCGTACGGCCCACCCTGGACGAAGCAAAATGACTTTTTTGTCAGTAATGTGGCCAGCTCTACACTGAGTGTTTATAAATGGTGGTGTTGCAAAGGCTTGGAAAGTACACTAATTTAACATAGTATCTAGTTTAATATACATATCACCTGCGGGTTGTTCGCAAGAGATACCGCGCCCCCGGATCGCAAAGGGCACAAGAAGGAACATGGGTGGGTTTTAGTCAGTAAAAGTCTGACACTCCCTCCCGCCCCGCCCAGGGCGGGAGAAGTTATTTGATGATTTCTCACCCACCAAAAAAAAAAAAAAAAAATATACATATCACAGACAACAACAGAGGCCACTATCTGCTATTTTAACAAACATCTAAACGTAATAAAAAGTTACGAGGGCTTATAAATATCTAATATTGATCATACCTGTGCACATAGTCGGTAGCTGACGCCGGAACGCAGAACTGCAGTACGAGGTCAACTCGAGGTACATCTATTCCTCTGGCGGCGACATCCTGACAAATTAATATTATTAAAAAGCGGTGGCATTAGCTATAGCATCCAAACAGACTCTAAAGAAATACTTTCGGTTCGAATTAAGCGGACTGCAATCCACATACGAGCTAACGCTCGCTTGAAGGTTACCGACAATGCCGGGTATTTTCTCGCTTTAGCATCGAGCGCATTAACCCAACCAAGGCTTTGAATGACATTAACACAAAAAGATTGAGTGTCAAATCCCCATGCAAAACTTAGTGTATCTTACATAGAACAGAAGCGTCGCGTAAGCGAGTGAGCGCCGCCGCGGTAGCTACCGCCCGCTGCGACCGAGATTAAACCCGATACCATCTCGCCTTCGCGCCGTCATTATCTACACTATGGAGGACATTACACCGCCACTATTGCTGTATTAATGCAATTAAAAACACACTACCACGTACAACGTATTCGTCGAACGTCGTGGCTAATTACACGATTAGAAAATTATTTTACGCTTCACCTACAGCGCTGACCAACCGTGGAAAATTTTAAAATGATACTAAAGTGCTATCTTAGGTATCTTCAGTAAAACCCTTTGAAACATGTAGTCGATTACTAATTATAAAGTACGGAATAGATGTAATATCGAGACGTACAGTTTTTGTTGCATCATTAATAGACTATTAGTTCTTGCGGTTATTATTCATCTCGAAGCAAAAAAACTTGAAAGGGTAAATATTAATAAAAACTTAATCCTAATTTAAGACTCGGCTCCACTAAGTGAGTTGAGAGTAAAAACAGAGGTCCATGTTTCAAGTATAAGAATAACTGAAACTATCATTAACATCGTCAGCATTAAATGACCAATTTTTCACAATAAACTTGTAATTAAAATCCCTACCGTAACAGTAAGGTACCGATGTCGGCGCTGATAGATGTAATAAACACATATAATAGTACATAATCGACGCGTATTGTGCCGGCGGTGTGGGAGCGCACAGAGAGCTAGATGAATGACCAGCTAATAGGCAGCGAGCCACAATAGCTAGCGACAAAGGTGAGCGGGAATACGGCCTCCATTATTGAACTAAGAATGTGATGATTAATCTGGTAGCACGTTTTCGAAGATAATAAATTGAAATTCTATTGTACGCATAAACACGATTAAAAAAATATTCAAGAGATCGGAATTACATGTGTTGTATGTGGTGATAACTGAAGACAGTGATGCAAAGAATGGACGTATCCAAATAGGTAAAAGAAAATCTCTAAGATTTGATCTCAAAATATGTGACAATATTGCATCACGCGAAAGATGAGAAAAATAAACTTAATTAGCATTTTTCTAAAATCACACTGCATCAGATCCGAATCCAATAACACACGAGTCTAGAAAAATCTGTAAGAAATAATTACTTATATACTAAGGCCAATCCGGCCATTTCAAATCATTCTTTCTGGAATAAAGCGCTCTGTGGAAAAGTCCAGTTGATATTACAACTTACCGTACAAATGAGAACTCCATTCCTAGCGGCGCGGAACTGTTTGAACACTTCCATCCTCTGTTCATGCGGCATTGATCCATGCAGACTGAACATATCTATGTCGACAGGCACCAGACCACCTTCAGTGGGCTCTTCATATTCCACTTTGAAATCATCCGAATCGTCCGAAGATGATGAATTTTCGTTCTAAGAAATACTATTGCATTTAACATATACTTAGGTAATAAAAAAAAAATTAAGTGTTTACTAACAATTTTTTATAAACTTACATCATCATCATTGTCATCGCCAGTTTTTTTTTTCTTTGCTTTAGAGTTTTTAGCTTTATCGTGATTTTTCTTTTTAACTTTGGCCTCTTTTCCAGTTAGCGCGGTTTCTATCAAATCTGAAAGGTAATCTACCATTTCTAATGTCGCCACGAAAACTATCATTTTACCACCTTTCTTATTCATTACACAGTGTTCCACAATAAGACCGCACAGCGTGACTAGTCTTAGTTTCATGGGTACTATAAGGAATGTCTGGTTGACTGAAGCCGGCAAAACTAACTCATCTTCAACTACAGCCGATTTCAGTGCTGCCGCGAAAGTATTAACAGCTGGTGACGATTCATTTTCATTTTCATCATCATCACTATCTTCTTCTTCTTCTTCTTCACTGTCATCAACTTTCTCTACTTTAGGGTTTTTAAGTTCATGGTCTCTTTGTGCTTTGAAGTATTCGTAATCAGAATCACTGTCACTATCTTCATCAATTTTGGGGTCCTCAACTTTGCTGGGTGTTGCAATATTACTTTGAGCAGAATGTTCACTTTTAAATAATTCTGTGTGGTTAAGGCCAGTGAATGCTTTCAATCCTAAAGTAATAGTAATTATTTTTAAATATATTAGTGATAGTAACATTTTTATCATAATCAGAAAAGGACTTACCTCTTTTAGCCTCTGTTTTCTTTTCTTCGTTACGTTGATGAGCAGATTCCTCTTCTCCTTCCTCTTCTTCTTCCTCTTCGCCATCTTTTTCTTCTTCTTCTGAATCCTCCTTTATTTCTATTTCTGGCTTTAATTTTTCTGATTTCGGCTTTTCAGGTACTATTTTGGCTTCACGCTTACTCTTCAGTTCATTTCTGTTTTGAATGATTTGACTAGCTTTTAGTGAATCCGCTATAACAGCTTTACCTTCAGATGTATCTACAAAGACTGGATTTACTAGAGTTATTCCTGCTAGATTTTCAACAGCCTAAAAAAAAGGTTGAGTAAATATTTGTTCAAAGATAGGTCAAAGATTATCTGTAAATATAAAAAATAAATGCACAAGAAACACTACCTTTGTAAGAGTGGCAGATAGTAAAATAGTTTGTTTCTCTTTAGACAAGAATACATCAGTCAAATGATGTTTTATATCTGTTTTATCTTCACTATTTTCATTGAGTGGTTCCTCTGCTTCATCGTCACCTAGTTTTTTCTTTTGTACAGTTTGTTTTATAAGAGCCATAGGATCGTATGTGGCTGCTTTCTTGTGGTCCTCGATAGCTTTAACTATGGCCGCAACATCCTTCTCGTAACCCATATCTAATAAACGATCAGCTTCATCCAAAACTAAACATCTGTGAATATGATATTTGTATAACTCAACTATCTGCCTACTATTAAACACCAGTTGTTTACTTTATAATTAAATAAAATCTTTTTTTTTGTGATTTCAGTAATGACCATCAGCTCTCTTATTGATTGTGTAATAGAACAAAAATATAGGCAACTTTTTAATCTACAGAAATGGTTTTTAAATACAACATACCCAAGTTTAGCAAAGTTAAAAGATGCAGTGTGTCTTAAGTGGTCATTGATGCGTCCCGGGGTTCCAACTAATATGTTGATACCTTTCCTAAGACGCGCTTTTTCTGCTTTCCTCTTTTGTCCACCACTTAGCAGACCAGGCACAATCCAATGAAATGGCTAACGGAATATAAAAACTTAATCAATTATTATAAAATTTTAGAAACTTAGCCCCTCCCTGGGAATTTCTTCTGTATCGTGGGTGCTTTTACAAACATAAACTCACATACACAAATAGCCAGACTCGGAACAACCATATGTAGGTGATAAAAATATTTGTTCCATGCGGGAATCGAACCCGCCACACACAGTACAGCAGGCCAATCGCTCAGCCAACCGTTAAATGAATAGAATATAAAAATTTATTTCCATTTGAATAACAGTGTTTTATATACCTTGACGAGTTTAATAAATAGTTCATACGTCTGAACTGCAAGCTCCCTGGTTGGTATCACCACTATGACCCTGATGCCGTCATTCCTACTTATCTTAGGTCTTATGGCCTGTAGCCCCTCTATGATTGGCAATGCATATGCCAACGTCTTGCCTGACCCCGTCTGTGACCTAGATTCAAAATAATATAAAATTAATAATGTGCATTATTAGCTTAGTTACAGAAGTCAAACCAAACAGTTTATCCTAAATTGAAAACATGAATATTTTAACTCAAGTAGACTATTTGCACAGTTTGTGTTGTATTTAAACATTTGTTGCACAATCAATTTCATAAATATTATGCAATTTGATAAAATTATTTGCAGTCATAATTTAAACTCACCTAATAAGAACATCTCGGCCCTGCAAGATGACAGGTATTGCATTCTGTTGCACAGTCATGAGTTCTTTCAATCCTAAGTTTTGCTGCAAGTTCGCAACACTATGTGGATGTATATCTAAGTCAGAGAAGGTCTTGCCCGCAAACACCTGCTCCACAATTGGTTTGACAGCCCGCTGCCCAATACGGGGCACTTGTGGGTTGTTCTTAAATAGTGAAGATATCCATCCACCACTCCTGGGCTTATTTTGTTTTAACTGAATAGTGTCACTGAGGTCTTGGTAATTCTTCCCTTGATATTTGCCTTTGTTTTCACTGAGATCTCTCAGTTTTGCACCCAAATCGTCAGATTTGTCTACTGTAAGAGGTGACACTTTAGCCACCTTCTGAGGTGGACCTTCAGCATTTTGTATGACTGCGTGATTTGTTGCAGGCAAGTTCTGGGGTCTTTTCCTAGCGATAGTCTTACCAGTAAACTTTGGGTTTGAAATAAATTTGTATTCCCCCGCATTGTTTTGAGCACCAGTTGACTGTTTCTTAGCCTAGCAAAACACACTAGTTAACATGGAATCTAAGTAAATATTAAGGATTTTGACCATTTCCAACACTTACCTTCTTAGGCACTGATATATTTAATTGTAAGTCATCCATATTCCACTATTTCACAAGTTATTTACGTTTCCTGAGCACATTTGAGGTTACACACACGTTTTGACGTTTGTTCTGTTGTGATTTTTTTGACGTTATCTATGATCGTTCTGAAATGAACAGCGCACAGTAAAATGCAACTCAAGGTTGTAAGATTGAAAACCGTTTGGGAATGTAAACGTTGTAAGTACATATATTTTTCATAAAGTTGTATTTATAAATCTGGAGAAGTTCTACGGTGCATCCAAAATGTAGTCCATTGTAATTATCCATTTGAAGTTTAGAGTTTTAAGCACATGCTGTAGTATCAACTAAGGTCTAGTTGAAACTACAGCACTTTCTGTCACATTTTCTGTCTAGTTAGTAGACAGAAAGTGTACCTACATTGCACACCTAAGTACCCATCTATACCTAAATTCAAAATTTTCTCACGCAAACTTGCCGTCAATGGACTCGTTATATTTGGGCTACCAAACATAACGTGTCCATGGACGGCAAGTTCGTTGTTCTTCTTTGTCAAAGGTTTAATCGTCGATTATTCTACAAATATTAGCGCTATATTGTGTAGACTTCACTGAGAATGTGTAAACCAGGACTAGCTATAACTTGGATCTACCATCCACTACAAAAACTAGTAGTTTTTGTATGCTATGACTATCGTCAATGGCACAGATTGGTCTCACGACTTCTTGAGTATGTCGGGTGGGGTCGAACTCACAGCCGCTCACTCTTTGACCCACGTTGTACTTGTAACCGTTGGACATGAACTAAGTAGGTATTTACGAGTTTTTTAACTAGAGATCTTGAGTAAAGTAAACCTATTTATTTTCCTAAGCACTACTCAAATCCCACCCTAAGTGTAAAAATATTTTGTAAGCAATATACCTACTTATGAACACGTGTCTAAATAAAATACAGTCTATGATGATGCGATTATATAGATCACGTGGCGGCGCGTGGCGCTAAAATATCCCTTTGTAACTTCTATGGGGCGAAACAAATATTTGAATTTAAAACCCCTTGTTGAATGTAGGTTTATGCCTTTTTGGTTTGGTTTAATGGTTTTTAAGTGTAGGTAGAGTACAAATCAGTAGGTAAGTAGTAGATACCTAGTACATGTGAGCTCTGTAGCAGGTGGCTGTATTTACTTGTTTCAGGTATTTGGGCTACTATTACTAATAGTAGGTATAATATTTGTATATTCTTCTCATTACGTAGGTACCTACTTACTTAGGGAGGATATCACACACATACCATCACGCCTGTATTCTCCGGAGGGTTAGGCAGAGGTGTACCAATGTACACCCACAGTTCGCCGGTATGTTTTAGGTCCCATGTAATAGGGGGCGAGCCTATTGCCATTAACCGGGCACAAATCCTAACTCCGAGCTGCTACTGAGAATTTCATAGAGAAATCCAATAACACTTTTTGCTCGACCTGGGAATCGAACCCAAGACCTCTAGCGTAGCAGTCGCACTTAGCACCACTAGGCTACCGAGGCAGTTAGGAAGGATATCGTGTTCTTCTAAAAAAAAACTAGTAGGTACTAGACTGTATCTATTATAATGTAATGAGATATTTTATTGGTTAATAAGAATATTACGTAGGTGTCTAGTTAACCTACCTACTTATTTCCCACGATGTTTACACAATCGAACTTTAAAAACGAAAACGACCTGAAATTCTATCTACAATTTATTCCAATGCTTGCATAAACTCCATTGAAAGGAAGAACCGCTAAATCCGTACATAAGTACACTTGATATTCAGCAAACGCACGCTTTGGGCACACAGAGAAAATGGCGAGAGGGCAAAAGGACGGCGGAGGCGTGAGGGCGCGTCGTGATTACTGGCGCCCAACCGGGACGACCCCGCGTGCCCAGCGGTCCCAACACCCTTCTCTTATTTAAAGCAAACATGCTATGATTTTTATGTACCTTCATAGAGCAACTGTATTTATAGAAAATCAAAGAAACAAACCTCTTTTTTATTGTCAAAATAATAACTGGACGAAACTATGTAATTCCAGAATTTGACGTAACGTCAGTATTACGTTACAAATAAAGCCACAAAAAACATTGAAATAGTAAACTAAATAACTTCTGCCCAAGTTTCAGGTAGACACTGCTTTATTATATTTTTGACGAGCTACTTGGCTTTTATTCTTTGCCCTATAGCTCCTAAACGACCATAATATGGGACCAGGGCAGGCAGAAGAAGAGGTTCTCAACTTTACCTAACCAATTGTAATTTAAATAGGTTGTTTAACTATAAAAATCCCTGATGCCTACAGAATCAATACCTACATCCCTTCTTCGCCGGAAGGTTGCATAGCAGCAATTTCAAAAGATATACCTAACCTATATTATTGTATCGGTTACTTTTACAATAGGTAGGCATTTTTAACACTACTGCGAAAATTTTACGACTGATCGTCTGTATATACCACATCATGTGTCTGGATAACATTGGTTTGCCTAACATTGGTATCTCCATTTGAACATTAAATACGCACTTATAGTGATGGCGCAATTAAAAGCAACCACGTGTAAGGAGGCTATAGCTCGCTGGGAAAAGGCGAAAGGAGAAAATGCCACGGAAGCGAAAGTAATAGAGCTGCAGTTCCAGTGGCCTCCCATAGAAAAAATGGATGGAGCTTTGTCCACTCTAGTATGCTGCGAGTAAGTTTTATTTCTATTTAGTTCAATTTACTAATGTTAAAATTCTGGTATGTAAGTACCACTTCGGGATAGAGTTACTGTTTTGGACATCCGGGTGTAATTAAATGGCAACCCACGCCAGGATCAAGGAGGCTGTCACACAGATAGATACTAGATAGTTACAGTTAATGATCATGGATGTATAAAAATGGATGTAACGCTTTACTATGCGAAACTTTTTCTCCAACTCAATATGCCTTATTCAATAATGTCGTACGTCTTGCATTTACAGAAAATTAAGCCTATCATCGAACATGATTGACAAAATAGCTGGTATTGCTGGAATGAAATGTCTCACAATTTTATCACTTGGACGAAATTATTTAAAAAATTTAGCAGGTGTGGTAAGTCTTGCGCATCAACTACTACTATCTACTTCTAAGAAGCGCTATTTTTTCATAATTAATGTCACCAACTGCATCAAACCGTATGAAAAATAATCTAATTTTAAAATTTTTGATTAAAATCTCGAATTTTTGATCAGTTTTTTTAATTTTTGAGTCGGGCTTTTTTATCTTTCAATTATTTTAAATATCATAGTACTCAAAGAACTTAGCTGTTGCACTCAAAGGCGACCCTTCCATAACTAAGTGCAGTACCAGACGTTAAATGAAATAATTTAGATTTTGGAAAAAGTTCTGTGTTCTTCTGTCTCTCAATGTTTCACAGGTATGTGATGACAGTCCCTTTGTAAGGCTCAAATTCCCTTATTTAACACCGTACTGCAGGTAGTTAGGGCGTAATTCAAGAATGACGACAACTGCAGTTGTCGTATCTATGAGTATATACATTTTATGTAATTATAGTAAAAATTATAAGTAAAAAAAAAACAATGCAATGTAATATAATAAGGGTGAACCACAGCCTAAGCACTGCTTGTATCTTACAGGCCAGAAATACCAGGCGATATTTTCATTATTTATTTATTTTTATCATTTAATTTCTTACCATTTAGGAAACTGTGGCAGAGACATTGGAAGAGTTGTGGGTGAGCTACAATCCGATCGATAAAATGAAAGGCATCGGACAATTAAAAAAATTAAGAGTGCTGTACATGTCTAACAATAACATTAAGGAATGGGTGGAGTTCAATAGACTGCAGGTTTGTGAGTCCATTTCAATTATATTTTAAAATTGTCTCATTATTGGTCCCTGTGAATGTCGTTTTTTCATCTTTTTGCGCGGAACCTTAATTTTTTACCAAATACATAATAGCAAAAAAATATTTGTTCCGTACGAAAATTGAACTGCCAATCAGAAATTGCTCAGCCACTGCGCCAACCGTGTCGTCGATGTACCTATTGAATACATACGTTCATAAGGTAATACTCGTTTATATTAGAAGTTTTAAACAAACTTAAGTTTTAACTTTGTTCCAGGAATGCCCAAGTCTCAGGGACTTGGTTTTTATCGGGAACCCGATAGTTGATAGCCAAGCAGACGTTGAAGGATGGCGCCACCAGGCCACCAATCGACTCCAACAAATAACTAAGCTGGATGGCATACCCATCATAAGGGACACTGAATAATTATTGTGAGGTATTTAATTACATGAAGTAATAAAGCTTTCTATATTTATCTTTTGTTTTAAGCTTTTAGCCGAAATACGCCTTTTTATTGTTATTATTTATATACATATACGTTACGCCAATTACAAAACTATTTCGTGGTATTCATCAAAGTGCCTCAAAACTTAATTCTTTGAAAAGGAATTTTGATTGCGTGACACTTTCCGTAACAATGGGTGATAGAGGACCACTTGTTTAGCCTACGAATTGAAATGACGATAATATTCGAAATAATAGCCTCGTCGCATCGCCTCGCTTGCTTGACATTTATGACAGATTATGACTCTGGCAACACTAATAACTGCTGCACACGCCATCTATCTATTAGGTGACGCAACTATAACATGACAGTGTTAAGATTGAATTCCATTAATCGAATAATGATTGCGATGGACAGATTGAAGATTACAGAGTAATTCAACTAACTCCGTGAAGCGATTAATTGACTCATTCATTGATAAACTCTATCCCAATAACTATCTACATTTTATCAATAGGTACACATTTCTTAATGCAGCTATACAGCTGTACCTACGTAATCTTAGATAGGTACAATACCGCTTTTTTGTAACGATTGACTCCTCACATTTCCTCCGGAAATCGATCGCTATAGAGAAAAACGCGTGGAAATAACGTAAATGACCCCCATGCTCTAGTACTAAAAAGTTGCTTATTTTATCGCAAATCGTCCAAATCTTCATGTGAATGCACGCCGCTATTGTCCGTTCGGCTTTATGATTCGTCATACGTCTCAAAGCCGACTTAATAGCCGGCATAATTCGCGCCAAAAGGAAATACGAATTGGCCGGGGACGTCATTGCCGGCGGAAAAGTCCCTCTCTGTAGATGCGCGAATGGCCCCGCTATTGTGTTGCCACTAATAAAATTTAATGATGTAAACGGATAGCACGAATTTATCTAACTCAGAACTCGGTAGGGAGCAGAGCACTGAGGGGAAATCAATTAACGACAATATATCAGCTGTAAAGCAAATTGAATTCGGTATTGTTATACGATACTGTTGGAGTTTGATTATAAGCTCTCTTTATTTAAATTGCTAATTTTAAGTGCACATATTAGGTAGAACGTAGAAATAGGAAATAAACACGTCGAAATCAAACAATATAAATCCCTAAGATTTAGTATACTGATCTTGAACCTAAGTCTAAACAGAACATTTATACTGTAACATAAGTTTTGTTTTGGAATGTAATAAACAAAAACGCGCGCAAATGATTTGCCCCAGGCTATCCAAATTGTATTGTTACCTACTTTTTGTTTAATTACCTATTTTTAACTACTCGATTAACGTGCTAATATTGTTTACCCTCATTGTTACGATATCACCTAAAACATGTATAAGTGCACAAGTACAAAGTGTGTGTATTACCAGGAGGTACGTAAGCGACATTTGAATAGAGCTCCATAATTTAATGGAACATCGGTCATTGTGTACTCAGCGTAATGGACCGATAATTGTCCATCCAAACAGAAGTAACTCTGTTAATCAAAATAAAGCTCGCACCTTCCCTACGCATTATAAATGAAGTAAGCTCCCTCGTTAATGCGTACAAATGCCGCCGACCGCCATCGCCACCTAGCCCGTCATTATTTAATTATTAACACTACAATCGACCTAATTTTGATTTCTATTTGACATTTCGATTACGCGGCACGTAGCCGCCGGCGAGCAGCCATTTTGTGACATCTGTCCTCCAATGTGTTACGAACTATAAAATTCAATTTCCCCAATCGGCCAGCTCGACACATTTATTATTCATAGGTCGGTACCTAGATGCCCGGCCACTAACAGATGTGATCTTTTACGTGAAGGAATATCAAAAAACATGACTTCGATATAAAGAGCAGTGATTCTAAGGGACATGAATTTAATATAAGATCATGTGATCCAATTTATGGGAATATTCGGATAGTATAAAAGAAAGTCCGAATACATTCACAAATAAGCTATTCAATCGCGTGACATCAGAGTTTTCCCGTTGCGGGAAATGAGTTTTCATTTCAGTTATTGAAAATTTGACTTGGTATTGTTTCTGAAAAGCTATTAATATTGTAGGAATGTAGCTCGTGCTTTATTGGCAAGCAATCGACTTCAGGTCACGCTACTGATCGCGTTTAATACTTGATTCGACAGTCCTACTGTAATGACTGTATCGTCCCAACTGGTTGAAAAGTACTCTAATTTCATGTACGAATTGTTTTTTCCATTAAAAACTTGTACCTATTTCTTTGTATTTTAGCTATAGAATATCCGATTTGTGTTCTTCTATTAGCCAATAAATCAGTCCATGTCCTCGGTAATGCACAATCCATTTGCTCGCATGTAGCCTAATTGCCGTTAGCGCCGCCCAATAGCCGCATTAGGTTAAAACGCTGGTCGACCAGCCCGCCCCCGGCCCGGTTCGTAGGGTAAACTCTTGAAACTCCTATATAGTCGACAATAATGGCTGATTTTCTAGCTCACGAGATGTATCCCCAGCAAACGGTCGCGCTTACGCCACTCAAAGGCGGAGAAAATGGCTTAAGTGCTTTCTCTATTATGCTTAAGGTCGTTCGTGAAAAGGATAATTTTCAACTCTCTAGCGCCCCCATTTCGTCCGGATGTGGAATAAGAGAGGATACGACATCCATGATAATACTTTCAGATTACTTGCTAAATAAAAGTGGTTGGAAGTAGTGGTCGATAAATATTCAGTTTACATTTTTTTTAAGTTACCTACTTAAAAAAGAAATACATAGCCTAATCTAAAAAAAAACAATATTGTTAATGTAAAAAAGATTCATTGCTTAGTCTAATCATGGCCTAGCAATCAAATCAATTTTTTTTTGTTGTTATAGGTAAACTGAGTAGATAGGTAACTAAGTAATTTTTCATGAAATACATGTTCATACTTTTCTAACGTGTAGTGAGATAATATATTTTTAAGTTGGGTAACCTATTGTCGCGGCAAGCGTCGAGGGTAGCGAAATAAAGCTTTTCCAACAAACAATAGTTCCGGCCCTTTGTCGCACTCGGAGTTGAGTAAACATTAGTAGTTGAGGGTATTGTGAGAGGTTTCCTTCGCCTCCGACCTCATTCGAGCCTCCGCCGCGCTCTGCCGACTCCAGGCCTAACAGTTTACGGCCAGATAACTCCCACTTACCCCTCATTACCTTTTGTTTGATAAGAATTGTTTGTTTTGTTTAAGAATATCCACGTAGGTATACGTACCTATATAAATATTTCAGTGAAATTTCAGCCCGATTCTTACAGATTGATATTATGTAGGTTAATAGTGATTCGCTATTTATATTCTGCTGATTCTGCACAAAGTACCTTTATGTTAATGTATTATTCATTAAAAACGGCTGTGTGTATTAGCTTATAACCACAAAGTATAAGAGCAAACAGTAGAAGTCACGATCGTATCATAAATTTCTTTCAACATTAACACCTACTTTCCATAATAGCCGATAAACCAAATTTAGTTTTCATGTTACGCACCCTCCACAACTACTTATAATAAGCAATGATCAATGGAGAATAATCCTATTGTGTCGCGCGCACACAAAAAACCATGTCTGAATTATTCCGCTACGGTTTCGCGCTAATATCTCCATTACATTAGAGTAGAACCTCGTTGTTAACCACACTAAATCTACATGAAAAAGAATACGCGCCAAAATGTTGACAGTTGTCGCATAGACAAAGAAAAGTGAGTGCATTTCGATATACGCATAATGGTTTGTGTTTATTTAATTTAAGTCACTGCAAGCTACATAGAATAATGGCGTGTTTTCGCCAGCGGCGCTCGGCGTTCCGACTTGAGCCGGGAGCGCCTCAGGGCAATAAAATTAATGAAGCGTGGAGATGGGACCATTTTACTTGTATTATTCGTCTCCTGCGGCCTGAGACTGGAGCGAATGTCCATTAGTTCTGTTTTAACATGTTAGCGAGGTTGAAACGTTGTAAATGCGATTTACTTTGCAGAGAGGGTGGAAAAGTAGCCGGAGAGATTTCGATCGCGATCGGTAGCCAAAGCGATCGGAAGTGATCTCAAATACCTATTTGGTCGTAGTAAGAGATCATAATTTATTTACGGCAAACTTTTAGATAATTCCGATTTCTCTGTTAACAAAAATGTTCAGTTAGTAAATGCTATTTATTTAACTCCATGGTTTATTTATCTATGATATGAATGAACAGCAATATCTGTAAGTAATAATCATGTGGTAAATGCTGCAAATAATACCGTAACATGAACAAAGAGCGTATTACAGCGCATTAGATGGTAACTGATGATCAGTCAATGGAAGAGCGCGGCGGTTACGCGTCAAATTCCCGCGATATCATCTTAATCCGCCAATATTAGTCCTGCACTAACGGCTCTTTGTACGCATGTGTGAAGAGCATTTATTTATAAGCTTTCAATGGCTTAAAGTTTTTAATAAATTTTAAATTATGTAACATGACGAGTTTCTGTGGACAGAACGACTGCAATTCACATATTATTTCCATTGGTTACAAAAAATTCTTAATTAATTAGGTCTGTGCCTATTAGTACCTATCTTCTTCAAGCAAGCTAACAGATAGAATATGCTTTATTGTAGGTATCTACGCCAATATTAAAAATAGGTCAGGTACATAGACTAAAAACACAAAATTAAAAAAAAATATAAGTAACTCCCGACAGAAGAAAAAAATCACTACCGTAGCTAACAAAAGAGCTGATAACTTTGAAACCGCTGAACCGATTTCCATTAAACAAGGCTATGAACACTCCCGACAACTTCACCTTTCAAACACAAAAACAAAATCAAAATCGGTTCATGCGTTCGGGAGCTACGCTGCCACAGACAGACACACACACACAGACACTTCAAACTTATAACACCCCGTCGTTTTTGCGTCGAGGTTAAAAACAAATCTTTTGTGTAATGAAAAAAACAATCCTCACAGAAAAAGCTCATAAGAACCCATTGCAGACACTAATAATCACGCCACACCACCACACACAAACATTCCTTTAACTTCAGAAAATTACATAGTAAGTCATTCCTTTACAAAAACCTTCGTGACCGCAAAGGGTCTATCGCAGGCGCTAAACCGTCGCACGCTCATTACGCGAACATTCGCTACCACTATTAGCATATCAAATGGTCTTATCAGATGTAACGGCTGCCCGCGCTGCACTCGACCACTGCACCCAACTAATGTTCCTACGAGACAATAACGCGATTAGCGATATAAATACAGTAACAAGAGCATAACAAGGGATTTTAGCAGGATACGTTGATTCTTATCAGACGCGCTTACAAGGGTAAAGTTGTATATGATTTGTTTTACTTTATAACTACTTAGCACTGTGTATTTTACGCGACGGAGAAGTATTTTCATAAGATGTTGAAATGACATAACCATTAAAGCCTTAGCTTGATAGTACTATGTCCTCACCTACACTAGGTAGGTACTTCAAAAAATTATGATGGTATTATTCTTATTATGGGATTCAGTATTTCACATTAATTATAAGTCTGATCAGACCTACCTTACACTTGTACGGTGTACCTACAGTTTTTGACGTACGGGCGACATTTTATTTATAAGTACCAAAAAAATCGCAGACACGCATCCGAAACAAGCCTTGCAAAAAAAATAACAGCGGAATTTGTTTTACACGCGAATGATAAACTTTTATGAGGTTGTTACGTAGCAACAATAGGCGGAGCGCTCCCTAGCCCCGGAGGTTTAGTGCGTCCGATTTCCATACAAAAACTTCTATTTCCCCGGCTAAATGGCACGTGAGAGGACATAAAACTGCGGGAAAACTACACCCAGCTACCTACTAGTTAACTATTTCGTTTTTATTTATTTTTTACCCTTTGCAAGCAAGATAAATACGAGTAGGTAGTAGCTGATGAGATCTATTTTATAAGTAGTCAGGGAATAAATACTACTTAGGTAGTAATACTACGTCTATTTTTATGAAATGTAAATTCAAACTATTAAAAAATTGGCAGCTCAACCAAACTCTGGCGGAAAAATATTTCCGCCTGACATCGCTGTCAGAGCCAAGAAACTTGGGTTGCACAAGACTGCTTGAAGTTTTATGTCGTAAAATATCAATTTGTTCTCATAACAATTTACAACAAAGATAAGGTTCAACACTGAGATTGACTTGACGAAAACAGATCGAATGTTACAAAAACATCAAGAAAAACATTTGAATAATATGTACCAACCGACATAGAAGTCGATAAATCGAATTGATCTAACAACACAGTTAAGTCATACTAACTAAATCCAAGAATCTTAAGTAGGCATCATAAAAACTTATAGGGACGCTGGGTACGGAGACGTATCCTACACGCGTCAAGCTGATCTCGAGCCCACCGACTTGTGCCATCTCTTAGGAAGTGATTTGTCAGCGCCGCCCCCTCTCGATTGAATAATTCAAATAATCGAGGTATTTATATGTAAATAGCGAGCCACATCTCCATACGAAAGGGCCGATCGGTACATAAATTTGGCAAGACGACGAGAAAACTGCGACGCACCACCGATCTGATTTATTCGCTAAGTTTTAGAAAAAGTGGCGCGCGTCAGGAAATGTTTGTCTAATCGCGTTTATTGCCCCGACCCGGGATTTTGCGCCCCGGCACACAGGGGTGAGGCCGACTACGTAATACACTGATATTGTACAAAAACAACTGGATACTTACTCGATCAAAACAAATACCAGGACTGTAGGAAAACTCCAGGACAATGGATCAAACAACAACAAATAATAAGGAACACCCCTAAACAAACATGACCTCAATCTATCAACGAAAAAAAAATAGATTGAATTTTGTTAAGGGCCATATTAAGAGTCTTTTTTAAATTTGTAAACAAGAATGGTTTGCCGTATCAATCTCGATGTCCCTAAGAAGCATTCAACATGTTTCTACCAACTTTGAAGATAGAGGTCATTTTTAAATGGACTCAAAGTAAGAAAAAGAAAGTCAGACTTGCTCACTTTACATTCTTAATGAAGCTCATCATCCGAACAGAACCTCCAAGAAAGAAAGCAATACATAAATAAAAACATGACAAACATACCAGCAATTAATATCACTCTCTCAATTAGAGCAACCTATGACACTTATCCATGGAAATAATAACGTTGTTTATGAGCGGTGCTTGTTCACAGCAGCGCCATCATATGGCACTACACTATTAGTCATAGGAGCTGGCAACACTGGCTCATCAATCATTTTAGTACGAGCGGGGAGGAACGGGTAAAGTGTTAATAATCGCTACTGCCACTATTGTTCATTTCTAACTAAATTCACGTACGGAATGATATCACTTAGGTACCTGACGTACAACCGTAGAACTTAATTAGTGGTTAGATGATGTATAAGATAAGTTTTTCAGAGGGGTTGCATTTCTCGGCCCAACAGTATTGAAATATTGGGGATACAGTGGCGTCTTGTGTGTAAGTTTTACATACTTTAAAACTTGAATAGGTTCACCACGCTACTAATAACTCAGATCCACTTACTTACTACTACTCACTTAATCACTTACTTACTTACGTAGTAATGATTTACTACGTGGATATAAGTGACTTTTTAACATAAACTTTAGTCTTTAGGTACTGTCCTAGAATTAAACCGTTAAGAGTTAAGACTATTGTAGGTGTTAAAACAAATTCATTAATAAGTAGAATGCTATACGCTATGCTTGTTCTATAATATAACTGTTGTCCATCTAAACTTGAGAGCTTTACGCGGTAAAAGCTTCAACTGTGTCAAAATAAAATCCACATCCATTTATTCAACATTCTAAATAAAATCTGCTCTAAGACTGCTCTCGATAAATAACGTTCTGACCTGACTCAAGGGTAAAAAGTTCAACCCTAAAAAATACATTCAGCTTTATAGAACAGAGAAATAAGCAAGTGAGCAACAAAACGCACTTTATCAGGTGGCGGCCGCTTTATCCCGCTAATGACCAACCCCTCTGGAGTAATAAAAGTCGATATCAGCCTCTTTAGCGCGACCGTTGGCGAAGTGATCTTGATACTTTATGTTTGGACTTCTGTAATGCGAATTAGGATTATAGCCTACTCTTTTGATTAACATTTAAACGTGTTAAATTAATTGGCTAGTGATAGTTGAAACTGGCAAAGGTAATGCAGTGGAATTGAAATTTATTTTAAGGTGATTGAACAATAGAGGACACTGTTTTTCCTGTTCAGATACTGAGTGGTTTGGGTTTTTAGAAAGCTATAAATACTTAGAAATAATTAATTTCCAAACTGGTAACTAACTTGTGTGCATAGGAATGCCTGTATATAATTCTACAGAACTTACTTGCTGTGTTTAATATGCTAGGAAATAAAATGGCAGAGGGACCAAAATTATTGATTGGCGTACATGCCCAGCGAACCGCGGCTGAGAATTAGCGGCGGCGGGAAAGAAAAATGATTGTGACAGTCCGGCGAACACCACTAATGGAGTCTGCGTCTGAGAAATATCCCCACTTAGACCAGTAGGTAGTGGGTATATAGCTGAGTACCTACTTCGTAAATACGTGAGTTGACGGTGGCTCAGCACTTTACCCACGTTTATAATTAAAACTACACTCATATATGCGGTATCAAACATTTATATTTAATAACACTTTTATTATCCATGATATCTGAAACTTCTATGCCAGTTGTTAACGCACTAATCTTTAGTTTAAAAGTGATCAATAGCTAGATAACACTGTAATAGGGTGACTATCTGATTCATGTATCTACTTAAATTCAAATCGCCGTCGAAATACACAGAGGGCAATTCAAATGTAGCAATAACGGGGCCCCACCCCTACGATACAATACAACACTCCCCTCACAAATTAAGTGTAAAACAAACCTAATGAAATTTAAATATCTTTTCGGCGTCGCAATAACTGCACAAATAAAATCATGTCGCGGGGGAGAGTATAATCGCTTCTATTGTGACACATTGTATGAAATTATTCTGTTGAAAAGTTTTACAACCCTGTCGCAATGCGAATGGTAGTGTCGTCCC
Source organism: Caradrina kadenii (assembly GCA_947462355.1). Taxonomy (NCBI): domain Eukaryota; kingdom Metazoa; phylum Arthropoda; class Insecta; order Lepidoptera; family Noctuidae; genus Caradrina; species Caradrina kadenii. Next base: position 5,690,819 of record OX381674.1, read on the forward strand.
TTCGTATTGTTTGCTTTATGCGTGGGATGGTTAGTGTGACACGGTATCAGGGGCCCGTGACGTCGTAAGAAGGGGCGGGAATGCTCTCCAGACAGTAATAGGCTCTTGCGGTGATGATAAGCCTCTCATTGTTAGCTTGTTAGTGGATAATTCGCAGTAATGTGTTTAGCGTGTGTGGAAAGGAAATCTGCGTTCGGTGTTTGTTTTTAGCTATTGTTTTAGTTAGACACACGTCTTAAGTATAGTTTTTTGTATGCTACTATCTATCATTAATTTAAATGTTACCCTACCTTACCTTTAAGACAACACTTCGGTACTCACACTTGCAAAGTAATACCGATATTCGTCTCAGATTTTGATCGATACCTAATAATATTCATTCTGAAATGAGATAAAAGAACGTGCACAATTTTTTCACGTAATTGGACGAGTATTCAGCAGCGGAAACATTATTATTCTAGCAGATTAAGTCGAGTATCCAAATGAATCTCTTAAAAGACGCGCTCGCCCCTCAAAGGGGAGGATACTAATTTTCTTTCAACTTTAAAAGAAGGTTCCTTTCAAGAAGTGGAAAAAAGTTACAATCGAAAAGGAAATTTGCGTTTTAAATCCTCTAATGAAGCTGAGAAGTTTGTAATGGAGGGGCGAAAGGCTGCTGGCAAATTGAGGAAAAAAGTTACGCTCGGAACTGAACCGGGATTGTTACATAGAAGCTAACTAAAGGTATTAATTTATTTGTATCTTTCTTTGTAAGTAAGTTTAAGGAAATGCATTTTAGAAAAATAACCCCAGGGGCAATCGCAAACTAATCTCAGTCTCAAGTCACAAAAAAAAAAAAAAAAATACCTACATATTCTTTCTTTATTTTCTTTTCTTTTAAAAAAACTTTACCCCACACAGGGAATTTCTCCTTTATCGTAGGTGAGTTTACAAACACATAAACATATCACATTCACAAACAGCCAGTCCCGAAACAACTATTTGTAGGCCATACTAATATTTGTTCCTTGCGGGAAACGAACCCGCAATACGGAGAGCAGCAGCTAATGTCTCAGCCATTGCGCCAGCTGTGCCGACAAAACAACTATATATTATATTATATTTATGACATCCATTGTCATGGAGATGAGATTGCGACCAAATTTTAAACGTTTTTAATTAGTAGAATTGATCTTGTAATTTAGATCATAGAACCAGTCTTGTTCTTGACACAGAAATTGGTTCATTTTACCGTCTAAAGCTAAACCTTTTTTTTTAACAGGACAATAGGTAGGTACTTCGGTACTTTAAATTCGATTTAACCAAGGCGAGGTCAGTATTTGTGTATCATTTCATAATACGGGCCCATAAACAAGATTATTTTATTTTATTTTCAAACAATTGCATAAAGCAGCGGCGTAAGCGCGCAAAACCTTTTAACGAACACTTAACACATCGCTTGCTACATACCGGTCGTGCTTCGAAGGTACCTACTACTGCCAATTAGACCAGATATCCAATTGTTTCAAGATGTTTGAATATAAAAGATACCTTAATGGATTGCATACAAGTAGTAATCCCATATTCCCACATATAATCGTTCATTAAAGTCCATGATAAACGAAAAAAAGGCACCGATGTTTCTATGCTAGGCCAGACGTACTTAATGTAAAAATATTTGTGCGGGATTCAATATTTTTAAAGTTAGGAAAACTTGCCACGATGATGTTAATTAATTAATATCCGAAATGTGTGTTAAAACTGCTATATGAATATTACGTTAGGTACAGTGTTTTTAAGGAATATAGTCTTTGCCGTGGTCACCATATGCTCGCATATGCCATAGATCATTGGCGATCTATTCTATTCATAGATAACGAACGAATTAATTTTATTACCAAACAATTTATGCGGTACATTTTTTCTTCCAGCCTGCTGCTACGACGTAGCATAATTTTCAACTCTGCGTAGCTGCAGACGGTCTCGTAGCAAATGCCTAAATTGTTACAATGTGTAGACGTAGCGTAGAAGCTTATCGTACCGTAACGCTAGCGGTACATTTGCCGAAGAAATTGCATCGCTAGCAAGTTTGCTTAAAATATTAATTTACGTGTTAGCGTAACTACGCTAACACGTAAAAGAATCTCAATACACTCTTCGGCGAGTTCAATTGCAACAGATTGACGAAAATCATTGAGATTTTTTTAATTTTGCAGATGTAAGCACACCGAAAGTCTGTTCCATATTTATTTCCCATAGATGTGTCGTACAGGAAAGCCCTACAGGCGACCGGTCGTTTAAAAAACTTGCCAGGTCAATTTATTTTGTAATTTCTTACTAAGTGATGTATGCTACAAACTACTACAAAGCAATAAGCCAAAAAAAACTGTAAAACGTTTTAATGGTTTAAAGATTCATTTACACAATAAAATGCGTGATCATTCACGATGCCCTATAGCAAGGACCAAAGAGTCGCCTACTCCGAAATTCATTTGTTGTTCAGCAATTAATTAAAGACGTCATTCATTAGGAAAGTTGAAAATTGACGCAAATACAATTTTTAACTATATTTCTGAGGTATTTTTGTTCAGTAACAATTACAAGCTACAAGTTGTCTGTCCTGACCGTTAGAATCGGCTCTCACTGACGCCACGGCACGTAATGTCATCAAAACACCACCGAATCCGTTTTAAACCTTATGTCAATTAGTTTAGCAGTCATAATCCTGTGACCTACGTGGCTCGCGAGACGCAGGGTCACGCCGTGGCATGCCGCGGTATGATTGTATAGAAATAATGTAATATGACTTCAAAGTAATTGAAATAAAGATAAAAATAACTTGATCAGAAATAAAATCCTTTGCCATTAGGCATAATTTTATCACGCGGCAGCTTACATTTAATAATGGTTATAAAAAAAGTAGTTTATAATTTTGTAACAAAATTTATTCATGTATATAAATATTTTAATTATGTTACATTTTAAATTCAATAAGGTGTAGGAAACATTGCTCAACACAGTACCTATAGCCAAGCGACATCAATTAATATTTTAAAATAGAGGATTACACTGTAATTATGTGTTATTTTGTTCTAAAACAATTGGTGTAATTTAACTATAAGGGGGCAATTCTGCGAACTTTTAAGAATGATCGCAACTCAATCGGCCAAAAATGCCTCTAATTAAATTAATATTTTTGACACTGATTGTCGCTGAAATAAGATTGCGAATAGATTTTGAACGTTTTCCAATAGTAGAATCGGCCTTCAGATAACGATTCCATAATGTTGCATAGTTTTTCTTGTATTTGACAAACATACCATAATTTAATTACATCAACAACATCATCATAACGGTAACTCAAAATGAAATTATAATGATATGTGGTAATATCATTAACAAAGCTAACAACATTGGAAGACGTTTATCATGAAAATTCTTTAGCATTTCAACATAGTAATAGTTCGGTCATTGCCCTTTCATTAATATGTCTTCGTAAGAACCTGTACAACAAATTATTTGTCATTTTTCTTCAGTGAACCATGTTGACGCATACGATAGATATTGATTCAGGATATAAACGATCTTTGTTTACGTTTTTTAAATGGAGAATACTAGAAACATAGGTAAGTCAATGACCGCGCGTCGCCACCATAGTTTTGCTATTTCTTCCTACATTGTATTATATGACATGGATCAATAAATATTATTTTTCAAACACACATTGTTTATTTGTGCGTCAAATAAACATTACGTGATGTAAACAATTACATATAATACTTTATATACTCACGTGTAAAAAAATTTGGCTACTCGGCAACATTGAATTAGTAAAGCCATACAATATTTTTTTTTAAATAAATGGAATCAATAAATAGTCTACGAGTTAATTTCTCTCGAGTGGCCTAACTTTTTTGCACGTGTGTTTATTCTGTTAACGAAACATTTTTATTACATTATGATTAGTGTTTTATAATTGGACAGTATTGACAAATGCGCCGTGAATTTATAGGCACTTGTGTGACAAGAAAATAATCTCATACTCTGTAAAAGCTTGTAATAACTATGTTAAACAGTAATGAAATCGATTATCAAGTAAATTTTAAAATATTCAACGATAATAGAGCTGTACTATTTGTCAAAATTACTAATGGCACTTGTAGATTTAAGATAAGCATTCATGATAGTGTAAAATGATACTAGAATTTCTTCGGCAACCTTAAATTATGGCCTGCGCAGACTGACGGACGGGCCGGCAGAGGGGCATCGCAGCGCAGCTCCGAAGCCGATCACCGTGCATTGAAATTTATACCTTATTTTGATTGGATAACTATTCAATTCAATTGATAAATTTGAAATCCTCTGCCGTCCCGTCCGCCAGTCTGCGCAGGCCATTATACAGACACTTTCGCCAGCCACATGACAAAACAAGTCCTTGTATTTTGACCTTTATTCCGATGAACATAAAGTTGTTATTACAAAAACTGATTTTAGGACAGTCTTAGTTGACTTTAACGAGATTGTATTTATTTTTCATTACAGACCATCATTGTCTTCTTACTTCCGGACAAGAAAGTCGCCTTGCATAGACGGACCTATTTACAATCAAAACAATATGTTTGATGACAACCATAAAACACTTTACAATTTAACAACCCTAATAATATAAAATCATGGAACTCGATTTATATGCACATTGACTATTAAATTTAATTATCCGCGACTGTCATTCTATGAATTGGCTATAGCACGGCGATTGATGTAGTGTGTCAATCTGTACAACAATCAAGTTCCTTGACTGTACAATCACTTGTTCACGAAACGTTACTTGCCAATTTGATGTCCATTGACACTGAATTTTTATATCGCCATTAACATCGCATAATGACCAGGATTCTGAGTATGGTCAAGGTTTTCACACGACGGTACTAAAGATATTGAAGCAACAATTATAAGTACAATATAAAAAATAACTTTAACAAATCGTACAACGGATGTGTTCGGTTGTTTACTGTTGGACTGCTGCGTTCGCGATGATCGACGGGGAGTTGATGACCTCCCCGAGACTGTCCAGCAACTCCCTACGATAGTCGTCGAAGTCACCGTCAACCTATACAGAAAATAATACAATTTATTACTCTTTGTTTTATGTGTGCTAAAGGAAGTTGGAAGTTCACCAGGTGCCCCGCCTACCCTACACACGCTGCGCTTACCGCTATACAGTCGTCACTCCAGAAGGTCAAAGCCTACTAATTAACCCATATCATCCCAGTGTTCCATTTTTGAAAAACACTAATTTCAAAATGCGTTCAAAAATTATAATAAAAAAATAAAAAAGTAACCGTTTCAAAAATGGAACACTGGGATGATATGGGTTAATAACGTTCTAAATCTAGTCTCAATCTCAACTCAGCGACAATCGATGTCAAACAATTTGAGAAATTTGACAAATTAAGATTAGACTGCAATTGATTCCAAAAGGCGCTATAGGTCTTGGGTTCGATTCCCAGGTCGAGCAAATAAAGTGTTATTGGGTTTTTCTATGAAATTCTCAGTAGCAGCTCGGGGTTAGGCTCGCCCCCTATTACATGGGACCTAAACATACCGGCGAATTGTGGGTGTACGTTGTTACACCTCTGCCTAACTCTTCGGGGAATACCGGCGTGCTGGTATGATTTCAAAAGATAGTAAAATTGCCCCCAAGAGCTATACGGCCCGATTACCCTGAGATTATGTAATAAAAAGTATAGCATGACAAACTTAGTAAATACCTCATTGATGGTCTGGTCTTCAATGACGTAGAGCGCGCAGTCAGTCTCCCGGATGAGTCGCTCGTCGTGAGAAACTATAACAACACCTCCCTTGTAGTCGTTGATCGCGTCCGCCAACGCGTCTATACTCTCGATGTCCAAGTTGTTTGTAGGCTCGTCCTGTAGGTACAGTATAACATGAGCGTGAGGCCCTGGGTTCAATTCCCAGATCGAGCAGTGATATCGGGTCTTCTATTAGGTATTTATAAGTACCAGCCTAGAGTTTGGAAGTAGATGGTGTACATGGTGATGTAATTCGGCCAGCACGTAAACCGTTGGTCCTGCGCCTGATCTCTCCCCTGTCGTGTCGGATTTCCGTCTCATTGGACTATAAGAATGAGGAAAAGGAAGTGCACCTATGTTTGCGCACACACTTGTGCACTATAATATGTTCTGCGTACTATAATATCTCCTGCGCACTTGGCTAGTGTTCTTTGAGATTAGCCGCCCTTGACCAAAATTCGTTCGGAAGAATATTTTTCATAATATTACGTGACCTAAGAAGTAGGCAAAGATTTATGATTCACTTACACCCATGTCGTCTTTCGCCGACTGCCGTGAATAGGCACACAATCAGACCCTGAACTGTGATTTAGCGTGGTAACTATTATGTATTCAAATAACTGTAACATTAGAAAATATCTCACCAGAATAACGACATCGGGGGCCATAAGGGTCAGTTCGGCGAGCGCCACCCTGGCCTTCTGCCCTCCGCTGAGGTCCATCATCTTGATAGTGTGCGCGTGACTCGCCAGACCGAACGTACCCAGCGCCTTGCGTGCCTTCTCGTATTGAAGACCGAACAGCCTCTGTAGATACTCGGCCGGCGTCTCTTCAGCTGTTAAGTGTTCGCCGGAATGCTGGTCGAAACGACCTATCCGCTAAAAGAGAAGTTTTCAGGTTAGATATAATTTAACTTTTTTTTTAGGGAAGTAGACCTAAACAATACAAAAGTATTCTATTGCCGAGTGTTATAAAATATGTTTTAAAGTATACTTGATTTCCACCCGGACGAAGTCGCAGGCAGAAGCTAGTTAATGATAATTTTGTAGAGGTGAAAAGGTAGAATGCAAGTGAGTGTCGCCTTATTTGATGAAAAGGTGCTATCATTGAAGGATTTACAAGGTCTAAGGACCCACAACACATTGCCAAAAATGCTGAAAGTTTATTTCTTGCTCCTCGGTTTTACTGAAAAACTGATAGGCCAGTTTAATTGATCATTCAATGATAACAGCTATCATAAGATCTGGCAAGTTCATTACTCAGACTTACAAGCACCTTTTAAAATATACAAAAAACATTGTAGGTCTACTTACCAGTCTGTGGTTCCTGATAAGCTCTCCTTGTATGGGCGCTAGTTCTCCCACAAGCAGTTTAAGGAAGGTGGACTTGCCCACTCCGTTGGGGCCCACGATGGCGATACGAGAGTTCAAGTCTATTCCGAAGTCTACGCCCCTGAACAGAGGCTTCTGGCCGGGGAAGTTGAAGTTCACGTCTGTGGATAAATGGAAAATGTTTATTTATGGAATGGCTATAATTTTCCAAAAATAAAGTCCTGCTTTATATTTTCCAGATAAGGACTATCTACAAATAATAATATATTTAAAAGACTAGACAGAATTTGTATGAAACTATCTGCCAGATAAGGTAACCAGTATTTATCTAGAGGTAGTGAAATAAAACATGATTAATTGATTCATTTCGTAGGTATATGACTTAGACTAGCCACACTGAGATGATAGTTGCCTCAACATCCCTTTTGTAGTACTCTCGGTTTTCATTCAAGTGTTACCAAATGATGCATTAGTAAAAAATACTCTTACTTTAGTAGAGCTAGTGTGAAACGTAATCAGTCTGGCTAGTACGTACTGAGTAGGCCAAGTATCGGCGGTTGCAGGGGCGGGGGGTCGGGGAAGGAAAACTTGACGATGTACTCCTTCGGTCGCTGCAATAACGCGGTCGGCGCAGCGCTGTCTTCGTCCTCTCGCTGTGCCTTGCTGCGGTTCTTCTCTTGTTTGCGAGTCAACGCATCCTTCTGTTTCTTTTCCTGTTAAAGAGAAATTGCCAAATTATTTTACGGCAGTAACATGACCCTTTTAATGGACTTTGACAGAATCGGGTAAAACAAATAAAAGATAGTGTGATCACAAACATAAAACAGTATATGTTTAATGGTGTTTCTTGAATAAAACTTATGAACTACGAATGCATTAGTATTTAGAAACAGGTTTTAGATCTCTACATAGTCGCTTCCCATCCCGCCGTCTCTACGCTTAGTTCTTTTAAACTCCGCAACGGATTGTAATGAGGTTTTTGTCAATAGATAGAGTAGTATAGAATATTACGCTACGATGACAGTATCGGAGCCGTAACCAAAGACGTAACTAAACGCGGGTGACACCGCGGGGTATATAACAAAACGCGGGACCTATGGGACCTTCATATCGTCGGCTGGGCCACATTTCACCCAGTTGTTTAAATGTTTTGATTGGCTAGTACACTCCAATAGAACAAAGTTAAACTCACGGCTTGTTTCTTCGACTGTCCATGCGCCTTCAACTCCTTAATTCTCTTCTCTTGCTTCTCATATTCCTTGATCATCTCCTTCCTCTTCTGAGCGTACATCTTCTTGAACATGGAATAATTGCCCTTATAGTAGTACAATTTCTGCGTGTCCAAGTGAATAATCTCGTTACATACGTTGTCTAAGAAAGACTGGTCGTGGGACACTACTAGAAGAGTCTTCTTCCAGCCTTGGAGATAGCTGGAAAATGAGAATTACTGTATTTCTACTGCATACAGTGTTAAATGTAGTTTCCAGGTACAATACAGGTGTAGACACCATTAACCAAGTTTTCATTTACTTTGAAATCATTACACAGCTCCATTCGTTAGGCCAGCTGATTCAGTTCGCTTATCAATAAAACTTCTATTGTGTCTAGTTTAGTGTCCTTCCAAGTAATAATTAGTCAATTAGGTTGGCGTCACAAATAGCTATTGCAATACAAAATATATTTTGAATTTTGTCAGGTCATAAACAGTCTGTCAATTATACCGATTTGACCCTACCGATCAATTGACATACTTTTTATAAGCTGTCAAAACTAAATACACGAAAATAATACATGATTGCACTTACTTGTCTAACCAAATAACAGCGTTCAGATCTAAATGATTCGTAGGCTCATCAAGCATCAGCAGTGTCGGCTCTATGTACAGAGCTCTGCAACAAACAAAATTATTTAATCAATAGGTAGAACGACACAGTTAACCAGGTGGAAAGGGGACTCTGCGGACTGACTACTTATTTTTGTACCAAGTAGGAATCGAGGCCTAAAACACGCAGCGCAGCAGTCATTCGTTCAGCCACTGCCCCAACCATACCACTAAACAGAGTAGCTATTACTCAAAATATAATATTATTAATAATTTTTTATCAATAACCATGAAATCATATCGGTGTCGAGAATAATACAAGCTTATTAGAAACAGATGGTAAAGTTGTGTACCTTGCAAGTGACACCCTCATACGCCAACCTCCGGAGAAGTTCTTGGTGGCTCGGTCCTGCATCTCGCGACTGAAACCCAGACCAGCTAGGATACGACGCGCGCGCGGCTCTGCAGAGTCCGCACCTATCGCTTTCAACTCCGCGTACACCTAAGACACAAAACTATGTTAAATACGTACATAAACTCACGCTTTTTTCCCCATGAGGGTAAGCAGAAACCACAAAACGCCACCTGCTACGATCACGATAGGTGGTTCAGAGTAGTAATTTTACTATAAATTACATAATATTATGTTCATTTTTCTGGTCAAATTAGGTATCATCCATCCACATAAAATAATTATCATCTTTATAAAAACTTTGCAATCACTCACCTCATTTAACTTATCTTGTTTGCTGAGATCTCCTTTTTCTATTAAACCTTCTAATTCTTTGCATTCCTTGAGTAATTCTGAAATAAAAACATGATTCTAATGTTACATTAAAAAAAAACAGTGCCCTTTAAAAGAAGCATGCTTAAAAAACATAAATTAATGCATAAATAATGTATGAAAAATCTTACCAGTCCTCTTAACATCCGCTTCAAGCAGAGTATCAACGGCGCTCATATCACTGGCGGTGACCTCTTGCTCACACAACAATATATCTATATGGGGTGGGAGAGGGAAGGCACGCTGCGCAAGATGCCTCAGTAGCGTCGTCTTTCCGTGACCATTGGGGCCCACCAGACCGTACCGCCGACCGTTCGCGATCAACAGGTTTGCGTTCACGAACAAATCTTTGCCTTTCGCGCTTATTGAGAAGTTTTCCACTTTTATGTCCACTGCGTTTTCCAAGGCTGCCATTTGACCTGTGATATTAGATAATAAGCAATCAGAAATCTGTGTTCATGATTGTTTTGTAATGCGGTATGTACAGAGGCCAGCATAATTATCAAGCTACCCCAATCTCTAAATTTACTTTGATAGTTTTTCAACTTAATTACAAAAGAATAAGGTTCATGTTCAATTGGGAAAATTTGACGGTTTGGGATAGCTTTATGTGCTGACGTATATACTCCAACATTGCTATGTTTACTTGAAATAACAAATAATAAAAAGCTTGCTACATACCAGCAGTTTTCTGTGCCTGACTGACAGTGAAGTTTGCATCAAGATCACTGTGTCCCTGACCTCCCTTCTTGGTCAGCATTTCCATCTGCTTTTCATACTCTTGCATTTTCTTTAATTTCTTCTTTTCCTTGTGACTCATCTTCTTTTCTGCTGGCTCATCTTTATCTTTTTCTTGTAGTTCCGCCACTCTATCATCAGTCTCCATGGATGCTTCATCAGCTGAACCTTCAGGTTCTACAATTTCCTCCTTCTTAGTTTTCTTGGTTTTGTCCTATTTGCAACAGGACTTAATAAAATAAATCCGAACTAAATTACCACACATATTATTTATTACACTAATATTGACATACAACCCAACTTATGTAGTAATGAGAGTGACCATACCTTTGCCTTGGCGGGTGGTGGAGGTGGATCTGCAACTACAGATTCAGGTTCAGGATCTTTTACTTCGAACTTCTTTAGTTCAGCCTCTAAATCATCCATATTGTTTTTCTTTTTATTTTTACCTGAAAATGGAAAGTAAAACGAAATACCAAACCATAATTGACTATCGAAAAAATTACGTAAATATTATGCTCATTACAAGAAAACTCTTTCAATCATAAGTACCTTTACTCTTGACTACAGTAATAATAATATCTTCCTCATCATCTGATGATTCCATTTTTAATTCCTTGTCACTTTCTTCATCTGGCCAGTCTTCTTTCTTACCTTTGCCTTAAACAGTTTCAATAATTATACATAAGCTCAAATTAATGTACTTAATTAGAGTTTATTTATTGGCAATAATAATTTGTTATGATTGGTGTATTTTAAAACCTAATGAATGGAGTAATTGGATATTAAAATCTATCTCAGATGTACAGTTATAACAAATGATTAAGTATTTCAATAATTGAAGTAATCAATGGTATACATTTTTTTAAATGTATTTTCTAACTGGAGAGCAGAATTAAATGAACCTATCTGTCAGATAATTTGTTATTTTTATTTTATTTATCTGATAGATAGTGCCTATTCTCTTCTATAAACATGCCTAAATATTTTTAAGTAGAAAACTTCTTTTTAATTATTAATGATTTTCTTAAATTAATGTAACATTTTAAAACATACCCTTTTTGTTCTTTGTCTTGGCAGCAGGTTTGGCTTGATTACTAGAAACATTGCTAACTACTGACTTGGAGTCATCATGATCCTCATCCTCTGATGATTCAGCTTCTATATTTTTCTTTTTATTTTTTGCTGCAGAATTCAAACTCAACAAATTAATACCAATTTCTTAATAATAATCACTCTACAACAAACCCAATCTACCAATTTAAACCACCTTCAATAACATTATTTGTAGAGGCAATAGCCCAATCTTGCAGACTGATGAAAAGTGGTTTTGAGTTTAATGCCAACACATTGCAATATTGACATACAATTAAATTTATTTAGAACAAAAGAGTGTGGTAAAAATAATTTTGCTTTTTATAAAAATGACCACTTACTTTTCTTTTTACTAACAGGTTTTGCAGTTTCTTCTTCCGATACCTCTTTGAGTTCAACATCACTACCTTCTGAAGACCAGTCTTCATCCTTCTTACCCTTGCCTATGAACAAAAATTGGTATCAACAACACTAGTATGGCAATCGAAAATTTGAAACATTGCCAAAGAATGATGAACAAATGCATTTTATGAATTGATAAGTATCAGGAACTGCACTCTGTTATGTACTTTCATTAAATATACATAATATTTTTTGCAATGGTAGGCAAAGCTGTGTGTATGTATAGTACACTCACATCATGCCAGTTATGTTTGAAATTTTGAATATAATAGGAGGGAAACCTATCGACAGTTTCTTGATAGTAAAATCAAATTGCCATTACTAAATTAAATTGATTAACTTTGATCTATTGTAGTAAGAACATAGTTTATAATAATGTCATAGAAAGTGTAATAATAACACATTTCATTACCTTTCTTCTTTTTATTTGACTTTGCCGCTGGTTTAGATGCTGCATTTGTTGCATTACTGACTGTTGACCTACTATCATCTTGTTCTTCATCAGAGTCCTGGCCCTTTTTTTTGTTTTTCCCTATAATTAAAATAATTTTCCTACTTAAAATTCTAAAAAGATTACATGCAGAGAGCACCAGTAAAGATATTGGTACATGACTTGATATTTTTGTCACAATATTCATGTGACTTGGGTAATACAAGATATACCCAATTTTGGGCAAATATTCTTAGAAACATATGTTTTTTTTTTTTAATCGAAGTATTATTTGACACCAACAAATGAATGTATCAAATGATAATTAAATGCCATTAGTGGGCAAAAAAGTCACTGAGTGTGCTGCAAGTGTTGCATCACATACTAGCAAAGAAAACCATTACTTAGAGATGCAAGCAGACCCCCTTCCTAAAATGATGAAAACGCATTAATTATTATACTTCGTACAAAGTAATGCATGGAATTTTAGTGTACAATGAGCGTACATGGAATGTATGTAATGTAAAATAGAGGATTGAATTATTTCGTAGCATATGTGCACCTTTCTTTTGTGATTTCTTAGCAGCTGGCTTCGGAATGTCTTCGTCATCGGAAGCTAAAACCTTCTTCTGGACATCTCCTTCGTCACTGTCGCTCCAATCACCTGCATTGCTTTTACCTTTCTTCTTCCCTTTTCCCTTACTTTTAGAGGTTACCTCATGATCGTTTGTAATAGCCTTTTTCTCTTCAAAATCGTCATCGAAGTCCTGGTTTTTCTTGTTTCCCTTCTTTTTCGACATTTTAGTAAGTTACTTCAAATTATAAGTTTTTAGGAAAATCTGAAAATCGGCCAACTCACAAGACAGTGTTTGAGGAAATTTAGAAGCGATCAACACAGTGAATCGTGAAATGAATTCATAGTATTGAATAGATCAAATAAAAAGACAGTGTCACTGTCAATGTGTGTGACAGGATAGTGTCAAATAACCATGTTCGATCCGAACCCGATACTAATGTGGACCGATACAATGCGATACGATTCACTTGATTTTTGTATCGATTCAATAGCATTTGATTAGTCGGCAGATCGATTTACATGTACTAAGGATCGGATCTAATATTAGATACTTGTTTTAAAGTTAGAGGTATGCAGAATATTAAGCCTAAATATTTATAATTTTACTATTAATGGACACTAAGTGACATAGCCTTACACTATTTATCAGTATTTATCATTGATTAATAACGCCACTATGTCACTGTCTGTGCCCTCCGAACGTCTTTTCTCGTTATCCAATCATACATTAAACGAAAGCCGTATTCGCCTTGATCTGGAGCGGTTATAAAATTACTGTTTTGCAAAGGTATGCAAAAACTTTTTGATACTGGATCGAGACAAAAAATCGTATCTAATCATTTTGTTGATATGTCTAGACATTTTCTTTATTTGCCTAGCTTGCGTTATTTTCACATGTCGCCGCTAAGCTATAATTCAACACAGTACCCTACTGGTTGTTTACAACACATCTCCACTCTTTTCCGCTTTAGTGGAGTACAGGCCTAATCGATACTTGTATCGGTGCTTTATTTTAAGATCTATTGCAAACTGGAATATCGCCGGATCGAACACCCCAGTGACAAATGTCAAAGTTTTTCATAGATTTGTCATTATATCTATTAAGAGGAACTTAGACAATCAATTTAGTTACAGTCCATGATCCTTGATTCAGTTTGATCATGATACGAGATTAGTGCAAAATTTCCAATTAGTTCACTTTACGTCAATCAGATTTGGTAGCAGATTGTCGGATTGAACTAACTGTAATGTACATAATACCAGTCTGTATTAATTAATAACAATTAATCTCTGTATGAACACTGAGCGTATTTTCTCTTTTTTTCGACTTCAAAAAGGGGGAGGTTCTTTGTTCGATCGTATTTTTTGAAATGCCAACTTTGCATCGGATTATACCGAATGGCCTATTTTTATTTTTTTACATACATAACATCACACCGGTATTCCCCGAAGGGTTAGGCAGAGGTCTACCAATGTACACCTACAGTTCGCCGGTATGTTTAGGTCCTATGTAATAGGGGGCGAGCCCATTGCCATTAACCGGGCACAAGTCCTAACTCCGAGCTGTTACTGAGAATTTCATAGAAAAACGCAATACCACTTTTTGCTTGACCTGGGAATCGAACCCAAGACCTCTAGCGTAGCAGTCGCTCTTAGGACCACTAGGCCACCGAGGCAGTTAGCTATGTAAAAACATAACTACCCATTTAGTTCATAATTAGCTAAAAGGCAATAAACTGAAATTAAATTATAATAAGATCGAGGGCCCATAATTACAGCATAACGTATTAAAAAGTTTATCGTGGGGAAAATACCTAGCTCTTAAAGTCTAGAACACTTCAAAACTATTAAAATGAAAGACGAAAAGAACTGTGGGTCAGAAACTTAATATAAGTTTGCTGAGCTGGCTGCTTAAACAAAATTTGATTAAAAGAAGAAATAAATCATTATGACATGAAAGATACGAAAAAAGAACTAGAAGGTAGGAAGAATTTGGAAATTTTGATGATGAAGACTGCAAACGTTTTTTTGGATTTTCTAGTTCCAGTTGTGTTTGTTCTTGGTTTTATAACGACGTGCACGTGTGCTGGAAATAATGTAAAAAAAAGTGTGGACGAAAATAGAGACGACAACGGCGAAACAAGCGATGAGTCCAAAGATGAATCCCTGGACATCCCCGTTGAAAGTGAACCCAATAACATTACGTGCACGAGAAGACAAAATAGTCAAATGCATGAAATACAGGCGGCTGCTCCACAGCAATTTCCATTCATGGCCGCTATAATGTCTCAACAAAATGATTATTTGTGTTCCGGTGTTGTAGTCTCCAATGGATTGATATTAACAACAGCTCAGTGTACCCAATCTCCTTTAAGTTACGTGCTATTGAATACTACTACTGACAAGAAAGATGATACAACGGTGTCCCTTCATGTTGTAAAAACTGAAAGATTCCCTACTTTTACTGGACCGGAATCATTAAAAGACGTTGGTATTGTTTACACCGCGAAACATAACAGTACCTTTGCATCGAAAATAGTCCTTAGCAATTACACAAACCCACGCAACGTCGTCGATTTGGAAGGGATAGGGTTTGGATTGAATGCCGATGTTGGCCAAACGAAACAACTTCAGTATATAGGCATGGAAAACCGTTCCCCGGACGAAATAACAGAGACATTAAAAGTGTATTTTGACTGCGTTGAAACTAAGGTAGCAACGTGTTTCAAAGACACGGGTGGTCCTGCAGTATTTGATAGAGAGCTTTATGGTATTATTGTTAAAGGTCAAGATGAATGCTCTAGAGAGATGTCAGCTACGTATGCTATAAACAAAAGGATGGGAGATGTTTTGCCAACTTATACATTTAAAGCATGGCTTGATGAAAAAATTAAAAAAAATGAAGAGATAGAACATACAGAACTAGCAATATATCCCGCGCCACTTCGACGAGCAGAAGAGATACACAAAATGACAGCAATATCAGGAGTACGATTTCTTGCGACTCCCAATCATATTCTTATGGGATGTGTATGTATCTTGGCACTTTATTGACGTTTATGTGATTTATCTATATAGAACTTAATATAAATTGTTGGTGAAATTTCAATAAACATTTTCCGGTCTATATTACTTATTTTTACTTAAATTCCTCAAACTTATACAAGCCGTCAGTTATCCCATAGCATTTTACAGACTGATGTAAATTGATTTAGTATCAATCCAGTATTGTCTAAGAAAATACCAAAAAATCTGAACTTAAAGTATCTAGAAGCTAAAGGTACCATCAGAAGTGTCTGGCTACTTAAAAAACATCTTTTAACAGTTACCTAAATAACATAATTATAGAAAATTCAGCGTTTATACTGCGTCATAAAACAAGATCGATAGGAATAAAAACATTTTTGATATTTAGCATTTTTTTCGATGACTGTACATTTTTTCCAAAATCTGTCAACTCATGGATGATGTCCTAGGAACGTTTTCGTGTAACCATAACGATTAAGGCTATCCCGTCTCAAAAATTCTAAACTTCGAAAGTGTCTAGCTAGCTAAAAAAACCGTCAGAATTGTCTGGCTGCTTGGGAAATCTTTTAACAGTTACCCAAGAAATATATTATATAAAATTCAGCTTTTATACCATGATGTAAATTGACCACATTTTTTCAAGTTTCAAATGTCTGGCTGGGCAATGCTACCATGCAAAGTGTCTGGCAATGGATGACCGTGACTTCTAACATCACTCCAAAGATAATATAAAAAAAATAGTCTTTATACTATGACGTAATTTTTCAGGATTTTTGACACCTTTGCTGCGGGCTCCCTGCCAAAGCCACTATGATCCAAACTTCATAGTAGCCATATAGTAGCCAATTATTGTTACCCGTGTTGAGGACAATGCGCTAATAAAGTTTCAGCTTTTATAAAATGACGTAGGTCTGGCAGTCACAGGCTCTTGCTATAGTATCATTGCATCCCAGTGCTGGATTTAAATACTGGATCAAGGTAAATTTCAAAATATATACCAATGGTACTTTTTGACAAAACCCAGCATACTGTTTTGAAGTGTATATTCTGAGTAGAGGTTGTAACGGTCTACGTCTAGCAATATACTGCTTTATGCTTATAATTATGGACAAAATAATGTTGATACAGGGCCTGTCTAGGGTAAGCTACGCCATTGACTCGAGTAAGGTCGATCAAGGTAAAGCGGTACGCAGAAATGAACCAATAGCTACTAGGATAAGATGAAACATGAATGCAATCACTATGTAACTCACATGAGTGCCGCACCGCCACAGCCGTAGTGATTATGTACTCTGTAGACATTGATTGTGTAAATACCAAAATCTCATGGCAAAAGGGAAATAAAAATTTGTAGTTTGCAATACCGGGGAAAATAGATTATACAATCTTGATATTTTTTAATATCTGTCTGTACTATTAACACTCATTAATTTTCATGAAAAATACACTCAACATTAAAAAGTCGCACCTTCCAAAAATGTTGCTTAGTCTTCGAGTATACATTTATTATGTACCCGTAAAAAAATTTTTTTGAAAATCTATATATATAAAAGAAAGTCGTGTTAGTTACACTATTTATAACTCAAGAACGGCTGAACCGATTTGGCTGAAAATTGGTGGGGAGGTAGCTTAGAGCCAGGAGACGGACATAGGATACTTTTTATCCCGTTCGACAGCGTTCCTGTGTGACTTGACATGAAACGTCAGTCACTATAAAACGTGGTATAACAAAAAAGAATCAGACTTGGAATAACAAAACGCAAATGACAGCTATGTAATTGACGTAAAATGACAGCTATGTAATGACGTATGGATGACAATTTGATATTTGTAAGAAATCAATATTAAAACTATTTCTAATAAATAAATAATTAACAAGTGGATTGAAGTGAAGTGAAGTTTAATTAATAATGCCGCGACCAAGACGATCGAATCTTTCCCGACAAAGCCGTAATGCAAGAAGAATAGTTATTTAATTTTTTTTTTGTATTTTTTCGAATAAAATAAAAAAAAAAAACTGCTTATTTATTGCCATTAAGGCGGAACAAAGTTCGCCGGGTCAGCTAGTTTATTATATATTATATTTTATTTTTTATCAGCTAATCTGTATTTTTTTCTTATTTTTATCTTTTCTTAACAAAATAAAAATTGCGATTAACAATAGGTTATTTCATTAGCCTTTGACTGAAACCTAATAGATTCTAATTATTGGCTTGAAACATAAGTAAAAGATGTTAGAAATATTTTTTGCAACAACCGTGGATTACTTTCCATACTTATTTAGTTTTTACTAGCTTATGCCCGCGACTTCGTTTGTATGAACGTCGGTTATCACGGGGATTTATCTTTTTCGTGCGGCACCCAAATTTATTTTTTGAAATATAATTAAGTGTAAGCAGCCAAAGTTATCGTCAGCTATCTGCCAGTAAAAATCAAAAATAAAGAAATTAAATTTTTCTTAAGAAGGCATATACTTAAAGTATCTAAAATCTCAATAGCGGTATATTATGCTAAATTATGATTAGACAAATACTATTGCAATTAGAAAGTCCTATTATTTTTACTTTTTAAAATGCCGATGCCGTCAAGGGCCGTCAGATTCTGGTAGAAATGGTACATACATACTATTTCCATTAAAATGTCAAATCACTATTGTCAATGTCAATGTCAAGTCAAGACACTGTCTTACAGTCTAACAAAAACAGTCTCACTCGTCTCAAAGTCTGCGTTTTTAATTTTTGTTCTTTTATATTTTGTGGAATCGTGTTCTATTATGTGAATAAAGGTATAAAACGTACTCAAACTATTTTAATAAGATTATATCAGTATTTATTATATAAGGATTATAATTAACATTCCCATTTATTAAGATTTCTGTACTTTATAGTTCCAGGAGGTCAAGAAAGAATAAATGAATAAAGACCAACCAGGGGGGGTAAGATATATTTTATTAAAACCTGCTTCGCAAGTATTATGTATTATACCTACGTATGACAAAATGATAAAATAATTACGCCTATAAGTAAGTAAATAATTTGCGCTGTTGGTAGTAAAGCTACACGATTCATAGCAAGAATGTTTTTAATTTATTATTGAAGTTTTTCGAGGAAGGTATACTTTTTCTTTATTGTACTAGTAATTCATACAGAATAATTTAATCGACCTCATTATATTGACAACAATTTTTTTTAAATACGAACCTATATTGGATATAAAAGGTATCTTGTGACCACAAATATTAAAATAATTTCCAGACAGGGGGGGTTCCTTATCATCCATCAGCACGAAAGCCCATTCGTACATTTAGAATTGATAATCCAATTACGAATGAGATCATGGCGAGGTATGGATTAAAAACTGGCAACCAAAATGAAAAAGATACCACTAACCAGACCAATCAAATGGATGCAGGAAAAGATGAAGTAGACAATGTCATGAGGTAAAAATCTATGCTAATACTAGAAAAAGTCTGTGGAATTGTTTATTATGGAAGTATTTAATAACAAATACTCTAGTCAATATATAGATTTTAAGTTGCCAATTAGTATTAATGTTTCCAGCAAAATGTCTCGTCAAACCAGTCCACTATCAATACGAAAGAGGAAGATACCAAGAAGTAATTCATATTCACAGGATGAGGAAAATGCTGATGAAACAACGTGAGTCACTGTACATTGTACATGCTTCGTAACATTGCTTGTTATCATATTCAAACTTGTTTCAAATCAACATATTTTGCGAACTTTATTCATTTAGTCAAATATTTCACTGTAATCCTGCTTTGTAACATAACCAGCTAGACTAATTTCATTAATCACTAATTATTCTGGGATTCTATGTTTACCTAGCTATGCATATTATTATAAGGGCATACTATAAGGATTTTCAGAATCAACCTAATCCTGGTGATAACAATAAATCATCAAGCTTTTAAAGTTCCCATACTATAATGATAATAAACAAGTACCAATCAGACTCGCACATAAAGGGTTCCATAATTCCCAAAATTATAAATTATGTCTATCTATTACGATTCAAACATTGTGAGTTGTCTCATTTATTTCGATTAGACCATTAAAAGGCACTTTTGAAAGTCATTTACAAGAAAAAAAGAAATAGTAATGTTGAATCTGGTTCTAGGCACCCTAAAAATGCCAAAGGCATTAAGTCCGCCTTTGTACAGTATATTATTTACATGATGTGCAAAAAGTTTTAATAAATAAATAATCCATACCCAAAAGAACCACATATTGTAACTGTTAGTCTGTACTAAAGCTATCAACTTAGGAATGGTTTACGGTCTACTTACAATGCAACTGAAAGGATAAAAAATATTTTTTTTGCTTTGTGAGACAAGCCAAAAGAATAGGTTTAAATGTTAAAACAGGGTTACTAGTTACTAGGTCAGATGGGGTCCCATACCCCAAATTTAGAAAAAAATCATGAGTCAATAGAGGTTTATCTAAATATTTCAAGAAATTACCAAACAAAACCTCTTTACATAGTCATACCAAAATCCAAAAGAATGAAAATTTAACTTTGAACTCTCAGTTTGCAAGTCTGACTAGCGCTTTGCCAGTTATTTTTAAAAATCCTGTTTATATGTCCAATGCCCACTCATAAACATTTTCAAATCACATTGCTGCTGCTCATAACATAACATATCATCAGATTTCATCAGTCATCCAATTTTTATTTGTCTCATTGAGTGACTAAGCTTTTGTGAAAAGTCTATGTGTGTTTCATTGCAGCAATGTGCTTTCAAAATCTTTACCTGCAACTCTCCCGTCACATTTGCCTTACAGTGATGACTCTAATAGTGAAGAAAACTTCTCTTTGTCAAAGTCAAGAATTGAGGAGGATGCAAGTTATCGAAGTATAATAAATAGGAGTGATAGGAGCGATAGGAGCTCAGAACACATTCAGCCATCACCTTACCAACGAAAGTTGTCTGTCTCAAGAGATAAAACTCAATCCCAGTCCAGCAACACAATACGAAACATTTTTAGTCTCACATTAGTATTAGGTGTCACAGCTGTGATGGTACACTGGATGTTCCCCAATATAATAACAAACAACAGACATGATAAATCAACCCAAACCATGAATCATGATAAAATTATATTTGAAAATAATATGAAAAACCTCCAGAAAAAATATAATATAGATGATAATTCTATTCTAAAGCTAAAAACTGGTAAGTAATCTATTAAATGTTGTATTGTATTCATTTATTATTATTGTATTCACATAAATTTTATTTCATATCAATATTTTATTCTTTTCATAATGTGGTTATGAAGTATTAATGTTGTGCTTGCTCATACTCAAAAACTAAGAATGCAGTTTTTTTTTGTAATATGATACTATAAGTTGTATAAGTTAACCTAAAGAAAGCCTTTGAGAAAGAAAGCCTCACAGGCATGGTAGCTTAATGCCCATAATAGAAACCATGCCAAGCATGTTGGTTCATGCCAGACCATATCATTGTATTATGTATCTGATTGTTTGCGATTAAAATAATATTACTTGCGCTTGTATGTCATGTTTGTACTGCCCTGTCGCTTTAATCATGTCTGCATCGGCGTTCCCCAACGTTCTATATTGTCGCCCATTCTATTAACGTCATGTTCTAAAGCAGATACATTCTAAGGCATTATGTGAATTACTTTGTAGTTCCAAGCTAAATAGTCAAGTTTATAACTAGTCTAGATATCAGTAGAGCAATAAACAATAAGATTTTATTTTAGCAGATCCTTTCAAGCATTTTGTTCTCTATCATTCAGTTCAAATAATGTCCATGATTGGTAAATTCAATAAGTATATAAATGTTTTCACTGTATTGTTTCAGGTATATCAACAATATTCTCAAGAATGGATACAGGCTCTTTCATGTTTCTTTACAACAGTAAAACAAATAACTTCAACGCCGTGAGATTCGAAAAATTCGCAGATGAAGTTGCATATACTACGGCGAGATATTTACGTAATTTTTTTATTAAACCTAATATCAGTTAACTTTTAATTAACGAACCGAACATGCTGAGCTAAAGTCCAAGGGTTTAAAAATATATACACGATACGACGGGCGTCGCATAGTGTGTATGTGTATTAGCCCTAACCCCTATACCAAAAAAAATTACGCACTTTTAGAACTTGGACTAAACTAAGTTATAATTAAATTTTCTGTTTATACCATTCAACCATTATTTTGCTTCTTACCTCAATTTCTCACCTCTTTTATTTAGGCAACGACATTTCGTCCATACAACATACAGTCATTGAAAGCTCGAACCTCGATATGCAAGAACATGGGGAGCTGATCACGCGGTACCGTAACGACGTCGATAAATCTGGTGTGATGCTTGTGAAAGAGATCGACGGAGTGCCTTCAGATCTCGCAATGGCCTTTCATTACTATTGTGATGAATATGATCCACTGGTCAAAAGAAGCGCTATATTCTTTACACTAAATATGGCAAATTGTTCCAATACTTCAGGTGAGAATGAATTTTTTTAATATGCATTATGCCACAGTATAAAATAACAATGTAATAGTTCAATTTAAATTCATGAGGTTTGTTACTAAGTATTTTTTTAACAATAAATTCTTCTTTATCTTGTAATAAATATTGTTGCAGATCCAAAATCTATGCATGATTTCATTGAAAAATGTCTTGCAAGGAAATGGAAGACTGTGCCACCAGAAAATATGAGACCATTGCTAACCAGAGTAGTGGATGTTGTAATTGATGTCAGCAGTGTGTTTTAAACCAGTATTTATAAAATAATGTATTCATTAATTTGTTATTAAACATATTACGATTTTTTATTTATTCATAAGTTTTAATTAAAATTGTTTAAAGTAAATACTTTCTCTTATTACTCTTCGGATCATCATTTTATAAGAGTACATACAATCAAAATAACAATTTAAGAAAAGCTGAATTAATTTATTTTTAAAATGGGTTGCTATAATGAAATTACACTATAATATTACTAATCCTAATGGATCCACATGTTTACAAAAAGAACTCATAATAATTGTCCTTTTTTACATAAGTAAAATAAATAAGTAAATGTCGGACGTAAGGCGGAGGCGCTAAATAGGTTTAGTTTATACTAAACCTATTTAGCGCCTCCGCCTTTCCGCATTTTGTAGGATCGATTATCGTACCAATTCAATAAATCCATAGTTTCGTGGGGCCAACTTTTTGTGGGGTGTATGCGTTGGTATATTAGAAACCATAATATGTTCCTTTTTTGTTCGATAAAAAATCGTTCACCGATTGTCTGACGTGGGTAGGCAGCGTTAACCACATAATTATACCAAAATGTTTTATTAAAATCTACTGTATAGGCCAAAGTGCACTTTGATCAGATGTGTTCAGGTCTGGCCCATCATTGAGATCATCTAGACTGTCAGGTTCAAGCTCATTGTTGTTGCGGGGAGGAGAGTAAGATGCGGGAACATCTTCCTCCTCGTCTTCATCATGAGACTCTTCAGATTCGTCTGATTCATCATTGCCTGGAACAGGAGTAACACCAAAATGTCAGAGAGTATGTCTAAAAGGGTAAGTACTGTTATTAAATAAATCAGATGAGAATTTAGCTTAGCACATAAAAATCAACGAAATATACTGCCCACCACTAGAAAGTAGATATCATGTTTATTGGATAAAACAAAGAGAACCTTAAAATATGACAAAAGAAAGGACAATCTGAACTAACGATGTAAAGAAGTTGTTTATAATAATTCCTTTGTACCTTCTTCTTCATCGGTGTCTGCTTCTTCCTCCATGGGCTCAGGGTCAGCTTTGCCCAGCGGAGCACGCTTCATGTACTGCTGGCCTATTGAGTTTAACTATAATTAAAACAAAAGAAAAAATTTAAGTAATTATTTTATTATATTTTATTTTAAGTCCCGCTACTTATGTCGATAGTGGCTGTGTGGCTGTTAATACTGGAAAACAAGATGAATGTTATTGAATCAACTTCTTAGTTCAAAATAAACTATTGTACTCTGACCTGAATTGGTGTACATGCGCACCCTTAGAACACTCAATCAATAAAATATACTCAACAGAAACTCTAATTATAACTTGGGACATTATTTCATAATATCTTTGAAGCTACCTACACCTTAGTATTTTCACACACAATCATCCCTCGGTTACCGAATCTTTCTCCAATTGCCCCTTCAATAATTAGTGTTTTATTTGCGTAATCAAATACTCTACTGTCTAAAAATAAAATGCCGATTTCATAGTATTCATCATAAGATAAATTAGACTAACCCATTGTTGATTCGCCTGTTCTAATGCAGTTAATTCTGTTTCTTCATCGCATGGACTATCAGCATTAAACCACAATGAGTCCACTAAACGAGGAGTTAAAACTGGAAAAGGAATATTCATTGTTAATTTCAATAAAGTTACAAAAATGTTTCTAAAATTCAAATTCAGTGTCAGCAGTTTTGTGATAACAAAACATTTAAACGTCAATGTCAACAAAAATCATTTGGATTGACATTGAGTAAGCCAGGAATACTTGTCTTTTTATCATCACCAATTTGTAAATATTCTCGATACTAGAACTTATTTCTGGATATAATGTTCTGGCTGGCTAATTATAGATATGGTAACCGTATTGCGTAGCAGCACCAGCAGTAGATAGTAGCGACTGTTTGAGTACATTTTGATTCAAATAAATAAGTGCAAGGATGAAGTAAAAGTATTATCAGACTTTAAAAATTGAGAGCCTTGCCTCCGACCAAAAAAAAAATAGGAAGAAAAAGGTTGCCTATGCACATAATTTACACGTTTCTTTTTGTGTTGAGGAAAACCCCAAAGGAATTGTTATTAAAAAAAAATACGCCAGAATCACATTTAATTACATTTTTTTAATGGATGTCTAAACCCGTTTTTCCATTACGATCCGCAAGACAACAGCATTTAATTTCTAAAGGCAGTCAATTACATCGCGATGTAGTTAAAAGCTGATAAGTACCCTTAATTGCATTTGACGATCTCAGGACCCTGGTACAATCGATTACATACAAGTATAATGTAAATTCAGACCTTCGTGGAAACTATTACACTGAGAGCGACCTAATTTATTACATATTCGTAGTTCAAGTTACCTACAAGTACCTAAACGTTGTGTCCGATTTTCTCCAACTAGTGGGACTGGCAAAAGAGCAGATGTTTTTCAAACAGGGTTCCTTCCCTTTGCATTCCAGGGTGACTGTTTCGAACAAATTCCGTAATTTACTTAGCTACCTAGTATTACATAGTAAAGATACTAGGTCAGGGCTCTCCAAACTTGTTCATGTCAAGGGCCAAAAAAAAATGAGTGGGTGCCGTGGTATTCCACTACAAACAAACAAACTCAACAAAAAACATACATTTTCGACCGATTTGTACCTACTAACGCACGTTAGTAGGTACTCGAGCCCGGTTATTTGGTTTATTATATATTAACGAAATAAAAATAGTTTTTAACTATTCTTTATTTACTGCATTATATAATAAACCAAATAACCGGGCTAAAACCATATTATGAACACATAAATAAAAACTGGCGATGTAGGCGGGATGGGTCGCCGGGCCACAGACTATGTGGCTGCGGGCTGCGTGTTGAAGACCTAATTATGTATTAGGTAGATATCTAGTTGTTAGAATTAGCCGTACGCTATAAACTTCCTGTTTGTCGTCGGTAGCTGACAGGGTTTATAAGGACACCGCATCCAGAATCACCAAGATTACGAAAAGGTACTTTATTATTGCAGACATTTGTAGAACAGCTGAATGAAATTTAGAAAAAAAATATCAACAAGTCCTTGACATGCCAAAACATAACATTCAACACGACTGAATCTCCTTATCACGATCGTAAACTTTTTAACGAGCGCTTGTTCATTGTTAATTGCGTAAACAACAAGATAGGCAACTACTTTTTATGATAAAGAAGCTATTGAGCATTCAGCCGAAAAATTAAACTTGCATTGACCGCATACTTTCTTCGTAACGAACATGTTTCCGTATTTTAGTGATTATAGGATAATATTTTTGTCTTATTGGGTAAGTCGTATAATTTTCTAAAAGATGTGGTTCATGCATCTCGTTATTCAAGTGGGTAGGTAGTTAGGTAGGTATGCTTATTTCTTTAAATCTTCTTGGTGCATTTTATTGATAACTTATATCGTTTTTAATATAATAACTAACTAGTTTTATTAATGATTGGTGTTGAACGAATACCTATCGACTAATATTTTTAGGGTCTTGTATCTAAAAAAAATGTGCCAGCGGAATCTCATATTAATTCGTGAAGATCTGATGTAGACCTTCGGAGGTAGACAGTGGAACACCTCAGTAGCCATCAATAGGTAGGTACACGTATTATGATTAAGTTATTATACAGCATGTTACAGATCAAGGGAAATTGCTAGAGAAGTCCTCATCGACGAACTGTCCACATGTAGGGAAAAGGGTATCGTGCGAAATATCATAATTATAGACATTTGCTGGTTACGTTAGGCTAGTTATATAAGTGTCGCCATTTCTTAACAGATTTCGATGACAATGAAGTAGATCCTTACTCAAAAGCGGTAAATAAAAAAGTTTTTTCAAAAAACCTAACTTTAGTTTCGGTAGTCAATGGCTTTGGTGATGCTTATTGTACTATAACCGAAGTAGTTTCTAAAGTCGCTTATATTTTTTGTAAATAGTTTATCAAGAATCTTACTACTTTTGCAGATACAGACAGCGTTATCGATGTCGTTATTAAATATAAATCCGACGTACACCATCGGCGATCAGGTGGAAAATGATGTATCAGAGTACATCATTGCGAAAGGTTATTTGCCACATGAGAAAGACTTGCCAAAAACGACAATGTTGAAAAATGCTGGTAAGTCAATAATGAAAACAATTTACGTGTTATCGCCATAAAAAGAAACTAATTTGAAGTGCCAACCAAATAAAGCTGCTTATGCCCTTTTCATCCTATGTACAGTATAGCGAGCGATTGATACGTCATGAAAAGCGACAACATTTTCAATTCGTTTCTTAATTGGCAGGAGTTATATTATAAACATATTTTACAAGACCTTCTGCTACAATTTGAATTAAGCTTGGACATAACAGTTTTTTTTTAGTTAGAAAATTTTCTTTACTTACTTAGCTTCTTTTTCTTTTTCAGATGGCGACGTCACATATCTTCTCTCCAAATTATCTGACGATGAGCTTATTAAGCTACTTAGCGAGCAACCTAATAAGAATGAATATAACTTAAAAGACTTAGTCAAAATTGCTTCCGATTCAAAGTTTGTAAAAAATTACAAAGCTATTAACGATCTACCAAGCAAAAGTTTACCAGCAATAAATGATATCTACGAAAATCATAAAAAAAATAAGAGATTCCAAATAAAATCCGAAAAACCCGAACCAAGTGGAGCTTATTTTCGATTAAAAAATAAAGAAGTGGACATAGGATCTTCTAACAGAGTCGAGGATCCTCAGTATGTTGCTGTAAAAAAACTGAACAATTTACTATTTAGCCGTCTCTCAGAAGTAGAAGTAGATAGTAAGGGAGGGAGTGATGATGAGGAAAAGAAAGAATTGCTTTTTGATGTTCTTGTTGCCCAACTAAAAACACTTTGTTGTAAAAGAAACAAACCGATGAAGAAGAAGAAGGACAAAACGAACTTTAAACTCCAGGCCTTATTAAGTGACATAATGCCGCAAGAAATAGTTCCAAAAGCTTACGTACCAGAGCAGAAATACGCACAAACTACAATGCCTAATGAACATATGTTTTTAATTATAAATGACGAAATAAATAGTCATGGAAGTGATGACGGGCTCATTTCGGTCGATCCAGAAAGTCTTGGGTCAAATAGCAGTGTCATGTTTCTGGGTCCAATAGCAACACCTCTTTCAGAAGTCCAACTTAAAATAGTGGTACGTATCCGTACTTTATTGTTATCGATTTCTAACCACTCGACCCAAACCTACGGCTAAGAGGCCCTGGCGGAAACGCACCTTTGTAAGTATTGATGTTAATTTTTATTAAATGTCAATTATGTTAACTTTTCAGATGACACGAATTACAAACGAGCTATCAAAGCCAGAGTATGTACCACTTTTGCAACAAATAGCTGATGGCACTCTTAGTGATGAAAATGTAAGACTTGTCAATAGTTTGGTATCCGGACCGCAAACAAGAAGATATATTAAGCCACACAGATGCAACCACCAGTCCCAACTAGCACGAATATATGGCGGCCCTAAGTGGATAGTCTGCACAGGATACTTAAATATAAACACAGCCAGTTTGTATGATTAAACTTAGATTTCTTTCCGTTACATTAAATAAGTTTTAGTTGATCTAGGAAATACACAGTTGGAGTATTCATAAAGGGGAAAGAATACGTCAAATAAGCAGAACGGGTAAACGGTACTGCGTTAGAAACAACGACCTAGCGAAGCTTGTGAATCAGAGTAAAATAAAATCGAAGTAAACCATAGGTATAAGTACCTTAAATTGCTACAATCATCATCCAGGATGGATCTACTGTATATCCAACCTAAGAAATACATGACCCCATGTCTAGCTCATGGAAAATAATTCTATGATCTAAACTAAAAGTAGAGTGTGCTTTCTGTTCCTACGGTTACAAAAAAAGTTAGGATATGCATTCAAATGCATTCCTTGTCCAGTCATACTGCATGATATAACCGATATCAAAAACTGCAGATAGATAGAAACAGAATGATAGTTATAATATGCTTTTATGTACTTATACTTTCCCTTTTTTAATGCACACCTGTGAGTGACCTGCTAGACTTGAGATCTTGACTTTCAGAAATTGTTAAAAAAATAATCACGTGGATGCCAAGATACTCAACTTATTTAATCTTTAGTTGTAAATTGGGGTGGAGCTGTGCCGCGTACCCTATCCGAAAGGTGGGTGACATAGATCTGTTGGCCTGTTGTAATATTAAGGTGAATATACACCTAAATATTTTCTCGAGCACCTAAAGCGTCCCTTTTTGTTGTAACAAAGCGTCGAGTGTGACACATTAGAGAGGTTCGATGTTCTGTTACAAATAAATGCTAAAGTGTATACTCATCTTCAGAGTCAATTTCATATCTCTATTACGGGCGTGATATGTTACAATAAAACTACGGAAGTGATTCATTATTGTGTAATAATACTGTGAATAACTTTTGCAGAAAGTAGCACAAGAAATAAATAAATTGTATAAATTGTCTCTTTTTTATATTCCTTCTATCTAACCATAATAAAAGGAGCTTCTAGCTACGAACTCTTGGAGCTACAATTACCCGCACCGGCAGGCCGCAGCGGTAGCGGACGCGCAAAGAGCGTAGAATATGGAAATGTAGTACGAGTATGTATATGGAAAAGGCAGTAGTGAATGTCACGTTTACGACGCGCTTTATTTAATATTCTTCTTCTTTAAGGGCGTTATCACACTAGAGATTTTCGAGGGAATTCAAAGCGAGGCGAGAGCGCAGCGGTTTCGCCGCGAATAGCGCCGCCGAAACCATTTTGTACAGTCGCATTCGGCAGCCCGCTCCGCCACACTCAGGCGGCGATAACGTGGCGCGCCCGTCGCGTGCTCGCTTTGCCTCGAAAAAACGCCAGTGTGATAGGGGCCTTAGTTTTCGGTGGCGAATGCGGTACCGTCTGTAACAGACATGGTTATAAATCGCTAAATGAAATATTTCAAAGTATTGTCGCCCGCGACATGAAAACACAATTTTCAAAGTCAAGGCAAAGTCTCATCGTCGACTTTCTTAAATTGGATTTTCTTGAATTGGATTTTCTTATTGGTTGGCAAGAAAGTATATCTACAAGGTAACTTTTCATTTACCTGCAATATTTCAGGTGCGTGAAAGTACTCATGAACACGAACAACTTTCGCTAAATGACCAACCCAGGAATATGAAAAAAAACCGCTGCTCTGTAAATTTTGAGTGTTATAAAAAAAACTACTTACTGTTCACAAAAATGCACTACCTAGCTACGTGCATTTTTGTGAACAGCAGATCTCTTTTTTTATTCATAATAAAATTTTAGAGTTGATTCCATTATGAAAGTTGTTTATATTCGTGAGTACTTTCACCCCGTGAAACATGGTAGGTGAATGAAAAGTAACCCTATAATATTTAATCTTATTCATTGCCGCTCCTAATAGATATTTTACTATGGAGAAGATAGGCAAGAAACTTCATATTTACCTGTTTTACAATAAATAGGTTACAACATATTTAATCTGTGGTACTTAATTGAAGAATTAAGGTTAGAATGTATAACACTGTTATCAACTTTGACAAATAAATTGACAAAACATTTGTTCTACTGCAGAAAAACATTTACCCAAATCAGTGATGACAGACATTAAAGTTCTCCGATGCGGATGGCTAACAGAAGATCCACTTTACATAAAGTACCATGATGAAGAATGGGGTAGACCACAATACGACAACTATGCCTTGTTTGAAATGTTGTGTTTAGAGGGACAACAAGCCGGCCTGTCGTGGTTAACAATATTAAAAAAAAGAGAAAATTACCAGAAGATTTTTTACAAGTTTAACCCTCGCAAAGTATCGAAATTAACGGAAAAGGATGTAAACAAATTTTTAAAAGAATCAGGAATTGTAAGGCATAGAGGAAAAATAGAGGCAATAATAAACAATTCTAAATGTTTTGTAAAAATGGAAAACGAAGGCGAAGATTTTTCGAATTTAATTTGGAGCTTCGTGAATCAAAAACCCGTAGTTAATAGCTGGAACCATTACAAAGAAATCCCGTCTGAAACACCAACATCTATCGCATTATCGAAAGCTTTGAAAAAGAGAGGTTTTAAGTATGTTGGTTCTAAAATTTGCTACGCCTTTATGCAAGCCTGTGGCCTTGTGAATGATCACGTCACCACCTGTGTATGTTTCCCTAAAAAGTAAATATAATATTTTTTTACATTGAAAGATTTTTACTTTAACCAAGCCCTCCTATCTAAACCCAGTCATAGGATCATCAACTAATGGACTAAAGAAATGATTAAATGTCAAACATAAAGACTACGATAATCTAGAAACAATACTTATTAGTTAGTAAGACTTATAAAACAGTAGCTCGTAAATGATTATGTTTAAAACATGTTAATATAAAAAATGGGATTTTGCATGTGGGAGATACGGTCACGGGGGTTTACCTATCCAAACTTAAGAGAAATTATTTCCAATTCATCTACCTACAGTACATAAAATTATGACAGTAGACACATACTATTTCCATGAGTGGAAGTGAGAGTCGGATGAAGGTGAATAAAACATAATATTCAGTAAAACTATCGAGAATACAGTGCTTTTTTATGTTGCTATTGCTTTCCTACCATTTAGATGACGAGTGGATCGATTCAGTTCCATTTAAAACGCGATTAGGATTTACTAAGAAATATAGACGAAGTCCTTGGATGTTGATCCCTACAAAATCTGATTATTTTAATATGTGGAACCATAGAAATAAAAGTAAACCACTATTTAACAGCTAAGAAAGAATATATTTTTTTAGTTCAACTGGGTTTTTAACAAATAATATGGCCCTTATGGAAACCCTAATCGCGTTTATGCTATAGCACATTATTATATTTATATAATCTGTGTCTCTGCTCTGTGAATGATTTTTCGGTGACGCGTTTCGTACGACACGATATCTATTTCGTTCGTATGATTGCCACTTTAATACAACTTCTAATCCATCTCAGACGCGCCGGCTACACATTAATAAAAGTCATAATGGCGGAACAACGTGAAAGAACTTTTCTCATGATTAAACCCGACGGTGTCCAACGTGGGCTTGTAGGCACCATCATCGAGCGTTTTGAGAAGAAAGGATTCAAGTTGGTCGGCCTTAAATTCATGTGGCCTTCAGAAGAATTACTGCAGCAACACTACAGTGACTTGGCGTCCAGGCCCTTCTTCCCTGGTCTCGTGAAATACATGAGTTCTGGCCCTGTCGTTCCTATGGTGTGGGAAGGCCTCAACGCAGTGAAAACCGGCCGTCAAATGCTTGGTGCTACAAACCCAGCTGACTCTCAACCCGGCACAATTCGTGGAGATCTCTGCATCCAAGTTGGCCGCAACATAATCCACGGTTCCGACAGTGTGGAGTCTGCTAATAAAGAAATCGCGCTATGGTTTGGT
Source organism: Caradrina kadenii (assembly GCA_947462355.1). NCBI lineage: Eukaryota > Metazoa > Arthropoda > Insecta > Lepidoptera > Noctuidae > Caradrina > Caradrina kadenii. Next base: position 5,723,050 of record OX381674.1, read on the forward strand.
GAGAAGGAAGTGGTCGGATGGACACCAGCTGCCGTCAACTGGGTTTACGAATAACCTGCCCCTGATATTATTCCGTTATAACCTGTCACCACGTGTAACCGGTTATTGTATGTAAAGCTTTCTAAGTTTAATTCGTGATATAACAATAAAATCCTAATTTTATATCAAGACTTTATTTTTAAATTCTACTATCCCATATACTTTGTGCCAGCATTTTTTATTTTCTTCACCATATTTATGATGTCCAAAACGAACTAGAATGCACCTATATTATTATGATATTGAAATTCACCTTGGTAGGCTTGTTAGATTACGAATCCGCACTTCGGATGCATTTGCGTTGACTAACTAGATGGGTCGCTGCTCTCGCGACACTGATAAGAGTAGACTGTATTTACAAGTAATAAGTAGTAATATTTGTATTAGCGCGATTGCCCTTATAACCCGGAAATTATAATAAGTAATTTTCCGCTCTCAATATATGCCTAATTACCAAGAAGTTAATAGTAAAGGGTATTATATTAACCTATTGACCGCCGCAGTCATGTATAGATGACAAACGAAAATTTGCCTAGCACGCCACGGTCACGATCACATGACAGATTTTTAAATATTAATAAAACTCGTAAAACAACATCGATATAATTCCGAACTTGCTACTATTTTGTAGGTGTTAAAGGATGAATTCGTAGCTTGGCGCTGAGGGCACGTTTTTGCTTTTTTGACGCGGCGGTCAAAAGGTTAATATATATAATATATGGTGTATTATACAATAATTGACATCACAACAATCCTACTTCCTACTAATAGTATCAATGCGACAGTTTGTGAGGATGGATGTTTGTTTCTCTTTCAAGCATAAACGGTTGAACGATCTGGATGAAATTTGGTACTGAGATTGTAGTAGTGTGTAAAATATTACATAGAATAGTTTATATCCCGGAAAAAAATATGGATCCCGTGGGATAATATACATATAAAATTCGACGCGGGCAGAAGCTAGTAATTAGAAGTTATTGATGTAAGTCTAAAGTAAAGCTGTCGGTGTTCTTTGCAATCATGAACAACAGACACACATTTAAGTAATTGAACACCAGAGTACCAAAAAAACTACCATTATAGACAAAAAATTTACTATTTATTCCATAATTAAAAATTCCAGGTTTAACTTACAAAACGCATCACTGTGATGCGGGTGCTTCTGGATGAGCTGCACTTACTACAATTTTATTCGATAAAGAACATGTATATAAAAAAATACAATTAAATGTATAGCAGCTAGTCTGAATATTGCCAGAAACCATTTACCTACAACAAAGTATTGCTTCTAATATTAGTAAGTTCACCCCATCCATATTCTTTCTATAATAACAAAAAATCATTGATGTCTCATTAGATATGCTAAAATACGAAATCACATAGCATTGGCTTTGTGACGCACCTGAATTCGATTTATTTACAATGTCTGAAACATAAAATAAAATGGAATATATGGAGCCTTTAAAAGAAAATATTAAGATGATACAATCCACAGCCAATAGTTCAATCAAAAAGACTTCATTTTGGATTACATGATAATCCAGTAAATCAAATTTCTAGTAAAAGAAAATCTTTACATTTTTAAAACCTGCGTTTTATATGAACACATAAATAAGTCATTAATGCCGCGGCATTTGCAATAAGTACTAAAAAGTACATAATTATAACAAGAAATACTATTTTGCATTTGATCATCAGTTAATGCAAGGTTGTGCATGGGCATCCTATATCACAATAATAATTATGTCTTCAGTTTTCACATATTTACAGTCGCTCGAGTTCAATGATTACACATGCTTGTCATCAATGTTATTAAAAATAACTGACAAGGTGGGATTATCTTAAAACACAACAGTTATTGGGCTCAAAGTGTCTGTTCTGCATGGTGTTCTACTTCAACGGCTGGTGTGCTTTGTTGCTCACTATTTTGTGTTTCCTGTTGCTCTTGTTGATTTAGCTGTATTCTTGAAGGTAAAGGCGCGGTTTGTCCTGGAGAACAAAAATCATAAGTCATTCAAATGTAGTTCAACAGTATGGTGGTGGAATGTTAACCTTAATATATTTTAGAAGCGAACTTTGTATACTTTTTATTCGTACCATATTTGTCGTGAATCCCCCGATGCCTTTTGAGCGCGAATCTATCTGCAAAGGCAGCCGTGCAAATGTCGCACTTGAAAGGTTTCTCTCCGGAATGCACTTTAGCGTGGTTCTTGAGGTGAGCTGCTTGACTGAAGGCTGATCCGCATGTCTCACATCTGTATTGTACCAAAAATGGATTTTAAATGATAATAATTCAACATTTAAAAAGTTGTGTTAAAAATAATGGCAATAAAGTTCTGTATACTCACAACAGCAAATTCAATTTACCAATGCAACTCATTGCTAAGAATAATTATTTATATTGTTACTCAGTTTATCCAAAATATGCTTGATGGATAACCATCAAGCTTAACTAGGTTATAACACCTAGAATTAATAATGTGAAGACAATAGTAACAGTGTATATTGATCAGGTTGTATACAAAACTAGGTGACTCGCCTTGGCTTCTGACTAAAAGCATAACAGCTCATCTAATAAGCATTTATAGAATACTAATGCATGCAAGGTTCTTACTTATATGGCTTCTCTCCCGTGTGTATACGTCGATGATTCCATAAGGTGGCGTGCCGCGCAAAACCCTTATCACAGACCTAAATAAAAACAATTTAGTTTTATTGTAAGTTATTTGATGCAGAATTCGGGGCATGCTAGAGGGGCAACTTGACTTTGGCATGTGTTTATTGTAAAATAACATTTAGGGTAAACTCTAAACCCAATACGCGATGCTTACAGGTTTCACACGTTGCATTGTCATATCTTGTTTGACTTAGTTGAATTTAAAATTTTTACACACCATCACGTCTGTATTCCAATGTACACCAACAGTTCGCCGGAATGTTTTACGTCCTATGTAACGTGCCTATTCTTTTTAACCGGGCACAAAACCTAACTCAGAGCTGATACTGAGAATTTAAAATAAAAACCCAATAACACTGCTCGACCTGGGAATCGAACCCAAGACCCCTAGCATAGCAGTCGCGCTTAGAACCACTACGCTAACGAGGAAGCCAGATGAATTTTGAATATTCGTAAAATAAAAAGTTATCTAGAAGATTAATGTTTTAGCGAACATATTCAAGTCAGATCCCGCCGGCGCCGTTTTCACAGTCTCCCGTTTTGGTAAGACCGTATATTGTTCTAATTTAATTAAAATCACGTAATGTGAATGTGTACTTACTTCGCAAACATATGGCTTCTCCCCTGAATGAGTTCTTTCATGGTTTTTCAAATGTGGTGATTGTGAAAACTGCATGCCGCAAGTATTACATCTGAAAAATAAATTATGTTGATTTATTTTGAAAAGAATAATATCTATATATATAAAAGAAAGTCTTGTTAGTTACACTATTTATAGATCAAGAACGGCTGAACCGATTTGGCTGAAAACTGGTGGGGAGGTTAGAACCAGGAGACGGACATAGGATACTTTTTAAGCGGGCTTCACAGACATTGTCCTGCCCTGAAAATCGGTGCCAAAAAAATTACTACGCTTTCCTTCATCCCTAAAACTATGTTATTGTTATACCTCTCCACTGCAAAGAGCCACATTGCTGTGTCGAGTGGACATGAGACAGGTAAGGTGGGTAGGGTAGGTAAATACAGTAAGTATGTAGGTAGGTAGGTCGATAGGGTATGTATGTAGGGGTAGGGTACGCAGGGTAGGTAGGTAGGCTGATAGGGTACGTAGGCAGATTGGTAGGGTAGATAAGTAGGTAGGTCGGTGAGGTAGGGTAGGCTGGAACTGAATTTTTGTACCGATTTTCAGGGCAGGACAACGTCTGCCGGGTCCACTAGTAATCAATATAAGTAACAATGACAGACTTATAAGGAATAAAGTATAAATAACAAAGAAAAAATCGAAAACCCACTTTCTAGAAGTGGGTTAAAAAGAAACAAGTTTATTGATAAAATATACAAACCTATATGGTTTTTCTCCCGTATGTATTCTTGAATGATTCTTAAGATAAACAGCCTTAGCGAATGCAATTCCACATATGCCACATTTAAAGTTCTTCTCGCCAGAATGTAACTTTTTATGTGACCACAACGAGGAATATCTTGCAAAGGAACCTCCGCAGATATTACAGTGAAATGGTTTGTCCAAATTTGCATTATTTAACTTATTCTTATTCCCACCTACGAAAATGATGCCAGAACCATTGCAGTTCTGACATTTTGTAACTGATGCTAGGTTTCTCCTCTTCACGGGATGGTGGCCAGGTACTGAAACAAATATATTATTAGCAGTTGTTTATTTTTGCCACTTTCGACAGTTCAATTGGTATATGTACTTCAATGAGCACAGCTCCTCTGAAATTACCTATTAATTATAATATTATTTTTATTTTTCATTACATGGCATAGGTATTCTGATTTTGGTGAGTTCATTTTTATGTACAGATTACTTACAAGGTTTCTGTTGTTGTTGCTGCTGCTGCTGCTGTTGTTGTTGTTGTTGCTGCTGTTGTTGTTGTTGCGTTTGTTGATTGGTCTGCGCAGTCGACAGCGGGTCCGAGGCCGGCTGCACCGTGCTCACTTCAAACTTAACATTGTCTTCTGCAGCCACGAATATTTGGGTTGCATTCACTGCCAAAAATATGTTATTTATGGCAAAAAAATAAATTATTTATTTACCAATTAGTGTTGATATTTATTAATTAAAAACCAAAATATTTATCTTCGTTTTTAATTGCAGCTATATATGGTCAATCTTAGTCCTGTGGTACTCCAGTTTATGTTCAGCTGCTTTTGCAAGGGCTTTTTTAAGAATTTCTATATTTTTGCATATACATACAATAATAGGATTTTAACTGATACAAAAATGGGGATGTATCATACACCAATGCCCATCCCTTCAGGGGCAAGGTAATATGAGAACATTAAAATTTGTGTTCTTAATATTTAGATTACGGAATAAAATAATATACCCACACTGACTATTTCTCTGATCTACAGAATCTTGTGCAATGCAGTTTTCACAGCGAATAAGCTTGGGCCCCTTTCTCTTAGGATTATTGGCAATAGGTCCACCACAGGTAATACATTTTTGAACCTTTTCTATTATAACTGGTTTAGCTGAAACAGAGATGAGGACATTGATTAAAGCTGTCAATAAGAATACTAATTAGCATTGCAATGTGCAAAATTAACATGCAGTATTTGAGCCAGTACAAACAGAAAAATAATATGTTTATTTTGTTGAGCACAAACCTGTTACACTGAAAGCCTAGATTTGTTTGTATTATACAAGATATTCAAATTAACAATCTTGACCAAATCAATATTATTTTACAGTGAAAATAGTACTTTTCCAAAAGCATTACAAGCATTGCCAATTATGTTTTAGCCCTACTGTATAACAGTACATTGACAACTAGCTAGACAGTACAAACAGAGGTCTTGAAATAAAAGGTGGGGAAAACTTTTCCCAGCAGTGTCAAAACAAAAATAAATAGTGCCTACTAACTGTCTTGAATTGGTACATGGTGTTGTTGCTGCTCATTGGGATCAGAGGAGAGGATTTGAATGTGTGGAGGCATGGCAACATCGTTTCCAGTACTTACACCTGTCGCTACCACCGTTATATTGTTTTCTGTAATCAAACAATTAAAACTAATCAACGTTCTATATAGCACTTTTTATAGGATTAATGTTTGTGAGAGTTTACAAATATTAATAAAATTAAAAGGTGTAATAAAATATTTAAATTGCAGATTGGCCAAAAGTATAATTTCAACAATAATTGCATTAGGAAACTGGTATTTCAGCTTTTCATCTCTCAACAAAGTGTGTAGTTTCTGTTTTAGTGTGTTGTTCTGAACTGTTCAAAATTATCTTATTGATAATCAAAACAAAAGACAAAGAAAATTACCTGTATCCTGAGCATGTATTCGTTTATGAGCATTAAGTAGAGAAAGATGCCCAAACATCAGACCACAAACATCACATTTAAAACTAATATTTGATATTGTATTCTGAATTCCATTGGGAGCAATTTGCATTTGGTTCACTAATGCATAGTTGTAGGAAAATGGCTGGGCTATGTAACAAGTCTTATCGTCGCTGGTGGTTAGTTGTGTTATATTTACACCACTGGTCACATTGCCAGCACCAGTCGAGGCACCTGTGCCCAGTTTGCCAATCATATTCACGTTGGTAGTATAACAAAATGTAGGAAATTCCTGTAAGCAAAAACAAAAAAGTTGATGAATTCAGTTGACTGTACAAGTTTTTTTTTATTCAAAACGGCTGCACCAGACTTTGAAATTACACATTAATGTGAGGGAACAGTAAATAATGATGAATATGGAAAGAGAAAGCATACTCATCATATAAATATAATTGGGCCAAAGAATCAGAGTGGTACTCCAAAAATGTAAATAATAATATTATGCTATTTTTGTTATACATATGGAATTTATTTAAAATTTGTGATTTTACTACACTATATTGTTTTTGCCTACAACTGTCCTCTATCAGAAAAATACATAAATCTGAACTTACATAGAAATCATTTATTACTACAATACTCAGCTCTTACTTTATGAAGTACTATATATCTTTATTCATTGTAATATAATCCTGTTTCTGATGATTTCACTGTGTAAGTACGCAACGTGCATGAAAATGTAACCTTCGTATTGTACAAAAATTCTTTATTTGTTGTAATGTAAATTCCTGAATGTTTTATTCGTAAGCTTAGTGTTTAACTTGGTATGTATATGTACAGAATACAACACAATATATACCTGTTGTTGAGTTTGTTGAGTCTGCTGAGCATTCTTTTGCTGAACGTTTTCAATGTTTTTGCCTTGAGACTTTTGTGTTGGATGCTCTTGATACTGCAGTGTCGGCACTGTGCCGGTTTGAACGGTGTTCGTAGTGAACATATCGACACATCAATTAATTCATCACACAATTTCAATCAGCTCCACATTGTATAGATCTGTTAAAACATTTATTACACACTGAAAATATGTATAAAAACATCTTTGCGCGTTCAACAAAAGCGCGGCTAATTGTATGTGAAAGAGAAACTCAAACACAAAGTGCGAAGGTAACGGGGAATATTTCTTATCAGTCTACTCTACTCGTAAAAAGATCATTCGTTAGAAAGGCAGTGTCTCCTGAATAGTCGATATATGCAAGAAAAGGATGACGGAATATCCGCGCTACGGGTAAGCGGACGCCATTGTACGAGAACAAGAGGTGAGACGCGGTCACGACGAAAACTAAAAAAAGTAAAACAGGAACTGATTGTAATAATTCACTTTTACTAACCTGATTTAAATTTTCCTATATTACTTTTAAATACTTATAATAGATTAATAATATCAAAAGGATTCAGAATATTTTATTTCTGTCTCACTTTCTTGTCTAATTCTCCATCTCACGAAAGAAATGAAATGGCGATACAATACAAAGAAAATGGCGGCCGGGCTTTGAGAGATCGAGGAGGGGCGGGCGGGTACAACCATTGCCAGAGTAAAATAATTATTTTATCGTTTTATACCAATGTGAAAATTCGCCACCTCTGCCCAATTATTCTTCGATGCAATTGTTGTTTTCAATTAAAAAATAAACAATAATTTTATGGTGGGAAAACCATTAGATCATTTAAAGGGGATCCCACACACGAGCGATATAATCATCATAACAGTATCAGGCGAAATAGAAATATTGCTCAAGTGTGGGAATGTCTTTAGAGTTACGATACATTTTGAGTGGTATTCATCTGACGTTTTTAGATTACTGTCATGTAAAAAGATTCGATTGCAATTTTTTTTTGTCGGCCGTGCGCGTTCATAGAATTTATAATGTTTTATTCTCATCGACGAAAAAATCTGTAAAAAATTGGTCATAAAGTCGGTCGTGGGCGGAGAGGCTAAATATAATACCCGGCTCGACTTTCCGAGTGCCAGACTGTAAAAAATATTCAATACAGGTGTCCCAGAAACTCATGACAAAAAGGGAAATAAAAATTTGCAGTTTGCAATACCGGGGAAATTGGGCTATACGATCATATTTTTAACTTTTTTTTCTCTAGTATTAACGAACAGAACACATGAATATTGATGATAAATGAAACTTTTACATCCTTACTTATTATTTACTAGTATATACCCGCGATTTCGTTTGCGTGATCGTTGGTTATCACGGTTTTTTTTTTTACGCAGAATTCATGTACTTTTCTAAAATAGAAGTGTCCTAAGCTACACCTTATAACATTATATTCTGCCAGTGAAAATAAAAAATAAAGAAGTTGCAATTATTTTAAAAAGGAATAAACTAAAAGTATCTAAATGTCTCAACAGCTGATACATTTCTCGAATTTTGTTTAGACAATATTGCCATATGAGAGTCACAATATTTTTTCTTTTTATAATGCCATCAGATTCTGGTAGACCTTTCATTGATAACATCATTCTCACAATCTACATGCTTATTAAAAAAGTAGCAAAAACAAAAGATTTCCAATTTTCCATTCAGCTCTCAGTGGTTCTTATTATATTCGTAGGATAAATGTTCAGTGATTTTACTGCCTGTCAAGTTAGACTGCGCGTATGTCTACCTGGGGATATTTCACCATAGAGTAATACAAATTATGCACCTATTCTACTGCCGACCGAGTAAATCTAAAATTTAGAAACCAGTAAGGGTTTCTAGATTTGAAGCTCTACAAGCAGTGAGAATTAATTGTGTAGTTCGCGATTATTTTGTGACTGGGCTTGGGCACCACTCGCTCGACTACCTCCACTGGTGTGCACATATCTAACACGACGTTTTTCTCGGCGGGTGACAATAATTTATTAGCTATTTTTTTTTCTAGAAATTAAATATGGGAAGGTCGAATGTTCCGAATTTGGATCCAGATATGCATCCAGCTATAAAAATCTACATCCATGTCCGACCAGCCCGGCGATTTTATCGTGATCAGCGGATTCTATAGGCGAACAGAATAAGGAAGTACAATTATACGAGTAAAACAGAAAGACAAATTCAATAATTCAAAATTAAAGGAACTGTATTTATTCCATAATGCCAACAAGCAATTAATGGTTTTAAAGTACCTATCATATAAATAACTACAATACTAGTTTTGATCCTTTAAATGTGTGTAGAAGAGTAAATAATGTAAATATGAGTTATTTAAAATTATTCATTAGAATGTATGCCACTACAGTCTCCTGTCTGCTATCCTCGAATTAATTCCACTCATTGCATATTCAGTTGCCAGAGCAATGTGCAATGTATGAAGAACTGAAGTTACGAATATTACTAATGGTGCGATTGTTTCCAGCAGAGGCCGGAATTATAGGATCTGTATCCGAATTGTTGTTGGAATACATATTATCTGGTTGTTGGATTCGTATTTATCCGGACCCACCTCTAAAAGAAACCGGTTTCTAAAATGATACAAAATAATATTACATATTTAATAATTTGTTTATTTTATATTTCGTACATGCCAAGAGTATTACGGAACATATAAAGTTATAAAACTAACCTACCTTTGAGATTTCGATAAATTATATCAGTTTTTTTATGTAATATATTAAAAAAATTAAGGAAATCCACAAACAATAATTTTGTAATCGATCGTAGGTAACGATCGATTTCAAAATTTTTATTACGTTACAAAAACATTAGTTTCATTTTACAGTCGCTTGTTTTGTAAAGTATTTCAATACAACACCTGGATGCGTCAATTTATTTCGTTCTATAGCATTGATAATATTTTTGATTCGGTTACTCCAATTTTCACAAGTTTCCCTTTTAATTTTCTCGAGAAGATTATGATCGGTGCACCAAAAATTTTTAATTGTTGCACTTGCCAAACAATCTTTTAATTTGTTTAGCATGTAAATTACTAAAAATGTCAAAGAATTTTTTTTCCAGAATTCATTGTCGTTTTTTTCTGTAATTTCCCATAAAAATAATGTTTTTATAAAATAGCTAGCCAATTTGTTAAAACCTTGAATATCTCGAAATAACTTCAAAAGTTTTAAAGCACTTTTTAAATTGTTCTTATTATCCGTATAATATCTTTCCTGATATGGAAAAGCTAATCTCCAACTAAAATCATTATCGTTAGGTTTTGGTACTGCAAAATAAGAAGTTATTTTTGTTTTTCTAACTTTTTCAAAATCGATTTTTGAACAAGTAGGTTTTTTTGGTAGTTCAAACGATAACGTCGGAACCAAATCGACATCAATAACGTAATCCTTTTCAATACATATCGTTATAGTATTAGCAGGACCCGACATCTTATACATGATTTTAAAATATTTGTCTTTCACTTTTAAAATTCGTTTACCTTCTTCTAGTGGTAATTTATTAAGGGCAACATCTACAACCCTTTGCATCCAAGAACGGAACTCTTTAACTGATAGGCGGTGAAATTTGTCGCACCAAAACTTAGTCTTTTTGAAACCTTTCATTTCAGCAGTAGCAGGAGTTTTCGAGAGTCGCCGGAATTCTTCTGGCATTATAATACTTGTGTAACCATTCTGAGTTTGCCGAGCATCTAAACGAATTTTATCGTAATTAACGTGAATGGTCAGAATAAGATTAATGTCGTATTCATTTGGTTGACCCACGCGCATTCCATCATAGTAGCTACCCAAATATTCTAGTCTGGGGTTCATGCTGTCGAATAAACTGTCACATTCACGCATTATCTTCAACAATTCTTGAAGCACTTTGTATAGAACAGAGTTATTGTCCTTTCTGTCTTTTTTTTTAATTCGCACATGTCTTCTATTTACTTCTTGGAAACTTTCTTCCAATGTTTTCTGAATCAAATGCCGTCCTTGACGCTGACGGCTCAAGTTTGTCATCTTGCTGAAACAATTTAGGTAAAAACTTATGAATATTTTAGTATGTAAGTATATTTCTGTCTATCTTTTCGTACTAAGTGTCTCAGATATCTTCTTTCAAGCTTTTGTGCGCGGTTTCGTCCGCGTAAAGCCGGATTGCAGTCCAAGGATTAAGTTCAACAATAGGATTGGCATTCGCAAAAAAAATGCGAGTAACTACCTACTATTAGCACCTGCAATCTGTTTTACTGACATTCATACACTTTTGAGAATTAGAACGTCTTAATTATTCTTTGGTAAATAATACACCTAATCACCCGAAATTTCAAATAGAACTCTAGAAGTTCGAATCGCGACATTACCCGATTAGCTTATAACTACCTAACTTCTTTTCAAGTCATAGACTAGATAGAAATACCTGACATAAAATACCTATAAGGTACACAGACGTGAGTATAACCGTTGGCACGAACTTAGACGTAAATATGTTCAACCAGTCCAGCCAGTTCTATCATACAAGAAATACTATTAAACAATTTAGCTTCCGTTTGCACTTATCTATTTATGCTTCCCGGGTTTCAAACATCAATAATACATAGTTAACAACGATAGATAAATTAAAAATTTGCAAAATATGTAAACCAGACATTAAGTAAAAACCAGTTTTTTTGATAATTTTTATGTTCGACATTGGTTTGGTCTTGACTCTAGTCTAGGTCATAGGTGACAAAAACAAAATACCATCATACCATCGCGCCTGTATTCCCGAAAGGGTTAGGCAGAGGTGTACCAATGTACACCCACAGTTCGGCGGTATGTTTAGGGCCCATGTAATAGGGGGCGAGCCTATTACCATTAACCGGGCACAAATCCTAACTCCTAACTGCTACTGAGAATTTCAAAGACAAAACCCAATAACATTTTTTGCTCGACCTGGGAATCGAACCCAAGACCTCTAGCGTAGCAGTCGCGCTTAGGACCACTAGGCTAACGAGGCTGTCCAAAAAAAAGTAACAAAGTGTCACTTAATAATCACAATTAATTTTAATCCTAATAAATTTTTAGTCACTTTAATAAATACTTTCACCGATAACAAGAAAACTTTTGAATTAGGAGCATTTAACTTACTTAAGGCTAACAAAACAAACTAATTAAAAAATTAAGTTATTAGCAGCAAATATTACACAATAATAAAACACACAGATTTGTTGATGGTCGATCTTCAACTCACTGGCTTTGCGTGGAACTTACGTTAGCCAATAAACAGCGACTACGTGGCTGCGCTATTCTCGATACGCGCGCTATGTATAAACGGGTGTGCGAGACTCGAGTGATACGAGAGTGCATACTAATGAATATTTGCTTGCCATTGCCACTATTTTCGCGCCTCGCCTTTCAGGTTTATCCCCGTTGGCCGTTTGCGGACTTGTACCTAATTATAATATTTGTAATGTAAATAGGGACTTTTTGTTCAACAGCAACAGGAGAAATACACTTAAAGTAATAGCAAAATACAAATATGTGTAAGGGATAATATTTATACTATAAGTTGGCCGCGAATTTTTTTTTGTTATAATAGTAGTTTGCAAAAAAAGCAGGAAATACATATTTTCTCATTGAATATTAAGGAATATAGAATTTTTTTTATTTTCATCCATATCAAGATCCTTTCAACCAGTACTTTCTCTGAGTACAATAAAATTGGTTGGCACTTTTATAAGACATAATAATAAAACGGTTAGAAACCATTAAAAAGTTTTATGATTTTCTCAAAATTCTATATGCTAAATGACTGAAAATCTTAATCATATAAAGGTATACGACTCCAATACTGTGATTACTAAAAAGCTGTTAAAAGGTTTCTGTACCAGTGAAAGTCAAATTTAAACCTCATCCAAAATCTTAAAAACGAAACCTTTTAGTGTGTGCATTACCTTCCACTGTCTTCTAGAATGTCTTAATTTAAACTCTGCCCTGTTAACCCCCAAATTCTAAAACAATATTTAAATTTAAGACATTCTTAAATGTATCTCTGTTGCTACAGTAAACCTTAGAGTTAACGAAGATAGCATAAGATTCAAGGTGACTTAAAATGGACTTGCATTTAAGAATTTGGCCATAAGTGTATCAAAACACGTTCAAAATTCTGTTGCTAGCATACAGTATTAGGGTTCTTCATGGATCCAGTTGAGCATCTATGCAAAGTTTTGTTTTTATTTCTATGGCCATAAACAGTAGTAAATTTTTATCTGACCGTGGCGGAACCCAATTGAGGGTTATAAGGTTTGTTATTTACCTTAGGGATCTATAACTTCGGTGACTATCTCAGATTCAAAATGGTTTTTAAACTTTTCAATAGCTTCTTGTAATGATTTAAAATTGACAGGTTCTATACTGTCATCAACCTCTTGCTTCTGATTTTGAAGATCATGCCCTGCAAAAGAAGGTTACTTATTAATTTTACACAAAAAAAGATTCTTTACTTTTATTATTCTTTTAACTTAACATCTATAAGAGACTGCCTCGGTAGCCTAGTGGTGCTAAGTGCGACTGCTACGCTAGAGGTCTTAGGTTCGATTCCCAGGTCGAGCAAAAAGTGTTATTGGGTTTTTCTATGAAATTCTCAGTAGCAGCTCGGAGTTAGGATTTGTGCACGGGTAATGGCAATAGGCTCGCCCCCTATTACATGGGACCTAAAAACATACCGGCGAACTGTGGGTGTACATTGGTACACCTCTGCCTAACCCTCCGGGGAATACAGGCGTGATAGTATGTATCTATAAGAGAGAAAATTTGGGTAAAGATAGAATAGTAGTGTAGAATAAATTTTAGCAAAGAAATTTACCCAAATAATCTATTAAGGTTCATACCTATAATTGTTTTTACTACAATTATTTCTAAAATATGTAATTTTTTTTTTATTGGGACTTTTTACTTTTATCAATGTCCCAATTTTTTGTGATAACCAAAATGAAAACAATAAATTAAATGATTGGGAACGTAACTGTTCATGAATTTCATTACCCCCTACAAGTTGAATTTTATTCAGCGAATATTCGGACATTGTAAAATGGCTGTTTACTTAGTATGAAAATATGCGACCAGACATGAATTGCAGACATCAACATTTTATACAATACAATGGACATTTACTATGTTATATTTACCTTCTTTAGGAGTTACATAAGCATGTTCCATATTTAACAACTTTCTGGTCTTGCATAGGTACTTTAAATTCTTTTCAGGCAATTTGTCGAATAATGGATCTTCCGATTTTGGTTCTGGATCTTCTTCAAAAAACATGTAAGTTCCAAGAGCATTTTCGTATTTCCCTTTTTGATGTAAAATAAACACACACAGTTTATTAAAAACGACAATCTGTTCTAAGTTAATTTAAAGTGAGTGGGTAGGCCACATCGCACTCTGAGAGATGCTTTTAACCTTTAAGCTTTTGAAGTTGATGTTAGGGTTGATGGTGTGTATCCAGTGGATCATAATATTTTGAGCAAATTTTGCCAGAGATAGCACAAAATAAAGGTTTGCAAAGAGAAGGGACAGTGGAATACAAAACGAAAACAAGCTAATCTAACATGTCCCAGTTAAATGAACTGTCTTTAACAGTAACTAATAGTTAAAGTAATAATCATACCATCAATATAGCCAAGACTCTCGATCAACACCGAAAGAGGTTCTTAATGGGTAGTTGGAATAAGGGCGAAAGTGGATAGTGGTACTTCTGGACTCGGCTTGATGGCTTGTATTGTTAAAATTTAAGTACAGTGGAATCTGTTTATAATGACATTGAAGGGAAATGACAAACTCGTTATGGACATCATCCAAAGAATTTTGTAGAAAATAAAGAATCTCCTGTTTTTGTTGGAATGTATTCATTTTAATAGAGAGAAACAAAATATGCAGAGATAAATTACAAATCACTAACTAACAATGCATGCCCTTTGACTACCAATTACCCACTGAGAATCAAAACCAAGAGAAGCCAAGCACGCGCCGAAGGTCGTCTGGTATTACGCGACTGTCTCAAACACTGCCGAAGGTATTAGGAATCATGTTGGTCACTACATCTGGACACAATTTATAAAAATGGGTCACAATAAGCGACAAGTCACTATCAAGTGAAATCATTGTATCCGACTTAGTTATAAGGAATTTTATATGGAAACCAAACCTCGCTGTGTAATTACTTCATATTAGCATAGTATAGGCGGAGGCATAATAAACGGATTCTACTGTACTTGTCTCTAGAGCCGTGACCGCCAGTCGCTGGAACCGTGTTCCAGATATCAGTGGGCTACTTTTCTAAAACCCCTCAATTTCTCAATTTTTATTTATATTTTAAAATGTTCTAAGACCTCCCATTGACCAATGTTTTATTTTTTACCTGTGAAAAACGTATCATCCATTTGAATTATAGGATTTTTTCCAGTAGGTCCCAATACATGAATTGCTCGATACTTTTCAATATTTACAGTGTCTTCAAACTCGGCGTAAACTAATATTTCCTCTACTGAATCAGTAACCTCTTCATTCATAATTTATTTATTACGTGTTTCGAAGAAAAGTATTGTTGTTGTGAAATAACTTCTTGTTCTTAATTTATGAAGGACACGATGCGAATTTCAATGCACTATGCACACATCCCTATTAGTTATTATATCTTTGATGCACACCATGCACACGCACTGACTAGAATTTGACAGCTAGAAAATTAAAATGACACTTGACAGTTTTTAAATGAGAAGAAAAAATAACAGTAAATTGGTAACACTACAGGTGATTCTACGCTAGTGTCAACTTATTGTATCGATAACAACAAACTAGAACAATTCGTTAATATATGTCTTTGACAAATAATGCCTTAAAATATTTACTACTTAAGGCTGCATCGCATCCCTTGGTCCGGTTACGCGATTGCCTCCGGTTGGCACCCACGCCGATATTATAAAATGTGCAAAAATGAAGTCTTGATATACCATCATAAACCATAATATGTGAATAATCACAACGACACCTAATCTTTTTATTTATTTACTGCATTAATAAGATTAAAATAAAATAAAGGATAATGATAAACTAGAATATTAATAAATAAGTTAATAAACTAGAGGGAATTCAAATAAACATACTATAATGCCTTGAAAGTTGGGTAGGCCTTTGGTGTAGGATGCAACATGTGTCGACAACCTTACGCTATCCCATCTTCCTGCCACGACGTGTTGTGCTGGAGCGGCTTCTACTGGTGCCGAAAACATCAAAAGGCACAAATATAATAACCTTCTTGGAAGCTTTATGTTTGAGCCTTTGGGGTTGAAACACTAGGACTATAGGGTTAGAACCGCTCATCTGCTTTTTCGGGACATCGCTAAACGACTAGTCGACTCTTCGCATGACCAGAGGGCTGGTCTTTTCTTGGGTCAAAACAGCATTGCCATATAGCGTGGCAATGCCAGCCTTTTGGTCATTAGTTCCATTGACAGCGTTGCGGATGATTTTTGATGCCCTATGAGCTTCCTTTTTATATATATAACGTGTATATAGTTAGTAATTTAATTATTATTTAAGTAAGTTTTATGTTTGAAAAATAAATAAACGTACTAAATATTACGACTAATCGTTTAACATTATCAGCTATCGATGTCGATTACGTCCTTTATATTGCTGCTAGTACTGCACTAGTAAGAATAGCACGGCACGCACGAAGGAAGCAGATAAATTTTCGTATACTAATCAGTAATTTTATTGTGAAACCAGTGGTATCAGCTGCGCAAAAATGTCCGACTGGGATACAGTCACGATACTCCGTAAAAAACCACCTAAAGCATCAGCTCTGAAGACTGAACAAGCAGTAAATGCGGCACGCCGTCAAGGCTTACCAGTTGATACTCAACAAAAATATGGAGCTGGAACCAATAAACAACACGTTACCACTAAAAACACGGCTAAACTCGACAGAGAGACCGAAGAATTGCGTCATGAAAAAGTACCTCTTGACTTGGGAAAGCTTATAATGCAGGGAAGACAGTCTAAAGGCATGAGTCAAAAGGATTTGGCAACTAAAATATGCGAGAAACCTCAAATCGTCAATGATTACGAGGCCGGTCGTGGCATTCCAAACAACATTGTTCTTGGCAAAATAGAAAGAGCGATTGGATTAAAACTTCGAGGAAAAGAACGTGGCCAGCCACTACAGCCTCCTGGAGGAAAGAAATAACGGATTCCCTGGGAGGCGAAGACATAACTCCGATTTGTTTATTGCATAATTTTAATTCTATCTCATTTTTGCTGTTGAATGTGTTCTATATTGTATACTTACAAAACTAACAAAGTAAAATGATGTAAGCATATTTTATTTTCCTCTGGAATGTTCCATCTGCCGTGATGTGCAATGTGTTACGACCAAGGAAAAAAAATGTTTAGTTCAGTCAGTTCACATTGAATTTGGAGATAGTGGTGGAGTGGTGGATGTGATATGCAATAAAATAGCTATTTATGATTGTTTTATCTTTTATTTTATTTGTAAACAACAATAATAGATTTCAAATTTTATAGGTTAGGTGTCGACAGTCTACTATTTATTTCATCACCATTTTGCAATATCTACTTATATTTTTATGATGATGGATATGCGACTATTCTGATTCCTGGCGATTATCAAATGCCATCAGTAAGTCTCGTGTAGTCGGGTCGTTTGACTTCATTCTATTGAATTTCATAAATTTGTACATTAGGTTGCATAAAAATAATGTATGTACTGTATTTATTAGGTTGTTTTGATGTTTTTATTAGAAAGTTTTAGAAACTATAGGCCCACCTTCGTTGATAGGTTTACAATACAAATGTATCAATGGTCCCCTTATTCTCGACTAAATTTGTGAGGAATTTGATTTCCGATTCAATATGTATGTCACAAATTCATGTTACTTAAATCACGTGTTTTCCAACTTTTTAGCACGTTTTTCTATCAATCCTTGAAACCATTTTGGGTTATAAACATTGATGTCACCATGTGTTGCACAAGTTGTAATTTTTTAGATATTACTTACTGTAGTCTTGATTTTAGATTTTAAATCAGTATTTTGATACATAACTCAATAGATGCTGATGACGGCATAACTTATAAACTGCAACTGGAAGAAAAACTGCAGACCTGTCTGCATATTATTTAACTAAATTGTAAATAATTAATTATTTAATGTATCCTCTCAACAGGGCATTAAGGCATTTGATATGGCGAAAGTCGCATGTGAGATTAGTAAAGTTGGACGACGTGGCGACCGGACGAGCTCTTTCATCTCAATAAATTATTGATCTCATAAAACTTCTTGTTTACTGCAAGTGTTCTTTGTGATAGTAAAATGTAGTACTTACTTATTATTTTATTGATAATACACTGGTATAATATCAGTTGGTGGTTACACGACTGTGCGATAAAAAATCAAAGTGATTAAAAAAATACGGCCTCAATTTTTTGTTATAACAAGAAGCCAATATCAGTCTCACATCTATCGGACATGCATAGCGGCGTAAACAAACTTTAGATGAATTATGTACTTATCTCTTTTACTCGTATAAGCGTATAAGCTTACATATATAAGCTCCATGAAATAGACAGAGATAACATCCTGAAGAATCTACCACGGATGTGAATGTGTGATTTGCAATCGAAAAAAGGTGCAATCAATAATTTCCACCCTTCGAGCGGTTACGTACATCCGATCCGAATCCATGAAAATACATTTCGAAGTATTCATAGAACTGGTTTTATGATAGTTTACGCACTAGGTCCGACTTCTATCGTCCCCGAAGTATCTGTATATTAATTATTTTAGTAATGTTTGTATGAACGCTTTGCATTCACTCCCCCTGGATTATTATGGCTTTGGATGAGAGATCGGATTAGTGCGTAAGCAATAGCCGATTTGGGTCCTTGTTTTTTAAACTCTAGATTCGTATTTTCATGAATTCGGATGCAGTGCGTAATTGCACTAAGCGCTCTTTTGTTTTTATTTTACAAAAGCGTCTCCGCACACGACCGATTTCATGATAGATTTCTTCGTCAGCGAAAAGACATCTGTCAAAAATTATCGAAGCAATTCTGGTGCATTTGAAATGAGTTGTCTGCCGACTCACACGCATTATTCGGACCGAATTGAGTTTGCGGGGGCGAGGGCAATGTTTGTAAAAATTTAAATATTATTAAATGCTTTAAAAACTTACTTGAGTATAATTATTAGCCATTCCTACGGACTGATGGCGAGTCTCATGTTTGTGTTTGATTTAGTAATAAAACGTTTTAAGAGTTGTAATAATTCTTGAAAAACATGTAATGGCAAATGATAGTACTTTTCAAATGTATCTGGATTTGTACATCGTTTATGTGCAATAAAGTGTGGAACTGTCCAAGCATCAGTCTTTCACTATTAAGCGGATTTACTCAGCATCTTTTTCTATTATAGTCTACTTCTTCGTCTTCTAAATATGCTTCGTAAATACACAAAATTTTCAACGGTTCCATTGCACGATACAAACATCCATTATAAACGTTGGATAGTAACTGAATAAAATACAATAAGAATTTCTGCCAGGCAGAATTTCTGCGACTCACGACTCACAAAATTACGCTCGTTCGGCCTCACCCTAATTCGGTCAAACCGTTTTTTAGTATATTCGTTTGCACCAAAGAGGTGTACTGTAACTGTAATGTTGCCAACGTCAATTTTGAGTGTGAATACGGGCTGTCATTGTCGTAATCACAAATGTCACTGTCAAATTAATAGAAATTGGTATGTTTACGAACAGTTTGGCATACGGATATGCATTTATTTACGGTTTCATACGCTTGTAACTGAACAGCGCAAAAATAACCTTACATTTTGTTTAATATATTGTTTACATATAATTTTTTTAGGTTGCATCTATTTAACAAATTTTGAAGTAAAAATAAACTTATTACTAAAAACTTTACATAATGTTTTAAGTTCTTTCTGACATTAATTTATGGGCATAACAATTGTTACAATCATCAGAAAACAGAATGGCTTTTTCATTTGGAACTCCTAGTACTCAAAGTTCAACTTTCGGCGCTGCAGCGAAACGTAAGTTCATTGTATGAGTTTTTAGATGAATATTGCTAATTTATTAAGCATTTAAGTAAAAGTTAGTTGTATAATAACATTTTAAGTATAATTACAGCTAATAGAATAACAATCCAATCGACATCTTTATGAAAACCTGATTGAATTGTTAGATTATTGTTATGTACCTATAGGATAATTATTTAGTTATGACAAGGAGCAAATATTTATAAATGTATGTTTTAGCTACGTTTTCGTTTGGGGGTGGAGCAACAACTACTACTTCTTCTGGATTTGGTGGTTTTGGAGCCCCTGCCACATCTACAGGTTTTGGCACATTTGGTGCACCAGCGACTAGTGCAGGTAATTCCTATAATCTATTACATATATGTTTTTATACAAACCATGTCCTCGTACATGGAAGAAATTTGTGATGTGGTTGCATCTAACATTTTCAAAGACAATGGTGCTAAGGCTATAAATTCCTGACCATGTTGAAGGATTTTTATTGCAGAAAGCACAACTATATTTTTTCACTAACTTGTATTTTGGAATACTGATTCACAAAATGAGTGTTATTAAGGACCCAATGATTTTTAATATTTATACAGAAATTAGTCATCTTCAAATTAATTTATCTTAAATGTGTTATTATATGTCTCAGCTACACCATTTGGAGCGCTAGGGACAACCCCTGCTTCAACCGCCCCTTCATTATTCGGTGGCACTGGCTTCGGAGCTACTCCTGCAAAACCCACAACAGGTTCTATATAAATAAGGCAACTATGTTATTAACCAGTTCATTGTTGGTCAGTTTTTCCTTGTAAACAAAAATTCTTGTGAATTTGTGATTGGTTGATTGGTTCATGCTGCTTTTTATAAGTCATTGAAACTTACAAGAGGTGAAGTTCAAGGAGAGTAATCAATAAAGTTTATTTCTATTTTCAGGTTTTGGTAATACCTCTTTTGGATCTAACACATTTGGTGCTGCACCAGCATTTGGTGCACCAACATTTGGCACTAGTGCACCAGCATTTGGCACTAGTGCACCAACATTTGGCACTGGTGCTCCAACATTTGGTACCAATACACTTGGGGCCAATACATTTGGCAGCCCATTTGGTGCTACTAACACTTTTGGTCAACCAAACTTTGGAACTAAGCCAAACACTGGATTTACTGGATTTGGCAATGTTCTTGGATCAGCACCACAGTTTGGACAGGTATTTTAATTACGAAATAGATTTAATTTTTAAAGTTTATCTCTCCATCTTCATATTATCATCATTTTTATTCTTCAGTTAAGAGATCTCTGAGGCTGGAGAAATAGCCCTATAAAAAACTAGTGTATGATTCTTACAAACACGCTAACTACTGATTACCAAATATTTAAACTCAACAGCCTTAGTTTAATATAAATTTAAACATGTTTTGTATATCTTCCACCATACACTGATGGTGAGATCTATGTACAATAGTCGAACTTAATGGGTTTATCATTTTAATGGTGTATTATTGACAGCAGCAGCAGCAGCAACAGCAACAACAACAGCCGCAAGGTCCGTCATCTGCTCATGAGGCACTTGTGGCAGCGGTGTTCAACTGCTGCGTGTTCGGGGATGAGAGGGACCAAGTGCTTGCCAAGTGGAACCTCATACAAGCACAGTGGGGCACGGGTAAGTTATGATAGCACATCAAGCTTTAGAAAATGGTAAAGTTTTTAGGACAACATACTGTGTGTTACTAAAATTAGATAATTATGCGTATCATTACTTTTTCGGCATATTATTGTTTTGGTGTCAGGTACTTTATACAGGGTGAATAAAATAGAAATTTTAATACATCAATTATGGGTTAGTTGTTGATGTTGAGTGAGATAGGTATTTGCTTTGTGTACTGCAATTGTGCATAAAATGTAAAGTTTTATAATGAAAATAATGTAATTGTTAGTTGAAAGACTATAGGACAGACCTTTTCCAAGCAAAGGGACAATACGGGTTGATTTAAAAAAACGAACATTAATTAATTGGATACAAGGCTTTCAGACAGTACTCTCTGGTTATTTCGGTAGTTTTAACGTGTATTTAATTACTTTTGCAGGGCAAGCCTACTACAGTCGGAACGCCCCTCCTTTGGAGCTGAATGAACAGAATCCGCTTTGCAGGTTCAAAGCGGTGGGCTACTCTCGACTTGGTGGGCGAGAAGACAAAGATGGCCATGTCGCCATGTTATTCAACAAGGCTGAACAGGAGATTAAGTTAGTGTTTATTGGCTTATATTACATTGTGTCTTCTTTAGTCTTATTGAGCATTTTAGAATATTATACCATTATTATTTGGGAGTGTGATTGTGCATGCATTGTATTATTTGTATGAGGGAATAATACACATTTCACATAATTAAAAATGCTTAATTATGTTAATATTATTATATTTGGAAATATCCTTGGAAATATGTTTTTAATATTTCTCATAGTCTCAGTTTTCTCTCTAAAGTCAAGTCTTAAAAATCTCATCTGTTAAAATCCAACAATTTTTATTTTTTAGAAACAATCAGCAAGCTTTGACTACGTCTCTGCATAGTTTGTTAGGAAACAAACCCAATTTGGCTGTTAATATAGAATGTGTTAAAGCTGTCTCCGATAACAAGACTCAGGTGTGTATGTTTCTGATTATTTGAAGGGATCGCATTTTACCAGTACGTAAAATGCATGTAACCAGTAGTAATGACTATTTATTTGGGTTTCATAAAGCAGCAGCAGCATTTAGAAGTCTCATTTTGCGCCCAGTCCATGACAATAGGCTAGCTCAGGAGTTCTCAATATTTTTGTACTACAACTCCCTTTACAGGAGATTATTTTTATTGATAATTTTTATTTAATTTAAGAAAACCCTCCGTAAAAAACCATTACACATACCATTACGCCTGTTTTCTCTGAAGGGTTAGGCAGAGTTGTAACCAATGTACTCTCACAGTTATTTTCTTCTCCCGGTATGTTCTTAAATCCCATGTATTAGGGGGCGAGCCTATTGCCATTAAATGGGCACAAATCCTAACTCTAAGCTGCTACTAAGAATTTCATAGAAAAACCCAACAACACTTTTTGCTTGACCTGGGAATCGAACCCAAGACCCCTAGCGTAGCAGTCGCGTTTAGGACTACTAGGGGCTAACGAGGCAGTCGACCTTTATTATTGTTTATTCAAAAATATGTTAGTACAATGATTGCACTAAAATCAATGAAAAAGTTGAGTTGCTGACTGTGCGTCACAGTTAGAGAATCCCTGTGCTAGCTTACATGTGTTATGAGTGATTTATTGTATCAGGTGGTGATATACGTAGTAGACAAGGGCGCGGGCAATACGCACGTGTCGGCGGGCGAGCTGTCCGCGTTCCTAAACGCGGGGGCGGCGCGCGCCGCGCTGTCGGGCGTCGCGTGCGCCTCCGTGTCGCCCGTCACCGCGCCGTCGCCGCAGATGCTGGCGCAGTACCTGCAGACTGCGCCGCCCGGTACTCACTAATACATGTTTACATGCATAAATAGACTCACGCCCTTTTCCCATGGGGGTAGGCAGAAACCACAGAATGCCACCGGCTACGATCCTAGCATACTTCTTTCGCCTCGTCCACGTCATACATCTGGTCATACAAGCGCACCCGACTAAGACTTAGGCATAGGCATGTTTACTAACATAGAAATACTACTTATAGCCTGCTCTAAAGTTTACCGATGCGATCGGTCCTGCACTTCGCACTCCCACGTCCAGCGGATTCACACCACCTTCACCAGATCATCGGCCCAAGTTGTGGAAGGTCTAACCACGCTGTGTATTTTGAAACACGGACACATCTATAACAGTTTTCGGCCCCATGTGCCATCTGTACAATCATCTTTCTAAAACATTGATCCCGTTTGTGTGAACAGTCTCCGCGACGTTATAATATTCGATTAATGATTCATTTTGGTTGAATTATTTCCTACAATCATTATCAGCATCACAATATGTATACATTCTAAACTTAATACTTAATTTACTATGTGCAAAACGGCTAGCAATAAAAAAATCGATCGAATTAACATTACATCTACTTCGCGCGTTTGTACTAGACCTACAGGAATCGTTCCAGAATGTCTGTGGCTCGTTTAAGCTCTTTGTTCGCTTCAGATGTTCAGGAAGCTTTACGGTTTTTTAAGTGTGTATTTTGAATATTTCATTTGATTCAGGTATGGACATGCGACTATGGAAGCAAGCGCAGGCTGACAATCCTGACCCAGAGAACTACATACCTGTGCCTATTATTGGATTTTCCGAGGTAACAAACAACATTAATCACAAAATTTTGGGGAAAAAATTTCTTCAGATCGAATATTAGTTTTATTTTCAAACATGTTTAATTGCAAAATAGCGGACGTTTTGAACTAGCCAAAGTGGTCGTGCCGTCAGCCGCACCTTGTTTGTAACAATTGGACATTGACAGCGCTTTGATTTCGTTACATTGTAAGTTTCAACCACTGTTACTGTGACGCAGTTAAGGCGCTGTATGCACACAAAAGCCCACGTAAAGAACCATGTATTAATATGATACATAATTGATGGTTGTATTGTGACTGAAAACAACTATGTAATGTGATGTACTCTCCCGTAGATAAAGTTCCGCAGCCGCTGCCAGTCAGAGCAGGCGAAGCTGCAAGCGCAGTGGCTCCAGCGCGCGGCGGGCGAGCTGGCCGAGCTGCGCACGCGCCGCGCCGCCGCCAGCGCACGCCTCGCGCAGCTGGCCGCGCGCCTGCACGCGCGCCGGCACATCTTGCTGCAGGTGGGTACACCGTCGGCAAATAACAAAAGAGACTGGAAGATGTTCATGTACTATCAGGAAACTTGATTGTTGAGCAGATTGCCACAATATTATAATGATAGTAAATTGAGATATGAATAATATATTGTCAATTTTAGTTGATAGTTAATTTGTCTCCGATTTTAAGATATACCTTACAACGTTTGCGTTGCAGGTGGTGGCTCGGCGGGAAGTGGTGGGGCGTGTGGGAGCCGCGTTGGGTCCCGAAGAGGAAGCGGCGCGAGCGCGCCTGCACGAGCTGACGTCACAGCTCGCTGCACCGCCGCTTTATAATGTAAGTACAAATTACTATTACCTTTCGAAAACGTTGAGTACTTTGGGAATTTGCCAGATTAAACCTCTGTACTTGCTTGATGTAGGTATATCATTTATCACTTATGTATTATATACTGCTTTTTCTAATTTGTGATTGATGCCGTTATCGATAATTCTGCCAATGTCAGAAGTGTCATGGAAAATTGTGGGAAAAAAAAAATGGTTGATAAAATTGTTCATGCGATATTTTTCGCGTCGCCATTTGCACCGTATGATGCTAAGGTTAAAAAGTTCCTTTTAATGGTCTAAGCGTTGGGCACGCCTTAATAGAGGCGGTAAGTCCCCTCTTTGAGGAGTGGCTGGAGAGGCGCCACGGCGCCCTCACCTACCGCCTGACGCAGGTCCTCACCGGACACGGGTGTTTCGGGAGGTTCCTGCACCTCAACGGGCGGGAGGAAACGTCCGGGTGTCACCATTGTGTGGATCGCCACGAGGACACGGTGGAGCACACCGTGGCGGTATGCCCCGCTTGGGCGGAGCATCGCCGAGTCCTCGTGGCGGCCATCGGCGGCGGCAAACTCTCGCGTCCGGCCCTGGTGCAAGCCATGGTCCGGAGCGAGAGGAAATGGGATGCAGTCGCCTCCTTCTGCGAGGCAGTAATGCTTGAGGAGGAGGCGGCGGGACGGTTGAGACAGCGGTTCTCCCGTCCCAGCCGCCGCGGTAGACGCTCCGGACGTCGGGAGCCGCGAGACGACTCCCGGCCACCGTAGATACTGGCCTGTGGACGGTGAGCAATGGGTAGCTCACCGTCCTTACGTTGCATAACGACAGGCCGTGTCGACGGCGCGTTCGTGTTCCACGCGCGCCTCAAAGAGATGTCAGCAAAAGGAAGGGGCCACTGAGGGCCGATGCCTGCCGGGGCTGCGGGTTGTTCGCAAGAGATACCGCGCCCTCGGAACGCAAAGGGCACAAGAAGGAACATGGGTGGGTTTTAGTCAGTAAAAGTCTGACACTCCCTCCCGCCCCGCCCAGGGCGGGAGAAGTAATTTGATGATTTGCCACCCACCAAAAAAAAAAAAAAAAAAAATGGTCTAAGCGTGTACTAGTTAAATTCTTAAGAGGGCGCTTCCCGGTCCGACTGTCATCAACGCAAGCATGGTCGAAAAGTTTGTTGTTTGATCCAGCGCAACGTTACAAGCAAGTGAGAACATTGAACGAAAAATAATATTCAAAAATTTCATAAAACTTGTTCTAGTAAATACATGTTTTTGAGTAAGCCTTACAAGTTTGTGACATAAATATTTGTCATTTAGAATCTCCATTACAGGTACAAGGTTTCTATCAAGATGTTATCTTTACGTTTACAATTATTTATGAATAAATTATGAACTGCCAAAGTTCAGGTAAAATTTGTACAAAACAGCATATTTTTGGAGGCTTATACTGAATTTGTTTCTTCATATTTTTATTTTTTGCTTGCATAGACACCTAGATATAATGCAGAAAAAACCTACTAGTTTAAAAAAAAAACAAAATAAATGTGTTACAACGCCATAATCACTTACGAGCGTTTGTATAAAAGGTATGACGGGTTGGTCGCTTTTAAGCGTGCACGACTTGGATCAGGGCGAACTGACGCGTCCGTATGTTTAGTTTGGTCTGTCCTTGTTTGAAAGGCTCAACAGTTTGTTATTCGTGCAGACGAGGTCGCAACTCGAACTAATTTGATAAGACTACCTATTATAGTTGCTAATTGTAGCATTGAAGTTTTATTCATATAAAATAACCTTTCCAATTTTAGTTTGGACCCCATTTATTTTTTTAAATCATAATATACCTGTAAAAGCTCCAGTGGTGAGGACTCCATACAACTTGATTCCTGTCAGCTTCTCTTCCAAAGTTTGGAACAATAGCTAATCTACCGGCATTGAAAAATGGCTCAATCTGTACTACTGTTTATTATTGTCAAATAATATAATTACAAAACAGGTATTTTAAATACACAATAAAATAAAATACTATGAAACCTCAGTGTTCGAGTTTGTTGTCTTTTCGCTTAACGATAGATTTTGTTCAATTCAGAAAAGTAAAGTGGTATACCTAATGACAAACGCAAAAGAATTTAAAAAAATTGCCAAAGTGTATACGAAAATTGACCCTGTCTCACTGTAAAGCTCACATGATGTCCTACGAAGTAATTAAAGCTAAATTGCGTCAATATGTCGTATTGCGCTTATTCAGAGAGCTTTTGTCTTCTGCTTAGCAAAGATAATAATCTTGTTGATAAACATCATGTTAATGAAATGATGAACACATCATGCACATCTTGTTGATGAAAATCAATATTTTAATCTCTTTGACTTTGATTTGACTCTTAGTTATGCTTTTATCTACATAGTAGTCCTAAAATAAATTCTGTCGTAGTTATGGATCATAATGTTATTAGATATTTTATATTAGTATTAGTGGCACACAAAACAAACAATGCGCATAAAACCAAAAAATAACATAAAACCATAAAACTCCATATACCTATGTACCGTACCAAAGAAGTAACAAAGTGTTTCCATGTGATTATCTATATATCTGTCTCCCATCTATACGTTCGGCACTTAACCAGCATATGTTACTTATCACACGGGATCAGACTATTCTGATAAGCTAACAGTGCAAAGTTAATTTTAGTAAAGAACGACCTTGTCTGCCCAAATGTTTTGAGCACTCGCCCTACGCGTGGTCGCTTATCAGTGACTATCGCCTTATCTCCAGACACCAGACAGTGTTATAACACAAGTAGATATATCGGTGTTACGCTGTTGTTGATAAACTAATAATTAACACCAGCAAAGAACAACAATGATATTGCTCTAATGCGTACTTACGTATTTTGTTACCTAATGTTAACTTTTTCGTAGTGATACAACGAAAAAAGTAGGAGTGATTTATTAAAACAAATTCTTTGTAAAGACAAAAGCTCTGTATACGTCTGCACAAAATGACAGTTTATTTCTCATATCTTTGACTCCTTTAATAGTATCCATATAAGTCTTATTGTACTTTTAGTACCAGATATTACTGGTTCTAAATATTACTTTAGAGTTTAGATTGAACAAAAGTACACAAATGTTTGGATTATCATGCAGGAAACGAGTGTAACCAAGATAGGGTATTATCTTGAGCTATCAGTGATGTGAAATCTACTTTTTCTATTTTTAGATTAGACAAGTAATTTGACTCTTTTTTTTTGCTTGGTCATTAATAAAGCATTTTATATCACGATTAGGGGTTAAGGAATATCTAAATTTAATAGTAATGGTAATAATTTATCAGTCTAAAAAGATACCATTTATGTTTTACCTTATAAGGATAACAAATAAGAAAGATACAAAAAAACGCAGAACATACATGGGGACATTTTGGGAAACCCATGGTAAGAAGCCTTCAAAATCATCGTTTGAACATCGCGACACTCGCGACTTAGGCCACTCTGTATATAACGGGACTTACTCAATCACTTTTTTTTTTAATACGAGGATCCGGTACTCTTTGTCCGGATAGGTACTATCTAGCATTTTATCATATTTTTATTGTTTATTTATTCATAAAAATTAGTACAAGATTTTACAGATTACCTCCTCCAACACAATGTTATACGCACAAGTTAAAATTATGAAGTTCAAATCATGTAATATACTTAAAAAAAAAATTCAACAATAAAAATAAAAATAATTAGTCATTGTATCCCTTTTGCAATGCATCCGGTTACAAATTTCGGCAAATTATCAAAAATATCTTCCGATACAACAGTCTGCTAGATCCGTATAAAGTCCGGTTAACTTATCGAAGTTATTCAGACTTTACACGGAGGTAGCACAAAGGTTACAAGAGTTAGGTACCTACCTATTTTTATAGCCCATTAAGGTAATTTTGAGGAGCAAATTATAATCTATCTTTTAATCAGCTACTTATTAAAAGATAGATTAGTGTTTCATAAAAATATTACATTGTAACTCGATACATATTGCGTTTTTAAATAAAACACTCCTTTGGATTGTATTGCCAATAAAAGGAAATAATTTTGTGAAGAGTTGAAATATCTGGCTCGGATTAACAATCTGGTATAGCAGCCGCCACGAGTCGTAAGCACAAATGTCAAGTTAATTTATTGATTTTTAGGTACCTTTCTGGGTTTTTTGGGTCGCTGACGTTGCACGCGATTGGCCCATCAGTACGACTGATGGCGTGCAGCGTCGGCCACCCAAAAAACCCAGGAAGAAACCCAAAAACTCAAACACGAATTTGACATTTGTGCTTAAGACACGTGGCGACTACTATAAAGGTTGAAATAATTGTTTTATCCTTTTGTAGCATCTAATAATTAAGTAATAAGTAATTATGATCCATTCTACTAATTTTTGGTCCTGTAAATTCTTTCATCATTGTATTATTTGCATTATTAAGTGTTTTATTATCATTTTGTGTTATACCTCTGTCCTCGACGAATCTCTAAAATATAATTACAAATAATTATTAATGACTTGACATGATAGTGTATGCTAGGAAACTGATCTTTGTTTGTTAAATGACTCTGACTAAACAATGATTATATCTGGAAGTAAGTAATCTCGATTCAGGTGCTCGAGTACAATGGGACTCGTAAACGCGACGGCACGTAATGTTTATCTATGTCGATATCCCTAGTTCAATAGCCGTTGGTAATAAAATGTTTTTATGATAATACTTGCTTCTACTTGGGATTTCGTCCGCGTGGAATTCAAGTAGCCTATGGCACTCGGCAATATTGTGGCTTTCTATCAGTGAAAAAATATTTATTATTGGACCAGGACTTCTAGAGATTACATAACTCATAAAAAAAAAAAACAAATAAAAACACAAACTTTACCCCTTAATATTAGTACTTATTCATAGATTGCTAGTCTACACAGCGAGATATCTAATAAAAACTGTTTAATCGATGAATCCGGTTGTAACTAGTTATTTTATACAATTCATTGCGAACGTGCGAGGCAAACCGCATTACCGCATGATTGATTTATCATTAAATAATCGGTAATTAAGTATACGAACGGAGGTAGACGAGTAGGTATCGAAGTGTCACGATACAACCACATCCCTATCACGCACTGCGAAACTTTTGTTTTAAAACTAATAAAGCGTGATATGGTTGTGGTGAAGATATATAGTGATATTAACGATACTTTTGTATTTAGAAGTTAGTTCTTGCGATACATGAGATCCGGTCTAATGAATTGACCTAGAGGTAAGCTGTCAATCAGTAGCATCAGGTGTCATCGAGGGAGATTTTTACAGAAAAGCATTACTGTTTAATACAGATTGACGCGAATTATCTTGTCATATAAATTAACGGTATATAAAATAGCGTGACTAGTATGTCTAATGTCAAAAATAAAATAAAATTGTACCTTTCTCCTTTACCCTAAATTATATTAGCCTTTGTGTTTTATGAGTTGTTGTTCTTATTGATAACAATATAAGTTTGGTTTAAAATTATCACCAATGGATCTTTTAGGAACAACATTGTCTACTGCGCAGCTTATCGGCTTACTTCAGGATCGCCAAGACACGGCTGCCGTACTGTAGAAAGCTTTTTAACATTTTGATTTCATAGCTATCAGTTTTGGGCCCACTAGGTCTTGGTATTCTAGGAGTAGCTCTCGTCACACTCGTGTGAGGCCTTGGGTCATCCAAATTACCTTAATCAAACTGACATGACAACAAGTTCGTCTGCTTCGTACAGGGAAACTGTTGATCTTCAATAATGCAAGAATGTCTGTTAATCAATTAACATCTTTGTTTAGGGTCGCTTGAACGAGCTGTTATGTGCGGTGCGTTTGCAGCGCAGCGCCAGCGCCGGCACGTCACACGAACGTTATCACTTGGATCCTGGTAAGATGGTTGATACTATCATTAGTCTGAAGATACTTCTTTATGTAGTATTCTACATTGTATATGATATTACCATAGTATTGACGCCACCGGTCGGTGCAAATGAGACATTACACATGGACATTTTGCCTTTGAGATGTCAAAGCGCATGTGAAGCCTCATAGATAGACGGTGGTGACCACTATAAGGGGGTCTGCGTTGGTCACTAAAATCAGCTTAAAACGACGCTTAATTATTGAACTAGTGTTTAATTGCTTTCTTCTTGTAAAGGTGCACAAGAAGACGTGAAGCAGTTCCTGTCGCTGCAGCAAAAAGGCATGGCGCACTTGTTGGACACTGCGCGTAAGGATCTCGCGGCTCTCGGGACCATCGCTGAAGGGATGTCCCGCCTTGTCAGGGCTTAGATATACGTATAAATAGCATTTTGAGACTACAAAATCAATAGAAATATTCCGCTTTCGCTTTATTTTGTAATATCATAATTACTCAGTTCGGCATAGTATGAATTTTGTTATTATTGAATACGTGTATCACTGAAATATTTGCAGAATTAAACTTTGTAATTCTTCTTAGTAATAAAATGTTTTTTTTTCTAATACAGATATATTTTATAAGTTTCTGCCTAGCTAACTAATTTTGATTGCATCAATTTGTAAGTGCATGGAAATGTATTGAATAGAGTTGATTAAAAGTTATTTTGGTGTGTCAATATAGTATGTCACCTAAATAAGTCTTATCTCGAAATTCGAAGTTACCAGATTTTTCCGGTTAACAAAAATATTCCACAATTTCCAACGTTACTGAGAACGTCTTATTGTGCTACAAAATCTAGACGTTTTATATATCTCGTTAAAATTTGAATTCATGAATTATTTTGTCATCAGATAAGGAAATAATCCGCTTGTATGTCTCGTCACGTATGTACAATGTTTGCACTTTGATAAAGATGTGCTGAATATGATGAACAATACCAAACAGATGCTAATATTTATTGTAGCTCTTTGTACATTTACACAAAAGCGAATTGTCAATGGAAATAAATGAAAATCAAGAAGCGGTTAAAAATATGTATATTAAATAAGTTTTTTTAAATAAATACTAACTCTTTGTACTTAAATCTAAAGGTAAATCTGTGCGTCTGACTAGTTCTTCAATAGAAGTGTATTCACGTCGCTTTGAGCAAATAAGGTTCAAAGGCATCTCTTCATCCATCGACCTGTATATCTGGGGGCTTTCCTCCTCTGTTTTGAGTGAAACCTCTTCCAATCGAGGTTGGTCCTCATATGTGAACACTTTGTCACTAATACTGGACCCCAATGTTGGGTAGCTAAGGGCATTGGAGTAATAGTTTCTGTACGCATGCTCATACATTTGAGTATACTCCATGTAAGACATTTCAGTTGTTGGGATTCTTACAGGGTAAATAGGTTCAAGAGGCCTGATATATGTGACTTGATCCATAGGAGCGTAGGACATTGTTGTCGAGCCTGAGGTGTCTGATAGCATGGGCGTGTATGTAGGTAGCGTCGGTGATAGAGAGCTGACGGGCGTATTGTACACTATGCTGGTGTGTCTCGGTGATGTGGGCTCTATCACTGTGTACGAAGAGCTATTTTCCTTTGTAGGTGAGAACGTGTCGGGACTGTATACTTCGTCTGATGATTCTCGCCTTGTGATCTGCTCTGTAGTGTAATGTTTGTAGGTTTTGACATGCTTCCTCAAACTGGACGGATCTGTGTAGCGCTTGTTGCAGCCGGGGACTTTGCAGCAGTAGGGCTTCTCTACTGCGTGTGTCCGCGTGTGCTTGAATCGGTCGCTTGAGTTTGAATACGCTTTGCCGCAGCCCTGGTGAACAAATAAAAATATATTAAAACTTACTGTAAGATTTTTTTAATCAATTCTTTTTTTTGGTTTAGTACTTTTTGTTTTTCTCAAATTTGAAGGAAACCAAATATTTACCTCATAAGGACAAACGTAGGGTTTCTCTCCAGAATGTGATCTTAGATGAATTTTCAAATTTTCTGCTCTGGAGAAACTTTTGTTGCACTGGTTGCAGGTATGTGGACGTTCATTTGTGTGTGTTCGTACGTGAACCAGCATTTTGTAACTGTTGAAAAAATAAATTAAATAAGTATAATGTAAATAATTTTCAACATACATACATACTCACAAAATAAAAATTAAAAAAAATCTTAAGGTAAAGTCTTTTTCAAAAAGTAATATTTTGAGACTTACCGCGCATTGAAGCCTCTTTGTGGTCTTGTGCACCCTTTCCATCCGCAATAGAAGAGTCCATCTCTATGCGCAAGCGCATGAGCGCGTGCGACGTGCGCGGAGAGGCGCGCTACACTCGGAAAGTGCGCGCCGCATCCCCGCCACAGGCACACACCCTCGGTGTTATCAACTGTGTCGCTTGAATTTCTCTCAGGGGAAGAACCACCAGACGAATCTTCATCTTCCAACTGTAAAAAAAATATAATTAGTAAATGCTATTTATTTTTACTATAGACTTGTTAAAACAATTTTATTTTTATTTTTTTGAATATATGCAACAATAAAATATCGCACCTGGGGTGGATGTGGCGGCAAAGCTACAGGCCTCGCAAAATAAGGTGCGAACCTCTCGGCAGGCATCCACCGTGGCACCCTGCACCCGTCCCGAGGTAAATCCGACCTCCATGCCGGAAACACTAACATCGTAGCACTTGTTCACTAAGAAAATTCTAACAAATAAAACCTAGTTGTGGTCACCGCGCGGTCGCTACGGACAATGATGGCGAGCGCCCGCGTCGCCTACTTATAAAACGTTTACGAGTGACAACGCGCTGATA
Organism: Caradrina kadenii; assembly: GCA_947462355.1. Lineage (NCBI taxonomy): Eukaryota > Metazoa > Arthropoda > Insecta > Lepidoptera > Noctuidae > Caradrina > Caradrina kadenii. Next base: position 5,756,968 of record OX381674.1, read on the forward strand.
AGAGGACGAGTCCCCCGCGAACATGATACCTCCACACAATTGTCGAAAATTTTTCTTTAGAGTAAGCAGTAGGTATTAGGTATGTTTCCTTTTCATTGGAATAATGAATTTTTGTTTTTTTTTTTTTGGTCTGAAGGTATGTTGCAATAAGGGTTAGTATAGCTTGAGCGGGTTGTATCATTAGACTCACGTAGCGTCGTGTGCATGTGGGAGCGTTATCAGAAGCCGCCTGCCGCGGCTGCTGTCCAGTTATTACCGGTCCGATAGGCCGCGGTTCAATAGGTGACTGATATCGTAGTGTCGGTGTGGAGCGACCTCTTACTGGTTCTTATTGACGATCTCATTACTAATCGCCTTCAGGACAGTAGATTCAAGAACAAAGCGTTTATGTTTCGTGGTGGCTATCAGCATTTATAGGCAGGCGGAAGATCTTGGAAAAGAAAGAGTTTACCAAAGATTTAGATAAAAAAAAAATGTTTTGCTTATATAATTATTATGATAAAATTATGAAAGGTATTTGCTATGTAGGTAAAGTAACCGCCATGAGTCATGAGCACAAATGTCAAGTTAATTTTTGGTTCTTTTCTGGGTTTTTTGGGGCTGCTCGCGTTCGGTCCGACTGACGGGCCAATCGCGTAAAGCGTCGGCAGCCCAAAAACCCAGTAAGAAATCGAAAAACCCAAAAAATAACTTGACGTTTGTGGCGACTACTATAATAATTTATGGAATAATCTGACGGATTTCTTTATTGAAGAGCAGTCTAAAGTGGATAGTCGTAGGTACTTTCCTGTAGCTCAAGGAGCTACCTATTATTTATGTAACCTACCAACTCAGTACGAACACGAAGCTTATGAAAACAACACACGAAATATACTAGTCAAAAGTTTGCCACTAATCTTTATATTTATCAAAGCACGTATTGAACTATCCGAGTAGGTTTATGTCTCTCGATTATTGGACCGAAATAATAGCCTTATTTTACACAAGTACTACGTTAATAAAATCTACCCGTCCTGGTGTCGCACCTTTTATTCGCACGGTTCTGGGTTCCTTTAAATTCTAGTTCGGACGGACAGTATATGAAATAATTATATACCCAACTGCTGAGAAGGGCTAACTTTTTACAAGAGTAAACTTGAGAGGAAATTCTTGGTAATAATCGGCTTAACCACAGTCGTAGTATTCAATGTTACATAATTATCATTCATGAAATTAACATCGATTACAACTACATATTTTACTGACAAAGCGTGTCAAAGGCATTTTAAAGTTATCGATGTTGCAACAGAAATTGCGTCGTACAAACAACCTTTCTACCCAAAAGCTGGTATTTCAGATAATACCTCATTTTTTTATTGAAATCCGCCAGACAGATATATCTAGCTGTCTGATAAGGATATAATATCAGCTAGGTCGTCGGAAAATTTGAGGTGAGGTATGACTTAGCGTTTTGTTCCTGCGCGTGGCTTAGCAGTGATGAGGGTGGCCCATGTAGCCGTTCGCATCGTGGTAGGCTTATCTAAGCACGTGATTAGCTAGGCTAGCCGGATCACTGATTAGCTTGCCTGCCTACCTACCTACCTACCTACTCTCTAACTTGCCTCTTAGATGAGGTGAAGATTACAATTGTCTAATGTCGGTAAGTATCTACATGATTTTAGATCATTTTCTGTTCAGGGTGGTTGGAAAAGCTAACTATGCTTAGATAAAAAGTATTGTGTGTGCAATGTTTATTATGCAGTTAACCATTAAGTAAGGTAGACAGTAGTTACTAACAAGAATTGTTTTGTAAGCTTGCTGTTAAAGGTAATTTTTTATGTGATTTTTTCCTTAGTTAAAGTTTGTCATCCAAAGTTTTGAATTGCGTCTCATTGACTTGTCAGCTTACTATTAGTCGGTAGTTGTATTAATTACTTAGCATACATCTCTGCGAATGGTGGTGTTGAAAGAATAAACGTGCGGTACCAGAAAATGTGTAAACCATTTAATTTCCTGAAATTTTCTGGTAGCATATTTGTTGTGCAACAATAAGCAACGTGACAAAGCACCTAGTTCTCCGTTGGCACCGCACCGTGAGCAAATACACTGCAAAACTGTGCGTCATTGAATACTTGTTCAAACGAGTGATAATGTTATCAGTGGTATAGTGTGTGCCTGTGTGCGTGTGCTCAATAAGTATGTACGTGTCCGTGACAAGCTCGTGTGAGCGCGCTCGGCCCCCTGCGGCCGGCGCGCGGCGCGTGCGCCGGTTATAGCCAGTTCGCTTATCACCACTGTCGTCTTTAACGCTCAGTCTCAGTGCTTAAGTTTATGAAGGACTTAATAAAAATATACCTACTTAGTGCCACGATACCTCCGTGTGCAATGAATGATAGCTATATTAAATCTCCTGTATGGACGATTTATGTATTTAAAAATAAAATAAGAATATAATAGAGTAAACTATTTAAAATGCTTTAAACATTTAGGTATTTACTTTTTTTATACGAAGCAAATAAATAGTTTGTCTGTTCTATTTAGGGCAGATTGTATGTTATTATTTAACAACGTAAAATATTAATGCGGTCGTAATAAGTACAGTTTATTTTGTTATTTGAAGATGACACAATTCAAGGCAATTATATTCATAATCGATTTGATATTATTATTTTAAGACGCTGAAAACATATTTCCGTATTTTTCCACAGCAGCTAATGCATACAATTATTACTATTTAGTAAAAGGTTAATTGTTTGACTCTGTTTTTAACTAAAGTGCAACAATTTATCTTGTAGCGCAAGGCGTAGTAGCGAAACGTAAAGCAGTTTTAACTGTCAAAGGAATATTAACAATCTGTCCTTTAATATAAAGTCGAAAATAAATAACCTTCATCATGTACCTCCGTCCGATGTGATGCTGTCCTGAACTAATAGAAGTTTATTTATTTCAATTCGTGCAAGGTTGATATTTAATTGCCAATGAAAAGCGCACTGCTCTATGCGCTTCGTCAGGTTTGTGCCAGCCTATTAGGGCCATTAGCTCTCAGTATTAACTGAGAGCTGTGCTGTGTCACTGTGTGGCACTATTACTTTGATAATTTGTGTTAATGTGAATGCTTTTCAACATAAAAACTCAACTCAACGTACTTACTTGAATTGTCAGGGAAAACTCTGATGCAGTTGCAATCATGTTGGTTTTGACCGCTGAAAATACGGGCTATAGTCGTCATGCAAGTCCGTTGCGAGAACAATGAATAATCTCTCTACATATATTAGGTACCTAAGGAATCTACCGGAAAATTAGTACTAGGCATTTTGAATTTTCAGCGTCCGGCGACTAACACCTACAGGTGATTCGACCATACCTTATTATAAGCATTGTCGCAAGTATAAAGTACCTTATGTTTATACTTGCTACAATGCTAATAAGGTATACCAAACAGTTGGCGCAGTGGTTCAGCAACTGGCTACTGCGCTTCATAGCGTTGGTTCGTTTCGCACGGAACAAATAGTATATGGCCTTTAAGTAGTTGAACCGGGTCTGGTTGTTTGTGAATGCGAGTTTTGAATTTGTAAACGCATCCTGATTCAGTAGAAATTACTCGTGTGGGGCAACGTTTTAAAAAAACATGTTTGTTCACGTGTTGTCAAAGTAGACGTGTTTACTTGGCCGTATCGCAAAGTCCGCCGGGGGCAGGCGGACGGGCCGTCGCCGCCGGTTTGCGCCGGTTACCCCTTATCATTCCCCGCCACATTCAGCTTAATGTATTTCATCATCATACCAATGTTATAAACAGCTACCTAACAGTTTAATTTCAACGGAATGGTACTTTTAAGTTTTCATTTTACGAAAGTAAATGGTCCAAAGTAAATGAGTAAAAGTATCGGTAAAAATCTGCATGATACTTTGTTACGTAATAATAGAGTTTTCTTGCATGGATTATGTTACTACTAAATGTTTACTCAGTTAATAGATTATGTTCTGTAACAAATATGAAACGAGGATAAAGTTCAGTTTACATACATGCCATCACGCCTATATTAAGCGAAGGTTTAGGCAGAGGTGTACCAATGTTCACCCACAGTTCGCTCGTATGTTTAGGTTCCATGTAATAGGGGCGAGCCTATTGCCATTAAACGGGCACAAATCCTAACTCCAAGCTGCTACTGAGAATTTCATAGAAAAACCCAATAACACACCTGGGAAGCGAAACCAAGGCCTCTAGCGTAGCAGTCGCGCTTAGGACCACTAGGCTAACGAAGCAGTTCAGTTTAGCCATATATTTATGGAGGCTAAGTTTTGTGTAGGTAATTTTACTCCGAGTATTCATAATATGGCTATTGGCTATGCTCTTGCTACAATAGCATCTATTACCTAATGTTTGGACAGTCAAGGTTGATTTTCCAGTCTCCCCAATAGTATATATAGGTAGGTACAAATTCCGGAAAAAAGATAACACAGATATTATGATGTTTAGTAGGTACTTATTACAATTGTTTCGAATCCATTGGGGTCTGATGAAATTCGTACATAGTAACGTTCATTAATGTTACGGGTAATAATTACATTTACTTGGGGCTGGAGGGGACATACACTTTTAGACTAAGTAAATCAACCTACACCTAACAATGGTACATGTAAAAACAGTTTTGCGCATTTTCCTAAAAAGTAGTTCATTACATGATTCGTTACCTACAATTTAAGCTGATAAAGAAATGAATAAGCATGTTTGTGTGTCTATATTTAACTCTTTATAACTACGTATGTCTGAGGGCTAGGAAGCGCCTGGCGTGATGACAGATACGTTATTGGGAGAATGGCCAGAGTCAGCAACACAGAGGGAAGAGTTAAAGGCCTTTGCCTTGCCTTTCCCCATTGGGACCATACAGCCCATACAGGATGAATGAAAAAAGAAAACTATGTCTGTAATTACTACGGGCCTGTGCACACCACATTTTCTAAACGTGCCGTTGACGCTAGTTTTGGGAACCCGCGTCGACAGCGCGTTTTTCTTTCCACATTGCAGTTTGTTTTATCTGATTCGCATGCGTATCGCTACAAACGCGCGTCAACGGCTCGTTTTAAAAGCGTGGTTTGCACAGGCCCTAAAGCGACTGTGCTTTATCCTTTGTCCCTTGCGACCACTAAACAAAGGAGGCAGTTCGATTTCATTAATTCAGTTTAATTAACATCACATTTGTTCAAACAATAATTCGAATTTGTACAAAGATCAATGAGCTTTGATTAAATTATGTTCAGAATTATTAATACACGAAATTCCATTATCTGAATTGTTCGCGTAATTTTAACACGAATTATTTGGTATAATAAATTAATGCAAAAAACTAAAGTGTGTTTTTTTATAAGAGAAACAAGAAATGGGTAGGTGTTTACTGCGCTAGTGCAGCTTTCGCTAGACGTTTTCATGAGTGTTCTTGGCAATTACATATGGCAGGTGGATTATGTTATCACACATGACGTCGGCCTGGGCCAGACACCAATCTCGGTAGTAGTCGATGGCGGGCGATAACACCGATAAGAGATAAGACAATGCCTAATACTTCAGTCTTTGATGTCATCATCGTGTTGCAGTGTATCATGCTGTCAATGCGTGATATATCTAACTACATACTAGCTTCAACCCGCGACCTCGTCGGCATTAAAGTTGAAGTATCCCACGGGAAGACAAAAAAGGTTTATAAATTATCGCTATGTGTTAAGGCTAGATCAATATGTGTGTAAAATTTCAGCTAATTCCATTAAGTAGACTAAGCGTGACAGATTAATAAACATCCATCCTTACATGCATCCATCATCCTCACGAATAATCGCATTTATAATAATCAAAGTCAAAGTCAAAGTCAAAACATTTATTTCAATTAGACCATTTACAGACACTTTTGAATTGTCAAGAAGAGTAGAAGGAGAATAGTAGGATAAGTAGCATTTGAATTATTATATGTAGGAAATATTATACTTGTGCCGTGTTACCTAGATAGAATTCTTTATGTCGTCTAATTTTAATCTAACGCCAGAAGTTACGCATTTTTGGGAAGTAGCGCCTTAAGACAATACTTATACAGAGGTCTCGTGAATAATAGCGCTTCCCATATTTTGTGGACACGTATTATTTTACTCTGTTTACTTAATGAATAACAAAGTGAAAATGACTTAGTCAATAACGCAATTTGTAAAAAATAGAGCGATTAGTTGCCTACTTTTGCACTACCCTGTTTACCGAGGCACATATACCTATAGACAAGTGAAACGGATGTAAAGTAAAGAACGCTTAATGATATGATTACAATTCAATACAACCCAGGTATTTAGATATTACGTGAACTTTGAACATATTGCTTCCGCGACTGTAAACTCCAAAGTTCATATTATGTGCAAAGGTAAAAATTAATACTTACCTTAGTAATACAATGAGTAATCCCATACCGTGCCTACTATAGATACAATATATATATATTGTAACGTTGCAATATATAAAAATCGCATTTAATTGGAGAATGATGAAATGATGAAATTGCCAGATTGGCCTGTATACGTCGCAGCTACTAGATTTACGTAAAATCTGAATCTATAGTAACAACAACAACATACCATCACGCCTGTATTCCCCGGAGGGTTAGGCAGAGGTGTACCAATGTACACCCACAGTTCGCCGGTATGTTTTAGGTCCAATGTAATAGGGGGCGAGCCTATTGCGATTAACCGGGCACAAATCCTAACTCCGAGCTGCTACTGAGAATTTCATAGAAAAACCCAATAACACTTTTTGCTCGACCTGGGAATCGAACCCAAGACCTCTAGCGTAGCAGTCGCACTTAGCACCACTAGGCTACCGAGGCAGTTGCTATGGTAACATTAAGAGGATATTCCGGATTTCACGTTCCATACAAACTTAGTCTATCAGTACTTTGGTCAATAGGTAACTAAGGTCAATGATATCGATAGTTTAAGGGCGTATTATTCAAAATGATATGTAAATAAAAATGTCGTACGGGATTTAAGAATCATTACATATCCTTTTGAAATTATTTCACATGAAATTAACACACCACAAGCATAAATATTAGTGCCCTTATCCTATTTGCTAAATATCATCGTGTTTAATTACTTATTGGCTAAAATATGACACGATTGCTTTTATATGAAGCGCGCTGTTAGGACCACTTAAAGGTTAATTCATTGGTGACGTAATAGTATAAGGACTCACCATTGTTTTATTCAGGCTCCTCCAAAACCTTGGTATTAAATCTGCTTATCGGTGGCACGTCAGCGGCTGCACCGGTGGCCAACGTCAACCATTATGATTTTTCCCGCCAAAACATCATGGCGACTTCGACCACACGCGAACTACGCCAAAATAAAAACTCTAAAATAGCCTCGATTACGCCGCGGCGAAATTAAAATAGTCATACGTAATGTGACGTACGACGTGTTTTCCCCCCCAACTGAGTTTTCTTTGGGGTATAGTTTAATATTTATTTGAAGTGAGTAAGTATATGGAATACCGTGTAACGCAAGTCACTTCTAAAGGTGGCTTCGTCTGGATTGCTTTAAATATATTGGAAGGTAAAATGTAAACCATCTTTTCGTAATTAGATCAATTTTTGAAGGACTTTGTAAACATAATATTTCACATTTATTATGATCTTTATTTTATTAAATTAAATTGCTCTGTCGGTAAAGTATCGTGGCAACAGGTGCAGGGCTCTAGTTACTTAGGTGCAGACAAAAATATCTTGGTATACGACCCCCCGGGCCTTCGTCATCGCTTTATTCACCTGCACACCAACGGGAAAGTTTCTAATAAATATCACATAATAAGTAGATAGTCTTTTGTAACCACAATAAAATTAAGGCAATCACTTTTTCCACCCGGACCTAGATGGAAATGAGTGCGAACGGAACGTAAACGAATCGGTCCGCTATTTCATTGGAAATATCAATGGCGCACATACCTAATATTTATTTGGTTTGAAAACTTCAATCAGACGCATCAAGAAACTTCTGTTAACTTAATGCAAACGTTCCGGCTATGGCTATGCTGGACCGACATGACAGTTTGGAAGGAAGACCCCTCACTTATCCTTTCTGTTTGTAATGCTCTAACTAAAGGAAGCCGTGGAGTAAATTTTCTACTCGTAGGAGAGGCCGGTTTTCCTTCACTTAAGGTGGAGTATCGCTGGTAAAAAACTCATATAACGATTATTCCGTCACACTTCGAGGTAAGGTAAATGTCTGAAGTTTTCTTGTGTTGGGATTGAGAATTTGGGAGGTCGCGGCGCGGCGTCGCCGTTGCGGTCCTATCGCATTGTTTCCTGTTTCGGTCATTCGGTATGTAGATACGTAAATATTCGTATATTTTGTACTATGGTACCTACCTACATTATATCACATGAATACCTACTAGATATGTCTAACATCATATTATGCTATATGGACGAAAATAGATTTTAGGAGAGATGGTAGTGACATACTAAATCTTTTAATTATAAATTAACTAGCGACCCGCCCCGGGTCCGCACGGGTGCAATACTGATGTTATTGTATAATAACATCAGTATTGCATAAACAATTGCAATTGCAATAAACCGTCCTCTTCAATCACTCTATTTATTAAAAAAACCGCATCAAAATCAGTTGCGTAGTTTTAAAGATTTAAGCATACATAGGGATATAGGGACAGAGAAAGCGACTTTGTTTTATACTATGTAGTGATTGTAAAAAAATTATAATGGTAAAACAATTTGATTGAGAACAACAATTAATCGCTATTTGTAATATATAACGTAGGTAGGCGTGCATCGAAACACATACATTAATCAAGGTCGCATCACCCTTCGTTTTTATACATACCTCCACCTGCCTACAATACAAACAGTCTTTTCCTATCCTAGAGTTCCGTACCCGAAGGGTGTCAACGGAACCTTATTATTAGGCCTAGGTTGTTCGTCCGTCTGTCTGTCAGTGGGCTGTTTCCCATGAATTGTGACCAGTTAACCGTGCCCAAGTCCGATTTGTATTTAGCCGGATTTTATGATAAACCTGAGTGCGTTATTTCGTAGATTGGCTATAATGGCTTATCTTAAGTACAAAGAGAGATGTATAAATGCCTGTATTATTTAGGTACCTTTCAGTTTTCACGCATTCATACGCTTGAAAAATACAGTTTCATCAATGATTTAACACAGGCGTCCTATTCTTACAACAGTAGACAAGACAAAGTCTATCACTGTGCGTTCGGAGGTTTGGTCTTCAAACAACACGTTCAAAAGAACGTGTTGTTTCCGAAAACATTTCATTATTTTTACGTTAAATGTATCGACAAGACATTTTACATTTACATCGGCAATTTGTTGTGATGCGATGTGTGTGGAATAGGAATTAGAATGTCATTTCGTTATGAAATGGTATAGATAGCGCCATCTGTTGGAAACTTAACACAATAACAATTTCGTATGAAATACGATGTGTTTTCCCCCAACACAATCTGAACTTTTCAATTTTAGCATTTATATCAAAACATTAAATAATTAGTAGGGCCACACATATTTTCATTGGAATTGAGTGGTTGAGTGAACTGCCTCGTTGGCCTAGTGGTCCTAAGCACGACTGCTACGCTAGAGATCTTGGAGTCGATTCCCAGGTCAAGCAAAAAGTGTTACTGGGTTTTTCCATGAAAATTTCAGTTAGGATTTGTAACCGCTTAATGGCAATAGGCTCGCCCCATATTACATGGGACCTAAACATACCGGCGAACTGTGGGTTGTACATTGTTACACCTCTGCCTAATCTTTCGGGAAATACAAGGGTGATGGTATGTGTTGAGGTGGAAATTTCTAAAAACTTACACGATACTATGCTACAAAACTGTGCCCAACATCCACATCCCAAGGTTTCCATACTCGTAGATTTTCCTATACATAGTGTTGTAAATCTGTAGCCGAGTAGCAAGTTATATAGTATAGCTTTGAGAGCCCTGTAGCACGCGCTGCATTGCTGTAGTGAGGTCTGTAGCGCTGTAGCAATGTCTGTAGCGCGGTACACCCGTAGTCGTGTAGCAGCGGCTGTAGCGCTGTAGATCCGTAGCCGCGTAGCATGATATGTAGCTTTGAAGCAAGGACTGCAACCGTTTGTACATGCGCAACCGTGTAGCACGAGCTGCAGTGCTGTAACATGGACTGCAGCACCGTAAACCCGTAGCCGTGTAGCAAGGACTGGCGTTGTAGAAAATCGTGTAGCAAGTGCTGTAACACGGCGTAACTGCACGTTGTAGACCCGTAGCCTCGTAGCAAGGGCTACAGATTCGTAAGCTACGAATTTTCGCGGCTTACCAATTGTAACTGTGTAGTGTAGCATGGCTTGTAGCTATGTACCGTAAGTTTAGATTTTGACGTTTCGTAATTGTATAGATAAATGCAGTACCGAAGTACCTGTCGCTAGTAATTTAAAAATCTCTCAATCATCGTAATAAAACCAACATTTATCTTAATCAGCATATTATTTAATTTCACTATTTTTAAATGTATTTTAATGTCAACCGTCACTCCGACAGGAACATTGCATAAACAGAGGTAATGTACGGTTTTACAAAATTCGTCGATTTAACAATCTCTTTTTTAAAAGTTTCTATCAAGTTATTAATATTGTCAAAGTACTAGTTTTATTACCTACTTACATTTAAATTGTTTAAAGTTAACAGATCGCCTAATTTAAGGTATCATAGAATCGTGTCTGTTTGCTTCTGTTGTTTAATACAATTATTTTTGTACCCATAATTTACTTAAGTCAAGACTACCAACGCAAGAACTGCACAGGCATCTGTTAATTTAATTATTTATATTATTGGGACACACAAATTATAATGACATTTATAATACCTTCTCAATACGTTTATTTAAGTCTCATTTAAGTATCAACGTTACTGGGTCTTTAAGTACTGATTGTCATATCGATAAACGTAATATTTTTTTTTATTAATTTCTTGATACTTTCGATGTTCGAACACATTATTATCGTATACTTAAGTACAGATATAAAATTGAGCTACAAAGTTATCACACGATTTGCTTAATAAAATGCAATAAGTAATCGTGAAAATGGACAGTGTATAAATAGAAAAAAAAACTATGCTTTATACTTAATACTATAAAATGCTATAGCAAGAACACGAAGAGTGATATAATAATGTAAAGCAGAATACTATATAGATTTTGACTTCACGTCGCTAATTGCTAAGAATAATAATATATTTATAAAACATAAGCTAGTAAAACGTGGCGACAAGTTATAAATTAAAATTAATTTCTAAGGATTTTAATGAAATGACACGCTCGTGCAGAAATGCAAAATTACCAGGAATTAATTGAATAATATAAGTCTATAGTTAAATCAGTAATGTGCAGAAGCAATTTTATGAGAATGATAAATAAGTGCTGATTTTTCTATAGAAAATATTTATTTTTCATATAACAGAAATACGAGAATATGTACGTAGGATTTATTTGTTTGGTGGTTAAAAAACACTCCTACGATATTGTTTTTGTAATTATTTTGTTTTATCGCCAAGAATAATGGGTAACAAAAGAAGATCTTAAAAGTATATGTAAATTCGTGAAATCTTGCCAGCTTGAAATACTTTTAGTACTTATTGTATCTTAGATAAGTACTGAATTAAGATGTGAGCTCTTTAACCATGATGAACTGTCAGTATGTGATGATGATACAATTTTACTAGAGTGTAATTGAGAATGGAATAATGTGTATAGTAGACGAGTTCCGTGGGAGCTCCTCGATCTTAATTTAAATGGAAATAATAAGTGGTATGATGGGAGAAGTGTGCGTTTCGACTGCATTGTTCTATTGTCCTTAGTTTTTTATCCTTCTGTCTTTTACATCATAATTAAGTACATCGCAAAATAAACACAATACGGTCCTATTAACACGATAATCAATCAATCATTTTAACATTTTGCTAATTTAAGTAGAACAATATCCAATACAGAAAGTTATTAAACTCAACGCCGATTCAATTCTCCAATTCACGTTCACCTTAACCGTTAACGCCATTTCTAACGAAACAGTTTTCACCGAAACGACAATCGTGGTAAACCTCGATTTTTGCTGATTCGCAGTGCGTGGTGCATTGTGCGTAATATTAAAGATGTCTTTGATACATATTGCCCTTGAATCGAGAGTTAAGGCGCAGTGTGGCGGCGTTCGAGCCTGGTTTTGTAGACAGGTTCTATATCGCCACCGATGTGCGCTAGTCACGCGTACGTTTCCCTGAACCGTTTCTGGAGATGATGGGCAGCGTTGAGGATGCGGTTGTGCAGGGTGAGGTGCGTATGCGGGGTGAAGGCGGGGGGAGGGGGAGCGGCCACCGCGCGGAGCGGCAGCGTCGGTAGCACGGCTTCGCTATCGGGGTGGCAGAAGAATGCCACGCAGTGCCGCCCGCGAGCGCGCGCGTACGCACCCGGAGGTACCACTACACGATGTACCTGTGGAGATAGATACGTTAAAAACCCTTGCACTTGATTGTAGGTAAAAAACACGCAACATTTTCTCTATGGACAGGTAATCGCAGGCTGTTTAGTAGGCCAGTGATGTGTTCTACCATATGAAGATCATTTCGGTTGGTCTGTCCGCAGAGTTTCGATTCCAAATTTTTATTTAGGTCATGATAACATTTAACACTTACAAGTGCCGGAAGTACGTTAGTAGTCCAAGCGGCGAGGAACTCTCCTGACTGAATGAGAATCGCTCCAGGGAGGTGTCCCACTTTTTCCCACTTGTCACTGCCGTTCAACTTCACCTAGAGGCAGAAGACAATTCTCAAAATCTCCTCAAAATGTATGATTTATTTTACGTATAATTATGGTATAAATAAAAAAGTTTTGAATTGTAAGACGCCACACGCAAAAATACGCTATGACACTTTATCCGAAAATACGAAATTATCGTTGTAAAAAAACTAATGATACCAAGTATTACATTCAGAAATGATTTACATTTAACCGGAACGGCTAAGTACGTGTTTTTTAATGTTTTATATCTATATAAGTAAAGCTGTAGCCAATTTTGGGTATAAGGGGATTTCCCAGGGCTTTGTATATTGTCACACGGTCAGTGACATTATACAAAGCCCCCTGTGATTCACGACGCTCTGATGATAGTCATTTTAATATGCTCAATTTTAACGTTATTTTCCGCAAAAAATATTACTTTGATTAGTTCTTAAACAGTATATTCAGATATAAAGCCCATTTTTGCATTCCACGTCGTAATTAATCACGTCGAGATTATTTAAACAGTTTTTGTGGTGGCAAAGAAGTGTTTTTCTCCACACCTCTAGTCCTCCCTCGGAATCCTGCGCCAGAAGTGTGAAGGTGCCGTAATCGGCGTGTGCGCCGCAACGCGTGTAGTGCACAGCGTCAGTCTGACAGCACGGACCGACGTCTTCGGGAGGTACCGGTGGGTAGTACAGCAGACGCATCGTCGACGGGTTGCGGCCTTCCGTCGTCAGCATGCCTGAATGACAGGCCAGCAACGAGGTCGGCGGCACACCTGGAATGAGCAGTTGGTATTCACAATTAAGTAAGCTGAAACTGGGTTTTGAGCTTTAGCATACGAATAGATAACGCCAAGTTATGCTCTTCGAAAATTTGAAGGAATTATGACATTCGGTAAACTCTAAATCGGATTCAAGTCCGTTAAAAAAAAATAGTTTTTTTTTAAACCTGATTCAAGTATCAAACAAGTGTTTGTCATTGAAAGTATTTACGAAACATTTTTATTTTTAGCCGACGCTAATAAAATCATGAAGGGACCATTAGCGAATATTTACATACTCGCACTACCTAATCAGTAAAAAAGAACTCATTAACCTTCATTGTGAATATAGAAGGAGCTAAATGAATATAAAATGTATATTGGGAGGTGCAAAAAAAAGAAATGTAGTTGAATGATACCTAAATTATATTATAATTAACGCCAAAGTTCGTGATACGCCTGTTCACAAAACGTGGGTGCAAGGCGACACAATTCTCACTACATAAACAGTTTTCAGAAATCCCGTTGTAAATATTAACTGTCCTACTTACAAGTTTTTGACTCGGACTGCTACGAGTCTTAGCGTTTAGAGTGGTAATATGTTCGTGGATCAATGAATAATGTGTATTTTAAAACGTTATAGTTCTTCAAACATACCCATGGCATAAGCGAGAGCTTGAAGCACGACCCGCGAGAGGCTAGTGAGGTCCTGCGCTAGTGGCACGGCATGCTTCGTGAACTCGGGCACCTCCTCCTGCGCAGGCATCGACGACGCGGACAGCGTAGTAATGTTGAACGAGTGACGTAACTCCTGGGGAAGATACAATCGACTTATAAGTAGAGGTCCTAGGAAAAAAAACGCTTTACCTACCTGTGGTAGGCATTTTTATTATTAACTTGGGACGATCTCGTCTCACTTTTCCCAACTGCTGCAAGTCTCTCAAGCTCTAGTCAACAGTGGCAGCCATGAGAGCGCTGAGAGTCCCTTGAGAAGCGATTCAACTGGCTTAAGTCGTTAAATAAAAAAATAACAGTAAGACAGTAAGAAAAGTCATGGTGTCCACTACCATCTGAGCAGAGAATTAGACCACAGGCTCAAGTGACGTTTCAACAGGGACAAACACAGTTGATCAGCATTGTGCTGATCACTTGAGTTATACTTTGAAGGAAGGAAGAGAAAATTAGAAACATGGAAGGAAAGAGAATATCATGGGGTTTTATCACTGCATGATTAACCGTCAATAAAAAGGAAGACAGTCCATGTTTCAAGGTGTGGCCCATTGAGTGGAGCCACGAAATAACTAAACTGAATTTAGCATTCGACATAATTATACTTTGACTCAGCTTAGGTAGTTTCTAATTGTCTAATAGCCTAGAAGTATTTGCTCCACTTTAATATCTTGTGAGAGTTTTAAACATCAGTTACATTGTGTATTGTGCTAAGTAATGACAATAAGTGTGGAGCAGTGTGGTGAAAGTCTGTCTAGGTTTTCGGGTTATGCTAATTTATTATTTAGCCGCTAGATGACATCACTTGTTAGTCGCTCGTTCGTGGGAAACATTATGCAATTTTAGATAGTTGTAGGTATTAACGTGTGGCTAATTACCAGTAAAATTACCAAGGAAAAACATAATAATAGTGGTTCAAAGAATATTCGAGATAGATGTGTAAGTATTTGAGACGAGACCTAGTAGTTATGTTTTGTTTAAATGTGCCACATAAATATTTAACATTAATTTGAACTTTATTACGTTTATATTCGTCGAAGTAATTGGCCACATTATAACAGTTTTGTTAATATGTTTAAAACCCATATAATTGGGGGCGAGCCTAATGCCAATTATCGGGCATAAATCCGAACTCCGGGCTGCTACTGCGCTTACCTTCTTAGTGTTGTCAAACTGTTCCATCCCTGGTTTCACGTAACCATGGTTGCTGACAGGGTTGCGAAGGTACTGCGCTTGGCAACCTTCCGGCAGCGCGCAGAAGTTGTCCAGGTCGGCATACACCGCCTTCAGCTGAAAAGGTTGACCTTATTTTTAGAAATGGCCATATTTTCTCGCTTTTTAGGGTCTGACTGGGAAATCTAAATCATGTAGATATCTACACAATATTTTTCGTAAAGTTATCACTGATCCTGTATCTAAATGTTGGTCTCATGCTAATGTCGAATGTTTCTCTAAGTAGGTACCTCTTTAAACTCACAAGAATAATTTATTAAATACAAATGCATTTAACAATAGTCTTCGCACGTCCTTATCTCCCTTGATGAATCTTTTGCCTATTTTGTTTAAATTCTATTTTAAAACAATGAAATTTTCCCAAGCAGCCTTGATCAAATCTGTATGTCAACATGACTGTCAAGATTATACGATAAGATACAGCTATACTCCCAACCAAACATGAATATGCGAGCCTAAAGATTTGTACGCGGCTTGACTACTTTCTGCATTTTAAACTGTTAATTTACTCAAAGGATGAATGAGTACACAATTGGTACAGCATTTTTGGGGGATAACTCTTAACCTTCAATGGGATTATGCGAATGTCCAATTATACTCAGTTTCTGGAATGTTAATCAACCATCAGTCAACACAAAAATTTGCTCATAAACTGTCAAATTCATGTCAAGTGATTTCATTTGAAGTTGTTATTTCAGTCACAATAGATTGACAGTGTATCAGAAACCGGATGTTATTGACCACCTAATCGTTTTTCGAGGCATCTACAGGAAATGATTGTGTTGACAAATACAGATGTGAGCAGTTATGTTGACAATCAATGAATCAAGTCAGATTCTTGAAGCCCATGAACCAACTAGTACCCACCTTGGAACAAACCGCTTTGAGTAAGTCATGTTCACTCATTCAGGAAAAAGCGATGTGTCTGTAGATAAAACTGTTTTCTTCCGTCCTTCTATATTTCCTATTTCAAATCAATTTAATCTGACCTTGGTAATGCAAAAGCATTGTTTAACAGTTTATGCGAGTGCAGTCGCCGGGACCTTAACCGGTTCTACACAAAAAGGGGAGAGAGTGAGGAGGATATTAACTATATTATTTGTGTTACAGTAAATGCTGCTAAATCATTGAGCAGTGGTCGTGTGATCGAATAGAGGTCTAGTCGTGCTGAATAAGACCGTTTCCTTGTAGAAGACTATTGAGCTGATAGCTAGCAATAGCCTCTCAAGATGAGCGACTCGATCAGCGCGGCAAAAATGTTGATGATGTAAGCGTCGTTGAGCGGATAAATTATTGATATAGTTTTTATGAATGCTCACCTTCTCGTCAGCTATCCCGTGGTTGACGAGCACCGCTAGCCCTTTGGTGCTGAGCGCAGTGAATAGCTGCTGTCCAATGCGTCTCAGCACTGATTTCATAGGGCACACATCTGTACCTGAAACAACGGGAAATAATTGTTTAGTATAGGTATACCAAGTAGATGAAGATATCACCCTAAGATGTCAAAGTTGGGTTCAGCTACTGCCCTAACTCGATGGAGGCAGGAAATTTTCATATTTGCAGAGGAAATATATAGGCTTTTCAATAGTTTCCCCTGGGGATACTTTTGTGTGCTTATCAAAGTATCTTACAAAAAAATCCACTCATTCAACGATTGAACGCTGCTGCAGATCGACCGATAAGATCAAAACCATGGCAATAATCAAGTATGATACATTCGGCAAAACTATAACTACGCCTTCGGTTTAGCTAATGACCATGTATCGTGATAGGTAATTAAAGTGGCGCAGGAATTTTATAATAATTGTCTTGACAATTTAATTTATGGAAGCAATAATAACGAAAGTGTACGTTTCATTTTAAACGATCGTGATTGTTACAATAATTATATTGTATGTGCTGAACCTATGATTGAGACTGCATAAATATTTTTGTTTTAGAAATTTGTACTCTGTTTATTAGAAAAATAACGATACTTATTGAATATGAAATGACTGCATTTTTGTTGTGTTTTTTTAAATGGCTTATAGTCTAGTTTGCTTTGTATTTATCGTTAAATGACGGAGTTTATTATAACCTAACATTAAAATAACGATAGCATTGTATTGTAATTTTGTAATGTTTTTATTGAACGGAGTATAGATACATATTGTTTCTTTCCGTAATGCAATGAAATGGGCAATAACAGTCCTCCCTCATTCTTAAAAAATCTCACAATATGCTAAGACATTTGTTTATTTGACAAAAAAATAATTATTTAATTGTTATAGTTCCTTGAGAAAAGTAAGTTGTTTACGTAGATAAGTACGGAATTGTATTTAAATAAACGTTGACCTGAAAGATGTTGCATGTAAAATGGCGGTTCACCTCGTCTTGTGCAATATGAATAAAATATACGGGTGTCTGTACATACGTTCTGAGTTAACTGAAGGTCTGGCCGTGACACCGTTCTACCGATGGCATATTAACTGGCATTTTTTGTACTGACTTCAAAATGCGGGTGTTGTTATTATGTAAACAATACCAGACATGTAGATCATTCTTCTGGGTAATGCAGAGGTTGCTGTGAGATATCTCGTACTTAAGGCAATATTTTAGATATTATCAATTTTCTTTCGATTTCCTACAGGCGTGAAACAATTTTGCTATTTTTTATATTAGTAATATGATTAAACAATAACTTTTAGGGTAATGACATACACAGCCGTTAACCGCAGGATTGATAAGATTTGACCGTTAACGGCGGCTGTCATCTGTTACTGACGTCACACCGCCCACTGTGTTGTTAGAGACAACGTTTCACTCGAATCATAAATACATTCCGTTCGCAATTGTAAATGAACGCCCATGTATGTTTAGGAGTTATCGCTGAACTTTGTGGAGACTAAATCTTATTGCAACTACCTATTTTATTACAGTTATCATTGTTTATGGTAGCAGTCGCTTGCAAATGAGTAATATTTTCTCCCACATTGGGTTTTCGTAGTAGCGAACTCTGATTCATGGGCAATAAATAAATATGTATGCAATGGCGCTTATGTACTTAAATACTACACGACATCCTATGAGCATGACTTTTCATTGTATTTTTAAAATTCAAAGATTTTCCCACATACTTTCATGGAAGTAGTACGTTCTTGTAGACAGATTAATAAATAAAATAAACTTTAAACTAGTCCTTGAGCTACAGGAATGTTTCATATTTTTTGTTCTTATTTAATAATAAGAATGAGTGGTTCGTACAACATTTGATACGAGGATGGCTGTCCCGCGGGGGGAAGCTGTAACATAAATTGTGTTGTAACCTGAACAGATTGTCGTGTTGCTTGACGACGATACCACATGATTGGAGATAGTGACCACCCACCAGAAATAAGATAAAAATATCATTTGCTTTGAAGCTAAGAGCGCTCGTAAAATTGGTGTTTCATCAGTTTCCGAATCGTTTATCATAATGTATGCACAAAAATGTGTCGCTATGAAGCTCACGTTTTCTTATCACATCGTATCGGTCGGGGGTCAAGGCAATTCAATAGCGCGATTCCAACATTCTTAGTAGTGTTTAAATACATTATTTACTTCTCGGCAACCGCGACAGGGCTCTAGTCACAGGCGGCTTCAGTTAACCGGTTATCTTATTATGAGAATACGTAGGCGCCTTTGAATTTTAATTGTGATCGTCGAGAATAATTCCCGCCATCACGTTTTGCTACCTCACGTTCGGTTTTTATTCTACACTATGTAGCTCCCACGATTCTAGATTTTCTTGCAAGATCCGTTATTAAGATGTCTTTACATATTCTTAATGCCGCGTTTGTATGTGCGAGGAATACGGAATAATCTAAGTGATTGACAACATTTTTGCCTGTATTCTCGTAACAATGTCTTCTCAAGAATATCAAGTTGCTAGTAACTAGTAACTTTACACTGATTTCCTGCGCGGCTGTAGGTATCCTTGTTGAGCTGTGTAGCAACATCTGTATCGATAGCTTTAGTATCGATTTCCAGTACTTGCATTGACACGATTTACAGGAAGGTCTGAAACTGTCCTTCATTATAGACGACTGCCTTTGTCGGTCGGCTGTAGAGATAAGTGTTTAGGTAAGTGCTTCAATATTTCGTTATCATAGAGTGCAGCAATTAAATCAGTAATTTTGTTTGTTTTAGACATAGTATAAAACTACATATTATTAAATATGTTAATATATATTGCTATTATTATAACATAACATACCATCACACCTGTATTCCCCAAAGGGTTAGGCAGAGGTGTAACCATTGTACACCCACAGTTCGCCGGTATGTTTAGGTCCCATGTAATAGGGGGCGAGCCTATTGCCATTAACCGGGCACAAAACCTAACTCCGAGCTGCTTCTGAGAATTTCATAGAAAAACCCAATACCACTTTGCTCGATCTGGGAATCGAACCCAAGACCTCTAGCGTAGCAGTTGCACTTAGGACCACTGGGCCAACGAGGCAGTTCAAATCAATACAAATAAATAAAATTGAAGTGTCTGTTTGTAATTTCAAATTAACAGCATTTCACTGAATGCATATGTAAGTATATTTATACGGTACTAACATCAAGAAAACTATTTTTATAATTTTTGTCTGTCCGTCTGTCTGTTTGTTCCGGTTCATCTCAGAAACAGCTTAACCGATTTTGGAGGGAGTTTTACTCGCAGATAGCTAATGTTATAGGGAGTACGGTTACGCAAAAATGAAACCAATGGAATAGTGAACGCGAACGAAGTCGCGGGCAACAGCTAGTCTAAACTAATATTATAAAGAGAAAAGATTTTTTGTTTATTTGTAACGAATAGGCTCCGGACGTGCTGGACTGATTTTAACCATTTCTCCACCAATAGATAGCTACATTATTCCTAAGTAACATAAGCTATTTTACATCACGCTGCGGCCCACGGAAGCGCAGCAGTAAGCAAAGACGTAACTTAATGCGGGTGAGCCACGGCTAGTATAGGTAATATTTTCCCACCTGACTCTACAGGTACTCTCATTATGATCAATGAAGATTTTGATACCACCTGGTATCAAAATCTTCATAATATAGAATAGGTACCTAGCATAATACTCACCTGAGTATTATGCTAGGTACCTATTCCGTAAATTATAATTACATACACTTTACGCAGTTGTTATAGATGTGGGTTATAAAATATTAAATGTCTTGTTACCTCTCATAAAATATTATTTTATTTTATTAAAACTTTTTGCACATAATGTAAATAACACATTGTACAAAGGCGGACTTAATGCCTTTGGCTTTGATATTAGTGGGCATATTAAATCTCTGATCTGCAAAGAAATCTTAACAAATAAACATTAAACTTTGGACTTTTTGTGCGAACAAAGCATAACAATTAATTGATAGTAAGGCCTATACAAATGGTGTGCAATTACATAATAAAGTTGAACAAAGTGCAAAGACTGCAATACGGAATGTGTTACCTAAGCTATTATTAAATGACTAGCTTTTGCTCGCGACTTTGTCTGTAGACTTTAAATTAAGCACGAAAATAAATATCCTAAATTATCACACGGGAACACAAAAACGAGATCTTCTAGATCAAATTTATACATGTGCATATGTGTGATTTTAGCAAATTCCGAGCGTGGTTGAGTAGCAAACATACAAACTTTACATTTATAACATTATTAAGATTATATTGTGCCATCAACAAAAGATTATCTAGTTACTAATATTATGACGTGTACAGAGCTCTTGAACAAAGACTCACGGAAGTTAAAGCGTGTTAGCCTAAAATAATAAGCTACGTTTTATTGCAGAACGTGACCGAATAAAGAAGGCCAGCTTGTTTTAGGTACTGTTACAGCAGTTGAGAATGTTGGGAGAATACTCGTTTCAATTGCGATAACTTTGTAAATACATAGTATTTGTATTTACTTCCATTATCTCAACAGCGAGTTGTGTGTATTTGATAGGAATATTTTGTGGTCCTTCATTTGATGTTGGCAAGCTCACGTGAATGTAAATAACAAAGAAACACCGCTCTGTGACTGTTTTGCTCGTTAACAAATCATTTTTTTTTTCAAATCTAATAAAAGCAATAATATCATGCCATGCCAACAAGTTAAGTCAAAGCATTTATTTAAATTAGACTATTTACAGGCACTTTTGAACAGTCAAGAAAGGTGAAGCTAGTTGCTCGTTTCAAAATGATTGTGCTATGGAGAAGAAGGAGCAAGAAACTCCACGAACACTCTTTTTAATTTGGTATTTCTAAAATCCTCCAACACTTCCCATACCCACGTTTATATAGTTAATTGGTACTTAAAATTTTCCTAGGAACATGTACAGTAGGTATATAAATCTAACAGCAAGCTATGACTAATATCACGAGTAGTTAGTCGGTATTCGCAATGGGTGTCGTGTCGAAATCAGTCGGCCGCCTACCATTGTGGGCTAGATTAGGTTAGTAGGTCTGTGTTAGTTATTGAGTTACTCAAAGTTTTTATCTTTATACGGCATGCGGCAGTGCTGTTCTTTAAAAATCTACCTGCATGAATTAAGTTGAACTGGGTTTGAAGTGAGCAGTCAATCGGTGGGTGGCTAGCTCAAGTCGAGCTCGCTTCGCCGAGATTCACCGAGTTTAAATTCTATCCTTCCTACTAACTTATAAATGCGAAAGTTTGTGAGGATAGATGTAGGGATATTTGTTACTTTTTCACGTTTAAACTGCTGAACGGATCTAGCGGTTTGGTACTGAGATAGATTCTAGTGTGGAATAGCACAAAGGATACTCTTATCTTGAAAACATGTACGGTTCCCCTAGGATAATGTATCAAAGACGCGGACGAAGTCGCGGGCAGGAGCTATTTCCTATAAATAAAAGTTTCGGATCATATTTGTGTTACTAGGTACCTTACTACAGCCATTGTTGAAGTTTAAGGCGTGAAAGTATAACGATACATTTTATTATCATAATAAGTTATTGTTACCATTTAAGTAAATGATTGCTGTAATAAATCGATTCAACAAAGTCAATAAGTAGCACAAACTCCCAGTTCGATGACTCGCAAACGTATGTAAAAATCACTAATAAACCATCGAGTAATGGAAATATCCGAAAAATAAAATAAAAGATACAAATAAGGTAAACTATGATGAAGCGAATGAAGCCTTCTAAGAATAACGTTGGGTTTTTGTACTTGATGAAAAACTTCTGAACGAGTTCCATGGGTCAGTGGTCAGCGACGTATAATTAAACTAGGTACATTATTTCGTTATTTTGTTGCAGGTAGTTGTTTATTATGTTGCTCCTTGTATTTCAATATTTTATAGTTTTAAAATTCCAACAAGTTATTATCAATTTCAAACAAAGCACCACATGACAGCATTTTAAATTACAAATGGAAATAGATTGACAGACATTTTATTCGTAAGTACTTCTCAAGTTATGTGCACTTATTTCACACTATTTAATCACTACGAACTAGGTAGGTACTGGTAAGACTGGTATCATGATGCATAAAGATACCAGTATTACCGGTACTAACCTAAGTTCTCGCCAACGCCTATACGCAGTACCTAAGACCATTTCTCTTCAAATAATTAGAACCTGGACGGGAAAGTACGAACGCGTTAAACATGACGAAGACCATTCATTAAAGTCATAATGCGTATGACACATCGATAACAGACCTATCTTTATGGTTAAGCTTAAACAAGAGATAAGTAAATAGAGGCGTAGCAACATTATATTATTAGATTAGGCATCCTACTTATGAATAATGTTTTGATAACAATAATTCATTAATGAATTATAAAGTTTACTTATTAAAAATAGATACAGTTTTAATGACTACCTATAAAGTGTGGATCCTCCGTGGAATGCCTCAAGGAGCAATGTTATAATTCGTAGCGAATTATATAAGTAATACGTTTATTGTTATTACGACTTTACTGCGTATTTATTGGGCTTCTATATTGTTAAACTAACCTAATGTTTAACGTTGTTTTTGCGAGTCTTGCAAGCTTTCATGTCATTATTTTGAACAACGATATCATTTTAAGTTATTGTAGTTACTGGTATAGGGTGTGGTACACATGTGCATTTCTGGCTGCGTGTGTGGTATGGGTGCCATTTGAAATAAACACATCTATTCAAGTGCCAGCGTGTTTGTGTGCTAATCCTAGTTAATTGACCGATAAGGATCGGTGTGCCAGTTTTCGACTTAGGTAGGTACTCTAATACCACTTCAATGGTGGGAATCGTTTTATTGGGGCCACTAACGACTCACTTTATCTACACTTTTATATGACACGCTAAATAAATAAAATTGACGATGCTTGGCCGTTATTTGTTCTTATGTATTTCTATTTCGTTTAGGTATAACTTTCTAAATGTGCATGTACTATATCATCGAATTACTATTGTTAAAGTTCTCATTAAGTGAAATTTGTAGTACATTTCTTTTGAGTAAGAAAGATTCTTTAACCACAAATACATGTTGTTCCTAATTCCTTAAATTTTACTGAGTGATCCTAATATGACCATTACATCACACATTTTCTGGTAGGTACTACTATTATTTATTCGACATAGGTAAATGAAATGAATGTAAACAGAGAATGATGTGTTCAAATAAATAAGTAAGTAGTACCTACCCTTGAAAGCCAATATCATTGGAAGGTGGAACCTATAATAACATTTGTATGTAGGTAAACAACAACGACGCGACGTGTGTATTTGTAAACATCGGAGCAACAACTCTTGGAATTTTTATTTGAATATTATAACTTCATATTTAGTAAGACGTATGTTAACCTTGAGTGGCTGACGGCTGCATCTGTATGTACCTACCTACCTAATTTCTTGGAAACGTTCAAGGAGGTACTTACAGAAGGCGATAAGATCGCTGCAGCACCGGAGATTACTTGGTAGTTGTAAATTCAAAAACAAAACAGGATATGACGGTTTTTCAATCACGTGATTTTATTTACCTGATTCTGTCATTTAGGATACAATTGTGGCGAATTACTTTATTCCGTTTCTGCCTAACAAATCGAGCATAATATTATGCATATTGGCAAAGAGTATTCATTCATGTGTAGAGTACCTACCTACTTAGTAAACAGGGCTTAAAATTACAATAACTCTGGATTAATATTTTAAATCGTTTAACTTTTGAAGGATGAATACTACCCTGTCCTATACATAAGTAACTGGGTTTTGAAAAACATAAATTGTAAGAATACATGTTAAGAGATAACGCACCAGCACACAGCATCAGTTTGATGCTTCCATGAAGCATAATTCTATAGTAATGGCTTCTCTATGTCAATTGTCATACCAAATGTAAGCTAACGCAATCAAAGTTATCTACCACACACTTTTCATGAACGATCCGTATTACCTACTTATTCAGTAGCAGTGTAAGTTAAAAAAAACTGTAAAAACAAATCATAGATTGATTTATTCGAGCAGGAATGGGAATTGGGGACCCACATATGAAGGGGAATTGTTAAGTATAACGGAAATTATTATTTTCCCACGATCCAGCACGATCGTTATACGGCACCACCATCACCATGGTAGCTAACATTTGAATTTTGAATTTCGAAGATGGCTACGTAAGCACTGATTGTAACTAGCTATGTTTACAGGACAATCGCTTTACGACGTTGAACACGTGTGCCGATCAACGTGAATGCAAATTGTTATCAGTCCACAACCAAATGTAAAAAAAAACACGTTTTTATACCGGCAGCAGTGAAGTCGTTGAGGTTTGAAAATAATTTGGTCTAAAAATAACATTCGTAGAATTTATATTTTTTTATTTTATTTTACACAAAGCGTAACTGTCAAAGTTTAAAAAGAGTGTAACGTATTTTCTCTGCTTGCATTTTTTATATTGAACCATTTTGATTTTGATTTCACTAACGCTAGGCAACAAAGCAATCTCGTAAATTAAATTTAATATAACAAACTTCAACAAATGAAAAGTAATAATTATTCATTTTAATCAACTCCAATGAACTTATCGATTGTATTAAACCTACTTCGAAACGTGCTACATGTTAGAAACGAGTAGTTGTTACATACGCTGCGGAAAATTCTTTCTTTCTTCGTTAAACTTGGCATAAGAATATCTTTGTTTAAATCTTGCAGGAAATGTGCCAGCGAACAAAAGGAATCTATCCACTATTGTTTTAGATAAGACCTCCAACTTCAATCATCAACACAAGGTGTCTTTGTAATGAAAAAAGTGTAAAGTGTAAAAATAAAGTGTTAGAAACGTGCTCCTTTAAATGTTAAGTAAGATATTTTAATAGAAACATGAACCTACACAAGAAATACACGATTATTGGAAGGTATAAAAACTCTTTGTGCTTATGTAACACCTAGGTATTGGATAGTTCCACGTTCCACAGAAAACTAGATATCGTGTACCTATTCTACTTGTTTATTATTTTATTCAGCTAGCAATACCCGTTCAATATTCATATAATATTACATGTACGTGTATACCGGAGCTACGTTATTGTTGGTCACGTTTTTCTTATAATCAAGAAGATGGAATTTCAATTAACACTAGGTACCTGCAAAACAAATTGCAATTATTTTAATGATAAGATTATTTAATTAAAAATGAGTGGGTAAGTTACACGAGTAGAATTCTACAATTTGTTTAATTTTTGCTACAGATAAAATCAAACGTTGACTATTACGTAACTGATTACATATTTCTGAAAATATTAGAACACGCGTTATTTTATTTCGATTAGATAAGGTGTGTATTCGTTATATGTAATATAACTTTTTGATTGTTTTAATTTTTTGTTAAATGCTTGGTTACCTAATTGTAAAGTCTATCGACCTGCGTTCAGGACTGAATTACTTCGTGGTCAGAAATATCTTTTTTCTTCAGACATATTCAAAGAAGAACCTCCTTTAATCCAGCAAATGAAAATATTAACGGTCTTACTGCATGCAAAAAAATCTGTTTTTAATTATTGCTTTCGTCGTTTCATTACAAAACGTTCAGTCAACTACTCATTCCTAGTAACCATTTGATGTTGACATTGACAATATTGACGATTCCTTTATTTTGGTTACAGTAAGGGCACTTTGTTGCCAACCGTACCCGCTTGTATAACAATGAGTTTCTTGAATCGTGAGACCAGGGGTGACTGATTCAGAGCGACTGTTGTGTCCTTTTGTCCTTAAAAGTTGTGGAGGTCATTACTACCGCGGAAAGAAGACCTTGGTTTTTTGAAACTCGCTCCTAAGTCTACTGGATAAGACATATTTAATATAAAAGTAAATAAATCAAAAAGTTAAAACTTTAATACAATACAGATTATGGGGATTTCAAAGTAAATCTTCTGCGATAATTTAATCTTTAATTTTCCTTAAAACTTTTCCTTAGTCCGACTGCGACCTCAGACAATTTCTTAAGAAGCGCTTGCGCAAATACACAAGGAAAAAACACGTTTCTTTAGTTTAAAAAAAAAAAACACTTATTTTAGTAATTGTTTGAATCTAAGTACCTATCTTTTAATCTATCGATCAAAATCTAATAGGTGGGTTTACGAAACATGATAAAAATACCTTTTAAAAGTACCTAATCGTTCAAACGTTCAATGTTATTTATCCAAATAGATGCATGAAATAACGGATGTAAAAACATATTTAACAAAACTGTAATTTATAATAATATTTGCATCCCATCATTGTGACATTTCTTATTCCTCTAGACCATACTAAATCTCCTGGTTACTAAACTAGAACTAAACTTTTAAATTTATAATACTTCCACAATCCCAGTATGTACAGTGTTTCCAGCAATCATTTTATGTTGTATGTGTTTTACACCCCGTATGAACATAAAAATCCACTATAAATTTTAATTTGTTCAATACAATATTATCAAAACAATAAAACAAATAGTACTTAGGGAGACCTACATAGATTATCGCTGAATTTATCATTTAATTTGCCCAAAGTACAGATTAACTAATAGTTCCTACCCCAAACTAAAAACTAATATCGGAGATTATTTTGTAATGCCAGGTAGGTTTACCTAAAAAAAGACATAAGGCTGTAGGTATCATTCGTCAACATGAGTTTTACATGTTTTCAGTGTTTAAACTGCACCGTCTTCTCAATATTTCTTATATTTTCCTTATTTTTATTTCGGAATCCCCCAAGTGTACTTACACCGATGTATTGGTAATAGTACCTAGGTACCTACTTATTTAAAACGTCAAGAAGTACTTGCTTAGTAGCAAAATAATATACTTAATTAAAACATTTTCCTTGATATACAAACAAGGAATCACTAGTAGGCACCTTCTCTTTGTGTCAACATTATATTGGTGCTAAATATACCAACTTGTGTAAGACAGTCATTCTACAACGATTTTAATATTTTGGAAATGTCATATTTGCTGGTTATTGAGGCAAAGTTTGACTCTAATTGCTTTTAACTGCTCCGTTAACCTAGTTGTACTAAGCGCGACTGCTACGCTAGAGGTCTTGGGTTCGAATCCTAGGTCGAGCAAAATGTTATTGGATTTTCTATGAAATTCTCAGTAGCAGCTCGGAGTTAGGATTTGTGCCCGGTTAATGGCAATAGGCTCGTCCTGTATTACATGGGACCTAAACATACCGGCGAACTGTGGGTGTATATTGGTAAACCTCCGTCAAACCCTTCGGGAAATACAGACTTGATGGTATGTTGTGGTATACTATGTTTATTTTTGAGTTTAGGATTAAATCAGAAATTAAGATGTCAGGTTAGTAAGTACTCACTCATTTACGTCGCATAAAATGAAACATACGTATCTCCACTCCACTATATAATAATATTATGGATTGTTTTATATTGATTTATACTTTTTATCGATATCAAAGCATAATTTGTATGACCGGCACGCCATTGTTATTTGAGTAACGATTAAATAATGACATTAATGTCCTATGTAATACCCTCTATCTGCTCAAAACTCATTGTGTCTAGGCAGACTATTAAATTAATACTGGCCACTCGCCCCGACTTCGCGTGGGTGTATATGACCGAGGGAGGTCGTATACCTGTAGAATGTATAGACAATGTTTAGAGCGGGTTTTTCATTAGACAGCACCTACAGATTTTGGTTATATGTTAGATGTGAAAGGGCTACTACATAACTATATGTATTAACGTTGTCATTGTAATAAATACATGTATTTTCTCAATAATTCAAAAACGAAAAATTGAATTAACGAGACGAAAGGAGTAAGTATGTAAGGATCGTACCAGGTTGTGTTCTGTGGTTTCTGCTTACCCCAATGGGAGGTGTGAGTTTATGTATGTATGTACTACATAGGTATCAATATTTAATAGGCAATATAATATTAGGTGCTTATTTATTTTCATTCATAAAGCGTTGCCAACACGTACTCGACGTTTGTTTACGTTCGGACTCGTATCGTAGTAGTAGTAGTACTATTTACTTGAATCACGTAGTACTAAAAATACAATGACTACCCAAATAAAACTGTGAGGCTAAGCCAGCGACCTAGGTCAATGCCAAACTTTGATCTCCCATCGGGAGTTGCGAAAACTCGTTTTTGGATAGGAATCCAGGGGGCCTACCCACATACTTACCACCTACCTATCCTACCACCATCTATTAAAACAGTTTTATTTTAATATTACTTTGCTTTATGCACTGTTGAATTTCCAATCCTCGGCTCAGAGCCAAGAGTTGAAAATCCAACAACTGAAGTTACAAAGTTATATTAAAATGGTTATATATACCTATAATACGGTTCAAACTTAATGGCAGCTCGAAAGTTTAGGATCCACTTAATTACTTCTTTAGCATAAATATATATCTAGAAATCATTAAATGGAATACGAACGAATAAACCTGCCCGAACCTGCAGTTGCATTGCAGCTAACTTCCGAGCCACCATTAATTTTGAATCGCACTATACTGAACATCCATAATGTAGGTACCTACATTATCCTACCCAATCTACCCAAGTAGTATAATACAAGAACTACCTACCTGCAGGTACCGTTGTTTGTGGAAATATGTATTTCTGGTGCTTACCTGTAACAAAGAGAGGTAAAAATTTGAACAATTAGACATAACACTTGAATTTGGTTAATTTAATTAGGATGCGTGTGGTGATTTAATAATGTGCAGATTGCGGTGTTTACCTACAAAAAGCGGTTAACTGTCTTTTTAGAGTGTCGTAAACATACCATCACGCCTGTATTCCCCGAAGGGTTAGGCAAAGGTGTACCAATGTACACCCACAGTTCGCCGGTATGTTTTTGGTCCCATGTAATAGGGGGTGAGCCTATTGCCATTAACCGGGCTCAAGTCCTAACTCCGAGCTGCTACTGAGAAATTCCTAATAGAAAAACCCAGTAACACTTTGCTCGACCTGGGAATCGAACCCAGGACCTCATGCTCATCAGTCGCGCTTGCGACCATGAGACCAATGGGGCAGTTAGTAGTTGGGGTAGTATCGTAAACCTTTTTGGTTTCTTATTTCTATGTATAAACATATATAAAAAAATTAGTGCGTCTAAGTAGTTTTCGATCAAACAATATTAAGGTAAATAAAAGGTTAATAATAGGGTTAATTATAAGGTTGACTGGTAGAAAATGCCAAAGGCATTAAGTCCGCCTTTGTACAATGTATTATTTACATTATGTGCAAAAGTTTTAATAAATAAATAAATATTAACATCCGGTTGTTGTATAAAATACAACACAATTTGCTAACAAATTGTCAAACGTATGTCGCCTGTTGTGATTGGCTGACTGAATTATCACCAACAGCCAATCAGATCACTTGCCATGAGTTTAGATTTGACACGTTGTTGATCTTTGTTAGAAGACCTAGTCAACATAAAACATATTAGTCCGTACTGTCATTGTTTCGTAGACACATTAGGATCCCCGTCACTAATGTAAAGGAAAATACTGCTAATACATAATCTAATCAACAACCGTATCGCCAACTCAATTTATTATTAACGCTTTGTTATAGTTTATCTTTAGTGTTGGTTCCTATTATCGGTCGCAAATCCTTGTTATCTATGTATCAATAAAGATAGTACTAGCCATTATTTTTTCAGATTTTTAAATCCAAAAATGTCGGACATGCCGAGTTCGTACCCCTATCGGTGGTCCCTTACTTATCCTGAGGCTTAATCCCTAAGTCTGATTGATGAGACAATGTCAATACCCACTTATCTCTGTCACATTCACGTATCTTAAAAGATGAAGATAACTGGTTATAAATACAGATTGATTCATCACAATATCACGCGCTCGTGTTTTCAATAGCATTGTGAATTTGTGAATCATTGAAATATTGTAAACTTTTGCAAATGCACTGTATATATTTTGGCTCTATTACATTGTTTTTTTTTTCTTTTCTTTTTTTTTACCCTGCCCTTAGCAGGGACGATATTAAACGGTTTTTTATAATTATCAGTCTTACATATTTTGGTCGTCTTGTTTAAGTTTGTGTTTAATGTTTACGTTTATGTTTTGGTTGTGTCGTTTCTGTCATTTGTTTTGTTTTAGTTTTGGGTTGACGTATATTTCTTATTTATCGTTTTCTTCTTTGTCAGTTTGGTTATACCGTTTTCTATTACATTGTTAACTGCGATGTGTTCATACAACAATGGCTTTTTGAATAGGCAATTATAATATTTATGAAAAATATCCGTGTATGTAAAAAGGATGTGCCACAACAGAATACAAAGAAATTTAATGGTAACTGAAATTCATATAACAATTTCATATAATGTGAAATTTAAAAAAATAACATTTCATCAAAGACTAAGTTACTAGTCCTTACGGACCGACCACACATCAAGTTAAAACTATAATTGCTGTTTGTGATGTGACTTTATATGTTTGTAAACGTCCCCACGATATAGAAGAAAATCTTATCTATTTACTATTCGAAAAATTACAAGCCTAAGTATAGTTGCAATTACGCCCCTGTTTATTTTCACTCTATCGTCATAATATTTAATTAAACATAAGTTTAGGAACTTTTCTTGTTTCAGAACTTAAAGGCAGCGGTGATCCTATGCTTTGTGGCGTTCACACTGTTTGTCACGTTTTATTATCAGTTTCTTACTTTGATAAACTATGCTAATACCTAATAAAAGTTACGGTTACCAGAACTACCAGTTTAGCCACTTGTACCTAACGATATAGTTAATTCGGTTTGAAACTCGTTTCTCTTTTATGTCATTCAACTAATAGATTGAAATCTGAAACACTAGTCAAACCTATATAGTAGTTGTAACTAAGGGCGTTTTTTGCCGCCTCTTACTAAACATTATTGAGCATAGACAACATGATTTTTAATTCTATAAAGATCTTTCAAATATGAAATACAATATCAGCTGTTTTGATCGTGTGTGCATTTTTGAGTGAAACTGTAGATTTTATTCACATTCTAGTATAAACAGGTCCTATAATAAAAATTCATGAGAATTTTCACCCCCTCAAAGATCGATAAGGATTAGAAGTCAGCCTGTATATTAAAAAAGTTACAGAATTTGTATCTGAAATAGGATCTGCCGAATAGTTTAGATTTCTGTTAACTCCTGAAAAAGGGAAAGGTACCATTTATTTGCTATATATTTATACACTTATGTAAAGATAGTCGGCATCATTTTAAATATTTGCCTTCTGTAATAAATTGCTTTGTAACATAATGTTTGGAGTGTTCAATACACTTACTGATAATGAGCTATGTAATTAAGACTCTGAAATTGAACGTAGAAGCTAGAGAAGATTAATAGGCATTATTTTTTAATTTAAACTAATAACAACTGAAAATGTAGGTGCTTACTTAATTATTAGATTGTCTCTGAACTATTTATATATATAACAACATAGATTTAAGTTAAGACTGCCTCATTAGCCTAGTGGTCCTAAGTGCGACTGCTACGCTAGAGGCCTTGAGTTCGATTCCCAGGTCGAGCAAAATGTTATTGGGTTTTTGTATTAAATTCTCAGTAGCAGCTCGGAGTAAAGATTTGTGCCAGGTAAATGGCAATAGTCGCCCTATTACATTAGACCTAAACATACCGGCTAACTGTGGGTGTACATTGGAACACCTCTGCCTAAACCTTCGGGAAATACAGGCGTGATGGTATGTTATAGATTTACGTACAGTTTCTAATACTTATGAATGAGTACTCATTGAGTAACTGGCAATAAAAGGAACTGCCTTTACGGAACCCTAGCAGACATTTTGAAAAAGATTACTTTTAAACAATTATCGTCATTATAAAAACCATGGCCACAAGACAAGGATAGAAAGTGAAATCTATTTATGAAGTGCCGTTCACCAGTTGCATTTCGGTCTGCCTGTAGTGTTTATTTAAGGCAATAACTATTTGCGGATACCTATTGTTTGTTCAAGAGAAATATACAAGCCCCTTTGTTAAGATTAGAAATAGGTGTCGAAGTTTTTATGATAGCGTGTTTTTAGAACTTGTTGTACCAAATAGTTTCCATTCGTTTGCTATTGCCTTGATAGCTACTGATTGTGTTGAATGTTATGTAAGCTTAGGCACGCTTACGACTAGTTCGTTATCAGGGGATTAGTGTATCGAAAGGGGATTTTTGGCACGAGAATGCTTAGAAAAGCCTTTGTGATAAACCGCTATAGATAATAGGTAGGTAATTAATTTTATTTAATAGGTAGTTAATTGTTCGGTTTTTGGGTTCCTTCCGAAGTTTTTATGAGGCGCCGACGCGACGCTGCACGCGATCGGTCCAACTGACGGACTAATCGCGTGCACGGTCGGCGTCCCAAAATACCCAGAAAGGAACCCGAAAACCCGAAAATTAACTTGAAATTTGTGCTCACGACTCGTGGCGACTAGTATACATACATAGACTTTCTTGCCAAATAAGTAGGCCCAACTGAAAACAATTCAGATTGTGTGGTACAGAAATAAAGTACCTACCTAAAGCAATATTTTTGATTGGCATTTTGAGCATTGCTGTGATATTATTTTATTTAACATACGTTTATCACGTTCGGGATACACCTACTTTCTCAGACAATATTAGGTAGGTACCGTAACAGTAGCAACATAGGTATAGTCACTAACTGTAATCCTATTCAGAAGATCAGATACATAATAATACCCCACTTCAAACGAATTAAATGCATTTAATGTTCCATTGTGTTCTTGGAACTTTCAAGCCAGGAATCTGCCTATCATTGTCATCGGGTGACAAGTTGCCAACCTGTGTGGACGGAGCTGATACTGGGACATTTTCTTTATAGGTTATAGTAAATGTACCTAGGTAGAACATACATACATACATACGTACCATCACGTCTGTATTCCCCGAAGGGTTACCCAGAGGTGTACCAAAGTCCCATGTAATAGAGGGCGAGCCTATTGCCATTAATTGGCCACAAATCCTAACTCCGAGCTACTTGTGAGAATTCCATAGAAAAACCCAATAACACTTTTTGCTCGACCTGGGAATCGAACCCAAGACCTAGAACAGTTGCGCTTAAGACCACTAGGCTACCGAGGCAGTTACCTACCTACCTACCTAGGTAGAAGATTGCAGTAAATAGGATTTTGCTACAGCTATACCTGCGATAAGCGGTTTCTCTAACGGAGACCAGCCTTGTTTAGCCCCATTCGAACAAACCACGCATTGACAAAGACGGCTACTGAGAAATACTCATTTGCTTGCTTTCTAAACATTATACATTAATTTTCGTGGGTTCTCTCTGTTAGTAAATATAGATAAAATAAATCAATTGTTAAATAAATAAAAAAAGAACCGTTGCCAGAAGTTTAGCATCAAACTTTGACATGCACATTATTTTGCATTGTTGCGCTTCGATTATCTTTATATTCTCAAACCGTTTTCACAACCCCATTTCGTACCTCAAAGTTATGCAACGCCGTCCTCTGAATACAACATCAAATTTAATGCAATGTCCTTAGAATTCTCTGCAGCTTTGCGGTGCATAGAGCAAAAACCCGCGCCTGTTGCGTCTTGATTTATGTTGACTCGGAAAATTATGTGGGCAACTGGGCAACTCGTTGTTCACGAGGACGCATTCAAGATACACGTGCCGACTCAATAAACCACTCGTAAATCAAATTGAACCAATACAAGGCACACGGTGTAAGTGCATCGTTGCATATATGCACTTGACATGCATCGAATCGGCGAACCGAATGTACGATAAGAATGATTGATGTGTGGCCTTAATTTTCATAAGGGTCACACTAAACAGTTGGCCTCTTGTGATGATGAGGAAATATTTTAATTATCTTAGCACTTGAAACTTGCTAGCCAACCTTCCCAGTCCGACTTGCACAGCAGTAATAGTCCCTACCCACAACGCTAATTGGGAAAAATTATTTCTGCAATTTTCTTTGGTTTTCAAATTCACTTTCATTTACTTCTTATAAAATAGCAGCGTACATAGATTTACTACCTACAAGTTAAACATTACAAATCACTATTACGCCATGAATATGAAATTAACTACGGTTCCTCTTTTTGTGACGTCCTTGCTCGCTCGACGATTGACAAACGCGTGTTATGTGTACAATTACATGCAAATATTCGCATTCGAAGCGAATTTGGTGTACACAGATGGCGCGGTAAACAATAGCAGGCCGCACGTCACTAGGATGTACAGCATTTTGTCGAGGACAATGGTTGACTGGCTCGAGGTGACGATTCTGTAAACCAACAACTGCCTGTCGGCAATCGTCGAACACCTAACGCCTTGTGAGGTGTTGTCTCAACAAATATGGCTTGAGACCAGAGAGGCCTCGTGAGCCTACGTTTTTATGTCAACACGTGCAGTGGACTTATAAGTTACACGATTCTTGTGTTTAGACGTGACTCCTTCAAGTGTTGGAACTATGCCCGAAGACAATCGGTAATTTAATTGATTGAATTTGTCCCGTTTGTTTGGCAACAAATAGGAGAGTGAACGATTTCCGTGTGGCTTTCCGCAATGGAAAAAAATAATTTTTAATTTGTTTCTATTTAAAGTTTGCGAAACTGGTGTGTTCGACAAAGGTACATGCAAACATTAGCATTAGAAGTTATGTCTTTTCACATATTTGTGTAAAAAGCGTGAAGATGAAATATAATTTATAAACGGTTCAAAAACCTATGCTAATAGAGAAAAACATTATTTATTAAATTAAATAAAGTCTTGAAAAACTCGGCTTGGTCTAAGTTTTCATGTATGTTTTTGTTTACAAGTACTTGGGAGGGCATTAAACAGAATATTCTTAACAGATGAAAAAGAAAAAGAGAATCGCAATGCTAGTTACTGAAAATTATTCTATTCATTTAATTACTCCGTTTACAATACCTTCATGAAAGCAATTAATTACACTCTTGTCAGTTGTCACTTTCTCTAGTGGGTGTAGTCGTGGTATAGGAAACCAACTCGTTTAACTTGTTCGGTGAGAAGAAATAGCCAATACTACCTATTAAGTACCTACAAGTAGATACGAGGCAATTCGGGGAATATCTAATCACCATTTATGCCTATCTTTTTCCTTAATGTCTGTAAATAGAAAATTGTTGCTTAAATAGGCATGAAAACTCGGTCTATGGCAGGTTTTGTATAAGAGGGTAACCCAACGATACTAACATCAATGGAAGCCTTCAAAATAAGGAGCCCATAGTAATTGTTCTAGACCACAACGGTCCCAAAGAAAAGTATTGTGTTTTAGTTAAGGTATCCTTTCAAAGTTATTTTATTTTAGATCTTGATATGATTGTGATGAAACGTCTGTAGATAAAAGTTTTTAATTGAAAATCAACATTATTTATTTGTTTAATTCAATAATATATAGGAAGGTAAACCCACTTAATTCCTGCAATAGTGAATATTAGAATGCAACGAGTCTCCTACAAGGGAGAGAACTGTTAGCGATAGGCCCATAATAAACTTCAGTGATCGTTGATTCCGCTTCCTCATCTACATCGTATTTTCCATCATCTACTTCAAATTATGCATAAAATTGCTCGTCAACATAGGCATGTCAAGTGCTATTAGTTTCGCCTTCCTCATATCTAACATTACGTTGTGCTTGTGATAACAGGAAAATTATATTGTTCAGAGTAATTTTAAAATAAGTACCGACATATAGCGCACGTTATGAGCACTGTTATTATATAGGTTCACGTAAATATCTAATTTATAAAATAGTTTATCTAGAGTCAGGCATTAAGTACATGACAGAAATTGTTAGTATCACGTTCCACTAAACTACAATAAATAGACAATTTCCGTGTGTAATAAATATTCATATGGGTACGTTAACAACTGTCTAGTGGGCTAGACAGTTTCATGTCCGCATGTTGGTTTAAAAATTCGTGATTAGATGCTATTTAGTTGAACAACACGCCTCTGGCACGAAGCGAATTGCGTGGCCGAATAACCGAGTTGGAGTCTTTGCAACATGTTACCAAAACATAAAAAAAAATATATTATAAACGAGTTCAACAGATTCGGGGAAGTAGCGGGACTTTATTACGGTTTCTGAGCAACGATTGCGTTACTCCTGCGCAGGATATTTTGCAGCTCTGCGCAAGAGCACACCACAGTTACAGGATTTGCACATTAGTCAGAAAAGCCACACTGTATTACTGTTAATCCGTCATTAGAATTATCTCGGCTCATCAAGGCGCACGCTATAATAAATTGCGTGTTAATACGCACTGATGGATGCCCCGTATTCGTCGCTCTGAGAAGTTTTATCTCTTATTTTCGTTCTGACAGCTTAATCTCTGCGGAATTACCTAGTTACTTGCTTTCAGCAGTTTCAGCGAAATTAGTAAGTTGCGTGAAAATAACTGAATTGACGTAAAATTTGGAGTGATGTATAAATACTCGGCTAGTCAGCGCGTGGCGTGACGCAATCGGCGTCTAGGAAACGGTGTGAGACATCACCTACGACGCGGTTCACATAATAGAGGTAGGTACTAATTAATTAGGCAGTTTCGGTCTTTTAGTGCAGTAATGTCGACTTTTGTTAATTTATCTTTTATTTAATTGAGACTACATGTTGTCAGAGACTTCGTGTCGCGTCATCATGTCTTCGAATGTCGTTTATCACGGACTCGTAAAAAGTAGCCTAAGTCTTTCCTTGGGGTTCAAGCTTACTCCGTACCAAATTTCAACAAAACTGGTTTCGTGGTTCAGCCATGAAAGACCAGTTGGTGCTACTTTTAAATTATGATTTCGAAAAAGGTTGCGACTGTTTGATATGTTATTGATGTTAAAAGTACCTAGTTGGTTTTGGTTTAATAAAATATAGGTAGGTAATATTGTATTAATCAATTTGAAAAGTTCTTCATGAACTTTTTCATAATTATTCTCTTGAGCTTTTTCTTACGTTCAATCATCGCCACCGGTAAAGTGGAAGGATAGAGAGAACGAGGCCAAACCACGACACTGTCCATTTAATACACATGACATGTGCATTTCAAACTGAAATCACAGTCATTTAAAAAGTTACTCTGAACATCGATTAGTCACTCCTTTCTCGACGATACAGTCATCCTACGAGACTGTCAGAAAGAAATAAAGTTGTATTTATTTTTTGTGTGAAACGAGCTGTCAAACTGAAGAATGATGAATGGCCGCGAATGTGGGTCAGTGGTCGGATGGCGTAGGATCAATGTGACAGTCCAATTAACACTGCGTTGAATATGTAAATATTAAAGTCATGTCCACCATGTAGTGTTCCGGCGGCTTTTTGATGAGACCGCCGCGCGCCGGTAACGGTAAAAATCCACGTTATCTGATAAGATGCTTGTATCCCCTAACTAAAGTATGTATTTCTACCATCCCCAGTAATATTTGTTAATCCAACAGTTAGACGATGTAGTAGGTCAGTTAGATGGATAGAGATACCACAGCATACCATCACGCCTGTATTCTCCAGAGGGTTAGGCAGAGGTGTACCAATGTACACCCACAGTTCGCCGGTATGTTTTTAGGTCCCATGTAATAGGGGGCGAGCCTATTGCCATTAACCGAGCACAAATCCTAACTTCGAGCTGCTAGTGAGAATTTCATAGAAAAACGCAATATATCTTTTTGTTTGACCTGGGAATCGAACCCAAAACCTCTAGCGTAGCAGTCGCGCTTACGACCACTAGGCCAACGAGGCAATTATGGATAGAGATAGATAGCATAATTAACTTATGTACTACAATTTATGTACTTATGCAATACATAATAGGTATAATGCATAATGTTTCAAGGATGCAGGTATCTACCTAGCAACGTTGATAAAAGTCCCATAGCAGGTACCTACATAATATAGATATCGGGCTGCAAGAACTTTCAAATTGGAAACGCTGCAACGATGTTACTGACTAGGTACAAGGTTAAATTGCATGTCTATCCCGAAATTCAGCAAATACAAGACCAACGCGGCACTTTCTGGAAATGACGACTTCTTTCAGTCTACACAATCGCCTTTTCAGAAACGTGCATATTGGTGTAAAACCGTTGGGTTTGAAAACAAATAATATATTTTATCAATTGTGTGTTTTTGATAAAGTACCTACCTATATTTTGCAATAAGTATATCTTATCTCTTTCTGTACGTCACATAATAACATGATGGATTGATGACGTTTCATGAAATGTTAAAAGAGCCGTTCAAATGTTTTTATGAGTTCAGGCGGTTTTTTTTTACATTATTTGTGTTTCAAGGATAATAAATTATTGATTTATTATTACGGATATGACATGAGGTAATCAAGTAGGTAAGTACCTATTAATCGTAGTTAAGTAGGTATCTCTTGTATTTGTATGTTATATACTTTTCGTTATTCCTTTTAGTTAGCTACGCGAAGTTTAATTACAGCTGCTCGGATCGCATACAAGGATACAAGGTTTTTAAACATGCGTAAGTAGGTAGGGTAACTTACAACTGGATGCATTCGTACGTTGGTATTTCTGGATGCAACGTCAACCGATTATCCCGGTAAATGTCTTTGTTCAGTGAATGTTGTGAATAGGTCTGAATCGTATTTGCTATTCGGAGTATGACTAATTTGATTTTCCCGAAAGAACTTGGAAATTCCCGGTTCGGATTTCAGATTATATTCGGCTTCAATACCTATTTAATCAATCAATAAGCTACCTACACTAAAAATCCACGAATCATTTAGTGGTAATTACTTACGTAAGCTGAGAATTAAATGCTTAACTTTGCTTCTTTTTTCAGACGCAATAAGCGCAATATTGTGGGTAATAGAATAAAAAAAAGACTATTTGATATTACAGAATTTGTAGATAGTGTTTTGTGTAAAAGATGCGTGCTAACATGACGGCGTGGTGCGTCGGCAAATGCATTGATAGCGTGAGCTGTGCGCTCGGGTGGACTTACAAAGGGCCGATCGGCCGTTGCCCTCACATTGCAAAGGTTCCTTTTTTTATGTCTGCTCCGTTTAGAGTTAGTTTCCGACGTATACATGCGATTAAAGTTTAGTCACTAAGCAAGTATAAGTAACAATCAGGATTCAAAATACTCCTACCCAAAACTTTTATACTGGTAAGTGGCACTAGATAAGTAGGTAGGCTAAATAACATAACAGTTCTTAAAACGGGAAATACGCTAGGTATAAAAATTGTCTATGATACATCTACATATTTCTAATTATAATATTGCTAAGTTCCTACGTAAGTACATATTTACCTACTATCGGTGAGGTACCCATTTTAATGAAAGTGCACTTATTGCACATTGTTAATGACATAATCAATTTACATTAACAACTAATTAGCCACACTTAATGATGTGCACGTAATCTTAACTGCAAAAGTGAATGCAGGTAAGCATGTACACGTCCGTATATACTTTAATGGTCTAAGTTGATATGCACCTTATTAGTAAAACAATTAAGGTAGGTATACCTTTCTAATTTAAGTATTATGAGCTTCGTATTAAGAGTGTTTTCTTCTGTCGTTCGACATTAACGGCGTGCTTAATATAACCAATATAGGACACGCATCCCGCACTCATCGCTTCAAAGAATGCTTCCTTTGTTTATAATTTACAATCATACCCATCGTCACATGATAGGTAATGCCCTATTTAAACGTTCACAGTTTACATGCAGTAGCCATTAGGATAGTAAACTTTAATTTATCTCAGAATTAGGCGGATGAACTGTGATGAACGGTTCAGATCTGGGTGTCCGGTCTTTGAACTCGAGAACGGGATGCCGAGATTGTTTAATGACAACAAATAAAGCATCGGTGCACAGCTGTCGGTCGGCTGTCGGCTTGCACGCTAGTTCGAGGGCCCCTCTATTATAGCGAAGGGGCTGCAGGTAGTCAGCTCGATGTATTTCATTCTTGTCTGCTATAACTTACTTTTTTACAAGAATAAAATTGAGTTGTAACTTGTACCTGAACCTCGCGGCCTCAGTCTGATACCGCGCTTTCATCTTTTGAACGCTTGGGTAAAATAAAGAAACGCCCAACAC
The DNA here is from genome assembly GCA_947462355.1 of Caradrina kadenii. Taxonomy (NCBI): domain Eukaryota; kingdom Metazoa; phylum Arthropoda; class Insecta; order Lepidoptera; family Noctuidae; genus Caradrina; species Caradrina kadenii. The sequence continues at coordinate 5,798,026 of OX381674.1, forward strand.
ATTGAAATTTAAATGACACCCATCAGAAGTTGATTACTATAATTACGCAATAACGACTGGCGATAAACGTATAAATTTACGCTAAATGAATGTACAGTAAGGACTTTCGCTGACCAGTGCGTCGCGGGTGTCGCTGTGAAGTGGGGTGTGTTATAGCAGTGCAGATGCTCACCTATATGCGCCAGATCAATGATGGGGATTTCGCAGCGCGAGAGCAGGCTCTCCTGCTCCTGCTGGGCCGCCATTGTCGTCGCTTGATACAAACGCTCTGATTTCCACACGCCGATTGCTCGTTCAGTCAACCTCCTTATCACTCGACTTCCACAGTAATTAGCAATTAGCGAACGCGACACCGAAAGATAATTTAAGGTAGAGAAACGATAGATAAGCACTTAATACACAGTAAGGATACAACGTAAACGTTAAAGTTTATTGAAGTTATGAATGGTCTTTTGATTATTCCTGGTATAGAAGCGTTCAGAACTCATTTGCATAACCTTGTAGTTCTTGCTCGAGGCGTTCGTCTTTCTGACGTAGCAGCAATAAGCTATACTGACTTGACACATTAAAAATTGGTTTCCGTTGCTTCTCTCACAGTAAGTAACTATGTGTAAAGGTTGATCCCGCGTGTGCGACCCGACGGCGTCGCGCGCCCCCCGTCCCTCACAGCTGGCGCGTTTCGAATGTCTCTCGTCGAATAAACTGGCTCACCGTGTGCGATGAGCGTTACCCTGGCGTCCGATGTCGGCTCTCACTTGTATATCATCGCGCAGACTTTCGCAACCGAGTGGCGTGTCGAAACAGCTCTGCCTTGAGCACGCTGCCGTGCGGAGAAAGCGTAGTGTGTGACGGGTGTGCGCGAGTGGCTCGGCGTTCAGAGTAACACTGACGTGCTGGCGATACTGACGAGGCGCTCGGGCGCTGCTCCGTGGCGGCTCGACTGACTCACGCGGCCCGGCCCTTGATCGCGGCTCACTTCGCGCCACTCGTGTGGGGCGGCGGCGTTGCCCTGTGTCGGCGCCGTTGTACCGACTCTAACCTTGTCTCGTTTGCCATTCACTCGTCTGACATGCAGTAAATGTGTGTTAGTAAGCTTGTCGCTACCTGCTACCTGCACTGAAATGGAACCTTATCTGATAGACATTTTGATCCTCACGCTATTTTTTTAATGATATGTTAGGCCTTGTCAATCTTATCTATAATGACATCAATCACGAGGGTAGTAAAAAAACACCCTAAAATGTTAATTAATTGAATTTCCAAATAGTTCAAGTTCCAAGTTTAATTATTTTATGAGACCAATAAGTAACGCCATCTACACTACAATATACATAAAAAGTGTGCTAAGCGCCATCTATGTATTAACACTTACAGACTAAAATAAAAAAACCGCATTGAATTTAGTGGTTTATATAATTTCAAATTCTACGAGCCTTTGCCATTTGGAACCGGCACATTCATTTCGATATAATAAAAAAAAAATATTTGTTAAATAATGTATAAAAAAATATAAGACGCAAACCCTTATCAATACAATGACATTTACCTTGTAAATATGTCAATCCACACTTTTGTTTTAGTTGAATAAATAATCAAATGCTTTAATGTAAAGTGAGATTGTTTTATTTAGATAGGGTTGGTAGCATTAATTTACAGTTGAGTGTTGCGATTTCATTTAAGGCATCTTTCGAAGTACGACGACCCGACGTAGCCGCCTCGCATCGCCCTCTGCACGTGCTGTTCGAACAACCTCCTGTTACTTTGCAGCTCGTCCGCAGCCTCCTTGTTTAGAGGATCTTCAGGATTTGGTTCCTGAAAAACAAAAGAGAAATAACTAAGGTTTATTTTTCAATGTTAATGAATGTAGTAGGCGGCCGGAAATCATTGGTAGCATTGAGTCTTGAAAATAGTTCAGATATGTAGGGTAGGATAGTGTCTGTACCTAAATGATTTTGTATAATAACTGTGAAACGCGGACGTCTCATAATAGCGGGCCCTGTCTGTCAATCAATTTTTCTGTTTTTAGGATATTTAACCGACTTCAAAAAAGGAGGACGTTCTCAATTAGATCGTTTTTTTTTGTATGTGTGTTAAGCGGTAATTCTGCCAATTATGAATCAATTTTGATGATTCTTTTTTGTTTGATAGGTCATACTTCAGACGTGGTCCCATATAAAATGTATCGAATTGGTAAAAAAGTTTAAATAATTGAAAAAATTATGTCATCCAAGTAAACGAATTAGCGTCTTGTTAATTTACGTAGTATTACTGTTTCTTCATGGGTTTGGATGACAGGAAGTTGATAGTAAAAATCGTAAAATAAAATCTTTTTTACAAAAAGACAACCTTCAGAAACTAAAAAGTGAAAAATAACTATAGCTTTCGAAATCCGCAGTGGCAATGCAAATAACAAACAGAACCAAAGCCAAAAGCCAAGTTGTTTTTTACTTTTTAGCTTTTGAAGGTGCTTGTCTTTTTCGTATTTTTTTTTCTTTCCTGTCAGTAGTCAGTAGCGGACGGTAGTATAGGTTTGGTGATATCCGGGGTCGTGGGAGTGATGCACTAAATAAAAAAATATTTGAATTAAGTTGTAAAGCATTTTGTATTTTTGATACCACCTGTGGTAATTCTTTGGTCATGATTTTTTTTTAAACCTACTCAAACAAGCATGACGTCAGCTAACATTGAATTATAGCCCATTTTAAAATTATCAGTGTTCAGTTGAATTGATTAGTCATTCTCTTTTATCTGTACCAATTTTGTGAAGTGACATGATTGTGTACTATTGTTTATAGAAGTTGACTGGTGTTATTTTCTCAATCATTCTGATTTTACAAAAAATAAACTACCGGCTATGTAACCACATTTACAAATTTTATTATGTACCATGTTCAATGTCAGCAGCAGGGACTGAATTACCCAATTATTATGGTACCATTAAATTTCGTTATGACGTCATACCGTTAAATACGGGTTATCGAAATATTTCGCTACCGTTTTTTTTTTCAGTAGAGAATTTTCAAAAATACTATAACTTTTATAAATGTATCAGTTGCAGAACCTACACTTTAATAAATGGGGTGTTTTCTTTGACGCACCGCCTCATCACTCTGGCGTTCACTTATTTTAGGAAATATACTAGTTTTAAGGTGTCTGAGCCGTTGCAAGGTGGCTGTCTGGCAAATTTTTTGGTACCAAAATCCTATAAAGGTTAAGTAATGGTATAGCTCAACCTCTATCTTAAAGCAGTATGGTTATGTTTTTAAGGTAATTTAACCTCTAACCGTAACTGCTTTTAGTTCCTGGTCAGTAGAATGTTATTATTCCATTTCATACCAATATAGTACACAAAACAATTTATACTTATATTATAAAGCTGAAGAGATTCCACTCTATTCTCTGGAGCTAGTGGTCTGAATTTGAAAACTCTTTCACTAATTGGAAGGTTTGTTATTCCTGAATGTTGTACACTTAGTTTGCAATAAATGTTTTTGCTTTGACTTTGACTTTTGGCTAAATTAAATTCGAAAGAATGATTGATCCATTACAAAATGCGAACGATCAACAAAGGCTAGTGGTTTATTAACCATTACTTGAGTCCAAACACATGAAATAATTTTACACCACGAAATAAGGTTTTACACCAGAATGTCTTATAGACAGTGGCGTTTCATACTCAGTGAAGGTCCTTAATCAGGGTATATCACAGATTATCTTTGAAGGCTATGACAATGAGTATTAATAATACAAGTACAGGTAAATAGAAGTGACATCGTGATTCATAGTAATCTTAGTAAAAGAGTACAGACACAATGTAATTGAGGCCGAAGCAAAGTTATTGTTTTTACTGTGCATTTTACATAAATACATAGCAAAAAAAGGTAATATTAGTTTGAGGCTAATAATACAGTAAAGTCATCTCTCAACAACATGCATAATGATACCACATACCAAGAATAAATACTGGAGTCCATAAACTATAGAGTTGACAGTAAGCACAGGTTTCCAGTCTTCTCTTAAGATGTTGAGGCACACATTGCCCTCCAGGTCTATGTTTGGATGGTATACTGCTGTTTCACACTTCACTTTAGGTGGCTCATGAGGATAGTTTGGTCCTACCTATAAAACAATGGTAAATATGTACAGAAAATTAATTGATTAAGTTCTGAGGGAAAATTGCCATCATCATCTTAATTTTATAAGCAAGTTTAATTGAGCTCACAGTTGCAGGGTTTAGTGAGCTCTAGACATTTTTAGATCAATTTTTAATTATAAATCAACCTACATTTTTTATAACCTAACCAAGTGAATTGACATTTTCTCTCGTATATTGACATTTTCATCTGCATTCTAAGTAAGTAGGTAAGTCTATAAACTTTATAATTTCAATGACTTCACATAATGTGAAGCAAGAAATAGAACTGAGGATTATATTGTTACTCTCAGAAGCAATAACTTACTTCTTAAACTATAGAATGGCTGAACACAATACCTTAAAACTAAATACAAATCTTCCTCCTCTATAGAATCCTTCATCAGGGCATATGATTAGTTTGAAATTAAGTAAATCATCTGGGTCTGGAAACTCTGTGTTGCATGTCTTGGGCAAATTCAATTCATTTAAATCTGAAAATAAAACATTACAAGTTAAAATATTAGATGAAGACGTTGTAAACACTGTGGTCACAGTACAGTTGTACAATTTTGCTTCAGTAACAAAATAAGTAAATCTTGGAAAACGACCTCAGTGCTTTTACAGTCCTACCCCCTAATTTAAAGCTGAATGCAAACTGAGATAGGTAATCGTGAGCTTCGCTGAAATCTTCACAACAGAGTTAAAATAACAATGAGTACACAACGCGATAATTGATCTATTTTCTGAACTTTACCTTTTGTGATCCGCAACTGAGCGGCTGATGCTTTTTTCTGTGAACCTCCTGCTCTTGATGAGCCTTCCTCATCTTTCTTTTGTTGTTTTAATGAAAAAAGTTTAATCATTGTCCTAACTAATCGATAAAATAGAAATTATTAGAAATAAAACCACGATCTATTTTGACAGCTTAAATTTTTGTACGAAACTTCAATCTAAGAAGATTGCAATTTGTAAATAAAATAATTTACTTTTATTTTATTGGCAAACCTAACAAAAAGAAATAAATTATGTAGAAGTTGACCAATCAGCGTCCAGCAAATACAGCAATGACATTTCTCATTTATCAACCGTAAAATAGAGAATGTCTAGTGCATAGATTATATAGGTACTTATGATGGTAGTCTAGTCTAGTGTATGTAATGAGATTTTTTGAAATTTTTTCTGTCACTAGATGTCGGTATTTAGGAGCTTGGTTTAAACAACTTTCAAATGGTACAGAATTTTATGCCATTAAAGCATTTTACCGAAAATTCATCGTATTTGAACTTTTTTTTACAATATAAACAGGGATAACGAACAAAGATTCAGCAGAGGTGCAAAAGTCACTGGTAGCAGGGAAACACTTATCGGAGGTAACTTTAGCGGTTTTTTACGCTAGAACACTGTTTTTTCTTTCATTTAATGCTAAATAATATGGCAATTTTTTTTTTCAAAACCTGTTTGACTGAAATTATAAATAAATAGGTATTAGTTAATCAAGTACAAAATAGAATTGTAAAATATAAGACGCTCATGAATTCTAACAGATGATTAGACCTCACGCTGCAGTGCTGCTACCTCGTGGATCTTATTTCAGAAAATCTTCATTGACAAACGTAAAGTATAGGTGATGTTGAAATGAATAAATAGCCTACTCATACTTTACTGACTGTACCTTTATTTTGTAATATAATAATTTTATTTCGATTTCGGGTTCTTGGCTCGCAATTTTGAATAATTATGCTTGCTTTATTAATCTAATAAAGCACTGGAAAATTACTGAATTGCTATAACATTAGCTTTATAAAATTAAATATATTCGCAAGTAATTAAATAAATACAAAAAAGAACTTTGCGGGTACGGTGTGACAACCCCAAATTATTAATTGTCAAACATTTTTCGTTTCGTTTTTGATGTTCGATGTGTCGTAGTGTAGTATTTTAATGAGATTTATGAGAATGCTATAATAATAGATTGTCGTTTTAATCTTTCATATAATTATTAATGCACTTTTGTCATCTAGTTGCTGTGCTATGTAAGCTCAAGCTATAATTCAACTTGTTTGTACAATAGTTGATACAAGATGGCAAGTGAGGATGTGATAGAATTGGGGTCTTCAGACGACGAGGCAGAACCGGTGCCGAAGAAGGTACGGATTTTATGTATACGAAAATATATTAATTTTGTAAGAATCCTTTGGAGAGTGAGAAGGGATTTTCAGAGGTGGATTGATTAACTGCACTGTTTGTTTGTAAACCTACTTACTAAAATGTTTTGTTTCAGAATAAACCAATGCCAAATGCAATGGTTTGCATACCAAGAAAAATACATGAAGTTACAATAAGGCCTTCTAAATTTAATTTAGCAAAATCAGTACCTGTACCAAAACCTGTACCTGGTTTACCTCCTGCAAAATTTACTGCTGCAAGAGGTGTATTTTCATCAAAAGAAGTAACTGTAATAAAAAAAGGAATACCCACTGCAAAGAGGGGAACAACAGTAACAAAACCTCCAGTTATTCTATCTAATCCTTTTGCAACCAAAGGTAAAATAAATGGCAAGCCTGTGCAAAAAAATATGAAACCGCAAATAAAACCACAAATAAAACCACTAGTAAAACCACAAATAAAACCACTTGTAAAACCACAAATAAAACCTTTAATTAAATTTCAAACTGCCTCAACATCACATCCTGTTTTTTTTGCAAAAGTATCAGAAACATCCAATCTGGCTAACAGTTCTACAGTCATTTTGAAAAATCCCATCAGAATACAGACTAAACAATCACTCAATAATTTACCTCCAAGCATCACTGTAAAGAAGACTACTCAATCCTCTATTAAACCCATAATTTTTATGAAAGCTGCAAACCAAATTTTGAGGCCTACAGTAGACTCAATACAAGTAAATGAATTTCAAACAGTGGAATTAGATGATGATGATGGCACTCCAACTACTTCTGGCCCTGCTTGGTATATAAGACCGGAAGAGCATACAGATGTTGCCACATTAGAGCAGGAGAATAATGCAGAACCAGAGCTCCCTACTATGATAGAAATTACAATTGAAGACAGTCCCATAAAAACGGCACTGAACAAAAGGACTTGTGAAGTAGGTGCTGAACTAGCTATAACCATAGACGATAGCCCTGTTAAGGCAACTGCAGACGAGAAGGCATCTTCTAGTGGGAGTGATAATGAAACTACAAGTATAACAGTACCTAATAGTAAGAAGAAGTTGGAGTATCCCAAAGAGTCTGAAAATGAGAACAAGAAAACACTGGAAATAGAAATAGATATTCCATTTGAGGATAGTTTACAAACTATAGGGATAAGGGGGAAAGATACAGATAAAGATATAACTGATGAGTTTCCAGAAGTTAGTCTTGGTGGTGTCCGGGTAACCCAAGAGCCCCGTAAGAAAGATGATGGTGCAGAAAGTAGTACACAAAAGTCAAATAACACAGCATCCAATGAAAATAAAATTGTTATTTCAAATAGTAGTGATAGGAGCGAATTTCATTCTGTTTATCAAAGCTTCATAAACATTTGTTTTGAACTGGAAAATTCGGAAGACATGAAGAAAATAGTTGAAAAAAAAATTAAAGCATATTATAGACAAGTTCCAAAGGAGTATACAGAATCTGAAGAGTTCGTTGATATGGTTGCAAGTAAAATACTTGCAATGAAAGCTAACCCTGAAAAGATGTATTTGTACATAAAAGATATTGTTGATGAATTAAATATGCAAAGAAAGATAGCCAAATCACAGATAGTAAATACCGAGACCAAAACCGAAGGTTTGAATATTTATTTTAATGTATTTGATTACCATGATAAGACATTAAAAAATGAGTATTAATCATATTATCCGACTGAAGTACATCACTTGAATTTTTACCTTTTTTCTTTTACAAAATATTATTTATTTTGTAAAAGGATGGTTAAACTCCTTTTGCTAAACTCAGTGTATTTATTTATTTTTTTCAGAGCCAGACAAGTTTGCATTTGGTGAACAGAGTGAATATGATTCCAAACGGCAACGACAGATACGTAAGCTAGAAAAGACCATAAAGAAACTGCACAGAGCTATTCAAAAATTGGAAGAACAAGAGGTTGACTTTGATGATGAAGATGACTCGGTTTATTTATTAACTGAAAGGTAATAATCATTTTAAAATGTATTTTATCTGGCTTGTGAAGCGTACCAGCGATATGGTACGACTTGTTTTTATTAGTCACTGACAACTGCAGAAGGAATTCTGAATTTATGAAATCAAATATAAAAAATTGGGCTAACGTTTTTAATAATTTTAAGGTACAAAGAACGAATGGTGCGCGTTTACGCGAAATTTTGTCAATTGACAAATACCAAAATGCCTTCCGAGCCTCGTATTGTAATAGACGCGCGGCCAGGTCACCCGTCGGGGCCGGCAAAACGCCTTGAAAAATGGATAAATAAGAAAGTCCCGATCGGTACACCATTGCCGTTTCCAGATTTTCACGATGTTATCCGTTGTGTTAGAGATGCAAACGATGTTGACAAATTGGACTGGAATGAAGCTGATATTATAGAAGAAGGTATTTACAATATTATAATTTAATCAATTTATTTACATTTACATTACATTTATTTGCAATTACATTGCAAATTATTAGAATCATAAAGTAACCCTTATAATTTTAATACAAAATAACAGTTCATGCCTCTGCATGCCTCATATACAAGTTCTTTCTTTATTAGCTCGAGATTTATTTACGAGATGTGGCAAGAAACTTCAAAGGCGTAGACAAGAGAATGAGTGGAGACTTGCTGCTTCAAGAATTGCCGTAGACATCGATCCTGCAGAAAATAATGAGCAGCTGAAATGCATGCTTGAACAAAATAAGAAGATAGCGGCAAATAAGGAGACTGATATATTTAATAAGTAAGTGTAGCTTGGACCACTTTCAAATCTACTTTAATACTGCTACTACTGCCCGCCAGCCTGTTCACTCTTTAAACTTAATTTTCCATTTCAGTTATTGCTCAAAGCAATCAGTTTAGATAAAATAGATTGTTTTTAATTTCAATTGTTCATTATTAATCAGCCACATGTTTCCTAAAATATATGTAGTAAGAGAAGAAGATAACATTTAAAAAGCCTTATTTAATGCATGGGAATGAATTGCAAAATAACTTATCATAATAAAAAAGTCACCAGGTGATAAAGCTTATTTTTTTTTAATGCAATTACGATTATTACTACTAAAGAAAGCACATCATATTATTTCAGGTATGCAGACAGACAGAAACAACTGAAGTTAGAAGCTGAAGAGATTGGAGATAAGGAAGCAGAAGAATCACCAGTTGAGAGTGAAGAAGAAGAAGCTAATGATGAAAGTGTTTCGTTAGAGAACAAAGGGAAAAGGAAGAAAAGGCTAAAAAGACTAATACACGAAATATCAAAAGGGCCAAATAAAGGAAAAGAAAACCAACCATCAAAAGAACAGGATGCTCAAGACAATCCTAAAGAACCCAAACTAAATGAAGAATCAGTAACCATTAAGGAAACTGATGTTAAAGAAAATAAAGAAAATTCTGGTGGTATATTAGAGAAATCTAAAAATGATGACAAGGATTCTTCTAATGCTGCAGAAACACTTTCCGTTAGCAGTGATGACAGCCACGATTTGGAGTCAGATATAGATGAGCTTCATCTATTGCAGAAATTGCACTCAGGGAATGAAGCTGAATTTTCAACACTCGAGTCCTCTGATTCTGATAGTCTCATTGCTATTTCTGACTCTAGTGAATCAGGTAGTGACACTAAAAAACAGTTGAGTGATGTCATTAGTATTGAAAATTCAAGTTACTCAGAGAGTGAGGCTGGCAACGAGGACAGTATACCTGTTAAAAATACAGAATGTGCTAACTTAGTAGTCCCAGACTGTCAGCCGAATAATGAATCGGAAACTGATGTTATTGAGATGGAAGTAGACTGCTCCAATGTCATAGAATCAAATCCCACAAATGAGGCTATAGTTGCGGAGTGCACAAATTCTGATACTGAAAAGGTAAACAGTAAATCGAACTACAAACACTATAGTGGATTGGTTGAAAATATATTACTTGCGTCATCAGATGAAGAAACTTTCGACAGACAAAATGTCGAATCACCTTCTGCTGATGGTGCGAGCATTAATCTTAGAGATGATCTCATTTCAATTGATGAAACAATTGTTGGGAGTGTTGTTGATCAACCAGAAACAGGCGTCGAAAAAGAGCCAAGTATAATTATACCTGAGGAGGTAAGTAATGCTGATGAAAGTAGTATAGTAGAAAATAATACTAATGATAATCACATTAAAGATATCAATAAAGTTACAGAAAAATCAGATATCATTGAATCTGTATCAATAGACACATCACATCATAAAGCAGCTAGTGCTTTCGAGAAAGAATCTGCTCAGCATGTTGTCAGTGTTGTATCTGATGATACCAGAGGCACACAGTAAGTAAAATGGATGTTGATCAATCATGCCAAGAATCTGAGAAAAAGTCAAGAAAATTCAGTGATAAAGATGAAGAATGAAGAAAATTCAGAACCCTAAATCCTAACTTATGTGTTGAAAAATGACATGAAGTGAAGAATGAAGCGTTAATATTTATTTATATTTGTATGAGTACACAGTTAAACTTAGAAATGGTTTTAACGGGCATGACAAATCAAATGTCATTATTTCAATACCTTTTATTATGCCACAACAGTAAACAGTTCTGTACTGTAGACAATCTTATTAAATATTATTTTATTTATATACTACTTACTATTGTCCAATAACTATTAAAACTGTCTCTAAAGTCAAGCCTAGATGAATTATTATTAATGTTTATTATATTTATGTAAAATATGCTCGTATTGAAATTGCATTTAATCCTTTCAAGTAGCATTTCATGGACAGTTATTTTACTATCTCGTCTATGCTTGTTTAGTTTTATATTCAATAACTTTATGTTTGCACATAAGTTTCATTTTAGTGTTAATTTTATATATGTATGAATAAATAGCAATATGGCCACGGACATATTCTTAATTTGTAATAAAAAGTCTCAGACGTGAATAATCTTTTCGGTTTTTTATTTTACGTATGTAGTCTCAAGATGGTCGCCGTTTATGCATGAGGTTGTGGATTCGATACCGCGCAATTGCCAATGTGGCATTTCCAGTATGTACTTTCTAAGTCAATCTTGAACATTGACATCATTGGTGACGGCAAACGTCGTGAGGAAACCGGAACTTACAATGAAAAGAAAGTCTGTAATCGCCAATTAGCCTTAAGCAAGCGTGATGATTATGCTCGTGCCTTTTGCTCAGCCTGTTGGAGAAGAGGCCTTTACCGTACGGTAGGACAATAATAAACTGGTATTATTAGGATTTTGCATATTTTACTATGAATTATCTATATTAACAACCTTATATTATTTACCTTTTACAATTTTTTCTTTTTAGCCTCGTTAGCCTAGTGGTCCAAAGCGTGACTGCTACGCTAGAGGTCTTTGGTTTAATTCCCAGGTCGTCCAAAGTGTTATTAGGTTTTCTATGAAATTCTTAGTAGCACCTTGGAGTTAGGATTTGTGCTCGGTTAATGGCAATAGGCTCGCCCCCTATTAAACCCCTAAACATACCGGTACATGGTACATTGGTAGGTATAACTCTGCCTAACCCTTTGGGGAATACAGGCGTGATGGTATATATGTATGTGTATATATCTATGTTAATGATTATGGATGACTACCTGGCGTACTGCTTCGTATTGGTGAAGTCTTTCAAAAAGACCAGATGTACGGTGTACCGTACGCGTGGGTGCATGTGTATGAATATGGACATAACTGAAAGTAGTGTGATTTGTACTAGAAGTGTAGCAGACGTTGTGATTTTGTTGGTATATTACGTCATCAAAAAGCATTGTACAAAATACGCGAATTACATTTAATTTGTGATAAGTGCAAGGTTAGTATTTATTGAATATTAGGTGAGAGTGTTGAGACTGACGAAACCTTAATTTCCAAGGATGAAAACTGGGTACACACGACTTGTTCTATTTAACATAGTCTTTTAGAACACGAAATCTCGCACATTCTTACCACTAAAGTAGCCGCCACGATCGTCAAGTTCATTGTTGGGTTTTTGGGTTCCTTTCCGGGTTTTTTGGGGCGCCGAGAAGCGAAGAGGGAACCCAAGAATAAACTTGACGTTGGGCTGACAACTCGCAGCGGTTGCTATACCTAAGTACTAAAGTTTAGTGTCTATTATTGACCTGCGACATTCAACATATAGAATATTTTCCAAGCTTGCATTAGTTTCTTCTAGTTATAGGTAATGTTTATTTAAATCCTCCAACCATTGCTGTTTGAATTAAATAATTATAGATAATGAACTTAAACATAAGGTCGTCACAACATTTATTTACAATATTTACAAAGGTCCATTCTTAAGTACAATATGTTAAATCTATCCTTATTTACACAAGTCTTCAACAGCGGCATGAAGCGCAAATGTCATGTGAAACAAACGGGTCCGGGAGTGAAGGTAAACTGGTGTTCTGCATCCACAAATGTAAGAGGTTGGAAGTCACTGATTGGTAGTTTCTCTGTCCGGGATGTTTTTATCTCCAACACTATTTCACCGGTACCCTCCTAAAACATAGAAAAAATAAGTCAGTCAAATAGTATTCACCTCAAAAAGTGACCCTCTGATTTCGCGTGAAAAATGATCTTTTAAAGATGTTGAAACATTAACCTTGCAGTCGTCTTTTATCAGTTGTGGTTCTCTGAATTCGACTGAATTGTAACCGAAAAGCTTGAGGTGGTTTTGTCTGGTCAAATCTGCTGGGATGTCGGATCTGAAACAACGTTGAGATTGTTGATTACACAAGTTTAGACGAATTTTGAGACCAGGTTCTGTACCTATATAAGTGTATCTAATTTTGATTTTTATGCCAACTAGCTTATGAAAGAAAGAAGTTGTTTAACCTACCAAAGTTTGCTAAGTAGGCGACCCCCAAATGTTATTAGTTATGGTTATATTTTGAAGCTATTACGATTGGTAATTAATAATCGCCTATCAGGTTCTCATTATATTTTCTTTAATAATGTTGCCTAAAGGCCATACCAGCACGCCGGTATTTCCCGAAGGGTTAGGCAGAGGTGTAACAATGTACACCCACAGTTCGCCGATATGTTTAGGTCCCATATAATAGGGGTCGAGCCTATTGCCAGTAACCAGGCACAAATCCTAACTCCGAGCTGCTACTGAGAATTTCATAGAAAAAACTCAATAGCATTTTTTGCTCGACCTGGGAATCGAACCCAAGACCTCTAGCGTAGCAGTCGTGCCTCGGACCACTAGGCTTACGAGGCAGGCTAAAGGCATTATTGTTTTTTATTGGTTTTACTTAGAAAATATTTATAAATATACGCTTGGGTGACGTTAACGTTAACGTTAAGAAAATGTACCTCTGTGCTGCTTTGGTATTAACACAGGAGTATGTGAAGTTCTGCCGAGCTCCGGTTGACAGCAATCTTAAGAATCGAAGTTGTATTGAACCCGATCCTTCACCGTCATAAGTAAGCTGAAAATTAACAATGACATGTGTGAGATGCATAATAAACACACATGTTTAAATATAAAAACTAAGAGTTTTATATTTACCCTGTATCCATTGTCAGATTGTGAAAATTTGTGGGCGGTGGCATCAGCGGTGAAAACGGCTTGTTCTCTTTCGTCTGGGTACAAGCAAGTGCTGTGGCCCTTGCAATACACTCGGATGGGACGTCCGCTGGATGCCCCTCCACGGGCATCTATCCAGTAGTATCCTGCGGAAAATGAATAATATACGGGACTCACGTTAATGAATAGTGTTTTACTGAGGTGTGTACATGGCTTTTTTTAGAACAGAGCCTGAGGCAGCCACTGTGCATATCTAATCAAATAAGTTTATTTACTGCAACAAAGAAGTAACATGACCATTATCTGTGTGTTACTCAACCGGGTAGTCGGAAATGAGTAAGTGTATGGAAATGTGTAAGTAAGTGTAGGGAAATATGTGACACACATATTTCCCTAGATAGGTTATTGGCTCCATGAAGTGGAGGGAAACCCTAATGCTGACTTCATTAAGCTGATGGAAAAAACGAAAGAAACACTGATAAGAAAGATAATTACTTACCAAAACGAACCTAAAGCAAATTTCAAAATGTCCTTTCTTGATAGTTTTTATTCTTACCGTCAGTGAGATTAACGTAGGAAGTCCTGAGATCACGACAAGACAGTGCTGGATAGCTCCTGCTTCCCCGAGGTTTTCTTGTCGCTTCAAGTGCCCCGCGCGCACCTAAGACACCAGTCATGACTTCCTTCAACCATTCTATGTCTTCCTCTGGAAAGTAAGTTTAATAATTGCTTGCATGAATGAAGGGTATGCATTTATCCGGTTAAGATGCTCATTAGCTTGATGACGTCTCTTGCTTAATATTACAAAAAAATAAGTAGAAAAAAGGAAAAATGCATAAATCCACAAGAAAATAAAAGATATTTTCTCGAAATCAACATGGGCCGCTTTTGAAATCATACCTTCTTCGAAATTATCTTCAGTTACAGATTCCATAGATTGCATTTCAACACTGCGACGTCGTCTGGTGTATGATGTAAATAGTTCAGGAGGTATCTGTGGTGCTGGAGCAGGCGGGCCCGGTGGTCCAGGGGTTCCCGGCGGTCCAGGTGATCCAGGCCTTCCTTCTGTTCCCGTTGAGCCCTTTGGTCCAAGTTGGCCTTCAGGCCCTGGTGGCCCTATTGGTCCTGTGTCTCCTTTTAGTCCCGGAGGTCCTATGGGCCCCTGGGGATAATTGATGATAAGATAAGAGATCATCGAAATTAAGGTAAAGTATTTTTTTCAATATTGATAAATACATATAATAGAAGGTAACTGAATGCATACCATTTCTCCTTTAGGTCCAGGTGGTCCAATTGGACCAGGCAGACCTTGCTTGCCAATTTCACCTTGATCTCCTTTTAATCCCATTGGCCCAGTATTGCCAATGTGACCTTTTGGCCCACGAGCGCCTTTTTCACCTCTAATTCCTTGGTTGCCTGGAGGTCCAGATTTTCCCGGCGGGCCAGAAGGTCCCATTATTCCTGGGGCGCCATTTTCACCCTGTAAAAGTCAGATATTGTTACTATCTTATAATTTCTTTTTCCATTTCTATGGATGGCAGTTTGCACTTTTAGTAACTTTATTTATTATAAGCGTGTGGATAAAGTAAAATAAAGTAGCTACTTTGCGCATAAAAATTGAAATACTTGGTAAATTAAAAACAAGTTAATTGCACAAGTGATTCCTAGTTCAGTAGCTTACGGTGGTTTTGTTAGGCAAGAGATAAAATTATGTTTAGACTAGTACGTACAATAGGGCCTGGCATTCCTCTTAACCCCCGTTGTCCTTCCGGCCCCGGTGGTCCGGCGGGTCCATTTGGTCCTTGCTCTCCAGGAAGGCCTTTGGGTCCTATATCACCTTTTTCCCCGTTTAGGCCGGGACTGCCTTGAGTTCCTGCTGGACCTTCTGAACCCTGGAAATTAAAACCATGAACATTAGCAATTTATCGAAATCACATCAGTATACTCCAATATCCGAATTTAAATGTGTCCAGGAATCTTACAGGATTGCCGGGCATCCCCGTTTCTCCGGGTTTTCCTGATGGTCCTACTGGTCCAGGTGATCCTGGAGGCCCGTTGCTACCTTCAGGGCCATCAGAGCCTGGTTCACCCTTGATTCCTTGTGGCCCTGTTTCTCCTCTTTCACCCGGAAATCCTGCAGCTCCAGTGTCTCCCTTAGGGCCTTCGAGGCCAGGAGGTCCTTTAGGTCCAGTTTCTCCTTGTAACCCTGAAGGACCATCGTCGCCTTTAAGCCCAACTGATCCTCTAGGTCCCTGAAAACATGAAATGATAGTAGTGACTTATTTCCTTTACATTAAATAATTTATTTTATAGTGTTTGTTGTTTGCAATTATAACTTTAAAAAGGTATGTTTACCAGTTTTCCTTCAGGACCTTGGACGCCAGGAGGACCAGGTGCCCCTGGACTACCGATTTCTCCTTGTTGTCCCTCAGCGCCTCGGGGTCCTGGTTCTCCTTGAATACCTTTAGGTCCTCGTCGCCCAGGCGGTCCTGTAGGACCAGCTGGTCCTGTTGCTCCTAAAATTAGAAAAATATAATCGTTTATAGCATAAGTTCTGGTGTACGATAAAGTATCCGGTGATCCGTCTTGAGCTTCCAGTGTATCCCAGCCACAAATTTTTAGCTACACTACGCTTATATATAGGCGAACCCTTACACTTTGTTTTTTTTTACTGTTACGGGAGAAATAACATGATTGCCATACCTAAAGCTCCAGCGTCTCCTATATCTCCTTTAAATCCCTGTTGCCCTTTTGTTCCTTGTGGTCCAGCTGGTCCGAGAGGTCCCGGTAGGCCACGGACTCCATCTGTGCCCGGTTGTCCGGGTGCGCCTACTTCACCAGGTGGTCCTTTATCACCGGGTAAACCTACTGGACCCGCTTCTCCTCGAAGACCTTGCACACCTGGAGACCCGGGTGGACCCTGAAAATTAGGTTAGAATAGGGAAATTGAGTGATTATTTTCTACTGATTATTTCCTAGAAATTTTTTTGTCAAAATTCCGTCATACATACAGACTCTCCCGCAGCTCCTTTAAAGCCTTTTTCTCCAGGTGGTCCAGCTTCTCCTTTATCACCATCTTCACCAGGCGGGCCCACCGGGCCAGGAACTCCAGTTAAACCTCTAGGTCCAGGCAATCCGTCACGACCGATTGGCCCTTAAAAGGCAATTTCAGTTTAAGATAAAATGATATCAGAATAGCAAACAAAATCATTGAAAGTGAATTTCAAAGGGGCAGCAATCTTACTGACCTACAGGACCTGCTTCACCAATCTCTCCTTTTTGTCCACCAGGTCCTGGCGATCCTCGTGGTCCTTCACGGCCTTGGGGTCCCTGCGGTCCTTCGTTTCCGACCTCACCAGGCTCTCCCTTGTCTCCTCTGATACCTGGTGGTCCGGGAGGACCTAAGTCACCTTTAGCTCCAGGGATTCCCTATAACGATGCATCAAATGTTATGAGTTTGATTATATCATTACACATAACATTAGAAATTTCGTAAGACGGAGTAACGTGTATGTTTAATTATTATTAGCTTATTGAGTGATATACTCACAGCTGCTCCTGGTAATCCTGGCTCTCCGTTATGCCCTGGCGGGCCTGGTGATCCAACCGGCCCTGGTTTCCCTTCGGGGCCCGATGGTCCAGGCGGCCCTTCTTTTCCCACTTCTCCTGGAGTGCCCACGTCGCCCGGCGTACCGGGTATACCAGAAGCGCCGGGCGGGCCTGGTGGACCAGGCTCGCCATTTGTACCTTGGGGCCCGACTGGCCCCGTAGGTCCGGTTAGTCCTGTTGCACCGGGTTCACCCTGTTTCAAGAGTTATTGTTATATTTTTTTTAAAGTATAGATGATGATAATTATTGTCTTAAATAGTAATGAAACATTCACGCCTTTTTCTCATGGTGGTAGACAGAAACGACAGAACGCCTTAATTACTATTTTTTTTGCACTGTAGTCTAGATTTTATTCTCTACTCACCGTAGGGCCTCTTTCGCCTGGCGGTCCAGGTAAACCAGCTTTCCCATCTGGTCCGGGGGCACCCATAGCACCTGGAAATCCACGTACGCCTTCTAACCCTTGTGGTCCTCTCTCGCCTATAGAACCTGGTGGTCCTGGCTGTCCGGTATCTCCTTTAGATCCTGGAGGCCCGTCCGATCCTCTACGGCCGCGTGGTCCTCGGTAACCCTTCAGAGAGGCAAATATTTATTACGGTTGTCAACTATTTTCAAAATGCTACTTTGACAAAATGTAAAATGGGCGTTATGATGTCTTTTAATTAAAGTATTAAACAAAATTCACCCTTGCTCCTGTTTCTCCTCGATCGCCTTGTTGTCCCACCAAACCCTGTTAAAAGAACATGGAATTAATAAATTTAAATTAGACTTTCATGAAAAATATATTAACGTAAAAATAGTTACCATTAATCCCTTTGTGCCCCGTCTTCCTCTCCTTCCAGATGCACCCTTATCACCCTTTTCACCTTGACTGCCTGGATATCCTTGTGGTCCTTGAGGACCGGTCGCTCCTTTCTCCCCGGCTTGACCTATGGGGCCAGTTTCACCTCTCGGTCCTTCTACACCCTAAAATAAAAATTGAATTAAGTAACGTTGAATGACTTTTTTCTATTGGTCAAACTCTTTATCTTCTTCAGGTTGCACATTGCTACCTGGCAAAACCAATAAGACGTTTTCGATGTCTGAATAGTTTTGTTATACCTTCTGCCCTTCAAGTCCTTCAATGCCAGGGGGTCCAGGTTCTCCTGTCAGCCCTCGTTCTCCTTTTGGTCCCATATCACCTTTTTCTCCTTCAACACCTGTAAGTTAAAATTATCTTTAGAACAATTAGCTAGATTACGAAAAACAAGGCATTATACATATATAAGACTTTAATTCTTACCTCTTATTCCTTTATCTCCTTTGTCTCCTGGTAAGCCTCTTGGACCCTCATCTCCTTTCAAACCACGACTTCCAGGAAATCCCAACATTCCCTAAAATATAATTTCTTGTTTTACAATGAATCGACCTATTACCGCTGTAGAAAACGTCATTGCTTTAGAACAGTGGTTCTTAACCAATGGTCCGTGGAGCTCCATACTCTTGGTTTAAAATGATTATAAGTGTTTAAATTATAATATTTAATTTAAACTAACTAATAATAATTGTTTATTTTGTGGTCCATGGTAAGACTAAAGTAGCCCCTGTACAATAAAAGTTTAAGAACCTCTGCTTAACAAAATTTAAATTCTTCACGGTAATTTCAATACAAACCTGAGGCCCCTGAGGGCCTACGTCTCCTGATGCTCCCTGCTGCCCTGGATTGCCGGGTGTACCTGGTGATCCTTCCGGGCCGGGTAGTCCTGAAATACCTGGTTTTCCTTGCGGGCCCTAAAAATTTACCAAAATAAAGCATGTGTTACAAAAATAATGTGTAAAACATAACAAATGAGCATCGCACCTAGGAATATATTTATGCACATATTTGAGAAGTTAAAATATTTTTGATGATACCTGAATTCCTGGAGCTCCTGTAGGTCCCTGTGGTCCTGATGAGCCCGGAGATCCGATAGTGCCGGGCTGTCCTGGTGGACCCGGAGGACCCGGTTGGCCAGATGAACCCTTTGCTCCGTGGGGCCCTTCGAGACCAGGTATGCCTGGGTATCCAATAAGTCCTGGAAATCCTCTAGGTCCCATAAAGCCTCGGGGTCCCTAAAATAGATAAAATTTAAGTAATTTGAGTTATTCAATTTATCCACACTCTATTATAAATGAAAAAGTTTATTTACCAGTTCTCCAGAAATTCCAGCTGGCCCAGGGGCTCCATCATCTCCCGGTGGTCCATCTTGACCAGGTGCTCCAGCTTCGCCTTGGAGGCCCGTATTTCCTCTTTCACCTTTGTCGCCAGGCATGCCTGGTAGTCCAGGGTAGCCCTGTTCTCCTTTGTTACCGGGGGCACCTGTTGACCCCCTCTCTCCATCCCTGCCTGCGTGTCCTCGCCGTCCCAATCTTCCAGGTGGGCCTTGTAGACCCCTAGGACCTGGTTGACCCTATAATTAAAGTCACAACGTAAAGCTAATGTAACAGAAAATTGAAGTCTAAATAGTGTTATATTTTGTGGACTTACTGGTTCTCCTTGCTCTCCCAGTTCCCCCTTGGTACCTTCTGGGCCGATTTCTCCTTCCGGGCCTGGCGGCCCTGTCAGACCCATCGGCCCCTCTGCTCCTCGCATTGCAGCCTGTATTAATTTTAAGTTAAATTAATAGTTATCATTGGACCCTTACTACAAACGTGGAATTTCCAAAAAAGTTTTCATAAATTTAATAATGTTTGGGCAGACATACCATGTGTTGTGAGAACATTTGTCGAAGAGCTTCCGATTGAGCATCGGGACCTTTGTCGGTTCCCGACTGTTGTAACTGCAAATAACATATATTTCACTGAACAAATTTTTGCTACACTGAATACGAAAGTGAGAAAATATTAAAGGGAAGAATGCTTCTTTATTTGGCAGAGTACTTATTGTAATACTTACAGGAATAACAAAAACGTTGCCTGGAGGGCCAGGGAATCCTTGTGAGCCTTCAAAGCCAGGCTTTCCCGGCTCTCCTTTGGGTCCCCTTGGACCTTGCGGACCAGGTGGCCCGGGGTAGCCCCGAGGGCCCATATATGCTCCAGAGCTCCCGTAATCATAGTAAGTTTCAGATGAATCGTAGTTTATTGTAGAATTGTCCTAAAATGTTACAAGCATTGTTAAAGATAAGTAAGCTGCGTGTATATACCGTTAACATGAGTAGGATCGTATAGAATTCTTTGATAGCGACGTAGGTATGCTTAAACAAAGATTTAATGCTTAAAATTTATTTACATAATCCTAAAGTTAATACTGCATGTAAAACACAGCATTTAAAATCAAATTTTATCAATGGCGCTATACAGCTGATCCAACCCTAATTTCACAAAAAAAGAATTGAGTCGCTGAACAAAATGATATTTTACACGTTATCTCACTTGGGCAACGTCCGGAGGATGTGTAAGCCAATCTGTGTCTTCCGTGGTCGTCATAGGGCTGTACGTAGTCTCCGTGACAACTAGGGTTATCCCGGAAGCATCCGTTTCGTCATCGTCCCCCCGTTTAGACTGGAACAAGATACGTTATGGAAATAATCGCACGTGTTACAATAACATGATAATTCCATTAACCACACACGTACACACACGCGTACACACACGTTATTAAAAACACACACGTTGGGGTGTGGCATCAAAAATAAAATGAAAAGAATATTTTGGTTGTACAAATGAGTTATTTTTTAAAATTTGAATGGGAAGAAAAACATAGGTTTATCTTCCCATTCTAATTTACAGCTTTCGAAGATTGTTTTATCGATTCATAACATTTTAATTGACAAGCTATTCTATTTTCAGATTTGATTACGTTTATGTCAATATTTTGACACTGTTTCACTTACTCTTGGAGTAGTTTGTTCTAAAGTGTGTTCAGGTTCATTCTCGAAAGGAGTCGGCTGCGGCGGTGCAAGTATGAAATCGTTATTATCCGTAAATGTACCGAAAATGCTATTTTCATCTGAAACAAATGCACAAACTTTAAACAACAGAAACTAGTGCTCTTTAACACTTAAATTACCTCAAAATGTATAAATTTGATACCTGAATCTGTCGATGGCAAATATTGGTTGTTGATTGGGAATGAATTGGCTACCTGCCAGGCTGGTTCAGGGGTAGACAGCGCTCTGGTAGGCCACAGATTATCGGATTCGTTTCTATCAAAGAGTCTGTTCCTGCTATAAGTTCCGTAGCGCCTTCGTACATCGTCATCTGTTAATGTTCCTGAGTTTGGATGTTCTGTTGTTTCTGGTACAGGTTCCACGTAGAGTATTGGATTAATTTCTGGTTCTAGCTGGGCTGCTGGTATTATAGGGACGTAAGGTAGCCGAGTTACCCCTTCACAGTCGGGAGCTATTGATAAACACATGTCGTAAGCCACGTCCGGTTTGTTTGCGAATTGTAGTATCTCGATATCTCCCTAGAAAATATAATTTGCTTTAGTTTATCTGAAAATCGTATGAAAGAAAAGTATGCATACTCTTTCTCTATGAAGATTATTCTCTAGATTGTAAGTAAAGTAATTCAAATAAAAATAAAAAAACAAAGTATTTTAGACCTTTTTGTGTAAATGAAATTAATTCATGTTAATTGATGTACTCTGGCGAGAAACTAAGCTGTAATTTTTGTTTAAGAATGAAAGTTTATTCAAAGAATTAGATTACCTTCATAATGGAACCTATTCTATCAATTGGACTTTTATTATGACAAAGTGATTCTTAAAATAGACCTATTATTTGAATCAAGCTCCTTGTTAACATCTAATTATTAATTATTCGAATGGCCTTAATGGAGTAGCTATCAGATGTTCCTATGTAGGATACATTAGGAGTTCTATTATTTGCAAGGTAATTTGAATAATACTATCGAGTTGTTATTTTATTGTAGTAGTGTAGCTGTGTAGTGTATATATATAGTTGTAACAGATTTGGTTTAGTGGATTATTTTTAACAGACAGAAAGAGTTTCTTTCGTATTTATTTTTTCGGATATGGCCTATATGTAGGTATTTCTGTGGCATACGTTAGTTTTTCCACTTACCTCGTAGTACTGGTCGGCGGTAACTTGGGTGCCCACTACCAGGGCCCCAGCTAGGTTAAATGTGCTACCAGGCTTGCGATCGAGTCGCAATGTTCCTCTCAATTCACAGTCTACCAGCAAAGTTGCTGAGTCGCCTTTTATACTGATCGCAATTCGATGCCATCTAAGGAAAACCACATTTTTAGGTTTTTGATATGTAACACGATACCTACATAAAATAAATCATTACACGGGAAATAAATGTATGACTTGTATCATAACATAAAAAAAAAATACAGGCTATTTAAGTATGTAAAATTTCGCACCACAGAAAAATCTATACAAAAAACTAGTGAAGTAAAAAAACTCATTTTTATTTCAACCACCATTTATTTGAAATCATTGTTTAAGTATGGCAGGCAGCACTCTACACATACTTTTAATACTCAAACAACTTTAATGGCACCCAAGGTTTATGTGGAAAGTTTTTTTTCATTAAACAAAGAAACTCAGAGTTCTTTGTAGTGGTATCTAATCAAAACAAAAAAAGAATTTAGTCTATGCGAAGTCCGTAGCAATCAAAGTACCATTCTTTGCCAGCCAGGCTTTTTTGTTTCACCTTCGAAAAAATAATAATGCACTTACTTTCCATCAGCGATATCGACCCGGTACGTGAGGAGTTCATGATCGGCAGGTTCTCCCCTTGTGTCCTCGTAGTACAGTTCTATCAGGCTACCCACCACCAGTTGCAACTGTTCGTCACCAGAATCCGAATACAAGATGAATATTGGATTTTGATCCGTTCCTGTTTCATATATTTTTGCTTGTAAGGACAATTAATTATTACAGTAGGTACATTCAACGCGTATCTGGGTTATTCAAACAGTTTTCGCGTTATAATAAGAGAGGGAAGCCACAAGCATAAAAAATAATGACACTGAAGATAAATGAATAGGCTTGAATTTTACTGCGCAAAAGTAACTTTGAAGACTGTCGTAGCACACTGCAAGCTACGCCGTAGCTTGGCGCGTAGAGCTGCCATTCGTAGTAGGTACTTTTTGTAATACTGAGAATCTGGATATTTTCACAATTCATTTTTTTTTAAGTTTAAACTGAAATACTAATTACATGTAAATTAAGCAACTAGCTTGAATTTCTTTGTAAATACCTACAAGACACATTTTGTATACTTGTAATTAAAACATTTTGCATTTACAAATTCTTGTAAACACAAATTATTTTCATTATTACACTGTTGTCGTGTCGCACGATTTCAAGTGCCGTTGTAATGGGGCTGTTTAAACCCTCTTAATAGTCGGTAAGCCGGAAAACCCCCGAGAGAAAGTGATTATGTTGTTTAGTACATACCCGAGACGCGTTTAGATAGGTACTAAGGACTTTTTTTGTAAAAGTATACCTA
Source organism: Caradrina kadenii (assembly GCA_947462355.1). Taxonomy (NCBI): domain Eukaryota; kingdom Metazoa; phylum Arthropoda; class Insecta; order Lepidoptera; family Noctuidae; genus Caradrina; species Caradrina kadenii. Next base: position 5,821,924 of record OX381674.1, read on the forward strand.
CAAAATATTTAACAAACATTGTCTAACCTGGCAGTCGAACTACAGCCAAAATTGAGAAGTCTTCTGGAAAACTGTTGTAGAACATTCCAGCGGCTAGACGGTGCAGGGTTGCGTTCTCATTCAGGGCGATAGCTGTGTAGTCGGACTCGTTTTCTAGGGGTGATTGGCATCTCCCCGGGGCCCGAACCACCCCATCAGGGAGCTCCTCGCTCTCCCGAACCAAGGACAAAACGTCGAAAAATTCGGTCTCATTCTCATCTGAAATAAAGTTGAATTATTTTTCGGTCGATTTTTAAGTAGAGTAGTTCCATGGTTTGGTTACTAAGAGTGTAGGTATATGGTGACATCATCTCAACAAATGCAATGTCGATATCTCTGACCTAATCTTGTAGACCTCCCCTCCTATAACTTTGATTCCCAGTGGAAGCATACGCCTAAACTCATCATTATTTGGTCTTACAACTTTTGCTATTTATTTTTAGAGCTACGTTCTGTTCGTAGAAGGAGCCATCAATTTTATTTGTATGCGTAGACATGCGTCTCTCGATATCGAAATAAAAGCATTAAAAATAAAGGAATAATATTTACTTACCGTCCCCGTTGCCCCCGCCGAGTGCGCAAAACAATAAAAGTAGAAATAGTCCTTTTGTCTGTGGAGCCATTGCGGCCCAAATAAATATGTTAGGTGGTTTATGTTTATATTTGATCCCATCCCGGTGGGCGCGTTAGGGGTGTTAGTCAGAGGCTGTGGGGTGTCTGAGCCTCTTGCCGACCTCGCGGGAGCGGCGGCACATGTCGGCTAGCCAGCGGCGGCAGGGACGATACTGAGCCTCCGAGCCGCCGCAACAACATATCACATCGCAAGCCATCTTTATTGCATTGGTGTCAAAATAATGAACGCTAATGAAAAGACAGAGATCGTAAACTACGTGGTATTTAATCAATTATGACTCTGACAGTTGCTGCAGCTATTTGCTTATGGACCATATTTCACCCTAATCAAAATAGATCAATACATGTGCCTAAATGGAGGATTAATAACCGTTTTAAAGTAAATACAGCTTAGTCAAAAACAAACTCCATGCAAAACATATTAATCGGGATCGGCAAACAATAAATCCAAATAATGTGTATCAAACGTTTATTTTTGTAAAATGTTGTCATCGCCTGGCTTGCTTTATTGATCAAATCCAATTCGCCGCTATCAACTCTCTAATAGAGATTCATTTGTTTTGCGACTAGACAAAACATGTAGGGTACCTAGTTCAAGCACTAAAATATTTGTGTTGACGTCCGTTGAAAGTTTTTATATCTAAATACGTATGAACTGAAATCCTAGACACTGAACCTGTGTAATTTTATAATTTCTGAAGTTTTGGGAATTGATACGGCAATATGTACCTAGTTAAGAAGGTATGCGTATTTGCTAGCTTGAATGCTGAGCTATTTTTTATATGGTTTTCAGGTCTTGTCAAAAACTAAAACGCGATGTGGCCCGCGTAGTGACGCAGGGAATACTTCAGATAGCTCTTTTGACACTGACTGCTTTGTATATTCAATTCAGATTTCACGGACTAAATGATAAAATGGCGTAAGTATAAGACGTACCGAGCCTTAAAAAGAACCTGGCACTTCTCACGTGGTTTGACATTTACGCTGAACTGGGCCAGTTTGGCGCAGCTGTGAAGCACGCAATAATGTTTTTTTTTGTATTTTCAATCAAATAACCTTTTATTATTTTTGTGTTATGGACTGTGTCAAATATTATATTTTCTTCTTTTTTTATTTTTTCTCACAGGTATTAGAGACAGCGACGCCGTTTTACAAACTCTGCGATATTTTCTGCCTGGAAATGTAAATAGCGTGAGTGCCTACGAACAAATTGCTGTATGGGAAAGATAATACCCATGACACACGATGACAACAGAACAAAGGACCAAAGTTTGCTTGATTACACGCTGCCAAGGTGCGACGTTCCTAATGTTAGTTCGTGGGGCGTGTATTTGTCACGGAACTCGGTCTTAGTGAACTTTCGAATAGTTCGTGATAAGTAGTTTGTCTTGACGGGCTGGTAGGTGATGCAAAAGGTAGGTCAAGAGGTATTTTCCTGGTATTGTTCTTTGGTTTTCTTTTTGTTTTACTTGTGTAATTATTTTCCTGATCCTGTTGTTTTTATCAGCCTCTTAAGGCTCTACCGAGCTTCCGGTGCTCATAATCCGTTCGAATGACACACATTCAATATGTAAAATATTGAAGGATTTACTTTATATGACATACACTTTAGAAACCTTTAGTTTCCTTTAGTTTCCTCGATAGAATAAAATCCAAAGAAGTCTCTAAAAAAAAATTTAAATCCGTAGTACAGATAGTACAGACGGAAGGTCAACTGTTTTTGAATAATGACAAAACTACACGTTTTCTAAACCGTATACATTTTCGAAATTTGTATATTTTTTGATAATACGAAGGAAATACCAAAATGAACGTGCGATTTGCCCATTCAATCCCGAGCCGCCACACTTCCCCCCTATCCGCTTTAGTCCTGCTTCGGCCGTCGGACGGGGAGCCTGTGTCGCTTGCGCTTACGTACGGTTTGAAAAACAAAACGAAGGATTTTGAGTTCTTCACTTAATTTTTAAAATGAGGAACAAAGTAAACAAAGAATTAGCGCGCGATACTCGGCTCTGCCTCACGCACACATACACGAGCATATAGAATACCTAAAATCAAATAGCGCCAAAAGCTCGAAGATTAGTAAATCTATGTTAGTTAAGGGCGCACCGAGCTTTCGTACCTAGTAAGGTCCGAAAAGGATAGTGCGATTATGCTATGTACAAAAACAAAAACGTATTATTATAAAAGCTTTTCTAAGTTAGAAAACAAAAACGTATACACTAGGTACTTAGGTACAATATTTATATGCATGGCTTTTAGGTTGAGAAAATAAAGGCTTAAAGCTTACACATAATAATACGTCCTTTAGGAGAACATCGTCAATAGTTGTGCAAATAAAAGTTAACAGGTCTCTTGTTGATAATCAAAAGGAAATCCAAGTAAGATAAGATCGACCACAAACTTACCTTGCCCCGTCCGTATTTAAGATCTGTGAATCTGAAATAATCGACATGATGAAGGTTTCAGAATGGATTTAACTTCTCAGAGGAAGGAATATTTATAGGAATACTAGCTTATGTTCATGACTTCTTCCGCGGTAACGTCGGTTACATGCGGGTTTTTTTACGCCGTTCCCCAATTTTTTTTCTAAATTGATAGGTAAGTTTTTGTTTTTGACAGATTAAGATTAGGTTGCGATAATTTCTAAAAAAATGTATAATTGTCTCCCTGATGCTACTAGAAGTCGTAAGCTCACCTCAAGCTCACTTCACAGAATAGTACTGCTGTGGTATTACCATCACTGATTCTAAAATACCATTTGCCAGTTAGATTGTTGAAGCGTGTCCCGGCCTTTACAAATGTAGTCGTGGCAGATCGTGCGTGGCCATTTCGCCATATTACATCGAAGAGAGTTTTAGAAACCTTTTTTAACTAACTACCTTGTGCCCACGACTTCGTCTGGCTTCGACTTCGTTTTTTTCACCCGCTTTTAGTTACGTCTTTTCGTGCTCCGCTCCCGTCAGACGTAGCGTGATGTTATATAAGCTATACTATGCCTCATGAACCTGTCTATCATTTACAAAACGATGTCTTTCAATGTGGTTGGTAGTTCCAGACAATAACGCGTTTAAACGAATAAATAAACAAAAAAAAAAAAATGTTTGTATAGATTAAAAAAGGACTGTTTAAATTTAATATAAAACACGATCAGCTTGTATCGAACCCATTTTATTTGGAAAATAAATAATATTATTTCGTAAAAGGTTTTGTTCATTTATAAATGTCAGTCTGTAGTAAGGTATGACAACCTGCTTGGCGTTAGAGAATAACATATTATGAGTCAGCTATACTGATCTGAATTACGACCACATTTCTTAAGTAATTGCAACACCCAGTAAGAATATGTTCACACGGCATTAAACTGTACGTTTTTTTTACAATACAAAAACAAAACACCACAAAGTGCCCTTAGTTGGTATTTACGGTTAAATTCGAAGAGGTTTTATTTACGATTCGATTAGATCTACCAATGCGACCTGTTTTTTTCAACGGAACGCCATCCTTTTTATCCATATTATGGCCTCAGTTGTCATGTCACTCATCATCATCATCATGTCAGCCTAACGATGTCCACTACTGGACATAGGCCTCCTTTAACATGCTGCCCGCATCCAGCTATGTCCCGCGACCTTTACCATGTCGTCAGTCCATTCCGTGGGGGCCTTTCCACACTGCGTCCTCTGGTGCGTGGTCGCTACACGAGAGCCTTACGAACCGAACAGCCGTTTGCTCTACGAGCTATGTGCTACGTCAGTTCTTCCGCGGATCTCCTCATTTCTGAGACCCCGAGAATAGTCCTCTTCATTGCTCTCTGAGCGACCTTGAGCTTCCTTATGAGGCTTTTCCTTATGAGTGAGTAAGGCACCACGTTTCAGTGCATGCCACTGTCGTAATATTATTATAGATTATTTTTCCACAAAAAAAAATATATTGATTTACATACCATCACGCCTGTATTCCCCGAAGGGTTAGGCGGAGGTGTAACAATGGTCCCATGTAATAGGGGGTGAGCCTATTGCCATCAACCGGGGACAAATTCTAACTCCGAGCTGCTGCTGAGAATTTCATAGAAAAACCCAATAACACTTTTTGCTCGACCTGGGAATCTAACCCAAGACCTCTAGCGTAGCAGTCGCGCTTAGGACCACTAGGCTACCGAGGTAGTTAATTGATTGAGTTGATTTGTAAAATAATAAGTATACGCGCACCTGAAACAATCGGGTAAATAACGTTCAGTACAATGCCGTCTAAACGTGGTCATAATAGACAAAGTAATATCCATAGCTGGCATAGTTACAATGTTGAACATGAAACATTACGCATCAGTGTAATTGCTTTTTACCGAAGAAACCTTGGATCAATTGTTCGATGTAATGAATAGAAGGAATTTACGATACCTATTACTGAAAGTGTCATGAATGATGTGTGTTTATAGTACGCCTGCACCAGTTATGAATTTATTAGTTATTTAAACATAAATTGAATAGATTTTAAATGGATATAAAAATATCAAATACAGGTGGTTAAAATTTAAGAGCGTTTTTGTAGTAGATATTATTTCTCTATATTTCTTCGAAGTTCGACAGGTGTCGAGGCGTGAATCCTTTTGTATTGGTTCTCAATATACTTGATTTATTTTAATGTTAGGTATACCTTAGGACAGGGGTGGTGAACCTATTTGGTGAACGTGGCATCAAAGAATTTTGTCTTAATGAAATAATAGAGCAGAAAAAATCTAGGTGCTATAACTCCTTTTGAGCGCCAGGGTCACAAATACGTGACAAGCGAAAACTGTCCCTGAGCGCCAACGACACAAATATGTGACAAAAACAGCGGTACATTAAAACACGAAATAAACTATTTAAACATTACTTTAATGCCTATTTATTTATATACCTGTAAAATAGAAGGTCCAAAATTTATTTATTTCCATAAAACTAATTAAATTGCATTATAAATATTGAGAAATTTTACGTTAAAAAGAAAGAAATAAACTCTGAAAAAAGAATGTCCTCACACGCCAGAGTCATAACTGCGTGACCGCTAGTGATGTAGCGCATGTTGGATAATATCATTATTTCAAATCAAAGATCGATTCGAAACTTTCCTCTGGAATATATTATTTTAGGTATAATTTGGTACTAGGATAAAGCAGCATTAATTTTATAAAACCAGTCTTAAAAATCATTCAATAAGCTACATAGTCAAAAATAAAATTTGGTTGGGTCGAATTTCGATATTCACTAATCCCAACTCAAGCGCATCCCTAACGCAACCCGAATTATCAGTACCCTGTACGCCATGGTCACGACTAGACGACAATATCGTGACGTCACAAGCGCGGCGACCAGAAATTAGTGAAGTGAATGAATAATATTTATGATTAATTTACTTGTGATATCGAGTTCAAGATTTATATTAAGTGACTATTATAATGAGTGGGAATTTAATGACTACGGAAGAACTTCTTCGCATATTAGAAGGAGTCTCAGATGACGAAGAATTTTCGGAAACAGAATCTTTGGACGAATTTGATTTAGAGGTAAGTTATTTTTATCTGCTTTTATTTTAAAAATTTTAGCAAATATTAATCTTATTAAAAATCACGATGAAATCTGTAAGTGTGGCCTGGTATTGATGTTTGTAGACCGAAAGAAACATATTTTTTACAGAAATAAGTTACTTTTGAGAATATTATTGTTGTAAAAAAATAGATACAGCCGTTATACAGAGTTTTTAAGTTGATATATCGATCGTTGTTTGTTTACATACGATTTAATTAAGATATGAATCAGCATACAGTTACCTACTAAATGCTTGTTGTATTATTTAACCTATTGATCGCTAACATAAATAAGTAAAAATCAAGAATGATTTTGATATTTTTACTTGTGTATATGTTTAAGCGATATAATATGTTTAAATATTACATATATTTATGAAATATTAATTGCGCCTTATACCTAAGCCTGCACTCATAGGTTTCTAATATATGTATACTATTATTTCAATTAATTATTATGTATATATGTGTGCAGAGAACTCGACTTTTCAGTTTTGTTTCGGTAATTCGGTATATAGTTCCTATAGTGTTCGTCAAGCTATATGATCCCTCCGAAAATGTTTTTAAGATATAATTTATGTAGAGCAGAGATTTTCATAGTTTTTATTTACCTTCTTAACCTATTTCAATCATATATTTTTAAGTACCTGTTACATTCGGAATTATAAATCTGATTTAAAAAACGTGTTTCATTTATTATAAAATAATATTGTACTAGAACATCGATAAACGAGATATTACGTTGCCACATCCTTATTTCGGAAGCGAAGTAGTTATTAAAATGGCGGGCCGTCCACGCCATGGTCACAATATGAAGACAGCAGATCAAGAATAGTGTTGTACCTACAGTTATTATATTTAAATATATTGTAGTCTCATATCTGTTATTACGGTATTATACAAGTCTGTAAATAGTGTATAACTATTACTTTAATAGGAAGAAATGTAATGTTGAATTAAATTTCAATGTTATAAGGACATTATATTTCGAAATTAAAGACGAAAATGAAAATAAAATTGATTATCGATGAAGTTTTGGAATCCCTATTTTTTTCGTAGGTATTTGCGGTGAATTTGTGGCCTGGCGTTGAGGGCAAGTTCATGCGTTTTTGCTCTGGCGTTCAAAAGGTTAAACTTTTAAACTAGACATTTATGTAGATAAAACATCGTAATGTTTACTATTTTTAGATAAAAATAAAATATTAGTGCGATTTCTGTTGTTGCAAATTAGATTTGATCGCAAATTATATATAGATTTGTCGATATTTGGCGTGCCCGACTTGTTTTGTCGTGTGCCACCACTGGCACGCGTGTCATTGGTTCGCCATCACTGCCTTAGGACTTTGCGGGCTGTTACAATAGAAAGGTATCCAGGTACATTATATGCTACCTACATATATACGTACTAAGTTCCCCTAACTAGCCTACATAATCATTATTTCTCTGGTATTATATCCATTAATGTTTATTTAGAGAAACATTTTATTGCAGCCATTATTTAATCTGTACAATGGGAATAATTGCGAATAAATTCGCGTTTAGTGAAGTAGTTCGTGGTAGGCAATCATGTTAGTATTCACAAGGCGTAATATTTCTTATTGCAGCTGTGACCTAAATATGCAGAGCAAGTCGTAATTCAACGATTTATGACAGTGCGACGTGTAAGGCTGTGTCATATAGAAAGCGGGGCGGTAGTGATGTATCTTGGGCAGTGTGGTAACTGGTTTATAGCTTAGTAGAATTACTAGAATAAAGATACTTATCCCGGGGTGTACAAAAGCGTAGCACAAGTGAGCATGGAAATCTCGAACCTCAGTAGTAGTAGGCCGATATAATCCTTCGTTTTCAAAGACGCCAAACAAATTCCGACATGCGACAAATAAGGCTAGTTTTCTGAGAAATAACACAATACCGATATTGACAATCGATCAATAACACAATATCGACGGAACATGCGAAGGGGCAAACACCTGAAAGGGCAACCCTTGCCTTTTAAGGACAACCCTTACACCCTTCGATATTACCGCCGTTGATTTTAAGCGCGGTTTTAAGCACGCCTTGTTGCTATGTCACCTTTCCACAGTGACATCGGTAATGCTATTCCCTACTTCCTCTAATAACAGATGCCCCGCGAACAGTGCGACACGGACTTTTTGGTACAACTATGTTTGTAAGTACTTTAAGAAAGCACATTGGGCGTAGTTATGCTGACGTTATGCCTCGTTAACGTTCTTCGATATTTAGGAAAGGACATTAAGTATTAAGTAGGAGTAAATGGAGCACTTGATAACACGATATGAGAGTCTTGGTTAGCCCCTCTGCAGGTTCTAATTAGAAGTGATTTGCGTAAACTTGGAATTAACTAATTACATCTTTGGGTTGTTTCTCTGAAACTGAAATAAAGGTAAATATGTTTTGGTCCTTTAGAATTTTTGTAATCAGGTGGATCTGTAAAGAAATTGGACCTTTGTCACTTATTTATGAAAAATAAATCTGTATAGTATTGTTTTAACTAAAATATTGAAAATAAGATTAAATTAAGTATGAAAAAGAAAGGTAGGAAGACAGAATTGGGAACAACGAAGGAAGGTTACTTAGGAACTTGTGTAAATAAATCATTATTTATGTGACATTGAAAACTGTTTCAAAATAATATGTTGGTATTGCAATTTCGAATGCCCGAATATGAAGCGCAATGCTTCCTCATACAACCATACACTTCCAATGCCATCCATCACGCTTGTATTCCCCGAAGGGTTAGGCAGAGGTGTATCAGTGTACACCCACAGTTCACCGGAATGTTTAGGTCCCATGTAATAGGGGGCGAGACTTCCAATGCCGTTTGATTCTAATAATGTATTAGGGACACCTTCAACCCTTAACCTTCAATGTTTCACGGAAGTGGGGCAGCCTTGACTACGTGACAGATAAGTGTAAACCTCATTAATGCAACCTAGACCTAGCAAATGTAAGTAGTCTTTGTTTTATAGGGGTACTACTTGGAAGTCAACCCATTCAAAGCATGGTCATCATTGGAGAGAATTCCTACTATCGAATGGAGGTACCGTCCCATAATAGGTATTATTTATAATACCTACTTTTTATATTCAACTTTGTTTCTTTTCTTATACTTTAAATTACCATTTGTTTAACACACATAAACTCACGCCTTTTTCTCATGGGGGTAGGCAGAATCCACAGAACACCACCTGATACGATCCTTACATACTTCTTTCGCCTCGTCCACGTTCATACATCTGGTCATATAAGCACGCCGGTTACGAGTACTGCGCACCCGACCATTTTGAAGAACTTCACCAATAAGGTCGGGGTAGGTCTTTCTAGGGCGTCCCCTCCCGGCGTTGCTACTCACATTTACTATTTAAGTCCCTTTTTTTAGTCACTTTACTCATCTTTTCTTTATTTAATTAAGTATTAATAGAATTATAATTAAGTAATTTGTTATTTTTAAGACGAAGGAGAGTAATCTCTACAACATAGAAATTATTGGTCAGTAGACTAGTGTTATTTTAATACTGTGTAATGTTATTAAGTCAATAAGAGGTTTTTCTTTATAGAAAACTACCGACCTGCCCGCGACTTCGTCCGCGTAGCTTATTTCACCCGCGTTAAGTTACGTCTTTTGTTACTGCAGGCTCCGCTCCCGTGTGTCGTAGCGTGATGTTATATAGCCTACGTTACTCAGGAATAATGTAGCTATCTATTGGTAAAAGAATGGTTAAAATCGGTCCTGTAGTTTTGGAGCCTATTCGTTACGAACAAACAAACAAATCTTTCCTATTTATAATATTAGTATAGATAGATGAAACAAAAGTTGGTATTTTGTATTACAGTTTATTTCAGTTCTCAGACATCCAACATTTACAAAACGTATCCATTCTGAAGCCAGAGTTCAACTCGAAGACGGAGAAATTCAAGCACTTAGAGGGTTTTAGTTGAATTTAATAAAACATTAATCTAAAATCCCCATCTGAGCCTAGAAACGCACCAATTAATTATTACTATTTTTGTTCGCGAAGACAGTCCGACCTGTTATTAGAAATTAGATTTATTATTACGTTTATGGGTAATTAACTTTATGTTGGGAACTTTGGTATACTAATACAACTCTGCCGAAACCTTCGGGGAAAGCAGACGTGAATATTTATGATTTATTCAATAAACTACACTAACAGCATGCACATATGCAATGGCTTTCAGTACATTTATTACGTCCAAGATAAGAAAAACACCAATTATAAGTATAGGTACATAACATTTACAAAATGTAAAGTTAACTTAAAAACAAAAAAAAATAATTAAAAAACAAATATAGAAATTGTATGGTATGTTTTTGTAAGCCATATTATTAATTTTGTAAGCTTTTAATATACTTTATTTTCTAAACATAAAACTTACTTAAATAATAATGAAATTACAAACTATGTACAGTTAATAAAAAAAAGGAAGCTCATCCGCATCGCTGTCAATGGGACAAGTGCTCAAAAAGCTGGCAGCAATGCCACGTTGCTTGTATGGCAATGCTGATTCTTTGGCCCAAGAACGGGCTAGCCCACTGGTCACGTGAAGAGTCGACCAGTTGCTTGGCGATACACATACCATCACGCCTATCATCCCTGAAGGGTAAGACAGAGGTGTACCAATGTATACCCGCAGTTCGCCGATATGTTTAGGTCCCATGTAATAGGGGGCGAGCCTATTGCCATTAACCGGACACAAATCCTAACTCCGAGCTGCTACCTAAGAATTTCATAGCAAAACTCAATAACACTTTTTGCTCGACTTGGTAATCGAACCCAAGACATCTAGCGTAGCAATCGTGCTTAGGACCACTGAGCCAGTCGCTTGACGATGTCCCAAAAAAACTAGATGAGCGCTCGGACCCCATAGCTCTAGTGTTTCTAATTATTAATTAAATAATTTCTAGATCTAACGTATTTAGTGCGCCTCTAGGATTTAATGAGTGACTCTGTAATGTAAATTTATCTATTGCGTAGTTTATTTACACTTTCGATTTCACCTTTTCAGGATGAGTTTCCTGAAAGATTTGCTCGTTTAACAATGTCTTGTACAGTTTCGAAAGTGTTAGGTACTTGCTAATATCCAGTTTATGTCTGAAAAAGAAATTAAAACTATTTAGTTTATTTTTAATCAAAACTTTTATGTAAACTCATGTATTTCAGATCACAATTTTCAGATAAAGAATAAAGGAATGGAATATAAACAGATTTGTCAAAAACTTTTATGATAATGTGTTTTACTTTTCTATTGAGTTCACAGCCACACGCTTATAGGCTCAGTTGTTAAAATATTATCTATGGTAAAAAGTATATAATGGAATAAAAACATAGAATGTTAGCTTTGCATCTCGTAGCAATTCGTCGAAGAGTACGCCTACATTGTAATCTACCGAAACCTACTACGATCTAAATTATAATTATGCGTATGGCTTGAAAGATTGCTAATTATATTTTCCGCTTATTCCGCTTAATTATTATCTACATATATTAACTAAAATCCTTCGTGAAATTGAAAAGCTTGTTTATTTTTCGCGGCAATTTAGAGATCCTGTTTTGTTTGATAAGAGTGATTAAAATTGGTTGTTTTTTTTCAACATCATTTATCTATTCTTTAAATCATGCAAGTATCAAGCATCAGGGCTTTTCATCAAAATGAAACACTCTATGATCTGTTGCTTAAAATGTTATAAATTACCTACTTCAAAAGCTGAACAGCTTTAATATTTGTTTTAAAATAACTAGATAATACATATAAGCTAGATACCTACCTGGTTATGGCATTGTACAGCTGGGGGACAATACATAAATCCGCTATAGTGATCTGGTCCCCAACACAATATTTCCCAGCTGACTTTTGCAACAGATCCTCCAATGTCTGAAGACCGCGGTCGGTAAAATGTTTAGTAAACTTCACGTATTCCTCCGTCGTCTGGAACTGGGGCCTTAGACCGATGTTTTGTAAAGGCTGAATGCCTGAGACTACTACCTGCAAATAAAAATAATTGGGGTTTGTCTCTTTACGGCTTCTTAAACTTAGCAAAATCGATCATAGCCGTGAAGAATAATGCTGGTGTAGTATGGCATTATAGTCCGACAGTTCCGAATATTTTTGAACCTAGATAATTTTTGCCAGTAAATCTGACATTAAAGTTACATTACTCTAATTCTTAGACTTGAATATCATGGGCTTCGAGATTCTCCCGATTTTCCCCATTTCATGCTGACTTTATTTTAGAGACGCTAGAAAATTTAGTATGCCATGGTAATTGCCGAAATGGCGACCCAAAACGAAAGAGACGCTAACAAATTAACAGCCCTTTAAATGCAGACAGGTTAAATGACAAATTCAATTAATTATATAGTTTGGAGAACAGATAGCGAAAGTTGAGCTATTAGCCGTTTTTATTATTGGGTTATGTTTTGTCAGCATCGTAATAAAGTTGGAATTAATGGTTCTTTGCAATATGCCTACGTAACGCGGAGTCCCAACAGCGTGATATAGGTGCAACTAATAATAGTATTTGCATCATCAGTAAACATCATACAAACCTCACAAAGTTCTCTCATCTTGGCCTTCTGTAAAAATGATTTAGGTGTAAGGGCCGGCTCGGGATGAGTATCCTCCAGGTACTGCACGATAGCCATAGATTCCACCAATGTCTCATTATCTATTCATAAATAAAACCAATTATACTAAACGCCACGGCTTATGGCAGTCGTGGTCATAAAACGTAGGAGTGAGACGAAACGACATTAGCCAATGGTTTCTTGAATTAATCATTATTTCGACAAATTAAGCTACTGTGATTGGTTGACTGAATTATAAAGAATCAAACACAACAGCTTACTGTAAAGAATTTTCTGAAAACTCGTACTAAAATTTACCGTGCTACTCTCACGTTTTATGACCTCAACTGCCAAGACTTAAGAATCTCAGGAATGGTATGGTCAATGGTATCTACGTACATGTTCCTAAAACAACATTACATGGAGACGTGTAGGTACTGTTCTAATATTGTAGACCGAAACTCTAATATAAATATGACGCAAATAATTGATAGCGATTGACTGATCATTGACCGAACTAAATCAATCGTTAAATTGATAAATGGTGTGACTTGAATTGAAGCAATCAAAAGATGTAGAGGCACCTAGAAATAATATTTCGTGAAAAGCGCAAAGTAAATCAAAATCAGTAATTTGCTGATTCTGATTCCATTCTGACTCGGTTGATCGATTCTGTTTGACTACAGAAACTTTAATTTGTTAAAGGATCTCACTATTCATTGATCCTCTTATAACGTAGCTGTCCCTTGAATTGTCAAATAATTCACTTAATTCGTTTCGTATTTGATTTGCAGGTAAATTAAGCGAACTTTACAAATTCCTCGAGGCGGAAAGTTTGAGCAAATAAGCTTTCCAAGTGGTAAATTATTTTGGTAAGTAACACTGGGTATGATTCAATTTGAACCTTCTGCTACAGTGATAAAAGTGTTTATGCTGTGGCGATTAGCTCTTGTTTTATGTAGCAGCTTTGATCGTTCTCCCGAAAGCACATATACATAAATTCTGTCAGTGTTAGTTCCCATACTACTTTTATACATAACGTTTGACGCGTATTTTTTACTCAAACATTGAAATATTTGCTTTCTTTTAACATTGTTGTTCAGTGTATCCCATATTGTTATTGCCTTGGATTTCAAAATTAATAGATACAATCTGTGTAGGTAGGTAGTCAGTCTGTCCACATTTTTTGTTATTACTATTTCGTTTCTTATTTGCTTTAAACGTTTATAATGGATGAGTATTCGAAGTGAATTGGATGGAGCAGATATTATCATATCTACCCATATTTGTATGATAACTGCAATGAAAACAGCTATTCAGGTCTTTTAGCGAACTATTCACGCCAAAACTGTTGAAAAAACAAAGAAAAAAACACTTTATTTCAGCAGTAATTAAGAACTACATGCAAAAATAACGATATGTTAAAATCAAGCTGGTCATGCAAAAACATTATTTTTGTCTGTTAACAACCATTGGAGCGTTAGAAGAACCCAAGCAAGCATTAGATTGAACACAAATAAATAAGTTCAATTAAATCAAATCTCAAATTTGTTCCATCCAATAGCTGTTACAATAATTGGTTCTGATATCGTCAAAATGCTTAACAATCCCTCGCAATTTACCGTTGCCTTGCAATCGTAAAGTTGAATAAACTGATGAGATAAATAAAGGGTGTAAAAAGACACTTAACGAAACCGAAGGTTACTTGTTCTACCCATCATTGCGATCATTTGTTTGTTTTGGACTATAACTGGGAACCTGGCGTCGCAGATATTGTTCCAACTTTTTTTATGTTTTACTACAAAAAGAAGTTGGAAAAAAATGCTTTGCGTGCGTTACAGTATTCGCAATCACAAACAGTGATTTTTTCACACCAAAAAATTAAAGGCTGTTTCCCAACAATCATTTTTGCCTAACGTTACTTAGTTTGATGGGCAGTCCGCTGTTCCTATACGTAGATAACGGTTATGTGATGTGTCTTATCACACCCTGTATATGAGAAGAGCCGTCTCACTTTGCAGGATTCAATGACCCAAATAGTTCCCAATTCAGCCAGAGTTTTTCTATGTGTGATGTTATTAGGTGGCGACACATTCATTAAATAGCTATTTGCGGAGTTATTGACCGGTCCACTTAAACAAACGGTCGGTCGCCTCGCGAGCACGCAAATGATGTTTGATTGTAGCGGACCGCGGACCGACGACACTGCTTGAATTTTTAATATTTCAGCTTTAGACCTTACAAGAGCGAGACCCGAGCACTTAGCAAGAATATAAAAAAGTTTTAGGTTCGCATTTTAAGTGCATTCTAATGGTTATATTTATTTAAATAACCACTCGTCACGCATAGATTTAAGTACCTACTATACCAATTTCTTTCTTTGCATTTTATTGTATAGAGATTGAATATTTAATATCTATACTTATAATAAATCTGTAGAGAGGTCAATTCTGTACATTAATTATATTTCCAAAATAACTATCAGGGGGTGATTAGGGATCGATACTGATGCCAAAAATGCAATCAGTAAAAATTTTGTCTGTCTGTGTGTATAACCGTTATAGAAACAAAAACTACTCGACGGATTTTAACGAAACTTGGTACAATTATTTTTCATACTCCTGAGCTGGTTATAGTATACTTTTCATCACGCTACAATCAATAGGAGCAGAGCAGTGAAGGGAAAACGGGAGAAGTTACTCCATTTTTTAAGCTTCCGTCGCGTGTGCAACCTTTATGGTTAAAGCTACACAGAAATCATGTATGACGGAAATGTTCTCCTTAAAATTATATAAAAAATATCCCACGACAGCATTTGTCTATCTTTTATGGTTGACTCACAATATCACATGTAACTCCCGATAGCTTAGCAGTTCGAAGCTTTCTGATTATATTTGTCCACTCTTACTACACGCTGACGGAGTCGCGGGCACAGCTATTAACAATAATATTGTGCGGTTCCGTATTGCGATATTTTTCAACAGTATTGTAGATTGACATATTATATTTCCCTACTAAAATATGAAAGTGGTTTTGAGTTGTAAATACCTACTTAAAAAATCTACTGAAATACCTTTCAAGATTTCAGTCACTTCAAATAAAAATACTTACTTTGTTATATAAATAAACACCCGCAGAATTTTCCAGACTCAATTTATTTACACTCTGATCACACAAAACAGTTACCTACCAGATACGCAAAGTTAAGGTTTTATCATCGTGTCTAATCTTTGCTCAACCGATTCACAGCGACTAATGGATCTTTAATACCAGAGATAGCAAATTATAGGGGTGAGCAGATTAGCAGCTCGAGAGTGTTTCTATTGGTCCACCTTTAACATGAATGGTACCTATTGCACTTATCAATCATTATAGCTGTAAATAGTGATAGAGCTGTAAACTTTGTATTCTGTAAAGGATTTATCTTTTTGCTTTGTATACAATGGACTCTGTTTCCAATAAGGAAGGAATGAAGGATGAAGGTCGTTCTTTAGATATCACTTTTTGTAAATAGTGGTCGATAACCTTAGCCAGATTTTGTTAAATATCTACTTTTAATTTATTATTTCATATACTTAATTAAAAATAAGATAACATACTAACACGCCTGTATTCCCCGCAGGGTACACTCACAGTTCGCCGGTATGCTCAGGTCCCATGTGATAGGGGGCGAGCCTATTGCCATTAACCGGGCACAAATCCTAACTCCGAGCTGCTACTGACAATTTCATAGAAAACCCAATAACATATTTGCTCAACTAGGGAATCGACCCTAAGACTTCTAGCGTAGCAGTCGTACTAGGTTATTCCTAGGATATTGGGTATACATGAATTATAAATCAAAATAAAAAGTGTTGTATTATTCACAAAGCACACTTATTCAGACTACTAGATTGTGCTAAATATCTTGTAATAAGGCAGAGAACTATGATCTAATGCCTCGTTAAACTAGTCAGCCTGTAAGTATATATACGCACTTAAATGCTCTAAGTATAGAATGTAATCCAAGTGCGCGCTAGTCTTATTCCAATTTATATCTCTGACTAAAGATATTATCTCGCGACACAGATGATAAATCTAATGTCTAGTCATTAGCGATTGCTTCGAGTCCTCCTTACAAATTCTCTGTAAGCACAATACCATTCATTTAAATTTAATATCAATAGCGTGCGATATTTGCGAGCTGTCGATATTAATAATGGAAAATGACTTACGTTTGTACGTAGCTTACTGCGAATAATGGAATTATCTCTAGTTTTCCCAATTATCTATATTTTACAGAATCATATTTTGATGTTAGGGTGTTATTTGGCTGCGGGTTGTTCGTAAGAGATACCGCGCCCCCGGAACGCAAAGGGCGCCCCCACGGATCTCCGTTCAGAGTCCCCAGCAGCTCCTCGCGGGCCTGAGCCTTGGCCCGCATGACAGCCTCGTTGAGGGCGGTCTTCGCCGCTCTGTACCTCTCGTACAACTCCGCCTCGAAAGGAACATGGGTGGGTTTTAGTCAGTAAAAGTCTGACACTCCCTCCCGCCGAGAAGTTATTTGATGATTTCCCACCCCCCCACAAAAAAAAGGTGTTATTTATTGTAAAAAAAGGTTTATTTTAGTAACCATTCTAATACAAACAAATTTGAGATTGAAGCCTCCTTTTAATCAAAAAATGCCTGTATTAGGAGACTCCGCTCTTTCACAAACATAAAGTATCTATTTATCTATGGTTACATACATAATAAAAAACAAAAGATGATTAGGGTACGTGTGGGGTGTGTGTGTAAGTGAGTGTGTGAGGGAGGGTGTGTGTGTGTGCTGTATTATGTTAGTGTATTTGTTAAAATTGTTTTACTTAACTTCACTTCTGAAAACACGGCATCGTCATTGTCAGTGTATTTTCCTTCGCTTATCTTATTTGATGAACAAATATAAGTATATAGTATAACCACAGTATAACTATATAGGTATAAAAAAGCCGTATTGAGTAGTATAAGTCGTTTTTGAACTTAGGTATATGAATTATTCTTGCATTTTCAACAAACATCTAGATCGTAGTTCCTATCTATTTAAATAGTGTAAAGGTACAGGAAGATTTTTTTCTTGGTTGATAAACAAACAAGGTACGGACCACCAGCGGTGTCACCAGCATTAAGTTACGTCTTTGGTTACTGCTCCGCTTCCATGATATGAAACTTTCTCTTGAATCACTCTATATATATGAAAACCGTATTATAATCCGTTGCGTAGTTTAAAAGATCTAAGCGTACAGAAGGACAGGCGGTGGGAGGCAACGTTGTTTTATACTATATAGAGAAGCAACACTAGGAAAAATACTTATTACGACACCACACCAATTTACATAGGTACATACTTAACTACCCACAGTTAGTCACCACAAACATCATATTGACCTAAATTTCCTTGATGGACAGCTTATCAGCGCGAATCAGGTCCAAAATCAAATTTTTGCCGAAAGAATACCGTGTCGTGAATTCGTGATTGAAGTGTACGTGTTAATGGCTTGGTTATTAGCGCAACCTAAAGTGCACTTGATCGGGCCAAGAGGCTATTGTGACTACGATGACATCAGCGAATATAGAACTGAATGCATGTTCAAACATTTATCGACCTAATATACGAGAGTCGTCCGGTCGTAATTATGCTGATTTATAGGTACCTATCCTCCCTGTTATTAGATGGTTCATGTTGATATATGAACTACTTAATTTATCTATACTCATACTATAAAGAGGTAAAGTTTGTGAGGTTGTAGAGGGTAATCTCCGGATTTACTGAACCGATTTTGAAAATTCTTTTACCCATAGAAAGCCTCGTTATTTGTGAGTGTCGTAGGCTAGATAACATTACACTACGACACACGGGAGCGGTGCAGTTACCGAAAATGTAACCTTACACGGGTGAAAACATCCACGCGGATAAAGTCACCGGCAGAAGCAAGTTTTTTTATAAGTGACTATTTTTTGTGATTTTCCACGTCTAGGATGAACTATATTTTAGAAAGAAAATGGAAACGTTGAATCATTACATTGCTGATAGAACAGATTATTTATAACTAGCTTCATTTGGGATAAAATAACATTGAAAGGATACCTATTTCTGTCCCTTTAGTTTCTGTAATAAAGGAACAATTGAGTTCTCAAAACTCCTATGTCAATACAATCGATACATGGAAAGTGTATTTGGAAATGAAGTCATGTGGAAAATGGTCGTTCAGTCCCGGCAATTTCCTACCCGCAATTTAATCTGGATAAAGGGAGTTAAACAACCATGGGAAGACGATTAAAACTATCCGTTAACTACTTCAAGCACGGTATCGTTTCAAGTATCTACCAAACGAAAACGTTTGGTACCGATACCGATACTCGTTACTGGAAAGTAACGAGTGATTGGATAGTCTTCGTGATACAAAAAACATGTTCATAGTATAAATAGCTTGTTCAAGTTAGCTTAAGTTTGACGTCAATTCTTATTTGTTTCCAAATTCGAAAATAAATTTATTAATTAAACAAATGTTGTTAAAGTGTTTTTACTCATATCGTACTACCTATGAAAATATTTGGTGTTCCTACATATTTGGTACACTCAATTAGTGTTGGATGATTGAAATTTAAACTTTGGACGAATGTTTATTTATTATATCTACCGTACTCAATTAATGTAGGTCGTATAAAGGGCTTACATTTAATGAAATGGAAAATATGTACCCCGAAAATAAAATGTATTTCCGTGAAAGTAGGTCCTACATAGTAAGAACACCGTCATCGATTGGTTACCCACACTTTTCCAAGCTATTATAATGCATGTTAGGTACCCGTGGAGGACAGAATTCTGGCCTTTGTGAGGGCTCAATTTATGTAACTGTCTGTCCGTACCTACGTGAGCTAGCGGGTAGGTTCTTACTTTCAATTTGCAGTCGGACTAAATAAAGGAATAAGTAGGTACTTACCTACAGAAAAAAATACTCTACCTATAATACAGAAATAAGATATCGCTTTTTGTGAAATGAAAAGCCTCAAACACCATCAAAGCGGTGATATCGAAGAGCTGAATATTTTCTACTCATTTCCTGTTTACCAAATTATGCGGATATTGGTGTAGATATTAGGTGCTTTTATCGACAGGTAAACGTGTGATATAATAATCTAATACCAATCGTTACCCACGTCTGCACGCACCTGCATAAGTAATGGAGGAAATAAAACGCTTGCAAATTAAATTACGTAAACACCCCAAAACAACGCGGAAATTTTTGACTGTGGATTTGTGACACAGTTTCAGAACTGTTTGTTATTTTAACAATGTCGTGTTAGCTGACCCTGAGTTTATAATAAGGCTCGCTTCTCAAGCAGCATCCTACCTACCTACGAGGATGCTGGTTCGAAATCGAGAAAACACTTTTTTAACCCCCGACGCAAAAACGACGGGGTGTTATAAGTTTGACGTGTCTGTGTGTGTATGTGTGTGTGTGTGTGTGTGTGTCTGCCTGTGGCATCGTAGATCCCGAACGCGTGAACCGATTTTGATTTTGTGTTTAATTAGTCTGGAGTGTTCTTTGCTTTGTTTGATGGAAATCGGTTCAGCGGTTCCAAAGTTATCAGCTCTTTTGTAAGCTACGGTATTGATTTTTTTTCTTCTGTCGGGCGGTAAATAATTTTTTATTTCTTTTTTAAAGTGCTTTAAGGCACTTTTTAAGTTACTTTTGGACATACGATGATGAAAAATAAAAACATGGTAAGAAAACCTGAAAGTTAAACTAAAAACGAATTTATAACTGAATCTAGTTGCAATCTCATTTCAGCTACAATCATTGTCCAAAAATGTTAGTAAACTAGAGGTATTTTTGACAGTAGCTTGAATACTAGAACTCTTTCAGGTAGCATGTATTAAAAGTATAATTGGTTTGTCTATTCCTCAGTAGCGGTTAATTGCAATAGACTCGGCCCATATTACATGGGACCTAAACATGTGAACTGTGGATGTACTTTGGTACACCTCTGCCTAACCCTTCGGGGAGTACATTCGTGTTGGTATGTATGTGTGTGTACTAAAATTACCTTGCGCACATACGTTCTAGTGTTATGGCTGTTTTTGATAGATATTAACTATTATGTTTAAAAAAAAAACTCTCGTTTTAGCCATGTCGTAGGATGGGGGACCATAGAAACTTGGACCTTACCTTTGAACTTACAAAC
The DNA here is from genome assembly GCA_947462355.1 of Caradrina kadenii. NCBI lineage: Eukaryota > Metazoa > Arthropoda > Insecta > Lepidoptera > Noctuidae > Caradrina > Caradrina kadenii. The sequence goes on from OX381674.1 coordinate 5,842,975, forward strand.
AAAATTCCGAAAGTGTGTCCTGTCTACAGTACAACGTGTTTTATAAACAAGTATTTTTCTCAACTACCGACGTGATTTTTTCCAAGCAACATACAGTCATATTTCAATGTTAGCGCCATATAATCATATTCTGTAAGACGTAGCGGAATCTTTTGCAAGAATGACTTATTATTTCTTTTGCCTAGGGGAAATTACCTTTGGGTTCTTTTGGGATATTGTGGGCACAATCAACCCACAGATATTTACGGCGACAACGAATGATGCTATTATGTTAGTCACAATGGCGAAGAACTATATATTTTTATACTTCACCTTCGGCGTTTTTAAGTTAAATCTTTTTACTTAATTGATACGATGTTTTATAAAAATGAAGGAAGCTACTTTCTCAATAACTAGAGAAATAAGAAATATTAGCTACCTTAAACTGCCTCGGTAGCCTAGTGGTCTTAAGCGCGACTACAGGTCTTGGGTTCGATTCCCAGGTTGAGCAAAAAGTGTTATTGGGTTTTTCTATGGAATTCTCACTAGCAGCTCGGAGTTAGGACTTGTGCCCGGTTAATAGCAATAGGCTCGCCCCCTATAACATGGGACTTAAACATACCGGCGAACTGTGGGTGTACATTAGTACACCTCTGCCTAACTCTTCGGGGAATACAGGCGTCATGGTATGTTTTTTGCAAATTAGTCTAAAAAAATACCTAATCAAAATAGGTAAAAGATTTATAAATGAATCGGTGCAATAACATTATTAGGATCAAAAATCAATACCTACAATTATTTCTTGAAATGGGAGATGACTTTCTGATTTGATATCAGGGGGATTATCAATTACATACCATCTAATCGCAGTCTCAATTTGTAAAAAAATCCTCGATTTTTTGACATTGATTGTCGCTGAGATAAGATTTCAACTAGATTTTGAACATTTTTAATTTGTAGAATTGGCCTTTAGATCTACAGTCCGAATTATTGATAAAGATCATAACACATAGTAACTGTAGTCGACCTATCTACTTCATCAGTATTAAAAAATATTTTAATGGGTAGAGGTGGCAATGAGAATGTGTGAGAGGTGAGAATAGCAAGTGGTTACTCTTAAGCACTAAGCCCGAGTGTTAAAAATTCAATAGTGCGCTTTAATTTAGGCATTACACTTAGGTGTCACCTAGTGTTAGTGAAAAAGACCGTTTTCAATCTATTAATCATGGGCACCTATTTAAAGTGGATATGGGTGGGGGCGCCAACGCGTTCTTTGATAGTGACCATGCAAAAAACAATGGATACTGTTTGCTGACTTAGATTTCCTCATTGCTTACCTATCAGCAAGGCAGGTACTTTCTGATAAGGGTTGATAGCACGGTACTCTTCGGTTCTCTGCTGGTTCTCCTTCACAATGTCCACGGGTCGCTCCTCAAATGGGATCCGTTTCAGGTGCAGAGCCGCTCGCACCCTCCAGGAACACGACGAAGCCCAATAGGCGTAGAGAATCGCGCGGTTTTCAGCCTTAGAAAGTAGGTCAGAGTTTGTAGTTCGACCTTTTTTAACATAGTACTTACCTACTTACCTAAACATTTTTTGAAGAACTATCTATGTCGGCCAGAACATATTTGCAAGTTCTCAAGTACCTTAAAGTAGGTGCCAATCTACGTATTATTATCTGTATATAGGTTTAAAAGCCTAACGATGTCTTCTATATGTCTTGTAGACGTAGAGCAAATCTTACACCTCCAAGTAGTCTAGCCCGACTGTGTATTTCCAATGGTCAACTTGAGAAAGTGGTAATGTGAGAGCGGTAGTTTACACAATAACAAATAAAACTCGTCTAGACAAGCTGGGAATTTATTTACCATGAGTTTGATTAAAGTGTATCTTAGAAAACTGCACTAAATCTACATCTCTGTTCATTAAAAAAACTTCACCATTTGTGAAAATAGTCTTCAATCGTCAGATCTAAAAATAATGTTGTATTTCAGTCTCATTAAGACTGTTTTAATTAAAGCAACTACCTTAATATGAGATATGTTCGTGGAACGTTATAATTAGTTTCTGTTTTGTATTAAAATTGTTTTAATGACTTTTGTATATTTTATTAGTTTTATGTATGCTTTGTCAGGAAAGTGTGCAAATAATAAAAAAAACAACAGACTCACGAAAGCCAATTAGTTTATGTTATTTTGAGGTTATTAATATTTTGCGCTAATTTTCAAGTACATAGGTAATCAAAGAAATGTCTTTACCTACTGGCCATATCCACTTACAAGTAGCCAATATTAGTTATAACTACCAATACCACCAAACAACCAATTTGCTGTTAATATTCTTTTCAAATTGATAAAAAAGACAGACCCTGATATATGTAGGTAGGTACTTGGGTATGAACTTGAGTAAGTTTTGTTGTATGACTACCTTTAGGTAAATCTATTAGGTAGGTATGTATGTATTTTCTAGTCTCGACGGCAACAACCGACTGTCAGTCTATCAATCATACAGTCTATCATCATGAAGATATATTTTTATCTGACACATGAAGTTAGTACCTACGCTTTAGCTAAATAGAGAATTAGGTTTTATTAGGTAGGTACAGTTATGCTTATTGTGTTACTGAAAACGGTTAAGAACTTACCATGTCAGGTATCTGCTTTTTCTTGTCAAGGCGTCCGAATGACTTCGTAACTATTTTATTTTTAAATATGTAAGTATCTTGAGATAACTCTTATCAAAACATTGGATGTTGTGACTTGTGAGTAGGTAAGCAGTCCGATTGTTTGTTGATTTTGCTCAAGTGTGCCAATTTTTCCGTCTACCACTTACTTTTACTTATTATGTCCTTAATAATTACTTTTTTAAGTAGATAATTTCATTATGATGACAAATATTGTTGTGAAAATATACTCACACTCTGTTTTTGTATATCTGTGGCGTTCGATCATCTTTGACGTAGTTCCCTATTTAAAACCTAGATGGCGCTATTACCAATAAACGTCTTGCAGCGGGAAAAATCCAAACTTTTGAAGTTATAAATTAAACATGAAAGCTGATATACATTTTATTTATTTACATATATAATGGCAATATACGTAATTATTTTATTATCACTATTATGTTAATCAAATACTTTTTGTTTTTTTAACCTTATAGACACAATATAAGTTGAAGTTACATAAATATTACATTCTATGGATTATTAACAAATAGTTATATTTCAGAAGACATTAAGCATTGATTTAGCGCACACGAACCAAAATATTATTTCCACAGTCAATAATTTAAATATTTATTCATTAACATATATACCTTATTGTAATATTGGTATCGAATGTATAATAATAGTCAATACAAACATTTGTTAAAATTTATTAATTACTACCAGACAACCATCAAAAATGATAGTAATGATTTGGTCATTTTATTGTACTATTCAGCATTTTAAAGAAATCCATTAAATCACTCAGTCAACAACAATATTCAAAGGTTTGACAAGAAAATACTCTCTGTTTAGAGAATACAGTTTTCATGCATTTAAAGGTTTTTGTGCTTAGTTTTTTCATGCAAATTTTTTGTGTAAAGTTCTAAAATTCGTCGATTAAAAATATATAAATGAGCAAATTTCTAATTTTATTGCTTAAATACACAGTTTTGTTATAAATATGTGGAGACATCTAACGCTAAGACAAGGATATAACTGGCCTGAAATATTTGTTAACTCACAAAAGCGCGTTGAATTGAAATAAACCTCAATGAACAACAGTTTCAGCCAGTGACTTTTAATCTACTCCCTTTTTAATATTTTTGGGGTTGATCTACACTCTCGCTACTTCCATCCAAGTTCCTATCATTTTCTTCAATTATTTATCTAACACGTAACTGCAAATCAAAGAAAACATTAAAAGCTTATTCAACAGTCCTAGTAGATTCATCCCCATCGTAGTGGTGAGCCGGGTGGTCGCATGAGGGTGGCCCTGGTCTCTGCAGTGAGGGTGCCTCCTCCATCTGAGTCAGGTAAACCGTAGAACGCGTGTAGATGTCGTCGATGCTGTAATTCGTGCCCTTTATGGTTCAGGCTCTGTAAACGACTCCACAGCGAGAAAATCCTTTTATTTATCGCTATGTTCTGTTTTGGGTTCTCTGAAATACAAAAAATATTCTATTTATAACTGGAAAGTTGCAGAATCCACCAACTGTCATTTCTCGATAAGATTCCTTGACTTTTTATCTAACCGAGTAAGTACTTATATAACTTATTTTAAGTTTGAACTTACCTGTTAACTCGTTACTTTGCGTACTAACGATGCCTTCCCGTTTAACTTTTATGAGGTTCACTTCGGGGTTTTCATTCCTGAGTTCATTCTTTTCATCCTCTCTCAAATGATTAGATTCTAGCCCAGAATTTATAAGATTAGCATATTGGACATTTGCATTGTCAATATCTTTATTCAAGCTTGCTAAACGCATTTTAAGTATTAACAAGGGATTAGTCGCAGCTATCACTGCTTCGAAGACATTATTCGACACAGGGTTACTGTCTAAGTAAATTTCGTTGGTTTTATCATGTAAATCTTGGTTATCAGGTGTGACTTCTTCAATGTACTCTTTATTAGGGTCGGGATCGAAATTTCTTTTATCCGTATTGTGTTCGTAGAACTGGTGGAGGCGATCTAACTGTCTCGGATAGTTATGCCATTGTTCTTTCCGAAAGCCCTCTCCATTGTAGTTGTCATCTTTACTTATAATATTGAAAATATCATCATTTTGATTATTGTCCGTATTTGCATATTGGAGTTGTAATTTAGTAATAGATCCTGGTTTATCCTCGTGCGTGACGTACATTTTGTATAATTCATCAAGAACATTTCTTGTTTGATATTTATCACTAAATATATTGTCATTATGTTGGCTATCGAAGTCGAGTTGTTCTCTGTTAAAGTCATTTACGGACATTGGAAGAACATTACTCGAGGACAGTGCCACTATCGCAAGGAGCAGCACAGGGACGATATATTGCCGCATCTGTAACAAGAAAACGTAAGTTTGTAAGATGTGTCGTGCGAGTAAGAACTGAGATGTAAGTACATTAAATCTCAGACAAATTATTTAGGTAAACGAGTCACGACGACGACGTCAGTGTTCATCTGTATTTCTTAATTAAAATTCTAATGTCACTTGATTTGCGTCTGACTAGCTGAGAATATTCATAGATTAGGCGCTTCAGTAGATAGAATGAGTAGGGGACATAGCATCGTTCAACAGAGGTGATTTGCATATCTTTTGGTCGCGTTCTCGAGATAATACAGCACATGGCGGAGTTGTGTGCAAACCTCTCAACATTAATAAGGTTTCGGCAAACAGCCACCCGCTAAGAGAAAATCAATTCACGTTTATTTATTTAACTAACTTTTAGGTTGCTTCGTTAAATTGTGTAAACTTTACTTTATTTACTGAAACTGTTAATAATTTTGTGCTATACCCCTTAGATTTAGGTAAGGTAATGAATGTCTGCCTACGCAGGTACGAAGTATTTTTTACATTCAATTTTCTTTTATTCAATTATCGAGGTTATTTATTTTACCTAGAAAATAAAATGTTTCCCTGGGGTCCGTTTCGAACATGTTAGTCGATACTTTTGAATGTGTGACAGGCAGCGATCAGTGGGTCAGCAAATAAATTTCTAACGAGTTTCAGTCCATCGCATGAACATGAAAAGTGAAAGAGGAAGGAGTCCTCATATTAATAGCAGTGGGTGTCTTATGTAAATTACCATCTCAGATATTGGTTCCCTCAGGGGCGTTATGCTGGTTCCTTCTCTGGAATAAATGAAGTAATGCTGTGTTTGCCAGAATATAGGTACATCGTGTATGTTAAAATAGACATGAGGCTTTGTAGGACGAGTATAAACCCCCATTTTTGCTTATACAGCGAATAACCGAGTCACTCATCACACTTGCTCATCAGATTATTTAATAAGGTTAAGTTAGGTGTATTGACTGTGATGTAGGTATACTTAACTAAGAAAGAAGCCTAATGTATGTATCTGGTTAGCCTTTTCCCAACTATGTTGGGGTCGGCTTCCTGTCTAACCGGATGTAGCTAAATAAGTGAATACCAGTGTTTTATATGGAACGAATGCCTTTCTGACCTTTACAACCCAGGTACTGGATACAACACAATACCTCTTGGTCAGATTGGTTGTCAGATTTCCAGCTTCTGGTTGTCAGATTCCCGTAATGACTGTCAAAGATCTACGAATGATAGTCGTGACCAACAGCTTATCGTGCCTTTCGAGGCACGGGGGTATCACACCACCAACTTCCAAACTCCGGACTGCTACTGAGAAATTCCTAATGGAAAAACCGAATAACGCTTTTTGCCCGACCTGGAAATCAAACCCAAGGACGCCTAGCTCATCAGTCGCGCCTGCGACCACTAGGTCAAAGGGCAGTAGAAAGGAGCGTAATGCAAAATTTAAAAAATTACACGGGTATTTCTCAGGTTTTACCTGCGACCTTGTGCTCTGAAGATATATGGAATCTTAATATAATAAACTTCTGGACAACTACGCCATCGTTAACGAGAAACTTAAGTCAGGAGTCATCCGACATTATTTACATCCGTCTCCGTCTGGCTGACAGCTGGCGTCGCCGACGGTATTAAAAAGCAATAAAGGTTATTAATGAATGGGAGAAATGTTCGCAATTAACGACGAGTCCCGACATTTCAGGACGTTAACGAAAGAATATTGAACAGAAGTGACCTATTAAACATAGGTCGCAATACTGTAAGCGTCTTGTTCTTTTATTTTTATGATCTTTTTTATTATAACGATTATTTTCTTGGCTATTATGAAACGTTCTATCAAATAGTGGAAAAGTCACTAGCGTGTATTCTTTCAGATCTTTCCGAAATTTCGCTGTCGAAAAAATTTTATGTGATTAACATCTTTATCCCATAATTGATTTTATTGTCAGCAGGGATTAAAAAGTAGGTACAATGTTTGTTAGCGCCTTAACGTTCAATCAAAATGAGCTGCCTCTGATGCTCTACTTCAAAATTTATAATTATTAATAATTTATTTAAGCAAAGTTGAATCTGGCTTACCTAACATTATTAATAATTATTAAAATATTAGCCAGATATTGTCAATATGCTTATAAATTGAGTTAGTAGGTTTCTATATACTTACATATGCTTTATGAAGTTGAGAAAAAGGGTTCGTCTTGTAAAAAGTCAGATGAAACCCGAATTCGCAAAGTTTCAGGGAGTTGGATGTAAAAACTTTCTCGCGTACGACTTAACATGGAGTATTGTGACTTATAAATAGTCTTCTTCTACTTAAATAGAAGTTCCGAATACTTATTTTTATTTTCCTTTACCAAGTAGATGTGCTCCTTATCTAGATTTCGCGATTTTCTATTGAAACAGAGAAAAGATTCCAACGAAGGGCAAAACTAAAAATAACTTTTTTTTTCTTAACCTTTTAGGTACGAACCCTGTGTTCTCTTTCATAAAACTAGCCTTATATGATAAGCCTGCAAATTAATAGAGGTAAAGTGGTACATAAAAGAAAATTGACGTTTATTATTACATGAATTCTGCACTAATGTCTTCTTCTTTCTCTTTCTTTTTTAAAAACGTTGCCCCACACTAGAAATTTCTCGTGTGTCGTGGGTGCGTTTACAAACATATAAAACTCACATACACAAACAGCCAGACCCGGAACAACTATCTATAGGCCATACAAATATTTGTTCCGTGCGGGAATCGAACCCGCGACACGCAGCGCAGCAGCCAATCGCTCAGCTACTTGGCCAACCATGCCGTCAAGTAGTTAAAATGTTTCAATATTTTCCGAATGGTTGTTTTATTACGGAAGCACACGCCACACCTACTCTTTCTTACATTCCAATAGATAAACGCGTATTTATGATTCATGTGCCTTAACTTATTGTACACATAATAAGTTATAATCAACATTGTTTCTCAAATCAAGATTTACTTTACCGACATATCTTCATTTCCCTTATATCTTAACAGAAACATAAATGAGGTTTTCAAGACCAGCAAATGCGAAGGTAACGTTAATTGTAAAAGTTGCAAACCTCAAAACACTTCACCGAAGTAAAGCCACAGAGATTACAACTGTTTTGTTGACTTTAATCTGTTCTTGAGCTTTGCGCTGAAGATTAGCAGGGGTAGGCAGGGGTAATCTACAGCGCAGGAATCGTGAGACACGCGATTCAAACGTAAGCATATCGTTTACTTATGTAAACAAACCGATATTTGGTTTTCGTTTCCCTTTAATAATATATTTACAGGTACTCCGTTCCATATGTATCACAATGGTGAATACCTGTACGTTTTTCACCATTATTTGGATAAATTATTTCGCAAGGTTTATATGTAGGTATTTTCTGAAGAGACAGGCTGGTCTCGCCATATTTAATCTTATTACTTCTATTGTATAATTTATCAATAATTCCAAGACACAACTTATCTATATAACCAGAATACTTTATTTTAGCTCTGAAAATTCGATTAATTTTAAATAAACTGGAAACTAAATGACGTCACAGCTCCGACGTCAAGCAAAAAAAATCTGTCACTAATTATATGATTTGGATATTGCACAGTAATCACGTTATTAAGACGTATCCCCACGTCAGCAGATAGCGCCCTCTCGAAGCATGGGCGGGTTGCTAGTTCAAATATAATTTTCTCTTTTTGCTACTCCTGCGACTCCGCAGATGACTTCTGGAATACTCATAAAAGTAGATGATTTGGAAATTTTAAAGAGTCGTAAACGTTTATTACTTATCCCGAGGAGCTAAGCCTGCGCGATATTTGAACTTTCATTTCATAAAATGCATCTGCGGATCACAAAAAACGAAATGTCTTTTTCTAGACGAAATGGCAAAGAATTATGACACCTTGATTTAATATTGTAACCGATTAGATCATAAAATAAAAACTTGTAGTTTTAGTTGGGTTTCACGATATTTTCATTATTAATCGACATCAATTTGTTATTTATTTACATAAAGAACAATACTATTTTAACCGTGACAGCAAAGGAAAATAAAGAAAAAAGGGGTTAGGTACCTCTAACTACAAGTAGATATATCATGTTGAAAAACTAAAAATATTTCGTTTCATCATATCGTACTCATGGTTTAAAATATACAGATTGTTTATTTAGACCTTTTTATTATTTTATTTATTCGATGGCTTCTAGAAGAGAACATAAAGCTTCAAGAATTATTGTTTCGGCTTTCGTAGGTGTTTCATATAAGTTCAATGTCTTGTTGAATATGTACATGAGTCAGCAGGTAAACAATGAACAGACTGCAGGGCCCCCGTGCCTACCACCACCTGGCACTATTATTCGAGCTTGTACTTGGTGTAAATAAACTAAGGTGAATCACAGTACAAAACAAAATTGAAATGTTACAATCAATTAATTAATATCTTTATTGTGGATCATAGGCAGGTACTGTAGCGGCGGAGGGATGTACACGCTACTTTATATATTCAATATTATATTATATTTCTATTCTATTTAATTAATTATTAGGTGTTGATTCGTTGACATCCGTAGCAACGGACTGACTACTACTAACTTCTAAATATTTAATAAAGCAGCATCCGTCTCATCTATATTAATATTATAAAGCTGAAGAGTTTGTTTGTCAATTTATCGAGGAAGGCTATAGGCTATATAATATCACGATACGACCTATTGTTCGTGGTGCAGAGCAGCAACCAAAAACGTAACCTAATGAGGGTGAAAAAATCCACGCGAACGAAGTTGCTGGCAGAAGCTAGTAGAGTATAATTTTTAATGAGGTTGTATAGGCTCCTTCAATTAAAGCCTCTACAGTAAATAGTACAGGCCTTAAATAACTAAATTCTGATCAGTTACGTCCCGCCATTAAGATTCACAAATATAAAAAAGATAAAAATGAAAAGAATTAAGGTCATCACTCATCATTGGGCTACCGAACACATCATAATTGAGAGTACTGTATTGGAGCAGTGCTTTGCCCGATAGGAACTTTTTTAGAGTGTAGTAGCACTTTTTCGCTAACAGATCATGGAGATTCTTTTTAAATTTCTTCACTTCCGTTATTGTTCTAGTAGGCCTCGGAATATTATTGAAATTGCGTGTAGCTGTGCAAAAGATACATACACTTTCATCTCATTTATTAAACATCTAATTATTAAGTAGATATTATTCACAAACTTACAAATAAATTTAGAGATTAGAAACTTATAATTATTAATGTTTACAAATCTTTATTACGGAGAATCGTTCTATTTTTTTTCGTCGAAAATGAACAATGAATACATACCTATTAATGACGCCTACTAAATATTTCGGTGAATCGATTCTTTTAATATCGCCCTTTTATGAAACACGTGAGTCAGTTTAATTTCGGGAAAGTTGTGGTACCCAAATCGGTACTTAAGTACGTTTCCCGGAATCTATGCGTTATTTCTCTTTATTGATTACGATATTTTTTGTATTCGCGTCGCTTGGGAACCAGTACACTGTATCAACATTTGATGTCATCGAATTATATTCCTTTGTGAACCCGCCAAACTAGATTAAAGATGTTGCAAGTATGTATACTAAAATTGTTGAGGTACTTCCCATTTACGTATAATAGGTATTTGATAAGTTGCCAACTTATCAAACCGTTTTGGTATTGGACCTCTTTGTTTATGCCGATTTTATCAATAAGTATGCATCTAGTTATTGTAGTCTGAATTTGTGCCCACTTGAAGACAATTGACTAGCCCCCTTTCATGTGCCAATAAATACACATCTACATAGCCTTCTAGTAGCAAAGGCGTGATGTTATGTGGCCTACATTTCATAGCCGCAATTCAGCATTATTCATTTATTGGCAAGACGTAAACTGACTGCTGATGTTTCTGTCCACCGCTGCGCAACGCGAAGTGCGGCGTACAAGTAATGCTCAAGCGATGTAAATATTGTGTTGTATGGGTCGCTTGCCATTCCGTTCGCCCTGGCGGGGCGCCGCATACATCGAGCAGTGTCTGCGGTTTAGAGCAAAAGCGGGCGACTGAAGGGGGAGAGGGGCGTCACGGCCGCCGCACATGCCGCCGCCCGCCGCCATGCCGCATACCGTAGCGTCGCCGTAACCTTCGCTCAACGTGGCGGTGAGCGCAGCGCGTTCTATTTTATTTAGTCTTCAAAATGAGTCTGTTTGACGAGGATTTGATTGAAAATGTTAAGAAATACCCAATTTTATATCGCTCTAAAGGAAAGAACTACAGGAATATGATCAAAAAGGGTAACTGCTGGATCAAAATCGCTAAGGAACTCAAAAAAACACGTGAGTACTGCTCTCTCCCTCTCTCTCGTGCAAGTGAATCATTATGGATGTTGTTTACCTTATGTTTATGTTTTCCATGATTTTTATTAACTCTTAGAAGCGTGGTTTTGAATCGAGATGATTATCGTCTCCTCTAGTTATAATGTGATAAGAACGTGTGCGTGCAGTAGCCAATCGGTATACAATGGTAGCATTGTAATTGTTCGTGGGGGACTACGCGGCAGAGCTGTTTGACGAGTACTATCCCGTTCACACAACTGTACTATCGGGTTCGGTCGGTCTAATATCACTGATATTGTTTTTTACTACGCAACTATCGTGTAGGCACACGATTTTTGTATTATTTATATAACTGGGTGCTTATTACGGGCGCAAGATGTTTACTTATGACTATGAGGTGGATATACCTACTTATAATGCGTCATTTATTGCCTTATTAATATTATCTATGTCGTTGGAAGTTTAAGTAGGTAAGCGGTGCACAAGTACATGTTATGTAAATCGCAGATCTTTATTACTTTTTTTTTGTTAGGTAGTTGTATTAGTAGCTATCCTACCTATCACAGATTAGTTTAAAGTATCGTATCTAATCAAAATATGTTCTATTTTAGACTACACAATTATGTAATGCAAATTTGGAAATAAGTACTATTATCAAACTGGTTTAATAGTGCACGTTGGTTTACTTCGTTTACAATTTCTTTGTGAATTTGGTAAGTTTTTTAAGAAAATCGTCTCTCGACTGCTTCGGTAGCCTAGTGGTTCTTAGCGCGACTGCTACGCTAGAGGTCTTGGGTTCGATTCCCAGGTCGAGCAAAAAGTGGTATTGGGTTTTTCTATGAAATTCTCAGTAGCAGCTCGGAGTTAGGATTTGTGCCCGGTTAATGGCAATAGGCTCGTCCCCTATTACATGGGACCTAAACATACCGGCGAACTGTGGGTGAATATTGTTACACCTCTGCGTAACCCTTCGGGGAATACAGGCGTCATGGTATGTTGTTGTTTTAAGAAAATGGATTTTCTCTTTCATTTTAACTAGGTACATAGTCGTAGGCGATGACATCATCCTAGGAACATATCTGACAATAGAAAAAGTATATTTAGTATACGTACCTACACCTACGTACGTATGTACCTATCTTATTATTGTTTTAACATGAAATACATTAAAAGGTTGTTTGTTCCAGCTGAAGAATGCAAATCAAAATGGCGCAACATAAGAGACAATTATATCAAAAATCAAAAGAAAAAAAGTACTGGCGGTGGTACCACATATTCCAAGTACGACGACGGGAGACTGAATTTTTTGTCAGAATCATATGATGAAGGAGAAACCGCAAGCACAGTGGACAATTCTAATAGTAATGATCCCATTGAGATAACATATGAGTGCGTGAAAGAAGAATATGATTCATCGGAGGAGGTTCCTTTATCTGAGTCGCCATTTGTTAGAGGATCAGCAAGTTGCGCAAGCGCAGAGCATTCTACGACTTACGCTTCAACAATAATAACTACAAATTTTGATGCCAATAATTCACTAGAGCAAAACGCAAATCCGCCACCAAAAAGAGCTATGAAACGAAAGATGGACTCAATCATAGATGAATTAAAAAAAGATAGAGAAGAAAGAAATGTAATTTTACAACAATTGGTTACTAAAGCTACTTGTCCAGCAGGGAAGTCCCCTATCCATAACTTTTTATCCAGTATGGCTGATATTGTGTGTAATTTCCCGCCAGAGAAAATTGCAGAAGTACGCGTGAAAATCTGTAATATTGTCAGTGATATGGAACTTTCAGTTTTGAGAGATAGTTATTAATAATTTTTTGATTAATGTAAAGCCTAAATTAAAACCATTTTCGTTCCTTACTATTGCTCTTTTTGTAAGTGATTTTATTTTAATGATTATACTTAGTTAATTTATAGAGAAGTAAAATTGATGTGGCGGACTTTTTTATTATAAGTAAATAAAACATTTGATTTCTTGAATTGATTTGAACTGTCCAATCTATACTAATATTATAAAGAAGATTTTTTTGTTTGTTTGTAATGAACAGGCTCCGAAACTACTGGACCGATTTTAACAATTTCTTCACATTAGTTAGTTATCTATTAAGATTGCTACAATATTCCTGAGTAACATAGGCTATATAACATCACGGTACGACCTACGGAAGCGGGGCAGTAACCAAATACGTCACTAAATGCGGTTGAAAGAAGCCACGAGGATGAAGTCGCGAGCAGTTCGCTAGTACAAAATATAGCAAGGAAATGACAGAATTCGATACTTAATCTAGAGAGATCTAGAAGGAAGCGTACTTCATTACAATCTCCAATCAAAATAAATTAAACCGGTTTGTGTGTATGCAAATAGTTTGGTTCTCAATACCAGCACCTTCGGAGGAATCTAAGGTTTCTGAGGGTACAGTTAATACATATTAATTGTCAATTAAAGATCTGCTTTGCTACGCACTGAGATCCGTCCGTCATCCTATGTTAGTCGGGTCGGCAGCCGCTTCACAAATGAAACAGGATATTTTTTGGTTAAGTGAGTTAGGACGTTCCTAACATGTCGTGACGTTTCGCGGTAACGCTATTATGCCTTATAGGTACTCGTAAAGGTAAGGGTGTATTTTCAAAGCGCTTTTGCAAAGCCTGATAGGCCACAGAGACCATTTAAAATTCTAAAAAAAAGTTTCAAAACATAGGGTTACGTATAAATGTTCCACTGTTCTACAAACAAACAATTATTGCGTCTTTTGTTCGTAACTACTTGAAGCTAGTGATTACTATGCTGCTCACACTTGTAAACATGTACAAACATTATTAATTCAGCTCTCATTTCTTAATTTGTAGCACTTGGTAGTTGGTAAAAATGTATAATGTTTAATGTGATTTTTATTTTAGATACATCGTCTTCACATTGAATCTGTGTAGGTACCTGTACAAATTATTGTAAAACATTTTTTTTTAAGAGTAACTACGGTGTTTCTTGCCAGTTTTTCTTGATATATAGATTCATGTTTTTGTTCTTGTAAATGACGATCATAAGTGCCTCGGTGGTGGTATAATTGAAATAAATGATTTGACTTTGATTTTGAGCAAATCTTAACAACAAATCTGTATTTATAAGAACACAGCAACGCAAACTATTTGGACTGATTTTTAAAATACACGCGGTGCATTCTTGTGGTACCTACAGTTTTCTTTTTATGGATGGGAATTCGTCAAATGACTTCCCCCGTCCTGGGCGGGGCGGGAGGGAGTGTCAGACTTTTAATGACTAAAACCCACCCATGTTCCTTCTTGTGCCCTTTGCGTTCCGGGGGCGCGGTATCTCTTACGAACAACCCGCAGCCCCGGCAGGAATCGGCCCTGAGTAGCCCCTTCCAAAATTGCAGACATCTCTTTGAATAAGAACGCGCCGTCGACACGGCCTGTCGTAATGCAACATATGGACGGTGAGCTACCCATTGCTCACCGTCCACTAGCCCGCGCCTATGGTGGCCGGGAGTCGTCTCGCGACTACCGACGCCCGGAGCGTCAACCGCGGCGGCTGGGACGGGAGACTCTTCGCCTCAACCATCCCGCCGCCTCCTCTAGCATAACTGCCACGCAGTAAGAGGCGACTATTTCCCATTCGCCGTCGCTTCGGCCCACGGCTACCAGGGCCGGATGCGAGAGTTCGGTGCCGCCGATGGCCGCCACGAGGACCCGGCGATGCTCCGCCCAACGGGGCACACCGCCACGGTGTGCTCCACTGTGTAATCGGGGCGATCCACGCAATAGTGAGTGGTACCTATAGTTAAACTAAAGTCTTTCCTTATGATTAATTTGTCTGTTCATGATTCTCAACTGATGAAAATATTTGACATCCAATAACAGCATTGAAACTTTGACAAACTGGGAGCATAAGTACTTTCAATGATTAATTTACAACAGAATCAGTAATTATAAGAAACAAAATAAACGTTAGCAGTTACTAAAAGGTTAGTTAATTTCATTTACTCTGTGTTGGACAGGTAATTTTGTATTAATGCCTTATGCTTGGTAGTATCGACCTACGTTTTGAAGTCGGTTCTATTCCAACTTCCTTTTTAGTGTCCACTAATAAGGGTATAGCGGATAATTACGAGACTGCCGCCCTTTTCCCCGTATTTCTTCTTTTTTTTTTCGTTTTGACGGATTAGGTGAAAGGGATAATGTGATGTACAGGTACGAACGTATCTCTAATATTAAATCGATTTTGAAAGGCCGTTGAAGCATAATTATTATTGTATTATGAAGGGTTTATTATGTTACAAACTCTGAAACCCTTTCAAGTGCTGTTGTATTAACAAATTATTGGTCTAGAATAGAATGTAAAAAATATAGATTAAATTTCCAGATAAATCAATTGTAAAATAGGTGATCGGTTTTATTCAGTTTACAAAAAAGATTGAAATTGTAGCACATTTGTAGCAGCTTCGTAGACTCCGTAACAAAACGAAGGTTTTTTGTTATTAAGTTAAGTAAAGTAATGTTTTGTATATTCTTAACTACCTAAATAAATACTTATTTTGTTTCGAAAACACTTTATAACAATCCCTTTAAAGTTTCCACAGTGCTACCAATATATTTTATAGTTACAAAGTCACACTATCATCGACTTAAAAGGAATATCACTACTGTCGAAAATATAAGCCTCTCATTATAAAAAGTATCATATCCCTGTACTGCCTCGCTAAACTAGTGGTCCTAAGTGCAGCTGCTACGCTACAGGTCTTGGGTTCGATTCCTAGGTCGAGCAAGTGTTATGGGGTTTTTCTATGAAATTCTCAGTAGCAGCTCGGAGTTTGGATTTGTGCCCGGTTAATGACAATAGGCTCGCTCCCTATTACATGAGACCTAAACATACTGGCGAACTGTGGATGTACAATTGGTACACCTCTGCCTAACCCTTCGGGGAATACAGGCGTGATGGTATGTTCATATCCCTGTATTACCACCGTGTATAATAGAATATACATTTTGTAATTTGCTTATTCACATTTCGCATTTTGCTTATTCACAATTAATAATAAATCTTAAGTCCAGGAAAGTCCCCATTCAAATACCGTTGACTTCCGAGACCAATAAATAATGAAATTGTGGTTGCCTTTGACTATTCGCAGTATTGAACTTCTCTTGCAGAACTGAGATTTATGAAATTCTTCATTAAAAAATGGATTCTCCAATTCTTCAATGACTGACGAAACAAGAAGTTTTCGATGCCAGAGCAACGTTTACTGTCGTTATTAAAAACGGCTTTTATTATAACATAGACAAGTATTGTTCACTAAAGTATGTACGGTCAACAAAAGAGATAAGTAACCAGGGTTGTCGGACATGGTTGAAATTTCCTTCCAAACTGATCTGATTTTAACATACATACCATCACGCCTGTATTCCCCGAAGGGTTAGGCAGAGGTGTAACAATGTACACCCACAGTTCGCCGGTATGTTTTTAGGTCCCATGTAATAGGGGGCGAGCCTATTGCCATTAACCGGGCACAAATCCTAACTCCGAGCTGCTACTGAGAATTTCATAGAAAAACTCAATAACACTTTTTGCTCGACCTGGGAATCGAACCCAAGACCTCTAGCGTAGCAGTCGCGCTTAGGACCACTAGGCTACCTCGGTAGCCTAGTGTAATCAGATACCTGCCTCGGCAGGTATCTGATATCTAATCGTTAAATCAATTTATATTGGAGGCCATCCTTCAGCGTCTAAAAAACTTCTATTATTATGTGACGGCATGGTTACTTATCTGTTTTGGTGACTGTACATTGGGCTATCATTGGGTTATGGCAATTTTTTTAGAGTTTCAGCTCATCTTATTTGATATATGTATATATATTGTGATTATTTGCTATTAATTACACTATTAATTATTATTAATTATTATTAATTGCACTATCGGCTACAGGCGAACTCGTCGTTAATGAATTAATTTGCCGACTATTGGAAACAAAGTATAAATTCGTCTGTCTTTAATTAACTAAGTATTGCTTCGCTTAAATAATTCGTTGAATTTTAAAATCAATACTAAACTGATTTGAAATTCACCGTACTATTTGTATCCAGTGCATTTGTGAAGCGCACTCGTTTCGCTCGAGTGATCAAGAACTAGCCGCTTTGAGTCGATGCAGCGTTAACATTGGCTAACGAATGTTTATCCATCCAGAAATGGTTGATTAAAACAAAGAAGTAAATTAGAATTCTGCATTTAACATTCGCGATGGCTAGGTGCACAGAGAACCTAAATAGGAATAAGTTGAAAACCGATTAATAATTCTGGATATGTTACGTAACTCTGAGTATTTTACGAAGTCATATTTATGGTTTTAAGTCAGTCTACGGTATCTTTAAAGGCGCAGCCATCTATTGCCAGACGCCTTACGGAGATCTTTGTTCAATAGTATAGCCTGAGGACGGCCTACATTTCAAAAGTAAAAACCGATAAAAGCCTTTATGACTTATCGTTCACAAGCTTTTATAATATATAATAATAAGCCTTTTATTCGGACAATTGATTTACAATTTCGATTCTTATACTACTGCACTATTATTTATTTATACATGTATATTTTACATAGTTAAAATTGTTCGCGTATTTGATGCTTCTTTACTTTCTGTAAGTACGTTTGCGAGTTGGCAAAGGCCTCCTCCAACATACTCCATTCTGATCTCCACCTGGCCACTCTACTCCATGTTATGCCTGCCACCTGCCTGATATCATCGTCCCATCTTTTTTGTTGTCTACCTCTTTTTCTTTTACCTTCCCTTGGATACCATTGTGCAACTATTTTGCTAAATTTATCATGTGTCCCAACCACATCCATTTTAGCTTTTTTATTTTTAGGGTTACATCCTGTTTCTTGGTCTGTTTCCTAATGATGGTGTTTTTTATTTTATCTCTCCTCTTTACTCCTAGCATGCTTCTCTCCATTGTTCGTTGGCAAATGGCAATTCTATTGGTTCCTTTTTTTGTTATGGCCCATGTCTGGCTTCCAAACATTAGGATTGGTAAGGTCGGGTTTCTAGTTAGTCATTAAATTAGATTCTAAGTTCATAAATATTTTTACTGAGCGCAAAATAATGTCTGAAATTAATCACGAAACTCAATAAAAAGTTGGACCAATTACAATACGAAACAGCTTGGCGTGGCCGACAAATTCTCAATTTTCGCGACTGTACGACAAAGTCTTTAAACACAAAGTTCTAACTTAGAGCTCAATTTATTCGCCGTGTGTGGCACAATGAGTTTTTGCTACGAACCATTAAATTACGTCTAGAATGGTTAAAGTTAAACTTTTGATTAATCATGTGTGCTTACTGAGCTTAGCTCCGTTCGATCGAAGCTATTTATTAAGTTGCCAACTTATGCTGCAGTGGGGGCTTTGTCTAAGTCGAGGGACTTGGTTCAACTGTGCGGTGATATTCGCGGTAATTACTTGCTTCTTTATTTTATTTTGATAGCGTTGTTTGCGATTATAAATTATAGGCGTTTCTAGTGCGCAAACACATGGAAGTATGTTCATAGCTACAACGTGTAGGTATGAATAAAAAAAAAAGCTTACGAAGAAATAAAATTTACAAATTGGCAGTCCTGGCAAAGTTTTCACCTTTGGAATAAATGCGCAATTGGCGCAACACGTCACATTAACATGTCTGAGACCTGGTCACAATGGCTTGTCGGTGACGCGCTCAAACCAGCATGCCGATAAGCACGTCGGTAAGGCAGACACATCAGCATGACAATTCAGCTTTTGTTTCTAACAAAACTCACTCAACGCGGCTTAAGATTTCACTTAAATAATAGATATTTTTTTCTTAAATTATGTAAAACAAGAAGTTGTTTGAATTGAAGAAGTTCTAAGCATTTCAATTTATGGTCTATTTTCCGGGCCATGATTTCTAATAAACACCCAAAGCAAGCAAAACATTATTATTATTACCTCTCAAAGGCTGGCTTGTGGCTTCGGGAAGTGTCTCGCGGTTTGAGGTATTGTTTCAGACAAATATTCATTACCTACTTTGCTTAAAGTCGTTTGTGCTATATTTAATTTTGAAGCTCACAAACGCCGCAATCAAATGAAATATTATTAGTTCCGAATCAGACTACTAAAACCAATGCCAAGTTCGAGTCGGACTCGCGCACAAAGGGTTCCGTAACATTATTTATAAAAACGGCAAAAAAATCATGTCTGCTGTATGGGAGCCCTCTTAAATATTTATTTTATCCTGTTTTTTAGTATTTGTTGTTATAGCGGCAACAGAAATATATTGTCTGTGAAAATTTCAAATGTCTACCTACCACTGTTCATGAGATACAGCCTGGTGACAGACGGACGGACGGACAGCGGACTCTTAATAATACGGTCCCGTTTTAACCTTTGGGTATGGAACCCTAAAAATACTGCCTTGGTTAATGCTAAAAATGAAGTACCTACCTTCCGAAGATAAACAAAAGAATACGAACAACTCATTCGATATTTGTGTATGCGTCTGAAATTAACAGATGTATAGTCGTGTAGATTTATAATATCTGCAGTGGAAAGATTCCTCTGAACATTTTTCGTTTTATGACATTGCGAACTTCAATATTTAATAAAGTAGACTGTGCGGTTGCCGGAAATTAACACCTCCTGCGACTGAGGGATTATATCAAGGGTAGCTGGCAGCGTCCACTGTAAATGAACTCATTTGCGAAGCGAAACGTGGATGTCTTTTATACCTATGTAGGTATCGGTTAACCACAGAGCTATAAAGGCAACCACGCTTCGTTCCTATTCTGGAAGTGACATATTTACGATCGGTATAATAATTTTAATAAAATTAGAATGTACTTTTCTGACTTTTGAAAAATTACGTTATTTTACAAGCTTTTATTTACTTTTATCTGTCCCGGTGGCTGCGCCTAACCAAATGTTACGAGTTAAATTTGAGCCACTTGCCGACGAAAATCGTACATTTTGAAAAATTTGAGCTTAATCGAATTAAGCTCAAATTTTTCAAAATGTACGATTTTCGTGACAGTGCATTATTTAATTTTATTTAAATTAAAATAATATTAGGAACTTGTTTATATTTATGTGTTTTATGTCTCTTTCTTTAAGATTGTAATTGATTTAAAATAAATAAATTTATTATTAGATGTTACTACATAATGTAATGTAATTTTGTATGAGTAACTTCTTGACAATTCAAAAGTGCCTGTAAATGGTCTAATTGAAATAAATGTTTTGACTTTGACTTTGACTTTATGAATATGACACATCCAGCATTAGAAAGAGACAAATATGCCGCCTTACAAAGCAAAGCCTTTAAAACTGGAGGTGCGCTTTTTAACGGTACTTCTAGTAGTTATATAAGTTAATTTATTATGAATTTGTTGAGTCGAGGAAATACAAAGAGCATTTACTAAATATCTAGTCGTTATCTCTAGAAAAATTACAGCTCGAAGTCCGTCGCGCCTACAATTTTTTGTCAATAGCAGTGACCTAGTTGAGCGGATTATTTATTCAGTTCTCTGTAAACCTCCTAACACTACATTGGTTTATATCCCTTTCCAAAAATTCAACAAAACATAACACACGGTACAAGTTAAATAGGAGTGTTTGTAAAAAGGAATATTTGTATCTAAATTAAATATATTGTAAATATAAATATATATTTGTATTATTTATAGCTAATTGTGTATTATTTTTGTTACTCAATTGTCTATTGGGGTGATTGGTCATGGGCATTGCAAATTAAATGAAAATCGTATCTTTGGGAAAGTGGTTTGTTATCATAAGTATAAATATCTGTCACTAATTACCAGTCACCATAAGCAAAACTGATAACGATAATAAACTTCCTAATTTAAAAGGTTTGTTTAACCATAACTTAAAGGTAATAAAATTATAAATATTATTATTATACAAACAAGTGGCGTAATTACACCAGAAAATGAATGTAGAACCTTTAAAACATGTAATTCAGCAAAATAATCACGTAAACCTTATTCAGTAAACAGTTCTCTGTAAACTTTTAATGCTGTAATATATGGAGGGCTTCGCTTTATTAAATGTGTCTCTACTTGTAAATAATTAGTGCCATTAACCAGAAATGTTTAATTGTCTTCTTTAGTACCTAAATTGTGTTTTAAATAATATTACTTCAGAACATACCATCACGCCTGTATTCCCCAAAGGTTAGGCAGAGTTCAATGTACCCCCACAGTCCGCCGGTATGGCCCCATGTAACAAGGCGAGCATATTTCCTAAACCGGGCACAGTTCCTAAATTCGAGCTGCTACTAAGAATTTGATAGAAAAACCCAATGACACTTTGCTCGACCTGGGAATCAATAATAATTCAATTGTGTCAAAATAACAATACGTAGGTAACGGGTGAAATGTGGATGTAAACACATGTAACACAATAGTAATAATAATGATCGATCGATAATAATCGATTCCCAGGTCGAGCAAAAAGTGTTAATGGGTTTTTCTATGAAATTCTCAGTAGCAGCTCGGAGTTAGGATTTGTGTCCGGTTAATGGCAATAGGCTCGGCCCCTATTACATGGGACCTAAAACATACAGGCGAACTGTGGGTGTACATTGGTACACCTCTGCCTAACCCTCCGGGGAATACAGGCGTGATGGTATGTTGTTGTTGTATAATCATCATCAAGAAAATACCTTTTTCTGCAGTTAGTTATCTACCCCGCCAAACATTGTAAACGAAACTAATTATTATAATAAGGAAGCAAATAAAAGTAGGTCAGTCGACTAAGTCCACCTCCCTTAGGAAAGCAATGAGAGAAGACCATTTCCTGCTTTCGATTCAATTCCATAAGAGTATTAAAAAATGTGGAATACCATTCAATTAAATAATTATTGATTCTTAAGCCGAGAAAAGTGATATTGGTGTTTTCCTGGATGTTCTCAGTCAGTGTAGTAGCCCGGGGCTGGGAATAGATTCCACCTTATTACATGGCTTGAACTGGCGATATATCGGTGTATTTACGATACAGCTCTGTCGCTCCTTCGTAGACTACAAGCGTCATGTTATGATGTTGTTATGTTATGTTAAACACCTCTGCCTGCCGGCAAATAAATGTCATGTTATTTCATTAATTCTAAGCTAGCTCTCCGAATCCACAACTAACTTATTAATATGTTCCATTTTTATTATTATTGGAATATTTTACGCCCACTACGCATTTCAATTCTGAATTTGGGTCACAAGTCACAAAAGCACGTAAGGGTTGGTTTTACTGGATATTGTGATGGAAATACGAGATTATACTAAAAACGATTTCCGTTCAATCTACATAGGAGTACGTCGCGGCACAGAGCCGTCACAACTCACACTTATGGCGGCGTATACTCATCAATCATCCTACCCTTTGATGTTTTTCGTTTTATCTAGATGTCTTTATGAACTGATTGCGGGTCTGTCCGCTTTTGTCTATTTTTGTGCCTGTTTATGGCTTTATGTTTCGTTAGAGACCTCTTTGAAAAGTTACCCAATTTCGTTGTGATGTTATCAAAATACGAAATGCCAATTCGATAAACTCGTTTATCGTACCGAATTCATCAAGAAAAAGTTTTATTGTTACTATTTCATTCTGCCTTCCACCTTGCAATAGTCTAGCAATATTTGACCTTTATCTCTGAAACAAATTGAAACACCTAGAATATATTAGGTAATTTACCGACATCGTAAAGGATCTACGATATTGAAAGGTAATTCGCATTTAAGACTGAAATTGATAGTTCGCCACCTTTTGTTGTTTATGGGTATTTGTTCTTAATAGCTCTATAGAGTTCAACAACTTTTAAGTGTAATTATAATTGAAAACTTTAGTAATGTTTAAGGTTATGACTTTTGCAAATTCAAATCTCGACTGTTTCGTTTAGACTAAAAAGTCGAGATTTAAATTCTGAAGTTCTAAATCTAATCTTAGACTAATTAATAGTTATTTAAAGACAAATTTAACTGCCTCGGTAGCCTAGTGGTCCTAAGCGCGACTGCTACGCTAGAGGTCTTGGGTTCGATTCCCAGGTCGAGCAAAAAGTGTTATTGGGTTTTTCTATGAAATTCTCAGTAGCAGCTCGGAGTTAGGATTTGTGCCCGGTTAATGGCAAAAGGCTCGCCCCCTATTACATGGGACCTAAACATACCGGCGAACTGTAGGTGTACATTGTTACACCTCTGCCTAACCCTTCGGGGAATACAGGCGTGATGGTATGTTATGTATGTTAAAGACAAATATAATTCTTTCTAAGCATGTTCGTATTGTCCTCCTCTCAAATTTCCAACTCTCTTTGATTACGAGAATGACAGAAATGCGAATAGAATGTTACGAATGCGATGGATCGGATTAACTTACTTTTAAGATATTTTAATGGAATTTAGGGAAATCACGTCGACTTGCGCTTTTCCGCCAAGTCCATTGCGTAATTCTTAATTCTTATTATCATAATCTATTGAATCTACTCAAAGGATTAATTATTATTCTCTTAACAATGGAATTTGTTATCTCTCGCTTTTCCTAATCTTTTTCATAAAACATTTATCCGATTGTATTTTTGTTTTGTCGAGTCTTTTGTGTGGTGATAAAGTGGCTTGGAATGGAATTGAGTGATTTATGAACAGTTAGCTATGCACTTAGAATAATTAAAAAACCTTAATTTTGAAAGCCAAACCCAATCAATGTGTAAAATCAAATGTATGTCAATAAGAGATTCTAGACTAGCCGCTATCATACGACGCGACCCTTTCAACCTAAGTACCTTAATGTCTTCCAAGTAATTACTTGGTGTCATATACCCCTTGAGAACCTCGTAAAGGTCACCCCGGCCGGAATCCTTTTACTTAGGCAACGTAACTCAATAGTGTTTAAAATCGACTTACCCAACATTATTCAATCAAGACCATTTGCTATAAGGCCCGGCGCCCAATGGGGAACGGCACAGCGACCAACAATAAATTATTACAATAAAGTTTTTAAGTATCATATAAATATAGGTTAAGTGTCATCGTTCACCATAGCTTAACGAAAACCAATCAACCAACCCATGATGTCTTTATGTCATAGAAAAAACTTTAATGTTAAAATATTTAGGACTAGACTCTGCACGCTACTTTGTCTGCGTGGTAGTCAAGTAGGTATAGCATAAAACCATGCCTAGCTTTATGCCACTGGGCAATAATGCAGCTTTCTACGAGTTAAAGGATTTTTGTAATCGGCTCCCAGAGATTAGCTCACAAAGAAATAAACTTTACCTCTTTATAATAATACTATAGAGGTATACTAACTATCTCCTCGGTAGCCTAGTGGTGCTAAGCGCGACTGCTACGCTAGAGGTCTTGGGTTCGATTCCCAGGTCGATCAAAGAGAATTATTGGGTTTTTCTATGAAATTCTCAGAAGCAGCTCTGAGTTAGCATTTGTACCCGGTTAATGGCCACAGGCTCGTCCCGTATTACATGAGACCTAAACATACCGGCGAACTGTGGGTATTAATTGATACACCTCTGCCTAACCCTTCGAGGAATACAGGCGTGATGGTATGATGATGATGACTATGGAAATAGTTAGTAGATTTGTAGATTAAAAATCCGCTGCCGTGCCGTTTCTCTCGTGTACGGTCTGCCTAAGGATCATAACAGAAATTATATTGTAACTCAAGCTCCGGGATATCGTAAATGTAGGTCGCCGATAGT
Organism: Caradrina kadenii; assembly: GCA_947462355.1. NCBI lineage: Eukaryota > Metazoa > Arthropoda > Insecta > Lepidoptera > Noctuidae > Caradrina > Caradrina kadenii. The sequence goes on from OX381674.1 coordinate 5,868,073, forward strand.
GGACAATTGAATAAAAAAATATGATAATATTATTTCCATTACCCGTTGAAACGGGACATCTACCACTTCATTTACCACAGATTCAGTTCATGATTCTAAACCCCTCAGAGAAAATAAACAGTTGTTCCACACTAAAGTGCAACATTTACACACAAGGGCAAGATGTATGAAACAGTTGATTATATTTTTATTAACCGACGATAAACGTTTCCATCAAGGGTGGCTAGAATCTTTTACTGAATCCAGGATAAAAGTCTTCGTTACTATGCTCCCTTCTTCCAGCCCGTATTATCAATTTTAAGATCTGGCCACGACATACCACATTATAATACATTTCCTAAGCCAGTCACAAAGTGGTCATGACTAATTTGTTTCCATATAATCTATTCGTTTCTGGCATAGGGAGTCATATTTTTAACTTAACCCAACGTTACCATTTGACGTGACCAGCAGTCCTTGTTTCATGTCATTAAATACAACCATTTCATGAAATGGTCGAACGCTTCGTAGTATGATCAATTCTAAGACCTGGCCACGATATAATTATATAAACTATCTACCTATCAGCCAGCTATGATCTACAATATTTTAAGTGTCACAATTGCAACAAACCTACTGGTAAAAATAATGATGTATGGCTAATTTAATATTAAATTTGAAATCGTCAATGTTGATTATAATAAAATTGGCCGGTCGGGTCGGTCAATACGAAACGGGGCATTCCGTACACAAGGCTAAAGTACATATTTAATTATTGGCTGCAGCAATCCAAATATTGTTTAATATTAATGTTGACTTTGGAACTTCGTTACATTTTATTTTATCTTTCCCACAGATTTCTAGATACAATTTAATACAACTACGGCTTTATTGGAAATAGTTCAATATCCTGTTCCAAACACAATGAATTTCAAAGGTTCAATTCAATTCATCATCATCTTCCCCAGCCCGCTTTCGTCGACCCACTCTCCACGCTCATGTGCGGCACAAGAAGTAGAACCTGGATAAGGTACCAGCCAGGCCAGCCAGGCCACACGATGCGTTGCGGTGCGCCGCCGCACCTCAACCATTTTGTCACATCAGTGTGTACATGTAGTAGGCGGCGCATACGGCCTCCTCGTCCTCCCTCGATATAGTCCGGTGACGCAGTGAGGTATGCCATGAACATTTGTATCTATCACGCCGCAGCGGCACCTCACAGGCGCCGCACCAGCACCGCACCGCATCATGGCATCCGTAATTTATAGGGTTCCGCTGACCCTTCCAGAACGGAACACTAAAAAGTTAATCCGATGGCCTGAGTGTAATAAATTTCCTGCTAACGCGCAACGTAAACCACTATACATGGCGTGTATGAGCATATGTAGTTAAGAAAGGATTTGTCGAAACTACCCCTGAGGGCCTCATACGTATAACGCGGGTTGTTTGTTTGCTAAATAGTTGCTACTAGCTAGTTCTGAAATAAGCGCCGACTAAGGGTGAGCGCAGACCGAACAGCGAAATGCTCGAGCGTGTTATTTGCTGTCAAGTTTTGAGTGAAAATATATTAAGCGAGAATGCAACACAGGCCTCGTATAGGCAATCATCGTGTAAATTCTAAAAAAAGAATCTGTTAGCGGCGACCTCAACTGTCTTATCTTTACGGAATCGATTGTTCCATTGGTCATACGTCTGTAAATATCAGTCGTAAGAGTTTTATGAATGTTAACTGGTCAATTACTACATGTCTACTGGCTTGTAACCAATTACTTTTGCTCGTTGACATTATTGAATTAACTAATAAAATGCTTAACGGTTAACGACTATTGTCGTTGACTTTGCGTTACTGTACCTGCCGCCATTGGTTTATAAAAGACTCGTCAAAGTCTTTGATCATCAATTCTAATGACAGTATGTTTGATTATCATAAATAACAAAAGCCAATCAGATCACTAGACAAGAGATTTGCCAACAGTTTTTAGAAGACCTGTGAAATAGATTTTTGACAGCTAGTTTAATAGTGACGTACCTAAAAGCAAATGTATTATTTCGTTAAATGTTTTTTTTACAAAACCAAATCATCCAAAGCGTAAGTGCGGCACAAATAAATTTTAAATTAAAAGAATGAATCGACAAATCTAAATTAACTTTAAATCAATAACTCAAGCGAAGAGTCCAATTATATCACATCCTGCCTACGATTTTTTAAGAAATCAAAACATTTTGTACATACATACGGCTAAATGTAAGTTTGAAATTACCTGACGCACCACAATGCAAATTTGTGGAAAGGAAAACTCATAAGAGTAGGAAGCGAAATAACACATGCATATTATTGAAAATGGAAACAGCACAGATGTCTTATTGTAAAATGGAAACCAAGGAGACTGTATTTGAGTGGGCATAACCTTACCTTGTTGTTGGTTGCGGGTCATTAACCCTGAATTGCGTTTCAGATGAAAGTAAACAGGTCATGGAGAGTCCCTTTTTTATGGACTCATACACGTGTACCCACTAAACATAAGCACTTACCTTATATAAGTGTATTGGGTATACAAATAGTTTTTATTAAGCAAGCAAGCATAATTAGCTGTTGTGTAGTAAATACGCTCTAGGCGTAATAAATCAAAATAATAAAAAAAGAATTCATTCGTAAAATTTTAAATAGACATCTATTTACTAATGACTTATTCTTTTACTAGGGTTTAAATATTTTCGAATTTGTTCTACAAAACACTTCGAATGGTACGAAATAAAAAATGTTAGACTGAATCCCAGAAAACCTGAACATCTCCCATATCAAGCGATATTAACATCGTTATCTCTAATGTGCCTACTATCACATTTCTTTTTGCCTAAAGACAAAAGAGCTGCTCGAGGAGTGAGGGCGCTGTGATGCTCATTTGTAAGAATATCAACGTAGCAGTTTGTTACAAAACATACTAGAGTCGCAACTGACATCGACATCGTGAATAAATAATTGTTATCCGCGACGTTATTCGAATATATTTCGGCCAGGTAGTAGGTTATGCTTAACTTTATGTACCTATAGGTCTCAAATTACATTAACTAAAAGGCGACGTATTTATTAAATCATTTATTGAATTCAACTTGAAGTAACATGTACGATTCGAGTGTGGCCAAACAAGTGCCCCACATAATAAAACCTAAACGTTTCTCATTTTAAATTCGAATTCCAAAAAAGAATTCGACTGAGTTCTTTCAATAAAACTATTTCAGACAGGTTGCGGCGGTGTACAACCTTCATAGTGTCTACTATACGAATTTTATGCATAAACTTCCTGATAACTGTCCAAAGAGAAAATGCATGTTTACAACTCAACCTTTCGGTCTGTTTGACAGTTATTTCGGTTAAGAAAAGCGTTCAAATAAAGCATGACACAGAAATTACAACAGGCCCCAAATTAAATAAGCAGAAGGCAATAAATTACAATCTCCGTCAGAGCGGTTCGAGTGTTAATTAGGGTAATTATTTATCTGCTAATCAAGTCATTAGTTACTGTAGGGTAAATTCTGCCATCCATTATGGCGGATTTGGACTGCATTGTGTTGAGGACATATGTTTGCGATGTAGTTAGCAGTGACTCGCTTAAGATTAACGTCTTGAAGGGATGACGTCACACCTGTGTAGGCTCTGAATTGTAATGTCATACTAGGGTTGCCAGACGTCTCGATTTTAGTGGAATGTCCCGATTTTTAATCAGATTTTTTTTATCTTTTTTCGACGGTGTGACGTGTTCGACGCGTGCTGAGTTTATACCTTTATAAAAAAAAACTAAGAATTCTTTAAAAGAACATACATGTTAAAAATATATATATAAAAATTAAAATTTGTGTTTGTATTATGTCCCGGTTTCATGCAATTAATCCCGATTTTTATACTTGAAGGATAACAAAAACCCGGTTTGCCTGAAAAAATCTAGCAACGCTATATAGAGTGCCATACTGATTCGCTATCAAGCCGCTTGGGTTTTGTAGGTTTCGGTTACGTTTAGATACAAGCTGACTTACTGCCTACATGGCTAGTATTATTAACAATAAAAACTGTTAGGTGTTAAGGCCAAAGATAGTGTTAAAGAAAGTACAACATACATACCTACATAGAACAAAACTATCCGTCTTATTTCATTTGTTTACTTATCTTGGCAGCTCTAGGTGGTATTAAAGAGCTTTTCGTGCAGGTGACAAACCAAGATAAAGTTTGTTTTGTAAAAAATATCTTATTACATTTTATTTACCGACAACGACGTGGTAGTAAGAAATTCTAAACAAGAAGGTTGAAGAAACATATGATTTTTCCACGCGAATGGCGTTAGTTAATAGGAATTAGCCACTACCAATCAATTGACACACTTTTTTTGAGCTGTTCCGCCATCTATTTTGCATGGCACTAGTAAACTGTAACGTCACTTTTGTGCCAACTCAATTAACCATTTATGGATATTAAACAAATTTAAATCTCATTTTACAGTTAGTTGACCCTTTTAACTGCCAGTCACTTATAGATGACAAAACAAAATGTGTCCAGCACGCCACCGTCACGATCCCATGACAGACTTTTATACGTAAACAAAATTTATAAAACAACATCGATATAATCCCGAACTCATTACTTTTTTGTATGTATTAAAGGATGAATTCGTAGCTTGACGCTAAGGGCACGTTTTTGCTTTTATGACGTGGCGGTCAAACGGTTAATTGGGTTTTCAGGGCTAAAGTTAACTGACTCTTTAGAGAAATTATATCTTGAAATTATTAGCCGATGGTGTCTACTTGCCGGGACTGTGGGTTGTTCGTAAGAGATACGGCTCCCCCGGAACGCAAAGAGCACAAGAAGGAACATGGATGGGTTTGAGTCAGTAAAAGTCTGACACTCACTCCAGCAAGTCATTTGATGATTTTACATACCTAAAAAAAAGGTGTCTACTACCCAAATAACAAAGATTTTAACACTTAATTTTTTTAAACGTCAAAAAGTTGAGTTTAAAAAAAACCTTCAATTTTTTGTTGTAAATATCTGCATTGTCTTCAGTTGACACAAATACAAATAAATTGAAAGCGGTCTACTGACCACCAAACAAATAACTGCGGAAGGAACGAGAGCCATTTCATCGCCAAATTAAATTCTTTGTGTAACGAACAGCCTCAAGAGATGTTTAAGATTGAAATCAGTTTTAATTTAGATTTTATTGATTTACTTTATACCAAGATTTTTAAGAAAATCTTCTTTTCTTAAAATAAAACGTTGCGTTTACAAACATATACATTCAAATACACAAACAGCCAGATCCCGAAAAACTATATGTACCTAAGTCATACAAATATTTGTTCCGTGCGGGAATCGAACCCACGACTCGCAGCTGCGCCAACCGTTTAATCAATCGTCATTTAAACTCAAATTTTAATTTAAAAAAATATATAATCCTGTTGTTCATCCTATTGTCATATTAAGCTGGGTTTAATTATGAAAATAATATGTAGGGATCTGAATAATTAGTGTTATTTATGAAATAATGTTATAGGGTCGCAGTGAACGCCGGCTTGACATTGATGGAGGACAGCTGCCCGAAAAATGTGTATGTTTATGTAAACAGCTAAATACATAATGCTATCATAGTGCGTGCCATTAAGATGGAACAGATAAAAATTATGGAGTTATTGAAGCGGCAATAGGAATGTCCGCCGAACTATGTTATTTTAATATAACTTTATTAATAATAATGAATGGAAAGGACATCGTAGCGGAGACTTTTAAAATGGATTCAGTACATGATGTAAGACCCCAGCGATGAAATTGTTTGTCAGTTAGTTTTTGGCATTGGATGGCAAACAAGCCGGCGAGCTACCTGATGTTAAGTGGTCACCGCAATGTATAGACCTATGCAATACCAGAAGCCTTGCAAATGCTTTGCCATCCCGGAGACAAAGTTGAAATGTCTCATGTTCCTGTCATTACACCGGCATCCATACCCTTCAAACCGGAACATATAATAACGCATATATATATATAGTAACGCAAAAGTGCAATACCTACACGGTGAAAATGTATGGAACAGCAGATTGCTAGGTATCTAATTACCAACAATAAACGCTGGGGAATCCAGAATCCTCTGCTGAATCCATGGTAAAAGACTCCATTACGATGCTCCACCCCTGTAAAGGGTGGATTTTCGACTCGGGGCAGTAAGGGCAGGTACCTTAACCGTTACTTATATGTTACAGGAAAACGATCCGGAAATGTATGGGAAAAGTTTATTTATTTATTTTCCAACTTACATCTATCGTTACAGAATAATCTATTGCGATAGTATATAGATTTTGGCGATTTTTGTCATTTCTAGTACTCAATAACTCATGCCTTAAATGGTTCCATGGAGTCTTTTGATTCTTACATGAAATAGGATCGATTGGCATGATGTTTCATGCCAAAATAAATAATTAATAATAATAATAATAAGATCTGGCAACACTAGAATCAACAAGACCTGTCTGAAAATTAAAATTTTTATATTTCCCATTTTGCCCTATTTTTGGATTTTTATAGTAAAGCACAATAACTAGGATTTCCATAAAACTTTCAAATTAATAACAAAAACTACAATTACAGTGATCATGAAAAAAAAAACGCAGGAAATCTATAAATTTGTAATGTGACGGCTGTCAAGGCCGTCATGAAAAGAAATCAAGTGGAAATACGGAAACAACAACAAATACAGGAATGTTGACACGAGCCAGAGCTCGAAAAAATGCACAATTGCCATCCCCGGACTCGTTGCTCAGCTCCGCCTCGCCGCCGCCGGAATCCAGCCCCACTGTGAGTGCTGCCACACCGGCCACGGCAGTTGCGTCGAGCTCGAGCGACGAGTATTTCTCTCCGCTGTCGTCGCCACCACCTGCTCGTCGACGGGGAGGACGCCGGCCACCGACGTGCTTGGGATCCCGAGGCCCACTGGCTTCTGATAGGGTCCCCGCTGCCGGTGGAAGTGTGCAGCGCATGAGATGGACACAGTCTGTTAATGAGAACGTCATGCGCTCATACTTTGGGGCTACAGAGGGGGGAAGTAACCTGACTGCGTACCGTGGTCGGATGCTCTCTCTGTTTCAGGTGCTTGAGCCAGCTGTCAACGTTTCGGCACAACGACTGTCGGATCAGGTGCGGGTCATCCTGCGTAATCATATGTTGGATGACACTGTACTTGATCGCCTTCGAACCGAGATGCAAAGGAGCCATGTCATTGCTCCTTCGTCGCAGATTGTGGATGTGGCACTACCACAGACCACCTCAACACCCAGCCACGTCGATGAAGAAAGTAATGACATGGTTACTCATGTAAGTACCCAGTGCAGTGAAGAATTGAGGAGTGCTTTGGAGGGTGCGATTCGGGAGTATAAACTCATGCCGCTTGAGCACAGACCACGCTTACCTCGCTTGCCTATGCATAATAAAAATAAGGCGCTGGTGTGTGCTCTGGATTCGCAGTTATCGAATTATTTCGATGACTGTGAAGACCTTGCTGATGCGCACTCGATTCTGTACTGTGCGGCTGTTGCAGCATGTCGTGTAGCTCATGTCAAATTTCCTAATAATGACATTGCTACACGACCTAAACCAGCTGTACCAGTCTGGCAGTGCAGGATTGAGCGGCGCATTAGTGAGACCAGAGTGCTCATCGGCAAATTAATCTGCTTCAGGGAGGGCAATACTCGTCCAAGAGTGATGCGCTTTGTGAGACGGGCATTCTCGGGGACTGATATCAATCCTCGAGACTATATGTCCCAGGTCACAGAGCGCATCGATTTCCTGAAGCAGAAGGTGTATGCATGGGCAAACCGTATTCGTAGGTATAAGCAGCGAGTGGAACGATATACCCAGAATCGCAGATACCAAAGTGATGAAAGGTGGGTTTATAGGGCTTGGGAGCGACCGGATCAAGGTGTATCTGATACGCGCCTGCCAGATGATGATGCCATGTGTTCGTTCTGGCGTAGCATCTGGTCGGTGCCTGTCAGCCACGCTGAAGGTGATTGGACTCGGGATGTTGAGCGAGCGTGCGAGTCAATACCAGAAATGGGGGCAATTACAATTAGCCCCCAAGATGTAGCTCGTGCGGTCCGTCCATTGCCTAATTGGAAATCTCCTGGACCGGACGGGCTGCATAACTTCTGGATAAAATGGTTCAGAGGATCACACGTTTGCTTGGCATCCCGATTCCAGTCAGCCTTGGAATCTGGTTCGCTACCCCAGTTCCTAACGACAGGAATAACCCACCTGCTCCACAAATCGGGTAGTACTGCGGAACCTAAAAATTATAGACCGATCACATGTCTTCCGACGGTCTATAAGGTTCTTACATCCATTTTGAGAGAAAAAATTAACAAACATATAGAAAATAATGCCATCATGTCTCCCTCTCAGAATGGATGTAGGATTGGGTCCCGTGGTACTAAGGAGCTGCTCCTAATTGACATTGCTATTAGCCAACAAGTTCGCCGATCCCGAAAGGATTTGTCGACATGTTGGATAGACTACAAGAAGGCCTATGACTCTGTACCACATACATGGCTAATGAGGGTGCTAGAGTTGTATAAGATTGATGCAACTCTACGCGCCTTCCTGATGTCGTGTATGGGGCAGTGGAGAACGGTCCTTCGCTATCCGGGATGTAGACAAATCCAGAGGATAAGCGAACCGATAAGGATTGAGCGAGGTATATTCCAGGGCGATAGTTTGAGTCCGCTTTGGTTCTGCTTAGCCTTGAATCCTCTAAGCACACTGCTGGAGGATTCAGGTCTGGGCTATCGGTTGAAAAGAGGAGGTCAGGTAATATCTCACCTTCTTTACATGGATGACCTGAAACTCTTTGCCCCTAACCGGTTGCGACTGATGGAGTTACTGAAGGTAACAGAAACTTTCAGTAGCGCCATCAGGATGGAATTTGGTGTGGACAAGTGTGCGGTCATGCATGTCAAGCGAGGGGAGATTGTGGAGTCTGAGGGAGTTCAGCTCTCGGACTCCATAAACCTTAGATCCCTTTCTTCAACTGAGACCTATAAGTATTTGGGTATGTCGGAAGCGTTGGGCATCAATACTGTTGACGTGAAACAATCGTTGAGGGAGCGCTTCTTTGGCCGCCTGAAAAAAGTATTTAATAGTCTTTTATCAGGTGGAAATAGGGTGCGCGCCTTCAACGGGTGGGTCATGCCGGTTTTGATGTACTCTTTCGGCATACTGAAATGGACTCAAACGGAACTTGACGCCCTGGATAGAAGGGTCCGTTCATTGTTGACGGCATATCGGATGCATCACCCACGGTCATCGGTGATGAGATTGTATATTCCGCGGAAGTGTGGAGGTCGTGGCTTCCTAAATGCTAAGACTCTCCACAACCGCGAGATATGCAATCTCAGGGAATTTTTCCTCGAAGCCGACGTGGGGATGCACCGAGATGTGGTGGCAGTGGATAAGGGCCTCACCTCGCTCTCCTTGGCTAAAGAGAACTGGCGCAAACCAGTAGTACTTGAGGCTAAAGATCGTGAGGAGGTATGGCAGAGTAAGGAGCTTCACGGACGCTTTTTCCGGGCCTTGCATGGGCCCGATGTAGATCTCTTAGCGTCCGTATCCTGGCTTCGCTTCGGTGACCTATTTGGGGAAACCGAGGGTTTTGTCTGTGCAATTATGGATGAAGTTATTATGACGAATAACTACCGGAGATTTATTGTGAAGGATGGCACGGTTGACATTTGTCGGGCATGCCACCGGCCGGGCGAATCAATCCGTCACATCATCTCTGGATGTTCTCGTCTAGCTAACGAAGAGTACTTGCATAGGCACAACCTTGTGGCCAGGATTATCCATCAGCAACTTGCTCTAAAATACCGCCTTGTGGAATCGGAGGTACCATACTATAGGTATGTGCCCGACCCAGTTCTCGAAAATAGCAATGTCACATTGTACTGGGACCGATCCATCATCACTGATAGGACTATTGTAGCCAATAAACCTGATATAGTGGTGGTGGATCGCTTAGAGAAGCGCGCAATGATCGTTGACATAGCAGTCCCACATGACGTGAACCTCGTGAAGGCCGAGAATGACAAGAAAATCAAGTATCTAGACTTGGCTCGCGAGGTTGTCGACATGTGGGATGTGGACTCAGCGATCATTGTGCCGATTGTTGTTACAGCCAATGGCTTAATTGCCAAGAGCCTCGACCAACATCTAAGGAGGCTCACGTTAGGCAGCTGGATCAAGGGCTTGATTCAGAAAGCGGTACTCCTAGACACGGCGCGTATTGTTAGGAGATTCCTTTCTCAGGAGCCCTGACCGCCGGTGGCTTGGACCCTGTTCCCGTCGCCGGTGGGCTACTATTTTTTATATTTTTAAATGTTTTTACTTTTATAACAATATTTAAAAATGTAATTTATATGTATATAGTAATGAATAAATGAGAATAATAATAATAAATAATATAAATAAATAATAGTAATATAAATAATTTGTAAATTTTTTATATTTTACCATATTCTTCGCTGACTGTACATTTTTTCCAAAATCTGTGAATGCAGTTCAGAATATCTCAAAAAGTTATGTATGGTCTCCTTGGAACGAAATCCACCCTGTGTAGCCATATAAGCAGGATGTCTGCACTAATCTGCACTTAGGTGGCTTAAGACTCTGCTCGTGTCTGTAAACTGGTTATTTGACATCCGGTGTGAATAAACAACGCAAGTTTCATTAAGTGAGCTCGGAATCTGTTCTTTGTTATTACTTGTGCCAAATTACAGATATTCATTGTTGATATTGATTGACATTTATTGGATTTTAACAAGACTACAAAAATAAATAATAATGCAAGAGGAGAGAAACCTTAAAATTGTATCTAAGTTTTCAATTTTGGAATTATTATAGTTCCTAATTATATCAGAATAAAACACATAAAGTGACATCTATGCCCATCCCATCATCTATATATCTTTAGGAAGCTAACCTAACCCTAACCCCTATTAACCCTAAGTAATTTAGGCACTATATTATATTATCAATGAATTTAGGAATCCATAAAAAAATTTACGTTGACGGTCGCAAGCAAAAGCTACTTACGAATAAGTTAATTCATGATCTCCAAATTTTGATTATTTTTTAGCCATAACTTATCTCTAGTATAATGTTTTTTGTTTTCTATACAGGGCTTCCTCTCTCCTAACCCTATGTTGCTGTGCCCTACAGGGTCCATATTGATCTCAATTATAATTTACCACCTAAGTATATATATGGAAAAGCAATAAAGATATTGAGTATTGAGTATTGACCTATTATTATTTAATGAACTAAATAAAAACACTGTTAATTGGTAGGTAAAAAGTAAGAAGTTAAATGAAATTAAAGACGACTTGATAAGAAAGACAATGAAGAGAATATTATCATCTTAATAGATACTTAGTTCATTCATGAGGCATCTAATGTCAAATCAATAAAACTCGGGCGCCGATGGACACCGGCTCGGCCAACTGTAAAAATTTAATGCCCCTGTACACTATCGATCTGCCACTTTACGAGAATTTCACACTTGTCACATGCTACGCTAGTTAGGACTTGTTTACAATGTATTTATACATTAGGCAGCACGGTAGCAAAACATTTTTATCAGATTAGCATAGTACTAATTTCATAGACATATTATTTTTCTTCGGAAGGGCATCTCGCAGTTCAACCTAGGAGGTTGTTTACTGCTTAACCGGGCTTTCCTGTTAAGGCCTCCAGACAGGATAGAACGGACTGGCTGAATTTTGACATATATTTGAATCCCCATTATTTTGTCTATGGGCCCTGTCAGTGAACCCAAATGATAACCAAAGCGTGCGTTCATGTGAATGTTTGTCAAGTACCCATAACAGCAGAAGGATCGTTAGGCCATTGTAGGAACTTTCCCAGAAACTAACGATTAGATTTGATTGATGCGGGATTATGATCACAGGTGTGTTTCGTCATGCATGAAACCTATCCACTTAATTGTGGGAGTGTGCCTAAGATTTAGTCACCTGTACACTTATTGTAAGACATCTAAATAAATACATTATATACCTGGGGTACATACCTGCTATGGGTCGTCAGTGCATAAACGCATTTACTGAAATTACGCCAATGACACTTGTTGAATTACCGCCGTGTATGTTTCATAGAAAAATATAACAGCTTTTATTATATGTCGTGTAATTTTTAACAAAACTTGACGGGCTGAATTTCCGTTGCGTCATTTTCGGCAGGTGTGTGTCAGCAATCGGCAATCACAGCGAACAAAAGAATAAACCCGTAAGAATCGATTAAAATTTTCTTAACACATATAAAAATAATCACAGTTAAGCTAGTCTGTAATCAAAGTAGGTTAGTAACCATTGCAATAAGGTACTGCAGAAATCAAGTGTTGAAATTGATTTGAGCCTCAAAATGTTTACATAAAAGGCTTTGATTGGATATGATATCTATCGGTTCTAATCAAGCCTCGTCCCGACCCCATCCACAAATAATTTTGCTAAATACTGACACAAACTGTGCCAGTGGGGCATCGAAAATAGCTTTATGTTACACAAAATGTGTAATGGAAGTGGAGGGACTACCGCTGTTTAATCTATTATTGAATGGAACGACAGGCTCAGTCGATAACCTTTCACTATACCATTCTACACATAGTTTTTTGTAGTTACGCTGTTCGTTATACAAGAGTGAGGTGTTTTGTTTTAACTAAAATAACTACCGGACTAGCTTCCATCGTTTAGTTTTTAGGGTGATCATTGTTCCTGTTTGGTTGTGTAAAAAACAACAGCTATCTTTAGGGGAGGCATATGTCCAGCAGTGGACGTTGTTCAGCTGATTTGATGATTTTGATGACTATATAATACCTACACCGTGGAAGCATTATATGTAGTTTTAATTTCCTTTAGTTTTCCAACTGAATCATCAATATAAAGTCTTACTTTTTCATCGGAACCAATATTTCTTGGAGTACCTAAATGTGAAAATGTCTCTACAGTAGAAATATAAATATAGAACCGCACAGGGCATGAGCATCATCTCAACAAATGCAGTTAGGCGCAATCTTCTCCTAATTCAGTCGCTCGCAAATCTCATCGTACAATCTACCCTATTTGTGGTGGTCGGTGCTCTGCAAGCTGTCCTTTAAAACAATATCTCTTGGGTTAGCAATATCCGCAGCTCTTACGTCTATAGGCACTCCGGTGAATGGCGCATTCTCTTTAGTGTTTCATTTTATTCAGCAGCGCTATCAATTTTATAGGTAGATGTATTTATCTAAAATTGTATTATTTGGACTAACCTTTCGATTCTATCTGTAATAGGTAGATAGATATGTTGTTTTTTTTTTATGATTTTGTTAATAACTCAACAGACAGCAATTTTTAAGGCCACAACCTTTCTAAAATCTGAAAATGTTCTTTTCGACCACATTTAAGTTTCTGTTTCTCGCTGTGTACTCAAAAAGTAAACTTGTGTGATAGTATTCAAAAGTAATTTTCTATTGTTTTAGAAAAAAAAATTGAGATTGTGAATGGCTTGCTTTAATTCTAGCTACATGTTACTTGGAACGAACTTTTTTTTAAGTCTTTGTTTATTTTAGGGGTTTTTTATCTTAAAGTGTTAATGTTACCCCCACATATAAAGTACCTACCTTCTTTTTCTTAATTCAATCCCCACCTATCGTCACAACAGCCATCAAAAGGCCGTACGATAAAGAGCATTATTCGGAATATTCTTTAGATCGACCATCAAACAATGATAGAATGTTCCCATTGAAGTGAGAATACGGCGTGTGTCGACAGTGGTGAAATAAATGAATGTGTCTACAATATGAAGAACTAGATATCGACTCATACACGGTAGAAACATCGTGAAACAGACTTGTGCCACGGGTCGATGATTTGTTGTTTTTTTTAGTATAAAAATAATGAGCTGTTTTGTACAAAACAGCAACATTGACAAAATGTATGGAACAGCTGTTTTTTTTAAATAACCAACCTGAAATATGTTTGCGCGGGGTTTAGAATTAGTATCTTATGACTTTTTTATAAAGAATCGTCGAATGGATATATTCATTTATTTATTTGGATTTCCAACAGAGGATGGTTACGAAAGAGAAATAGGAACATATTTCTGTGCTCCACCAATTACAGGAGACCACCACATTCACTTAAAAACTAGTTACAAAGAAGTTTCATAAGACGAGAAAAGAAACAAAGCATATTATGGTACAAAAACAAAAAATCGAAATCGGTTCATGCGTTCGGGAGCTATGATGCCACAGACAGACACACACACACAGACACGTCAAACTTATAACACTCCGTCGTTTTTGCGTCGGGGGTTAAAAATACAAGGAGTAGATTTAATTTTAAATACCAACACAAAATTATATAATAAACGCGAGTAACGTTTTCACTGCTAAAACGTTGAACGCATTTTGGGGTATTGAAGTGTGTATGATAAACACTGAACCTCGAGCGAAGACTTCGCCAAAGAGCTAGTTCATCATACAAAACGTGTGGTATGCCTACCAATTGGTAGGCATGGTATGGCAGTCATCCAAATTGATCCACTTATTAACTTTCATGCAGGCCTGGTAGTAAACGTGAACAATATGTAGAGAATCAATCATTTATAAGGTTCTTATCATTCCGTCGTAAAAGTTGGCTATGAATGAATACGACGTACTAAACCTAGGCTGTGTTGAGTAGGTGTTACTTCATATTGCAGTTTTATTGCTTGTAAAAGTGTAAAGCTATCTTGTTAACAACAAATGTTTCCAGTTTTAAGTAGAAGGAGTGCATGTTCGGTTACGATAGTGAGTTCGTCATACGAATATAAATTGTGGAATGTTGTTAACATTTTGTAAGGCGTAATTTCTGAGTAATTTTCAATGGAGTTTTGTTGAGCCATTGTCAATAGATTTTTATGAGAAGAAAATGATTGACTGTTACCTATTTATAAGGAATCTCTATATCAATGGTTAATAAACTTTACTTTCCTTAAGATTTTTATAAAAAATATATTGTCATTGAACGGAAAAGAAGCAAAATTGTGTAGTCATATTTTAGTCCATACGTAATTAAACACGAAGATATATTCGTTAATAGGGTGAGAGCACTAACTTAATTAAATTTCTTTATATCAGACTGACGTGTCCATATAAGTACGGGTGACTAATATCTTGGTTAGTTAATTTAAAAATAAAACGTAATTCAAAATCTTGTATGAGATTTCAAAAAACTCATAATCATTTGGAATCATGTTACTTTGTATTTGACGGGACACTGAGTAACCCCAAGCGTAGATAATAGTGCCCTTAACCTATCTAAATGAAACATCTCGTTTAATTACTAATTGTCCAAGATATGATAAGACTACTATTGTGTGGGATAAAGTTCCCTTAATGATTCCAAAAATTAAAGAACGAGACGTTTCTATCGTAAATCAAATTAGGCAATAAAAAATAAATTAGTAATTAGTGCAATGAAGTGAATTAATAAAGTCTTTGAAGTAAAATTTTAGCAGCTTCTGCGAAAGTCTCGTGTCGCCTTATTTCATTAGGACTTAGACAGTCCTAGTCTCATAATTGAGTTATACGATTTTTCTTTGTTCTTACAAATCCTAGAGCTAGGTACCTCTTTGGAACTACAATTACAACTGGTGCGGTTCAATTTTTTATTTTTATATTTATTTTACTATTTTTGTTTGTTGAAAATGTAAATGTTATTAAAAGATAAGCCATCCATAAGTCATACATAAGTAAGCTGAAATACTTAAGTACTTCTTAATATAATTTTTTTTTTTTTTTAATAATCGAGAAAATAATCCGAGATTAGGTACACGGGGGACACATCGAGCATTATTATCTGCGTAGATATCAGTATTAAGTCAAAGTAGGACTTGGGCTTAACTATAAAAAACGGGATACATATCATATATTAAGCTAGATCAATATCCATATGTGTGAAATTCAGCTAATTCTGTTCAACCGTGAAAGAGTATAAAACATCTGTCCATGCACCCATCTGCCGGCCTGAGGGTTGTTCGTAAGAGATACCGAGCTTCCGGAACGCAAAGGGCACAAGCAGGAACATGGCTGGGTTTTAGTCAGTAAAAGGCCGACACTCCCGCGCCGCCAGGGCGGGGGCAAAAATTTGATGATTTCCCGTCGGTAAAAAAAATGCATCCATCTATGGTCACAAACTTTCGCTTTTATATTATTAGGACTATCATACAAGTACTTATGAGTGACAAGGCCGACGGTTTATAAAGTCGAACTTTACTTTTAGCTATAGTTTTTAAAGCCATGTTTAAATAGTTTATAATAACTGCATGCTGCTGGACTATCATCTATGAATAAGTAAAACAGATTGGGAAGTGGGAAGGCTTCTCACGTGGTGGACCGACGAACTGGTAAAGGTCGCTAGAAATAGCTGGTTATTGTGGCTATCTTAAGGGGAGGACAATGTATGGCAGTGGACGTCGTTCGGCTGATATGATGCTCATGATGATGAAAACATTGATCATTCATCAGGCAATGATAGTTACCTCAAGTACCTTCTGTTAAAATGAACTTCATAATCCGTATTAGCCCGGCCAAGCGGGTAAACTACTGAAAGATTTAATAACAATAAATTAAAGCCGTAAAACACGTTATGGCATGTTCAGGTGGGACAAACTTCAGCGTAATCAAGCCACGCCTGCTTGTGACTGGGACAAATGAATGCCGAATTAGGGTCCTCCGTAAATTGCGAGAGATGTCATGTAGGCAGACTTGTGAATATTTCGGTACCTATAGCGCATGCCGCGGCATGAGACGAGTGTCACAGCGTGACTCGTTTAATTTTCTAATTTTTTTTTTAAACTGCAGCCTTTTTCTCGATATTTCAAAATTTTTGATTCCGAAGATGAAGCTGAAATGTCTCTTTAAAATTTAATTTCGTAGTTAATGAATGAATGAATACCTAATAATACCCTTTTATTATGTATGTTTTCGCCTTAACTATGGATGGAAGTGTTTTCATTAAATATACTGTTACCGTTACGCTAAATTGGGGCAAGGTCATCCCATGTTTACGGTTTATGGTAAGAAGTTTCTAGTAATGTTCTTTGGTCTTATATCAAGATCTTACAAAAAGATCTGAGTGGTAATTTACTAAAGCGATGTACCTATGTTGTTAAAATGAAAGCGATTATCATAACGGGTGTTTTACAGTAATTATGTTTTTGGATAAAGTTTTAAAAGTAGCAGCTTTGTTGTAACACAACACAACACGTTTAAAATAAATAATAATTAGTGTTTTATTGTTTTAAACTTCAATGTGTTGGAATAAAAATAAAAGTTGTACGTAGTACCGTTTTTTTTTTTTTTGGTGGGTGGGAAATCATCAAATAACTTCTCCCGCCCTGGGCGGGGCGGGAGGGAGTGTCAGACTTTTACTGACTAAAACCCACCCATGTTCCTTCTTGTGCCCTTTGCGTTCCGGGGGCGCGGTATCTCTTGCGAACAACCCGCAGCCCCGGCAGGCATCGGCCCTCAGTGGCCCCTTCCTTTTGTTGACAGCTCTTTGAGGCGCGCGTGGAACACGAACGCGCCGTCGACACGGCCTGTCGTTATGCAACGTAAGGACGGTGAGCTACCCATTGCTCACCGTCCACAGGCCCGTATCTACGGTAGCCGGGAGTCGTCTCGCGGCTCCCGACGTCCGGAGCGTCTACCGCGGCGGCTGGGACGGGAGAACCGCTGTCTCAACCGTCCCGCCGCCTCCTTCTCAAGCATTACTGCCTCGCAGAAGGAGGCGACTGCATCCCATTCCCACTCGCTCCGGACCATGGCTTGCACCAGGGCCGGACGCGAGAGTTCGCCGCCGCCGATGGCCGCCGCGAGGACTCGGCGATGCTCCGCCCAAGCGGGGCATACCGCCACGGTGTGCTCCACCGTGTTCTCGGGGCGATCCACACAATGGTGACACCCGGACGTTTCCTGCCGCCCGATGAGGTGCAGGAACCTCCTGAAACACCCGTGTCCGGTGAGGACCTGCGTCAGGCGGTAGGTGAGGGCGCCATGGCGCCTCTCCAGCCACTCCTCAAAGAGGGGACTTACCGCCTCTGTTAAGGCGTGCCCAACGTAGTACCGTTGGAGCGGTGTTTCTGTCCGTCTTCAAGAGAGAATTAGTTATATCTGCCTACATATTATATGCAAATCTAGACGAGGCGCAGACTACGCATGGTTCAAAAGGGAAGGGTGAAGGAACATATTCGGCAATGGGTGAAATACGATATGTAAATCTTTAACGTCAAAATTAGCACAGTTGAATGGTCTTGTGCATGCGATATAAGGGAACGCCATACAAGAGAAATTTCTTTTCCGGAGTGACATTTAAAAACAAGATAAAATCTATTTAACGTTTCCGAGTGTTTTTATTAAATACAGTGTAGAAGAACTGTTCCCTCTCCTTTCCTTTCCTTAAAAGCTTTACATTTTATGGGTTTCTTGTTCAATATGGCACAAAGGGCTAGTTAGTAGCCACAGAAATAACAATAAAATTACTGGAATCAATTGTAAGCCTCGCCCCTACCGGACATCAAATGTTTTATTCTATGAATAGTGTGGCTTTTTTGTTAAAATTTCTAGTATTTTTTCTGATAGAAACGGGACTGAATAAGTATCCACTAAAAACGTATAACTGAAAGAAAAAGTTTGAGGGCAGGAGCATGGTAGGCATAGTGGCCGCCACTAGATGTGAGCACAAATGTCAAGTTCATTTTTGGGTTCATTTCTAAGTTTTTTAGTGCGCTGACGCTGCATGCGATCGATCCGACAAACGAACCAATCGCGTGCAGCGTCCATGACACAAAAATCTTACGTGCTCACGACTCGTGGCGGCTAATATACGTTTGAAAAAATGTCACGCAACAATAATAGAAAATCGATAGGTAGGTACCAAGCTGTTGCATGTGGGGTGTGAGGTTAAAAGCAACAGATAGTGATCCTTATAACATCGACATTTAACATAATATCGCCTATAAACAAACATAAACTGTAGCACATATTAATATAATTTCTTTTAATAACTGGCGGAAGGGATATCGTTCAACTTTGACCATGGATTTAGTACATTATAAACAAGACAAGCACCATACCTGCTTATGTACCTAGACAAGTCAAAGAAATTTTTCGTCGGTAATTAAAATAAATATTCCGCTACTCGTAATTCTTACAAAATCAATTACCTACGGAACAAAATGTATGGAAACGCTATTTTTTCTTCCCCGTATGGACCCTGTGGATTATGTTTAATCGCACCGTACACTGAATAAAGTGAATGTGAAGAATGTAGAGTAGGTATGTCAATTTATATTTCGTCCAACACAACGTTGAAGAACAATTTCATACAAATTCTTTTGCACACCAAAATATGCATGAGATCCTGGGTTGACACTTTAACATAGTGTCGCGAGGACGGAATGCAAGTAATTATACAAAAACGTTTACTACTACAAAGTATTTTTTTTTATTATTTCAGCGGTGAAACTTTTATTTTTAGTGGGTGCTGTGATGCAAATTTCTTGACTGAACTGCTAATTTAATTCATCGTCGTCTTGAAGTATGTATAAAGATAAAGTTTAGCGCATTCGCACATGACGTATTGTATTTTTTCTGAGTCATTATAATATTTTTTTTCTGTTCACACTCACACTCATAAATTTTAATAATTAAAAACTAACTATCCAGCCTGTTCCCAACTATGTTTGGGTCGGCTTCTAGTCTAAAAAAGTAAATTTAGTAAAAGTCACATTAGTCTTTGCTCGTGCCCCTTAACCACTGGGCCATCAGGACAGTCACACTTATGGAACGGTAAAAAATATTTCTACGCTAAGTATCTGTTGAATCCGTTTGAAATTAAATTACTTACATTTCGTCACTCCGACGCAAACATATATATGAACAGACCGTAGTTCTATACTTCTTCAGTAAGACAGAAAGAAAAGCACGTCATGTCTGTCTAATGTGTTGCCAATTACAAATAAAAAAAACCTTCAGATATCCTTTTTATTGAACACTTCCAAAGAATACGGTCGTCATTATGGAACAAAAAAACTTGTGTGGCAAAACATAAAAGCTTTGAATGATGTCGAGTTAATGGTTTCATAAAGATGGCGCAATTTACCAGGATAAAGGCAAGTGTAGGTATATGTGTTTATGCCGAAGGCGTTTGAGAGGGCTGATTCGGCCTAGTGACAAATCTCGGCTGTTTTAAGCGGTGATTAGGATTCCATTGCTATACTGGAGATAATTTACATGGAACAATTGGTACATTCAGTTTAAACACCTCAATGCATCTGTCGGATAGGCTTCAGAGTTTGTGAAGTTACACATTAGAAGTTTGGCTCTACATACGACCTGATAACTTTAAAGATTTATGCTTTTGAAATTTAATAGATTTAATAAGTCCACTATTGACATCATATCCTGAGAATTCTGTTCATCTGGTAAAAACCTGACCCAAGTTATGAGAGTTTAAAAAAACGACGAATCATATCACTTGTTTTCTTTGGACTTATGGCTAGTTGGCGTCACCAGCTTAACAATTGTTTTGAGGTATTTATAGCTAAAGACTTAACTGGAGGCTTAAATCTAAATACAGTTTAGTTCTGCCAAAAACAGCGATCCGTTCCATATTCTCTTAATGATTCATTTTGTCAAATGTTATCCAGCAAAAACAGGTTAATGTTATAAAACTTATGCTTAGAAGTATGAATAGATTTAACATTAATCAGCGTTAAATATCCAAAATCGTCACAATTACTACGAATAATTTGGACGTCAAGCAAATCATATTAGCAAGACATACCCAATTATTCATAAAGGATCTAGGATACGTCTGGTTTTTCTGTTCCATTTCATAGAGAGATACTTATAACTGTAGCTTTAGATGTAAATAGGTAGGCTTTATCTGTGGTAATATTGGGTTAGCATTGCTTAACGAGCCGTGAGCCGTGCTTTGCGTTCATTAGCAGACGCATGGACTAGTTTGACCATCGTCAGACAACGTTATACAAAGATACCTGCGTTATATTAGTCAAGGCTGTAACTCAATAGTAATGAACTATTTATTTTGTACCCTAGTTCCTAGTTTGTCGTGATGGCTCAGTGGCACACCCGCCTCATGCAAAAGGTTGTGGGTTCGCAACCAGGCGTGGGCAAGTACCAATGTGATTTTTTCTATTTCATTTGTACTTCTTCGTTTACAGTATATTCGGGTATTTTAGTAAGTTCTTTTAAATGCATACAAATTGTATTACTTTATATTATTAGTTTAATGAAACTTGAGACTTGGCCTTTCCATCCAACAACATTTCAATTCGTCCCTCTTTTAGTAACATGCGTCATGTGTCGTCACTCCTCATTTTCATCCCTCCGATTTTCAATCATCCCTCTTCATCGAATATCTAATAAAGCAATAAAATTACATGCGAAAGTAAATGTTTCCTCTCAGATTTTTTGGATTCTATGCTATATTTAGACCAAAGTCAAAAGCTAGCAATGAGAGGCGTCAAGTATAATTAAATAAGCTCAATTTCTCTGAAACGGTTGTAACGTAAAGTAATATAGTATACGTACATGTACAAGAAGTACACATAAGGACATACACTGTATACACAACATATTCTTTGATGTACTTATGACATCCAACGTGGCAATGCCGCCAGTCTTTTCGGCACTTTTGCGGTTGACGGCGATGCGGTGGAATTTTTTGATGCCATTTAGTTTTAGTTTCTTTTTTGTTATTATTAAGGATTTTTTTAATCAAATTGTAAATATGTAATCTAATTTAATTTCAGTAAACACCATAATATATATAATAAAACTTATGACGTCATCAATATGGATTATGGTAAAACTTAGGTACAATCTGCATCAGCTAACTTATTTTAATTAAAATTGCACTAAAAGGTTCTTGAATGGGAGACGAAGCTTTGTGAAAGGTTCGTTAGAGTCACGAGATTTTTTTTGTAAATTTTAATAAAATGGTACCCGTAATACTGAATTTATGCAAATTTTAGACACACTTTGAGGGAGAGTGTTTGTAACGGTACTTAGGTACTTACAGCTAAGTAGTCAGGGGTCGAGGAAAGTTGTTCATAAAGAAAAAGTCTCCGCACTTCGGTCAATCTGTGACAATGAGATTATTATTTGACCGGCTCGTGGCACTTGATATAAGTTTTTGTAATATTAAGTTCGGCTAAAACTTTGATCTTTATGTTAAGTTAGTTGTTTCGTCTTGAACGGTAATTTTGTATTTCAGAATAAAAAATATCTCCAAAGCCCGCCCTATTTCAAAGTTACTTTGTACGAAACAAACTTTTGTTTGATGTTTATTTTTAAAGATTAAAAAAAGCGGTTTTCTTATCGTCATTTATCCCATTTTACTGAAAGTAAAATAATATAATTCGGGAAAATATGAAAAACTTACAGTGAAAATTCGATTTAATTTATTTTGTTTCGGGCAATTGATTTAAGCCTGCCTGCAAGTGACGTGACTACGCGACTACGCGACTGTGTACGAAAACATTTCGCGTAGCCGGTGTAGCAATTCGTAAGGCCCGCATCAATCAAACTTTACGACGATTTAAAATTAGGTTGCGTTACAGAGTGCTGCTAGAAAATACGTCATAACATTATATTTATTGTCTTTTTTCCAGTAAGATCAATTATTTAATTTTCACACGCAACTTCGTTCCCGAAAATGTCGGTTACCGGCGGAAATTTTTGTCTTTTTGCGCGGAACCCTAAATCTTTTCCTAATATAAATGATAACTGTTAACTCCTAATAAAATCAGCTATGTGTCAGCGACAGTACAGTCAAAATCAGCCCAGCCGTTTAGGAGCTTAACCGGAACAAAAACAAAGACGAAAAAATAACCATTTGTATTTTATAACCTACCGTGTAAACATTAATACATAATTTATGTAGTTAGTACCAATAGCCACTTATTTTTTCTGTTTGTATAGATGTCAAAGTTTGCGAAACTAATGATGGCAAACCATTTATTTATGGAATTTAATACTTACCATTTTACTAATAAATACACTATAAACTTGTGACATAGAGGGTACATGGGTTAATTCACGCGATGAAGTGGCACACTCTTTTAGCTTAGAGGATGACCTCAACCATAAAAAAGCGTTCAAGCATACCTGACTTCATAAACACGGCTTATGAATAAAAGTGTGATCAATTAGCAAACGGTCATTAGGGTTCAGTCATCACTAATTGCTGGTGTCGGAATTTCCGGAAAATTCCTGACTCTGGATCTCATTTAGTCGGTGATGAAAGGCCGCGGAGGCGTCGGCGTTCGTCTGATGCGCCCTTTTACAGTGACAGGTAATTTCACGTTTAACGAAGTGCGATAAAGCTACTTCAAATTATTGCTTACTCGATTACACCCGTTTATTTGAGTTTAAGAGCAAAATTCATTGGCAGTCTACGTTTTGGTTTTATAGAAATTTTTACACACAATTTTAGGTTGCGTGTTCTAAAATTGTCTTGCCAAATCATATCAGCCTATTATTGTCCCACTAACGGGCAAAGGCCTCTTCTCGGAGAGAGAAGGCAAGAGCATTCATCACCATACTTGCTCAAGGATTGACGATTTCAGATGTTTCATTAACATAAATGTTTCTTCAACGTTGTCAGTGATGTCCTAGATAAACTTAGGAAGTACATATAAACCGAAAAGTTACATTAGTACTTCTCCGGTATCGAACCCACAACCTCATGCATGAGAGACGGACGCCATAACCACTAGGTCATCATGATAAAGTAAATTAAATGTATTTGCATCCTAGTGGGAGGAGATTGAAGCTAGGTTAGAAAAAAAGAATTTGTGTTGTTGAACTCGGATTCATGTTGTTCATGTTCATTTTATTTGCGTGTCACAATGTTAAAAAGGTGTTACAAAAGACTTAAAGCTAAGAACAATACACCTTAAGGTGGGAAATTCCTAACTTAGCCCTTCTCTTTAAACAACCACCTGACAGATAATGATTTCAAAACCAGTCACCGTCAGAACACAAATCCATTTAATCCGTCCCTTACCAGAACCTGGTTTGTGACTGAAATTAACATCTCGGTCTGTTCCTTTTTGTGTACTTCACAAATTGAGACGTAATTGAGACGTCTTATTACTCCTGACAAATGTCTAACCCTAAGGGTTAGGCAGAGGTGTACCAATGTACACCCACAGCTCGCCGGTATGTTTAGGTCCCATGTAATAGGGGGCGAGCCTATTGCTATTAACCGGGCACAAATCCTAACTCCGAGCTGCTACTAAGAATTTAATAGAAAAACCCAATAAAACTTTTTGCTCGACCTGGGAATCGAACCCAAGACCCCTAGCGTAGCAGTAGCGCTTAGGACCACTAGGCTAACGAGGCAGTTAAATCAAATATCTAATTTATTCGGTGACAAATCTTAAAGTGAACTAGATATTATTCTAATTAAACTTTATTAAAGTATTACCTAAGGTACAATTGCCATGAAATATCCTTAACTTAATAAGTAAAAAAACATTTTTTGTAGAATATTGTGTGTTTGATAGTGTGTACTTTGAAAATATTTAGATATCCTACTGAATGTACAGACACGAAGAAAACTATTGTGTGAAATGTCATTAGTTCAATCTAAGCACATCGGATTGCTCCT
Source organism: Caradrina kadenii (assembly GCA_947462355.1). NCBI lineage: Eukaryota > Metazoa > Arthropoda > Insecta > Lepidoptera > Noctuidae > Caradrina > Caradrina kadenii. The sequence goes on from OX381674.1 coordinate 5,892,820, forward strand.
CTCTCGCCATAAATAAACAAGTTGACTACGTAAGTAGGTACTCAACAGTTTCAACAAACATAAAGCTGGACAAATCCTAAATCCAACCCATCCCGCCAATCCGAGCTAATTCGATTTCAAATTTGATTCTGCTTCGATTCGAACATTACAACTCCCAATTTCAATTTGACAAGCAAGTGGGGCACGTGCCGACACTCATGTATTCAGGGTCGTAATGGTGCTGCCAAAGTTTAAGAGCATATCGCTTTAAATTGAAAAGATACGCCATCGCGCCAGTCAGACTTCAATTTCGGTGAAAAATTTGATGTTTTAGACCAGTGGTCGCAAGTGTCGCTGGCTTTAAAGGTCAGGATTTTTTGAGATAATTGATGGGTATATATACTTTTCTCAATTCTCGTATGGTTCGTGTTTAGGCAGGTACATTTGCCGAAGTAAAAAGGGACGTGATGGGTTTTATTGGACAAGAAATGTATTTTATCTACTTAGGCCTACAATATATTACAAAGACTCGTAAGCTCAGTTTCTTTGAATTCCGTGTATTTGTGATTCTATGAAATTTTATTTGCGCAAACTTCTGCTCGCGACTTCGACCGCGTGGTTTTTTTCTTCCGCATTAAGTTACGTTTTTGAATATTAGTCCCGTCCCGTGGGTCGTAGCGTGATGTGCCTATAATCTTCCTAATGAATCTCGCTATTATATACATAAAAATAAAACGGTAGTTCAGTGATGAGTCCGTTTAAAACAAACAAACAAACATTTTTTTCAGGTTGATTATATTAGTATAGATTACTGATTTATTAAAACTAGAAAATGGAGTAACTGACATGAAGTCAGTTACTCCATTTTCTACAGTAATAAAGCGGTTCTTTGCGGTGGTAGCGCCGGCTGTATGTTACGTGAACCTTGACACGATTTTATTCAAATAGATCAAATCCAAGGCTTCAAACCATTCGCTTCAGACAGTTCTACGCGAAGCGACAAGAAGTAGACCTAGGTACGTTAGGCATTTGTTTCGATGACGTGTATTTGCTTCATTCAGTTTAAATTTGGAGAATTATTATTTCCAGGAGTTGAAAGAGAAAACCTTATCTGAACATATACAGGGTGTTAGGATAAACGTGAGAATTACTTTAAGGGAGTGTAGTACCCATGAAAATGATCAATTTTTACTACGGTACGAAACATACAATCGCGAGAAAAAAGCAACTGCTCGCATAACTAGACAACATGTAAGGAACAGCTGATTTTTCAGCAAAGTGGTTTATTTTTATAAGCACTACACTCCCTTAAAGTAAGTCCCTTGTTTAAACGAATACTTTGTATATTTGATTGTATAAAGATAAAATAATTACTATAATTGGGGTTACATTTGCCAAAACGTACAACCCACATTAAAATTTCTAACATTTTTCGAAGTAATTGTAATGATTTTGGATATTTAACGCTGATTACCTTTAAATTTATTCTCAGCTTAAGTTTGGGATTTTCTTTAAACTGTTATTGCTGGATAGTAATTTGGCATATTGGATTAATTTGATAGTTGAGATATTGGTGGGTTGGCTCGTTTCAACTTTTTAGCGTCAAATATAAATATTAAAAAAGTTAATTTATGATTATGACAATATTATTTATTAATTATTATTATATTATTATTTATTATTTATTTATTATTATTTTTTTTTATTTTTTTTTTTTTTATTATCATTTTTATGCTGTGTGACAAATTAAATATTAATTTAAAAAATGGATTGCGCAGCAACGTTTTTGTTTTCATTTGAGTCAAGACGATACTGTTATGTTGCATTTTCACAAATACACTAAAAGTGAGTAAAACTCCTTCAAAAATTCAGGGAGACAAAAACATGCCTTTTATAAAATGCCTTTTATAAAATGCCTTTTATATATTTTTTATTTATTTGGGCCCAGTAGGTGGAAGTAAATTTCCTCTAAAGTGCAGGTGTAGGGCCACTTGGGGCATTGTAGTAAGTGGGCCATGTTCTGATTAGGAGTACTGCACTCGCACTGAGTAGTAAGTGCAAGTTTTTGTAATGATTATTTTAGTAGTAGTAGATCTGTTTCTGAAGGATCTCGTCCGGGGAAGTAATACCTCCATACCTATTTCTGCCGCAAAGCGTTGCTGTGTTCCGTTTTGAAGAGTATGGTTGTCGGTGTAAGTACAGGCTCAAGAGACAGTTCAACTTTGTCTCTGGTATGGCAACGCAATTGCATGGCCTCTGGTATTGCAGATGTCTATAGGTAGCGTTAACCACTTTACATCAGGTGGGCCGTCGGCTTGTTTGCTATCCAATGACATAAAAAAGGCTATTACCGGACGTGTAAATGTCAAAACTGACAGCCAAAATAATGTCCTCCATAATTTTGATCACTTCTTAATCGTCTTTTTTTATATCGTCGTATGGACCATCGTACCGTCATTATCACAATCCACAGCCCGACTTTACCCATTTTTGGATATAATCCTCTTTTTACATTTGCCAAGCCAAGCAAATAAGTAACTAGGAAGGTAGGTAGGTAGGTATAAATAGCTGCTACGAATATAGCATTGGTTTTATATCTATTTCTATGACAAAAAGCTCGCCGTATTATAGACCCTATTCTTCAGGGCATACAGCCGTGAAGTTATGTGACGTCCAGTGAGCAGCCCTATTTTGCTATTCAATATTTGAGGCCGAAAATTCCTTCTGATAGTGACGATAGGACGGGGCAGTTGTGTGGAAATCAGATATTATGGTATCATGGACGTGAGAAGTGGAGGAATAAGGGACGTGTAATGAGGAATGTTTTGACTTGAGGCACTCTCTGACACTGTAACCGTAGTCTACACTAATATTATAAAGAGGACAGATTTGTATTTTTGTGTGTGTGTATGTTTGTAGTGAATAAACTCAAAAAGTACTGCGCCGATTTCAAAAATTCTTTTACCATTAGAAAACTACATTATTCCTGAGTAACATAGGCTATATACCATCACAATACGGCCCATTGGAGCGGTGCAGTAACAAAAAACGTAACTTAACGCGGGTGAAAAAAGCCATTAATCTATATATTCGTGATATGAAGACCAGGATACCCGTAGTTTTTTTCTTAGAATGAGCTCCTGTCGCCCATTTCATAATTGTTTAAACATGTAAATTTTGTGAAATTTAAAGAAAAAATAATAAAAGAATGAAATATAAATAAATGTGGATGGCTATATAAGTAACAATGGGTGAATTGTGTCGATACGATTAGAATGAGGTTGATTACCCCGTAGATGATGGGTGATGGACGCATGGTAAATAATGAGTTGTTTGGCAAACTCCATTAAATTTTATGTGTGTTTTAGTTTTTATAAATTTTATGTGTAATTTGATTTTGTAATGATTCTTAACAGTATTGACCAAAAACTGGAAAATCGGAGCCTCACACGAAAAGTTCCAAACCATAGTACAACACTACTTTTAAAATAAAACATAAAATCAAAATTTTTAAATAACCTCCGACAGAAGAATAAAGATCCCTGCCGCAGCTAACAAAACAGCTGATAACCTTGAAGAAGCCGAACCGATTTTTATAAAGAATATCTTAGAACAATCGCTAGGAAACCTACATTAAAATAAAAAAAACGGATTCAAATCGGTTTACTCGTTTAAGAGCTACGGTGCCACTGACACTGTCCACTCCTCTTTTCGTGTCGGGGGTTAAAACTTGTCGTTATGGCCCAGCAGGTGAGGCGCCTCCCTCTTATCCATGAGGTTCGACACCGGGCACTTGCCAATGTGACTTTTTTAATTCATAATTGTACGTCCTAAAGTTAATCTTGGACAACTGAAATCACTGAAGGTATACATTGTGAAGAAACCTGGACTTATAATTAATGTAAGTCTCAAATCGCTAATCCCAATCAGCAAGTGTGGTGATTTATGCTCATGCCCTCTTTGTATGAGAAGAGGCTTTTAATTTTTTACTTTATTTTATTATTTGTTATATTACTTAACAATGCATTATATTCTGTGAAAATTGGAAGTGCCACCAATTACAGTTTAAGGTCAAACAAAATACGCCGAAAGTAACGTATATTTTTTTACGCTTTTTTTGGGCACGAAACCCTAAAGCACCATTATTTAAAAAAAAAACTTTACTTTTATAAAACCTCATTCAAGTGTTAGTAAATAAGGAAAGTTTAAGTAAATTGACACAAACCTTTTTAGAACAAATTAACGAATGTACCGAGCGATGTCTTGCTTTACATTTGTTATCACAGACCGAGGCGCAATTAAAACTTTTTGGTATTTAATTGCTGTTGGTGGTAAATTAAACACTAAACCGAAGGCAGATACGTTTATCTGTAATTTTTTTTTACAATTATTCTCTTTATTTATTAATCTTGTGATTTTTTTATGCTTATGTATTTTTGTCGAAATTATTGTTAATAAATTAATCACTATTCGTTAAAATTATTAAAATCACCTCTATTTTTGTATTATATTTTACCAAAAAAAAAAAATAATAGGTAACTTGTTTAACAAATGTAAGAAATCCTTCGTAAGTTTTCGCGCTTAAAATAACTTCTCAACTTTTAGTCAGAAACAAATTCTTGGAAACACAAAAACACTTAAAGTTACAAAAATTTAGACCTTAATAAAACAAACTTACCTTTAAAGAAGACAATACGCACAACAAAAACTTTTACGACATTTATTAGCACGTAATAATACTGTTGTTTAAAAGTTTAAAACTACTTTAAACTTTATTATTAGACAGAACAAGAGAGGTATTGCTTCGCAGCCTCAAATGTTGAAGAACAATATAATAATGTTGCTTATTACTTTAAGCTATTTGTCTTATTAGTTGGATGTTGTACGATCGCATGGTTGGCTCACATGGTGCGGGTGCGGTGTGGCCTGGGCGGCGGTTCGCGACTATCTGCCGCCCGCCCAAAGCCCGCCCAACGTTAACTTGCACAATAACTTCGTACGCAGTTTCTAGTTTTGGCGGATAACTTGGAGTTAATTACGTTTAGATGGTTTTCGGAATACTTAAGGAGTTGGAGTAGAAGCCTGCTTGGAAGTTTAGTGTATCGGTTTGTGTTCTTGGTTTGGTTAAAATCTTTGATTTTATCATCCATTCTTATGGTTTTGAGCATAGATGGATTATTATTAAGAGCATGTTTCAAAACCTGTTTTCAATTAAGCGTAAAAACGTTTATGGTAATTTTCACTCGTACGTCGCAATTATTTACAGATACTTATAGTTTTTTTTTGGAAGCCCTTAAGCATGTTTTCTTTGTCTGAAACTGAGCATTGCTTGTTCAGAATAACCTCTAGCCATTTCTTAAAGGTAATTTTGCTAGCGTGTATTGTCACTGATCAATCCCGATCTAAATTCTTTCCAAATATGTATGTATAGAAAATAAAGTGCCTATAAGTATTCAACCCCAAATACTGCGTAGTCGGAAATATACTGAATACATTTCGTAAATAAACGATGTGTAAGTACTTTGATGAACTCTGGAAAAAGTGCTAATTCAGCATCATAAATTATTTGTACATTAGTAACATACTCGTATTATTTATTTGTAGCTATTTCTTGTGAAACTACCGTTATGCTGCGCAGTACTTATCTACGTGGTTACTTGATTGCTTGTACAGATAATCCTAAGTATACGAAAACGCTTATCTTCAAGACTTTTTTAAACCAGTAATGACTGAACCAATTTCTTCGGAAGTTCTTATTAGTTATACTGCTTCGTTAGCTTAGTGGTCCTAAGCGCGATTGCTACGCTAGAGGTCTTGGGTTCGATTCCCAGGCCGAGCAAAGTATTATTGGGTTTTTCTATGAAATTCTCAGTAGCAGCTCGGAGCTAGGATTTGTGTCCGGTTAATGGCAATAGGCTCGCCCCCAATAGGGCGACCATGCGACGTACCGGCGAACTGTGGATGTACATTCGTACACCTCTTCTCACCCTACGGGGAATACAGGCGCGATGATTTGTTTTTATTAATAGGAAGCAGCTTTTGCCCATTACAAAAAATACCATAAAACATATCCTATATCACTCGGCAATAGTGCAGCTTTATATCAGAGAAAGGATTTTTGTCATCGGACCAGTATAAAAAGAAAAAAAAACAATATTTACATACCATTACGCCTATATTCCCCGAAAGGTTAGGCAGAGGTGTGCCAATGTACTCCCACAGTTCACCGGTATATTTAGGTTCCATATAATAGGGGGCGAGCCTTTTTAACTAACTTTAATTATTTATAATACCCCATCTTACTTTCATATATCATATATCAGCCGCAGGACGTCCACTGCTGGATATAAGCCTGCCACATAGATTTCCAGAAGGACCGGTTGGAAGCGGCCAGCATCCAGCGTCTTCTTGCGGTCTTTATCAGACGGTCCATCTTACTTTATCTTTGTAAAAAAAAATGTCTCTTACTAGTTACTCCTGTATCGTGGGTACGTTTACACAACATTTAAAATCACATACGCAGTCAGAACCGGAAAATCTATCTGTAGGCCATCTCTATATTTGTGCGTGCAAATGTACCTTATTTTCTTATAACAATGTGAAACTGGGTCAAAGTCTATCTCCGTGTCGAACATCCCAATCCGTATATAATACTGCCGCTACAGGCGTGATTTAGTAACAACATCTAAACGTGAGATATACACGCTATGTAGGTACAATCAGCAACAAAACTGGATTACAATTGTAGATTTTCAAATCCTAATTATTGAGCACAATATCAAAGGAAATATGAAATGTTTGTAAACGCTTAGCTATCTGAAATGCTGAAACGAAACGCATTGTGTTATTTTGTATCTCTTTAAATTATATGTAACTTTTGTCGCTGACCGTACAGTAGGTAACTGTCAAGATAAATTAGTAGTATATTTAAAACAAAGTTAGAAACACAATAAAAAGAGAAAATTTGTAATTTTTAAAATATTCTGTAATAGGTAGTTACGTAAGTCACCTTCCATTAATTGGGTAAGTTTCCAACAAATAAATAACGATACCTTCCTAAAAAGTTCTAGCCAATTATTTCATACTTTTTTAGATCGAGTTATAGACATAGTTCGTCTACAGAGAGTCTCTTCTCTTTTTCCAAAGATAGAAAAAGTGAGCAATTAAAAACTGTAGGTTTTTTCATTATTCAACTTGGCTTGTCTCACTGTTGGGCCTTCTTGGGCAATCTCCCTTAAACGACTCTAGGAAACACTGTAGGTATTAATTTATTTATATCATCTCTCAACTTCCAATCCACCAATTTGAAATTAACATGTTTTACAAGTAAATACATAATTTTCCGCTCAAGTGATTTGATTACATCGCATGAAGATTTTGTTCGAGAAGTGTGTTCAAATCTTTTTCCAACCTATCTTCCTACATTGAGAAATCGTTCAAGTGTAAAGCAACACCGCTGTAATGTGACGTAACAATGATAAAGCATTTAAAATAAATAAAAAATATTTTGATAGGTGAAAAATTTTGAACAACTTTTATTACGTGGTAACTACTTATATTATAATACTAAGTGAATTTTATATTTTTTATTTGAAAAATCAGTGGTATCAGCCGGCACTTTTGAATTGACTACGAGTCAATCAGACAAAAAGATGAAGCTAGTTGCTCATTTCAAACAGTAGATTTCTATGGAGAAGAACGAGAAATAAACTTAATTTACACTCTTTTAAAATCAATAAAATATTACAAATCTAGGTTATATCAATCATGTTAAAGCAACGGGTACCTGCAAAGTCTAAAGCAAAATATAATAATTAAAAAAGAAAAACCATTTAAAATAAATAAGTTTAAAATAGCCGAGGCAGCTTACTGGAATCTGAATTCCAGTTTCCAGTTAAAATAAATAAAATAGAATAAATATTAACGGTTCAATGTATTTTAAAATAGTTATAGAAAGTCGAGGTTTGTTTGTGTATTCGATATCAATTGGGTAGATGACACGACTAATCAATTGACGAACTTTTTATGAGCTGTCAAAACGCGATTCCCCCATAGATTTTGTATGACAATACATGATGATGACGTTATGTTTTGACATCTCAATTCACTAACTATTTATTGATTTCAAAGAGACCAAAAATCGAATTTTATAGTTATTTAAAAATTCAGCGGGTTTTCAGGGCTAAAATAAAGTTTATTTTATTTTAAGTTGTGTCTTTGAATTATTGTTTAATGGTGTCGTCTACCCAATTGGAGCTGGTGTTGATAAACGTGCCATCAAAGTCACGCAGTAATTCCTAAACAAATTGGTACATATCAACAATATTGTGTACCCACAGTTTTCAAATCTCGTGTATATCGCTCCTTTCGTCTGCAAGCACGAAAGTGAGCTTACGCCTTATCTAAGTACATATACAAGTTATACACCAATATTTACTTATAATTGTTTACATATACAGTCAGTATAGGATGTCGGTTAACACATGCGGCCAAAGAAAACAGTTATCATCTCCCAGTCTACCTTTTATACCTACAAGTTATAGTAGATTCTATATAATTTTGACGTTAAGGTCGGCGCAGTGGCTGAGCTATTTAAAAAAAGGTTCAGGGTTAAAAAACACTTTATTTTAACCCTGAAAACCCGACTAATTTTTAATTAAAAGAAAAAAAAACAATTTTTTTTGTTGCTTCGAAATCAATAAACATTTTTTAATTGCCAAATCAATTGAGTGACCAATTGATTTGGCAATAATATGACGTCACAATTTCCTTTTGCCATACAAAATCTATGGGGGTATCACGTTTTGACAGCTCATAAAATATACGTCAATTAATTAGTGGTGTCAAATGCCGAATTGGCGGCTGCGCTGCGTGTCACGGTTTCGATTTCCGCACGGATCTTGTAACGGGTCTTGTTGTTTGTTAGCGCACATGATACAGGGGACATTCCAAACGTGGGGCACCGAATTTAAAAAAAAAAAAATATGTATTTAAATATTTTTCTTTCAGTGTGTGTTGCTGTTGCCACAAAGGGCCTTGTAAGAAGGTCTAAAGTCACGGCTAGGGCTCCGTCTTCAAACTGTGTAATGTTATTATGTTGGTACTGTTTGCACATCGTTTGTCCACTTCTTTATTACTTGTTGGCCTGTTATTCAGTTAGCACGATGTTGATTACCTCTGATTTAGTTACGAAGGTTAAATTATTCTTACGTTTGTTTACTTGAATTGTTTTTATGTCATTACTTTACAATACAGTTCTCACGGCTATTTCTGATACAGATTACATCTGTATATTAGTCGCCACAAGACGTGAGCACAAACGTCAAGAAAATTTTTTGGGTTTTTGGGTTCCATCCTGGGTTTTTTGGGGCGCTGACGCTGCACGCTTACTGCTGTGCTCACGACTCTTGGCAACTACTATACTAGTATCATAAAGACGGCTAAAGTTGTTTGTTTTTTTGTTTCTACGACATAATACATGGAAGTCCGAAATTATTTCACTAATAGGATGCACACTATACCGTCTTCCCTATGCTATGTTTTAACCTTAATGCGGACGAAGTCGCGGGCAAAAGCTAGTTTATTATAGGTACAACTGTTTGTGAGCAAACGAAGTCGTAGGCAGCCGCTATCATGTACCCAAAGGTACATATTCAATAAACCCTCAGCTATATTTACAATTGATAACTTTATACTATGTGTGAATTTGTTTCAAACTTGTACTTTACTTGCACACGGATGACTAAATATTGTTCTCACAGTGTTTTCTCGTAGGAAATTATATTTAGTGGAGTAAATATCTACTCAGTTGGCAATGTTTTGAATAAAATAGGTTGCAGTTTCGTAAGTTAAAAAGAAAAAGTCGTTTAATTATAAGACTTATAGTGTCACATTTAAAAAAAAAAGGTTGTCCACACTTGAATTTCTTTTATAATGTGAATGCAAATATAAAGGTACAGAACCATATATTATAGAGTCACATACACAAACAGCCAGACCCGGAGCAACTATCTGTAGGCCTTACAAACATTTCTTCCGTGCGGCAATCAAGCTGCGATGCGCTGCGCAATATAATTATTATACCCAATCGTTTAGTCAATGCGGTAACTGCGTCGTCAAAACAAAAGATTTCCCTTTTGTATTTGAAAGCGCTTTTATTTAACTTTTGTGGTAACCTTCGAAACAATATGCTAAGTACCTACTTATGCCAACAACTATAGCTCTAGGTAAGTAAATAATAAAAGTGAAAGCAAGAATTATTACCTAACTATAAATCAGAAAATATGTAGTAGTAAGAAAGTAAGTAGTAGTAGAGCTCTTTGTAAAAGAGCTCGTCCGGGAAGTACTACCACAGTAATTCACAGTATCTATTTCTGCCGCTAAGCAGTCTTGCTGTGTTTCGGTTGGAAAGGTATGGGTGCCGGTGTAATTACATTAATAAGACATTTCAACTTTGTATCTAGGATGGCAACGCATTTTCAAGGCCTCTGGTATTGCAGATATCACTTAACATCAGGTGGGCCGTAGGCTTGTTTGCCATTCAAGGATATAAAAACAGAGAGAAAGACAAAACCTATGAAAAACTATGCTTAATAAGCCGTCTTGTACCACGAAAAGTATTACCTAACTCATCAGTGAACGTCCCCTAATCCTAATCATTCTATCTTTTGATAGAGATCACAATTTTCCAAGAGATTCGTCTTAAAAGAAGTAATTTATTTTTAAGCTCTGTACACAACGAAGATAATTCTGTAAATATTTGCCTTTTTAAATAACCTTCCATGTTACAAGCTTTGCTGGATACAAAATGAAATAGAGGTAGGTATGTTGTCATACGGTTTCATTTAATTTTTATGAACGTGTACCTAACTTGCATAACAGTTTTTCAGTTAGCTATACTTTTAAATGGAAACATTTTTTGGTATAAATACCAAAAAATATGGTTTTAATTAATGGCTTTGTGTACTTTGATCTTACTTCATTAATAAACAAATGTTTTTACAAACATAATAAATTTACACATGTACATCACCAAACCCAGAACAACTACCTGTAAACCATATTAATATTTATTACGTCCAGGAATTGAACCCGACATAAGCAGAGCAGCAGTCAATCATTGAGCCACTGTTAATCACGCAGACAAAACACAATTCCCTTATATAAACTCTGTGGTTGTTGGTAGTCGAGCTTTTTGCGAAGGTGATGGACCTGGGAAGTACTACATAATACGTATGTTCGCCGCCAAGCGACATTGAGCTGTAGTTGTTTCGGTTTAGAGGGGTAGAAATAAGTGCCAGTGTAGTTACACACCGTTTACCGTAAGAATTATGTCCCCAGCTGAAGTCATTTAGAAGCATTGCAAGAGATATTGTTTGGAAGGTGCGTGCCTTTTGTGAGAGAGAGAGACAAGACAATAATGCCAACATCACGGCAGCCACTTACTATCAACTGGGCCATTTGTCAAGTGATAAGTAGCATCTGCGGGTTGTTCGTAAGAGATACCGCGCCCCCGGAACGCAAAGGGCAACACGCAAGGAACATGGGTGGGTTTTAGTCAGTAAAAGTCTGACACTCCCTCCCGCCCCGCCCAGGGCGGGAGAAGTTATTTGATGATTTCCCACCCACCAAAAAAAAAAAAGTGATAAGTAGCATAACGTAGAAAGAAAATGAAACGTTTTTTCGCAAACTGTAATTTATTTTTAATCTTTATGTCACCTATTATAACACCCACGGAAAGAATAGGGTGACCTATTCGTCTCTTGGGAATAACTATATCACTCACTGCTGCCGCGTGGGCTGTACTTAATAAGTTATTTTACCCAGAAAACAAGAAAGGATCAGAACACTATTCAAGATTAGATACATTCCTTTTTACTGCAATATTTGTTTTTACTGACCGCAAAATGTTTTTAGGATATTATTCGAACAAAGTAAGGACGGTAGCCTTTGTAGGATCACGCTCGTGGCGGGGATTCCAAACTTTTTGCGCATACGAGCAAACAATGAACGGGCCAACGCAACGGGCCCTCCCATCTGTACGTACCGAAGTCCCTTCCTTTGTGTTTCTACTCCTAGTACCTAGTTTTTGGGTTTAAGTGACAGGTCGCCTATAAAGAATAGCGCTATTTGATCAACATTTTTGGTAATAGGTCACTTCTTCATTCATTCAGGAGACCAGGGCACATTAAAAAAAAACAAAGCTAAAAAGTTAGACGAGCTATCTACTAACTAAATGACGAAGTATTTTATGTCAAAGGAGATATAGTAATGTACTTGTAACTATCTGCATTAACCTCACATATTTCCATTAAGAAGACCTTTAACTTCTTCAAATCTTGTCACTCCGGGCGCTGAAAATAAAGTTTTCAAACTTTTAGGCACCTACTCGCTACTTACTACTTTGAAAAGTCTGATACTGTAAAGGCTCTGGCTGGCTTAAATATGTTCAACCTCGTTTTAATTATGTATTACATAAATAGATAATGGTTAGTCTTTATGGCTTTACGAATAATGGCAATAGGCTCGCCCCCTATTACATGGGACCTAAAGATACCGGTGAACATTGGTACACCTTTGCCTAACCCTTCGTGGAATACAGGCGTGATGGTATGTGTGGTTTATGGCTGAATTAGAACATCATGCACCATTATGCATCATGAACTACGCCCACTGCCCATTAAACTAAGTAAAATTGAACAAACAACATTGACGAGATATCCGACATTCACGGAAGAAGTGTCGGGCATAAGCTAGTTAATTTTCAGATTCACGACGTCTTGAACTATTCAAAGGCGAAAATCTTAAACCTAACCCACCAAGCACATACAAAAGGCTAAGGCTTCATGGTAAAGTTAATAACATTCAGTATTCCTATCACCTAATGTTCGGTGCGTTTCAATTAAACTTTATGATCAAAAGGAACAAACGACATGTAGATAGGAATTAATTCTCGCGTCAAGGAGCGGTCGTTTCGTCCCTTGAATTAGGAGCGGAGTAATTCCCGACGAGACGTAAATAAGATGTAAGGGACATCAAGCGCACTTAACGAAGTGAGAACGAACTTTGTAGCCGGCTGACATTTTAAATGTCAAACATTTTTTTAGGGCAGGTAATTGGGGCGAGCTTTCCTGTTATTGTTATTATACGTAGTAGATAGATAGGTATACCGGGCTTTCGAATCATTGTAAAAGGAACGGTGGGATTTTAGTCGGTAAGAGTCGGTCGACATAACCTTCCGGTTTTACCAGATAGAGGTTATCTATATGAAGATTTCCGCACAATAAAAGAAGGTAGGCTTGATGCATAATTAGCGCCCCTGTCTGGTAAGTAGATGGGTACCTAGGTATCATCGTACAATTATCTAGGTAACATAATAATATGTACAGGAACTGAAGCCCGGTTTTAAATTTTATCGGAGATAGCTTCTGCTCGCGACTTCGTTCGTGTGGATATTTTCACACGTGTTAAATAACGTCTTTGGTTACTGCTCTGTTCCTGTGAGTCGTAGCGGGGTGTTATATGACACTCACAAATAACGTTGCTTTCTGTGGATAAAAATACTTTCAAAATCGGTTCAGTCGATTCCGAGATTACCCTCTACAACCTCACAAACCTGACCTATTATATTAGTATATATGTATGTCGCAGGTTTATGATAAAATATGGTTTTTGATCAAAAACCTAGATTTTTGATAAGATAAAGTAACAATTTTGTCTTCTGCCGGTTCTTGAAAAATCAGATTTTATAACACATACCATCACGCCTGTATTCCCCGAAGGGCTAGGCAGAGGTACACACCCACAGTTACACCCACAGTTCGCCGGTATGTTTTAGGTCCCATGTAATAGGGGGCGAGCCTATTGCCATTAACCGGGCACAAATCCTAACTCCGAGCTGCTACTGAGAATTTCATAGAAAAACCCAATAACACTTTTTGCTCGAACCCAAGACCTCTAGCGTAGCAGTCGCGCTTAGGACCACTAGGCTAACGAGGCAGTTCGATTTTATGTATTAAATGTATTCTCTTTGCGTATCAGAATTCTGATTTGTCATTAGTCAGAACATTGGAATGTTAAAGAAAATTAATACTTTATTAGTTACTTATTAATGTATGACTAATAGTCACTCTATTAGTCATGCCAGAGACATTTGTCTTGTGCCGTTCTGCGCTACAACATCTTTAATAAATAATATAAATATTATGTCAAATCCAAAACAAAGTGAATTCCAAGAGTTATAAATTAATTTCTCAATTCAATCTAAACGTCATTTCTGATGAGAACGGTTATTTAGAACATTATTTAAAACAAGCTAGTTCAAAATAATTAAAATTAATTAAAGTTTCAAAAAAATACTTCAAGTTGAAAAATATTTAAAAAATAAACTGAAGTTATGGGTGAAATAAATCTCAAATAAGAAGGTTAGGTAAATGGAAATTCAATTTGATATCGGAGTCAACATTGGCAGCCTACATTCTATCACTAGGGTTATTTATTACCAATAACGATGTTTGAAAGGCGGATTGGAAAGGGAGTAGATACTAGATGTACCTACATCTGTGTATGTTTTTGAGATCGCCTAATTCAGTTATTCTCAGTCGACCCGCGGCGCCTGGTACTGAGCTTGAGTTCTGATAACACGCGTTCAGGACCTACTTATCTTTTCTGAGTTTATAGAGTGGTTTTGTTGTGCACATAAGAGCATCCACAGACAGCTGTTAGTGGTAACCATTACCTAAATGAAGGCTTGTCCGGGTAAGCACTACCATCATAATTTAATTCGTGGGTGCTGTTACGTGACACATTTCAGCTTTGTCTCTAGGATGGTATCACACCAGCAATGCCTTTACAGATCTCAAAAAAAAAACGAAAATTGATTAGTGTGTAAAAATATATCATTTATTATTTTAATAATGAGCATTATAACCTAAGACTTACAAACTATTTTTTAACTAGTCTAATGACATTGCAAAAAACTAATTAAAACTATTTTGATTAATATAATCATTAGATACGATTATTGGTAAAATTTCGAAATAAATGCTGTTTTTGCGAACATATTAGGTACTTACTTACATCGAAAATTATTTTAGCGACTAGTTTTAAACAACATAACACATACACATACTTAGGTACCTACATGAAACATCACTTGTTTATTTTATTACTAGTGCTGTTTGCACGAGATTTTCTCGTAAATGTACTCTAGGTATGTAAGACTTAAAATAATATCTAGAATATACAATCATATATAAAAATCTTAATTATTGTACTTATACTAGATCCTTAAATATACGCAGTGGTATGACTTAAAAAATAAGTAAATATTTATAAAACGTTAGTCTTTAAAAAGGGGGTCATTGTACTCATCATTATGAACAATTTTTACTACAGAATCAACCCCAAAATTGCGATAAAAATTGTTGTTCCATACATTTTGTCGAGATATGCAAACAAAAAATTAAGGTTGTATCTTATCATGACATAATTATTATTATTATGTTGGTATTTATTGAAAATAATCGGCCGTTTTCATTTTCTGTCATTGGACGGTATAAAATTGTACGAAGATGATTAATTCTTCGTACATTTTTGACAGCACTACATCAATAAGTTTATTTTTTTACCTTTCTCGTTTTACATAAATAGTCCAGATTGAATATCAATTTTTTTTTCGCAAATTGCAAAGAAATGCGACAGTATTTAGTGCTCACTTGATTTGGAATTCTAAAATTACATTATTATATGTATTTTATTCTTATACAATGCAAAGTATCTATGTCCCAAGTCACAAGCATGAACATGTATGTAACAATTTAAATAGCAAAACAGAAAATTTTATCATGAAGTAATAACTCGGTTTTCCAATGAAGACTTAAAGATGAGACAATAGGTGTCATCTTTAAGTCTTCATTAGAACATGAAGTATAGAATAATAGAAGTATGGAATTCAAAATATCTACTACGTATATTCATAACACCATACTGTTTCATTAATTTTTTGCTAAGTGCATACATGTTCAGCCTCATGAAATCTACTGTACCTTTTGTCCTACAAAAATAATTTAAAGCAAGTGTTTACGAATGTCGTGAATCAACAGATTTTTCAGATAGTTGTCATCATTCGCGAAACATTCAACAATGTCGAAGTGGTCCATGCCGTCCTTGATCTCTAAATACATATTCTGCATTAAGCAGGTGTTGTGTAGGATTTCGTAAAATTCCCTAGACTGTTTCTTGAAGGTAGGACTATCGTGCTGTCCTGCTAAAATGTATAACCGTATTCTCCTCCCTTGCAGATGTGTGTAGTCGTCAAACTGTGGTGACAGGGGTACTGCCCACTCGTTCGGTAGCTGAACAACATCATTAACAGATGTGTGGACGATCTCCCTCAGGTCGTATACCCCGGAGACGAGGAATGCTCCTTGGAGGCGGGAGGCTCCTGGTGTATTCTCGAAGAAGTCTGCGCTAGCGAGCAGTTTGGCGACGAGGTGTGCACCCGCCGAATGACCCGCGAAGTACACCCCTCTGAAAATTATGAAGAATAGGCATGGTGAATTTTAAAGACGCTTTAAAAAAATCAGCAAATGTAAATATAATTTGGTAAATTGTTCTGCGTCCATTCGAACATTTGAATTATTCATTCTCTAACTAAACTGTACATTCTTGTCCGTTCAGCTTATCTTTGTTTTCGGTTCATTACATTACAATTATTTATCGTAGTGAAGGGTTATCTTACTTGGAGGCCATTTTTTCTGCGTACTCGAACACGAATCTCGCAGCGTTTCTTATTTGATTGACGATGTCAGCGAGAGTGGCGGTTGGACAGAGGTCATAGCCGACGACGATGGTCTTTACTCTGGACTTGTGGAGAGGACCTGACGGGTACCTCGACAGCTCGCGAGAAAGCTCCTGCCAGTAGCCGCCGTGAATATACACGAGGATGGGCGCGTCTGGGAAGATAAGACATATGGAAATGAAGTGATTACATTTGATTATGTGTGAGAGTAGGACACGGGTGTGGTAAAAGATGACAATAATTAATAAGCGGTTTCCCTATTATATTGTGTTTAGAGCTGTTGATTGTGGTTTTACTCGTATTCTACGTGAATTCTAATGTAGATACATCATTATCCATCCATACAGCCATTTAATTGAGTAACAAACATCTTCGCAACTTAGGGAATGCCATACAATACTAATAAGTAATACTGGGGTCAGTCATGATGAGACACAGCATTGCATTTTAATCTTATTCGCAATTTGTCAAAAATACCTGTACTTCGTCTACATTTTTGGCAATGATCGTCGCTGGGTCAATTGATGGCTACTTGAATTTACACGTCATTCAGATCACGTGATTACGGTAATATCAACAAAACTAAAACAAAATTGAAATACAGAAATGACACACTTACTAAATAGGTACCTACATTTTACTTAATAATGCTGTCAGCACTAATTGTAGCCCGCATTAAAGCAACTAGTAGGTAATACATTTGCATATTCGATAAACATAAAATTGCAATGCATTTTAGTATCAGTGATAGGACATTCGCCCTAATGGGTTTGTCAATGACACAGCATCAATTAATTACTCAATTCTAATTGAATCCCCTAATGTGCTGTTCATTTGAGCTGTCAGTAAAATTAAGTAAAATTATACGCACAAAATGTTGAAATATTAAAATGAGGGTTGACTTGTAGGTACTACGTTTGCAGATAAAATTGCAAATGGTCACCGGGATAAGTTACCTTACCTAGGTACATACTCCGTTAATTATAAGATTAATAAAAAAAACGGCTGCTTTCGGGGTTTGTTTAGGAAATACAATTTCTCCATTTGGTACTTCTAAGCGTTACAAAGTTTACCCTGAAGTAGGCGCGGACTAGGGGACAACTTCCCCTTCGGGCTATAAACAAATTGACTCTAAAATAAACACATTTTTAATTCGTAGCCGACTAAACGAGACCAGAAATACTTTCCTCCCAACCCAACTGTACCTACCCCTAGATTCGCACCAGCCGTAAAGTTCTACCACAAAATCCAACACCAAAGTTATAAAAACATACCATAAACACACCATCACGCCTATATTCCCCGAAGGGTTAGGCAGAGGTGTAACAATGTACACCCACAGTTCGCCGGTATGTTTTTAGGTCCCATGTAATAGGGGGCGAGCCTATTGCCATTAACCGGGCACAAATCCTAACTCCGAGCTGTTACTGAGAATTTCATAGAAAAACCCAATAACACTTTTTGCTCGACCTGGGAATCGAACCCAAGACCTCTAGCGTAGCAGTCGTGCTTAGGACCACTAGGCTAACGAGGCAGTTAAAAAACAAAATAAAACAAAGTTATAAAAATAAAACATAAAATCTAAAATCGAAGCTCCTAAGTACAACGTTAGTCAAAAATGACATAAAAACCTTCCTTTCTTCTCATTTGTATTCACAATGAGCACCTACGTCTTTTCTCAATTTATTTGGCATGAATAAGATACATTCGAATCCGGAGTAATCCACATCGGGAGACAAGATCGAGGCCAAGGTTCAGGTTGCTTATTGTTTATTTTTATGGTTTCGCTCGTAATGTGCCCACATCTGCTGCACCTATAGCTACGGGTTTTATAACGTGCCACAAACCTTTACTACTATAAGCCTTACAGGGTAATATGGACCACTGAGTTGTATGTAAGTATTTACGTTTTTACGCGTACCGTTTAACGATTGGAAGCTTTCGTGAACGCAATATTATTCATAATGTTTTTGACTGCCCCGCTGGTCTCGTTAATCTACTGCTTACCTCGACAATAACAACAACAAAATGGAAACTGATTAATATGCAAAAAGTATAAAGTGTAATAATAAGCATTATATTCTTACAAACCATTTAAAATGACATTGCAAAAAACTTAAGAATCGACGAGCCAAACAAACTTTGATAATGTGTCTTCACTTGTGCACTATAATATCACCTGTGTAGGTACCTGTTTGGCTAGTGTCCATTTCAGCTTGGCCGCCGTGGCTGATATTTAGATCGGGAAAACATTGTATACCGTCAAACGGGGTGAATAGGGACGCAGGGGTGAATCGGAACGAAATTTTAAAAGGGATTTTTACTTTGAAATAATATAGTTTGTTACCAACCAAGAGATCTCTTCTGTTTTAACTAAATTACAATTTAAGATTTTAACGGCTTTGCTGGTAACAAACTATATTATTTCAAAGTAAAAATCCCTTTTAAAATTTCGTTCCGATTCACCCCTGCGTCCCTATTCACCCCGTTTGACGGTATACAATGTTTTCCCGATCTAAATATCAGCCACGGCGGCCAAGCTGAAATGGACACTAGCCAAACAGGTACCTACACAGGTGATATTATAGTGCACAAGTGAAGACACATTATCAAAGTTTGTTTGGCTCGTCGATTCTTAAGTTTTTTGCAATGTCATTTTAAATGGTTTGTAAGAATATAATGCTTATTATTACACTTTATACTTTTTGCATATTAATCAGTTTCCATTTTGTTGTTGTTATTGTCGAGGTAAGCAGTAGATTACTATTTGGTTCGCTTTCTCGCGTTCATATATAAGTAAGTATATATTTCATATTTTTGCTACCAAGTACCGTATTGAATTACAATTAGCGTGCGATTATATAAATGCATAGTTATTGTGCCTTCTATTTTTTTATTGCGTGACAATACATAAGTATCTATTTAAAGAGAAATGCTTACAGACCCAACAGAATATGTAGTGTGTTAAATACGAGATGTAAAAAGACACATAAACAACATACCATCACGCCTGTATTCCCCGAAGGGTTAGGCAGAGGTGCACCAATGTACATTCACCCACAGTTCGCCGGTATGTTTAGGTCCCATGTAGTAGGGGGCGAGCCTATTGCCATTAACCGGGCACAAATCATAACTCCGAGCTGCTACTGAGAATTTCATAAAAAGAACCTAAATACACTTTGCTCGACCTGGGAATCGAACCCAAGACCTCGAGCGTAGCAGTCGTGCTTAGGACCACTAGGCTAACGAGGTGGTCACATAAAATAGCTCTTAACTACGCAATTACCCATATATCAAACTAGGTAACTTTGAGCTAAAAATATTGCTGGCAAGCGACTTTTATTTTTGCTGGGGAAAAATACTGTTTCGCGTGGTATGCAATGTGAGGCAAGCTAAACATTTTACTTTCTAGTACATGCAGTACAAGGGGCCGTGGGGTTTTCAAAGATTAGTATTACTGAATAAGACACAACTAAAGGAATTTTGACCTCCAATATCGCCAAAGCCAGAAGGTTCCCGGGTATGCCCGGGAACCTTCTGGCTTCTTCTAAGAAATGTTCGCAATGATGGGAAGAATATTATTTCATTTTCGGCTTCGAGCTTTTTTTTCACCCGTTATGTAGGTATTATTTCTAAATGACTACGCATTACCTAACATTAATTTATTACACCCGATTTATAACCATTAACTTTTAACGTAGGTGTAGTATCGAAGTAAAATTATCAATTATTATTAGCGGTTATTAATATTTTCACAACCTGGTTTTTATGCCGATGAATGTTTGTTAATTAATCAAAATGTATTTTTGATTGGTTTCATGTTATTATACATAATGTCTATTTACCTACCTACCTATTTTTGTTAAACTGTTATCATAATAGCTGTTTAAAAATAAACATAAAGCCTTCAATCTTGGTAAGTAGGTTCTTTGTAGGATGTAAAGAGGTATTCGCTAAAGAAGTCTTTTACAAAAATCCAATCCTAAAGAGGTTAAATACGGTGTTGAAGTTTGTATGGAAAATTCTGGTAAACACGCAGACAAAAGCGCAGTAGGGCTGTGGGTAGGTCTAATTTGTTTATTTGTCGTAAATAAGTCATTAATTTATGTTTTTATTTAACGTCCGTTCCTTCTGATGTACCTTTTACACATTAAAAAAGATACCGTAGGTAATTAGCTGGCCTTGTCCAGTACCTAATTAAATGACTTTGTTTACTTTATATTTTAACAGTAATAATAATAACTTCATAATGCAGGGCCTCGGAAATATACGAAGGTTCATTACCAGTTTAAAAGTAGATGTGTTGATTATAATGCCATTGACCGGTTTAAAACTTATTTTAATTAAGAACCTGTTCTGTTATTTTTAATTGAATACCTACGTTATTTTATAAAATACAATTTATTAATACCACTACCGCTACCACTACCAACACCACCACCACTAGGCTAACTGCCTCGTTAGCCTTAAAATTCTCAGTAGCAGCTCAGAGTTAGGACTTGTGCCTGGTTAATGGCAATACTCTCGCCTCCTATTTATTACATGGGACCTAAACATTCCGGTGAACTGTGGGTATACATTGGTACACCCACACACGTCTGCCTAACCCTCCGGGGAATACTGGCGTGATGGTATGATGATGACAGTTTATTAATTTTCTGCTAAATAATCGCCGAACCTTTTAACCATTTTAGCATGGCTGAAATTTTGAGAATAGATGGAGCAATAATGTAGTAAAAATTGGGTAGCTAGTTTTACCGTATTCCTTTACTTTACTTATTGTTTTACCTTACTCATCAGTGTGACGGCGGGGTTTTAACCGACTTCGTAATTTAAGCTTTTCCTTAGGACGCATCATTTTAACGTCTTGTACCGCATTGTACGTAACGTAACTAACTTTCTATATAAGGAAAAAAATAAAATACCTAATAACACTGCTTCGACCCACAGGACATAACATACATACCATCACGTCTTTATTCCCCGAAGGGTTAGGCAGAGGCGTACCAGTGTATACCCACAGTTTGCCGTTATGTTATAGGTCCTATGTAATGAGGAGTCTATTGCCATTAACCGGGTACAAGTCCTAACTCCGAGCTGCTACTGAGAATTTTATAAAAAAACTTTTCATGAATCACTTTTTGCTCGACATGGGAATCAAGCCCAAGACCCCTAGCGTAGCAGTCGCGCTTAGGACCATTGCGCTACAGAGGTGAACCATAGGAGTGCTAAAATAATTAAGATCTTTGAAAAACCAAGTACTTATGTAAAAGGTAAAAGTACGTACCATTTGGTAAATCTGTTCCAAGTATGTCAAGTTTCTGTCCAGGTGTTGACCCATACTCAATCTCCAGTTTGTGTGGGATGGTATTCGTTGCTTCATCGCTTGCTGTAAGAAAATAAATTGACGTTAATAAGGTACAAGCTTTATAAGAAACTATGTAGTGGGTGGAATGGAGCCAAATATCCTAAGGGAATGAGTCTAGGAGCTCTTCTGCTGTGGTAAATTTTATACAAGTAGTCGGTAATTTTTTACCCTACGTACAATCAAATAAACTATTTGGTATACAGGTAGCTTATTTGCAATTACTATTTAATAAATAATGTTGTGAGTGTGCTAATCAGTGGATTCTTTGACATCACGCTGTTTAAGTCTATAGTAATATTATAAAGAGGTAAAGTTTGTGAGGTTGTAAACCTTGGATATGCTTGTGAGTGTCATAGCCTATATAACATCTCGCTACGACACACGGGAACGCAGCAGTACCCAAAGACGTTACTTAACACAGGTACAAATATCCACGTGGACGAAGTCGCAGGCAGAAGCTAGTGTATCATAAGCTTAAAAATTGATTACGCATACAATTAAAATGAATATTGGCAGTGTAGTAAAAAGACGAATAATGTTGCATGTATACGAAATTGTTTATTTGACTGTACCTAATACCACCATATCATCACGCCTGTATTCCCCGAAGGGTTAAGCAGAGGTGTAATAATGTACACCCACAGTTCGCCGGTATGTTTAGGTCCCATGTAATAGGGGGCGAGCCTATTGCCATTAACCGGGCACAAATCCTAACTCCGAGCTGCTACTGAGTATTTCATAGAAAACCCCAATAACACTTTTTGCTCGACCTGGGAATCGAAACCAAGACCTCTAGCGTAGCAGTCGCGCTTAGGACCACTAGGCTACCGAGGCAGTCACCTAATACCGTATTACAATTTTAATTAAATAATTAAAGAACCTGCTCAGACCTGCTGTGACATGTTTCACGTGATGTTGAAGCACTTCCATCGACGTGGGGAACCTCGGAGACCACCGACTCGGGGAGTACTCCCGCTCGAGATCGATGGCGTCCAGGATCACCGACATTTCGCTCTGCTGTTTCTCCTGGAAGCAAAATGATACCATCATTGTTAATTGTTCTTCTTTTCGAACCATTTCCTGGTATATCCTTTTTGATTTTAGTACTTTATAGTGCTTGGCCCCAGTACGTGGTCACGTTTACTGCGCCATTAGTGGCATTTTTGTATCCTTCAAGGTGCAGGTGTAGGGACACCTTGTTAACCGTTAAAGAATGACTATTCTTTTCCAGGGGCTTCACATTTACTCATATTAGCAAGTCAATTTTACACGAGTGTCATGCGATTTTGATCCCTGCATAACCAGCTCTACAAGTGAGTATAGTATACCAAAAGGCCAATGCTATTAATTAAAAACTTTCAATCTTTCTCTCTCTCTCTCATCTAGTCGCAATCTCATCTCAGTGACAATCAATGTCAAAAAATTTAAGTAATTAGAAGCATATTTGACAGATGGAGATTGAAATGAGATTGTGAATGTTCCGAATAGTTACTGGATTTGCCCCCTGACTTAATAACTGTTGACAGAATAGTAATTCCTCTGTAGAAATCCATTGTTTTGGTTACAGTCGTACCTACTTTTTAAATTATAAGTATCATTTTTGTAATAGTTTCGTGCCAATGAACAGCACAGAATTGATCAATTCCTTGACTTGATGGTAAAAACTTCACAAACATTACCTTTTTCGCTTCCTTGGTATTGGTAATATTAATATTCCGTCGTATCACTTTTAATACTGTCCTGAATAACGCTTTCAGTTGAACTATGTAACATTTCATGTCGGCATGTAACTACTCCGCACTGTTATCGCGTCTATTTCAAGTAAATAGAGTGAATACGAATCCAAAACATCAACAAAGCTGCGATAGGCGTGCAAACAAACCGTTTATCAAATAATTACATCATAACACAGATGTTTTATGTGAACACCTAACTGCTATCTAATCTTTGTACTAAATACAGTTAATAATTAATTAGTTTTTAAACTAAATTTAAACTGTTCAAAGTAGTTGTTGTCCTTATTCTCTGACTAACATTTGGTTCTAGAGATAGATCTACGCGAAAGAACGCGAAGTTCCGTGACTCCGAGATTTTTCGTAGTCTAAAATCGATATATAAATGTGCTTTTATTGAAAACTATTGTGTTCTTGCAAGTATTAAACGTTTTTTATATCTACCGCTTAGATTTAGGTACGGAAGTAAAACACAGCCAATTTATCACAAAAAACCATACTTCTTTGTTGTAACTTTTTCCTGGTTATATTTTATTTGTTATGTAGGTACGTGTGGTTGAAATTATGTTACAGTACACGTATTTAAATGAATTCACACCAAACTTGAGAAAATTGTTTGTAGGTTAATATGTTTTCACAACACTGCTTACTTAGTAAAATTTTACCTCAAATAAATTGCACAATGTAGGCCCTACTAAGTAGTGAAGACAGACTCATTTAGTGGCACTTTCCTCCGTCTCGGCAGATAATACCATTGATTTCGTCAGTTTGCGTGATAACAATATCTTGCGTGATAAGAAATCATTATTATTTGACCGAGTTGATTATTATGTTTTTTTTTTTAATAAAAATGTAACGGTGTCTTTAACAGCAATTAGTTTATTAATTAATTTTTTTAAATAGGTTTAGTTTCAGGTAACGTTCCAGAATATTTAAGGTAGATTACCAGTACAATATAATGGATACATGCATTCAATATAAGCTGTTTCGGTAGTAAAGTTATAAAATTGCGTCACATGCATTGCACATTTGCACGCATCATAATATTTTCAGCGAGATCACAAAGTAGGTACTGTAGGTACCTATGTCTTATCTTGTGCTCAAGAACAATATTATTTCAAAAGTCTTATAACTATTTTTTATAATTAAGTGTTTATAAAATTGTAATATTATATTACATAAATTAACTAACTTGAAGTTTTGTTTATAGGTTTTTTATGGACGTGTTTGTCCTAATCGGGTTTTAGTGTTTCTTATTTTAAATAATATTTTTTTGTAATGTGCTCATTAAGATCTTTTATTAAACACCAAACAAGATGTAATTAATGTTATTAAATTTTTTGATAACGTGTTTTATCCGCTATAAGACGCCATTTTGAATTTTCTGTGACGTCATATAGCCTAAACTAAAATCATGACGCATTAGGGTAAAATACAGTGTCTTAAGCCCGTAATAATATAATTTAATGTTTAGAATTTTAAAGTGTAACCTAAACTTTAGACAAAAGCAACACAATTTGAAAATATTTATTACTTTCAATCAATAAACGACACAAAACATTTAGAAACACTTTACTGTCCACACAAAAATAACAAACTGATCGAACTACTTTACTACACAATGCGTTACGAGCGTCCTACCTCCATAACGAACTTGTTTTACAAACTCGAACTCGTAACGATCGACGACATTTACATAAATTACCTTTAGATAAATCCTAACTAATATTAAAATGCGAAAGTAAACGTTTGTTTGTTAAGTACATTTTCACTCCTAAACCACTGAACTGATCATCCTGAAAGTTTGCATATACTTTCGTCAGGTGTACAGAACCTATCATCTCGAAAAAAATACTGTTCCCGAGCACAACAACAATAACTTTCTTATAATAATAGATGGCGCCACGTCGGCCACGTGTCTTACGAATCGTGATAAAATTTCATGGATAAAAAAAACCACGCGGATGATGTCGCGGGCAGAAGCAAGCAGGTATATAAATAGGTACATAATATTATTTTTATGTGTCTACGGAAAATCTTTATGGTACCTAAATGCGAACAGGTCAATATTATCATCATATTTACATCCTTTTATAATGCTTAGATGTCGATAGATTTTTCTTTTGGTTAATAAGAGTTCAAGTTCCAACCTACTTAAATATGTAGGTAAGTACCTATTAACACCTTGTATAAATGTATCTATAAAGCCGCGTCCATAGGAACATTCATAGATGATTCGATTACATTACCGTCTGGTAATATCAGCGTCAGTCGAAAAAGCTATCAATTGCATTGTCATTTCGATTCTCGCCCAATTTACTCCACGCCTCGCCGCACCGGTGTGGAACCACCTTCAGTAATTTATAAATACATTATGACGGCTTCATCCCTGGTTGGCTGTAGGTGCATAACGATAACTCAGTGGTAACGCGTTCAAGGTGAAGTAATTGCGGGTGCGATTATGCCGTTGCCAACTTATCGATAAATGAGCAATGACCCCATTTGTTTTCATAAGGCGTGTAATGTTTTATTTATCTAAATTAAAAGTGCATAATGGTACCTACTGGATGCAAGCAACCTAGTTTGCACTATTAGGTAAGTAGCTACCTACAGAACGCACTCGAGATATATATATCCCGAGTGCGTTTATATATACCAATCGGGGACTGAGTCAAAGCGGTGGCATTCAACTAAACCTATTTAAAGTTAAGAAAATATTAAATTCATTATTATGGTAAATTATAATTATCGATTAATGTAAAAAGTAAATGCGTTTTACGATTACCTACTAGTTTATCACGACCACGGCCGCTCACATTGATAATTTGAAACAGTCAAATAACTTTGTATGCGCCCAATATTTTTTTTCCTTTAAGTATTTTAGCTGCTCTCAATGTTCGCTTGTCTTGTTGTCGTATCTAGAGCCCATAATACAACATTTACCTTGTACTTATTAATTTACATAGCAATATAGCAATACCAGTAAGAAGAATTGATATATTTTAAGAACAGAACGTATTTATTTTAAAAATAGACACAATATTTATGAACCTACATAATTTATAAATAAAAAAAATGTAATGTCAGTTTGAGAGTAATAAAAAACAAAAGAGCGAAACTAAATACCCAAGAAACTCTAAACCGCATTCTGTACTCAATTGTACCTTTGTAAGTACGGTCGACCGCAACAAATCCGTTGATACCCAAGTGACAACGGTGTGTTTTATTCAGATCCTTTCTCTTTAATTCATTTTGATAGTAAAAATTCTATATAAAAGATAGCACAGCTTATCAACTAGAATTTATAAAAAAAACCGAAAAAAGCGGGTACCCGATTCCGGCTCGAGTTTGGAACCGAAAGAACCGGTTCCTAAAATAGGGCCGGTACTCGATGCCTTATATCTAACGCGGATATTAGTAAAGTACCTATTAATATGATACTAAAGCGCAGTATCCAATATTTCTGAGCTTGTATTACTCTAGTGTACTGTACTGTAATCAAATCGGTTTATGTTTTATTGAGTTTAAGATCTGAGATGTGTCATGATCATGAGCAACGAACTACTGAATGAGTTAATTTAAATATCAAGAATAAAGGTACAATCACGGTTTTTGTTATTTTTTTATTTTTCTTAAAGTTTTAGTAGTTAAGTATTTAAAAATAAACATTAAGAAGGGTTTGTGATAGGACGTTGAGCTACTTATGTATCGAAGAAACTAGAGGTCAAAAAATAGTTTATGACAGCCAAGTAGCAGAAGAAGTAAGACCAAACAAGTATGACAACTGGCAGTAATCGCGGAACCACAGAGCTTTTGAAGCAGAAAACAGTTTCTCTTCCTTCAAACCAAACAAACAAAATAACCACAACAAACCTTCGATCAATCCCTTATAAGCCTTTAAAAAGCATCGTAAAGAGTTTTCCGCACAAAGAGCACGGGTACTTAATATTGAGGGCTTTTTAATTAATGATCATTCACAATGATGAATAGTTAGTCATTTCCGGATTTTCAATATAAATAACTTGGTACTTTTCCAAATAATTATCAATAGTTTAATTGCAAAATAATCACAAATCAAACATAAGAAATCTTCTTTCCTGAACATACTTAGTAGGTAATTACCTATGTGTACAATTCAATCTAGGAATAAACATAATGATTTAATTAGATCATTAAGTAAGTAGGCACTCGTGTGTTCTAGGCTACGTCTACTTGTCTATTATTTTTGTCCTTGCTAGATTTCATCAAGGTATGATTGTTATCATTAACCAGCCGATTGCAATGAAATTTAAAGTCAGCCGTTTCGCCGATTTTTCGAATTAATTAGTTCACTGCTCAACACATTTGTTTTACGATACTATTCTATTACCTACTTAGGTAACGCAGGGACAGACTGTGAACTTGTGGGCTTACGCTAGGTACTTGGGGGCCTTTCTAATTAATCAAAGTAATTGCTATTTTGTCAAAAAACTGTTTAGGATAATGTTGTATTCGGTACCTATGGGAAGTAAATTAGGACGATAATAGTCTATTATGATACTAGTGAGCTAAGTTTGTCATTACAGTCGAAGTTGAATTGTAGCCGGCGCCGAAGATGACGGCGTAACGGCACCAAGAGTGTAGTGATACAATATACATAAAGGTTAGTATTATAATTGTATATTTTTAAATTTTGTTTCTCTTTTCAATGCGATCTGCCTTTGGTTCGGCCCTGGGCTGCATACATACATAGATCCACCCCTGACTCATGAAGAAGATGTATTAAAATCAGGTAAATAAGTATCTACACCACCTAAGTCCAGATCAGTTAAAGTCAAGGTTGCATCTAAAAGGAGATTATTCCATAACAAGTTCTAACTATTAAAACTAGTTTTCGAAGTATTTTATCTGAAGACTAAAACTAATATTGACAAATATTTTAGGAGAAGATAGTTTTTTATCCGAAGGAGAAAGAGAAGATAGATCTTTAGGAGAAGATAGATTTAATCATGAATATGAACCACTTTGCAATAGCATTTGGCGCCAAGACATAAAGATATAAAAAAAGGTGTCCGATATTATCGAGATTATTTTAGAATTCAGCGAAAGTCCTAAATTCTCCCTCGGGAACAGAAAGACGGGATAAAAACTAGCCTATGTTTCATTCCAGACTATAACCTATATCTGTGAAATACCTATAATTTATTTACCAAAATTCAACCAGATCCGTTCAGCCGTTCTTGCGTGATTGAGCAACGAACATTCATCCATCCAATCGATGTATCTTCTCTTTACAGTTACTGTACCTACACTACCTACATGCAGTTAGTCTATATTATAGTAGATGCGAAGCTTAGATTACATCTAGGCAAGCGCTCAGTGGAAAACATTGGTAAGTAGGTACTAGTGTACCTAGCCTAGTGTACCTACCTGTTTAGATAGATTGAAAGCCTCAACCTGGATACCTATGTCTGTATTTAGTTGGAGAAAAAGTCAGGCAGATGATGGTAGGTAGTAGTTAGCTACCTAGTCCTATTCTACCAATAATAAAATACTTACTGCATTGTTTTACGTCAGACCAATTTCTGTTTCGAACGCCAAGGTCAAAACGTGATAGTTAAAAACTTGTTCCGGTATATTATGATTACTTAACCAGCACAGCTCTTTATGCATGTGTTACTTCCTTATGACTGGACTGGACTGCCCCGTTGGTCTCATGGTCGCAAGTGCGACTGCTGAGCGTGGGGTCCTGGGTTCGATTCCCAGGTCGGGCAAAAAGTGATATTGGGTTTTTCTATTCGGAATTTCTCAGTAACAGCCCGAAGTTTGGAAGTTAGTGGTGTGACACCCCCGTGCCTCGGAAAGCACGTAAAGCCGTTAGTCCTGCGCTTGATCTCTTCCCGGTTGTGTCGGATTGCAGTCCCATCGGACTATGAGAGTGAGGGAAGAGGGAGTGCACCTGTGTTTGCACACACTCTTGTGCACTATAATATCTACTGCGTACTTGGCTAGTCTGCAGTAAGATTAGCCGCCGTGGCCGGAATCGGTCTGGAGAATACATTTTACACTTCCTTATATTACAACTGCTACTATTACTATTGGTTACCTACTATTACTTTCCCCGCGGCTTCGTCGGCGTAAATGTCAGTTATCTTGGACCTGGATGAAATCGAGGATTTAAAATATAAGTACCTATGTCTTAATCTGGGTTCCAAGCGATTGTAATGAAATTTGGCAAAGGCTTTTTCGAATTTCAATATAGTCGGTTCAGTGGTGTTGCCGCCCGTGACGAGGTCATAAACAAACATAGAGTCACTTTCTAACTTTATTGTGGATAAAAGGTAGGTACTATTTACTTATACTTATTGTTTGATGACATAAATAAAAGAGCAAAATAAACCCAATTTAAAGCTTACTAAGATTGCTTTTTATCTGTTCTCAATTCTTCTTATGGCGAAGTAGCAGTTTAGTTTTTTTATTCGTCCATTTATTCAATATTTTAGTGGGATTTGAATTTCACATGCCTGCCAAGTCTCTTATTTGTATCGCGGTAGGTGGGTATTAGGATTGCCACCTGTACTTCATAATAAAGTATTGTATATTATTTTGGGTAAGCCTACTTTATAATTTACGAGGGCAATAAAGTACGTGAAAATACTTTACCAGTTTTTATGCAATATAGTATAAATACTAAAAGAAACAAAAAATTTAAGCGAGTTTTTGTCTGTAACTGTTACGAATGCAGATAACCTTAGCTCACGAAATACATAACAATAGTTAAACATTATTTTTTTTTAATATAAAAAAAAGATGGTGACCCTAATGGGTATCCGAGTGCATTTATATAGGACGTTGTTCTTTGAATCTATTTCAGAATGTAGTTCAAATGAACAACGTAGGTGAACTAAATATAAGACGGTATCTAGTTTACAAACGTCTGTAGGTTTCAATCTTGAGTTTTGACATTTCATTATTTTCTGTGTGAAAGCTGTCAGAAAACTCATATTTAAACTAACATTATAAACACGTAGTTTAGAGTTTGTGAGGTTGTAAGGGGTACTTAATCTTTGGATCTACGGAACTGATTTTGAAAATTCTTTTACCTGTACAAAGCCACGTTATTTGTGAGTGTCATAGGCTATATAACATCACGCTGCGACACACGGGAGTGGAGTAGTAACCAAAGACGTAAGTTAACGCGGGTGAAATAAGCCATGCAGACGAAGTCGCGGGCAGTTCGCTAGTAGGCTATAATGATAAAGTCATTCTGCCTGATGACCTAATGATTGATACTAAGGATCAAGTCCTCAGCATCAATCATTAGGTACTGCAGCCCGAAAGTCAATATATACAAGAATCTTAAATTAGGATCCTACTGACCATCTTGAAACAATCCAGTTTAAACACTGAGTTAATGATGTCATAGTATGTAGATAGCTAGGCAGATAGCTCTTGCAAATGGGTCAAATTATCAAATGACCAGAACTCATGCTATAAAAATATGATGTTTTTTTCAACTTAGTTTTGTTTCATTTCATCGTTAAGAATCCAGTTTCAAAACAAACACGGAGAAGGCGCTTGACAAACAAGTTGATGTTTGTGTCTTATTTCGTAATTTGATTTATTTTTTACCTAAAAGATACATGGTTTGTTAGGGGAGACCGAGGAGAGTTGTCACAGAGCTGCGTTGCGACAAAGCCAGTTTTTCTGACCTTATGAGACCTAGCGAGCTGGCAGCGTTACTTATTTGTTGCTTTATTGATATAGTCGCGTCCCGGGGCATGCTGAAGACCTCTACAAAACGGTTTAGCTTTTACGACGTTTCGACGGCAAAGATAAAATTGTATCGCATAATAATTACAAACAATAGCATTAAATTATAAGCCTAAATACACATTTGTCACAACTCACCTTGGCCTCTTTACAATTTACTTCGATACTAAGTAGGAGGGTTGTGACACTTGATCCAGTTTCGGTATATGATCATTTTTTTACGGAACGTCTACAAATTTTCTAAATATTGGTATTAGAATCACTTAGGTGTAAAACCTACGACGAAATCAACGAAGGTTGAGAAGGTTGTGGAGTATGTGCGAGCAAAAGACCAGCTATGTAGGTATACTCTGAGGGACGTGGATTTGGAGTCGCACCATAACACAAATTTTAAGCAGTTTGTGGTGCGGGTCCCGATTCATCATGTAGAGACTTTGCTCGAGGAAGAGTTTTGGCCGTCCGGTGTCATGTTTCGACGATTTCTCGGAAGGCTACGTGACACCTTGTATCGCAACACAATACCGTTTTTTGAAGTGCAGTAGTTTTTAGTTTTTAGGTGTAGAACTATTGATGACTGAATGAGATATGCGGTCAAATATAAAACATTTTTCAACTTCCCTAGGGTCCTCGGTCTCCCCTATTTAGTTTTAGTATTTTTAGGTAATTATTGTTAATAACTAGCGATCACGGATAGTAGGTAGGTGCTTACTTTAAATGTAAGTAGTAAAGTTAGCTTATTAATACGGAAAGTAATAAATAGGTACCCACCTATTATACGTTACTATAGCCGTAAAGAGACGCTGTCTAGCGACTGCATGAGTAAATGTGATAAACATGCGTAATCACATAAACAGACAAGTAGGTACCTACCTACCAAACGCGCTGTGTACACATCGTATAAAATCTTTGAATATCGGCTTACTTTATAGCAACAAAATCCGAATCAGGCGCGCATGACGGCATGACACAATACATCCTTGTTATTAGACACATTTTTAATCGATTTCATTACAATCGGCTTTAATAAAAATAAAAAACAACCTACCTTATAGGAAAACAAGTGTCAAAATATCACAAGATTTTCGTAACGTTGCCGCGGTGCTTGTTTGTAAACAAAGACGATGTGGAACGCACGCGCAACTACGTTCGAATTTTGAAATGAATTGAGCGTCGTCGATTCGGCCGGTCGCACCACGCCCGCGCAGCGACTGGCCGCGGCTACAAAACCCGTCTAATTATAAATCGAGTAGAGCCTGCTCGAAGTTCTACCGATAATAGTGTTATTGACGCTTCGTATGCGAAGTCTTAGGGCATCAAAATAAAGCCCGATAAGCTAATTGTAAGTTAACTGAACAAACAAAATTAATGCTGCCATAATGACTAGTACAAACAATACAAAAATACAAAGTTATTAGGTATATTTTTGTTTTCAGATATAGAAATATGTATAATTTTTAAAAAGAGAATATAATCGGTATCCTGTACTACAGTGAATGCATCTTCCTAAAGTTCAATTTCTAGCATGAAGTTAAGCAACCTGCAGGAGTACAGGATGAAACCCTAAAGCTTTTCTTGCAAGGATGCGTAGTTCGTGTCAGAAAAAAAAAGTAAATGTCTAGTCAGCCATCAGTTGCAGTTTTATAAAATGTATACCTACCTACCTACCTATTATGTACTTTTATATATATTTCTTTTTGAATCCTATGCTTTTGAACGTAGGGAAATAAAGGAAGTTTCGCAAGTACCTATTTGTCCGTAGGACACCGGAGTTCAGATTTTAAATCCGCTCGCATCCTTTAAAGGTCCCAGTCTGATTGGTCTTCTTAATTCTTTTTACCTATTAACAGAAAATAGCTTACGATGCCAATTTAAACGCCGAGCTGCAGCCTAGGCAGTTAAGTAAGTAAAGTAACAATGGTCCAATCAAGAGGCTAAGCGCGGAGACAGCCTGGCTAAAACGAACCATACCAACCAAAGTAGGTATAGTAAGTACCTAAGCTAGATTTGTTTTGAGTCCCTAATAATCTTGTTTCATTTATTATCTAAGCATATACAGGGTTATTTGTAAAACAATGACAACCTTGCAGGACTGTATTACTATCATCATAAACAACAACTTTTGTTCTATAATTTTTTACAGAATCAAGCAACGCAAGCGCATTGAAGTGAATGACCGATTGAAGGATTTCCGTAAAATTGAAAATAGTTCAAGTACAAAAACCCCCGCCGCCCTACCCCGCTTCCCTCGCTATTTTACTATCGCTTTCGTTTGCTTCGCATAGATTTCGTAACATTTAGAGCGTTCAATTTAAATGTTTTTATTTTTGTATGAAAATCTGATGAACTAAAATATGATACATTTTTAAATGTCATAGAACAAAAGTTTTTGATAATGATGTTAGTAAAATAGTCCTGAGAGGTTGTCATTGTTTTACAAATAACCCTGTATACCTCCCTAAGTACCTATCTAGGTACATATTTTTTTTTATTATCTTGTATAGTAGTCGCCACGAGTTGTGAGCACAAATGTCAAGTAAATCGCGTGTGACGTCAGCGTCCCAAAAAACCCAGAAAGGAACCCAAAAACCCATAAAATAACTTCACATTTGTGCTCACGACTCGTGGCGACTACTATAATTTTATTGCTGTCAACTGGCAATTGACATGAATAATTCTTTGTAATCTTTGTCAATAACCACAGACAACCATTTAGGTATACATATAAGTCAGAATACAGACAATGACAGTATAGGATACCTAGTCTGTCATTCTGTCTGTAGTCTGTCTCCACTAAAACCATTTGAAGAGTTGAAGTTGAAAATAATTTCCTGCTTGATATGATATTTTTTATTGACGTTGACTTAATTTTAAGAGTTCAATAAGATAAGAAAAAATGCCAGGTATAATTAAAAGGTACTTAAAAATTTCGGTATATTTAAACACTTGACCAATAAACCAACACTTAAAAACTACCTACAAGTTTATACTCAAAACTTAGTACCCTTCCATTTAGTAGGTGCCTACTCAGTGAATGTTCTACTATGCTTGTACCTAAGCTAATTTCCACTAGAGGGAGCCGCGGCATAACAATTGTCGAGACGCTGCCTCTGGTTGTGATTTCTCGCGACTGACTGAACAAAGTGCTCAAGTGAAGTCCCAGCTTTTATAATACTAACCTCCCGAGCGAATTATGGCCACGGCCGCCAACTCAATGGACACTAGCCGAGTATGCAGGAGATATTTTAGTGCACAAGTGTGTGTGCCAATAGGTGCACTCCTTCCTTCATTCTTATAGTCCGATGAGACGCC
Organism: Caradrina kadenii; assembly: GCA_947462355.1. Classification (NCBI taxonomy): domain Eukaryota; kingdom Metazoa; phylum Arthropoda; class Insecta; order Lepidoptera; family Noctuidae; genus Caradrina; species Caradrina kadenii. Next base: position 5,927,762 of record OX381674.1, read on the forward strand.
AATCCAACACGACCGGGGATAGATCAGGCGCAGGATCAGCGTTTTAGGCGCTTTTTGAGACACGTGGTGTCATATCAATAACTTCCAATCTCCGGGATGATACAGAGATATTTCTAATGGTAATACCCAATTATCAATAGGCAGTTCCAGCTTTAAATTCTAACTATTATACTTCCTTACGATTCAGTCACTGTATCCGCGAACGACATGAGGCTGCATGTCACCCAAACAGTGTCTGCCATCAATAGTATCTTGTAGAACAGTGAACGTCACGAACAAACTGCATCTTCTCCTGGTTTCAGGCATATAAAACGTTAAATTTACTGCGATAGGTATATTTATAACATCACAAAAATCATCTCTAAAAGCCTCGGTAATGTAGTGGTCCTAAGCGCGACTGCTACGCTAGAGGTCTTGGTTTCGATTCCCAGGTCGAGCAAAGTGTTATTGGGTTTTTCTATGAAATTCTCAGTAGCAGCTCGGAGTGCCCGGTTAATGGAAATAGGCTCGCCCCCTATTACTTGGGACCTACATATACCGGCGAACTGTGGGTGTAAATTGGTACACCTCTGCCTTCGGGGAATACAGGCATGATGGTATGTGGTACACTCTAAAAGATTAGGTGTGTACCTATACATAGCGGGTACCTACATAAATTAGAACGCTGGGCTGCTAACTACTGCTTGACGATAGTTAGGATTTCATGAAAATATTTTTGGTACATTTCGGTTTAATGACATTTATTTTTCAAAAAAGAACATTACAGTTCACTTACACATTGTAATAATTAACGAACTATTGCAGTGAATCTCAACTGAGACACAATATACTCATTGTGTTGAATATAATTGGCGTTATCGTTTGCGTTTGCACTCAAGTTCTGCTCGTGCTAACTGCTATCAGTAAGTGTTGTGAATTTAACCTACATAATAATATGACTTTCTGGGCATTGCTGTGCCAGCAGTGGTGACCAGTGTGAATGTGTTACTTCAATAATCACATTTCATAGTAAGTATAGTAGTCGCCACGAGTCGTGAGCACAAACGTCAGGTTAATTTTTGGGTTCCATTTTGGGGCGCCGACGCTGCACGCGATTAATCCGTCAGTCGGAGCGATCGCATGCAGCGTCGGCGCCCCAAAAACCAAAGGTCTCTGGTTAATTCCTTACTAACCATTTTTACAGATGTGATTTTCATAGAACCTAACGTTTCTCGAGTGATGGAAGAGCACATAGCCAATTTTTACAATCTATCATATTTATTAAAAAGGAGAGCTTCTAGTGCCCCGATTTCATCGATTGAAGATACATACTTATTTTTCCTAACAAACATAGACATGCTAATGCTATCAGAAGAATATTGAATAAATGATTGATTTAGTGTGATTGCTCATTTATACTTGAAATAAAACCAAAATTTTGATTGTAGTTTTATTAACTTCATATAGAAATATATTATATTTACGTATTATAACCCTGGTTGTGCTATTACAATTGGTTAAAAGCGTCAACATTTTTAGTAATTAATTATTCAAGTTCTGTCACATTTACTCTCTAGCAAAGGCCAATTAGTTTAGTTTAAATTTATCATTGCTTGGATAATTTCGTAATCGAACTAACGAATATAAATAAATTAAATTTACAGTTGTGAAAATTACGAATCTAAATGCAATTATATAAATTGCATATTCGTTAATATGGTATAAATTCGCTAGGTCATCCACACAGTACAATGCTTTAAACGCACATGCCAAATCCTGTTCAGACACAAAACTACAAAAATAAACATCCAAAGAAACAATTAATTCGATACATATACGTTATTTATTTCAATTAAGATACATAGGTATGTACCTCTACCTATTTATGCTTTAAGTAGGTGTCAGATGAGGTAGAAATGAACTATTAAACCAATAAAGAAAATTTCTTAAAATATTTACATTGCACAGTTTACAAAATAATGGTAAGATAGGGTATAAGTTGCAAATATAGGTATCAAACCACAAAGGCCCATTTAAATGGAGAATTCCCTGATTTGGGATATTCTTGTCGTCTTTGCATATTCAAGCAAGTTTCTTTTGTAGGCGATCATTCAATTAATGCATTAACATTTAAGAAAAAGTAAAAATGTGCCTTTGATTCCGCTTAAAATACCTTAAGTTTAGCAATAACAACACCACTCCTATTTTGAAAACAACCAATTCTTCTTCTTGAGCAAAAGCAATGGATCATTTTCTGAAAAACAGAAAGGAACGATTTTAGTTTTTTTGTTAATAAAAGCAGGAGTACAGACGGCTATAGCAAACAACCAAGTTCAAACGGAACATTTCTTAATATTTATTTGAATTTCTCCACACTTAAAGCTATAAATTACAAATGCAAAGGGCATTAAACTACATCTGTTGTTTATTTATTACCTCATCATGGTGAAACCAATGTGTGAATTAAAATTATACTTCTATACTAATATTATAAAGGAATTGTCAGTTAGGAATAGTCAGAAGCCAGGAAGTCTGAAAACAAGTCTAACCAAGAGGTACCGTGTTGCCCAGTAACTGGGTTGTGGAGGTCAGATAGGCAGTCACTCCATGTAAAACACTGGTATTCAGCTGCATCCAGTTAGACTGGAAGCCGACCCCAACATAGTTGGGAAAAGGCAAAGCAGATGTGTGCGTGTTCAGGAAAATATAGTTAATGTAAGGGTGCTCAATTCTGACTGTTTTTTTTTTCGTATTACAGAAATAGGCAGCCTCCTAATATACTACATATAAACCCAAGAAGCCCTGTTAATGCAAAATATAAGGAACTAGCTTCTGCCAGCGATTTCATCCACGTAGCTTATTTCACCTGGGCTAAGTTACGCCTTTAGTTACTGAGCTGCTCTTGTGCATTGTAGCGTGATGTTGTATAGCCTATGTAACTTAGGAATAATATAGCTATCTATACAAACAAACAAACAAAAAAGTCTTTCCTCTTTATAATATGTATTAGTATAAAATACTTACAAGATATGAGTTTATTTACTCCTCCCATGTATGTTATGTTAAATATTTAATTATTTTAGTTAGAAGTTTGGTATGTTCACTGTGAGATTGTTTAGTCCTCTATAAAGTTAAAATTTTTGCTTTTCATGTGAATATTGTTGAGCACCATCTTGTAACCACACAAAACCATAGCTCCTTGCCATACAATCTGAAACATTATTGTTGAAACATTAGCTTTCATTTCACTTTGAGGTTGTTTGCTGCATAGTGTTTGCAATGTGAATTTGGTTGTATCAATATCTAGATAATTTACAAATAAAGGTGGAAGAAGATACATTGTAAATACCTCAAAACAGAAGTTAAAGAAATCCGTTTTCAGGCTCATCCGTTCGTAATTGTTATAATCATCCAGATACACATTCTTGATAAATGTTATGATCTTTCTGAAGGCCAACAGAACATTTTAACATAGGCCTAATCATAATCAATCACTTGTGGCTACCTTATTAGTACAGGTTCAACACGTAAATAATTTCGTAATCACAATTTGTACTTGGAAATACATATAAAATATGTCCAGGATATGTGGTTCCTGGTCTCCATGCCTTTGATTCAATAATTAAATTTTCCAATAAATGAGCAGCAACCATCTGAAAATCATAAGAGTTCTGTAAGTTTATTATAGTTAAGTTTCGTAGTTATTTATTATATTAAAATTGTTACTTTTATTTTTTGTGCACCACTTATTAGTAGTTGCTGTCACAGACATATACACTTACTTTTCTTTCGAACTTGAATTAAACAATAATTTGATTTTAAATAAAAATTAGTTGTATTCTACCACGTATTTCACTTCAGTAACTTGACGTTGACAGTTAAAGGGTTACTAGATTTATAATTATAAAAAAAAGTATGAAGAAAGAATGATCGCAATTGAATGAACTTAAATAATGTACATACGTAAAGTTTTATTTAAAAAAACTTTTGAACAAAAAAACTGGACCACCGAAAATACTGAAAAGCAAAAAAACATTTTTACAAAAATGCCACCTACTTCCGACGCTAAAGTTATTTTTCCGTTTTTAGTTTTTGAAGGCGGTTGTTTTTTTAAGAAGGTTCACCTTCGGGGTATGTCCTTTTTTAATAAAAAAGAATTAGAAAAAACGAACTACTCGGCAAAAAGTCATGCGTGATCAACTGATCATTCATAAAAAAAATATATACATATATACAACAAGACTAACAACATACTTAGGGGGGGGGGGGGGGGTTAATGGCTACAATTAAAATAGTAACATTGGGAATATTTATTTTATTTGTTTGGAAAAGTATAATTGAATGGCATTTAGGTATCTTTAAATATTTAGTACGTAGTAAACTCAGCACGTCTGTGATAACACTTGATCTACGATAACCATCCCTATTGCTCTCCGTATTCGTTACAGCGGCGCTGTCAGTCAATGTCAATGGTCAAATTGTTATCGCAGACGTGCGGGTGGCGTAAACATTTCAAAATACTCTAGGCCCTATTTATACTAAATAGCCAACTATATGACCCTTTCCAATAGTTTCCCCAATGAAGAACCATAGGAATACTTCCAACCCGACCAGGAAAAACAGCCAGGCTTGCCTCACAGTTAACTGTAGATAGCCTTTCTTCTTGATGAATTCTTGTATCAAACTAATTTCGATGCGCATTTTCTGCAAACAAAAGATAAGTTAGTAGTAGGAAGATAAGTAGGTAGCTACATACGTATCACAGGCCAGAAATGTTAAGTTTAGGGCCGTATTTCCGTAAGTAAGTACCTCAGCGCGACGTCATAGAAATCGCAAAGTGTATTGCAAAATACCTCCTCTTAACATCATGTTTCAAACCGTTAAGAACTATGTATCAGTCAGTCAAAAGATTATAAACCAGAGCGATTTCACCGGCAACTCAAGGCGTCCATCACGTGCCATGCAAATGACAGGTGGACAGAATTTTTGCCATGGGTACTGCTTGGTATACGAAGCGCATTCAAACAGGATGTCCAAGCGTCTTCAGCCGAACTTGTATATCGTGAACTGCTAAGGCTCCCGGGTAAATTTTTCACTCCTACTGACGAAGGAACGACAGACTTCACAGATTTTACTGTGCACATTCGCAAATTGGCCTAAAACCCTCAACCGACTCCAGCATCTCGTCACAACAATACCAATATTTTCATATTTAAGGATCTGCAAACGCACGTGTTTCTTCGTGAAGACGCATTACGTGACCCACTACAACCAGCGTACACAGGTCCTCACAAAGTTCTGCAAAGGCGAGACAACGTCTTCAAAATCTTATTCAAGGGCAGAGAGGTCATGGTTTTAATTGACCGCTTATATTTTGGCAGACAAAGCTGACCCAGAAGAAGTCACTCCACCTAGCAGTAGCAAGGAATTTGCCACTCGCTTTGGTCGTCATGTCAGTTTTCCTGATTTGTATCGCCCTTGACGGTCTCTGGAGGGGTCGATATCATTCAAACTCATTCATAACAAACTCTTCACTTGTACAACCATATTTTCATTTTAGATTTATTATTTTTTTATATTTTGTCAAAGAGACAGTTGGAAGTTATTAAAATACTGTCACTACACCACCTTTTTAGGCAATTATATTTAATAAATTATTTGTACCTAAAAAGTATACCTACGCAATGACTAAACATTTTTGGGAGGTGCGTCTGCTTTCTGCTTAGTCATGGGGCTAACTGTAGATATTTTTGGCAGCGCGGCCAGACTTCACCTCCACGGGCGCGGCGTTCCAGTGTGATGATTATGGCTGGATTCGAGAGTTGTGTGGTGTGGGTAACTACCTTATAAGATTATTGTGTGAGTCTTTGAGGTCGTTTTAGGTTTTTGAGATCGAGAAAAGTGTTATTGGGCGTCTGATTAGCGAAATGTGGGTGTACCCACTGTTCGCATCTGCCGAACCCTTCGGGGATTGCAGACGTAATTGTTTTGTTGATGCTATGTTATCAATTATATCTTTGACTAATAAGACTCCTGCGAGGATGTTGATTTCATGTCCATTCTAGTTAAAATATCTTATCAAATGTTAGCCTTAATAATACTTTAGTTTAGTTACCGTCGCTTCATCCATGCCTGGTGGCGCCATCTCTACGGTGTAAAACCCTTTGAGAACTCGCATTTTTCTTGCAAGCTCGGACTTGGTCGTAATCTCTGCTTTTTCTAAACCAACACATGTTCGTTGTAATTAAAAGTCAGATTAATGAACTAATGAACGAAATGAATAATAATAGAATTGGAAAATTCATTATATTTTAGCAGGGGGTGAGCCATAATGATGATTGATGAGGTCACCTCGTTGTTTTTATAGGCCTTTCCTAAGATAAGTAAGAAGGAACCGATTTCTTAATAGAAAAGCGAATTGTAATGAATTCATAAGTAAGTGGATAGGTTACAGGAAGTACTTAGATATGTAACACATACAGATACTACACCTACTTTATTTTAATAGAGTATCCATATCTACACTCTTTCTTCTTAGACTAGAATCGTTTAAAGAAGAGGTCTCAAACGGTATTTCTTTGCGTTTTTTTTCATGTCAAACAAAGTAAATGCTGGGGATCGCGCACTCCGTGTCCCAGAAAACACGTAATTCCGTTGGTCCCGGCTGTCATGCGTAGATCTTTAACAGTCGTTAAGGATAGTCAGAAGCTGGGAAGGCTGACAACCAGTCTAACCAACAGGTATCGTGTTGCCCAGTAACTGGGTTGTGGTGGTCAGATAGACAGTCGCTCCATGTAAAACACTGGTATTTGGATGCATCAGGTTAGACTGAAAGCCGGACCCCAACATAGTTGGTAAAAAGCTTAACAGATATGGTAACCGGCACGAGTCGTGAGCACATACGCCCCAAAAAACACAGTAAAAAACTTAAAAATAAAACCCAAAACATTATTTAACGTTTGTGCTCACGTCTCGTGCCGGCTACTACACCTACTTGCAGATGCTTGTTGGTCTCCTAGCGATTGTAGCGGAACCAAATCCCGCCCACGAATTAGAACGCATAAACTTCTAATTCCCTCCGACAAAAAATCGGTTCCAGACTGTCTGACGTGAGCCTCGTCATAAGGGCCTCCTTATATTTAAAATTTAAAATCGTTCCAATGGCTTAAACTGACTGGATAAATAAAAGGATCATCATCATCATTTCAGCAGAAATACCTACGTCTTTCGCTGGACATAGGCCTCCAGATTTTGAATGTCTGTTAGGAAACTAATCCTGAACAATGAATCTAACCTCTTATTATGTCCATTAATTTCTTCTTGTTCCTGGTTACAGCTGGTTTGTATATTTCAGACAAATCGTGCGTTATCATCCATCGGCCGCTGCCTGTGGACAGATTGTTAGGCTGTTAATGTCGTTAAAGTAGAATTTACAGTAATAACAATGGGACCTCGAAAACTTTTCGGCTACGAATGTGCGCGAGGTTAGAATTTTTTAGGGCTAACACATAACATACCACTACGCCTGTATTCCCCGAAGGGTTAGGCAGAGGTGTAACACTGTACACCCACAGTTTGCCGGTATGTTTAGGTCCCGAGCGAGCCTAACAATACGATACGATTTTTTAGGACTACCAATATAAAACAGTCATATCGTTTGTATTGCTCATGTGTTGCTGGATACATGTTAGTCACACACTGTATGCAAGTTTTGGCAATAAAAACGTTGCAAATAGCTGCAAGTACGTAGGTACCTACCTAGGTAAAAATCTATGGCCGCATCAATGTAGCGCCAAGGTTTCGCGACTTTAGTTTTCCATGAATACGAGGCTATAATACTTACGAAAGATATTCGCCAATCTCCCTATGTTCACAGTTGTTGTCATTTTGATTTTATTTAGTAAATAGATATTCTTGCTCAAAATGTCTATTCAGGACTTTTTTATTATATCTGCAAGTTGATTATTCAACTTCCTTTTGTGAAATAAACACCAAAATTTTGCCAATATCACTATGATAGACCATTAAACTCTGAAGAATATTTACTATAGAAAATAAGCTAAAGTGTATTCTGTAGCTGTCAAATATCTGTCGGAAATGTCAAAAATAATTTACTTTTTTTGTTTTATAAAAATGAAAGGTAAAAAACAAAACCTGGCCATTTAGATCCATCGCGCGACATAGACGAGTAGATAGACACCTCATTGATCAAAATTGATCGAAACATCAAATTTAAGGTACACAATTACAAGGTACTTAAGCGTAATCCTATAGTGAACCTATTTGTTTGAATAGTCTCAACACACGCCTGTATTCCCTGAAGGGTTAGGCAGAGGTGTACCAATGTACACCCACTGTTCGCCGGTATGTTTAGGTCCCATGTAATAGAGAGCGAGCCTATTGCCATTGACCGGGCACAGATCCTAACTCCGAGTAGCTACTGGGAATTTCATAGAAAAACCCAATAACACTTTTTGCTCGACCTGGGAATCGAACCCAAGATCTCTAGCGTAGCAGTCGCGCTAAGAACCACCAGGCTATCGAGGCAGTTATTAAAACCAAATTAATGGTTTTATTTTTGTGTGAAGTGTAATGATGATCTCCAAGTTTTACATGCACGTTTTACTCCACTAATCATTGTACAGAGATTTTTTGTTGTTCCGAAAAGAATCACAAAACTTTGTACAAACAATTTATGTTTATTGTGTGTATTTGTGTAACTAAATACAGTAATATTTATCAGATACATGCCTGCGCCTAGGCGCTCCTTGTGGGGTTCCGCACCGCTGTCAGTGCGGTTTAGCTGTCGACTGGCTCAGGCACCATGGCCTGTCATGCAATAAAAGCGCTGGCCTCATAGCACGGCACACCAGCATTAATGACATCATCCGTCGCGCTAGTTTCCGCCGCCATGCATGCCAAGCCAAAGAACTAGCAAAGCAGCTAGCACTCCCAGCTGTTTTGAAGTCAATTGGCTTGGCATGCGACGGTGGGGAGAGACCAGATGGGATGACTATATTGCCGCGGAAGTCGGGTAGGCCTTTGGTGTTTGGTTAGGGGTTGAAACACTAGGGCACACAACATTTAGTTTTTTCACGTGACCAGACCAGATTAAACTAACACATCGTTGGATAATTGCGCAAGTATCGAAAAATAAGTGAATAAGACCATGAGTACTGCGTACAAATTACGAAATATCGGTTTCTAAGTCGATAACGAGTGGTTAGGAATACTCATGAGCAGGTTTACCCGAAAATTATAAACCTATGATAATGGGCATGGAAACTTAGTGTAAAAATTTCATCAGACTTCGTGAAGACAAAGCTTTTACAGGAAGTTAAAGTTTCCGAGTCTTCTGCGTTATTTACAAAGCACAAGAATACCTCTAATGCCAAGCAAAAAGAAAAAGGCCCGCGATTCTACAATTGCAATAAATATGATCATTTTAAAAATCAGTGCACAGCGAAAGAATCTAACTAAAACAGTTTTACAGCAGCTTTTTCAGCTTACAGTGGTGTCGATAAGGATGAGTGGTATATTGACTCCGGTACCACAATGCATATGTCAAGACGTTCTCACTTCATGTGTGACATTCAAGCATCTCCGACTCAGCTACCATTTACCACAGTTATGTTACGTTTTTACAAAAAAGACAACCGCCTTCAAAAACTTAAAAGTGAAACAATATTTTTTGGCGGTTTAATGTTTATGTTAGATTTTTTTTTATACCACAGAAGGTGGCAAACAAGCTAGCGGCCCGACTGATGATAAGCGGTTACCACTGCCTATGGACACTTACAACACCAGAAGTATCACTCGTACGTTGCCGACCTCGTAAAAACCTCAAAACTCCTTTCTTCAAGAACCCCATTCCGTAGTCTCTTGGGAAAATCTTAGCAGGGAGCTTATTCGACAACCTAAGCGTACGCGGGAGGAAGTTGCTCTGAAACCGTACCGTACGGGACCATTTGGGTTTAAAGGTGTGAGGATGGGACTCCTGTCGATAGCGAGAGGTGCGATGGTAAAAAGTGGCCGTTGGCATCATTTCCAATAATTCCTCAGAACACAGCCCGGTGTACAGGCGGTAGAACACACACAGGGAGACAAAGTCTCTCCTCAGACTTAAGAGTTCAATACCGCCTGTGAGCATGGGATCGTCAATAATTCTTACAGCTCGTCTTTGGACCGACTCAAAAGGCCCAAGCTGGTATCCCGGAGCTCCCACCCAAAGGTAGTTTTTATTTTATATTTTTTTTCGGCTATACTCTACTAATTACTTCATGCTTATTTTGTTATCATTTTTATTGTTAAAACCTAGCATTGAAATCTGTGAGCGAACAATAAATCACTCCTATTTTCCCACCCTTAGAGTAGGATTTCCAAATATATAAGGGATAAACTTTAAGGTATACCCTATCCAATAACTACTCTGTAAAAAGTTATGCGTGGTTATACATTACAATCAGTGAGTAAACAATTAATTATTCTGTTTTTTTACCCTTAGGGTTGGATTTTTTTTCCTAAATAATATGGGACTAACTTCGGCGTTATACCCTTTCCAATAAAAAAAGAATTATCAAAATCGTACTATTCTGTAAAAAGTTATGCGTGATACATAATAAAAAAAAATATACGTGTCGAATTGATAACCTCCTCCGTTGTTTTTCGTCGCTTAAAAATGTATTTAAAGTATGTAAAGAATTGAATAAATGACAAAAATAATACGGCAAATTCCATTGCAGGGCAAAGGCCTTTTTTCATACAGAAGACATGAGCATTGATCACCACAATAGACTTGTTTGTGACCCAACTGGGCATTGCTAAGTACTAAAATTTGACTTTTTATATTTCTTAAGTACTAAATTTATCTTGGACATTATACTGACATCGGTCTAGGAAAACATCAGGAGAAAATAAGGTGTTATCAAAAAATTTAATAAAGCACGTGAAAAAAAAAAACAATCAGCGACGTACAGCACGAAATAAAGAGAATTGTATACCGTTTTTATGGCTACTTTCTCGCCCGTTTCTTTTGTTTCTCTTTCGGCTTTTTAGGTTTGGGTTGCTCTTTTGGTTTCTCAGCTTTCACCTCAGCTTTCTGTTTCCCCGGTTTGGCCTTCTTTGCTGCCTCTATAATACGCTCTGCTTCTCTCAGTTTCGCTTTTTCTTTTGCTTTCTCCTCTTCTGCTTTAGTTGCGGCTAAGATTTTTTGCCTATCTGCTTCCACCGTAGCATCAATTTTTTTTATACTGCTTTTTAAAGCACCAATGAAACCATCTGCCACCTTTTCAGCAATGTTTTCTAGTTGCTTACCAGGCTGTCCATTAAAGAAGTTTACTGTCATTGGCGGTACCGCTTCAATTTTTAAATACCTCCATGAAAGAGCCCCAAAACTTTTTGCTTCTTTCGCGACACCTAGAAAGGTTATGAATAAAACAATTATCATTTTACAAAAATTAAATTATAATTATTTAGAAAATAATGAAATTAACACTTAGTTTTAAAGTGATTAAATATAATAGCTCGTTTGATCGACTTGTTTGGTATACCTACTATTAATTTATCACTGCAATAATGTGGCAACCTTGACCTAGTGTTTGTTCTAGATGAGTTCAATTGGTTGAGTAGTTGACTTAGGGATGGTGAACGTACGTCCGTTACCCCCTATTCAACTGGACCCGAGGCGGCGGCGCGTAGTGTTCCACGCGCGCCCCTATTTGACGTCGTGAAGGGAGTTCCAACACCTCACTCCCTCCCTTGGCCTGAGGAGGCCCGCAGTGGCGGACCGGCACCAGTCGGGGATCGCGGAAGGCGCATCAGTTCCCGGGATCCCCGGCGTAAGTGTGGGAAGGGAACACTGGGGTGGTTTTTAGTCAGTTAGAGTCTGACAGACCCCTCCGCCCTCCCCAGGGCGGTGGACATCCATGAGGATTTTCCACCCCGGCAACAAAAAAAAAAAGGGGTGGTGAACGTAGTCCGCAGATGGAGAAGGAAAATGACCACAGGGACTTGGCATTACTAATCCGCATAGTTTGAACCCTTTGGATTAATCTAGCTAGATGAGTAGTTGGTAGACAAATAGTATAAAAAAATCTGATGGCCGTCGGTGAAAGGATAACAGTTTTATTAATTGATCTATATTTTCACTTATTCAATGCTAGCAAATTATGATTTTCACAACCATTATTATATTCAAAAGATTCATTAAATTATGATAAGAAAATAAATTTTAAACCAAAGATAGGTAACACATATTACTTGGTAAGGTACCTTTTTATTAAGGATTTGAAATTATCAAATGGCTTCTCATCCGCTCTGGGTGGAGCGGAAGAAAGCAGACTCTTACTGACTAAAACTCATCAGTGTTCGTCCTAATGCCCTTTGCGATACAGGGCCTCTTTTGATCAAATTCTGAAACCCTGGCAGGCACTGGCCCTGGCGGATCCGTCTACTATACTGATATCTCTTTGAGGCTCGTGAGTGGAACACAACGTGCCGTCGCTGGGGCTAGTTCTGATCGAATTTGCGAGCCACCCAACCCTTGCTGTCTGCAAGCCCGCGCCTACGGTTACCAGGAATCGCCCTGCGACTTCCGACGCCTGGAGCGTCTTCTTCTGTTGCGGCGGCTTGGCCGTGAGGTTTGCCTCTCCCTCACATGATCCGTCTCTTCCTTCGCTAGCATTACAGCTTCGCAGAAGGAGGTGACTGCTTCTCATTTCCCTTTGCTCCGAACCAGGGATTGTACCAGGGCCGGACGCGAGAGGCCGTCGTCGCCGATCACCTCTATGAAGACATGGCGGTGCTCCGCCCAAGCAGGGCAGACTTCCACCGTATGCTCTAACGTGTCCTCCGGGTGACCCCTACAGTGCTAACACCCGGTCGTATCCTTCCGCCGAATCCGAAACAGATAGCTCCCGAAATAACCTTGTCCGGAGAGTCACTGCGTCAGGCGGAAGGTAAGGACGCTGTGGCACCTCTCTAGCCACTTCTCAAAGAGGGGATTTAATCGCCGCAATTGCGGCGTGCTCATTGGCAAGGTACCATCCGTGTTGATCCGGAAGTTACGATTAATTATCTTGTTTCACCCTTGCTGACACCAACAGGAAGCCGAAAATAGGATTTCGTAGAATTTAGAATTATTAGGGCTTTGTGACTCAGAAGGAAAAATATCTCTGTCTGTCAAGATTCTTTTTGTCTAGAATGCGTAGCGTTGCCAAGTTGAAACGAATACTAAATTATGGAGCTAAAAAGCTATAGCTAAGTTAGGCAATAAAACAAGACGACCATTTATGTCGCATATTCTTACACAAATAAATCAAAGTCTGTACTTGACGTCTTAGAATCATGAAATTTGAAAAGGAGACCATGCTCCTTTAAATGTGAAATATATATACCCAAGTAAATAAAAAAAAACTTAAGTTTATTTTTAATTACATACAATTAAAAAAATAAATCACATACAATTTATTCGTTTCAGCAATGACAAATTTACATTTGCAGTTGAAGCATTGACTATGCCGTAGAACCAACTCCAAGAAGAGTAGAATCTTTATTTTTTTCAACTGCAAAGTTAAGTTTGTCCTTTATTACGGTATTGGAAATAATCGCAGACCGTGTCAGTTGAGCAAAACGACCGAATACAGTTTTGAGAGCGAACCCTGAGAGCGCGAGCCCTATTTTTGTTCTTTGGATGACGCCAATGACTTTTTTGCCTTTTCTAACTCTCGCTCAAGATGTGCAATTTCATCAGGTAGCATTCTGTCTCGTAATCCTTTCATTTTGCTCTCTACAATCGTCACTGCCCTTCCTACACCACCTTCTATTTTGTTTACTACAGGATGTTCCACAATTATTTTTGCTCGAGAATTCTTAAGATTAAGCTTAGCTGCATCCCATAATCTAACGGTCGGTGGTCGAATTTTATTGATAGAAACTGCGAACAAAACAAATGCGGATTTAATTTCAATGTTTTCTATGTTAGGTGCTGAACTACCTTTACATTTATCACACTTAATTCGAGACATAAATTATTACTATTTAGTTGCATTACCCACTTTTGTTTTGCAACAGTTTCTTCAAAACCTAGTAATAGTGGTACGTACCTAGTGACAAATCAAGGATCTGTCTGACGTACCTCTTCACTGCCATTAAATATTTATTTTCTGATCGAGATTCAAAAATTGTTAAAGATGGTCAATACTTTAATCGCTGTTATTGTAGACTGTAAATTAGATTTGTCAACGCGTTATCAGAGCCTCTCGGTTACCAAAAAAGTAACACATAATTCATTTTACATAAACTTTGACCAAACGAATACAGTATGAGAAGTGTCAAATTCCGTTTTTTTTTTGCTATAGAGATATATCTGTGGAGATGCTAAAGGTAGATACGGATTTATGATTTTTCATGTCCATTTTTCACATTTACCGTGACATTTACCATGTCACTGAGATAAAACCTTAGATCTACCGAGAGAATGTTGTGGTGGTGGAAGCTAGTCTTATGACGTGCCCATAGTTCGGGCTTTTACAGTAACATATTATGAATGTATTCCGTACATTTTACGTTCAAAAGCGCTTTTTTATGATCTAATTGAAATAAATGATTTGACTTTGACTTATTGTATAATTTAAACGATATCTATACAAATATGTAATGTACGTTTATCTGTTCGTTCTGACTACTTAATCTCCGAAACGGCTGGACCAATTTTAACAGAATTCACCGGCATATAGCTCATATGTTACATAGATTAGGTACTTTATTCTATTTTAGAAAAAGAGTAAGGTATCTATATATCTAAATAAATTAAAAAACGGTGATAGCCGACAATCATTAAATTCGTGGGTTTATCTAATAAATAAGTACAGAAAGTAATACGATTGATTTATTTTGGCTTAAGCTTAGCTTATCCAACATTTATACTAAAGACAAAAACTATTACATTGTATCGAATTGTTTTGTCTAATTTCCCCGCTATTGTAGATTACAAATTGTAATGGCCCCGTTTGCCATGATATTCTGGTATACCCATATGGGTTCATATACGCATGAAATATGCAATGATAGCTTCTTTTTTGGGTTTCGTACCTCAAAAAGAAAAAAGGAACGTATATTTAGTTTGATGATCCCATGAAGTTGTAAAAAATCAAACTTCTAAGTTTACCTAAAAAGAAGATACGGCCGTTTATTCAGCAAAAAACGCATATTTCGACACTATATATATAGGGACTCAAAACCTATAGGGTAGTTCCCGTTAACCTAGAATTATGAAATTCGAATTCAAAGAATATCGTTATAGATCACAAGCACAAGAAAAAATCTCAAAACTATTCATTTTTAATTAAATCTTAAAAAATAGGGGGTCTATATTTTTTTATAGGGGTCGGAATTTCAAACTGAAGCTACTAGTTTATATGCGGTATCATATAAAAGGGCTTAAAAATATATTTTATTTATTTTTTCTGACGCATTATTTCTTATTTATAATAAAAAATATAAAAAAATACCGTTCCCCTCTTTGTCCGAAGTGTGCATGCTACATGATACATAAATATACAATTTATTCATTAAATTTACTATTTATTTCTTTTAATAAACTATTTATTTAATTCTGTAATTTATAATGACCCGTCGTATGGAACCCTATGTGGGCGAGTCCGACTCGCCCTTGTCCGGTTTTTCTTCCATAGTTACAAGACATTGCTATTTGTTCACCACCAACGCCGTCGCGTCTCTGGCTTAATTAACTGAGTTCACTGGTGTAATAGGACTGTATCGTAGAGATCGTTTTTCCATTATAACCTATATAATGGAAAAACCATCTAGATGTATGAATTTTCAGCGGCCATTTTGTGTTATTTGACATTTCAAGGCTTTTTCATAGATATGGTGCGTCTAAGGATACAAGTCAATAGAACTAATCATAAAGATACTTGTCAGTGGTTTGTTGCCAGATGACGCATTTTGGTTGATGGTTGATATATCTAATTTATTTTTAATATTATGTATCGTGCAAAAAATGTACCAGTTACATGAAAGATCAACAAAGGTCATCACTCATTTATCAATCCGGTAGCCGGTAGACGTCATTGTTAATTCGACATGCCGGTCTGTACCTGACATTTAGAACGATTAGGATTAGGTATACAGGGTGCTAGGGTAAACGAGGGATTTTCTTTAAAGAACTGCAGTACCTTACTCATAGAAATGAACAACTTTTACTATAGCACGAACCGTAAAATCCAAAATAAAACAACTGCTTCATACATTTATGTTCGCATAACTCGACAACATGTAAGGAACAGCTGATTTGTTTTTTAATTGTACGTTTGATTTCGTTGGGAAACTGGTTTATTTTCATAAGATCTACACTCCCTGAAAATATGTCCCTTGTTTAAACTAACACCTTGTATAATGGCATAGGCATTTTTCTCCAACTTCAACAAACTGCAGTCATGGATTCGTCTGCAGCTAGCAAGACTTAAAACAATAAATGTTGAAAGTCAAAGTCAAAGCATTTATTTCAATTAGACCATTTACTGTCAGTTCTGAATTACCAAGAAAAGAAATACGAGGACCTACGACCATTAATATTAAAACTTTTAAGTAGGTAGCCAGTGTTCATTTGCGTCAAGGTTTGGTCAATAATTACTGTCATAATATCTAAAGGAAATTATAGTAGGTACTGTAGTTCTTAGAGGCTGCCGTGGCAGTTTTCTAAGCAGGTAATAGCCACTCATCATGCATAATTCACTAGTTAATAGTAAATATAGTAACTATGAGCACAAACTATAAGTTCGTTTTAGGGTCTCTTTGGCGGACTGAGGAGGCGGGGGGCGCCGACGATGCACGTGATTGGTCCGTTCGCGACTCGTGCAGGTTACTATACCTAGGTTTTAAATTACTATGATTGCAATGTTTAAATCACACAATTTTATTTAGGTACCATCTATTAAGGTAAACGGGGACAAGGATTCTTGCAAAAATAAATAGTTATTTGTATAGTATGCATGTATGTGTGTTAGTGTATTTACACTCCCCGTTAGTCTCGTGGTCGCAAACACGACTGATGAGCGTGGAGTCCTGGGCTCGATTCCCAGGTCGGGCAAAAAGTATTGTTGGGTTTTTACATTAGGACTTGCTCAGTAGCAGCCCGGAGTTTGGAAGTTGGTGGTGTGACACCACTGTGCCTCGGAAAGCACGTAAAGCCGTTGGTCCTGCACCTGATCTCTCCCCGGTTTTGGCGGATTGCTGTCCCATTGGACTAGAGTTAGGGAAGAGGGAGTGCACCTGTGTTTGCGCACGCACATTTGCACTAGAATATCTCCTGCGTACTTGGATAGTCTCCATCGAAATTGGCATTGAATTTACAAGGCCTTCATAGGTTTGTTTGCAATCCAATGATTTAAAAAAAGTCCTGTTGTGTCTAGTGACATAATTCGAACTCATCATCTATCGGTTTGTAACATGTCATAAGTCACATAACTAGCACTAATTGTTCTGACACAACGCATGAAGACGCTCGCGTGCTACGTGTACTCTCGCCCCGGTCAATGATGATGCAACACAACATTGTCACTAACTAAAGTTGCAACCCACGTTACAACATCTAACCGGTTTTTTTTAGGCAATTAGCACATATTGTCCCACCAGACGGTCAGATGTGGCTTAAATAACTATGGGATTGGTGTACAATCACCAGAAAAAGTAGAAAATTTACAATATAAAATTAATTTCAATATGCTTTTAGACCCCTCAAAGGCTCAGGTGAAACAGATTAGCAATCAGATAGGAAGTTATTTAGCTATTTAGTATGGTAACAATAACCAAATATTCTAATTGGTTAGTCCCTAAAAAAGAGGAGAAACAATAATCTAATAAGTATGGAGTTTCTTGCCCAATGTTCTCTATACGAAACTATATAGATTCCATTATTTTTAGGTGTCCGTACCTCCAAAGGAACACTTTATTATCTGTCTGTTGATCTGTTTCTCCAAGACGAAACCCTCAGGGCGTGAGTTTAACTAACGTAAAAGTTGTTCAAAAGGGCCTTTTAAAGTTTTAATAAATTCTCTATTGACTATTCGGGTAGCCAATCTTGTGACTCTTGGCTTATATTTGGGCACTTTGGAAAGATAACATGTATGTTATTAAAAGTTAAAATAGCAAATGTCTAAACGCTAACTCGTAGCAAAACGTAAACTACAGGCGCTGAATACTGATTGAGGTTGAAACAGGGGCGTAGCTACCGCCCGCCCTATCAGCCGTATCAATGATACGGGCCCCCCGGGCTACAGAGGCCCCTAACTAAATTTTGGATTACACACGTAAGTAAAAATTTGTAAAATGTGTGCTCAATCTCTAGGAGGAATAGTTAACATAAAATCAATAAATATTTATTTTAATTTAATGCAAGCATTTTTGTTTCTTTTGTGAGAAATCCTTACCCTTCTCCCAAACTAATTTTTATACAGGGCCCCTTTAAGGAACGCTACGCCACTCGGTTGAAATAATCTCGAAATAAATAAAGTGTAATATTGTAATATTGAAACTGTGAATAGACAAATTAGTAGCGTTTGCATGAATTATGTGATAAAACTTAGGTGCCTACCTTACCTATTTACATTTTGTTTGAGACACAGACAGCGACTGAAGTCGTTTGACTATGTAAGGGTAGAACCGAATGCGCCGAACCGATTCAGTGTACAGCGACCCTCAGAGTCGCTATACACATAAGCGGGTCAGCGCATTAGGTACAGCATTTTATCAAACATATTGAGAATGCCGAACCGAATAACATGCTTAAATGTAGGTATAGTAACCCTTTGGTAGTTTTACATCTAATACATAAAATTCTCGTGTTGCAGTATTTGTTATCAAACTCCTCCGAAACCGCTGAAACGATTTTTATGAAATTTTGAGTGCATAACGGGTAGGTCTGAGAATCAGCCAACATCTATTTTTTTATAGCTAGTTATTATCTAAATTGCTTTCCGACATTTACAATTTTTCCTTTTCATTTGTATAGTTAAAAATTGGCTTTATTTTAATTTGACAGCTATTCCGTTTTTTAATTAATATTTAAGTAACTTAAAAAAAAAACTGAACTATTAACCGACTTTAGTGGCTGATTGTACAAACTGGTATAAAGTGTGAATGAAACAATGTGTATGTCTCGTAAACAATAGCCGCAGCATTGTAAGCGAAGGTGACTCCGATTCAACCGTGACTGTTAGATATTTGAGTTTAATCAGTTATGTAACGAAACCTCATCATTATCAAATACTTGGTAATGTCTAAGTGTGTCGGTTACTGTTGTTCACATCATTGTATTGGTAGGTAAGGTTCTGCGTTGCTGACATTGAACTGTTCTGGTTTGCACAACGTTTTTGAAGAAATACTGGAAATATTTTAAAGTGCCTTGATGTTGTTACTTAGTACCTATATAATATGATATTATTATGTTTTTTTCTTACTCCTCCGCTAATATTTTCTGATTTATTTCGTTGCGGGATCCAAGACAGTTGAATCGTTTCTCCGGGACTTGTCGAGCTTCATTGAATCGGCGCATTTCTAGTGGTCTCTGCGTTTCATAAGTGCCCGTAAATGGTATAATTAAAATAAATGGTTTAGCTTTGATTTAGGGTGAATGAAATAACGTCCGCCACACCTTATTCAACTGGACCCGAGGCGGCGGCGCATAGTGTTCCCCGTGCGCGCCTCTTAGACGTCGCGGGGGAGTCAAACACCTCACTCCCCCGTGACCTGAGGAGGTCCGCAGTGGCGGGCAGGCACCAGTCGAAGATCGCGGAAGGCGCATTCGTTCCCGGGTTACCGTGTAAGTTTGGGAAGTGAACACCGAGGTAGTTTTTAGTCAGTAAGAGTCTGACAGACTCCTCCAGACCCTAGGGGGGTGGACATTAATGAGGATTTTCCACCCCGGCAACGGAAAAAACGGTGAATGGAATAGGTTGGTAAAACTCAGTTCAGTACCATTGTCAATCAGCAATTATGGCTCATATATCGGGCCCCTATGTAATTTAGACACAACTGATGTTTATTACATGGCGTGTTCTGTTTAGTCTAATATCTAGGTCATGCCACGTTTTTTCTAGAAACTTGTTATAGCCAAGTATTTCTAACAAATATATGGTTCCAGCAGACCCGGCTATTGTTACAAAGAGTTTTAAACCAGATAATATATTGAAACATAAACAGAATAACATCAGATGTGCAAAGTATGTTCTACGTAATGTTGATATTAACACACAAGTTGTCCAGCTAAGCTTTGAATTTGTGGGGTCCTAGACTTACACTACTTAGAGGTCTGCCTAATTAATTAAACTTACTACAATTTTGTAAAAATGCTGTTTATTATAATGATGTAAGTTTACGATATTTATAGAAAACAAATTTATTAGGACAATAATAGTCTATTATACTACAAGAGACTTAAGTTTGTCATTACAGCCGAGAGTGTACCTAGTGATAAACTAAAAATAAATATTTTTTAAATTTTAATAATTTATTTTTTTAATGGGGCTGGGGGCCTTTATATTCCTGGGGCCCTTAGCTGCCCATTGTTAAAAGCCTATATAGATTCGTCCCTAAAGTTATCTACGTACAAGTTGCTCTATTCATATCTAGACACTATCACTACAGTCATAACAAAACCAGGTTTCGAAGCAAACCCTAAAAATATTTGTTCAATCAAATGCGCCATTAGGAAAAGAATGATAACAACAATTATTACGTGTTACTACAAAATCACGAACTACACAATTAAATGGACAAATTATTCAGATTGCTGTAACAAACAATTTGGGTGCTACATTGAGTTGTTTTATGGGCGAATGTAATGTAGCGTCACGCATGTTTATTACGGATATTGCGGAATACATACCGTACAACATCATTTACCTAATAAATATTTAGTTATTCAAACGCATTCTTCCTCTTTTCGTGTCGTGGGACTAACACAAATCTCTCCCGACCAGTACGTACATGCCAGCGTTGCCCAACGTCCCGATTTTTCGAACAAGCTCTGGTCCATTTATAGTGCTTAAAAGACTAAAATTAACTTCCAGTCAATATTTACGTAATAAAGAGCAAAATGTATTTAAAGCTTAGCCAATATTTAACGTTCTTTCTCTCTGCTGACCACCTTTCTTTCCCACTCCGTACACATAATCAGTTTCTGTAAATAAAACCGAATAAATTAGAAGATAAAATGTCCTATAACAAAGATTTATACAAACAACTCATAAATCTCGTTCATTGAATTACTCATGACGTCAAACCACGTATCTGCTGTCTGGTTCCGTTGTCGTAAGCTCCAATTTTGTTTGATGTTGTATCACAAATTGGTTCTAACAAGCGATGCGATGTTGATGGCCGGAGCTGAGTCCCGGACATGCTTCACTTGCAAAAACGCGGTGTTCTCTCGAGGTCTCGTCTGCATCAACTGGGCTATTTGCTCAGTTTCAAGACTCTACAATGAAAAATTTCAATTTGATTATCCTTCAAAGAAAATGCTAGCTATCTCTCTTCGTAGAGCGCTGAGCGACTTGCCAACTACTCTGTGGTAACATTACAGGCTAGAGGTGATCGCAGCGATTAATATCAAACATGAAGGAAGCCACGACAGTGCACTGCCGCCGCTCACTATTACAAAACATTTGGACCCGTTCTTTTCTTCGTGTATTCTTGCGAATGCTGTTGTAACGCATCTGCAGATGTGTTCATAGAATAATACTAATTACTTTGAGATGTGTTAATGTAAGGTCGTTCATCTGGTAAAAGTGTTAAGTAGGAAAGGAAACTATTTATTGTTTAGGGCGAATTTATCTCCAAATCATTAATTTCAAATTTTGAATTTGGAAGGGTTTTTGTTTATCGATTACATTTGCAATTTATGATAAAATCTGTAAGAGTCATTTGAGGTATAAGTTCTTAAGTAATATTAAGTACTTAATTAATAATGAGGAAAATCATAATGCCTTTTTTTTAATTCTTTTACATCAATATTTTTATCCTATTGTTTTATATCACATAAGTTGAAAAAACTTAATTGTAAAGCTTACCCCTCTCCGTAAAGACCTGCCTTCGTACGGGCAACTAGCTTCAACTTTTTTACTAACCGACCAACTTCTTGACAATGTAAAACTGCCTCTCAATTGAAATGCTGACATGCTTATACTTGACTTATAGGGGTTTTTTTTTTTGGTGGGTGGGAAATCATCAAATAACTTCTCCCGCCCTGGGCGGGGCGGGAGGGAGTGTCAGACTTTTACTGACTAAAACCCACCCATGTTCCTTCTTGTTCCCTTTGCGTTCCGGGGGCGCGGTATCTCTTGCGAACAACCCGCAGTCTTGCGAACAACCCGCAGGACTTATAGGGTTATGTCGTCAATTTTGTTTTATTCACAGGGGGCAATAATCTAGGAACGGAAATATTATTGAAAAACTCCTCCTAAAAAACACAAAATTCAAATTTTTAAGTAACCTCCGACAGAAGAATAAAATTCACAAACTTAACAAAAGAGCTAAGAACATTCCCGACTAATAGACCTTTCAAACAAAAAAAACTAAATCAAAATCGGTTCATGCGTACGAGAGCTACAATGCCACAGACACACACACACACAGACACGTCAAACTTATAACACCCCGTCGTTTTTGCATCGGGGGTTGAAAATAAACAACATGATATGAAGTACCTCAATATACCACTTTTCCTGGCTCCCGAATGTTTTTATGCTTCGTTCACAGGTTGTTGCCTCCGGCGTCTAACTGGACGGTTTTTTGCTCACTATCTCGATTGACTCGATATGAACAGCGGGTGAGACGTCATAATTTTAGAGTTCAACAATTGATCGGTATTACACAATTTATTGTTTTAGTAACTTGTATTTCTACGGCTACATGTTTTTTTTTCTTATTTTTAAGTTGAATATACTACATTCACTGTAGCGTAATCTTGTAAATGCACTAGTTTCAATCTCTAACCTGCAATTGATGGAGTTGCATTTTTGATTTCGTAACTGTAATAATAGAACTGTAAGAATACCTACGTAAGTTGCACTTTACAGTGTCGTCATATTTCTAGGTGTTAATACGTTAAGTATATCCATCAATATGTACTTATTTTATTACTTGTTATACAGACTGACACTGCTTACTTTTTAAAGTAATATAATAATATATTATGTAAGACAAGTAGCACGCTTTATTTATTTATCACGTTTTTTGCAATTTTAAATTACGTTAAATACACATAAACAGACCATCACGCCTGTATTCACCAAAGCGTTAGGCAGAGGTGTACCAATGTACACCCACCCACTGGTATGTTTTAGGTCCCACGTAATAGGGGGCAAGTTTATATTCGTCATATTTTCGTCTTATTATCCGAGTTTCAGGTACTCACTTACTATAATCTAAATAGGTAAGAGTTTAGTCATGCTACCTCAATCACAGATTCTCAGTCATTGACAGTCTACTAGACTAATATCTCGTACATTTCATAAATCCATGTGCCCTATTCACAAACATTTTATAGTAGGAACGTAACTGGGTAGACGCCACTAATCAATTGACGTACTTTTTATGAGCTGTCAAAATGCAATTCCCCATAGATTTTGTACGACTATACAAAACTATGACGTCACTTTTTTGACATCTCAATTCACTAACAATTTATAGTTTTCAAAGCAACTAAAAATCGAATTTAATAGTTATTTAAAAATTAATGAGGTTTTCATTTCAGTGGTAAAATAAAGTGTTTTTTTAGAGAAGCTGTGTCTTGGAATTATTGTTTAATGGTGTCATTTACCCAACTGCTTACAGAAAGCTATCATGTGACAATATCTGCGAACGGAACCCAGCAGTACATGTTATGAGATTTTTTTTATTTTACAATCAACTCAATATTGTGTAGGTGTTGGTACAGTAATGTTAACGACATTTTTTCTGAGTATATCTATTCAGTTCACAGCTATGTATTACGGTAGAAAGTAGTCAAATTTTTATCAAGAGTCATTATTCATCATTTGCTTTTTAGCCGAAGCCGTTGATCCGGCTGTCATTTGTAGATCTTTGACAGTAGTTACGGATAGTCAGAAGCTAGGAAGTCTGGCAACCAGTCTAATCAAGAGGTACCGTGTTGCCCAGTAACTGCGTTGTAGAGGTCAGATAGGCAGTCGCTCTATGTAAAGCACTGGCATTCAGCTGCATCCGGTTAGACTGGAAATCAACCCCAATGTAGTTGGGAAATGGCTAAGCAGATGATGATCTTTTTAGCCGAAAGGCCTTATCCACGAATCGCAACATCGTATCCAGCTTCTCACATCCAGTGGATACCCCTGGCCTTCACAAGACCATGTCTACCTTGATTTTATTTTTAAGGTCATTGGATAGCAAACTAGCCCAAGGCCTACCTGATGTTAAATAGTCCCCGCTGCCTATAAACATCTGCAATATCAGAGGCCTTGGAGATGCGTTGCCATCACAGAAACAAAAATTAAAATGTCTCATGAGCCTGTTAATTACACTGGCGTTCATATCCTTCAAACCGAAACACTGCAACGCTACTTTGCGGTAGAAATAGGTATAGTGGTAGTACTTCCCTGGTCTAGGTCCTTCAAAAAAGCTCCTAATTTTCTGGTCTTCTGGTGGTTTTCAGTCACCACCCCAGAACCTTTGGACGTCCATGAACCTATACCTATTAATCGATAGACCATTTCCAGAAAGTTGAACTAAAAAAACCAATTAAGTTGGTAGTTATTGGCGTCCATTTTTTTGGTAAGGCCCTCTAACTGTAGTCGATAATTAATCAGTTATATTTGCAATTTGTACACAACATTAGCAGAAATTTACTACGCTCTAATAAGTTGAAGCGTTATACCGTATTATAGACCAAAGCGGATTGTTGATTGTACTTCAAAAACTCCCAGTGTGATAAAAAAAACTAAACGTAATTAGTTTATCCTAGGTATTTTTTGATCGATCAAGTTACGAGTCATAGCGTATTATGATTAGAAAATAAGATTTTATGTTATAAAATAACATAAAATTTAAAAATTAATTTTACTATGCCTTACAGTTTTAGTTTCTTTTTTTACCTAATTTTAAGGTAAGTATTAATTTCAAATTATAATAAAAAAAAACTCTACTTAAGAAGTGATATTACAACAATTACCTCAACATGATATGTTTTATACTGTATGAAATAAATAAAACCATCCTGTTGGTATTAGTGTGCTAATAATCGCTACTTTCGCTAATTGCTTTTCATAGACAGCAAATCGCATACTTCCACAGACATTCCCACGGGAAATCAGAGCGAACAGCCCGTTTCCTCTTATGATAAGAATACTGTCATTATAAAGACAGCAAAATGCAAGGAACTGGGCATTTCTATTTGTAATAGTCAATAATCAACGCCTGTAATACACACAATTATGTAATAAGCATTAAACTGTCAAGGGAGAAAAAGCTTGAGTAAAAATGAGTTGGAAATTACACCTTTACAGCGTGTTACGGAGAGGGTATATCCATATCAAAGGCATGGATTCTTTTGGTGTTAACAACCCACATAGTAACATTTTTTTCATACCTATACTTACAAAATTATAAATAAATAAAATAAAAAAAATAAGTTTATTTCATATCATATTTGGCTTACATTGCATGACGAGGAGTCTCCATTTAGGCATAGAAAATGCCTGTAGTTGAAGCCTCCGCTCTTTTCTGACGTATATTATAGACGTGCAAATATGTTAAAAAAACAAAATCATAAAGAAAAGGAAAGAAGACACGATCAAATTAATCACCATTTAAATTTAAAATATTCAATGTCTCTGATTAAATTCTACACATCACTAGAAACAACTTAGTAAAAAATTTGATTCTCCTGACGCGTTTGTTATGATTTAAACTGAAACTGCCGAAAAATTCATGCATTTTCAAAGTTATTGCTCTTGAGCTGAATTTTGTATAGAGATTAATTACGGGATACACTCTTTATCTGCAGTAAACTGCCCTGTTGGTCTCCTGGTAGCAAGCGCGTCTGATGAGCACGGGGTTCTGGATTCGATTCCTAGGTCGGGCAAAAAGTGTTATTGGGTTTTTCCATTACAAATTTCTCAGTAGCAGCCCGGAGTTCCGAAGTTGGTAGTGTGACACCCCCGTGACTCGTAAAGCCGTTAGTCCCAGCTGTCATTGTTAGATCTTTGACAGTCGTTACGGATAGTCAGAAGCCAGAAAGTCTGACAACCAGTCTTAACGAGAGGTTATCGTGTTGCCCAGTAACTGGGCTGTGGAGGTCAAATAGGCAGTCGCTCCGTGTATAATTGTATAACACTGGTACTCAGCTGCATCCGGTTAGACTGGAAGCCGACCCCAACATAGTTGGGAAAAGGCTAAGTAGATGATGATGACTCTTCATCTGTACCCTGTTCGTATGGATGTAGGCTTTCCGTAAAACACTGTACGTTTAGTAACTCCAGACGTTTAAAAGTTAAGTGTCATTAGTTTCTTTTTTGTATCGTATGTATCGTAGGTGTGTTTATAAACACATCAAAAGTTTGAAAACGCACCCATGATATAGATCTACTCACATACCTACACAAACAGCCAGACCTAAAACAAAAAGTATCTGTAGGCCATACTAATTTTTCAGTGCGAGAATCGAACCCGCGACACGCAGTGCACAGCTTTCAAGTTTGACGGCTATGTTGGTCTGTGTATGTGTTCTTGTTTTAAGTAGGTTACGTAAAGTCAGCAACAAAAGTCGATTAACAAATTCAGATTTATAAATTATTAGGATATTGATTTCACATCAATTCAGTAGTTCCCTAAATATAAAATAAATTCTTAATTAATACCTGAAATGCTGAAAGTAATCCGTGGTATTATTTCGTGTTAACTATATTTTCAAACTGTAATTTCACAAACCAAGTAGATAGACATAATTCTCGATAAAAATCATTCATCCAAGGCCAAAAAATTTTTATTAACTAACTTAACTACAACCAAAAATATTTAGTGACTAGCGATCTGCCCGCGACTTCGTCCGCGTGGCTTATTACAAGTTAAGTTACGTCTTTGGTTACTGCTCCGTTCCCGGAAGTCGTACCGTGATATTATGCATATGTTACTCAGGAATAATGTAGCAATCTATTGGTGAAAAAATGGTTAAAATCGGTTCAGTAGTTGCGGAGCCTATTCAATGCAAACAAACAAACAATCAAATCTTTCCTATGTATAATGTTATAATATAGATTAGTATAGACAAGCTTATTAGCAGTTCTACCTTTTGAAATGGGCAACTATGTTTAATTTTACACATAATATCAAGCCTATATTCCCCGAAGGGTTAGGCAGAGGTGTAACAATATACACCCACAGTTCGCCGGTATGTTTAGATCCCATGTAATAGGGGGCGAGCCTATTGCCATTAACCGGGCACAAATCCTAACTCCGAGCTGCTACTGAGAATTTCATAGAAAAACCCAATAACACTTTTTGCTCGACCTGAGAATCGAACCCAAGACCTCTAGCGTAGCAGTCGCGCTTAGGACCACTAAGCCAACGAGGTAGTTTGTTTAATTTTATTAAATTCTTTTTCTTGTAAATGACGTTCAAAAGTGCTTTTTAATGGTAAAGCTGGATTAGATTACAAAAAGCTAGATTAGATTTTATAATAATTCAAGACTTACCGTTAATATTTCTACACCAGGAACAGCAGTAAGTATAAGGTATAAGTGTTCCTCTGTTTAATTAATGGTATTAATATGCCATAAACTTCGAAATAAATGGTAATATTGTTATGCTATTCTATTTGCCTATTAGAACTGTGTATGCCCATTGCCCATTAATCGTGCGTACCATTACAAATCGTGACGAGATGAGCTCCACGAATTCTTATGTACTTATATCCTAATATTATAAAGCTGAAGAGTTTGTTTGTTTGTTTGGTTGGTTAAACGCGCTAATCTCAGGAACTACTGGTTAGAATTGAAAAAATGTTTTTGTGTTGGATAGTTTATTTATCGAGGAAAGCTATAGGGCTAAGACATCACGGTACGACCAATTGGTGCTGAGCAGTAACTAAAAACGTAACTTAATGCGGGAGAAAAAAACTATGCGAACGAAGTAGCTGGCAGAAGCTAGTGTACTTATATATTTATAAGATGGTCACGGTATTCATATATTTTTTTTATTTCTTATTTACCGTCATTCTATTTTTGTTTAATTATTAGTCTTCAAAAAAATTAAGGAAGCGTGTAAGAATGAGGAAACGAAAGCTAAAACAAATATTGTTAAGTGTAATGTAGGTAATTATTAAACAAGGTGAAGTCTTATGTTCAATCATTATGCTCATGTTTGACTTTTGAATTCCGGGAAAAACACGGTACTTTTTGTAACTCATTCTCTTACTCATTCATTCAAGAATTTCATAATAACGTGTGTTTAAAATACAAATATAACGCCTGAAACCTACAGACTTCGAAAAAAATAATACCAGTCTCTAGTGCAAGGCAATGGCGTCGTCTCATACAGAGAAGACACGATCATTTATCACTAAGCTTGCTCAGGGCAGATAGGAGATTTCTGACTTAAATTCAATAAAAGTCCAGGATTTCTCACTATGTTTTCCTTCACCGATGTCAATGATGTCTAAAATAAACTTAGAAAGTACTGTATATTAATTTAAAAAGTCCCATTACTCAGAATACAAAATCAGACAAAGATAGACTATGAATACTCCTAATCATTAATATAAGGTGGATGAACCACCTTCATGATAAAACTACTACGTAGAAATTATACCAAAATAACTTTTTTCTAATTGGAAACAAGTTATTTGGTACAGGAAAAGGAAAATTCAGGCAAAACTATTAATCTTTCAATTACACTGCCAATATTATTTTTTATTGTGTATATAATTATTGCTTCGGTAGCCTAGTGGTCCTAAGCGCGACTGCTACGCTAGAGGTCTTGGTTCGATTCCCAGGTCGAGCAAAAAGTGTTATTGGGTTTTTCTATGAAATTCTCAGTAGCAGCTCGGAGTTCGGATTTGTGCCCGGTTAATGGCAATAGGCTCGCCCCCTATTACATGGGACCTAAACATACCGGCGAACGGTGGGTGTACATTGTTACACCTCTGGCTATCCCTTCGGGGAATATAGGCGTGATGATGGTATGTTATAATTATTGTACCTTACCTGTCTATCTAATTTATGGCGTACTTACTTATGAGAGTGATGTTAAACAATTGACTACTCAGTTGGACAGAACACTTAACATGTTAAAAGTAGTTGCAAGTTACCTGCTGCCTGTAACTAATAGCTTACTCGATGGTGTACAAGATATTGTTATTAGTAAACAAGAATGCTGTACTATGAAAGTTAAAACATTAGTGAAGAAAACACAATCTTCATATTTTATAATGTTGAATGCTCATTCATTCACTAAATTGAAATCTCGAAAACTTCTTCACCTGATGGAGTTACAAGGCAGCTTAACAATTTATAGCTAGGAGAGACGTCCCCTAGCTGCAAATCGTTTACCTGCGAAAGTAAAATCAGGCCTCAGCCGACGAGCTAAGACCAGATTAGACTTTGACTTCGACTTCCACGCTGTCGAAGTCGCTTAGGAATAAATAAATATAGTAATTAAAAATTCTTTTTTTTCTTCCAAAAAAAACTATACCCTACACTAGGAATTTCTCCTGTATCGTGGGTGCGTTTACAAACATATAAACTCACATACACAAACACCCAAACCCGAAACAACTATCTGTAGGCCATACAAACATTATTACCGTGCGGGAATCGAACCCGCGACACGCAGTGCTGCAGCCAATCGCTCAGCTACTGCGCCAACCTGCCGTCCATATA
Organism: Caradrina kadenii; assembly: GCA_947462355.1. NCBI lineage: Eukaryota > Metazoa > Arthropoda > Insecta > Lepidoptera > Noctuidae > Caradrina > Caradrina kadenii. The sequence continues at coordinate 5,957,647 of OX381674.1, forward strand.
AATAATTATAGTAAAAAAAACATCGTGAGGAAACCTGAACTAGTAATTTAATTAATACAGAATCTGAAACCGCCAAACTGCCTTAAGAATGCGTGGTCATCAAAGCTCATGCCTTCTCTATTTGGGAAGATGCCTGTGTGTCATCAACCTGCTATTATTCCTATTACAAAAGAATAACGAGTATAGTTCTATCAGTCAAATAATATAAATTTGCAGCTGGCACAGCAAGTCTTAATATAGTGTCTTTTCTAGCACTAAAGTGCTAAAAGCTGTAAAAACAAAACATCGCGACAATGTAAACTTAGAAGCCATTTATTTAATTACATAAACATTAGTATCATGTTACATTGTAGATTCTATTGCGTGCAAGGATGTTGTGCGCCATGGCTGCTGCGCGAGAGTACATACGCTTTACGTGACTTTACCATTTATAATAAAAAATATTGTATAATAAGCCTGTTTTACAATGAACTTGTAGGTGTGATGACTCAAGATGGGTTTAATGATTTGAACACGTAATATTCTATATATCACAGTACTTCTTGGGATATTAAGATGATGGTCTCTCTCGTGGTTACAAGCCCGACTGCTGAGCTTGGAAGTCTGGGTTCAAATCCCAGGCAGGTGTTATTGGGTTCTATTAGGAATTTCTCAGTAACTCCCCGGAGTTGGAAATTTGTGGTGTGATAACCCCGTGTCTCGGAAAGCCGTTGGTCCTACGCCTGATTGTTCCCCTCCGGTCGAGAGGAAGCGAAGAGAGAGTGCACCCGTGTTTGCGCACTCACTTGTGCACTTTATTATCTTCGTACTTATGTACTGGTAACCGCGACCGAAATACGGTGTGGAGAATATTATTATTGTTGAGAGCAACGGCAACATAAGTATTGTAATAACTTTTGTATGAATATATAAGCTGACTGTATATAATATAATAGTCCTCTATTCATTCGTGCAACTAAAGAATTCATAAAGGAAATAGAAAAAAAAAACGATAATTACAGAGACTTGACTGCTATTCAAGCTTTGATGGGAATCATTGAAATATGCAGAAATCGTGACGTAAACTTCTTCAATGGCGTCAGTCGGTCGTGTGTTATCATCTGACATCCTTGGGATGATACCATGATGATCTCACACGGATTAGGACCTACTCTTTTTAATCGTGCAGATATCTCATATATCCGTAACTAAATATACTTGAGTGTTATTCGTGTAGACAGGTTATATGATGCTCAAAATTATTAAAACTATATGCAACAAAAAAGTACAAAGGCGGAATTAATGCCTGAGTTTCATTCCCTACCAGTCAACCAAAGGTGGTGAAGTGAAAACATGGCAAGTGCAAATTATTGTACGAGAGTAAAACAGCGAAATCTATACTAATATTACAAAGCTGAAAACTTTGTTTGTTTGTCTACTGGTTCGAATTGAAAATTTCTTTTTGTGTTGGATAGTCCATTTATCAAGGAAAGCTTTAGGCTTTATAACGTCACGCTATGACGTACGGGATATGAGCAGTAACCAAGGACGTAACTTAATGCGGGTGGAAAAACCGCGCGAACGAAGTCGCCGGCAGAAGCTGGGCTTAAATATAAAAATAACTAAAAGCGTAATTACGTCGTTAAATAATATTTTTATTCACATGTTTTTTGTCTTAAAAAAATATTTTATGAACTTCTTCTTAAATTTGTTTTTTTTAATATATATATTTTCTGCACATTAAATATATTGTAGTCCCACGCTTGAAGTAGTATCATTCGCGTTCCTAGTCTTGTATAATATATGTACGAACAAACATGACGATGACAGTGATGATTTTTACTTTATTCACATTTACACTTTGTGGTTATTTTGATTTTGAATATCAGTAAAGCAAGGGGCTTCTTACTTCAGTAGAGTCGTTAAAAAATTATATTAAAATCGTCTGTGATTGGATCTTATGAAATCTTAAATTACCTACCGACAAACGAATCAAGCGCAGAATGTCGAAGACGTAGTAGGTAATTACATAAGCATTTAAATTCATAACGGGTACCCGAAATTACAATGTTTTGCGTACATTACTTTGAACAGTACCATAAAGAGTGATTTGTCTCAATCAAAAAAACAAGTCGCTTCCCAAAAAAATAATTTGCTTAAACTCACTTACTTTAAAAAATCACACATACCATCACGCCTGTATTCCCCGAAGGGTTAAGCAGAGGTGTAACAATGTTCACCCACAGTTCGCCGGTATGTCCCATGTAATAGGGGGCGAGCCTATTGCCATTAACCGGACACAAATCCTAACTCCGAGCTGCTACTGAGAATTTCATAGAAAAACTCAATAACACTTTTTGCTCGACCTGGGAATCGAACACAAGACCTCTAGCTTAGCAGTCGCGCTTAGAACCACTAGGCTACCGAGGCAGTTAAAAAAAATAAAAAAATGTATTTATTCGCTTAAAACATGGTCTTCATGGTGTTACAATAATTATAATAAAGTACTTACATGTTTGCATTTAGCATGTATTATAAATTGTATTTAGCAAGCAAATCTTCCACTTGACACAACCATGCGAATTTCTTTTCCAGAATTTCAAGATTTTAATGAGCAGTATGCTTGGTTAACTTTGATGTGTCTTTTTAAACCCCGACTCAAAAACTAGGGTGTTATAAGTTTGACATGTCTGCGTGTTTGGGTGTCCGTCTGGGGAACCGTAGCTCTTAAACGGGTGAGCGGTGAATGCTCATGCGAATCCCGCACCCCCGACCATGGGCAGAGGTGGAACACCGTGGTGGTTTTAGCCGGTAAGAGTCCGGAATGCCCCTTCGTCACCCCCATGACGAAGGAAGTCCATGAGGATTTCCACCGCGCAACAAAAAAAAAGCTCTTAAACGGGTGAATCGATTTGAATGCGATTTTATATATTTGGAAGCAGGTTTCCTAGCGGTGGTTCTTAGATACTTATGATTTTTTCAAAATTCAACCGTTTCAATATTATCAGCTCTTTTGTTAGCTGCTGTAGGGATCTTCATGTTTCTGACGGGGGTTACTTAAAATTTTTAATTTAATTATTAATAAGACGTATGTTCGGCGAAACAAAAATTACAAAATCAACATTTGTCCTTTAAAAGCAGAGCTTTTACACACTGTAAAACGGGTAAATCTGAACGAAACTTTAATCGATATTATACAGTTAAAATGATATAATTAGTTGCCAACAAGGACACTAACTCGTAAATTATATGTGAAAGTTTCGTCCCGTTTCAACCCTTCATCCCTTTTCACCCCGTGATATCTTAATTAATAATTATTATCATAACGGGGACCAAAACTACTACAACGTCATTACTTTAATAAGTATTGATCGGTGTTCCCTAAAGAGTTAACACACACCTTGCATATTAGCTAGCACTCTGAATACATAACATATTCAGAATGATAATCCCTTTCATTTTGGCGATTCAATTCAACATTATCCATTGCGTAATTTTTGCAGTCGAGCGCACAAATTTTTCAGATATGCAGCAATGAATGGCGGAGTCGTAGTATTGTGTTTCGATCGTGAATTAATTGCTTACAAAAATCCCGAGGTCTTTCGTAATTAGCCTTGTCATAAGTACAGTCAGTGTAAGGTTAGCTTCCAGTTTAAGAAGTGCTGAATTCACGCGGAAGGTCAATTGGGGTCACAACAATTATGTCAAGACCATATCACCAGATTTACTATCCCATGAAGGTTACGAAGTTCTAGCTTTTTGACAGTTGTAGTTTTGGTTGTAGTAGCATCTAGTATAGCTAGGCAACTACATTAAAAACTTTTATTGAACTTTGAATGTTAGGTAGTTTGTGAGGGTCAAAATTTGCAAACTGAATTAGAACCACTTCCTCTTATCCTACAGAGTTGAATTTTACACGCTCCTTCAGTTCCCAAGACAATGCAGTTTTATGGTACACATGACCTGATTCCACACTCAGGATTGGCTCGAGATGAAGGAACTCCTCAACCGTAAACAGCACACACGATTGTTTTACTCCAATAAGATTTGGCACGATTATACTTGGATGAGCTGGAGTTCTTTAAAAAAGGGCTGGATCTTAGCAGCTCAGCATAAAAAGATGTGGATGGAGAGAAGGGAAGCCTTTGTCTTGCATTAGGACAGCACATAATATTAACACAAAATAACAAGGTGAATCTGAATGTTAGTCTAACAGAAGATGACCTACTGACCTTCAAAAGATTTTGACCTACAGCTAGGTAGAGGTATACAAGCCGTGTCAAATCTGCATAACCTCGTCACAAAGTTTACTTAATTCATCAATACTCTTCCTCGTAGTGGCTCGTTCGTGAGCTCTCAAATTGTTCCAAAAGAGCTCAATCGAAATAATTGGCAGCCAAAACTATTATTGTTATCTAACGCGTAATCGGTGTAATCAATAGGCGTAGTTACAACGCTGTTTTAAACTTTATTGACAAAACTAGTTAGATAACACGGGCTACACTATTTCGTCATTTTTAAAAAGGTGTTGATGTAGAGGACTCCCCCAGATATAAAGTCCCATGTTATGGGATGGAGATGGGAAATCATCAAATTACTCCTGGAAGCTATTAATCATCATCAAATTACTACGGACCGGAAGGGACTGATTCTTACTGACTAAAACCCATCCGTGTTCCTCCATATGCCCTATGCGTTCAAGAGCTGCGGTGACTCTTTGGAACAAATGTTGCGACTCTGGCAAGCAACAAGGCTATGGCAATAAACCGGGCATACCTAATCTTGATTTCAGGCTATTACTAAAAATTGAATTGTGTTTACAATTATATTCTGGCTGGTGTCCGCAACTCCATGCCTTAGGGCGTATTTTGCGTATGGGAAAATAGATTATTCGATGTACCCTAGCTTCACAATAAAGGCCAGGATCGCCATGACGTTACTAGCAATATTATGGAGGGTGCTTGGGAAATACATAGTGAAAACATCCGCTTTACTTTGACCGACGTACTAATCCCATAATGAGTAGCCACGCTGAAACGTTACGAGTTCCCGACACAGAGAACAATGCTTATAAAATCGTCATAGGTATGTTTTATATTCACATATAAACATGTAGTAAGTGTTGTAATTATTACTACTGGTTACGGTTGTGGGGGTCTAATCTGCTCTTGATACTTCGAGCATTGATTTTTTAAATTATTATTTTACGCTTAAATGTGCCTATCAACACTCGTGGACTTTATTCAAATTTAGAATAAATAGAGTTTATGTATAGTACTTTAATTGAAGTACACACCATCACCATCACGCCTGTATTCAGGCATGTATTCCCCGAAGGGTTAGGCAGAGGAGTACAAGTGTACACCCACAGTTCGCCGGTATGTTTAGGTCCCATATAATAAGGGGCAAGCTTATTGCTATTAACCGGGCACAAATCCTAACTCCGAGCTACTACTGAGAATTTCATAGAAAAACCCAATAACATTTTTTGCTCGACCTGGGAATCGAACCCAAGACCTCTAGCGTAGCAGTCGCACTTAGGACCACTAGGCTAACGAGGCAGTTGATTGAAGTAACAATCTATTTAAATAATGTTAGATATGGCTACGAAACGGACCACAGTCTATAGTCTATGTTAAGAGTTCATTCGCACCAGCCACATAAATCAAAAAATATAAGCCATAAATACTCAGATAACATGAATCTAGTACCTACCTACTAGCTATTAATACGACTTGTACGGTGTATATGAATATTTACTAGGAACATGTCCAGTAGGCTTTAATTCAAAACCATTCAGTTCACCGTATAAGTTGCATGATAATAGTTTTCTTCGTCTGGTATTTATTAGGGTCCATATGAAATAGTTCCAAGTGTCGGTCCAGGCATCTCTTGACAGAATTACGTGTAATAATATTGCTAACAAGTAGCCCCGGCTTTGAGATATTATCGTGGGTAGTCGGGCGACAAATAGGATACGCCACCATAACTCAGTAGCAAGTACCATGGCCCATGGAGATTATAATATTCCTTATACGGGTCCTCGAACAATAACATAAATATTGCGGATCCCTAGTTTTGTTCGCTGATTGAGGCGCTTCGGTTCGTTGTACCTACTTTTTTTTATCATATGAATATTTTACTGCTAATAGCTGTGCGATGGCGTTTCAATCACCTATGTTTCCTTTAACAAACACAAACTGCGGTTTGTGGTACACCACATAACCATACATGTATGTTGTGTGTTTGCTAAACACTGATTAAATATTTAGTTGTTAAAGCGTCAGTGACAAAGAGATATTGTCACAGACTCATCAAATGTCACACACTATATAATGATAAATGTAACATTCATTCAGAGAATGTCACATCCCCATCCCATAAATTTTATAAGCATTAATAAATGTTTTGAGAGTTTTCCTATATTGTAATCTTATTTTAGTGCCAATTAATCTCAAAAATTTAGGTAAATTAGAGGAATTACAGATAAAGTTACAGGTCAGTCTTACTGAGATTAAAACGTTTTTTAAAGAAACCGGCCAAGTGCGAGTCGGACTCGCTCACGAAGTGTTCTGTACCATTATCTATACAAACGGAAAACAAATCATGTCAGTAGTATGGGAGCCAACTTAAATACTTATTTTATTTTGTTTTTAGTATTTATTGTTGTAGTGGCAACAGAAATACATCGTCGGTTAAAATGTCAACTGTCTAACTACTACGGTTCCTGAGATACAGACGGACGGACAGCCGAGTCTTAGTAATAGGGTCCCGTTTTACCCTTTGGATTCGGAACCCTAAAAACGAGAATTGCCCACTGAACTTTAACAGACTGCTTTCAGAAGTGACGTAAATAGTTCCTATTCGTCACGTTACTACAAAACACTGACACTATACAATTGGAATAGACACGTCTACCTAGATTACATCCAATAGGTCAACTGGACATTCCAAAGTAAGCTTAATAAGACTCGAGCATCGAGTCAGAACAGTTCAGAATATTTTCCAGCCCGCTATCTACGGCTGCCTTTGTTCATTTATTTTTATTTTCCCAATGAGAAAATAACTGTAAACAAGAGTATTATTCTGTAACAATCTCCTTTGTGAATTTAACTAAAGTGAGCTTGCGATGAGATCATAGGGATGACAGCTAACCTCAAACTTACTTCACCTGATTTCACCGAGCGAGTTTTTTACAGAATACTCCGGCATTTTCTATTCTAACGTATAAGAACCTCCGCACACGTGGGACTTTTTGTTGGACCGATTATCGGACCGTTCAATAGATCCATAGTTTTGGGGACCGATTTCTTGTAGGACGCGTGCATTGGTATATTAGAATTTATGTTACATTATGTCCGACAAAAAATCGGTCACCGATTGTCTGACGTCGGCGGACAGCCTAAAGTGACTTACATCAATAAACGGTAATAGGTGCCTACTAATAATTAATTGCTCCAATACATCTTACACGAGCCAACTTAAAGTTTTATTACTAATAATAGCCCACTAAAATGAGAGAGATGGTTTTAATAAATGGGTGGAGTAAGTCGAAAATAATTGTATAGTTCCGCATTCTATTGACCTTGTACTTACATAATTGAGATGGAGAGCAAGCCTGCGCCCGCGCAAGTAAGATGACATACTTAGTTAGAGTATAACATGATATTAATGGACAGAACTGGGACAAGATGGAGAATAATTTATACTCCATGGTGTATGTAGATTATAATCTTTGGAATTTTAAGAGTGAATAGCGATATAAGCAGCATTATGAAAGGTTATCCAACTTTAAATTAATAATACTGCTCTTATAGGATGATTTGAAATTCAACGTATTCCCTGAAAGAGGTTATCCTAGAGCAAATTTTCGAAGTGCAAATAACCTAATTATTAAATAAGTATTGTTGTGAAAATTAAAATTTATCACTATTACGACTAAGAAGAAAGATATATTGAGTTTTTATTATACACAAGGAATTGAACCATACAATTTGACCGGTGTTGCAATTTTAGGAACACCTATTTTTTGATAACCGACGTAATATTTCATCGCGAGGGGGTTTAGAATGATGAATCGAATTCATGTCTTTGTTACGATGTTTCTCCCACTAAGTATATTTTTAACCCCCGACTCAAAAAGAGAGGTGTTATAAGTTTGACTTGTCTGTGGCACTGTAGCTCTTAAACAGGTAAACCGATTTGAATGCGGTTTTTTTTATTTGAAGGCAGGTTTTCTAGCTATGGTTCTTAGACATGTTTTATAAAAATCGTTTCAAGGTTATCAGCTCATCCGGGCAGCAACTCCGTGGTGCTTCGCAATCTGGGCTTCTCCCAGTTGTAAACGTCCCCTTGTGCCTATTGGTCCAGTTCTGTTCTGTCCCCTGCTTGATTGAAGGGAAGTGGAAATTTTATTTTTACCTACTCCTCCGCTAATCTTTTCTGCGGGATTCAAGACAGTTATATCGTTTCTCCGGGACTCATCGAGCTTCATTGCCTCGGCGCTTTTTTGGCGGTCTCCACTGTTGATTCTGGCTTACAGAAGTTGCAGTAGTTGGGAATGGTGCGACTTGTCTCAATGAAAAAAAAACAAAGTTTATCAGCTCTTTTGTTAGCTGCGGTAGGATTTTTATTCTTCTGTCGGGAGCACTCGGGGGTTACTTGTATCATTATGTACTAGATTTTATAGTTTTATCCTGTGTGTATTGAAGTACGAATAAGCATTTAAAAATAAATACTCGAATTATGTTTTATCTCATGCACATCTCATGTAGCTAGTAGATATTTTGTTGATAAACCTTCTCACAGTTCTCATAACTACGATCATTTTGGTCTGTTTAATTATTGAAATATCAATATTGTTTCAATGCAGATAGCTTCATATTATAAGTGTTTAAATATGTAAATTGTTGTACTGCTGCTTCACATCTTTAAGATGCTTAAAGGGCTATATTGGCACTGCTCTCGAGTTGAGAAGCAAAATTAAAATTTTTAGGTAGGTGATGGATGACCCTTCCTGCAGTGACAGCTATTTATCTGGACCCTTTTTTTAAGGATGGGAGATCATCAAATTTTAATAACTTTTTTCGCTCTGGGTGCAGCGGAACGGAGTGTCAGGCTCTTACTGACTAAAATCCATCCGTGTTCCACCTAATGCCTTTTACGTTGCAGGGCCAACGCTTTCGAACGAATTCCGCAGCATTTCTTCGGACCTTTCGATGTTAAAGCAATGAATGTTCGACAAATTAACCAATTGTGCTCACTACTCGTGGCGGCTACTCTAACATGATATAAAAAAGCAACTTTGTATTGTAACCAGGACGATGATTATCAAGTTACGAACAGTACCATGTGGTGTCACTTATACATAGTATCTACATACATTAGATAAATTACTAGTAAGTACCAACTCATAGGTTCAGCAGGAAACGCGAGTCAGTTGTGGTCACCGCATATCTAATACCATTGGCATGTGGTATCAATTCTCGTAATACATTGCGTGCGAGCGATACACAATAGACACTATTGTCACACACATTTGGAAGATCATAGGTAATACAATTTTATAGCTTACTATCACCTTCGAAAATCTTTTGTCACTTGTTATTTGACTAAGTTTATAAAAAGACATGGCATTTAACGAATCACACTTCAAATAACAAAAATAACGTCAAAATTTTATCGAACTAATGTTTAAAAATTGATTATATTGCGAGCATTAATTAATATTAATGCTCGCAATATAATCAATTTAAGAAAATATAAATATATTTTTAAAGATAATATAATTATTATCTTCGCTTTTATTTGGGATAATAGGTATATTTAGAAAGTACCTACTAAGTGTCAAGTTACGTTGTTTTACTTCTCGACATCCCAATCCACACAGACATCACAATCCCGACAGAGCCACTTCTCACAGAGATTCACTTCTCCTACTTGGTACACATACATAGAAAACTTTGTGAATCAGCAGAATTGCGCTTACTAAATAATACTGTTAAAGTTGGTAATCACTAAGTGCATGTTTACTATGTATTACTAAGTTTAATATACCTAAGTAGGAACCTACTTGGGTAGTTCAAATACGATTAAGCCTAGCACTATTCCAACAGATCAGGAAATTGTGCAATACGTTTTCTATTACATTACGTCGTGGCTTCCATGCCGGCAATCCCGGAAGTCTGACACACTCGGCCTCCCGGCTTCACTAGCACATTTGTATCTCAATGTTATCCCGGCTGACCCTTCACGCAAAATAAAACTTTATTTCAAATACACATAAGCTCAATAACTCAAATCTTCCGAACCAGACGGCTATTTGCATAAATAACCATAAACCGAACAAACTCTGGATAGCATCTCTCATACCTTTGAACCCTGGTATTTAGCGTAAATATCAGATACGCATTAATTTTATCCAAAACCCAGTTACTAAATCAGCTACAGAACAGGAGTTTGGATATTATAGTGCAGTGCTAAAACAGCGTGTCATCACTTATGCCCAATCCGAACCCCTTTGAATGGTCCCAGACGTTGTTTGTTGCTAATCTTAGACGGGACAAAAAACGCAGTCGGGTTGTGGCCCTTCTTTCACGGTCCCTCGTCCCGCGTCGTCGCCGGTCGCTTCCGAGCCGCGCTGCGCGAGCGAACGAGTATCGCGGAGTATGGCCGATGGCCCGACTAGCAGTCCGCCGCGCGCCGCCACCCGGGTCGCCTGTGCCGCTTCGGTACATGTGCATTACAAAAACTTGCTACATCGCAAGTTTAAAAATATGAGTGCATAAAAACCGACTGATATCCCAAGTATTTTTGGACAGTGCTTTAAGAAGCCGTGTAACGGCACGATTGTGTGCATCCTAATCACGCAAATGCGGGTTTTGTACATCTTTGGGCGGAAAAATAAACAGAACAATCCGGTAAGTTAATTAATGTTTTAAATGGCTTATCTTTACTTTCTGTCTCATAAGAAGGAAAGGTCCAGGCTGCCAACAATGCCAACCCAGCCTGGGTCCCTTAATTTGAAATCAAGTGTGGATACCCAACACCCAACGAGTTTTAAATCAAGGCGCTGTTCGTGACATTTTTAAATGACTGCTTTTATAATTTAGATCTCAGCGAAAGTGAAAACGTATCTTCTTTTATCAATCAACACATTTCTATACCGATATGATGATCATTAAAACGGTAATAATGATGTAGTGTCGATGTACATATGCAGATTCATGTCTGCAGTTTATCGTCATAACATTATTCATATTTCCGCGCTGCACTGTTTGATATAATTACCATCCGAGCAAAGCAAAACATTAATCAAAAAAATATAGGTATAATTATGTCGTTACACTTTTTCCGTCTTATTACAAAACAAGGTGTATCTTTAGACGAGATTTTAACCATCGAACAATTGTTTGTATTACCAACCTTATTCTGACTGTAGTAAAGTTCTTGTTATATATGTATTTTGTAATAAGACGGTTTGACACCGATACCTTCTATATTGCAGGAGCTAAACATGAAAATGCAAAATTTAAGTTTAAACTAACGAAATAGATATATTTTAAAATACTCTTAAAACGAGCACAGGCAATATTTGTAACAAGTCTTGGAGAAGGTAACAAAGATGACAAAAAAGGCACTTCTATTCAACTGGCATTCTGGTTTTATTACACAGCGATATCTTTGGTTCATCTAAGACATTTACAATGATGCTACAAAGACTGTACGATAAAAAACATTTACCAATGTCGTATATTCACATTTTAGCAAGTAATATTTACGTAGATTGGTCTACGTAAATTCACTTGAAATTTACGGTATTTTAAACCTTAATATATACCGGTATTTAAACAAATATCTAAAGTTTCTAATATTAGACGAGGTATTCGGAAGAAACTTAAACGCAAAGGTTAAGTACAAAGTGAATACCTACCACGTTAAATCGGCTTACGTTGCTATTTAAATAAATATATTCCACGGCATTATTATAAATCAAGACTTAAGTGAAAGCTTTAGCCTTTGTCAACCAGTAGCCAGTTTTTAAGCGTAGCTTGCCAGCTGCATACTCAATACTAGATACTAGTTACAGCTACTTCTAATTATTTTAAAGTTTCTGCAAACGAGTGCCCTTCGATCTTAAACCTATTCTAAGAAACCAGAATTTGGCGAATGTACCAAATTTTTCTCCTTGAAAATTCAAAAGTGCTTTAAACTGAAAAGTGTCTTTTTTTGAAAGACTTTAATAGCTGATTCTAATTCGATTTGATATCAGAGTCAGCTGTTACTTAAGTAACCTTTGTTTCATTTCAGAGTAATTCTGATCCGATCCGATCCTATCTCTCTGATCCATGAGTCGAAAAGTATATCAGAAGCTGGTCCAATTTGTGGACCAAACCGGAATGCCTAAATCTAATTTTGAAAAACATTCCTAAAAACCAGTTATTAAATCGTTGTACGGAAAAAGGAGACTAGATAAGATGAGGCGAGGATTTAGATAAGTAGTTGGTAGACACTTACTGCTAATCTAGATCAATTAATGTAAAACTCGGTTGCCCTGTAATCAGTGCAATTCGTTAATATTAACACGCTAGAAAGGGTACGTGACTGCACTTTTTGCAACCGGCATGACTAACCGGCCACCCCTGCAACTATCGCTGTACATAAAACATGACCTTGAATATTGAAGTATTCCCTAATGAATATGCTGCCGTACCTAGCGTCACGCTTGAATCACGCCCCTCTGTCGTTGGCCTCACTAAATCAATAGACCGTCACATATATACGGCGACAGACGGACAACACATAGCCATACGGCACAATGGACCAGACGGTTTAAATAGATGAAAAGTGAATAGGTAAAAGTTAAACAGATTCGACCAATGAAGCGTTGCATGTAGAAAGTCATGATAATATTGTTGTTGGAACATAAAAGGTTTTGGGACAATACACCCAGCATTGATAAAGTTATTGGTAAATACTTCTACGTTTTCAAATTCTCTGAACATTTTTCTAAACAATTTAGTCAAATTTTCTATAAACTTCCAACTCAATTGGTGTTTTTCAGCAGGACAAACTACAAATGATCACTAACAACTTTAATAAACTGTCTCATACATTTTGAAAGTAATGTTGCATTTTACTAGGGAGCAGCAGATTTTAAAAGCTTTTATTTTTTATAAATTTTGGTCCCATAATAAAAGTGGTTCGTATTCATGAGTACTTTCGCCTCCTGAAATATGCACAATGAATTAAAAGCTAGCCTTTATTTACATGCTTGTCATTTATGAGCTCACAACCAAGCGTAACAATTCGCACGATTGTCTGTATGTAGTATCCTTATTAGTCTGGTTTGTACAAAAAACTGGATCTATTCTTAAGCTCATTCAACGGACACAGCCAGGTAAACATGACCTCACAAAATATAGCAGGCCCTTACGATTCAACAAATTGTAATTGGTTTTGAAGGCCTTCTTACGCTGGTGACAATTCTCTCAACCCCTTGCTTTCAACGAAAAGCACTTTAGTGACTACTGGAGCATCAACTTGATGAATTTATAGCTCGTATAAAGAGAATGCAAAGCGATATTTTATTGAGTTGGTAGTTTTCCTCTTCAAATATTGATGGAAATAAGTTAGTGTATTCTGTGGCCTTTTAGTATCTATGAATAATTAACTATAGCCAGAAGACTTAACAAGACTATAATTTAATCGTTGTTATTCAATTTAGAATTTAACGTTTGAAATAGTAAACTTCTTTTTCTTTCAAACGGTTTAAATGCCGCCAGGGCTCCAGGGTCGTGGAAGGGAGGCTCAGTTATAAATTAAACAGCACACAAGTTACCAAACTTGATAGACCCACATCATAAATATAGAAACTTCATACGCAATACAAAACTACAACAAAAATCGCCATTTTCAGATAATCTCTTATCTGTCTTGATAACCAAGAAAATACATATAAAGGTAATACATTGGTATTACCTTTATATGTATTTTATATTAATACCATTATGAAAGAAAGTGGAATGAACCAAAAAAGTTGTACTCATGAAAAGAGACCTTGATTAGGTTAAACGCATTAAATCACATTCAACGAGATCAACATATGATCAAATGTCACAATGACATGTTGATCTGACACATGAAGACTGTCTTTAAAGAGACTGCAGCTCAGTTACATGAATACATTCTCCTTGTTGAAAAGCTACTGAAAAAACTATTTTCATACAAGACCTTTTTGGCCCTGTGCCACTGTACCTAATCGACAACTTTGTACGAACACCACTTGTATAATAAAGTAACTGATAAGTTAAAACCTCTTAGGAAACAGAAATAAATGATAACGAATGATCCAAAGTCAAAGCATGCGTGCTAGCCACCAGTGGCTCAGCATTTAGTGGCAAGCCAGGCCAGGGTTCGACTGTTTAGATAAGTGAGTACAATGCGCTGTGCTGCATTCCACGCCACCGACTGAAGTAAGGAATTAGCCATAACTTATTTTAGAGCCTTTCGCACCGTCAGGTCGACAACAAGCTTCGTTTCACACAAGCGCACTCGCTTTGGGACCTTTATGGCATGTGCAGTATTGTTTTTGCCCACGCCGAAGTTTTATGAGTTGGCTCTGGTAGACATTTTAAAAAGAATGTCTTTGAAGATTCAACAAATATATTGTAACGATTAGAAAATGAATTCAAAATTTATGTTGTCTTTTAACTTACACATTTAAACAGATTAATGTGTAATTTGCAAGTGCAAAGCTAACGATCGAATTTTGCCGAAACAATTTTTCGACCTCGACTCTTAAAGATAATTTCTTATTTTTATTCACGAACCATGACATTTACAAATGAAACAGCATTCAAAGAATAGTTGCTATTTTCGCTAAATAGAACCATGTTCAGCGAGGCAGTGCATCTGCAGGTCCGAGTGCAATGGTCGGACGTTAATCAGAATCTATCAGCGGTACTGTTACATTACATTTGTATAACAAAAGCTCGGTTACGACCGACGTTGTAAATAAATTCCTGGTTAGTAATAAAAGTCGTGGTATGTGGCATTCACACCATCAACTATTACAGTAAGTAATTAATAATGAATTGTCTTGAACTCTCGACTCTTGACAAACTTAAAACGTAGATTACGTATCTTGATTTTGTACCAAATTTGTATTAAGAGAATAACGTCTGCTAAATAGGATTAAGGAGCTGCATTAAACACATTTTGAATAAGGTAAAGAATTCGCTTATCAAAGCTTAAAAAAATACCTATACAAAAAGTAGTGTGGTATGCATTAATTTCTCTTTGTTATGTCGAAAATCGAAAACATCTAACCTAAAATCCACGGGGAATCTTGACCTACGTCTAGCAATGTGCCGTTGTACACTTTATACTCGCAATTGGTTACTATTTTATTTTCTTTTTTCAATTAACTGGCATCAACGATCCTATCAAGTTTTTATCAAGATCTGATTCAACCAGATGGAATACAGTATAAAAATTCTCAAGCAAATAAATAAATCGAATTTGACTAGATTCTGCAGTCCTCGTGATTTTTTATAGCGCATTTTGTCAGACGTTTATGGTATAAAAACATTGTTGTAATACACTATTAGTACATGTGTAAATACACTATACCTTTTAGCACGATAAGAGCTTCTCTAATTATAAAACTATAGTCACAATTAGATCCACATGGCAGTGTTGATGCTGTAACCTTAGAGGCATAAGCTATAGCTACTTACAGCCCCGGCTGCGTAAACAGCAATGCGGTTTCAATGTGTTCGGACCACTAAAGGGTTCAAACGGGCCGAATTTCTGAGTTAGCAGCATTAATTATTGAAGAAAGCCCTAGTATTTAGATGCATAGGAAATCTACTTCTAACTACGCAATAAAATGTACTAGGCATGTAAAACTTTTAAGTCACTGTCTAATATCGAGAAACTAAAAACTGACATCCAAAAATAGAAGGCTAAAAACCTAGATGATAGTAGCCTAAACAGATAGTGATGCCATTGCAAGTGTCAAAGCAAATGAAGCTGTTTCAAGCTACAAGCCGAAACCACATCCACTATTCAGAAAGTAATGATTCGGAGTCATGACCCTCAACAGTAAAGTGCCAAATAAGAAGGAGAGTAAAACGTGTTTAAGTAGTATTACATATGCGTTTACTACCTTGAAATGCTAACTCAGTTCACCTCCTCTTGTAGACATTTTGCAGCATTACTATTTACGCGCCCCGTCTCCACTTACCTGCTAACGTAGACACTTCTAATAATTACCTTCTGTCTACTTATAGCCGCTTCTGTGCGATAAACAAACATTCAGAGTGTTCAGTATCAAGTGAAATTAGATAGCCGCATTTACTTTATATCTGGCTTTGGCAGTTGTTTCGAATTTTAACGAGTTTGCAATGCTTTTTTATTAGCTTCATCAACGAATCAATTTATTAAAAGGCCAATGCATTGATTACCTTCAGTTGCCTTTCGTGATTGGCTTGACTTTCCAAATATTATAGAATATCACACGAAATCTCTAAGTAAGCCAGGTTGACATTTAAAAAAGTTTTATTGGTTAGACGATCCATTTTGGACATTTCCCAATATTAAGTGACAAATTATCAACTCATAGAGAAAGTTGAAATACCTAATGGAAGCGTAATCAATAATCATTTATCTTAATGTTAAAAAACTGTATGTACCCAACGGTACCGGAGACACGACGCTAGGCAAGTGGCATTCCTATGGGCACCGTGCTGCGTGCGTGAGCGGCGCCATGCCACAGTGATCGACTTGCAGATTCGCGCCCGTTGCACTACTGCAAGCTATTTTTACTAAATTGACTCAAAATAATGAAAGATTTGAAACGAGTTTATTTATTAATAGCGCTAACTTGCACGTTACTTATGTATTATGTAAGCAAGGTCCTACCAGGTAAATATTGTTTCATTGGCCAATTCTAAATACAATATGATTCATATTATTAGGATTTATACCTATATATACTTGACGTCTTCTGCCGTTCTTAGTATTGTCGTGACCCCTTGCCAACACAAGCTTCACACAAAGAAAAAAGCTTATACGTACATAAAATAAGCAACTAATGCCTAACAATACCTTATTTGACGTTATGGTGGTTGTTAGTTTAACATAACCACACTTCAGTTTGATTTACACCAGACGGCGTCGAAATTACAGCTTTAATAAATGTTAACTAACAATAGATACTTAAATTAAACTCATTCATAGCTATTTTCAAAGCCTCACATAATGAATGCCGCTATGTCTGGAATCACAATCATATTACAGAATAAAGAGACAATGGAATCCATCAAAAGGTGTGAGAGGAGGAGGTTTTGTAGCTTGCGATTTAATTAGTCGCATAGTTACATCTACAGTACCTATAGTTAAAGTACCAGCTCAATACAGCTCTGGCTTTCCGCCAAAGCATCGGACATTTACCGCAAAACCGTTTTCCATCGACAATCAACCTCGACCACCCACTATGATTTAATGAAAGCCTTTTACGACTCGTCAATGTACCGCACAAAGTAACAAAATTCACACCCTTATGGCACAAACCACTAAACTCTTCGATAGAAAGTCTCTTCAAACACTTGAACACATTCACAACGCCCAAAAAGTAAAAACGTTATCGATGACGACCGTAATTCTAAAAATTGCAAAATTGAATATTTATCCACGAATCTAAATAAAAACAAACCGTTGCGGTCATTAAATAAGCTTTACTATGAACTTGAAATCGAAGCCTGAAGCTATAAACTCGTGGGAATTTCCAACTCAGGTTAAAAGAAATAAAAAGGGGTTATGATTCAAACATAACTTGCCTTTACGCGCTGCTTGCGTTCGTCATTGATCAGAAATACCCGTATTAACATGATGATACGACGAAATGTATAAGGAGGAAATGTATATTGAGATAATATGAGCTCGAAGACACATCATTATTCTGAAACAAAAACAAAATGGACGTGACGTGGAACTCTCTGTAATGGAGGTACAATAATTGATCGAGTATTCATTCATTTATGCCTCGCAAAAGAATTGAAGCTGTTAGAATGAACGGAAGGAACGAATACTTATGGCGAACCAAGGTGAGGGGCCTTGCCATGATGATTGCATGTAATAAGTCAATGTACCTACCTTTTTTTAATTTCTCGGAAGCCCGTTTACGTCGGATAAAAAGTGAGCAATGCAAAAGGACGTTGTATGTGGCAATTATAAACCCCCAAAATTGGTCTTACAGTAAACGAAAACCGAATAATTGAGCAATAAGACAGTTTCACCGACTACGGGCAAGTTTAAGACACCAGGAAGCCCTAGAACCGATACCCGATATCCTTGTAAAACTACTGCTGTATTTAACGTAGGCAAAGTCAATTTAAGGAAAGTAAATGTATGTTCTTGTAATATGATATTTTTTACTGACTTACATTGTTTTTTTTCCAGTTATTAATAATATCGAGGGCATCAAACCATAAGGGCGTTTGCGCAAATGCGTTTTTTCTTCTTATTATATTTTTGGGTTCCGAGCTCCTGATCCATAATCTGATAAATCGTGAATCATATTTTTAGTGTTTATTTTAATTTATGAAAACTCTTTTTTTTTCTGGTTACAAGCGCATATTACGGCCTTTAATTACTTTTTAATGGTTGTACGTTGTTTTATAGCTAATAATTCTATAGAGTTTTGTTTACAATAAAAAAAAACTCATATTTTGTTTCATAATAATCAATACGCAGAATGCTTACTTTGAAGATTTTTAAATCATTGATTTTTGCTTCACATAAAGTTTTATAATGTTAATATTATTATTTTATAGAATAACAAATCAAGTATTCTTTACCATTATATTGTTTATTTAATATAAAACTTATTGGGGGTCTCAGTTTTAACGAAACCTACTATTTGTATGCTGCAAGCAATGTCACAAAAATCATTGTTTAGCATAGTAAGTAAAGAAGAAATATAATTTTGGAAAAGTTTACCATGAATTTATAAGTACCTAAAATATTTGCTTAATTGGTTTCGTTTCAATAGGTATAACTATTTTTATCTATCAATTTTCAAAATATTATCTATACTTAAACTCGAACGTGACTTGGCAAGAAGAAATAAAGGAAGCTGTTAGAGTCAGGGTCTGTTAGTAGGTAGATATGTTACCAAAGTAGCGTTAAACGGGTGCCTTGACCTGACAATGACTGGCCTTATTGTCAGAATCAAACATTTTCGTACTCGTGCCAACAAAAACAGGTAAAAAGAATCCTTAAAATCCGATTACCTGGCAGATAATCTGAAAACAAAGTTGCTGATTGAAATACAATAGATACAATTGAATAGACAATGACATTCGATACGGAGAGTGGAACGGCAAGGGCGTTGAGACGCTTGGGTTGAGACCCACTTAGCCATACCTCAATAAATAACGACAGTACTAGTTGTCTGTTATGTTACGAACCTGTTATTACGAGTATGATCAAATACACGAATACGTACTGGATATTATGAAAGAGGCGATTCAAAATATAACAATGTATCCTACTGAGACAACGACGATTTCATAAGATAAAAATTTAAAGAACAGGCCGTAAATTTAAGATGGATAATAAAGGTAGCTAAAACCAGGTTGAAAAGTACAAAATTATTTAATTTAAAACACAGTAATAAAGATCCCAAATCGATGAATCACGAATCAACAATAGCTGTTGATATTCATGATGAACATCAACGATCACATGTTCATGATTGGACTACAAATGGTCGTGGACACTTCAATCGTTTATATCCATCTGCGCCGTTTTGCTACTGATAAATTAAATATTGTATTATTCTTGTATTAAAATTACTTGACTTGGTATTCAGAAATAATACAGCTCAATGTAAAACAGCAATAAACATCTACATTCTGTTGGATTCCAGACTCTGCAATAGGTCAGACTGCGGATATTACTCAAAAGATCGCTTTGAATGCATGCGAGCAAATGTCAAAGGAAACCATGACGAACAGGTAAAATACTTGGAAGGATTCCAAATTTTAGGTTTACGAAATTCTCCAGTGGAACTAATGGTTTTAAACACTTAAATGTGCACTAGGGCGCTAATTAAAAAAATTAAACACTTCTTACTCACGTCATCTATAATATATTTTTTAAATAAGAATCATTTGCCAAGTGTTTAGTCTCCCAAAAACTCAAATATAGATTGGATGGACCAATTTATATATATTTTTTTGTTTTGCTCGTAACTGCCAGGATAAGGTTTGTATGAAAGTTATTGTTTTGGAAAATTCACCAGAAAAAATTTAACTGCACCCGTGAGATTCCCGGACTGCTCGCTAGGTTGTCTATAAAAATGAATATAACAGTAAATTTCTATAAATCGTCTGTATCACTTTTTAATTCCATCCATCTATTCCATCATGTTGCCTCTCCTGTAATATTTAAAATGATTTTTGAGTAAGTAGTTCAAAAAATTAAATCAAGCAAGATAACAGTTTAAACAATGCTAGGAAATAAATACGAACACACTTACCATTCTAAAAGGGTATTTAGGAAAACGACTTCACCATTCGAACGTAAAATGGCTGATTAGGGAGGAATGTCTACGATTCTGAGTCACAGGTAAAGGACTGTAAAATGTATCTCACAAAATTGCCTTGACCCGCACAATTACGTCGTGTGACCATTCTGTTTTATTGACAAGCTATCTAGGCTCATTGAATAGCCAATAAGTTTGGCCGTGTAGGCAGCCACAATTGTGCGCACTGCGCTTTCGTATAACAGCCGTCCTTGAATGCGTTTGTGTTTAATTTAATCGTGTTGGTGCTGCATTTCAATTGTGGTAATTGTCGCATTAATTATGCTATATTGATCTTTGCCTACATTTTATTCACATTGCTTGTAAAATCAGATTGTGACTTAAAACTATTTGTTGTTTAGAAAACATTATCTACTGCTTTATCATAGAGCTACGCTACCTACCTTCATAGCTTAAGATCTTGTTTGTTTTTGTTTAAAATCATTGTTGCTTACTATTTCGGATTACCTTAATTGACGAGAACTTAACACTGAATATTCTAAATATTTTTAGATACCTTTGAACAACCACATGAATTATTATTATACGGATCCATATTTTTTTTAAATTAAATTTAGCCAATAATACAAAGAAATGACGGGGCTTCCTATTAGTGAATTTTCATAATGGAACCAGTAGTCTTGGAGATTAGCGCCTTTAAACAAACTATTCAGCTTTATAATATTTGCATAGAGGTGTGTACCTATCTATACTAATAATATGATAGTAAAATAGGCGCCAAAACTACTGGACCGATTTTAAGTATTTTTGCACCAATAGATAGCTACATTATTCCTATGTAACATAGGCTATATAACATCGCGCTACGACCCACGGGAGAGGAGCAGTAACCAAAGATGTATCTAAACGCGGGTGAAATAAGCCTCGCGGACGTAATCGCGGGCAGTTCACTAGTATTCTATATTGACAACCCGAGGAGAAATTACATTTATGTAATGTTTTTTTTATCAACTTCTTCAAAAGCTTCGATAACTGTTCCGTTTGTATCATCATGTCCCGCCTATATTCAAAATTTGACGTTAGCGCAGCACGGCACATCTTCACCTTCCATACATTAAGCTTATTTAATGAGTTGTCTTCAGGTATGCCTTTTAGGTACATATCTATGCTATCAATAGATACATATTGTGATATTATCTTCTTCTTAATTTATTGCCTGTCGCGTGACGTGCCAGTCATGATTCGGAGTATGTAAACAGTAGAAATTCGGGTTGGGTTACAATACAAATAAATAAATTGTTTCTTTTATTACTTCTAATACTACGAGTATCTTCCATTATCCCTATGTAAATATAAATACGTGATTCCCATTACCGAAATTTTATTTCATATATACATACGAAGGGTTAGGCAGAGGTGTAACTATGTACACCCACAATTCGCCGGTATGTTTAGGTCCCATGTAATAGGGGGCGAACCTATTGCCATTAACCGGGCACAAATCCTAACTCCGTGCTGCTATTAAGAATTTCATAGAGAAACCCAATAACACTTTTTGCTCAACTTAGGAATCGAACCCAAGACCTCTAGCGTAGCGTAGTAGTTTATTTCACTACGTAAAATATTTTATGTTCCAAAGTTTAATGTTCAACCCCCTTACATAAAAACGTTGCTTTATGTTCAAAAGTTTAAAATGTATGCAGAAGCAGACGTTAATGATTACTTCTCTTTGAACAACGATTATATAAATAAGAAGCAAATGTTTTCAAAGTATCATAAAATGCAAACGATGGAAAATGCAAAAGAGTATGCGGGGCTCCATTACAGTTTACCGCGATTAAAATCGTGATTCTGGCAGTGGTCGGGAGGGCCTTTTTTGTAACTTGTGGTTCTCGGAACTTCCTTAGAGAAGCATCAATTTGCCGCGGCACCGCTTCAACGTCGGGCCGACGACCTTCGCCATAGTGAGTCATTTATACAGTGATTAAGTTAAGGAAACGAGATTGTTGGACAACGACAACAGCCACATGGAAGGAGTTACTGTATCTTTATTACCAACACCCTCTTTGGCAATACTGCTTATTACATACATACGTATGTATGCCTATATTCCCCGCAGGATTAGGTAGAGGTGTACCTATATACACCCACAGTTCGCCGGTATGCTTATGTCCCATGTAATAGGGCGCGAGCCTATTGCCAAAACCGGGCACAAATCCTAATTCCGAGTTGCTGCTGAGAATTTCACAGAAAAACCCAATGACACTTTGCTCGACCTTTGAATCGAACCTAATACCTGTAACGTAGCAGTGGCGCTTAGGACCACTAGGCTAACGAGGCAATTAGGCAGCAGCAGGAGGCAGTTATATTGCCCACTACGGTGGAATATTCCTTGCCTCTTCGAATTTACGTTTGAATCCGAAAAACAAAACTTTTTACCGAGAAGGTTCTTACCTACCTTTTTTGTTTTATGAATACTGGTTTCGTTTATTCATGTAATACGGCCTTCGCACAGCACATCAATTTTGACAGCCGTTTCACTGTTGGTACTTACATCATTAGCACGTCAAGGTTAATCATAGGGGAAAACAACCAAGTAATTCAATCAAAGTGAAAAATAAAACTTCGTAGGTAGACTGGTACAAGCAAGGTCTTTTACTTCTTAAAATCATATCCTTCTATACAACTTCCTACTAATGCGTATTTTAATGCGAAAGTTTGTAAGGATGGATGGATGTTTGTTACTCTTTCACTCCTAAACGGCTGAACGGATTTGGATAAAATTTGATACTGAGGTAGATTGTAGTGTGGAAGAACAAATAGGATACTTTTTATCCCGGAAAAATTTACGGTTCCCGTGGGATAATTATATCAAATTTTGCGCAGGTGAAGTCGCGGGCAGAAGCTGAAAGAAAAGTTGAACCTTTTATTTTAAGTGAAATCTTAAATATCACAAAAGCTTACATGATAGTAAATGTGAACTAATATAAAAAGTAAAGCATTTCGAGTCGAGTGTAACACAAACCGGAATGAATCATGAATATCGGTAGGAGTACCTACGTACAGTTTTTGGCGTTTTTTTGGATAACGGTTTCAATGCCAAATAACACGTATTTTCCTTTAGTCAGCTTTGCTCCTGACTTTTATATTATTGGACTTGTCTTGTCGTACTTCCACATGCATTTTGGAATTCCCATCAAATAACATTTGCAATTCATGGTAATGATTACTAATAATGCTAGCTAGGTATTGGTTCCTTGAAAATTGTTTTAATGATTTTGCTATATCATAGGTATGTAGTATCACAGAATATAAATTGTTGCAGTCAAACAAGTTAACTTTTATTCGGTTTTTCTTACCTATATTCCTAAGTATTATTTTCTTTTGATTAATTTCAATTCGTCATTCATCATGTTAAAAAAACCAAGTGTTATTTTGTTTGTATCCAGCTTTACAATTTAAGCAAAATTATATTTTGGGATAAAAATCTCAGTGAGTAAATCGTAATCACAAGTGCTTTCAATTTTCGCCGGGGTTGCGGGTTGTTCGTAAGAGATACCGCGCCCCCGGAACGCAAAGGACACAAGAAGGAACATGGGTGGGTTTTAGTCAGCAAAAGTCTGACATTCCCTCCCGCCCCGCCCAGAGCGGGAGAAGTTATTTGATAATTTCCCACCCCCCAAACAAAAAAAAAAAAACAAAAAAAAAAAGTGCTTTTAATTTATAAACATGTTTATTCAATTGAGACAACACTTACCAGCATAGTAACATACTTAAAATATAAAACAAAACCGCGGGATAAACGGCAATTGAGTGCGCGTGCGCAAATTACAAGTTGCGAGGTTGCGACCTGCCAGCCGCGCGCGCCGTTATGACTATTATGATTGTCGTGTATTAAATTATCGAGATACCTACTTAGCTCCACTGAACAATTATCTTCAGATTAATTTGTTGAATTAAGCCTCCAGCTCTTATTGCTGACAATAAAAGTTGAAGTCAAAGCATTTATTTAAATTAAAACATTTATAGGTACTTTTTAATTGTCAGGGAGTCGGTCAGGTAAGTAGTCATAGCTTGCCTTTAGAATACAATCAATCATACAATCACGCCTGTATTCCGCAAAGGGTTAGGCAGAGGTGTAACAATGCACACCCACAGTTCGCCGGTATGTTTAGGTCCCATGTAATAGGGGGCGAGCCTATTGCCATTAACCGGGCACAAATCCTAACTCCGAGCTGCTACTGAAAATTCATAGAAAAACCCAATAACACTTTTTGCTCGATCTGGGAATCGAACCCAAGACCTCTAGCGTAGCAGTCGCGCTTAGGACCCCTAGGCTAACGAGGCAGTTAGGCACGAGGCAAGCTGCCTTTAGAACTGTAAGTAAAATTGGCTTATGTGCTAAAATGCATGTCAGATTCCCACAAGAGCTATATTAGGGTGCACCGTATTAATACGGCAAAGCTTGTTACTTCTTACAAAGTCGAACTTACGAGTCGGCATTCTTGAATTTTGACTCAATTTCCCTGGCATCTTGCATAATATACCTTGAGGCTTTAATAAGCACAACTACAGCTTATAAAATAGTTTATGCGTCCATAAATAATAATATAAAAGATCTTTATCCTGTCTGGTAGCCGATCATCAAGTGTTTATGGCCCAATCGCCTTTGCCTTCACATCTTTTTCCTCAATATACTCATTTATGAGTGCGTGATACAAATGTAAAAGAAGTTGTATAAAAACTTTTGTACCTGTTGAATGATAGACGCAGAACGACTTTATCTGTTACGATTTATCAAACATGTAACGTAACGTAACAATAATATTATACCTACCTATTACGGGGTGTAAAATACACATCACATAGACATTAAGTACACAAACTGCCCATCAAACTATTGTTGGGAAATCACTTTTATGTATGGTATGAAAAATATTTATTTTTTTTTTATTTATTTTTTTTTATATGTTACTACATATAAACAGTGATTTTTACATAACACTCGCAATAGATTGAACTTAATATTACATCAAACAGTACAGGGGTCGTGCGGGTATTCAAAGCTCGGCACTCGTAGTAGTTCAGATTGCTATAGCGAGGTGCAACCTCTGGAAAGAAGGAGTCTCCCTACCAAAGGCATTCGTGACACCTGCGGAGTGTCCCCCACCTGGACATGAATTGCCATGGCCGATCTGGAAATCTTTAAATAGACTCCGAATTCAAGTCGATCGGAGCAAAGACAACAAGTTTAGGTGGGGATGGTAGCGACTTGAGCTGTTTGTGCGGTACAGCACATACGAAATACAATGCGCTAAACGCTAAGAAGAAGAAGTAGTTCAGATGTTTTTTTTTTTAATATTTGCTTAAAAAAAGTTAGAACTTTGACTTTCAGTATCCAGAAAGAAAAAAAATCACAATAATGGAAGGAACATGTGGCTTCCGGCTTCGTTAAGTTTCTTTTTCACCTCTTCTAATGCAATCATTTTTAAGCCATAAGCTTCATATACCCTCAACTATCGGACAGACTTTTAGGGTTCGAATTTAATTGTCTAATTAATATCCGACAGTTAACCTCATATAGAGCCTTAGATCTTGGTTTACAATGAACTCTTTACCTCGCCCACTTATCTATACGCTAGGATTAAATTTTAAAATTCTGAACTAGAGTTTGTTTTCGGTTTGTCATCTTTAAGCCTTTCGGTATGATTGTAGCATTTTTTTCTATTTAATTATAATCGCAAACTAAACAAAAAATCACATCGCTTGTTAACTTTTTCTATGCTTCCAACCTTGTATGACAATGCATACCTATTTACTGGCTAAAACAAAAAAATGAAGGGAAAACAGTCGTTATTTCAATGTAGATCCTAATCGTAGTCACATTATAATTCCGTTCATAATAACGAAACTATGCAAAACACGTCCTTGAGCTACTTTTGTTGGAAACTTTTATATTCAGAACATCTGCATAAACGTTATTCAAGTTACCATCGTCGGGTCGTAGAAGCAAGCCGCAACCCACAGGTCTACTGACTTCAAACAATAAGTAACCATGCTATAAGTACATAACTTGTGTGCAGCATGGATGGGTTGCAGGGGCGTAGCTACTGCCATATCCATGACATAGGGCCATATCAAAAATACTCTTCATATTTAAAGAACAGAAAAATGAATGTGGATATCAGTAATATGCAAGCAAATGGTAATAGCAGTAATAATAAGTCGTTTATGCAAGATATAGTAGCGGGCGTACCACAAGGATCAATATTAGGGCCTATTTTATTTATATTATTTACAAATAATCTAATTAATTACATGAATACAAAATTTCCCGATATACAACTGACAGTTTTTGCTGACGACACCAACGCAATAGTTGAAGCTAACGATATACAGGAGCTTTCCGTTAAGATTAATGAAGTGTTATAGTACTCGCCACGAGTCGTGAGCACAAGTGTCAAGTTAATTTTTGGGGTTTTGAGTTCCTTTCTGGGTTTTTTTGGGCCGCCGACGCTGCACGCGATTGATCCGTCAGTTGGACCAAAATAATGTTATTTAATACAACAGCTGGAAATAAAGACAACATGACGATCACACTTAACAAAGTTATAATTGACATAGTGAATGAAGTTAAGTTACTAGGGGTATACAATGACGAATATTTGAATTGGAAAAGTGAATTGCGAGCCATCGACTCTTATATTTCTTACGCGTATTATCGTGTGTATGATGTGTTAGCGTGTTAGGGACGAAATAGACATAACACACCTTAAATTGGTATACTATGCTCTGATAGAATCAAGGTTAAGATATAGTGTTCAATTTTGGGGGAATAGTTTTAAATATAACTGCCAGAAAGCCTTTGTACTCCAGAAAAGAGCTATACGAACCATGGTCAGGATAACACAAAGAGGAAGCTGTCGACCACACTTTAGATACTTAAAAATTATTACTGTGCCCACCCTCTATATTTTAGTATTATTAGCGAATTTAAAAAAATACCTCCTTAACTAAGACACGTATGAGGAGAGACAGTGAAGGGAAAAGATTTTAAGAACAAAATAATACCCCATCTTAATATTGATCAACATAGTCTTCAATATCAACATATATGTCTGCCCCGTTGGTCTGGTCGCAAGCGCGACTGATGAGCGTGGGGTCCCGGGTTCGATTACCAGATCTGGCCAAAAGTGATATTGGGTTTTTCCATTAGGATTTGCTCAGTAGCGGCCCGAAGTTTGGAAGTTGGTGGTGTGACACCCCCGTGCCCCGGAAAGCACGTAAAGCCGTTGGTCCCGGCTGTCATTCGTAGATCTTTGACAGTCGTTACGGATAGTCAGAAGCCTGGAATTCTGACAACCAGTTTAATTAAGGGGTATCGTGTTGCCCAGTTACTGGGTTGTGGAGGTCAGATAGGTAGTCGCTCCATGAAAACACTGGTATTCAGCTGCATCAGTTAGACTGGAAGCCGACCCCAACATAGTTGGGAAAAAGCTAAGTAGATGATGAGTCCTCAATATCAAGCAGTGCGGATTTTTAACAGGTTGCCATTGGATTTAAAAAGCATAATTTACAGGAGCTCGTTTAAGTCAAGACTCAAAGAGCCACAGCGCTCCTATTGGACAAATGTCTCTATTCCATATACGAAAACATACTGTTAATTAATTGGAGACTGTGTAATATTGGCATGTAGTAATATGTATTGTAATGATTTGATTTTGTAATGTGTGTGTATTTTTACATAAATTATTGTATTATTTTATGTGTTAGTGAATGTTATTTCCATTTATAATTTCAAACACAATGTAAATTGTTTCTGAATAAAATTGAAAATTGAATTGAATACAGCCGCAATGGCCCTGAATCTGTGGAAGAAAAAAAAACGTAACATATTATCAACTATCTGCTTCAAACTCTTAGGCCGTACGCCAAACATAACGGCAAAAATATAAACATATTGTGTTTTTTATGAAAAATCTTTGTCCTCCATTTAGGTTTGGTCACAGTTAGGTAGAAACTTTGATAAAGGGCCCTTCTAGGGCAAGCTACGGCACTAATGGGTTGACATTCCAAACATATTTTCTTTTCTGAGTCAAGAACATGTATAACCTACTATGACTAGAGAAGAAGTAAGGATAAAACAGGTAGACAAAAAAAATGATCTATAGATGTTATGGTCAGTAAAAAAGAGAATTCTCAGATGACGGCTACACGCACCTCTTAACCCAAAAGAAATTGTGATAAGAACAGAAGGATGATAGGAGAGACTGGGTGAAGATATTGAAAATCAATATTTTCAACGAACTTTAATTGAAAATGATCATATAGATCTAAACTAATATAGAAGAAAAGTTGGTTTGTATTTTTAGGTGTAAGATGTTATCTCTAGAAGTCCTGAAAATTCTTTCACTTATAGAAAGCTACACTATTGCTGAGTGTCGTAAGCTATTTTGTATGATATATTTGATTACCACGCGGATGAAATCGTAGGCAAAACAATGTTTAAATAAAAGACAAAGATTACACATACAACTATTAAAACATCAAATTTGTTGTCTAATTAAAACTCTGTAAAACTTTGGCATAAGTACAAGTTAAATAAATTTTCATATCTGTCAACCCTACGCACACAATATAGTTGTTCACCAACCTTCTAGGCTTAGTTACAGCTTCCTCGCGGTTGCGGTGAGAGATAACAATTTGTTTCGAATTAGTTGTATAAATTGTGTGTTGCACAAATTAAACGACAAGGCTGGTTCACGATGCTCGCGGTTAGAACCTTGGCTCCTGTTCTTATGTGCCACAATTTTGCTATTAACTCTCACTTTACAACAAAGAGCTTTTAGTAACCAGGTAAATAATTGAGTTCAGTACGTTCAAACAAACCAATGTAATGATTTTGAATATTTAATAACATACCATCATACCACTACGCCTGTAATACCCGAAGGGTTAGGCTGAGAGTTGTACCAATGTATGCCCACAGTTCGCCGGTACGTTTAAGTCCCAGGTAATAGGGAGCGAGCCTATTGCCATAAACCGGGCACAAATCCGAATTCCGAGCTGCTACTAAGAATTTCATAGAAAAACCCAATAACACTTTTTGCTCGACCAGGAAATCGAACCCAAGACCTCTAGCGTAGCAGTCGCGCTTAGGACCACTAGGCCAATGGGGCAGTTGTCTAATAGTACCAGCTTATTATTTTCCCAATGCAGTGCACAGACCTCTTCTCATACAGAGAAGTCATGAACATTAACTACACCGATATTTGATATTAGAATATTTAACACTAATTAATTTTAAATTTATTATAAGCATTATTTTTTAATGTCCGTTGAACTGTTATTGATGAATAGTCATGTAACACATTCAGCATATTGAATTAATTTGACGTAACTAAATTAATTCTGGGGAGATCGTTGGGTTAGCGAGCATAGATCACAGAGAAAATATTTCTCAATTCATTAAGGTCACATAAGTTGGTACCTATTAGTCTTGTTTGCATGCCAATTCATTAATTATTATTAGATATATTGCACAATAAGTCATGCTGCGTTCTTAAAAAAAAAAATACGTAAATCGGCGCAGAAATCTCGGAGAAACCGATGTACACATAAACTAAAAAAAAAGATACCGCTCGAAACATAACGTCCTTCATTTCTTGAACTCGGTTAAAAATACAAAAGTTTCTGATTGTATTTCAATAAAAAAGTTTCACCACAAAGTTAACTATCACGAATTTTCAAATCAAAACAAAATTGAAACTATATTACGCTATTACAATGGAACCGCCCAGTAGCGAATAATAAAACAAAGTCAGATAGTCTAGACCAGGCATGCTCAAAGCGTGCTTTGCGGAGCCCTAGGGCTCCCGTAATCCTCTGTGGGGACAGCACGAAAATACTAGTCATCATAAAAATCGACATTACGAATTCAACTATCTCCTGATTTCAAAAAACAGGTTTAAAAGTAAAAAGCAATTTCATACTACATTACATGGTAATATCAATTGTCAATAAATGTGATTATTAATAAAAAAATACACATAAAACCATTTTTGATTATTTTAGGGTTCCGTTAAATATTTTGTTTACCATAAGGGTTACGTCCCTGCCGGGGCTGCGGGTTGTTCGTAAGAGATACCGCGCCCCCGGAACGCAAAGGGAACAAGAAGGAAGGTGGATTTTAGTGTTAGTGGTGTATGATTTCCCAAGCCCCAAAAAAAAAAAGGGTTACGTCACTAAAAAAGTTTGAGAACCGCTGGACTAGACGCTGGAATACTTGCTTACATCTCACCACGCAACTACGTGATCTAGTGCGGCATTCGATTCAGATAATAAACCGTTTGTCTCTCAAAATGACAGTTCTAGGTCTTTAACCTTTGCCATCTGACGTGATCTATTGCGGCTGTAGGACAACATACCCGCGTCATGCAGAAAATCCTGTCGGTACTGTTATTACTATTAATTTGGCTAAAGCACCAACGCAATTCGATTTTTAAAAACACCGGGCAAGTGCTATTCGGACTCGCAAGGATTCCGTACAATATTTAACAACAAACAAACACGTTTCTTTTTTGGGGCCCGGGCAGCAATAGCGGCGATAGAAATACGCACTATGAAAATTGTAACTATATACGTAATACGGGTTATGAAATACTCCCCGCTGACAGACAAACAGACGGACAGCAGAGATTTAGTAATAGACCCCGGTGCCCCGTTGGCACCCACGGTACGGAACCCCAAAAACGTTATCTACGCCATAATCTGGTTTTACAACTGAAGTAACTAGAATGTGAAAATTACAAAACCAACAAAGATTTTGATTGATTTTATAGAGATGACTTCGTTTTACCCGACTACAAAACGTGAGATAACATTTAAATAATAAATACAAGCTAATTATGAACACAAGAATTTCAATTTTGTACTTTGTATGTTAAAAGAAACCATTTGATTGGTCTTTTATATACTTGAATACTTTCGTATTATCATAATATAAAATCCATAATATTATTCTTAGATTGTATAATAACTTGTTTCAAAGATCTTAAATATTGATACAACAAATGACTTTGAAGAATATTTTTAATGGGAACCATGTTCTTATATTCTTAACTAAATTAATTAACGAACTACTAATTATAACTTATAAACTACTAGTTTGCCCGTGGCTTCGTCCGCGTCAAATTTGATATATTATCCACACTACAATCTATCTCAGTGCCAAATTTCATCCAGATCCGTACTGCTGTTTGAGTGTGAAAGAGTAAGAAACATACATCCATCTATCCATCCATCCATTATAATATTAAGAATTAAGTAGGAAGTCGGATAGGCATAATAAGCTTAATAAAACCATTTCATTACATAATTCATGTGCTTCAACGATTTCAGCCTACATCATAAATAGCTATGTATCATTGTATGTATGTATGTGGGTGCAAATGGTTTTATTTAAAAAGTAGTTTAGTAAAATAATTATGAAGTTATCTAGCTGATTTTTCTTATCTAGACACAGCAGTGCATCAGCCAAGTTCGGAACGAAAAAAAACGAACACTGATGAGTGTATAATTATTATATTGCATGAACAGTTTCAAGCGTCTTCCCCCCTCCCCCCATTACTCAAAAACTATTTAAACTACACACTTGCAATTTTGTATGACAAATAAAGCCCTCTTGATATTAACATAAAACGTTCCGACTCGTCAACTAACCACATCCTATTCACAATGGAATCGTCCTTGTGACGCGCCTCAGGTTTCTTATGACAATGTGATTTAAAGTAGACAGAATAGCCAATAGTAATAAATTCTTATTAACATCGATTGTTTGTATTACTGACAGTAGGTGGGTTCAACCACTCGATCCATTTATTTCACCATTAAACGTTAAACAGCAAACAACAGCAGCATGCTGTTATGTACTACATTTATTTTGAGTTGGCTTACCATAAATATCTTTTTTTGCCATTTCCAGTGTCACGTACATAACGTACGTTTGTACAGACAGTGTCATCAATTGGTAACCCCTCTTACATTAAAATTTGTTCGAAAAGAGGGTTATCAGTTGATGACGCTGTGAAGTTCTACAACATGGGACTGAATAAGGTTTATAAGGGTCAGCACGCGCGTGACATGTCTCTGGTGTTGTAGGCTTTGCAGGTAGGTTTTTTTGAAGCTACGGTAACCGCTCACCATCAGGAGGGCCGTGCCTGTTTGCCACCACCGGTATAAACTAAAAACAGTCGTATGGTTGAAACTAACGGATTTTTTAAACAGAGACCTGCAAAAAATCCAATTTGCAAATTACATCATTTAAAAAAATTGTGCCAGTCAAATACAAATACTGTTTTTTTCTTATTGTTATGAGTTCATGGAACCATATATCTGATGGGAAGGTTATTAATGTAACCGCGTAGACGGTACAGAAAAAATCTAATTGTCGACTTCCACAATCCCATTACTGGCATTTTAAGTGCTCCGAATTCGCCTGAGTCAAAAAGTATGTCCTAACAAAATAAATCAGGCAATATTTGTGCTTATAATGTATGCATGTTGCTCTCAGAGCTCCCAATCGACAAAATATAAATAAGATAGACGACTTCGTCGGCGTGGCTTATTTCACCCGCGTTTAGTTTCGTCTTTCGTTACTGCTGCTCTTCCGTAAGCCGTAGCGTGATGATATATAGCCTATGTTACTCAGGAATTATGTAGCTATCTATTGGTGAAAAAATGGTTGTAATCGATCAAGTAGTTTCAGAGCCTATTCGATACAAAAAAACAAAAAAATCTTTCCTCTATATAATATTAGTTAGGATTTCAATATTTTATATTATTTGACATAATGCCGAGGCATTTTATATTTTGCCTTCGACATTTTACATAACAGCGACTCCATTTCTTTAATAATGACTTATACAATACGCCTACGACATATAATAGTTTGCATTATGTAGGTTTTTAGTTCTTCACGTTTTTTTTTCTAAATATCAATGAATGGAAAACAAGCCCACGGCCCACCTGATGTTAAGTGACACCGCTGCCTATAGCCATCTTCAAAACCAGTTGCCTTGTAAATGCATTGCCATCCCAGAGTCAAATTCGGAATGTCTCATGTGCCTGTAGTTACACCGGCATACCCTTCAAACCGGAACACAGCAACGCTGCTTTGCGGCAAAAATAGGTAATGTTATAGTCCTTAAAATCGTACGTGAAAATCTATTCAACCAATCTACGTGGACATAGTAGCCGCCACGAGTCGTGAGCACAAACTTCCAGACCGATCGCGTGCAGCGTCGGCGCCCTAAAAAACCAGAAAGGAACCGAATGACCCAAAAAATAACTTGATGCTTGTGCTCACGACTCGTGGCGGCTACTGTATTTTCCTTTAAATTCCACAAACACATTTGATTAAACTAGTGTGTTAATGGCATTCGTCTGTATCTTTCACACAGCTCTTTAAATTTAGCGATGTTACTTGCATATCGTGACTCGTCGCTTCCAGTTCGGTGTATACTTCGTTCTGTATGCGTACCATGGCCGCTGTTTCCTGTTAGCGAAGCGCTAGTATCAAGAATACTGTTTAATATTAATAGTTTGATTGTCTAGAAGTTAATATTTGTTCCCTAGATTAGAATTCTCTGAGTCGTGGGATCTAGTTCAATGTGCTGAGCAGTAACGTCTGTATCTGATGCCAGTCATTGATGTTAAGTGACCGGATATGGCAGCATTAGCAATGACGCCTTACGTACTTATATCAAAATGATTAATGCTAAAAGCATAATGTAAGTTTTCTGCAGGGTTTTATTTTTTTTTGTAGAGAACTATAATATTTTTTTTATTAAAATAAGTGCTTATATTTGCTGTCGCTATAAGAAGTAACTAAGCTACTTCTAGCTTAGTTACTCCTTATACCAGCAGATGTCTGCCAGTGAAATCTCGTCAAAATCGATCCAGCCGTTTCGGAGATTAGACGGAAAAACAGACAGATTTTAATAATTGGTATTTCAATATATGTGCCGTGTGAATATTTAATAAAAAGCCAAACAGACACTTCAATTTTATTTATTTGTATAGAAGATGTTTTTAAGTAAAAAGAATACTAAAAATGTATTTAATAGAAGCACAACCATGATTAAAGAATGTTTGAACCAAGAAAATGCAAAGTAACAGACGAAATTACTTCATTGTAATTTTTTTATAAAAAACAAAACATATTGTGTATGTTAAAAAGTCATCGATATCAAATTGATCGTAATTAATCATTTACTGTTAAAGGCATAAACTTGCCTCACAATGATTTATTACATGCATGAATGCTCAATTATTATTATAGTCAAGTTGTCATCCACCCATGAAATCTATACAAATAAATAAAATTGAAGTGTCTGTTTGTGATGTCAAAATAACAGCTTTTTACAAAATAAATACATATGATTTAGACGGTGCTTACACGAAAAAACCATTTATTTTAATGATTTTTCCATCTGTCTGTTTGTTCCGGCTAATTATCGAAACAGCTAGACCAATTTGGACGAGACATTTTTTGGCAGACAGCTGATATTATAAGGCGTAACATACGCTACTTTATTTAAGAAATATATAATAAGTTAGTAGTAGAAAACACACATAACCACATACCATCACGCCTGTATTCCCCGAAGGGTTAAACAGAGTTGTACCAATGTACACCCACAGTAGAAAAATATTAGGGTTCGCCCTGAAAAAAAACCCTGCAGGTAGCGGATATTCCTGCGGACGAAGTCGCGGGAATAAGCTAGTATTTTAATAAAAATGCGGGTGATTACTCATTTAATATTGATGAACTGTACAGTATCAAACCGGTTACTATCTTTCCAGCATCGGGGTGTATAGACAGGTTTGGATTATATGATTATCGATTTCTATCTGCTCTTCCCAAAATAGACTCTGGTGAGAAACATTTTATATTTAAAGACAAGCTATAAATACTTATTCAAGTTTGGTGACCTCACAGGAACGGTTGGTGTCCATCATTTTATGGCAGATTTATGTCTCATATCAATTGGGTAGTTGACACCAAAAATTCTAAGACCCGACTTTCTATTATATCATCATCATCTACTTAGCCTTTTCCCAATTAAGTTGGGGGTCGGCTTCCACTCTAACCGGATGCAGCTGAATACCAATGTTTACATGGAGCGACTGCGTATCTGACCTCCACAACCCACTTACTGGGCAACACGATACCCCTTGGTTAGAATGGTTCTCAGACTTCCAGGCTTCTGACTATCCGTAACGACTGTCAAAGATCCACGAATGACAGCCGGGACCAGTGGGTTTACGTGCTTCCCAAGACACGGGGGTAGCACACCACCAACCTCCAAACTCCGGGCTGCTACTGAGCAAATTCTAATGGGAAAACCGAATAACACTTTTTGCCCGACCTAGGAATCGAACCCGTGACCCCATGCTCATCAGTCGCGACCACAAGACCAACGGGGCAGCGGGGCGGGGGGGGTTCTACTATATCCTACTAATATTATAAAAGTGAAAGTTTGTGAGGATGGATGGATGTTTGTTACTCTTTCATGCATAAACAGCTGAATGGATCTGGATGAAATTTGGCACTGAGATAGATTGCAGTGTGGAATAACACACAAGATACTTTTATATCCCGGAAAAATGTTCGGTTCACGTTTGATAATATATTAACTTTGACGCGGACGAAGTCGCGGGCAGAAGCTAGTATCTACTAAAACACTTTATTGTATCCCTGAAAACACACATACCATCACGCCTATATTCCCCGAAGGGTTAGGCAGAGGTGTAACAATGTACACCCACAGTTCACAGCCTATTGCCCAGAAAACCCATCAATTTTAACGGTAAAAATAGATTTTTAGTTACTTTTAACTATAAATAGTTAGCCAATTGAATTGGCAAATAAATGACGTCATAGCCATTCAAAATCTATGGGGGAATCGCGTTTTGACAGCTCATAAAAAGTATGTCTAATAATTGGTGTTGTTTATTACCCAATTTGATTAGGTAATTGCCAATTAGGTAATTAAACAAAATGACAATTAGCTAGTCATAGTTGCCTATTAGAGACTCTAGGCAAAGTATGGCTGCCAGTTTAGGTGTTATTTCTTTCTTTCTTTCCTTACTAGGTACGTACCTATACCTGTTCCTAGGTACTTACAGTTATAACCCTTCAGTAATCGTTGTTCTCATCCACCGCCTTCCATATCAATAAAATGCATGATTAATCAATCAATTTCTTACTGTCTAAAACATAAAATAAGAAAATGAGGTAGGTAGTAGCAACGAAAGTCTTTGTACATAATTAGCACAATTCCCACTCAATAGTGTCAAGTTGTGTGTGTATTGACATTTTCACATATCTTGTGAAAATTATCACTTTCACACGAAAACGTAATGTTACGTGGAGGAACGCCAAATAGAGCCAATTGATACTACAAATAAACTGAACCGCCGGGTGTCACCATTGTGTGGATTGCCCCGAGGACACGGTGGAGCACACCGTGGCGGTATGCCCCGCTTGGGCGGAGCATCGCCGAGTCCTCGTGGCGGCCATCGGCGGCGGCGAACTCTCGCGTCCGGCCCTGGTGCGAGCCATGGTTCGGAGCGAGAGGAAATGGGATGCAGTCGCCTCCTTCTGCGAGGCAGTAATGCTTGAGAAGGAGGCGGCGGGACGGTTGAGACAGCGGTTCTCCCGTCCCAGCCGCCGCGGTAGACGCTCCGGACGTCGGGAGCCGCGAGACGACTCCCGGCCACCGTAGATACTGGCCTGTGGACGGTGAGCAATGGGTAGCTCACCGTCCTTACGTTGCATAACGACAGGCCGTGTCGACGGCGCGTTCGTGGTCCACGCGCGCCTCAAAGAGATGTCAGCAAAAGGAAGGGGCCACTGAGGGCCGATGCCTGCCGGGGCTGCGGGTTGTTCGCAAGAGATACCGCGCCCCCGGAACGCAAAGGGCACAAGAAGGAACATGGGTGGGTTTTAGTCAGTAAAAGTCTGACACTCCCTCCCGCCCCGCCCAGGGCGGGAGAAGTTATTTGATGATTTCCCACCCACAAAAAAAAAAAAAAAAAAAAAAAAAAACTGAACCTGAGTCTAACTATGTAACTTATTTGAACATCTTTTGAATAATGTCAGTAAATAGTTACGGTTGAGTGGTTTTAAATGTGTTGGAATAGTAAAACGCATGTACATAGGTACTCAAGGTAAAAACGTCTGAAATAGCTGCTTTTTTTAAATAAATGGCGAAAAATTTTAACGCTGAATGTTTACTAAATCGATGGCTAAAGTTTATGCCACGATTACCCTGTCTTACGCTAGAGGTCTTGGCTTCGATTCCCAGGTCGAGCAAAAAGTGTTATTGGGTTTTTTAATGAAATTCTCAGTAGCAACTCAGAGTTAAGATTTGTGCCTGGTTAATAGCAATAGGCTCGCCCCCTTTACATGGGACGTAACATACCGGCGGACTGTGGGTGTACAACTGTACATTGATACACCTCTGCCTAACCCTTCCGGGAATACAGGTGTAATAGTATGTTATGTTACCCTTACCACGTGTATACAAAAAAGAATGGACTATTTTTACGCAGGTTTACTTAGATTCACACTTGTTGTGAATAAATCAAAATCTGTATAAACAAATGATTATACTATAAAGCCCAATGCATACTAATATTAAAAAAAAAAATCTTACTTATTATTTTTTCCTTTGTAAAAGGGAACTCTAGGTCCGATTACCAAAATTCTTTCTCTGATAAATAGCTACACTATTACCGAGTGTCCAGGCCACGCTTTACAGTACATATTTATTACTTCCACGCAAAAGAAGTCGTATCCAGAAACTTGTAAATTAATCTACCTAGTCAAACATAAATTTATGGTCAAGATAATAAATATGTCTGAATACCTATGCAGCGAAATTATGATATACTACCTTTTCCCCACAAGTTCGTCTGCGTCAAATTTGATATTTATCCCACGGGAACCGTACACTTTTCCGGGATAAAAACTATCTTATGTGTTATTCCATACTACAATCTATCCCAATGCCAAATGTCATCCAAATCCGTTCAAACGTTTAAGCGTGAAAGTATAACAAACATCCATCCACCCTCACAAACTTTCGCAATTGTAATATTAGTAGGAAGTAGGTTTTTTTTTTAATCCGCCTTATTTTTTCACAAAACATGAAAATGTTAGGCTCTCGTAAGGAATTCCACAGCAAAACCGGCTTCTAGTAATACAAAAAGGATTATAAACTGCCATTAACATTTTACAGCGCATATCCTAGTAATTAATACCCGCAGAGGATGTGGTGTTTAAATACGTACATATTTTATACGCTGTCATTGGCTCCTGGATCTATTATAAAAGAATTTGAATACGTATCTATGTTAAACCGTTAATTATAGCGCGACACGTTAATGACTACTTTTATTACTTACAAAGTAGGTATTATTTCTTCCTTCCTACGTTAATTGAATTTAGAAACAGCTGTAGAAACTAGGGTTTTCTGCAAGAATAACACTAGTTTGTTTCATATACAAGTTTCTTTCAAGGTCATAATTAAGAAATATTTATATTATATTCTTAATTACCTACGGTAAGTACATTAATAAACATGGATTCATAAAAATTTACCCATTAGCAAATTCATAACAAGCGTCCATGAAAATTATTCACGTTTCTAATGAAAATTGTTTGGATTGGGTGTTACACGCATTGCGTGTTCCAGTAAGTGAACATCAAAGCTGTGGAAAATATAGCTTGCAACTTCGTTATTTGGATGACGATTGGTCATTTTTCTCAGGTGATGAGCCACTGTTGAAGAGAAGAGCAGAGAAGAGTCGCTCATCACGATTCAACAGCATCCTTACAACTCATCATCATTGAACAGCACAAATTAATGTAACTCAATATAATTAAATCCACAAAACCTCATTCTTCTCCATAGGAAACTACCTTCTGGAAAGGGCAACTAGAATATTCTTTATGATTCTTGTATATGACGTTCCAAAGAGCTATTTTGCCTAATTGAAATAAGTGATCTTATTTGCCTTTGACACAAATAATGAACACCCGGTTTCTTATAATAAGGTGACAGATTGACAAACCCATGTTAATTTACTGCTGCAATTAGCTGACTGTAATACTAATAATTAGAGCTGATCAAATTACTTGACACGAATGTCAGAAATTCTTTGTAACCTATTGCGGTCATTTTCGCTTTTTAGGCAAATTCTTTTTTGTTTCTGGGTAGAAAATCCTCGTGGGTGTCCCGCCCTGAAGGGGAGGGCTCTGTCAGACTCAGTGACTAAAAAACACCCCCCCTGATTTTTCTTTCCCACGTTTACGCCAGGTATCACAGGAGCGTACCCGCCTTCAGCGATTCTCGACTGATAATTTTCCCGCCTTAACTCAATCTCAGTTAGATAATTTGGTATTCATAGTATGCAATTCTATTCCTCATATCAAACAGTTTCCTCAGTCTCAGCTATAAAAATAAGGTACTTCAACATAGCCTTGAAGAAATTATCAAGAAATGTTAACCAAAACAATGTGTATTTTATTCGTATTTTACAATGTCTTATGAAAGAGTTTACTCACAATTTCTACGATAATCTATACGATTACACAAATTATGGTTAGCCAATTTACGAGATGCAGAAAATCTAATTAAGTTTTACGATAGAAACACATAAATTCTTTAATGACCACCATGAATACCAATTTGGAGTCTCCTCGGCCGAGTTGTGAGTCAAGGTGTTTTCGAGTACGCTTGAACATCTCCTCCACCTCCGTAACTGCTGAACTTCCGCGAGAAACACACCCCCGCCTCCGCATCCGTATAGTGTTTGTGTTGTAACGTAGGTTTATTTACGTTGACGTACAACGCGCGAGGAGGCCATTCAATTGTGTTGC
This sequence comes from Caradrina kadenii, assembly GCA_947462355.1. Lineage (NCBI taxonomy): Eukaryota > Metazoa > Arthropoda > Insecta > Lepidoptera > Noctuidae > Caradrina > Caradrina kadenii. The sequence continues at coordinate 5,998,131 of OX381674.1, forward strand.
GAGGCAAAATGGTCAAGAGTTTACTCCCGTTGTTCGCACTTATTGACGTTAAATATAATTTGCCTCTTCACTTACACTTTTCTTATACAAATATTATTGATAATCGAAATTATCGATCACAAATTAAGTTTCTTTTTTTAATGTTCTTATTTCATTAATTTTTTTTTTTTACTTCTGCCTCCACCTCCGTTTTCGTTCGCTAAGTTTTCCTCCGACTTTCAGGTTATAACTTAGAATATGGGTGTCAGTCTACAGTAACACAAACAAAACAGATTTATCACATAGTACAGGAGACACTTCTGAACTACAATGTATAGTCTAAATGACCTACGACTGACACACACACATATTTCAAAGTTCGTAGATGGCCACACTCCGCCACACCAACCGCAAAAGCTAACATATTTGCGTAGTTGAGGGAAACTGAATAGTTAAAATCACTGGAGGCAAATTCCTGGTTGGCATAAGAACTTACGATCTATTGTACTGACCGTCGTGACTACAAAGTAACAGATGGAATGGCCACGAACTATTTTCGCACCTGACCGGCTGTAGTAGGGAGGTACCTTCTAAGTATTTCAAAGTCGGAAATCTATACTATTATTATAAAGAAGAAAACTATGTGAGTTGTTTTGTTTATCTCTAGATCTACTGAACTTATTTTGAAAATTCTTTTACCCATAGAAAGCCACAATATTTGTGAGTGTCATAAGCTGTACAAAATCACGGTACGACACACGGGAGCAGGGCATTAACCAAAGAAGTCAACACGGTTGAAAATATCCACGCGGGAGCTGTAGCGGGCAGTAGCTATATTTTATACTTTAGTTCCGTTCATCTGTTCTTAATTCAAAACATGCCAAAATGGAATTTTTGCAACGCTAAATATAATTCATACAGACTAATATTTAGAAATCATATAAGAAAAAAATACTAATTAGCAATGTGAATTGCAAAACTACGTGTAAACTGCAAAAACCAATCATAAAATGACTCTTAAAGTCACGAAATTAACGTAGCTAATTGTTTAAGCAATTTTCCATAAAAACACAATCTTCTAATTAAATTTTGCGTTTTTCCCACAAGCAGATGAAAGATAAAAGTCAGCCATTACTGGCATATGAAATAAAACCACAAAAGGAGCCATTCAAAAAGTAATAGCGGCAAAAGTGGACTGGTGGTCATCTAACTATTACAACGTTCACAGTAGTTTTATGGTCGGATGTTAGTATTACGACCAAAGCCAAGGTCGAATTCCGGTTAGCCATTGAAATAATTGATTTTCAAATATCGTAGTTATTTTTTGCCCAAGCCTAGCATAACTTAAGGATACTTTTTGAGGCGTTTTTTTTTCTGTGTTGATTATAAAGTTATTTCGATAGTTGTAATTGCAGCTAAAGCTATAAAATATTTTGATTACCTATTATGTTATTTTAGGAATAAGACGGTGACGCAGTCACAATAAAGTCAATGAACTATATCAAGAAAAAATGACGATTATTTGACGCATCTATTTTTATTAGGTACAGTCACGATCATTATTCGTGTGTTTCATACGCAAACATACGCAATTTCTACTAAAGTATTGATTAAAACATTACGGGTTACGATACGAACAGGCTTTTCGAAGTAATACTATAAAAAATAAAATATTTTCTAATAGTTATTTCATAAGAATATCGATTTTGAATTTTTCCTACATGTTATTTTATTATTTATGCTTATGACTGTATGTAACTATATCCCCTTGGTGCATTATTTTGTTTTGCTGTAGTCCGCGCGGTTAGCCATTCATTTTAGATTTTTAGTAGGTGCTGTTAAAACCCCGTCTTCCCCTACCCTTAATATTTTTTTGAAGAACTAATGTACATGACGTCACAGAATGCCAGTCCCTAACCAATATAATGTAATACTAATCTAATAAATCATCACGATCATGATACTATTAACGTATTTAAAAACTAACAATGTCTTCAATAAACAATATTCCAACGACAGAACGTCCTCCAGACACATATTTCATTATTCATAGGCTGTTTGCGTGTCCTTTGGTAGTCGATAAAAAGCATCAAGCAATACTGGCCACTTACGTGGGCAGTTAGAGCTCGAAAAATTGGGGCTTGCTTTTATAATTCAGACTTCTATCAAGGCCAGAAAACAAAGCTTACATACACTCTTTAGTTTTGAATTAAGAATCGATCGTTTCCGAAAAAAAGAACATTGCAGTTTCTTATGACATTTTCAAGGAAATTATATCATTTGACAAGGACATTATTATGACAAGTTTTATTCTCATGAGATTTGAAATGCATTGAGATTAAACGAATGTACTCATATAATGAACGTGAGAATGTTGTTTGAACGCTTCACACTATTATTGTAATAGTAAGTAGATAATGGTATAACATACAAACTTTCAAATCCAAATCTTTGAAATTAATTAACCGATTTTAATTAATCTTGATACGTATTAATTAATAAATTTCTCTAATATTAGCATTACAAATCTTGAAAAAATATATGCATAAATATAATATGTATGTATTTTGCGAATAAGTAGGATCAAATGGAATTAAATTCGGTTTATTAGTTTCAAAAATTTTGGACTTGAAAGTTTGTAGACCAATCAAAGAAAAATCGAAAGTGAGACTGATTCAATGTTTGCTGAGATTCTCATTTTAATTAAACACAACAACAATTGGTTTCCATAATTATGTAGCAATTCACATGAGATTTAGCTAGCGCTTAGCAGGCACTGATTAGTTTAAAATATTTTAAGTATGTCGGTTTTACAACTTTTACTAAAACATTGAAATGAAAATCTCATGTGAATTGCTACATAATTATGGATATATTTTGCACGGCAATTACGAAATCATGTAACAATTTAATCTACAATGTCACGAAGAGTGAAGATAGAATCAGTAAATCGGCTATAAAATACTAATTAGTCTTAGCCAAGAAGCTCAGAAGACGGCTATCATTTTAAAGCCGCCAAATAGGCGCCCCGTACCTAACTAGTCTGGATATGTACTTTAGATAAATCGCCGTTCGTCCATCTGAGTACTAAACCCGCATGTCCAGCGCATCGGGAACACAGATAAAATGCGTGGATAATGGATTAATCTATCCCCAGTCGCTAGATAGCAATCTAAATAACGAGGATCGTGAGCAGATAAAGACTAATCAGAACTCCGCATGCTAATTAAAGATAAAAATTCTCGCAAGGCGCCGTTATTACCGACGCCCAATTAGCGAAGATAATCCTGTATAATACTTATAGACTTGTATGTTTGCCAAGTATTATACAGATATAAATTGCACATTTTATCTTGCACACTTTATGGATGGCTATTTAAAATGTTTCGGAATAAAACAAATTCAGTCTTGTGATACATTGAATGAAGTAAAAGTAACTTTCATGTTGTTCAGTAAAGAACGTAACGTAAGCTTTCAGATTAATGCTCGTTATGCACTTGACAGTAACCAAAAAGCTTGGACCTCTTATCGAAGTACAAATGGGTATGATAATATTTTTATGATGACTTATGTACAGCATCTAGTTTTTTATAATTAGATTAAAATACCTTACGATTTGATTATTGTTTTATGGAAGAAAATTATAACGCAGGAAATGAATGAGACTCACGGCGCCCAGAGAGGGATCTCCGGACGCCGTGAGTCTCATTCATTTCCTGCACCAATCTTCGGTAAACCTGTGTAATAGGTACTCAAATGATGTTACGGTTAACAAAATGGAAACATAAATTGAATTCGTATTTTGTTTTGTTTCAGGGGCAGGCGCGGCATTATCGTGGCGCCCGGCTCCAGACCTGTGCTGATGACACACTGAATTGTGATGCTGACACGAACAGAAGCTTATAGGAACCTACGTCCTAGAGGACGAAGAAGGACGTTGTAGTTAAAACCTTATAGTTAAAGTTAGTTAAAATGCAAGTGCCTAATTTTTTAACAATGTTGGGTAATCACCGTCATTTAATATTTAGAGTGAGTATTGTGTTTAACATCGCCGTTTTTTTATACGCGGCTGTTCATTACTCTGGGAATAGTGCTCCGGGGGTCGACTGGGTGCCACTCACCAGCGACGGCTCAGAGGCAAGTACAGTGTACAAGTACCGCGAAGAAGTGCGAAACGAAACCGCGCGCATCTTTGCAGAATACACTTCACTGAAGCTGATACCGTCGACGATGTCTACAGTTAAAAAGACTGCATCTAGCACTGCGTCAACCGCAGTCAGTCCAACTGTCGAAGAGTTTGACGAGAATGTTTTGTCGGAATCCACTCTGACGCTGCTTCGGGTAATACTCGGGTGCAACGATAAAGACTTTCGCTCTGAAACTGTGCAGCGTGGAGACTTCTGGGTGCTGAAGAATTACGTGCGTGCTAATCATGGTCGTCTCGCATGCCATGAGACCATCACGTATACGACACATGGTGGCTTTGATTTCCTCGACAATTTGATTCCTCTTGTAAAACGGTAAGTCTTGCTTTATATGTTTGATAATTCTAAGATTAGATTGCGATTCAGTTAAAACTGTAGCTCCTCGTTTTGCGTTGGCGTTTCGTCATTGTGTTGACACTCACTCACGACTTCTTTGGCAACAGTCGGCGTCTGAGTCGCGGGGTCGTGTGATGCCATAATAACATTAACAACACCCGAATGAAATTAAATATTACAATACCTACTCCATCCATCTGTAGATTACCGGTGCATTGACCGTCTTTGCTTTCAAGATGCAGAACGATATGCTTTTGGAAGGTTAATCAATAAAACATTGTTTTTGTAATTTGTTCGTTTATTTTGGATATCACTGACATTGGTGAAAAAAAAACATTCTGATGAAAGCTGGACCAGATTCGCCTTGAGCAAGCGTAGCGATGAATTTTCATGTACTCTCTGTATAAGAAGAGGCCCTTTACCCTGCAGTGGCACAGGAATAAAAGGATGGTTGATACTCGTTTTATGTCTTGGATATTGAAGATTTTAAAAACCTTGTAATATTTAACAATTTTAATTTAATTTGCAACGCGCATGACCTAAATCATCCTAACAGAATATTTAATATCAAAAATAATACACAATAAGCTGTAATTTAAAAAAATCGTTTCTTTTGGGAAAATTGTTTGTTATCAAGAGTGCAATCCTGTATCACTAATTCACAGTCCTCCTATAAAGGTACCAATTCATAAAATTGGGTTTGTAGGTCTAAGTACATTATTTCACGGTTGTAAATACTAAACCAAATCCAGTGTACAATGTTCCATGACTGAACATTTTTTATTTTTCTCTACTCAATTTAGTTTTGTAGAACATCCAATGAAAATGATTATTAATCGTTTCTTTTGGTAAATTGACTTCATAAAGCAGAATTTATTATATTTTAACTACCTACTTACCAATAAGAAACGGTAAAAATATTTCCAAAATCTCAATGAAGCGTGTTATCTGAGCGCCATCTCACGGTTTTAATAGAGTAGCCATCATGTCAGTAATTACGTTTTTGAAAGCAGTACCTAAATAAAAGAGGGCATGCCAATATCACGTCAATGGCCTAGAAAATAGCGTGGAAAGTGGCATGTTAGTACGATTACAGCTATTACTCAGCGAGTTGCCTAAAGGAAATTAAAAAATTTCATGCTTTATGTTATGCAGATTTATTAGTTTTTATGCCATACTAGGGTTGCAAAATTACATAACCTACTTAATACAGTTCAGTAGGATTGCCACTTCAAAGTAGGCTAGAAATAGATAGATAGGCAAATTCCGTGGGTATATGCTTCGATTTCAATCCACTGTTGTGAAATTAAGTGAGTCAATTGAATGATAGTGAAAGGGGCCAATGAGCTGAGGTAAACAATCACTCACCGTCAGGCAAAATGAAAAAGTCTATTGCACCGTGCTAATTTTATGGGTTTTCATCCCTACTATCCGATTACCTTCCACACCGTGGACTTCATATTTTTCTTTAATTAACAATAAATTCTGTAACCTTTAATTATCACAAATTAAAATGACGATTCGCATTTATGAAGTTTATTTGAACGGAGGCATTATGGGGACATAAAACCAATCATAAAACTAACTCCAAAGATTAAGCTCCCGGTTTCTGAAAGACTAATCAACATAAAAGTTGCGTTATCCGCTATAACTGGCTGAATCGTATAACTTGAGCGAGTTTGACAGTCCGTTTGCAAATTTTTATGCTGATTAGAGATCCAGAAAATATTTCGTATGCCACTCTAGATCTATTTTTAAACACTATACTTACCTAAGTTCCTATCAATCGAATCACTATTGTTACGGTATCACTCGGTTCTGATTTAGAGTGGCCTATAATTAAAGCGATCAATAGGCTGCGCACCGAAATAGGCCGTTGCAAACATAACCTATCAAAATGGGGGATTATAAATCCCACCGACACCGAGTGCTTATGCGATGCTCCCGACCAGACAATGGCCCACTACTACAGTGCATAAAAGTGTCCCTACACCTGCATTTTAGAGGACATTAACAACGCTACTACTCAAAGTAACAACTAACAACTGTAACTGCTGTAGTAACGGTCTCGGTAGCCTAGTGGTCCTAAGCGCGACTGCTACGCTAGAGGTCTTGGGTTCGATTCCCAGGTCGAGAAAAAAGTGTTACCTATTGGGTTTTTCTATGAAATTCTCAGTAGCAGCTCGGAGTTAGGACTTGTGCCCGGTTAATGGCAATAGGCTCACCCCCTATTAAATGGGACCTAAAAATACTGATGAACTGTGGGTGTACATCGGTACTCCTCTGCCTAATCCTTCGGGGAATACAGGCGTAATGGTATGTGATGGTACTAAAAGTAGCACCTAGTGGGCCCAAAAATTATAAGATTTTCATCGACTCAAAATGAAGAAGAAGAGCTTAAGTACCTAACAATAAGCATAGAATACTTAAAAATAATAATAATACCTGTGTATGGAAACACATAGGCTATTATGATTCTACCTGACACACATCAACTTTGATTTGAAAATGGTATAACAACATAAGTTTTACAGAAAATAAGGTACTTAAATATCATGTTTGCAAAATGTAATGTAACTATTTCGTATTTTATGAATGATGGCTCCAATTTCGTTATTATTTGAAACTCATTATTTGCCAACTATTTCATCATTACATATGTACTTCACAATGAAATAGTTAAATCGATCAAAAGCCTCTACATTCATAATGCACTACAATCATCCAATACTGATGCAATGATTTTAATGAATGCCTTTTACGTAGATACCTATTTGAATGCATTATTGAGATGTAATCTTTTGATGTCAGAAGTGAAAGTTACCTATTTACCATCCCAAGATGCTAGTCCTACGTTGCAGACAATAGATTTGAATTATAGGCATTCGAAAAAACTTAAGTTGAATTGAAATACAAAGGAACCAAGTATTTAAATTGATGTCGTGTCTAAAACAAATTAGTCGTCGTGCTTATATAGATACACACAATAATAGCGATATTATCATTATTACTTTTCTGACAGTGTATTGTATTTAATAATGATCTTGTGTGCGTGCGCGTCACACGTCGTTCAGAGTTGACAATCGGTCACTTAAATTTAAACTTGATTGGTTTGTCAAAAACTGAATGTTAGGTAAACAAGCATAGGCCATTTTTTTTTTAATTCATACTGGCAACCTACTTATTTTTCAAAAAAAAATAATTTTGAACTTGGCAACCCTAGCGTATGTCGTCACCGTCACCTCACACGAAGCTCTGCATTGACCGCCACAGTAGGCCTAGGCCCTTTCCTTCTGCGAGGCAGTAATGCTTGAGAAGGAGGCGGCGGGACGGTTGAGACAGCGGTTCTCCCGTCCCAGCCGCCGCGGTAGACGCTCCGGACGTCGGGAGCCGCGAGACGACTCCCGGCCACCGTAGATACGGGCCTGTGGACGGTGAGCAATGGGTAGCTCACTGTCCTTACGTTGCATAACGACAGGCCGTGTCGACGGCGCGTTCGTGTTCCACGCGCGCCTCAAAGAGATGTCAGCAAAAGGAAGGGGCCACTGAGGGCCGATGCCTGCCGGGGCTGCGGGTTGTCCGCAAGAGATACCGCGCCCCCGGAACGCAAAGGGCACAAGAAGGAACATGGGTGGGTTTTAGTCAGTAAAAGTCTGACACTCCCTCCCGCCCCGCTCAGGGTGGGTGAAGTTATTTGATGATTTCCCACCCACCAAAAAAAAGGCCTAGGCCCTTTGGGGCAACGCGCCTTAATAGTCGCCGCAATAGTTTTGATATTACATTTTTAAACTAAAATTTTGAACGATTGTTCCCAAAAAACCCATAATTTACTATTTTGGCTTACCAACACTAGGGGGGCGGTAAATTAAATTAAATTCCAAAACTAATCTTATTGGCAACCTAATATCACTTTACTCTGTAAAGAAACCATAAAGAAATCATATTTATAGAAGCAGACTGTTTTCTTATATTTTAAATGTGAATAAGCGAAACTAACTAGCTATAATTTCTGTGACTGGCATCCAAAGAAAAATTAGTTTACCTAATGAAGCCTGAAGCGTACAGGAGTGATTGGTAAAAGATGAATTTTCGAGCAAAATGAATCAATCAACCATGGTTTTTAAGTTCTATACCATAGCATGAATAATTTAAAATTCTATCGAAATCTTATTCTGAATTTCTAATGTTAATAATGCATGAATACTGCATGTATTTCGATTTCCTTACGATTAAAATGACATTTCAGTCACGATCTTTTTTAAAGTAGACCTACTTGTTATCCAATAACTTGACATTTTGTTGAACTTTATGGTTAGCTAATAAAGTTATTTTGTAAGATTGCTAATGTTTTATTTCGGTCGAATGCTATGAATAATGTTAATACATACTTTTTGAATGCACTTTTACAAGAAGAATGGACATTAAAAAATTTGAATGATTCAGCTTTTGTAATTCATTGACATTTATACATTGAGAGGCTCTATTTATTTTTTCGTTATTGACATTTCGTCATTGAAATTGATGCCTCGCTTTATTTTTACAACTAATTAGTCATATGAATGTTCCAATGTTTATGTATTGGCCACCTTTGTTATTCGATTACGTTTTACGTACCATCACACCTGTATTTCCCGAAGGGTAAGACAGAGGAGTACCAATGTACACCCACAGTTTGCCAGTATGTTTAGGTCCTATGTAATAGGGGGCGAACCTATTGCCATTAAGCAGGCATAAAATCCTAACCCCGAGCTACTACTGAGAATTTCATAGAAAAACCTAATGACACTGCTCAACCTGGGAATCGTACCATAGCGTAGCAGTCGCGCTTTGGCCCACTAGGCACACGAGGCAGTTCCGATTACGTATAATATTGTACTTTGAAGTGCAAACTTAAATTAAAGGTATCTAAATATGTCATGAATTAGAATGTATAATTTGAAACAGCGAGTTGTACCTACATGATAAAATGTGGTAAAAATAAAATTCAGCTATCAATACGATGTAGGAAAACTTCGTTGTCTTGAATACATTTCCTAAACACAGTCACAGTCTATTAATTTAAGAGATAATAAACCAGATAAGTAGGTACACACAGCCGGTAGGTGTGTTGAAAAAAAAACATCTGTATCACTGATAGAGCCGTCCATTCTACCTTTGTTTTGTATTACAAAACGGATCGCAATCTCACGACTGTCCTAATTAGTATTGCGCTGATTAAATAACAGCAATTGAATGTTAAGAAATACGCCAACACTTAAGAACGTTTAGCATAAAATATGTACATATTAGCTTTAGCTTCAGCCCGCGACGTCGTCCGCGTCAAATTTGACATGTTATCCCACGGGAACCGTACATTTAAAAAATATCCTATGTATTATTCCACACTACAATCTATTTCAGTGCCAAATTTTATCCAGATCCGATTCGCCGTTTAATCTTGAAAGGGTACCTAACAAACATCCATCCATCTATCCATCCTCACAAACTTTCGCATTTATAATATTAGTAGGATTAGAGGACAGACATTTGTTCAATTTACTGAATTCTAGGCCAAATAAAAATTTTTACAAGTGTTATTATTTATTATTTATATTTGCCATCGATACGCTAAGAAGTAAGCATATAGTATGTAACTAATTATGCTAACCTACTTAAAATAATTTAGAATATTACCTCATCATCATCTACTTAGCCTTTTCCCAACTATGTTGGAGTCGGCTTCCAGTTTAACCGGATACAGCTGAGTACCAGTGTTTTACATGGAGCGACTGCCTATCTGACCGCCACAACCCAGTTACTGGGCAACACGATACCTCTTGGTTAGACTGATTGTCAGACTTCCTGGCTTCTGACTATCCGTAACGACTGTCAAAGATCTACGAATGATAGCCGGGACCAACGGCTTTACGTGCTTTCCGAGGCACGGGGGTGTCAGTTAGGATTTGTGCCCGGTTAATGGCCCCCTATTACATGGTACCTAAACATACCGGCGAACTGTGGGTGTACATTGTTACACCTCTGCCTAACCCTTCGGGGAATACAGGCGTGATGGATGGGGGTGTCACATCACCAACTTCCATACTCCGGGCTGCTACCGAGCAAATTCTAATGGAAAAACCCAATAACACTTTTTGCCCGACCTGGGAATCGAACCCGGGACCCCAGGCTTATCAGTCGCGCTTGTGACCACGAGACCAACGGGGCAGTCAGTTCAAAAATCAATGTCAATTCAGAATATTACCTACCTGATATAATATAATCTGAAACTGATGCTTATATTATGGATAGATACATTGTGCTCTCAAGTATCATAGAGTGAGGAAAAGCAGTTCTAAACTGGTTATTTGACTAAAAAACTATATAAATAAACTGGTTATTTTGTCGTGGTTTAACTATAAAGTCTGTAGCCTTGTTAAAAACTATGAACGTTCAACCGTATTACTGCGAAAGTCGCTGCTACGAAGGCTGCTATCCTAAATCGTAACCTTATATAATTTTTTTTTTAATATTTTAATAGGCGTGATTTGAATTAATAATGACATTCATGGGACTGTACTTTAGTGTCTCAAGCAATATTTGAAAGGTACCCACTTATTGGAGGCTAATTCCTGCTAACGAACGAACTCCCTCGTTAGCCTAGTGGTCCTAAGCGCTACTGCTAGGCTAGAGGTCTTGGGTTCGATTCCCAGATGGAGCAAAAAGTGTTATTGGGTTTTTGTATGAAATTCTTAGTAGCAGCTCGGAGTTTGGATTTGTGCCCGGTTAATGGCAATAACCCCTATTAAATGGGACCTAAACATACCGGCGAACTGTGGGTGTACATTGTTAGTCCTCTGCCTAACCCTTCGGGGAATACAGGCGTGATGATATGTATGTAATTCCTGCTAAGTACTGTAATGCTATTCTGTAATTTCTCACTCAGTGAATTTCAATACCGGTTCTCGGTAAATTCAAGGTGGAATGACAGTGCTCACTTTACCAAGAGGAAAATTTTAGAAAATAGACCACCTGGAGTAGGAAAATAATGAATCACCTATTTTAGTGTAGACTCACCTATTTTAGTGTAGACTCACCCACGCAATAAAAATAAACCTAATCCTACTTAGTTTTATAAACGCGAAAGGTTGTGACGATGGATAGATGAATGTTTGTTTCTCTTACATGAATAAACTGCTACACGAAATTAGTTGAAATTTGGCAAACACGTTTGGTTTAGAAATATCTAACTTTATTTTTTTTTAGGGATGCGAAATTTTCAAATTACTTCCCCCGCCCTGGGCGGGGCGGGAGGGAGTGTCAGACTTTTACTGACTAAAACCCATCAATGTTCCTTCTTGTGCCCTTTGTGTTCCGGGGGCGCGGTATCTCTTAGGAACAACCCGCAGCCCCGGCAGGCATCGGCCCTGAGTGGCCCCTTCCAAGATTGCTGACATCTCTTTGAGGCGCGCGTAGAACACGCGTGGAGGTGGTAGAAATATCTAGCTTAACACATACATTATTTTTTATCCTGTTTTTGTGATCCTGTGGGATAATTTAGAACTTTGACAGTCTACGCAGACAAAGTCGTGGGTAGAAGCTGTATAATAGTAGGTACCTAGAACAATATTTTTGTCATGTCTACTAAACATTCTTAACTACGTACAGGTGCGCAAGATTACGTTTTCAATATTTATAAGCCCATTAAAACCGAAAACGGGTATCGTCAACATGCTCGCTCCATAACAGGCGCTGTCCTCAGGTAAGGACAGAGGGCAAACTATCATTACCACCAAGTGACCATGTCATTGCCACTACGATGATATGCCTGACCTACGTATGGCCACTAATTACTCTGTCTAACACATTCAAACGTTTTGTTAAATCGTTTGTCGTTTTTAGGGTTCCGTACCCAAAGAGTAAAACAGGATCCTATTACTAAGACTACGCTGTCCTTTCGTCTGTCACCAAGCAGTATCTCATGAACCGTGCTAGTTAGAAAGTTGAAATTTTATACAGATAATGTATTTCTGTTGTCGCTATAACAACAAATACCTACTAAAAATAGAATAAAATCAATACTTAAAGGAGCTCTCATACAACAAACGCGATTTTCTTGCCGTTTTTATAGATAATGGTACGGAACCCATCGTGCGCGAATCCGACTCGCACTTGGCCGGTTTTTTTTCTATTTTGACGTTGCAACGCTAACTAATATTGTTTGGCATTGAATTTAGTTACCACAGCTCCGTAATTTGTTTAATGTATATTCATTTACTGCACCGATGTTGCCAGGCAAAGTTTAAAGGTCATTAAACAATGCAACTTTGCCACTTTAAAAGAAAAATGTGAAAAACTTTGAACATTAAATGTTAGTCAAAATGTATAACTAAATAACGTCTTTAAAGGTAAAGTTTAATGACGTACAGTCACGAGCATGAACTTGTATAAATTTAGCAAAATTCAAGTCGTGTAATAACAATTGCAACTTTAAATGAGATCTATTTCTTCATACTAGGAATTAGTAACATCTTCATCAATATGTACTTTGAATGTAACCATGACTGCACCTGTTTAACTTTTAGGAAAAATCCTTGCTACAGTTAGTGATCAATAAAACGTAATTAGCACTTCGTATTCGGAAATGAGCTCGTATTCGAAGTGGGCTGCGTGCGACCTTTGAAACAGATATCAAGGTTGTGGACTGTCAACTGTTAGCAAATATTAGCTCTGGATCCAAACATTGCGCAACAGATAAGTGGTACAATTTGCGAACACGACGCGTATCGGCGGATACGGCGATACCGCGCGGCCGACAACGCCATGCACAAGCTTCCACTTGCCAGCAACATGCGCACACGCGGCTGGCGGCCCCGTTTCGGTGCTCATTGCTCGCACACCACCGGATTTACGGATGAACACGCATGAATATGCACTTTCATATTTATAAATGAATGCTAATTAATTATGCATATTTCTATTGACACGTTACTGGACTTTTCCACGTTTACCTATATTATAATACACCATCACTCGTGCATGTAAAAAAAAATGCAGTAATTGGTAAATTAAGACCTTGGTATAAATTACGAGACATTGATCAATACAATTGTGCGTCGTACTCACGCTAAAGGGCAACTCTTTCGATTATTAATTAATATTTGTATTGTAAAAAAAAAAAAAAATATAACATACAATCACGCCTGTATTCCCCGCAGGGTCAGGCAGAGGTGTACCAATATACACCCACAGTTCACCGGTATGTTTAGGTCCCATGTAATAGGGGGCGAGCCTATTGCCATTAACCGGGCACAAATCCAAACTCCGAGCTTCTACTGAGAATTTCGTAGAAAAACCCAATAGCACTTTTTGCTCGACCTGAGAATCGAACCCAAGACCTCTAGCGTAGCAGTCGCGCTTAGGACCACTAGGCTAACGAGGCAGAAAAAATATCGTTTTAAAATTTTAAGGATCTTTATTTTTTTTTCGATATTTATTGCAATAATGCTGACGGAGAAAAATGGTTTCGACGTACCTACTTCAATATTGTGCTTCATCAGGAATTCGTGCAATATTGTTGAATTTATAATAACGTCGAGCATTGACAGGTGCACTATAAATACGAATTACCTCCTAACATCATTTAAAACACAGTTATCTATTAAAATTACTAGTTGATGTGTTAATTAATTCATTAAGTGACGTCACAATTTTTGCTACAATTTACTAATCACATCTTCAATCTCTACGTACTTGAAACGAGTGAGTTCATATTTCTAAATATTATACTCGCATCACGATTGACCCCAAAGGGGTTAATAAAAAGTAGGAGCATTCTGTTAAAATCTTCAAAATTAATTTATAGATCTAATTCATGAATGAGAACAGTGAAACGTCACGTGAAGAGTTCGAATATCTGAGTGGTCGAATTCCTAACTATGTTGTATACGGGACCGGTTTGCGTTCATCTTTATTCTCTAGTTTCCATGACGAAAAGTGAAAATACGCGCATCGAGGTGTGTTGTGACAGCGGGTGAGCAGACTAAAGTAAACACTGAGTGTGTCTCCCGCGCATCTAAGATCGTGTCTAACTAGATAATCGTTGTGCTGGAATTCCTGGACTTTATTCTGAGAATTAGGAATCTTATTTCAATGTAAGTAGGTACTATTTTTAAGCACTGCCACCTCTCTCGCTTGTATTCTTTACTGCAAAATAATATACTAGGTTTCTCAGACGTTACCAACCATTGCAGCCAATTTATTATTTAGATGTAAAAATCGGGAATGATTCTATTAAGGCCGAACATTATAAAAACACTAAACCAAGAAGTTTAATATACTTAATATTACTTTTTTCGCGTACATTTGTTAGTTATAAAATACAGCACACGAAAACTATACTGCTTCGTCGATAAACCACAAAAAGCGTTTCGATATCAAGTTAAAAATCGGGACGTCCCGCCAAAATCGGGCAGTCTGGCAAGGCTGTTACTAACACTCATTCAGCTGCGACGCTAGACAGCCATAATGTCTCACCGAAAAGAACTGGTTCAAGTCATTTCGTCATTTAGCCTACACAGGCCATGACTAAACCAAATTGTCTCAGATTGGCTCTAAAACTAGGCGAAGTAGATCTAACAGTACACACATGCAAAACTTAACTATGTAGATTTGTGGAACTAGACTAGATTGTAACAATTTTTTGGCAACATGCCTTGTGGTGACGGAACGGCACGTGTAAAACATTCGTTGTCGAACCTACCCACCTACTACGTAGTAGTAATAGTTATTTTTATTGGCTGCCACGTTCATTCAAAATTATTCGAGTTCACAACGTGCAACGTTTTTATACTGTTTTATCAAGAATGTCCTGATGTACTATTTGCAAAATGTTATCATTATCTACACTAAATATTCATCCGTATAAAACTCTTATCAAAAACGGCGTATTACAAACATAATTTTATATTTTGTTTTAATGACCAGTTTATTATAATTTCCAGTTTAAAAAACACGCAATTTTAGCACTGTAAGGCCTAAATACACCTTTTGCAGAATGTACACGAAAAATAGAAAACCAGTGAGAGTCACCTTTAGACTATTAAAAAAGCAAAGAATTCATAAAGAACGGTTGACACTTTCTTCAGATAACAACATAACCGGTTTGTATAACAGAAAATGAAAACAATTGCGTAAGAGCCTTTACTTTTACCCAATATTTGCGTTTTTCTTTACTTAACTAATAGGTAGTGAACAAGTATTTGCTTTGTTCGTGTAGTAATTGGTTATGCTGACTGTGGGAATGAAAATAGCCTGATAGTTACGACAACTATTTTAGCGTCACGCGTCGCGTGATTCCCGCCCTTTCCCGCTCCTCAAAGTGTCAACTGTCAAATCCCCATAAAGAAAGCCCGTCTTGTGACATATCTCATGGATAGATAATAATCTATATTGTGTTCTAGGTCGCAATGCACAGATAATAAATCCTCATTTTGATTAAAAATCATAAAGTCATAACCAGTATACCAGCACATAGCTTACAACGCTCAAATATACATAAATAACATAAACCATTACGCCTGTATTCCCCGAAGGGTTAGACAGAGGTGTACCCACAGTACGCCGGTATGTTTAGGTTCCATGTAATAGGAGGCGAGCCTATTGCCATTAACCGGGCACAAATCCTAACTCCGAGCTGCTACTGAGAATTTCATACAAAAACGCAATAACACTTTTTGCTCGACCTGGGAATCGAACCCAAGACCTCTAGCGTAGCAGTCGCGCTTAGGACCACATTTAAATCAGTCTCCTCAGATTGCTTAGGTATTGTTTTATGACAATCGATCAAATACTGATCTTAAGTATTGTTACAATAACAATCAATCAGTCACAGCTTCATAATGTAAGAATGACCAAATCGAATGTTATTATTGTCATTGATATAATATGAGATGTCAGCGTTGAAAGTAAAACAATTGTAGCGACCAAGTGCGAGTCGAAGTACAAATGGTTCCGTATCAACGTACAATATTTAATATTTCGTACAAAAATACACGCCGACCTTCTTTACATTTATAACTATTTTTTCTTTATACTACTTACTGCTATAGTCCTAATAGAAGGCTATGCTAGGTTGCCTCGTTAGCCCAGTGGTTTTAAACGCGACTGCTACGCTAGAGATCTTGGGTTCGATTCCCAGGTCGAGCAAAGTGTTGATGGGTTTTTATGTAAAATTCTCAGTAGCACCTCAGAGTTAGGATTTGTGCCCGGTTAATGGCAATAGCCTAGCCCCCTATTATATGGAACGTAAAACATACTGGTGAACTGTGGGTGTACATTTGTACACCTCTGCCTTCGGGGAATACAGGTTCAAAGGTATGTAATGGTAATAGAAGGACAATCTGTGAAAATGTCCACTCTCGAAGCACCTATTATACTTAATGAGACGCACCTCGTTGGCAGACAGCACTGACAGCGGAGGCTTAGTAATAGGGTCCCGTTGGCACCCTTTGGGTACGGAACCCTTACAAATAGCAATCTCAGCCCTTCAAGATATTTGTAAACTGTAAAGACAGCATTAGAGCCATTATCTCAACATACCAATGGTTGAATCCAGTACAAACAGGGGTATTCTATAGTTTGGTTACCGGTTGCGTTGTTACAATAAACTTGTTGTTTGTTAGTTGCACAAACAGGATTCTAATAGTAACCGCAAACAACGCGAAACTAAGGGGCAGTTCGCGTGAGCACCGACATTGAATAATGAGAAGCCGCAAGATGGCACGAAATGAACTCAATGTGGGCCAACCGTTGTACACAACCACTGATTTACTAATGATGCAACTTACCTGGAAGCAATCTTGATTGATTTAGAATGTAGGAAGCCATTAGTGGCATGAGATATACATGGTGTCTTATTGAATACTATTTGTTCGGCTAAATTTACGAACTTTAGAATTTAGATGTACGAACGTACATCGTGTGTAGAAAATAACCGGTAACTGCAATTTAGTTTATCGTCAAACGCATGTATCATAAAGCCAGTCATTAAGCTGTTTCATTGCAAACTGCGGACGAATGAAATCTATAGTGCTAGTTAAACTTACCTCCGATCGACTTCAGTCGTCTACATTCAGTAAGCGCAAGCGCAGGTTACAGTTTTGACCACAGTAACGATTCAAAAATGTGGACCACTTTATCGTATATTGGAACATGTCTATTGAGGTATGAGTGAGTGCATCTGGGGCGGCCACGCATACATTGCGGGCGCGCATTAACAAACAGGTGCACGGCTGTCGGCGGGAGAGCGCGGGCGCGGCTGCGGCGCTCGCGTGACGCTTGCGGTCAACCCAGATGAGCCAAGTGCACCGTCTCCCATTACGGCATCACCATCTCTGTACTGTTATCCGCATAGCGACTGCGGTCACACACATGTAGGTCGAACACTTGAACATTAAATTGTAAAACAAATTCCAAATAATACCTAAATATAAAAACTAGCTTCTGCCCTCAACTTCGTCCGCGTTTTACCCGAGGTAAGATACGTCTTTGGTTACTGCTCCGCTCCCATGGGTCGTAGCATGATGTTATATAGTCTATGACACTCACTAATAACGTGGCTTTCTATAGGTAAAATAATTTTTAAATTTGGTCAGTTGATCCAGAGATTACCTCACAAACTTTACCTTTTTATAATATTACTATAGATAAACATTATTATTAATAAATAGAATGCTAGAAATTATTCGATAAACAATTTAAAAGGTTTAATGACCTTTTCAGCTACAAAATCAGCCTCTCAAGCAATTTACCAAAAATGAGATTCTCTAAAAATGTGCGAACGACGGGGAAACTCCATACAATGCTATAGTTACAGCACTTATGGCCGCCATTAAAATAAAAAAAACGGTCCTTCTCTCAGAAAGGGAACAGAACCCCATCAATCACTTTGTAATCCATTTTTGGCTATCGATCACGTCCCATGATTTAAATCTTTGACGTCGCCCCATTATAACGTCATAGGGAATGCAGCCATAGAATACTAAATACAATGGCTTGTAATTTTGCACCGCGGACTTACCAATGCGACAAAGACTCTGAGTATTAGACCATGTTTAGAGTGGCAAATTCAACGCATACAAGAGTAAATAAAAAAGTAAAGTTTAATATCTTCATCTCGACTACGACAGAATCCACAAAAACGATATAAACAAGATTTCAAGTTGGTATATTTATATGTTTACTTTCGTAACTTCGTTAGCCTAGTGATCCGAAGCGCGACTGCTACCCTAAAGGTCTTTAGTTCGATTCGCAGGTCGACAAAATGTTATTGGGTTTTTCTATGAAATTTTCAGTAGACGCTCGGAGTTAGGATTTCTGTTTGTCTAATGACAACACGGGACACCTATTAATACCTATTACACGGGACCTAAACATACCAGCAAACGGTGGGTGTAGGTACATTGGTACACCTCTGCCTAACCATTCGGGGAATACAGGCGTGATGGTATATTATGGTACTTTTATAAAAAACTAACTATCATAATTTATATTAGACTCGATAAAGTTTTTATTTAAGGTCACATGTCATTCATTCATTTTGTTTCATAGGCCGGTGGATTATACAAATGACGTGTGATTATGAGTGTAAAAAAACAATAATTTATTTTGCAGTAGGTACAACTTAAATATGCTCATTAATTAATCACAATTAATTGCAGCTTAAATTAATTTGATACCAAACAAGATTTAATTTATTTTAATTTTTAATTACGCTATTTAACCAGCTGTCTCCATTTTTTGTAGCGCCATATAGGCAATAACCAGCGAGACACCATGACGTTTCCAACGCTACCTCATTCCTTAAGATACGACGAATAGTGTAGAAGATGTGCACACATAGATGACCATACATAAGTACATAAACGAATGCTAAAATCATAACCCCGTGTATTCGGGTAAAAATGGTTTACGTGTACTGAATATATGGCGAAAATTCCTTTAATATCATGACTTTCTGGTTTGTCGTATTTAATTCTGATTTTATACTTGGAAGTTCAGCCTATAATTTCCACTTTGCACATAATTTTACTTTTAACCGTCTCGGCAAAACGTGTTTAGGTAGGTGCTGTGTAAAAACAAAAGAAAGCTGATTCTACAAAATTGAAACGTTTAAAATCTAGTCACAATGTCATCTCAGCGACAATAAAAGTCAAGAAAATTAAAGGATTTTTTTACGGATTGTGACTACTATTAGATTGCGATCGTTGCTAGAAGTTAGTAGAATTGCAAAAAAAAAGTAAGTTGTATTTATACAACTTCGAATGCTACTGTAATATTTCAACAAAAGATCATTGGCCGCATTCGGGGTCGGTTGTTTCCAAGCATATTTTCATTGCTTCTATAAACTCAAGCATATTTTATTGAAATTAAAGACAAGCTAAATTTGATAATATTGCAATTTATAATAAACTAAACAGTTTGATTTACTACATACAGACTGACAGATTCAGACCAAAACCCTTAAACTCGATACGGTAATACTATAATAAAAACTATTTCAACAGCAACAAATAAAATGTAATACATGAAATAACAAAAAGTTTAATAGAAAAATGCGAAATAATAAATCATAAATCATATTCGAGTAGAATATAACAAAATAAAGGAAAGACATTAGAGATTTTAATAGCCTTATGATAATATCAGCTTTAGTAAGTAACATTTGTTTAAGATTTGCGGAAGAAGGAATTACAACGGGAAAATCTTGAATCTCCAACTTGAAAGACGAGATTAGGATAAAACATAACAGCGCAAATAAAATAATCGATATTTCTATACGAAATTCTTTTAAAATCTATATCAAGGTAAACACAAGCAATCCCCAGACTGTTCATCATATCAATCACTACGAGGTTCAAAGGACAGGTCTTTGCGAGATGAAGTACAACAAAAGTCGGACGGAATAAATATTAAAGTTCTGACATTGGGGTGAAAAATTCTTTTACCTAACATAACATTTTTTTTCAACACCAATTAACATACCAGACAAATTCCCCCTGAATTACCCTACTCAAACATAATACTACTCCATAAAAAGGTGACAGTGCGGATATTTCAAACTACGAGTCGATAAGCCTCATATCAAAGAATCGTATCACTCTCGTGGCCAAGAGCGTCCTCCATGTCTAGTATAAAACAAATTAAAATTCTATCAGCATCTGTCTACGCCCGCTAAGCATAGTAAATGCGACAGAGCCTTTATTGATATCAATAGTCACTAGGTGTTCCGCCAAACTCTGTATGGTATGAGCAATATCTCTGCGTAGTATAAAACAAAATCGCTTTCCGTGGTCTGTCCCTCTGTACGCTTAGATCTTATAAAGTTCGCAACGGATTAGAATACTGTTTTCATCACGCGTGATGAAAACAGCGTGTTTCCAACACGCTACAACCTACGAGAGAGGACCCGAAGACGAAAGCGAACGCAGATGACACCACGGGGAGTTAGTTATTAATAATAGTTTTCCGAAAAGACATGGTCAGGCCAGAATGATTTTACAGGCACTTATCAACACCTGCCATAAGACTCTCAAGTGCGATTAGCGATCATTGAAATGCAGTTTTTACTACTAAAACTAGTCCAATTATCAGCGGTTGGAACGTTACTATTCATAAAGGAAGACAAAGCGGAGCGAAACACGTACGCTATCGACATCCTCTGAGCGAGGTCAATGGCGTAGTCAGCTCAAAGTATGTCACATAAAATACATGAAGAGCTAATATCATAATAATTACATGTGGTAAACCAGTAAATTGTAACAAAAGTCATAGTTTATGCTACATCGCGTCTGATTACATTGCATACGTTGGTACACAACGCGTATGTTTGTGTAATCGGAAATTCGGTACGCGAATGATTGTATGATGCCTGATAAAAGCGTTGGTATTTTCATATATGTCAGCATTGCCTAATTTTTTAACAAATGACCGATTTGTACATTCACGAAAGACGATGAAAAATAGTTGCTATTCTTATCCCGGTTGGATTTAAATAGCAACCATTTTTCTTCGTCTTACGTCGACATCGACATACATCATACATAGACTCATCATCATCTGCTTAGTCTTTTCCGAACTACATTGGGGTCGGCTTCCAATCTAACCGGATGCAGCTGAATACCAGTGTTTTACATGGAGCAACTGCTCTATCTGACCTCCACAACCCAGTTACTAGGCAACACGATACCCCTTGGTTAGACTGGTTGTCAGACTTCCTGGCTTCTGACTATCCGTAACGACTGGCAAAGATCCACGAATGACAGCCGGGACCAACGGCTTTACGTGCTTTGCGAGGCGCGGGGGTGTCACACCACCAACTTCCTTATTCCGGGCTGCTACTTAGTAAATCCTAATGGAAAAACCCAATAATATTTTTTGCCCGACCTGGGAATGGAACCCGGGACCCCACACTCATCAGTCACGCTTGCGACCACGAGACCAACGGGGCAGTCATACATACATCGACTAACAGTCGCTAGACGTGATTTTCAAAGGTTTTTTCCTTCAACTTGAACTCTTTATTAGTGGTAGTTGTGGGAGAGATACCTGCCATAATTTTACCACCACCACGTAGGTAGTGTCCGTTCCTTGACTTTGCAACTGTCAATTTAAAAACATGTAGGTTTTAAGAGTAACATATTATTATGTTTTGAATTTCCAGTATTTAATAACAGAACAAGCAGGCGCGATAAAATACCGTCACTAAAATAAATAGGTAGGGTGTTTTAATATACTAAATTAATTAGTAACAGTTCCTGACGATAAGTTTTATGTGAATAATAGGCATTATGATAAGCTTTTCCTTTGATAACAGAAATTACATGTGAAACATTTGTGAACTGTTACAATACAAACAGCACAATACAACAGTTTTATATAGAAAAAGTAGTAAGTAATAAGTATTTTTAATGTTAGAGATAGGAATATCAAAGCCCCTACGGGCTAGACCTCCTCTAACTTAGAAATGGCCTACAAAACGTCTAGCAACGAACAGCGATAGATGGATGATGATGATAATGACACCGACAGAATGAACGCTCATGACTTTTTGCAGAACGCTTTGACCTCCATAAACGATAAAATGTGCTGTTGTTCATACGTTAGTAGTAATGTACTTATAAATGGGCATAAACCCCGCTTTCCTCCCTTACAACTACTTACAAGGTAAGTCGAACTCGGAGCAAAACACGAAGTGAATTGTTACTCAATGTTTAACTTTAACTAAGGTTGCCACGTCATCAGTAAAAGGAAAAAAAGAAGAGAGAATCGTCAAAATCTCGTTTACAAGTAAGCATTTTGTGAAAATCCGAAGGTACCGACAGCGTTATCAACTGGTAACCCCCTTTTCGAACGATTTTTAATGCAGGAGAGGTAACCAATTGATGACGCTGTCTGTACGTACAAAAGCGAAAATGTAAATCCTCATCAAAATGATTACTTCTAAAGGGTTGGCAGCCCTACACGTAACACATTGAATAGAATTACACGTCCATGTGAGCAAACTTTGCCTCCGTTAACTTTTATGATGTGTACAAGAGCATAACTGTGAAGCCAGCCCTTAACCTCATAGAAATGTAGGATCACATCGCATTCTGAATAGGCAGAGGTACTGAGTCGACTAGCTGTGATGTGCGGCATTCAATGTGTGCGCATTTCTCGACACAAATGTTGCTAAAGTTATGAATGGAAAGCTTCAAAGGGAAATATTTATTCTGACATTTCCTCAATAATATTTAATGACCTTTGTATCATTGTTGGTGATTCCTGTAATGAAGCCCGCAAAATTAAGAATGTTTCAATTTTTTTTTTTAATTCAGTGCCAGTTTTTATCAAAACTGATTACGCGTAAATACTTCGCGGTTTCATCTACGTTAAGTTACACCGTAGTTTACTGCTCCGCTCCCGTGTGTCGTGATTTGATCTTTTATAACCTTACTCGCTAATCGTTCTATATAATACAAATGCATTTTTTTCAAATCGGTCCAGTAAGTTCTGAAACAAACTGCCAAGCTTTATAATATGTATTAGTATAGATAATATTACATACATACCATCACGCCTGTATTCCCCGAAGGGTTAGGCAGAGGTATAACAATGTACAGCCACAGTTCGCCGGTATGCTTTAGGTCCCATGTAATAGGGGGCGAGCTTATTGCCATTAACCGAGCACAAATCCTAACTTCGAGCTGCTACTGAGAATTTCATAGAAAAACCCAATAACACTTTTTGCTCGACCTGGGAATCGAACCCAAGACCTCTAGCGTAGCAATCGCACTTAGGACCACTAGGCTACCGAGGCAGCTAAAACAACACAACATAGATAACATTATTATGCGAAAACGATTTTAACCAAGCATTTTAGATAGGTAATGATAAATTTATTAATAAATACCACCACAGTTCCCTCGTAATGATTGTCGATCAACATAGTACGCAAAATAGTGCTGCAATTTTCCAAAACCCTAAGAAATTTCGAATGCTTAACTGGCTTTAGACACGTGTCTACTCCTAGATCATTCACATAACACGTATTGCATATCAAACATGGCTGTAGAGCTAGCAAGAGTATTTATTGACCTAAAAACACAATGAAAGTGTCAAGGCGAAGTCCGTACACGCGTTAACACATTACGCTACAAGACTTGTTAACGCGAGGATTCTGAAGAATTACTTAATCGACGATTAGACTCAGCGTAAAAAGCTGAATACCTCGTCAGTGTTATTACTGCAGTGTGCGACAACACTTTTTAGGGTTCCGTAGTCAACAAAGAACTCTTATAATTTTGCCATGTCTATATGTTTGTCTTTTCGCAGCTTAGTTTAGAGACTCTTAGTAATAGAAACTGGTAATTTTGCACGCATATTATTTAAGATGTCGGCGTGATAATGCGATAGTGGTAATTAAAAACTGAAAAAAAATTAGGTAAATTGGGCATGTTTTTTTCTAACTGCCCCGATGTTCTCGTGGTCGCAAGCGCGACTGATGAGCGTGGGATCCCGGGTTCGATTCCCAGGTCGGGCAAAAAGTTTTATTGGGTTTTTCCATTAGGATTTGCTCAGTAGCAGCCCGGTGTTTTGAAGTTGATGGTGTGACACCCCCGTGCCTCGGAAAACACGTAAAGCCGTTGGTTACGGATAGTCAGAAGCCAGGAAGCCTGACAACCAGTCTAACCAAGAGGTGTCGTGTTGCCTAGTAACTGGGTTGTGGAGGTCAGATAGGCAGTCGCTCCATGTAATACACTGGTACTCAGCTGTATCCGGCTAGACTGGAAGCCGACCCCAACATAGTTGGGAAAAGGCTAAGAAGATGATGATGGGTATGTTTTTTTCTCGTATTTCCCAAGGGTATGTGACAACAATTTTCGGATTCAGTAATCCGCTTCCGAAAAATTATACAATAAAGTGCAATTTTTTATAATCAAGAGTCCGTTCTCTGCCAGCAAAATGTTGTTTTTGGATATATTAAAAAACAACAATTTAAAAAAATCACGGTGCCAGCACTATTGTAATGAAGTTAAAAGGAAAACTATTACAGCAAAGTAGGAAGTTAACGACTAATAGTCAATCAACCTATAAGATGTATTTGAAGAAGTAAGGAACTACTGAACCCTTCACTAAGCGTGGCTTGACACGCACTTCGCCGGTTTTATAGTACGTTTTATGAACAGCTTTATTTGTATGAAGCAATGGCAAGGAAAATAAAGACCACTGCACACAGCTTTTGAAAACTGACACGGCTATTTGTATTAAAGTCTACATAAATAACTTTAGGGCAAACTTAGGGGAGTCTGCAGTAATAACAGGGAGGGTAGGAAACTGCGAAGGAATTTTAAAATGAAAGTTTTGGGAGCTGGGGTGAAAACCACATAGTGAAATACGTTTGTTCATTTCTCTTACAAACTTATGGTACAACGAGTTTCCTTAGTTTCCAGGCTTGGTTTTGTCAACCATAAATATTTTCTTTGTTATCTCATGTTTGGTCATGATGTCTTAATTAGAATAACTGCCTCGTTAGCCACTAGGCTAACAAGGCAGGTAATCTAACGAGTTAGTTTATCAGTTGGCCTTGGCAGTTGGTTTTGGGTTTTTTGGGTCTTGGGGTCGAGCTAAGTGTTATTGGGTTTTTCAATGAAATTCTTAGTAGCAGCTTGGAGTTAATGTTTGTGTCCGGTTAATGGCAATAGGCTCGCCCCCTATTACATGAGTCCTAAACATACCGGCGAACTGTGGGTGTATATTGTTACACCTCTGCCTAACCCTTCAGGGAATACAGGCGTGATGGTATGTATGTCGTAATTAGAATGGACTTAGGTATCAAGAGTTGATGTTGATTTAAAACCTTTATCAGGGCAGACAAAGCCACCTCACAATATGGCATGTATGTATGTAAGTCAGTAAACACCGAAAAATGTTTACACACTCCAAAGTTTCTGAGTAAACAAACGTCATACGTATCTACCTGCTTATACAAATACATACGTATCACGACCTTCTGGATAACGAACAATATTTGGGCACATACCTACATCAATCTATTTATGAGCCTCTTTATTATTGATACATTTGATATATCAATATTGTTATGTCCTTTCATATTTATTTTATTGGTGGGAATGAGGAGGAGGAATGCGTGCGGAATAGGCAAACCTCACGCCCCAGCCGTCGCAACAGAAAAAGTCGCCCCGGGCGTCGGGAGTCGCAGGGCGATTACCGGCAAAGAGCTGTTAGCGTCAACTACCGGCGGTAAAGAGATATCAGCATAGTAGACGGGGCCCGCTTGGGCCAGTGCCTGACAGGGTTGCAGAGTTTGTTCGAAAGAGTTACCGCGACGCTGGAACGCAAAGGTGGATGGGTTTTAGTCATTAACAGTTCTGACACTCCCTTCCGCTACACCCAGGGCGTGAAGAAGTCATTTGATTATTATTTCATAAGATATCACATAACATTGAAATCGAAAATATTTGTTTTTATAATAAAAACCATAGTTAGTGGAGGCTTCAGTGCACACGACAAAAATGTTTGCATAAATTATGTTCATGAGCAACATAATTTGGCAGGTGATGTTCGTCGACCTTGTGCAAGGTGAATAACTAAATAAATGCTTAAATACATAGTCATCAACTTTGTCATCATAACGTGATGTTCAGGAAACAGGTATTTATGTTTCATAAGATTACAAAGATATACAGGAATATCACGAGTATTTTACGACAAGAAAGTTAAACATGTAATTCGTGTATCATGTTATTGGGTAGAAAATTGTGTTATTAACATTCGGTCATGTTCTCGTTGTTCGGTGTTCTTTTAGCTGAGAAATTGTATGCGGAAAAAAATATGTCTTCCAGATATAGGTACTTACATACCAACTGGTGTTTGGAATCGTATTAATTCTACGAGAAAATTTTGTATAATATATTTCGTAACAAAAAGGTGCCAGGGAATATATTGTAAAGAATATTAATTATTTTCAAATTCTATAATTAAGATATCAATACCTATCGTCGAGTGTTTGCAGTACCCAACAGACACGTCTAGTCTCCCCACGTTACCGCCACCGTCTAGACATCTACAGGATTACATTATCTTTCTCCTTACATAGGCAATCCGCCAATACACATAACTAGCTTTTACCCGCGATATTGTCTGTGTGAAAGTCAAACATCTTCTTATTTCGGCCCGGTTGCAAAATCAATTCTTGGCTGATGTCTCGTACATATAAATTTCAGCTTCATAATTCAAGTACTTAGATTTCGACATTCATGTTTAGTCAGAGAGCGAATGAGTGACCTTTCACTTTTATATACCTATAATACATGTAGATTATGTAGTATATATACTCACAGTAAACAAATGAAGGCTGGCAATTGGCTAATATCCCGTTATTACCTTCACCGTTTACTAATGATTTGCCAAACAAGACGACCCTTTAACGCGTACACCATCGTGTTTAAAAAATCGATCTCACGTTTCGTTGCCACGCCATGTCAAAGTATAGTCGCGAACACAGCTGTGTGAACTTGATATAATTTCCCTTTTCTTTCTTACTGCACACTATCTGCACCCGATTGTACCTATTAGTAAACCTATTACATTTTATTTCACTTTATATTGCATGCTTGTAATGAAAATTGCGTGTGTACGAGCATTGAGCAATCTACGTCGATCTGTATTCAGTTTCCCGTGAGAGATTTCAATTATTTAATTGGACACTTGTTATAAAATTGTTACTGTCATAACAACAAATTTAAACCTCAATAACTTAATTTAGTTTAAATTGGCACCAGTTAACAGGGTCTCCTTAACCGGATGGGGGTGTCTGAAAAATGAACATTTGTGATTAAATAAGTGACTTCAATATTAACGTGTGACACTGTGATCTTTTAAATCCCTCTTGTTTTAAAATAGCTTAACATTTTCTCACCACCTAGCGAGGTGAAAATTACGAATGCAATTATTGATTTAACAGCTGAGTGTGCCTGTATAGCTTCCCCGGCGCCGGAACACCAAACGCACTTAGTACCTGTCAGGTTTGTTTACATTATACCAGTAGGTAAAAACCGACTAGCGTTCAAGGCGAGTCGCTAAGCCACGATACCTGACTGCGTCAAAGCCCAAAGGAGGGTAAAGTTTTTGCTTGGTAGATATATGTAGGTATGTATGTATTTCTTAATGTGGATCCTAGATATACTAAACGAAATGAATTTTGGGCCAAACAAAAAAAATATTTTGATAATTTAAAATGTTTTTTTTCTTATTTGCCATTGATACGCTATGAAGAAGAATGGTTAAATAAAACATGCTGGTTGCCATTGATAGAAGCTATAATTTTTATTTAGTAAAATACTTGTTTTTGATACAAAAGTTCGAGAAAATATGATTCCGATATATACTCTAAAAAAATAAAAATAAAGTTCTGATTGAACTTTATTTAAAAAAGTAGAAAATTAATAAAGAAAATTTGTTGCAGCTTACAGTTTTGTCTAAATAACAAATGAGCATAGACACATACAGACATGTAAGATCATTTAATATTTTAATGTAAAAATAACACGCTAGTGCCAAACATAGTCGTTTAAGTTAAACGAGGCATAGACGCGAGGTTACCAGACTGTCGCACCCTCCCGATTATAGTCCCCGTTCCGATACGAATGTTCCACGAAACGAGCCTAGCCTGTTTACTACATAACTAAAATGTACAGTCAATGTACCTAGAACCCGCTTATTGAATTGTGATCAACCCCTTTCAAATTAGAAACTAAACGCACGGCACATAAAGGGTTCGAGTCAAAAACGGACGCAATATTCGTGACTGAACACCGAGTATAGTTATGAAATATCGATTGTTTTAAAAGAGAATGTGCTTGCATATTTGCTTGTATTAAGAAATATCGCGATGTGTGAAATCCGATATTAGCAACAATTAACATCGTAATGGTTCGATGCTGACTTAACATTTAGCTGCTTCTTACGGTTACGAGTAAGTGGAGTGAGACTTCCTGTAATCCGAACAATGCTCGCAGATAGTGAGTCACCGATTAGATTGTCTGATAGATAACAGTTGAAACTGTGTAGTAAGTAAAGTACCCAACTGCTGGGATTCTTTGCATGCACGTGCACCGACCAGTATTTTAAAGCAAGTATGATTCAATAACATAGTCTCTTACATAAACACTTATACACTTGTACGTAGGTACCATTGTGCAGAATACCTGCATCGCTTCGTGCAATATCTCGGTAGGTACGTACATGACACTGCACGCGGAACCCACTTATCATTTATTTCATCTAGGATTTCTTCAGACGCGACCGTCCTACTGACATTTAACAACTCATTGTGTACATCACAACCTTTCCGTTATGTCACAGTTCAATTTCAATTACATAAACAATGTTTTTCTGTAAAAGATTGATGATTATTGAAGATGCCAAAAAGTCGAGCGTGACAATCCCCCCCTCCCCCGTCCACACATTAAGTAAAATGTCACGTGGCATAGCCACAGCGTAGCATCATGACCTAAAAAGGCGGTGGCAGGCACCTTAGTCGCTTTTTGTAGCAGGTATTCCATTAATAATGTATATTGTTGGCTAAAGCAAACGTTTTTCATTAACAGCGAGTAATCGATTTACATTGTGTCTACGTTTTTAGTTTTCGCACTCGTACGCGAACGAATCGTTCAGTGTATAAACTGATTATTTTCTAAACGAGTCGTGACTTTTCAGCGGTAACCATTGTCGATGTCGGATCATTATAATAATAATACCAGCGTATTGTAGTCCCACTACAGGGCAGAAGCCTCTTCTCAGATATATAAAGCTACGCTTGCTCAAGGCAGATTGACATTTTCAGACAAAGAAAAAAGAAATCCAACCTGGATTTATAATTTTAACGATATTTGCCTTTGCCGTTGAAAATAAAGTCTAAGATAAACTTAGAGAATATTAAAATTTACCATTATGACGATCATCGAACTATCAGAATGTTGAAATAGTACCAGATACAGTATGAAGTTAAACGTTTTAAGTGCGTTGCTGCATAAAATGGTGAAATACAAAACAACACATTCTTCGAGCAAGTTCTAGAAAAAACAAATAATTTTATTTCAATTTAATATAAGCATTATCTGGACCTGAGCTCGAATGAGATATCGAAAGATCTTATCCATAAAACCGAAATAAAGACTCAAGTAAATAAACATGAAATCATGGCTTCCCCGTCTGCACGAACACCACCACATTTTAGCTGGAAGTGTCGGTTTGCGAGCAACCTGTGGCGAAGGCGCAAATGTCTCCGGTCACGCGACCTAGGCGGCCCCGGCAGCTTATTGATTAATTATAATTACAAGCTTTGAAACGTTCCTACCTTCGTTTCGATGAATACACGACAGCTGTGGTACCTAAATGTAATAGATAGGAAAATAAGACAATGAACGCTGCTTATTAACTAGTTTTAATATGGTAGAAACTGCTCCATCACGAGGTGTTACTAGGGTTTTCCATTACAATTAGTAACATCCTTGAGGGCCGGATTTGTGCACACTTCAAAAAATATAGGTCTGATGTTATATTAAAAAATTAAAAGTTTGTAGACTGCCTCGCTAGCCTAGTGGTCCTAAGCGCGACTGCTACGCTAGAGGTCTTGGGTTCGATTCCCAGGTCGAGCAAAAAGTGTTATTGGGTTTTTCTATGAAATTCTTAGTAGCAGCACGGAGTTTTGATTTGTGCCCGGTTAATGGCAATAGGCTCGCCCCTTATTACATGGGACCTAAACATACTGGCAAACTGTAGGTGTGCATTGTTACACCTCTGCCTCCTCTGCCTAACCCTTCGGGGAATACAGGCGTGATGGTATGTTATGTTAAAGGTTTGTACTGTTAAAATAATTATATACTTTACGTATCCTCAGATGGATGGCACCAGTGAGCTTAGCGATACACGCACCAGGGTCGGACATGATGCCGACTGTGAACAGCATCAGATACCTGCGGGACTGTGTGGGTGCAGGCCTCGTGAGTCAATACGTCACCTTCCACATTTTCTTCTCCAACAAACATATGCCAAGCAATGTAAGTATAATCATAAATCTTTATTATATAGTACAGGCACTAAATATTAAAATGCACAAGTTTTAATAGAGAAAGGTATCTTAGGTAGGATTGTCCTAAATTACAGATCAACCGGCAAAAATTTAATTGAAATAAATGCTTTGACTTCGGCGAATCCTTTCTGGTCAAAAATAAAAGTAAGACAAAAATTACAACACATAAAAAAAATGTCGAACGTAAAGAACAATTTCATGACGCAATTAAAAATAAGTATTAGTAGGTATTAGTTTACGAATATGGGAAATAAAAGACATCGTACACTATCCAGAAAATGTCCGGCTTTAATTAGAAGATATTTCCTCTTTGAATTTTTCGACCGTAAATCGCTAGAAGAAACCATGGTCATAGAAAGATTTATAAAAAAACATACATACCATCACGCCTGTATTCCCCGAAGGGTTAGGCAGAGGTGTAACAATGTACACCCACAGTTCGCCGGTATGTTTTAGGTCCCATGTAATAGGGGGCGAGCCTATTGCCATTAACGGGGCACAAATCCTAACTCCGAGCTGCTACTGAGAATTACATAGAAAAACCCAATAACACTTTTTGCTCGACCTGGGAATCGAACCCAAGACCTCTAGCGTAGCAGTCGCGCTTAGGACCACTAGGCTACCGAGGCCGTTAAAATAGTTTAAAATAAAGATTATCTTTATAGAACATCTTCCTTGATAGAGTCTACAACAGGCAGTGTTTTTCTGGAACTCGATAAACACAAGCTTCTGAAACTTAATCGACGAACACATGAAACTTCTAAAACTGTAAGTGTTTTAGAGAACTGGTCCGACTCCAAGCGCGTCCATTCTCCGCAGACCGGTAGATTTGCCCGAACGTTATGTACACACGATCACCTTTAGCCACAGTAACTTGATGACTAAACATAGGAACATAGATAGTTCAAGTCGTCGACCGCTCCTGGCACAATTCCGGACCATAACAATACTACTGTCTGGCAATAAGCCAGGTAGGGATCTTCTGTTCCTCGTTTGTTCACTTTTAGCCAAAGAGATGCTTTAAATTAATGAGTAATAGTAAACGCTCAGTATACGGTATGCTACGCAATGTTACTGGTTCTGCGACATATAAGACTTGTTCACTTTTCCATAAAAAAAAATCGAAACTGTGGCAAGACTTGTATCCAGTAACCCTGAATACTTTTGTCGAATATTTCTATTCATTTACTGTTCTATTCATTTATACTACATTCAATATAACATTCGAAAAATAACGTTATAACGCTATCTTTATTTCGATGTTAGCGTTTAATAAACTCATTAATTAACTAACTCGATTAACTCGTTAATTCATGATAAATATGTAGACATTTAGCTGTAAAGTGATTAGCAAAGTGCAGTCATTACCACAATATAACGCTATAACTGCTGTTATTTAGCAGTTATCTTCATAATATTAAAAGGAATAGGTATCAGTGAAATAAAGCATTTCAAATATAATAATAACATTTCTTATAAGTAAATTTTGTATTTTTTCAGATCCCAAAACCTAGTGAATTTTTGAAGACACATTTCAACTGCACGGAATCTCGGCCGTATATTATCAATTCATCCACAACGTACAAACAACAAAAGAATATGTTGTATCCTATAAACGTCGCTAGAAACATAGCCAGAAGCGCTGCTCTAACACACTTCGTTCTGCCATCAGACATAGAACTATATCCAAGTCCAAATTTAGCACCCAAGTTTCTGAACATGATTGCTAGAGACGAAGGACCGCTGAAAGATACTCAACGACCAAGAGTCTTCCCGCTTAGTTTATTCGAAGTAGACATCAAATATACTGTAAGTATCAAATACCAGATTGTTCATATGTTCATCTTCTTAAATTAAGAAATACCTTATCTGAGTGCTAAGTGTGAGTTTTTTCATTCACGTTCGATTGCGAGCGCGTTAGAATTTTATATGGGAAAAAGTTATAGCGCCACCTGGTGGTCACGAGGAGTAGGTAACCTAATTTCTCATACAAAATTCAAACGCTCGCAATCGAATGTGAGTCGAAAAATCTCACACTTACCACTCTGACAAAGTAATCGAATAGGAATTCGAGGGAAAATTAAAAACACGGTAGTAGGAACATCGTAAAATCCGCAATAAAATGTATCGCCGATAATTTATAAAAAAAATCCACACAAAGCAACACGTACATAGTCAAAATGTATGGAAGCTGCGCCTCAAATAATTTCATAGTCTTCGTTACGATGTCCCTTCTACTGGCTATCATCACCTGCTTGGCCTTTTCCTAACTATGTTGGGGTCGGCTTCCAGTCTAACCGGATGCAACTGAATTTCAAAGTTTTACGTAGAGCGACTGCCTATCTGACGTTCACAACCCAGTTACTGGGCAACACGATACCTCTTGGTAAGACTGGTTGTCAGACTTAAGGGCTTTTGACTATCCGTAACGACTGTCAAAGATTTACGAAAGACAGCCGGGACCAACGGCTTTACGTGATTTCCGAGGCACGGGGTGTCACACCACCAACTTCCAAACTCAGGGGGTGATACTAAAAAAAAATATGAAAAAACCCAATATTACTTTTTGCCCGACCCGGGAATCGAACCCAGGACCCCATGCTCATCAGTCGCGCTTGCGACCACGAAACCAACAGGGCAGTTCTCTTCCACTGGCTATAATTTATTAAAATTATCGTACGTAACAAAATACCTGTCCTTATAATCTCTATACTACCTTTTCAGCCGCCTACGACAAAAACTGAACTTCGAGCAATGTTGAAGAACAAAACCGCCATACCTTTTCACAAACACGTATGCCCACAGTGCCACAACATCCCCCATGGTGCCGAATGGATGAATGCACCTGAAGACCGATGTAAGAACCTATTATTAATTTCACTCACGATCAGGGTACAGTCGGCAAAGAAAGTTGTTTAACACTTCAATTCAAAAAACTGTAAAGCCCACAAGCCTATTATTTTCTCACTGCAGGGCAAAGGCTTCTTCTCATAATTATATAATAAACACAGAAAAATGTAGAGAAAATCAGTGCATGCAATATTAATCCTAATATATAAAATGGAAATGTCCTTACTCACACGTTGATAAGACAGACAGTTAACAGCCCCAACACCCAAACACGTAAACCGGAAAAGCTAAAATTTCACACAGATTCCCTTTATGATGTAGAAAAATATAAGACTCGGATTTTTCATAATACCCAATTGATATGGATTTAACAGCCAGACGATGTCACAGGCAAAGTACTAGTGTAGAATATGTAAATGTTAAATGTAAAAGTCGCTGTGTTGATCGACTTTCGTTGCTGACCGTACAGTGGGCGTAACGGTTTTCGCATAATTTGCATTGTAATGTTGCATATTCAGTCATTGCCAAAAGTTTGTACGTCTCGTGAGACGAGCAGTGATGCAGCGGCAATTAATCTAAGTGCTGTTAGTGTCATGAGCTATTTATGCCGTCTGTAGCATAGCGTGGCCGTCGTATGGGGCATTCTAATTGCGTATTATGGTTCAACGACCGCGCCAACCCGCCGTTCCCAGACGACCGGCTTCAATTTCTTACGCCAATTTGCAAAATCACAAACTTTCTGATTTAAGAATGAGAATAAATGATGTCAACTCTATTGCAGATTCCCTCCCATAAGTCATCATTGGCTGCATAACGATTTTCTGTTTATGAACACACGGTAATATTTTTTTATGTACTGTTACAGATATGAAAGTGTTCCACGTAGGCAAGCGGCAAGAAAAGCACAAGCATTGGGAGCCAATTTTCATTGGAACAAATGAAGATCCTTATTACGATGAAAGACTGAGCTGGGAAGGAAAACAAGACAAAATGACACAAGTAAGAAATATATATTTTTTTAAGAATTATAATGTCACCAGCACGCAGGGTCTATATGACCTATATGTAAAGCGTGTTAAAAGACACTTCTCGAAATCGAAATTTTTCTTATCATTACTAATTTTTTTTATTCTGGACCTTCGAGTTACGGACATATTGAAGGTCAAAGTTCCAATATTTTTTAGGATTTTTTTCATGAAAACAAATTTGAAACTTTCTAACTGAACTTCAAATGCCAGCTACACCTTTGTACTGGATGCACCCGTGAGCATAATGTTTTGCGCGCGTTACTATGCGCGCTATTATAAACACAAATATGTTAAATGAAAAATAAAAGCCCTCAAAAAAAATTACTCATTATTGTTTTTATGTGCTTAAGTTACGCAGTTTACAGGTACGTGATGCGTCTTTTTACCCCCGTGTTATCTTAAAGATTATAAAATATCAATTTTGATTTCAGGGTTACATCCTTTGCGTTAAAGACTACGACTTCATGATCTTAAATAATGCTTTCCTGGTCCACAAGCCCGGCATCAAGTTTTATAAGAAAAACTATAAGAGGGACAAGATCGGCGTGAAGCAGTCTTCCTACGTCAGAAATGTCATCTTTCCCCAATTAAAAAAAATGTTTGGGGTGAAACAAGGGTGCTCACTGTGACAGCGCTTACGGACCAGGATCTCAAAAGTGATCAAATCTTTTAGTACCTACACCATAGAGGTACAAAATAGACACCGGTACAGGCTAATATTATAAGCTGACAGGGTTGAATTTTCCGCCTGTTTTTGGAAAATACTATGATGGAATTGTGTCCTAATAAAACATATCACTACTATTAGACTAGTAATGCAAAGTAACGTTGGTAAGATTTATACGCACATTTGCCTAATGTTAGAAACATATACACGTCCGTAATATCTAAGTCAATTTATGGCATTTGGAGGAATGGAGCGATGTTCCTCCAGGGCAGAAGGAAAAAAGGACATTTTGTTTATATTTCCAAGTTAGCAGATTCAGTGTGGAAAATATGGTTCTAATTATTTGAAATACCAAATATCAGTTTTGACAAACTTCAAAAGGACTTAATAAAAATGCAATCCAGCCTGTGTAATCGCTACATGAAAGGCTCGAAACAATGTAGTTGTAAAGAAATGCTTTAGCTATCTCTTATAAGTTTAAAATTGTAAATATTTATCTTGTGAGTTAACACTTAGCAGTATCGGTGCGCGTGTTAGTGTAAGAGAGTACTTGACTCGTGATATTTAAGTGCTTTTTTACAAGCAGCCGGTTTCATTTTGTGTAGATTACATTTAATTTGCTCATAAGTTTTACAGTTGTATAGATAATTAAATGTGTATATGATGTTGAGGCCCGAACTTTACATAATATGGAAGCTAAGCTAAGCTAATGAAAACGAGTAAGTCATGATATCTCTATATCTAGATATAAAGACATGTGATTCCAATTTAAGCACTATTTCCTTACCACTTAAGTTTAAAGTTGTTAATACACTGTCGCTCATATTTATATACCTAATTCACGTAAGTCTTTTGATGATTTTATTTATTTGAAGTCATTCTAAAATGCATTTTTAGTCCGTACTTCTGTTGGTTAGGTATATTCGCTAGAGGGACATTCTGATACTTGTGAGCTAAGTTTGTTATTACACTCGAGGGGATCGCAGCCTGAGTCGAAAGCGAAGACGTAATAGAACTGAAAGATAACTCAATACTAATACGTCAAGCGTTTCTTTAAACTATTTGAGTTTTAAGTAGAAGGTGAAGCCTTCCTCTAGTGATGAAAAGCGGTCTCTATCTTCTGCTGCGTCCATCCAACGAGCTCCAGCGACTTTTACAATGTGATCGAGCCAGGCCTCTTTGGCCGCTTTGGCTTATGGCTTTCGGCCTCTTTGGCTTAATAGCCCCGGCCATGAATTCACTCTTGTAGTGTAGCGGCTTCTGTGAATCTTGCTATGTGTCCAGCCTGTCCAGCCTAGCTAGTTTACATTACATGTACATTATGGGTGTAAGAAAATATATTTGTGAAGTTTATTGGTATAGTACAATTTTTCTGTGATTTTATGCGAATTTATTTTTTAAATCAAGTGCTAAATGATAAAATCACAGAGAAATTCTTCGGGAAGTGTTGTAATGCGTTTACGATTTGACTTAATTTGTAATGTAGTTTATAATGTAGGTAACAATAACAACTGTCTATCCACAAATGTACTGAATATTCTGACAGTGGACTAGGTATTGCTGACGATACTATAGCTATAGAAGAATATTTTATTTTTATACGCAGTTAAATTTAGAATGTGAAGTTAGACAACCTTAATTTTGTTAGTGGGCAATAATATATAGTACACAGACGATTAAAAAAAAAATGTCAACTGTCAAATTTTTTTGATAGTTTTTCAACTTAAGGTTTATGTTCAATGGTAAAAATTTGACAGTTTGGGATAGCTTGATGTGCTGTGGCGTCTGTACATTGTTTCATTAATCTACAGGGCTTTAGACACGAGGCTAGTTTGCGTGTCAAGCAGCTTGGGCCGCTAGCTCGCTGTCTACACTGGCAGACAACGGGGCAGCGGTAAATTCTGCATATTTATTTGATACTGCCTCCTAGTCGATACTGGGCAGACTGTATTAAATAAATACAATTTAAACAGTCTGTAAATAAAAAAAAACTGAATTTGTGTCGGTTAGCTTTAAGTTTTATTAAATCCTAAACAATTTCAGGGCATTTAGCACTTTAATTTTGAGGCACTTCTAGTTCATTGCGCAACATAAAGGGAATCGTTTTAAGTATCGTTTTATATTACCCAATAAAGAAAATTATTGAAACTATTGATAATGGGGTGCCGCTAATATCGTCCAACTACCTAACTTTATCAATGGATCTGAATTCATAGATCTCGACATACAACATTCAAAACGTAACTTTGTCCTTTGTTAGAATCTCGTATAAAATGTAATTAAACTCGAACGTATAACGTAGGTATATAATTATTTACATATGTACTTTTTGTACTACCGATATAATATTACCTTTTAGAAAAGGAGAGTGAGAAAGTAGGAACTAAGTGGTCATGTTCTAATGCGTTTACCAATTCAAATCCTTTGGCTTTTATGTATAAAGACATTAGTGAGCGTCAGATTAGGTGGTACTCCGACACTATATAGCATCTAGCAATTTAGGGAATTGGCTAAGTTCATACATATATCTATGTAGGTAACGAATTAAAACCTTCAACACTATTTGGTTTCCATGTTACTTGAACATTATTAGAAACAAAGAAACATTACAAAATGTTCTTTTTTTATATCTTTTGTTAACGCATCTTGTTTCTATCGAGCTATGATAAAAAAAAAATAGTTAGGTTATTTTTTTAAATAAAATGAATGTAAGTAGGTATATTACACTATAACTGGCCGCTTTAAAAATATACATGGGTATGTAATAATTTTGCTAGATACAATACATCATACTTGACTGGAATAAATACGAAATTAGTTGTAAATAAAAGTCAATATAATACAGCCTACGTAGTATATAATTATATAATATATTAAATATAAATGAGACACATATGAGTCTTGGCCTTATTGTGGTAATTAGAATTAGTCGCTATTATAATTAAAATAAAATAAAAAACAGGAGAGTGTTAAGTTCACCACGTTCGATATTTATTTTTAGAATTATTATTATAATTAGATAATTTTCTAGTATTTCCTTGTAGTATTTTGTATAGAATATTTGCGAGATATGTGAAGGTAACTTAATGTCATTTTGAAAATATAAAATCTTGTTTATTTTCTGTAATTTTAATCCAGTATTCATTTCAAAACATGAGAAATGAGAAAAATCTTCTGACGGCAGAAAACTACGTCTCGTGAACATTGTTTCTATAGCTATAGCACATCCGAAGAATTTAGAGAAATTAACTACTTGATGTACACGATTATATCACGATCAAAAATATGGTGCCAATCATGTAAATCCGTTTAGCCGTTTACGCGCAATTGAGTTGCAAATATGCAAACAAACTTTCTCATATTATGAGTTAGGAAGTAAAGCTAGCTGATATAAGTATTGTTTTAGTTAACTTATTAGTTTTAATAATGGGTTCCGGTTATGGTAAACGCATGTGGTGAGCTTTCACTCAAAGGCTTCAAAGTGCCTCTTAGTTTGTAAGTACAATTTAAACCTAAAGTCTTTTGAATGTGATCTTTATAAAATATTTATCAATGTATAATCTAAATAAGTACTACGTTTTGTAATGTTTTCGTAAAAATCTACAATTATGTAATCTGCCTGAAAATCGAAGTAAAATTCTTATATTATAAACTGTGTTTTATTTATTATAAGTGAAACGGTCGTCTGCCAATCAGATAGAACATTCTTATACTCGATTCACAGAACTGCAAACATACTAAAATGATCGCCTTCCATTCATGCTGAATCGACATTAAATTTATATTATGATTTGATATTTATGTATTCTTTTGTTTATAAAATACATACGTTGTTTACGTAGCGTCTACGCGGTACCTGCGTAGCTTTGCCGGCTACACAGCCGCGGCGGGCGTGGCGTCTCGTCTGTATAGTGCGTAGCTACAACGCCTACGCTCTGTCTGCGTAGCTTCATCGACTACGTGGCGTATAACCTTCATTACAAGTATCCATTATCTAAAATGTTCTAAGTAATGTTTGTTATATTTATTTCAAGCATAGATTTATTTATCTAAAGAACATTTTTTTGACACGTTTTTTTAGAATTTTAGTGGTAAGTTCATTCAATAGAAAGCTTTTAAACAAATATTTCTGTTCAAAATTCTTGAAAAAGTTTTAAAATTCTACAAACCTGTATGTAGTCTGCCTTCATTTCTGTTTTTATGAATAAAATAGTTATGTATTACAGCACTTTTATATCACAGCCTGGTGTTTTTCTTTTTGTAGTTTTGATGTGTTTGCCTTAGAGTATTTAAAATAAATAAATGAACATTGGAAATGCATTGAAATATGTATATATACTTTTAAGAAACCAATATCACATGCAAGTACTTACATTAAAAGAAACTACAAATGTTATTTTGAATAAATCAACATCTGTGAAATCCCAAATTACGCTAACGTTCCAGACGTGTGCCGTGATGAATACAAATAGGGTAGCGGACAGAAGTACGGAGACCACGCTACACAAAATAGGAAGACTTTCGGCTAACTGCCTGAATAATAATATTCTCTGACCGAAATTCGGCCATGACGGACGATCTGAACGAAGATAGAAGATCATTCATTGTACTTTGTCTAGGTACGCAAATGGTGCACTCCTTCTTTCCTAACTGGCATAGTCCGCGATGGGACCGCAATCCGACGCCACCATGAAAAGATCAGGCGCAATATCGACAGCTTCACGGCTTTTCGTGATTAAAATGAATAAAGAAAATAATATATATTAAACAAAACCCAGTCAAAGCGAACTATCAGTCTATATAAAGGCTATCCATAGAGAGATTAATTTGAATTTAGAAGTAAATACAATTCAAACGGTTTAGTTGGTAACCCTACATCAGACACGAGTCAGATAAGGAAGTTGATCCAGGTAGACGGCACGTGACCCGCATTGCGAATTTACAGCTACGGTTTTTCCATATTTGGCGTAAAATTATACGTCTCTCGACTCGTTCAAACAAAAACGAACATAAGAGCCGACATGTCGGCACGTCATACAATAGGAATGTGCTGATTTATAATACCTGTTGTGTCTTAAGAAGAATCGCAAAAATCCTTTCAATAAGTAGACATGAATAGTTTTGTAAGTGGAATTCTACTATACCTAGGGTTGCCATACGCCCCGTGTATAGGTAATATACGGGACTGTCACCGTATTTGGCTATCGCGTTCAGTATTGCTACACGTTGCTATGTCAATAATTTCGACAAAATTCGGTAGGTAATCGACGAACGAAACAGATAGTTGGTAGAGACCTTTGAATCCACATTAATGATTTGTCATTATAATTTTAAAATGACATATGCCCTCTTCTACTATTATATTAAAAAAGATAACGAGATCATTAAAAAAGTAAAATTAAGATCAAAAAAATATGACTGGGCCAAAAACTAAACGTATTCATTTAAGTTAAACATACCATCACGCCTGTATTCCCCGAAGGGTTAGGCAGAGGTGTACCAGTGTACACCCACAGTTCACCGGTGTCTTTCTGTCCCATTTAATAGGGGGCGAACCTATTGCCATTAACCGGGCACAAATTCTAACTCTAAGCTGCTAGTGAGAATTCCATAGAAAACCCAATTAATTTTTTTGCTCGACCTGGGAATCGAACCCAAGCCCTCTAGCGTAGCAGTCGCACTTAAGACCACTACGGTACTGAGGCAGTTCGCATATTTTAAAATTGTTGTAATAAGTGCTTCGAATAAAAACTTTGATTTTGACTTTATTTTATTTGTTGGAAACATCCCGTATTGGTACCTGAATGAAAGGAAGTCTGTCTTTTTTGCCTGTCAGGGTTGTGGAATTTGTTCGAAGAAGTCACCGCGGCCCTGGAACGCAAAGGGCATTAGGAGGAACACAGATGGGTTTTAGTTAGTAAGAATCTGACACTCCTTTTCGCTCCACCCACAGCGGAAGAAATATTTTAATGATTTATCAACTTAAAAAAAAAAAGCCTTACGATACCTAAACTTTTTATTAATCAAAATTCAAATAGGTATATCCTTAAGGCATGTTGTACAACAAAATCTGTTTAATATTTGTCAATATTGACATATTAAACAGATCAAAGTCAATAATTAATAAATTATGTAAAGTTTAATGACGTTAGGCCAAGGACTTTTAGTCTATAGGTAGGTAGGTACTAATATTATAAAGGGGTCAAGTTTGTTTGTATGAGGTAATCTCTAAAAGTACTGGTCCAATTACAAAAAATCTTGACTAATAGGAAGCTATATACTATTGCAGACGGTGGTATATATACAAGGTGTTAGTTTAAACAAGGGCTATACTTTAAGAGACTGTAGTGCTTATGAAAATAAACCATTTATACTATACTAAAATTCAAAATTGCAAAATAAAATCAGCTGTTCCTTACATGTCGTCGAGTTATGCGAACATAAATGTATGGAGCAGTTTTCCAGAATTATGAAGTGCAGTACTCAAGAAAATGAACAACTTTTACTATTAAATAAAAAAAAATCATAACTGATTTTTCATGAGAACTGCACTTCCTTAAAGTATATCTCTTCTTTAAACTAACACCCGGTATATTAGTTAGTATGTATTATATATGACTAGCATCAGCGACTCCGTACGCGTGGTTTTTTTCACCCGCGTTAAATTACGTCTTTGATTACTGCTCCTCTCCCGTGTGTCGTAGCGTGATGTTATAAAGCCTAAAGCCTTCCTCGATAAATAAACTATACAACACAAAAGGTTTTTTTCAATTTAAACCAGTATTTTCCCGACCTTAGTGCGTTCCATCAAAATAAACAAACATGCAAACTCTTCAGCTTTATAATATTAGTAATATATAGGTATTCTTGACTTCCAGAAGGATGAAATTGCGGACAGAAGCTAGTACTTAATGAGTCCATTTGTCACAAGTATAGAAGTTTAATAATTTTGTGGATTATACCAATAATGATGGAGACACTAGTAGTCTTCTTAGTAATTTGATTTCAAGTTATAGTTGTAATAAAACTTATCTGACAATCTTTGATTGTAATAGCCACGTTTGTATTTTACAATCAATCAGTAACCTAATTTTATAATCAATTGATTCTCAATTCTCATCAAACTAAAAAGTTTTCCTTTTTGCCTTGAAGCAACAGAGTGGTCCAAGGTTCAACTCGTGTCGACCGCCCTTCCCCAGATCTTGGGCTAAGCCAAGGTGACCCCCTCTCCCCTCTAATCTTGGGGTACAACAGAACCTAAAGCTTCACTATCTTGCAAAATTAATGATTCAGTTTAATGTTTGTAAGATCCTTGAGTTTGACGAGTCTTGCTGCGGTTGTTGATGACACCCGTCATCTCGTGTGCTCATGAGAGCTTGAGTATCGTAATTGATAGGCACAGCCAGCAAAACAGAAAATAAATTCAAAGTTTTTTTTAAACCGATAGATAATTTTGAATGAATCTTATTTTTATTAGTAGAAAATGAACAGTTTATTAATTTAATAAAATTAAAGACCACCGGTTTCAAAGAAAATTTTAACTATATTAGACGATCTGGTTACTCATCTCTTCTTTTGATCGTACCTAGGTGTCACTGAGTACATGCGGCGATTAGGTATAATCTATACTAATATTATAAAGAGGAAAGATTTGTTTGTAATGAATAGGCTCCGAAACTACTGAACCGATTTTAACTATTGTTTCACCAATAGATAGCTACATTATTTCTGAGTAACATAGGCTATATAACATCACGCTACGACCCACGGAAGCGAAGCAGTAACGGAAGACGTAACTTAATGCTGTTAAAGTAAGACATGCAGACGAAGTCGAGGGCGAGTCGATTGTAATTAATAAAAATATTATGTTCAACGTGAACTGAACAATGGTTTTTG
The DNA here is from genome assembly GCA_947462355.1 of Caradrina kadenii. Taxonomy (NCBI): domain Eukaryota; kingdom Metazoa; phylum Arthropoda; class Insecta; order Lepidoptera; family Noctuidae; genus Caradrina; species Caradrina kadenii. The sequence goes on from OX381674.1 coordinate 6,041,724, forward strand.
GACAAAGTGCCAACTAACTGTGTTCTGAATTATCATCATCATCATCATTTCAGCCAAACGACGTCCATAGCTGGAAATCTAATGAAGATCGCCATAATACTCTCAATGCTCCCAGCGTTGTAGATACTGTTCCGTCAACAAAGAAGTGGGTGAATTGTGACCCATCACAAGATTATACCAACTCGTCTTCTTCAAAAGTTCTATGCCATTTTAAGTCCTAAATACTAACCAGCACGGTTCATAATACAAATCAGATCGAAATATAAATAATCATAATGTGTTATTCCTTAGTTCCCAGGACCTTCACTGGCTCCAACTCATCCATGACCTTTATCTAGTGACGTAAGATTTTTTTTTCGTAAATAACGTGTGTAACACAATGATTTATAGAATTACTACACTTGATGTAGAAGAATGTCAACCTGACGCGAGCTCTATATCTTTGTCATCACGCACAAATTCCGGTTTGTATCACATATCATCATCACACCTGTTTGCCCGAAAAGAGTAAACAGAAGTGTACAGTACTCCCTCATTCCACTGTACATTGCAGACATCACAAATTATAATTTATATCTACCTAGCCTTTTCCCAACTATGTTGGGGTCAGCCTCCAGCCTAACCGGATGTAGCTGAATACCAGTGTTTTACATAGAGCGACTGCCTATCTGACCTTCACAACCCAGTTACTGGGCAACACGATACCTTTTGGTAAACCTGGTTGTCGGACTTCCAGGCTTCACGACTATCAAAGAACTGCCAATGACAGCCGGCTTTACGTTCATCGTTTTCTACGACATCATTTCTCTCATAAAATTTATTCAGTTGACAATACACCCTGTTTTCCACTTACCTAATTTCTAAACTTAAATATGTACTTAATTTCCCAAATAAAATTTATAATTCTATTCTTCTTCCTATTAGTTGTTGCTGTGAGTATAATTTGTAAAACTCATGCGCTGCTTAAGAAGCACACGAAATTTAGAAAAAGGATATTTGTTAAATTATTTAATTGTATAATTTGTTTTATTAATAGAATAATGACTGATACACACGCAGGTGGGAGCCTGTAAAACTTCTAGCATCGTCTCGAGTTCTGTGCTGATGTAACACGGAGATGAGCGGGTTTCAACACCAGCCGGTGTGTCCCCAAGGTCGGCAGCGATCGCCCATTCAATACCTGAGCGACACTCGTGCGCACATCAGTACGGGGTAGCATACAGCATGGACAAGACTTTGATAGTGTTTGCGTGCCTCTGCGGCTTCGGTGAGTACCTAAAATACTATTTTTTAAATATCTCTTCCAATTCAATATAACAAAAAGATACGAAAATAATAATATAATGTTTAAAAAAACGCAACTCCATTTTAGGCAAAACGGTTTATGAAAGTAGGAACTTCATTTTCCCTCTCAAGAAAACTGTAGGTACCTCCATATTCCATTATAATAAACTCTGATAAATGCGCACGTTTCAGTGCAACCTCTTCGCAATTTAATCTTACCATCATACAGTCAAATGAGCTCGTTTTCCCATTAATTAATTAATTACACCGACCAACTCACGTGTCGTATATCATATACATTAGATTTAAATCCTGCTACCTGTAATCTACCTAAACAGGTTTTTTACAACTCATTATAATTGTTTCAATGGCTAGTTACCGGCTTAACAATAGGTAGGTAATATTAAATTGTAAACAATTGTTTCACGCTGTTAACTACTTAATTGATTAATTAACTGTGGGATTAAAAAAAAAGGTACTTGTCGTATAAAGACGACGTTTTAGATTTTTGAATTGATTTAGTATTGGTTGACTAGTCATTTTTGCACTATATAATTTGTTTGAAGGTATTGTTTGTACCTAGTACCTATTCAAATTATCTGATTATCTTTAAGGTGGATCGTACCTAATATTATCTCCTTCTCCTCGTTCTTTTCCTTGATTTATTCAAATATATAATAATTCGGTCACGACATCAACTCAAAGCCCTATAAACCGCTGTACAGACAGAGGCAGTGGCGGTCCCTTGTCAGTCTGAAAGCTAATTTCCGAAACTAAAAACGTTCAAAATCCAGTAGCACTCCATTTCAGTGAGAATTAATCGCTTTGCACACGACGGGGCGGGGTAGTCTTTTTGACCGCGACGCAATAAAGTGCCCACCGTAAAGTGAGTACTGGCGGCGGTGCGTGTTTTTTGCCCTCTGTGTGCGTTGGTACGCTAACGAAGTTCAAACATGAACTTGACGTTTGTGCTCACGACTCGTAAAAAGTAATATAGTATAAGAATTTTTGATAGATTGAGACTGAGATTAGATTTTTACGGGAACTGCCCCCCTGATATAGGATTTATCTGACAAATGTCAGATAGTACCTAAAAGCACCTATATCAGACAGATATGTAATCCTCACCGCTGTTCTTTCTGAACTGTGCTTTATGATATTTCTGAGAAAAATATAGCGTGTAATGATACAATTTATTTTATTCTACAAGAATAATATCTTCAAGTATGGCTTCCATTTACTTACTTTTCAATTTCTGATATCATCAGCGTAGCCATAATTTTTCATTACATAAATCAAGAAAGTTTTGCCTTCAAACTACAAGTTTCATAAAAAATTGAACTGCTAAAGAGGAAACTCATTGTCAATTATGAAACAGGATATTGTTAAATCATAGTAAATATAGACCCAAGAAACTAAAAATCTAAGATCGAAACTAAGAACCTAAGAAGGCTTTATCGTGACATCAATATTGAAGTATGTTATTTCCTGTAACCGACAATGCGCTATTCTTTTCTTATTTAAAACTGGCGAATACAACTCTTAGTTTTAACAGCCTCCTAGAGTCGAAGAGTTCAAGTATGTAGTCAAATGACCATTACCCAAGCCTTATCTAACTTTAATAAGTCTTAGCACAGAACCTAACACGACACGTTTTCTTAAAGCTTGTTCATTTATGCGTCCAAGGGTTTTGAAATATCATGCCAAGGAATTTTTTTTATATTTCATCACATCGATTTCAACTATGTCGTAAAACGGCAAATTTTTATAACATCTTCGTGAACTTGAATTAATTTAAAAATAGAATGCAACATTCGAATATAAATTATTACCTACAAGGTTAAAGGAAGATGAGGAATCTACATAATGAACTCATCCAAGAATTTCACTTTTGGCATCCTTAATTTGTTACATAATATTTAAATTGAAAAGTTTGTTCTGCCTGACCTGTAAGTAATATTACATAATAATGACATACTTAATCACTTACAAAAGGTCACTAATGCGTTAATAATGTGGCACATCTATAAACCTTTGAAATTGTTGATGATAATCACAAGGCTTAAAAAATTTAATGGCGATGAGATTACCACACCATAAAATGTAGTATAATAGTTAATTAGGTCTTCAGCTGCCTCCTATTATATGGGACCTAAACATACCGACGAACTGTGGGTGTACATTGGTACACCTCTGCCTATCCCTTCGGGGAATACAGGCGTGGTGGTATGTATGTCTGCAGCTGCAGATGCTAATGAATACTTTGAGAATAAACAAACGGGCTGACCTATATTACTAGCAAATACCGTGCGTCATATAGGATATGAGTAAATGTTTCACACATCCTAAGATTTGGGAAATACTAAAAAAGTAGACCATAAGCAAAATAACCTAAAATTTCTATCTTCTCATGCCGAGATTTGGTACAGTGACTCATATAGGGACTGTTAAGAATTTCGCATATTGTGAATAACAGATGATGCAAGACGTGACATATTACATGATGATGTGTCAGCCTCAGCAGACGTTTCGCTTTCACAATTATAATCTGCGGAGAAAATCGGTACCTCCTAATAAACAATCATCTAAATTCTATTACATTAGAAGTACCTATTCCATCAGTGCTGTACCAGAAAATTTGACAAACGTACAAGAGCCGTTAAGTCGTTGTAAAACTTATTAAACAATTTCGTGTTCTTTTCATGAAGACCAGCATTTTCGGTAGGTAATTTCTATTTTTACCGGTATAAATTAACATCATAATGATTTCAACGGATGAGTCAGTTTACACTTGTACCTACTAGTCCAGTTTCTAAGCTTCAGAATTAAAGACAATGCACATACATGAAACTAATAATTACATTTTAGTCTCTAAAGATATCTGGTCAAACTTAAAATGGTTTACTCATATTTATCTATGAACTAGCTTGTGCCCGCAAGTTCGTCCGCGTTATTTATTTTCACCCGCGATAAGTTATGTCTCTTGTTACTTCTCCGCTCCCGTGTGTCGCAGCGTGATTTTATGTACCTTTAGTTACTTCCTGAGAATTTAAAGGTGTGAGGTATGAAAATTGTTGAAATCGTTACAATAGTTTTGGAGCTTATTCGGTACAAACGAACAAACAAAAATCTTTCCTCTTTATAATATTAGTCTAGATTATTTCGATCTTTCTAGACCAAAATGTTTATTTATTTGTCCCTTCACAGCGGTCGCTCAGTTCGGTGGCTTCGGCGCTAGTTCCAACCCTGGTACCTACTCCAGGAACCAGAATCAACAGAACAGACAACAGTACCAAGAGGCACCCAAAGTAAACTCTGCTGGAGCATGCAATCAACTAAATGAGAGATACCCCGTGCCCGGCAGCTGTGATAGATACATTGAATGCATTGTAAGTACCGTTGTCAATATATTGATAACATTGTTTTAATGTGGGGGGTCTTGTAACGCAAGGAATAGTATCCCTATTGTCATTTCAATCATAAATGGTTGTTTTGGTTGCTGAAAAAATAATAACTAAACCAGAAAACAGGGCGTGTCCAAAAATATTCTTCCTTTCACCCACTGTAACTTTGACTTCCTCCAATTTACTTTATTCCAGCGTTTCCCATTTGCTGGGTCGCGACCCGATACCGGGCCATCAAAATAAGATACCAGGTCGTCCAGAATACACAAAAGTAGCTAATCAAGCTATACCTTTTTAAATGCTTTACTCTATTATGTCCTGATCTATGTCAATCACGTTAAGGATTGTCCCTGTAGTCATAACATGCCACCTGCCTATCGGGACAATGTTCTACCTATATAATCTGCCACCTTAGTAATGACATGGGTTACATTTTGATCCCAGACACATCAATTGCTGTTTATATGAACCTCTCAGGTAAATTATTCCACCTTGGTCATGCATGTATGTGGGAAAGTGTTGACACGGACTGAGATCTTACTTTTAAAATAGGTCGTGACTACATTAATGTCTACGGGTACAAGACTACGAGTACTACAAAGCACTGACATAAGCCCCATTCTTTTGTGTGTAATCATGCGTCCCCCGCTCATGAATAATTCACTTAATAATCACAGACTTTAGTAATAAAATTTGCATTATTTGATAAACGTGATGCGAATGTGAAATTTGAGATGAGTCTGTGATTATTATTAATTATATGTTTCTACACGGATATTGTGATCTTCTTATTATTATTATATCAATGCCATGCTCTGTTCAATAGTAACTTACTCCTAATTTTTTAATTCCGATTCCTCGGCCACCTCGGTTGTAGACATTCATCAATAAACACGAAAAAAAGAAGATAGATAGTTAATCAAGTGTAATGTCATTACCAACACACCATCACGCCTGTATTCCCCGAAGGGTTAGGCAGAGGTGTGCCAATGTACATTGTTTAGATCCCATGTAATAGGTGGTGAGCCTATTGCCATTAGATAACCGAGCAAAACTCCTAACTCCGCGCTGCTACCGAGAATTTCATAGAAAAACCCAATAACACTTTTCTCAACCTGGGAATCAAACTCAGGACCGCAGCAGTCACACGTATGTCAGTCAGAATTGAATAATATTTCATAATATTAAAAAAACTGTTTATCTGATATTGTGACATGCTTAGGAATGCACAAGTGATAATTAATTTGCTTCGACTAAAAAGCGATTGACCCATGACATTACACATCAATTCAAAAGTTCAAAACTGCTTAGAGCAGACGTTTTGTCCATTATTAGGTCAAGAGAGTGGTAGGCAGCATCTTCTTGTGCGATACTGCGGTTACCAATCTCTTTGCCAAGCGTGATCTTTACAGATGTACTCAAACCTACTGATTATGGGTTTTTAGAACAAAGCCATCCACCGGTAGGAATCAAATGATAAATATTTTTATTTTTTCATAGAACGGAACTTCAGAGGAAAAGCTGTGCCCTGATGGTCTTCGCTTCAACCCCGACCTGAACATCACTGGGTACCCATGCCAGTACCCCAACGAATATACTTGCCTTGAGCGATCCTCACTACGTGAGTAAAATACGTGTTTAGTTAACCAGCGGTACTCAAACTGAATTCTGCATGGCGCCAATTTTATGTAGCCTCGAATTTTTATCGAAAATTTCTTTTAAAATGTTTTGTCCTATGCCACAGTAATCAAACGTCAGACCCTGTAAAAGAAGCCATTGAATTGATTTTGAATACACACACTGTTATAATTTATTTAATGGAAATCTTCCGATTGGTAAATTGTGCCCTAAGCGTTGTGACTTTTAGCATCATTTTTATTGGGGTTATGAAGTACTAATATTAGAGATATTGTTAAGCTTAATTCAAGGTTAACTTTGAGAATGATAATTAATAGCGGTGCAGAAAAGCTTTGAGTACCTTTTGCAGGTCATATAATCCAACAACTGATCTTATGTTGCTTACCGACTTTTAAGTTATTGCTGATTTTAAATACACTCAGAAATATATTACACTTAATTCTATTTCTGATAAGTACGATATAGTGCGAACTGGATTATTTATTGTGAACATTTTAAGGTAATCGCGAAAAGTGAGGTCTATGAAACGATAAGCCAAATATAAAAATAAATCAAAGACCTTTTAAATAAATGGAGAAGACTAAGATTTTCTTAATTTATTGTCAAGTACACACTCTTTTATTTATTCGGTATCAAGTTTTTGTTTTTGTTGTTTCTCAAGAATCAAAAACCATTTCTAATTTTCCTTTTGACATTTACAACCGGTAACACTTATGACATGTTAATAAAATATGTGACCTATGACCTCACGATCGCAAATTTTATTTAACTTGACAGGTTGTTCTATCCTCCTTTAGTCAGATAATTTTGAGATAGACTTTTTATCCAAATCGTACTTTTTGAAGTCTACCTCGTCTTCATTAAACGCAGAACTAAGCAAGAAAGCTTCCTCGTGTCCTTCTTCAATGGAACTTATTGAAGATCTTGGTAAGATCTTGCATCCATGAATTTTTATGTGCTGTGTCTAACAAACGTGTCACGTTCTCAGAGCCCGCGCAACCAACTGACCAGTGCGAGCACCAGTTCGGTTACTACAAGCTCGGAGACAGAAGCAACTGCAGCTACTTCAGGAACTGTGTCAGCGGAGTAGCTTATGACTTCCAGTGCCCTGAGGGTCTGGCCTGGAGCTCTGCCTCTTACCGCTGTGACTGGCCTGATGAGGTCGAAGACTGCGATGCTGAAGGTAAGAATAATGTTCACGAACTACCTAAGAAAAATTGCTCATACTGTTATTATAATATTGGCCAACCAACAAGATGGTAACATGGTACCTATCGAACTCCTACACGAGTAGATATCATCATCGCCTTCTAGTTGCTGCAAATATTGAAGGTCAAAGTTTAAATATTTTATAACCTTTTTAACCCCCGACTCAAAAGGAGGGGTGTTATAAGTTTGACGTGTCTGTGTGTCTATCTGTGGCACCGTAACCCTTAAACGGGTAAACCGATTTGAATGCGGTTTTTTTATTTGAGATAAGGTTTTCTAGCGAGGGTTTTTAGATATGTTTTATTAAAATTGGTTCAGCCGATTCAAAGTTATCAGCTCATTTGTTAGCTGTGGTAGGGATCTTTATTCTTCTGTCGGGGGTTACTTAAGTTTTTTCTGTTTCGTACTTCCTCGTTGGCCTAGTGGTCCTAAGCGCGACTGCTACGCTAGAGGTCTTGGGTTCGATACCCAGGTCGAGCAAAAAGTGTTATTGGGTTTTTCTATGAATTTCTCAGTAGCAGCTCGGAGTTAGGATTTGTGCCTGGTTAATGGTAAAAGGCTCGCCCCCTATTACATGGGACCTAAAAACATACCGGCGAACTGTGGGTGTACATTGGTACACCTCTGCCTAACCCTCTGGGGAATACAAGCGTGATGGATGGTAGTTTCGTACTTGTTAGAAAGTAAATTTTACACATTGAAATATAACTTCAATTACACCGACAACCCCTGTTATAATGCATACACGCGTAAGCACAATGTTCTGCGCGTGTTTCATTGCGTGTTACCATAAACTAGGATATTTCAAACAAAAAATAAGTCGTTTTATTAAATAAAAGCAATAATTTTAAAAAAGTTGCAAGATAGTTAAATAGTTACTTAGATGTATAAAATATGTAAATTACAGCTTTGTAATGTGTCTTTTACAACTGGCCTTTTCCTCGTCAAAAACAAGTTACTATCTTCATGTGCATTATTATTGTTAATTTGCTCATTTAAATTTCTAACCAACATCCTTGTCCGGCTCCATTAAAATTGTTTGACTATAATATTTCTTTTTTCAATGTTTATTTTAAAAAACTATCCAAAAGCGTACCCTTACGATCTAAACACGCGGTAGCGTGTCAAGCCAGGAAGTAAAACGAACTATGTAGGTACAAAAAGCAGGCAGTGCAGGCACACGCAGTTTCTTAACTGATAACTCAAGTTAGCATGTAATGAGCACACGTCGTATTGTGAAAACCTCTACTTGCCACTTATGAAAACTATGTCGTAAAATTAAATAACAACAAAGGGAAAATTTTAAGTTATAAAGAATGGTATATTTGTTATTTTCATTCTAAATTCAACCTAAATTCTTTTAACTAATACATGATTTACTTTATTTTCAGCTTTCCTTGGCTTCCGTTGCCCTGAGGTTCCAGTTTCACGGGAGCTTGGTCCCCCTGCTGGCTTCAGATACTACAGGTATGCATACATAAATAAGTACATGTTATACTTATGCTTGTACCCACAAAAGCTCGACTATTATAAAAGTGATAGAGATTGAAATGCCAAGAACTGGTTACGCGACCGGTCAGTCGATGTCAGCGTATACTTAAATGTCAGGAGATGAGCGGTGACCTTGCTTATATAACCTCGTTACTAGAAATACCAGCGGTTTGCTAACGCGTCCTCTTATGATGTATGATAATATTGTAGGTACCTACATTACACATTCTTGCCGTGCCACTTTTTATAAGTAGATTCTACGAAATTTTCTAGTTTTATTTCTGTTCATGTATATATTTCCTAGAACCCGACCTCGGCGTTGCAATGTCAATTTTAATTTAATAGCTTTTTTTTGTATAGTCCTTGACCAAGATAATAAATTAGATTGGTATGAAAAATACAAAAGCTTTCGTCTCCTAGATCAAAGTTCAAACAGGACATAAAAGAAACGAGACTTCCGGGTCGAGGTCAAATCAATAAAAGAAAAGGCGTAATTACATTAGGTAGATACAAATAGGAAGAATTAGACATAAGTAATAATAGGCTGATCCCCTTGCTTGATTTACATAGACCGGATCAATTTAATTCACCACTTTTTATAATCTCTTAACATATAACTCACTTTTTCCAATGAATAAACTAAAATACCTGAATTCCATTAAAAATTAAGAGTTTATTCTTAAATTTTTAAGTTAGATTCGGTTCCTATCTGTAGGGCTATTTGTTGAATTTGCCGCTTACAACCTACAATTTTCACATTTTTAAAACAATACTCTTTCAGCTAGAAGTCTAAAATAAGAACTACCTAACGATTTTAAAAAATTACAGGCACGAAAGCAACTGCCAGAAGTATTTCCTCTGCATTGGTACGAAGCCACGCGTGCTGTTCTGTGGCAGGAACACAGCTTACGATGACTTGACCAACACCTGTGTATCAGCTGATGAAGTGGACGCCTGCCCGGTAGAATTAAGAAAAGAAGCAGCTCGCGCCAGAGAAGAAGCGAGTCAACTCCTCGCCAAGGAACTTGAATTCAACTCCAAAATAACCAAAAAGAACCGATACTAATTATAACTAGCGTTACAAAACCTCGCATCTTCTGCATCATGAGATCTTTGATGCTTAGCCTCATTAAGACGTGACGTAGTCCGTTTCAAGAGGTCCTTTCTAGTCTAAAACTAACAATTGAGTTACCACAGCATCTGTGTTATGAAGTCATAGAATAATATGCATGTTTATACTTGTTTTTTTAATACTGCCATCCTGATTCCGTTTTGTCCCTACATTTTCACTGGCGGCTCAAACGCCTCACGTGTAGTGGCGTAAGTAAAAATGTAAGGATCTAGGGTATGATTATATCTTATTAAGCATAATTCTGTTAAGCTACGAAGTACATATAGTTTATTACTGTTAATGACAAAATCTTAACATCGACCATCTCCACCTTGTATTTTGACATTCTTCTTGATATCTTCTTTATGACGTAGAGTTGCGATACCAAAAACTATGGTATCAATCAATAAATAATGAAGATCTTGTTACATTAATATTACAATAAAATGTCTAAAATTTGAAACGTGTTTTTAATCACCATTATTATATTACGGCCAAACCGCAGTAATTCAACTTTTTGTACCATTAGTGAAAGTCAATTAAGAATCTGATTTTGATTAGATATTTTGGTATATAAAGTAATTGGAACACTGATAGTTCACCATTCAGGAATTACTCATCAGGGAAACAACTTGAAGATACAAAATGTTTTCTTACTGGTGTGCCGCCCTGGTGCTAGTAGCATGTAAGTAAACTTTCAGTGTAATTAACTCATTCGTACATAAAATGTCTTTAACATATTTTACATAGCTTGTTTGAGTTTAAAAAAAAATTATAAAAAAGTGTATTTATGGAAATAATCACAAAAAAAATATGGCTACTTCCATAACATACGTAATTTTAAACGTGTGTCACGTTTCCGTTGCAGTATGAAGCCAAAGCTTTTTAAACCAAAAATTAGATTAACCCCATGTATAATTGTATATTAAGGATTGCAAAAAAATTTAGATCCGTAAATATAAGACCATGGGTTTTATTTACTTATATAAATTTTTGTACTTTTAAATGGAAGATTGTCATATATCAACACTGTGACTTCTATCCAAAAAACACAAAATTTCTTTTAGTCAAAGAAATACTGAAACCACAAATGATCTTAGTACCTAATTATTAATAATGTTGCATTTCTCCACCACACAGGCAGCGCTCAGGTTCAGCTGTTAACCCCGAAGCCTGATGATTCGGACGTTATTTGCAAACAGAGAAATGCCTACTATAAGGTGGATGCTAGCTGTGACACCTATGTAGAGTGTACTGTAAGTATACGAACAAAACATACATGCATTTCCCAAAACAGTAGGCAGAAAATAAAATGGCGGAGTGACGCTTATAATTACTTTTGTGAGCACAGGAATGGGTGTTCTACCCACTCAAATGCCTTTGGAGGATCGCTAATGATTTCCGTCTAACATGCTCATTAAATTAGCAGTTAACAAGTTAGCTATGTTAAAAGTGAGGACAAATTTGATTGCACACCTAATCATCAATCCACTGAAATAGTACCTAAGGAGGACATTAATTCTGGTACAGACAGCGTCAACAATTGATTACCCTTCTTGCGTTAAAATTTGTTAGAAAAGAGGGTTATCAGTTGATGTCGCTGTCTGTACCTTTTTAATATAGACACTGCAGGATTATTTTATGAATCGTCTCTGCACAGGAATACATCGCAAAAGACATGTCCTGCCCCGACGGCCTCCACTACAACCCTGAAGCTGAGTGGCCCAACTACCCCTGTGGGTATCCTATGGATGTGCCCTGCGTAGGCCGTGGTGCTGCCCGTAAGTACGACAGGACCAACATTCTAGTGGATGTGGTCTATATATATTATGAATATTGTCCATAACTAAGCCAAAGAACGCGGACTTTAATATTTTTGAGTTTCTTGAAAAACTTGCCGCAGTTTCAAACTAAAGGTATACCTAATTCAATTGATAAAAAGTTAATACCTAATAAGTATTTAAATGGTGAAAATCAAGGGTAACCAAAGTGTAGATATCTGCAATTAAACGATTTGCTTATTTGAAAAATGATGTCTTAATTTAGCTAATAATAATAATTCCACGTTTACATGGTTTACTAAAATTTTCTTTTTGCAGAAGTGATGATACCAACTTACATTGTGTTTGGTCTGCAATTTAATATATGTCGGGATGGATCAAAACTAGTTGACTTGCACGGGACGAAGCCGTAGCATTTTGCCAGAAGCTCACTGCAATGCCATCCCAAGACATTTAATTGCTATTTTAAACTCTACCATCAGTCCTAATCTGAACAACTATTTCTGTTTGATTCAGAACCAGCCCAGCCCACAGCTGATTGCCCTCACCAGTATGGTTACTTCGCGTCGCCTCTCGCCACCGATGACAACTGCGGCCAGTACCGGATGTGTGTGGCCGGCAAAGCCATCGAGATGGACTGCCCCACTGGCCTGGCCTTCAACGCTGACAGCGGTCGCTGCGACTGGCCCGACGTCGTCGGCTCGTGCAAAGCTGACCGTATGTATCAAGGCACATAATAACTTGTAATCTTTCAGATAGATGTAGTAAGAAGTCGTTCTCATCCCGTGCAAGTCGAATAATTATATTGGATGGGTGTACGGTTTACAAATCTCGAATTGTCAAGGGTATCATTATTGTCGTGTATTTCCCATTTAATATCATCATACATTCAACATTAACTGTGAATATTTACTACTGACTAGTAAATTTATTTACTTTGTTTGACTTAAATTTCAGAGTTCCTCGGATTCACTTGCCCACCCGCCCCCACTGATGCCGACGGCAAGCTTCTGGATATCATCGTTAACTACAAGTACCTACATTATATTATATTTTACTCATACCTTCAAGAAAACCTAATGAAACTTTTAATAGAATCGAATAAGTCCTCAAGTCACTTTCAAGCAAGACCATTTTTAGTTTTAATTCAGCATTTTGTCCAGTCAGTTTATTTATCACTTTCAAAATAAAGCACATAACAAAAGAGGTTCTCGAGGTATATTCTCTAACATTATCTAAATGATTACAGATACGAGGGCAACTGCTACTACTTCTTCTCATGCGAGAATGGACGCGCTCGGCTGCTGTCGTGCGACCCCGGTCTCGCCTTCGACCCTGCTGCGGGCCGATGCGTAAACGCAGATTACGTTGACTGCGCCATCACACCATTAACCCAAGTCAATCCTGCAAAAAAAAATTAATGTAGTGTCATGACACGCTTTGATTCCTATATATTTTTATCATTTAATAAATATAGTAATATTAAATAAAGATTTGTGTGCTAAAATCCTTATTGCAAAAGATAACCTGTTTTTTATATATGTGTAGGTACTTTATTAGTACCCAACTGTCATGCATGTTGGCAAGCCAGTCTGGTAGGTTTGCACTTTATGATAACAAAATTTATCTAGATGATTAAAAAGCTTAATCAAATCGCTTTTAATTTAATGACTTCACTTCATCTCTAGCTACTTTTATGAAGAAACCAATCAATAGCCCTGTGCCATCTTTCTCTGGTATAAAACAACGACTCGTAGACACAATTGTAGTGTAATTATCAATACCTAATTATAACATATTCAGAAATTAAAATAACTATTAACATGATCAAAACATAATTGACGTAATATTGTGTGGTCTATGGTAATTACAAAAACCATTATCTACAAGTACCACTAATGGAAGACTCCGGGCATGTAGATACGCAACAAAAACTTGTTCTAAAATAATAGGTGCTTTATTATGAAGATTCATTTGGCTGCGTATACGCAACTTGAGTATGAAGTTATAAACCATTGCAAGCCACCTACCCACCACGTCATATCTTCAACATCTTTGGTTGCCTGGTAAACATCGGTTGCGCATTAACATCGTCTTTATAGCCTTTAAAGTTCGAGGAAATAATTTTATTGTAGTCCATATAACAGTAATCATCCTTTTTCCAACTTTTTTGGGGTCGACTTCCAGTCTAACCAGATGCTGCGGAATACAAATATTTTACATGGAGCGACTGCCTATCTCACCTATCTGACCTCCACAACTCTATACTTTAATTTACTTGGTAACACGATAACCGTACAAGAGTGGTTGTCAGACTTTAGGGCTACTGACTACCCGTAACGACTGTCAATGATCTACGAATGACAGCCGAGAGCAAAGGCTATCCGAGCCACGTATCACTCGACCAATTTCAAAACTCCGGACCGCTACTGAGAAATTCCTAATGGAAAAACCCAATAACACTTTGCTAGAAAATGAAAATGAATTCAGGACCCCATGCTGAGCAATCGTGCTTGCAACCACAAGACCAACGGGGCAGTTAAGGGTTTTATCTCAAATAATAATTAACTTAAATCAACAAACCAAATGTTGACTAAGAAAATCAGTCACTGACATTGTCCGATTTTGAATAACAGAAAATTTGTAACAATATTTTAACTAAAATGCAGTGAAGCCCTGTGATTCAATAAGGACAAAGACGGCATCCGCGGTTTGATAAGAGTTTTAGAATTGTTATAAGTTAAATACCTAAACTGCTCCTTGCTTTTTAATTAGGATGCGAAATTATTGGATGACGTCTGCCGCTCTAAACGGAGCGGAAGAGAGTGTCAGACTTTTACTGACCCATCCGTGTACAAACGCCCTTTGCGTTCCAGGGCCGCGGTGATTCCTTTTGAACAAATTCCACAACACTGACAGGCTTGACTAATATTCGAGATGGAACTTCAGGACGATCGTCAAGACAAAGTTCAATAATTTAATATAATCTATACTTATCTATACTTATAATAAATCTGTAGGGAGGTCAATTCTGTACATGAAATATATTTCCAAAATAACTATCAGGGGGTGATTAGGGATCGATATTGATGCCAAAAATGCAATCAGTAAAATTTTTGTCTGTCTGTCTGTCTGTCTGTATAACCGTTATAGAAACAAAAACTACTAGACGGATTTTAACGAAACTTGGTACAATTATTTTTCATACTCCTGAGTTGGTTATAGTATACTTTTCATCACGCTACAACCAATAGGAGCAGAGCAGTGAAGGAAAATGTTGGGAAAACGGGAGAAGTTACTCCATTTTTTAAGCTTCCGTCGCGTGTGCAACCTTAATGGTTAAAGCTACACAGAAATCATGTATGACGGAAATGTTCTCCTTAAAATTATATAAAAAATATCCCAAGACAGCATTTGTCTATCTTTTATGGTTGACTCACAATATCACGTGTAACTCCCGATAGCTTAGCAGTTCGAAGCATTCTGATTATATTTGTCTACTCTTACGTTTATAACACTCTCAGTCATCCCTAATTAAAAAAGTTAACATTATTAACTATTCCATAAAAAGGAATCATAGAAATAGATTGACATATTATATTTCCCTACTAAAATATGAAAGTTAATCTGTCTGTTACATCAAAACCACTGAACCGTAAGGAAGGACATAGGCTACTTTTTTTTTTACGAAAAACGACGGAAACGCGGACAAAGTCGAGGGCAACAGCTAGTAAATAATAAAATGAATAGAAAAAAATGAGTAGTTTTTAAACTAGCTACCTATCTATTTATAAAGGAGACACACAACGAAGCCAAGAGTTTACAATATGCTTCTCGTCATTGCGATCGTTTATTGTTCTGCGTTATACCTGGGACCTTCTAGTTACGGAGATACTGTAGATTCAAATTCTTTTAACGAGAACGTTTATTACAACTAGTTTAATACACCCGAACTAAACTTTAAATCCCCCCATGACCTTAGCATCACAAATTGTATGGACCAGTTAATTTTTTTTCATGTTTTCGGCCCCAAAACAGTAAGAAGAGTAAAAAGAGAGAAGGAGAGGGGCAAGCAGAGGAGAGATCAGGGAGAGTGAATCTTTTTTTATTTATTTATAAAAACAAAAAGCTGCAAAGTCAGACTTAATGCCATAAAAGTGGTTGTAGTTCATAGCGATCAGTGAGTTTTCAGTTAGTGCAAATTAATAAAAAGCGAAGGGTGACTCATTCATTCAATTACTGATCTCATTCATTAAACATGAAATCTTGAAAACAACTTACATAGCGTCTGAAGCTGAAATTTGACAGGTAGGTAGTTTTTAGTGACGTCACGTCAGCTAAGAACGGTTTAGTTAAATGAAAGGCCCGACTTAACCGTCTTTGACTTCATGTCGCGGAGAAAATCTAGTAGAGCATAAAATCATATCAAATAGCACTCTACTCTACTGTAGGTCCTATGTGTGAGTGGATCAAGTGGACAGTCAATAACTATAATCATTTTGTTTACAGCCTACAAGCGAATATCCTGATAATTGTTAAAGCACTCACGGCCATCCTGCCTAGACAGTAGTATAACAGTAATAGCCACTTTAGAGTGCTTCAAAACTCTATGGTTCTGTGAAGGTTCTAAAGCACACAACATACCATCATATTTTTGTAGGTCCCATGTGATAGGGGGCGAGCCTATTGCCATTAACCGGGCACAAATCCTAACTCCGAGCTGCTACTGAGAAATTCATAGAAAAACTCAATAATAACACTTTTTACTCGACCTGGGAATCAAACCCAAGACCTCTAGAGTAGCAGCCGCGCTTAGGACCACTAGGCCAACAAGGCAGTTAATAATCTAATACGTGAACAACAATTAAGAATATTAATTTACATCATTAGTTTAATCAAATTCAATTAACTTAAAAATAAGGGCTTAAGCACCTGAGCCATTCAAATTGTTGCTATTGTTACCTTATAACAGTATCTATAAACTACCTTGACCATTTTTAGAAGCAAAGACCACAGGCGCATCATTAAAAAAGCATTTAATTATCAGTCATAATAATTAAAAATGATAGCATGCCAATCATTTTATTAACTGTAACATTAGTGTATTCCATTTATAAACCAATAAAATTGGCCACTATTTACAGTAAGGTGCGCACTGTCCCGTCAGATACACATCTTGCAAGGCACAAACATGTTACGAACACGGTTACTATTAATACTACCATTGGTAGTGGCTGGTAAGTTAAGATGTCTGCTTTGTTATTGTATATGGTTCTGATAAGTTTACTGTTCTTCTGCTTACAAGCTTTTTTAAATTATTTTCAACTTGCAGTGACGTACGGTCAAGCGAACAGAAGGTACGAGTACTATGGAACGTCGAACGTGCGAGATCAAAGACCACAACCGATTTATGGTCAAAGACCGTTACTTTTGCCAGAAAGGCCAATCCAGTCGACTGGTCCAGTACCTGCTGCCCCTGTAATACCTGCCGTTTCCGCTGCTCCTACGGACCCTGCAGCCGCTGCGGCCCCTACACCCGCAGCCCCCGCTTCACCTCCCGCGGGTCCGTCGTATACTCCAGTTCTACGTCCACGTCCACTCTACCAGCTCGGCTACAGACCACTTCTTCCCCCGCGCCCAATCAGACCGATTGTCGCTCCTCCTGCACCACAACCACCCGATACTGCTGTAACCCAACCGGAATCAGTAACAGCAGCTGTAACGCCCCAACTACCCGTAGAAGCAATAACTCCTCAAGTAGTAAATCGGCCAGAACCTGCAGTGGAACAGCCACAACCTGCTCCAGTTCCTGTGGAAGATGTACCTCCATCGGGAGAGCCGGCCGGTCCAGCAGTAGTGGAACCCATATCTAAACCAATATCAACTGAAGAGATATCACGTATTTCCGAAGAATCGTCTGCACCAGAACCAACTCAGCCTTCAGTGGTACCCGAACCTATTGCACAGCCACTCCCTACACCGGAGACCATTCGGCAACCTGAGCCAATCCGGCAACCCGAGCCTATTCCGCAACCCGAGCCTATACCACAACCCGAGTCCATCTCGCAGCCCGAGCCCATACCGCAACCCAAGCCCATCTCGCAACCCGAGCCCATCCCACAGGCCGAGCCCATACCGCAGCCAGAGTCCAACCCGCAGCCTGAGTCCATCCAGCAGCCCGAGCCCATTCCACAACCGGAGCCCGTCTTGCAACGTGAATCTTTGCCACAACCTGAACCAGTCCTGCAGCCTGAGCCCATCTTACAACCAAAGCCAATACCAGCCCAACAACCTAGCAGGTCACCTCCTATTGCTTCAATAGCACGTTATGTCAACATACCCAAATCGCCTAAGCCAGTGGCTTTACCACCCCTTCTTCCGAAACCTGAGCCAATTCGGGAACCTGCTTTTGGTCGGCATCCTAAGCCATCGCCTGTGAATTATCCAATAACTGAATCATATCCTAAACCAATGCGAACAGTGGCTACTCAAACAATCCCGGAGATGGACACCACACAGGCACAACCACCGATGCCTCATGACGAATATATACCTCTTGACTTACAGTGCGAGGAAGGAAATGGATACTACGACATCGAACATGAATGCGACACCTATATTGAATGCAAGGTACAAATACAGCTGTTATTTTTATTGACACATTAACTGTTTGTCCTTCATTACTAATCACAATTTTATGTTTTTTCTTTTGTTTAATTTTGTTCACCCTTTTCTTCATTACAGCAAGGCAAAGCAAAGAAATATTCGTGTCCAGATGGCTTACATTTCAATCCCATTGCAAAACTTAATGAATACCCATGCGCTTATCCCTCGGAAGTAAAATGTATGGTTGGCGACGAACAGCGTAAGTTTTTACCTTTTTTTTTCTTCTCAAACATTTTGCACTACGTTATGTCACATAATTATGTACTTAATTACTTCCTATCGAAAGTTGTTTTAAAGTCCGGAAACCTTAAAACACCATTTTATCTCAACGTTCCTTTTTTTATCTACAGAGAGTCCTAAGCCTACAAACACATGCCCGAATCAATACGGATACTACTCGATGAATGATGCCGACTGCAGCAAATTCATCATGTGCCAGGAAGGCTTAGCCACTATCATGACCTGCCCTATGGGGCTTGTTTTCAACCCGCAAACAAGTACCTGCGACTGGCCCGCAAATGTGCCACAGTGCAATCCGAATGGTAAATTGACAACGATACTTCTAACTGGTATTATAGGGCGCTTTTCTGGCTAGCACATAAGAGAAGTTGCTCCTATGTGACACCAAGTTTGATTTCTCTAAAGTAATAATTTAATTACATGTATCGTTTTTTTTTCAGTATTTAAAGACTTCACTTGCCCAGACCCTCCCGCAGACGAGGATGGTAACCTTTCTGATATCATCTACAAATACAGGTAGGTGCCTAAAGTTTTCAGTATACTTTGCCTTCTTTTAGTCAATATTTTATACGGCAAATATTTATAATATAATTAAATGCAAACACAACTTTAATGTTTCCATAGATACGGAAAACAGTGTAAACTGTACATAGCCTGTCAACTGGGACATCCTAGGCTGTTGAGCTGCGACAGCGGGCTTTCCTTCGACGACGCGTCACAGTCCTGTATCAATGAAGACTATGTGACAGATTGCGCCGTTCCCTATGGCGACCTAAGACAGTAACAAAGTACATTATTATTTGCAAAAATTTTAACATAAAAATCATGACAAAATACTTACACGTCTTTTCTTTTTCTTCTTAAGGTCAGCATTAGGATTGGAGTGACTGGTAGTGGTAACAGTGGATAATCCTAGTAGGTATAGATAATCAACTAATCCTTTTTCATCACTCCGTTCTAACCGATTACGTCAACGTCAAATTCTTATTCCAGCAGTAGAAGCACTCGAAATTATTAGGTCGGCTTAAATACGTTGATTCCTTTTTGTTGAGCGAAGGGTTATTGGGTTTTTCTATGAAATTCGCAATAGCAACTCGGCGTTAGGATTTTTGCCCGCTTAAGGGCAATAGGCACATGGGACCTAAACATACCGGCGAAGTGTGGGTGTATAGTGGTACACGTCTGCCTATCCCTTCGGGGAATACAGGCGTGATGGTTATGTTTGTGGTAGTGTTTACAATTAAAATATTAAAAATTAAAATTGTAAATTCCTATCACACGTCATTAACTTTCGTTTAAGTATATTAAATGTTTTTTATTATTATTATAGTCTTAGCTCATTGGCTTGGCTTTATATGAAGAAGTCGGCCTTCTAATAGTATAGGCTCAAAGCATACACGTTACTTTTAACATCGGTTATCTGCGATTTTGCGACTGTATCGACGATGTGTCGCGTTTTTTCGACTCTCTGGTTTCCATCACACTATTAAAATCGCGTGTTTTAAAGATGCTACCGATACTGTGTTGCAAAAATCGCAGATGTGTGTGCTTTTGTCCTTGCTCAATCCAAAAGAGTTGACTTAGTTCATTTTGAATATCGCGGGTTATTAGCGCACACATAAAATGGACAAATTATGGATTTGGAACACAAACCACCAAACCGTTAACAGTCGTAATAATTTTAATACCTGGTATAGTAGCGCCCCAAAAACCCTGAAAGGAACCTATAAACCCAAAAATTTACTTGACATTTGTGCTCACGACTCGTGGCGACTACTCACTAATTTTAAGTTGTTTTATATAGTCTTAATAAAAGATTGTAGTTATGTAAGCACAATCATACAATAATATTATTTACCAGCATTATTATTGAAGGTTTTAAATTTTTTAATAAAGTTGTAACAAAGAGAGTTCATTGGTTTTAGTTTATCAAACGATGAGTATCACACAAAAAAGATCGATCCTGAATAATCATATTTTTTCTTATTAAGAGGCCTTTTTTAATCTGGCAATATTTATTAAAAGTCCTGTCTCTTCCTCTCCAAAGATACCTTTGAAGATGTTTTAAAGAGATTGTCATTGGTGGATATCTGATTGAAAACTATAACGACCAATCGAGAAATCAAACCGTGATTTAATTTTCCTAAAAATAATCTTTACTCGAAAGAACCATACTCGAACGAAAACAATTTCATATTTCCGCTAAAGAAGCGCGGTTTTTTGTAGCAAACAATAATTCAAATTTGAATTTTATTTACAGAAATCTTGAATGTTATTCCTTTGCGATTATGTGCTCATGAATATTTCTGCATTCAGTTTGATAATTTGAACGATGAAGTGCCGTGGCATGACGGAGCAAACGACGAATACCGCGGGACATTCCGCTAGCGCAGCCCTGGCGGACATCGCCCCAGTTGCCCCTTCTGATCGAGCGGTTGCGTAGTCACGACTCACGGCCGTAGCCTCTGAGCCCCATATATTTTTTTACAATCAGTGTGTTCCTAAAGTGAATTTAAATGAAAAACAATATAAAGTCGTTATCCTGTCATTTCTGTTATCTGAAGCGTTACTAATTTATATTGTTCGATGTTTAGCTGGACACAAAATGGAAGATTCCTATATTATTGCTAATTTCCACACGCTATGTCGATTGTGTCTGAACAAAAGCACATTCTCGACATCGATATTTGCAGCTGCGCCAGACGACGAAACGAATGTTGCTTTAACCTCCAAAATAGCAGAATGTTTCGAGTTGCAGGTAAGATATTGCTAATTTCATTTTTGTTTATAATTTTTTGTTATAGTGATTATTGGGTCCTTATTGATATGAAAACTGTTATTTCAGATTGATCCTAATGATGGGCTCCCTAACAGGATCTGCTACAAATGCTTGTTCAAAGTTGATAAATGTTCAAAATTCAAACTGCAGTGCATTCAGAATGAAACCAGGTTGAGACAGATAACAACAAGAGTTAATGAGCTGGACAACTCCAATTCATCGGAACTTAGCAACTACAACTATGGTTGCCATTCCCAGGATGGAATCAAACCAAAAGCTGAAGATTTCATTGTAGAAGATAGTGTTGTGATGGTGGTAGATCCTAGCCTTGACTATGACTCCTCTGAGGAATCTGAAAATATGGACCCTGTCGAACCAGAAGTCATTGAGCGAAACAATACCCCTGATGGAGAGCCAATGACTGAATCCTTTTTCAAAAATGTGTTCATGTGTCAATTCTGCGATCAAGCTTTTGTTTCACAAGAAAAATGTAAGGAACATGAACATAATTACCATGATCCCAATTTACCATATAAATGTGTTGAGTGTAGTCTAGTCTTTGCTGAGCGAAGTCAATATGTGCAGCACACTAAAATAGTACATGGCAATGATAAACCGTACCACTGTCCAGAATGTGATAAGTGTTTTGGGAGACGTTCTGATTTGAGAAAACACTCCATTGTCCATACTGGAATAAGACCATATCAATGTCAATATTGTTTGAAAAGTTTCTCCCGCAATACTAATCTTAGCAAACATCTACGTATTCATGCTGGCCACAAACCTCATGTGTGTCCTCTTTGTCCACGGAGCTTTGTGGCAAAAGGAGATTTACAACGTCATGTGCTTGTTCATTCAGGAATGAAGCCTTTTGCTTGTAGCAAATGTCATTTAAGTTTTGGAAGAAGAGACAAACTTATCAAGCATGAAATGCGCCATGGTCCTATGAGTCCAGGGAAAACAAATGAATTTGACAATGATCAAGATAACCATGATATGGTAGTAAATGTAAACCCCTTTAGCAATCTGATGACTTCTCCTACTCAGCTGCATCCAGATTCATCAAATGTTGATTACGACTTACCGAGAGTCCCAGATCATATATCGGGAGAAAGCAGTTTTATGAAAATACAGAAAAACTCTTCTGCTTCTAATAAGCCCACCCATCATTCCCCACCAAAACAAAAAGCTATATCAAATAAAAACCGGCCAAAAAATATCAAATGTCATCAGTGCCCTAAACGGTTCTGCTCTTTAGATTCCTACAAAACACACGTGTCTATTGCACATATTGGATCCAGGGTCTTCCAGTGCAAAATTTGTTTTAAGAAGTTCCCTCGTAAAAGAGAGTTGGACCGCCATGCAGCTCTTCATTCCGGCATGAAACCATTTTCATGCAGTCAATGTGATAAGAAATTTACCAAAAAGGATAAACTTGATAAACATGAGCAAACTCATGAATGCCTGGTTGTGAATATGCCTTGCATAGAATGTGGTGCCACATTTGAAAAGAAACCTGATTTAGTTGCACACATAAAATCACATTTTACTGAAAATTATGATGAAAAGATAACTGAAAATGAAATTAAGAAAGAAGAGGACACAGAATTTAATTTGGAAGATAATTTCTATGACCTTGAAACTTGAAGATTGTATGTTGTTGGCACCACAGTGTAATTTATTGTTTACTTGCTTAAGTACTTAATAGATAGGTATGTATTACTTTGAGGAATAAGGTGGTGATTTTTTTACACTGGTGATTGAATGTTAAGTATGTGATATAATTGCTTCATTATTTGGGATATGTGAATTCTATTTCCCATTCTATAAACCCACCGTTTGTGAATTATTATTAAATCGGAAATTTTTCATTCACCAAAATATTAAACAAATTTTAGCATTAAATGTTTATTGTGACCTTCTCATATTGAGGAATAATTTAACCAAAAATTATGTTAATATTTTATTGTGTAGTTAATATTATATTAGGAAATCTTGTTTTAGATGGGTGTTAGCAATATAGCATGTTAACAAGATTACTTGTTTAATCATGTAACATAAACATAATCCCACATACTTATAAATGTTGCTAAAAGTTAAGCCTTGCACATCAAACAATGTAAAGATAAGCAGAATAACATTTAAAGCATTTATAAGTATGGGAAATATGGTGAGAAACAGAACTATACAATTTGGTATTAAGATACCACATATAAAATCACGCTTATATTTCCCAATGGGTATAGTAGATAGTGATAATACATAGGAGACATACTATCTCTAAAATTGACTTGAACAAGCAGTAAGAATTACTTTCAGATTTTTATCATAGTATTTAAAAAATTCTGAAATTAAGCATCAAATACCTGTCTAGTAAAAGTACCATATTATGCTATTGGACAAAATACTTGTAGTTTATCCAAAGAATAATATAGTCCATCTGTACTGTGCTATGTCAAGTATTCTTATTTATCTAAATAATGTAGGCATGCCAGTATTCAAAGTGTAACATACCTACATAGCAATGTAAAAAGAATGCACAAATACTGACACTGTCAAAAGTGATGGCTGTACTGACATAACATATATACATAGGTGACTGTTTAATTAGCTCGTATAATATTGTACCTATTGAATTTTGCCCTGATGTACTTCCTAAGTTTAGTTCCTTACAAGGTGTTATGGGTCATATACATAATTATTGCAAAGTAAAAAAATCGATGCATTTAAAAAATTGTATTAAAGTAACTAGAGTTCTGTTCTTTACGAATGTAGTTACTAATAGTATAAAGAGTCTTAAAATATTTTAAACATTGTTGTAATAATATATTAAAATTTCTTCTTGTTCATTGCATCTACTTAAGAAGCAAATGTTTAGCAATCAATTTAATATATCAGCAGGTTCATTCTGTATTGCACAATAACAAAGTAATACTAAACTTAGGGCAAATTTTTCAATAGTGAGATAGCTTCTATCTGAAGAATAATTATGTCAGTTTGACATATTTTCTATAAGGAGGCTGTCAAATTGCTATATTTCTCCACTCGGAGTTATCTGATGATTGAAAAATAAACCCTTTTATTTAAATATTGTTAAAATTAATCTTCAATGTTATTATACAACCGAATAGCCATTATTTTATTTTGTACATACATTATAGAAGTTATTCAGACATGCAAACGTAGGTTTGTAAATATTTATCTGCAATAAATGTTGTCCACTAAACTATTACTCTCTTTTACTTTAAGGCTAAAAGGCTTTTTAGGGTTCCATACCCAAACAACAGGACCCTACTACTCAGTGTGTGCTGTCCATCCATCTGTTCGTCAGCCGGCTGCATCTCATGATCAGTAACAGGTACAGTTGAAATTTTTACAGAGTAATAATTTTAAAAAAATAACACATTAAATTTAACACTTTAATTTTAATGTGTCATTCTATAGAATAACAGATTAAAATTAAAATGTTAAATTTTGTTGTGTCATGTGAGTCCAGCATGCACTTTGCTGGTTTTTATTTACTTTACCGGTTTGTAAGTTGCCGTAGCAGTAAATAACATTAAGAATATAGTAGTCGCCACGAGTCGTGAGCACAAATGTCAAGTTAATTTTTGGGTTCCTTTCGGAGTTTTTTGGGGCGTCGACGCTGCACGCGATCGGTCCAACTGATGGATCAATCGCGCGCAGCGTCCTCGGCGGCCCAAAAAACTCAGAATTGAATCCAAAAACCCAAAAATTACCCTGACGTTTTTGCTCACGACTCATGGCGACTAATATAACTCTACTCCTAAAGTCAGGAGGATAATGATGGCAACCCATGAGATCTGAGTCAATGAAACTAAATTACATTGGCAACTATTTATTGTTACCCAGCTAATGGATTGGCATGTATAGTAACAGAAGTTATCTTTGCTTCTGTAAGTGGTCTATATGTTTTTGGGTTGACTGCCATTTTTTCTAAATCGTCAAGTGCTTCAAATCCATCTATGATTCTGGAACAAAGGATAAGCATGGTTGTCATTTTTCTTTAATTTACAATTACTATAGCTTATGAAAAAATATACACAGAATTTAGTATAGGCAATAAACCATAAACAACCATCACCAAACTTATACCACAAGTGGATTATCATATATTATGCTGTAGATAATGATTGCAGCACCTTTTACTTGGTAGGACATTAGATTACCATGTTGCTCAATAATACACTGTCTTCAACTGTTTTTGAATCTTTATTGGGCTTTATCCTTCTCTAAGATTAGGCTTGTATTCCCAGCTAAATTGGAGTAGGTGTTATAGCATTCATCTTACCTGCCAAATAATGTGTACTTCAAATCTAAATGTGGTTGTTCTCCATAGGTGAAGAAAAATTGGCTACCATTAGAGTTGGGCCCATTGTTGGCCATGCTCACCATGCCTCTTGCATTGTGCTGTAAAAGTAACACATATACCATAAAGATCTATGTTAAGATAACAAGCTAAGAAAATATATACAGAAAGTCTTGCTACGCCAGATCAGACCATAATTATTAATACCTTCAACTCTTCCTTAAATTCATCTTCAAACTTGCGCCCCCAAATAGACGCGCCGCCTTTTCCGGTGCCTGTTGGGTCTCCTGTCTGTACTATGAAACCCTAAAAGCAAAATGAACAACTCTCAGTACATATATTCAAATGTATAAATATACATTTAAAAATTGTAAAGTAATAATAGGCACTAGTGTTTACTTTAATATTCCTATGAAACAAGCATCCGTTGTAATAATTACTAGCACATAATGCTAGAAAATTTTCACACGCTTTTGGGCATTGCTCACAATATAGTTCTACTTTTATATCCCCAACGTCAGTATGAAGTGTAACAGACATTTTGTCTTGGACCTAAATGAATATATTTTTAGTGTGTTTCTTAAATTTACAATAAATCAGAAAGTTTATTTAATATTTTTGTTTACTTTCAATTAAAGTATTTCACAGATTCCACGTTAACGTTTGACAGACGTCACATTCACGTTTGTTCGAGGATGAGTGTCATGTCACCAGTATTTCGTTTTACGCATTACTGAAGTCTAAACCTGTGGATGTCATTTATTGTTTACCGACATCGACACAGGACTTACTGCAATTAACGAGAAAATACATAAAATTAACTCCTTGGTGCCACAGGATTAAATGTAGAACAAGCCCGCCCCATTAATCCTAACCACTACAACTCATAACTGTAAGCCAAAATCAACAGCGAATTAGCGATTACTACCAAAAAAGCACTGAGGCAATTACATTTTAAGAGTTACGGAGAAATTATTCTACGATTCCCACAGTGATAGGTAGAAACAACAGAATGCTGCAATTGTTATTCGGTTTTAACCTGAGTTTATTTAAAATCTCTCGAAATGGGAGGTGGCTCAAAACTAGGGGCAGTCTCGAAGGGTCGGGGATGCAGATATTGTAATGTCATAATGTGTACTGTTCATCGATGACAAGTTATGGGTTACTTTCGAAGTCCATGATCGGTTGCTTACCAGTAATTTTCTTTGATCTATAGAATAAACTTAATGATTTAACTTTTGTATACATTTTATGGAATTTTAATAATGATTATGAGTCTATCGTTACCTACTTGGTATTATATTTATGATCAAATCACAATATTTTATGTGTAGGTACTGTGCCTTTTTGAAGAGTTCTTATCCGAAGATCAGATACTCACGAAATTAGAGGACAATACTGAAAGTTCCTTTGAAATACAAAAATCTAATGAGAATCGAAGATTTGAGGGAAAATACCGAAAGAGGAAAAAAGCTTCTGGATTGAATTAAAAACCTTGTTTTGAAGTCGATTAAAAAAAGATTTATTGAGATCACAATCACACTAACAAAAAAAATTATTCACTACCGCCTGCCCTTTCATTTTGCCCAGCGTGTGGCTCATGAGTATTTTCATCCATGCCTTGGTTTCCATAGTTCCCGAGTAATCTCTGGCCGGTGGGGTCGAAGGGTGATTTAAAGTGTAGTGTCGCTTTATGCTTCTGTCCTAAAACTTCAATATCATAATGGCCTTCTTTCAAAAAGTCTTTGGTAACTTGTGAGCCTTTATTGGTGACGTAGCCGATACCGATTGGTTTGTCCAGGTAGAAAGCATAATCTCCTCTTCTTAGGTACCCTACAGGTTCACCATTTCTAAATATAGCTTCTTGTCCAAAGATAGCAACCTGCAATGATTAATAATATAATACATTTCTTTTAAAACGTTAGGTTTGTATACATCATTAAACATGATAGAATTTTCAGTACTGTTGCTTCAGAGAATGGCTATGGAAGTAAGGCGTAACGTAAGCTTGTGTTTATATACAATATTATTGTTATTCAAACTGGTCTTTAGGTAGTTTGATAATCCATTGTTATTTGTAAGAATTTTGGTACCTAAATCGTACTACTTAATTGTTATTTCAACTAACCTTTTCATCGAGTGTGAAATATGCGTATTTCTTGGTGACTCCGTTGGCTTTGGCTCTAGTAACATATTCATTTCCGATATAATCGCCATCTTTCCTGCAAGTGAAGCCCAAACCAGCTTCTATCGGATTGTCGTCGGCTCTTAAATCGGAGTTCCATAAATGATATCCTAAAATTAAAAGAACAAAAATGTCCTAAATCTTTTGGATCAAAATGTTAAAAGGTCAAAAAAAATTGGCCATAAATTCTGCATCATTGGGCAACACAAACATACCGATTATCAAAACGTTCAATAGATCCATAGTATCCTAAGGCCGAGTTTTTGTGGGACATCTTGCATAGTATATAAGAATTCATATGTTTTATTCTCTCCGACAAAAAATCGGTCACCGATTGTCGAACATGAACACTTCTATACGAAAAAGATACCTTTTTCAGCACTCAACGAGGTCAAAGCCCTCCAGCCAGCATTCTTCAGTCCCTTAGCACGGCTCAAAGCCTTGTACACGGGAATTGCATGAGCAGATGGTATATGCAGCTCCCAGCCCAGTTCCCCGGACCACGTGACCCGAAGTGCCCGGCACCTGTATCGTTTATCTTCGGGAGTGTTCGGAGCTCTAGTGACGTGTATGCTACGGTGTGTGTTCACAGGGAATGCGTCGTTGGAGAGACCAGCGTCTGTGTAGCGCTGGAGGATTCGTTGGCTGTCGAAAATAAAAGGTTTAAGTATTGGTTAGAAAAAAAAAACTGCAGAATAAGGTCAAGGCCATAATTGAGACCACTTCGTTGGTGTAGTGGTAGTAAGCGCATCTGCTGACGACGAAATCCTGGGATTGATTCCCAGGTCGATTAAAATATTAATGCATTTTCTCCGCCAGGAATTTTGTAGTACCAGTCTAAATCCCAGATTCGTCTAGGTTGATCACAATATGCTCACCCAGTCACCGTCACCCCTAGTACATGGAGTTTACTAGCGAAATGTGGACATTTAACACGCCGAAAAAGGCGTGATGTTATGTTTATTTTTGTTAGTCCCGACCTGTCAGGTCCCTGTACACTAAGGATGCACAGCTGCTTGGTGACGTCAGTGATAGTGGCCCTCAACTTGTGCGTCTGAATGATTCGGCGAAGGTGAGCCAACGTGTGGTTCGCGCTGAACCCGCTTGTAACTACGTAGTATCCACGGCCCTGGTAGAAAGAGTATGCAGTGAGTTTTCGGACAGGGTTTTTAAATAAAGAATATGATCACCTACCTTAATAAGGGTTCTGCACTTACCTTAAATATTGGTTCATGTAACTGTCCACTGCCACCGTCCAGTATACTGACTGTCACGTCAGCTTCCACGCCGCCTTTCTCATTCAAGAGAAGAGAGTATACCACCCTGGAAATATACAACATTTCTTTACTTCTCAAGTAATAAAAAAAACCGGACAAGTGCGAGTCGGACTCGCCCACAGAGGCTGCCTTACGTAGAATCATTATAAATTACAGAAATAAATAAATAGTTTATTCAAATAAATAAATAGTAAATTAAATACAACAAACAATACAATTACAATTAACTTTTCTGTACAATTTATATACCTAGATATCTAGGTATTAGGTAATTATAATTATTTTAAATTTTTCGTTACACAGACTAGGGAGACAAAGAGGGGAACGGTATTTTTTTCATTATAAATAAGAAATAATGACTCAGAAAAAATAAATAAAATAAATTTTGCAATGTGCACATCAAGCCCTTTTATATGATACCCCATTTGAACTAGTACCTTCAATTTAAAATTTCGACCCCCAAAAAAATATAGACCGCCAATTTTAAAGATTTAATTACAAATGTATAGTTTTGAGATTTATTTCTGTATTTGTAGTCTACAACGATGTTACTTGCCAAATTTCATAATTCTATGTCAACGGCAAGTACCCTATGAGTTATGCGATGAGAAATATGCGTTTTTTGCTTAATAAACGGCCGTATCTTTTTTTTACGTAAGCTTAGAGTTTGATTTTTTCACAACTTAATGAGACAGTAGACCTGAGTATACGGTTTAAATTTCAACTTGATACTTCCACGCATTCTCGTAATAAAGGGTCTTGACATACAGACAGACGGACGGACAATACAGTGATCTTATAAGGGTTCCGTTTTTTCCTTTTGAGGTACGGAACCCTAAAAACAGAAATATTTAACTGTCTCAGTGACACAAGAAGTGTTTCCAAATGAACATAGTGAGTACATTTTGCCAATAATCACTTTGCTTATGTATAAACGCATTGCGTATTCATATATAACGATAGATACGCGACAGAAATTCCGCGTGCTTATGTTTCTACGATAATTCTGCGACGTAATTTCGGTCTGATGTATCATAGATAGTTTCAAAAGCACTGCTACGCGTATACACATTTTTTTCCGTCACGTGGATTGGACAGATGTAAGATGGATGAGAGCTTTTATTAGGTGTCAACATATTGATACCTATCATTGAGTTTAGAGAGGTCAGCAGTGAACGCCAGGTCGGCAGTTCGTTGCGCATCAGGCCCGGTCAGGTAAAACTTGCCGTAGTAAGACATGTTGAACAGGGCCGCGGCGTTGCGACATGTTAGAGCTTCTTGTCCGATCTGGGGAGTTAGAAATAATAATAAATCACGGAGGCTGATTGTGGGTCAAAATTGGTTTAATTATTATTAATTTTACTCCTATTAACTGTTATCAGTCTCTATGAAAGTCAGGCAGTAGAGACATGATTAAAAAAAAAATACTTTCAGACAGTTTCCCCGAAAAAATCCACTGCAGGGGCAGACATTTTAATGCAACTTGTGTCTAATAAACATTTACAATGCTAATCTCAAACATTAGAAATACCAAACCCAACCATCAAAATAAGCATGTTTTTTTTTTTAATTTAAAAGTTAAGTCTCATTCATGTAATAAACAGTTTAGTAAAACTATTTTTCGAATAACTATGCTATGAAATTAAAACAGATAAAAACCATCGAAGATTTGTTTCTATCTCTTTCTAGCTAATCGAATTTTAACACGGAGTTCTTATTTATGGCGTTGTGTAATGTGATCAAGTTCGTATAAAAAAAAAAATCACGGGTATTCCATATTAGAGACCATCAAAGTGCATAGTATAGTAACTTACAACATTGTGGTGTTTGGAGAAGTCAAATGAGTGGTCTCCCTTGAGGATTTCTTCGTAGCGCAGGTCTGTGTTTCTAGGATAGTCTGAGTGAGTGCCACCCCAGTCGTACTGTTGCACTCTTATCTAAAACAAAACAAAAATGACTGTAAAAACAAGTCATCTTAACCTTTTGCTAGTAGAAAAAAAAAAACAATAAAATATAATTTTGTATAAATATATGACTGCCTTGTTAGCCTAGTGGTCCTAAGCACGACTGCTACGCTAGACGTCTTGGGTTCGATTCCCAGGTCCAGCAAAGTGTTATTCGGTTGTTCTATGAAATTCTCAGTAGCAGCTCGGAGTTAGGATTTGTTCCCGGTTAATGACAATTGGCTCGCCCCTATTACATGGCACTTAAAAACATACCGGCGAACTGTGGGTGTACACTGATTACATCTCTGCCTAACGCATCGGGGTATACGGGCGTGATGGATGAAAAAAATATATCGGAACTTCGTTGGATACGAAAAAAAACTTTGACGTAAAAAGAAAGTGGTCTCAAAACCCAATAGCTTCTTAGGCTCATTACGCATTGGAGACAAATCACAAATGTTGTATCAACACTTTTAAACCCACCTTCTCTCCAGGCAAAAAGAAGCCCGGTCTTTCCCACCCAGCCCTGGATTGCATGACAGCTCCATCTTCGACCAACTCTTGATGCAAGGCGTCATGGCTCGCATCCCTTCCTGCCAAATGTTCATCGTTCGGGAACACTATGTTGTAGTTACGCGCGTAAGCTTCGTGGCTGCTCTCGCGCACCCAGTGCGCGCGTGACATCTGACCCGGTGTGAACCGACGGATGTCGAATGTGAACATGTTGTAGTGTGGCCTGGGGGCAGTTTGGAAGGTGTAGTTAATCTACTCCTCTATAATAATGAAAAAATAAATAAAATAAAAACACACTTATATACCTAGAGTATTTTCTGCCTACTATCTCGACCCTACGCTTAGTGCTCGTCAGTCATGGTTTGGGTGTCTGGAGATGGGCATGACGCCAGATAAACAAGAGGCAGCGAGATGACCTGGGCACAGACCGCGGGAGCTGATTCGAGGCGGCACGAGAAAAGACAATATTATTATAGGTACTCCACTGCAGAAAAGATTTAAGGAAGGCCTTTGCTTTGCAGTAGAACATAGTATAGACAAAAAAACATGATAATTGCATATCGTGTTATTTGAACTATCACATAAAATATTTAAATTTGAATTTAGTACTGATAAAATTTTAAAACAGTCTGTTTAGTCTGTTATTATTGACGTAAATACGTTACACTACCAATTATAATTACGCTGAGTTTTGCGCAAAAGTGATAACTGTGATAACCTCCTGTTATTGTTATGTTAAAACAGACAAATGAGGTCACATTCCAGTTGAATGAACAATAATTTTGTTTACAAAGAGAAAATGCTACACTTATTACAAAACATACCATCACGTCTGTATTCCGCGAAGGGTTAGGCAGAGGGGACCTAAAGTTACTGGCGAATTGTGGGTGTACATTGGCAAAAATCTGGCAATTCGAGCAAAAAAAAAAAAATTATCCGGTGTTAACAGTTTGAACTATTGACTTAATAAACTAACTAGTATCACAAATGTGCTTACGTAGATAGGTATGTACCCTATCTACCAAGTAATAGAGATGTATAGTAACAGAGATAATTACAATGAAATTAAAAGCGAGTAAATACGTGTTTTTTTGCTCAAGAGCTACTTAACCGATTTTAACTATTCCTTCACCTATGGAAAGCTACTTTATCAGCCAGTAACAAAGGCTATATTTTTATTTTATTAGAGATCCGTAATTCGCGGACGAAGTCGCGGGCAGAAGCTAATTCAAATTATAAAAATAACTTCAATACTCAATTGAAAAAATTGGTATATACTTAATTTATTTCTAGGATTCAAGGTTTAAATATTTAAATAGTCAAGTCTTCTACTTTCTGCAGATACGTTCTCTGTCCCACTTGTTTATATTATCATCATATTGTTTGGAAAAAGAGTATAGGCAGTTACCTTCCTGTGACAATCCACTCTGCCATTTGTATACCACATCCCGCAGAGAACATCATTCCGGCTGAGTTGTAGCCGCAATTGTGGTACAAACCTGAATATAATAAATCGCAGTCAGCAGTTGAACCACACACCAACATACCAATACATACATAATAAAAAAAGACTAAATCAAAATCGGTTCATGCTTTCGGGAGCTACGATGCCACAGACAGACACACACACACAGACACGTCAAACTTATAACACCCCGTCGTTTTTGCATGGGGGGTTAAAAAGTGATAAAGATTGTGATGTAACTATCATTTTATCCTATAAGAAAAATATTATGGCGCTCTTCCCCTCTCCTTTAGGTATTCAAAATTTTGCTGTGCTCGGTCCATAATTGTTTCCTTTTTAACATCTGCCACCTGTATGTTCATGTTATGAATTGCAATGAAGATTTAAGATTTCTGCCGACTTATTGATTGATAAATGGTTTTTTTTTTTACTATTAATTTAGAAATTCGTTGGTAACTCTGAATAATCTTGAAAGGACCTGAATGAAATACGTTTGGGAAGGATAATAAGGTTGTTAATTCAGTTGAATTTTTGGATAATTCAGGCTGATCTGAGAGCAACCTCACAGACCGTACAGACCGCAGATTAGAAACAACTAAATATAATAATGAGTTCATTTTCATTGCATCAGATCAATAATTTGTAATCATAATATCTATTTACAATACATCATACATAAACATAACGTGTATCTAAGTAGGTACGTTGACCAGCTGACCTACATTAATTGTTTAGATATTTATGTTATTTTATCTACGTTTAATAATACGCGATATTTTTCAAAAATTAAAGTTACATATTATCCAAATTTCAACTTTATATTCCAAATTCTGGACATGGGCCTCCCCTAAAGATAGCCACAATGACCGATCCTACGCTGCCCGCATCCAGTGATTCCCCGCGACCTTTACCAGATCGTCGGTTCACCTAGCGAGGGGCTTACTGGGGGGTAATGGACGTCATTCGGCTGCTATGATGATAAGGATAAAGATAACAAATTCTTCATAACAATTCAATTCTTCTAGGTACGGGAATAAGCAAATGAAAATCTTGGAACTAGAAATATACCTATCTGAAAAGATCGTGGTCGAATGCCACCGCA
Organism: Caradrina kadenii; assembly: GCA_947462355.1. Classification (NCBI taxonomy): domain Eukaryota; kingdom Metazoa; phylum Arthropoda; class Insecta; order Lepidoptera; family Noctuidae; genus Caradrina; species Caradrina kadenii. The sequence continues at coordinate 6,076,145 of OX381674.1, forward strand.
GTCATTTAGCCGAAAGACGACCACTGTTAGTCATAGGCCTTCCCTAAACACCATCGCAACGACCGACCCTGTGCTTCCCACATCCAGCGAATTCCGAAGTCCACTAGGTCATCGGTCAATTTATACCACGGTGGTGGCAAACAGGCATACGGTCTGCTCGACAGTAAGCGGCTAGCGTAACTTATGGACACCTGCAACGCATTGTCTTCTACTGTTAGCAGTAATCTCGAAACTCACCGAACACATTAGGGTCTTCTCCGAGCAAAGGCTTGTGGTCAGGCGTGAACGACTCCGGTCCACACACCGTACTCTTAATGCCGACGGTACCGAGCTTAGGACACAATGACGTTGCGCTGCTCATGTGGACCCCAAATACGTCCCAATCCAGTTCGTATAGGTGGAACTGCAGGTGATCTGGTACCTGCATAGGAAGGACATTAAGTATCATGAAGTTCTAGTCTTCTTCTTGCATATAGAAACAACCTATATCTTCATTATGACAATAGTTCATGCCTTAGTAAAAGTAATGTTAGTCAGGCAGCAAGGTCGCGGTTTGTTTTCTGTACAGAATTTATTAGTCAATCTAGGCATCAAGGCTGTCTGTCCACGGAGAAATATTAACCAATAGTATTGCATAACTGGAGCGGAGCGAAAATTTAATTCTATTCTATTGGTCTCTAAGGTTGACTGGTAGAAAATGCCAAAGGCATTAAGTCCGCCTTTGTACAATGTATTATTTACATTATGTGCAAAAAGTTTTAATAAATAAATAAATAATATTTCTCCAGTTCTCCGGTCCGAAACCTCGCGCCGCTTCTGTAGCCAGACATCCTGAATCAGTTCAACGAAAAAGTTTTCAGTGTTAAATGATAGTAGTACGTAACTATTACTTAAAACGTACCTGATCAAGCATATGTGGGTTGCTTTCATACCCTCCAACTTGACAAGACTCCCCTTGCACCTTGATGTACAAGTCGACATCATGATCTCGAATATTGGGACCTCCCCGGACTTCGGGCGTAGCGTCACATACAACGTATGCGTGCTTGAACGGAATTAATGGAAGGTTGGGTACACCTGCGTATCGGGCAATCCGAGGACCCCATGCTCCTATCAAAATATAAAAGGGGTCATATGAACAGCTGGTACTATACAAGTGTATGTTATATTACCCACTAGTTTAATCGTCTGGGCGTGTTTGAACGGAAGTAATCAAGTAAGGGTAAGTTGGGTACTCCTGCGTATCTAGCAATCCAAGGACCCCTTGCTCTTCCTATTTAAATATACCTAAAAGCGACCATATCAACAGCTGGGTACTATCTAGCTTATGTTCCAACGCGCTCTAGTTTAAACTTAAACATTACAATGCAAGCACGGTCACCATAATAATATCGTCAACAGAACACCAGCTTGGAGGTCCAGCCACAGACAACAAACAGGCACATAAGGTCACTGATGTCTCTTTCTCTTTGTTGTGTTAGACATTGATTTACTTAAATTTTGCAATCCGACAACAACTGACGTCAAGTCCCAGAAAACCAACATCAGCCAGTTTTAGTGTATTTGTTGGACTGGACGAGTTCCAAAAATGATGGTTTGCAAATTGTAAAACTTATTATTACCTCCACAATTCACAACACATTTGGTCTTGATGACACCCCTGTCAGTGTGGACTGCAGTAACTTCCTTGTTTCCAAGCTGATTGTGTGTGTAATGTACGTCTAGCACTGGGCAGTCCTCGTACACCTACGGAAGTAATCTTTTGTTACATAATATTATTTTATATGAAGAAGAGTTCCTTTGATTAGTTCGTCAAACATGGTAACATAAACTGATGCGAATAAGCTAGACTAAAGCGTCAAAATTATGATGAACAAAAGTTGCAAAACATTTGTTGCCCAACACCAAAACACACACACGAAAACATTTACAAATTTTGTTCACAAGGAACTGGAGGTTTTTTCTGAGTAGTTCAGAAAAACCGAAATAAAAGTATAAAACATTTCATGTTTTATGGGGCTTTTATTTAGAATTTTAAATTGACATAAAATATAATGTAACATTACTGTAACCATCATGCAACAAGAACACGACAAAAACTTGCCTTTCCACCATTTTTCGTCGCCACTTTCACAAGTGCTCTGCACGCCATGGAAGGGTCAATTGTACCATCCTCAGGTGCGTACAGGGCCATTTCAAATACTGATGGGTCAAGAAGTGAGAACTTCTTCTGAGCCTCGTGTGGGTTCATAACTACGCTAGGAATGTTCAAAGCTTTGCCCAATGTGTGCAACCTCATGTATTCTTGTGTTCGGACCTAGAAGGAAAAGAATGTTAAAAATATTCTGATTATTACCTTATATTATGTAGTTTATTAAAGAATGCATGGAATTACAAAATATTATATATCGCTTTTTGAACAAATAATATAATAATGCCAATAGGCTCGCCCCTATTACATGGCACCTAAACATACAGGCGAACTGTGGGTGTACATTGGTACACCTCTGCCTAACCCTTCAGGGAATACAGGCGTGATGGTATCTGTATGTACTTTTTGAATAATTATGCCCAGTTTCTGAGAGACTTACCGACAGATCTCAGAACCAGGGTTCATATATGCCCGTTTGAAATGTTTTCTATATTCTGCAATGAAAAATAGTTAGACAGAAGACTATATTGATTCTTACTGCGCTCCGCGATATGAACATGCCACCGTTGTTAGTCCAGCCCGCATGGTCACCAGTTTCTTCTTCTAAGGTACTGTACACTTTCCTCGAATCTCGCAACAGTTTCACTTCTAAGTCGCACGGTCTGAGCGACCATACCAGTCCTATAAAATGTTTAAAATAATTGTATGAAAGCTGTTTGCAGATCAATAATAAAGTGTATGTTCACTAGTCCAACCGGTTTATTAGGTCAAGCTGTATCCCACCTAATGGCCCTGGCATTAGGTGGGATAATTGCTTTGATTGACAGCTCACCTGAATGTCACTTCACCTAAAATCGAGAGAGATTTTAACAGAATAGCAGCACAGTTATGGTATTTAGCATTTAAAAGAGACTTGCTAGTATTACCAAAATATTATTTAGCCAAAATTTTTTATCGCATATCTGCTTTCTCGAATTGGCATCGGTGTAGTTTTACCTATATTATATAATTCTTTATTTAATTTCATATTATGTAAATTATGTTTATTGGAAATATTACGGAAATTTTGTAGAAGATCCGAAATTACTTTCTCTTTAGACTCGCCACGATTATTATTAACTTTCATCATTGCAAATAATCTATAAAAGTAATAAATCCCACATTGCGTAGGGGATAATACGAAAGTACTTTACCAGCAGTGTGCCATGTCGTCCCACTGGTCAACTTGGCTCTCTCCAGCAGTACCGCATTCACCCCTCTCTTACTGAGTTGGTACAATGTGTTGCATCCTGCTATACCTCCACCTAAGAACATTAAAATGCAAACCAATTAGCGTATTTATTCTCCCATTATAATGTAAATAATAGGCTCAAATGTCACGTTAGTCGCATGCAATGCTGGGCGTTATTTTCCACACAACAGGTGCCTGAAAATAACGGCGCCGCCGAGACCTGCTCAGAAAGAGGTTGCGAGATGAGTTGTTGGACGTGTTATGAAAGTGCTGGTCTTCAAAGTGGTGCGCAAAGAGTACTCGAAAGAAACCTTTCCCCAGCAGCACGGGCTAGAGGAAAAATGTACGAAACACAAGTAATATTATTAAATTTTTTAAGTAACCCTCGATAAAGCATGACGATCCCTACCGCGGCTAACAAAAGAGCTGTTAACTTTAAAACCGTTGAACCAATTCTGATAAAACATATCTAAGAACCATCGCTAGGAAACCAGTTTTCGAATAAAAAAACCACATTCAAATCAATTTACCCGTTTACGAGCTACGGTGCCACAGACAGACACACAGACACGATAACATCCCTCTTTTTGAGTCGGGGTTTAAAAACAAATAGAGAAAGTTCTAATAATACTACATATAAAAATATACTAACCGATAATCACAACATCAGCTGAAGACAGTACCTCCTGTTTCGTAGCGAGCAACCGCTTTTCGTGCCTAAAATGTTTCAAAAAATTCGCCGCTTGGTTCCTAATAGCTCCATCTGTCACTACTTTGAACATTTTATTACTAATTGAAGTAAACAATGTTGACTAGTACACTGTTCACTTATGAATGCTATATAGAATGGTAAGTTTTGATAACCGCCGCATATCCTATCTTCTAAAGTTATCAGAGTTCAAGCTGTTATTTGGACTGTTATCAAGACGATTGTTTTGTTTGTTATTTTAAACTTTAAATGACCGTAAATATATTTAACAAAAGCAGAGAAATAATTGAAAATAAAATAAATCTGTAATAAACATTTATTTTTAATAGGTACATGTATTTACATTTATTTTTACAACTTAGGTATTACATTGACTAAGGGCTGATTTTTCAATAGTCAGATAACTTTTATCTGACGAATAAATATGACAGTTTGACTTAACGCCTATACAAAAGCTGTCAAACCGCCTTATTTATTTCTCCGTTAAAAGGTATCTGACGATTGAAAAATCGGCCCTAAATGATAATACAGTATAGTACGTACTGTTTACAATATAACTAGGTATTTATATAAAAACTAATTTTGCTTCAATACTTGTTTACATTGCTAAAATCTTAGCTAATTTAAAAGCACAGTCATATGTAAAGTTTGGAAATCAATGCTAAATGAACTATAAACATACAGCCTTTCTGTAAACACTGCATAGTAAATGTTAATATTTATATTACATCTTAACGCTAATTATTATTAGAATACGGGTGTATTAAAACATGTACAGCATAATTACATTTATTCTTAATATCTTGCGAACCAGTACGAACGTTTTTAAATGCTTCTTAATTATAACTAATAGACGTTTATGATAATTACACATTAGTCACATAATTATTATACCGATGATTACTCAAAGGGTCACAACACACACACGATACGACGTCGTTCGTGTCACGTCATTGTGACAAAATTCCTTGCGGGATAGCTATAGCTTAAAGGACATACTTCGCAACATGTCGAGGCGTCAAAACTGAGACAAAAAACTTAGTGCAGACTCTCAAGCTCGGATGCATCTAGAGAGACTGCACTAAGTTTTTCCCTCATCGCTCCTCCCTCGGTAATGTCATCAGAGTTTTTTATATTCATTCATGCAAAACATTGTGCATGTATTTAAGAAAACTGTTATAGAAATAGTCCTTTCGCCTAATCGAGGCGACGTGGGTCCACAACAAACATAAAGTTAACTTTTAAAAAGTACACAACATAGTTCAGTTTCGAGACGTTATAACGACTTCTCAGACAGACAGATGACTGTCATAGAAGTACAAGTCCTCGTTTCATACATGGTGTGGGCTCGCGACCCGGGGCGGGGTTAGACCGAGCCGGTGCTGGCGGGCCGCGTGGTCGCCTGCCGCGGCCGCTGCGGCCGCCTCGAGCTGAGCCCGAATGGCGACCAGCTCGCGTGTGCGCTGGTAGATAGGGTCCTGTGGGAGGAAAATTGTGTTATGATTGCGAACTTGTCGTACCACCAACATAGCTTTTATCCATGGTATCTGACAGGTATGATAGGACAAAAGACGACAAAATTGATTCTATAAACATGATTAACAAAAGTCGTGCTATATAAGCCCATTTAAATCGAAATGCTTTGAGAGGGAGCTTGGAGATACCAGCTAAAAAACATCGTGTTTTTTTAAGAGGGTGCGATTAGTAAAAATGGTCCTGTGAAAAAAAATATTACTCAGCCACGTGTAATTTAGGAATACAATTACAATTATTGGCTGTCATTTATCGATAAACTCTTTAGCATGAGGAAGGCAAGATTTGTAAACTAGGTAAGGACCCGGATGTTGGGACATCGAGTTTTAACCTTAGCGTGTCGCATGTCATGCATAGGCACATAAGCGTATAGATTAACCGTACGCATGGCGCTCGACAGATAGGCTGTTAAACAGGTATGAGTGACCGCCACGACACGACGTAACTTACCATCACGCCTGTATTCCCCAATGGGTCAGGTAGAGATGTACCAATGTACACCCACAGTTCGCCGTCAAGTTTAGGACCCATGTAATCGGGGGCAAGCCTATTGCCATTAGCCGGGCACAAATCCTAACTTCGAGTTGCTATGAGAATTTTTATAGAACAACCCAATAACACATAACTTAATAGCACTATAAGTAACACAAACCTGTTGCCTCATAGTGGGGTTCCACCGACAGTACAACGCCTTCCACAGCTTGATGACCCTGAGCGACGCGACCGGCACGAGTACGACTTGCGGCCGCGAGTACGGCGACGGAGGCGAACTCGCGCCGAATGATGGAGGACCCCAGTACAGAGGATTCAAGTACAAGTCCTGGCGACTGTTGATGTATGACCAGAGGGATACTGTCTTGGTTTTTACCTCTGCAAAGTTAAAATATGAGGTTTAGTTGAAACTGTACGAATTAATCGGGAGCCTATTATTGTCCAACTGCAAGGCAAAGGCCTCTTCTCATACAGAGAAGGCCAAGCATTCATCAACAAACTTGCTCAAGGCGGAATGTCGATTACAGACTTATGTTAATTAAAGTCCACGAATCCTCACGATGTTTTCCTTCAACGATTTCAGTGTCCAGAATTAACTTAAAAAGTACATGATGAATTAGGAAAGTCACATTGGTACTCGTCCAGTGAAGGGCGAACCTCATGCGTCTCCTACGCATTGCAAATTTCGTAAAGTCGTGATGGCCTAGTGGTAAATGCACACATTTACCACTAGGCCATCACGACTTTACGAGAAATTTTACTGATATTTCTATTAATAAAAAAAAAATGTCGGCCACCCACCTTCCTTCGCTCGTTCCCTCTCAGTATTAAACAGGAAGGTTCCAAATCTGCAGGAGTACAAATGATCGACGATCGTGATAAGCAATCTCTCTGTAAACTCGAACGCTGTCGGGAACTGCTGCTGTAACTGCCACACGCAGTCCACCCATTGGACGAAGACAGGGGACCGGTCTGCGTCCGAGTGCCGCTCGTCGCCGTGACCAATACGCTGCAAGGTGAAACATAATAATAGTTATAATATTTTATTGTCCCACTGAACTTTCAGATAAAAATAGTCACATCTGAGTGACATAATCAGTCAGCAAATTTTATTTAGTCACACTACATTTATGTTAGCCAAGCATATCGTGGAATAAAACAGATAATACAGTTTTGCCTAGTTGGAATAGAAGCTTTCAGGCTACCCTATAATGTGAGAGAAACCAAGTGCCACAACAAGTCTCTAGGTTTATCCAGGGACTATGCTTGTTGTTGTCTTTGGTTTAAAACATGCAGTATAATTTACTGATAAGCACCAAGGTTAAACTTTAGTTTAGTGACAATGCTAATAATTTCATTTCCTTTTTTTTTTTCATTTACATAGGACGATATAGGCGAAATGTGGGTGCACATTGGTACAACTCTGCCTAACCCTTCGGGGAATACAGGCGTGATGGTACGTGTGTAATAATTTCGTCACCGTCAACAAATCCTTTGATAACGCAAGCTTTATTTTTCAGTTATCAAATAAATTTTAGCGCATTTTAAATAATTTCCGTCCTCAATACAACAATCGGAAAAAAAATACCGATGTAATACAATGGGAGAAAAAATGCCGATAAAGTATTGTCATTCAATAATGAAATACCTCTACTAATATTATATATGTGCAAGTTTCGATGTTTTGAAGTTTATTACTCATTCACAGACATTGTTGCCATCAGTATGCGGATCCCAAACTACGTTCGTATCAGTTTCCAATCCAACCGGATGCAGCTGAATACTAGTCTTTTAACATGGAATGACTGCCTATCTGATCACCATAACCCAGTTACTGGGTAACACGATGATAAGACCCCTTGATAATACTGAATGTCAGACTTTCGGGCTTCTGACTACCTGTAACGACTGACAAAGATCTACGATTGACAGCAGAGACTAACAACTTTACGAGACACGAGGGTGTCTCAACACCAACTTCCAAACTCCGGGCTGCTACTGAGAAATTCTTAATGGAAAACCCAACAACTCTGTGCCCAACATGGGAATCGAACCCAGGACCAGCTGTTGTACTTGGGACTACGTGAACAACGGGATAGTGCTAACATAGAGAAAAAAACTGTAAGTAATTGTTTTTCAATAACACAAATTTCAACTTTGATTTATTTATACATGTTACAAAACAATATGGAAACATACCAGCTGGAATTTATGTCCAAAGGAAAGCCACTCCTTCTCAATGAGTACTTCGAAACCCCTGAGAGTCCTGTAGTAAGGGTCCAGCATCAACATCGCTAATGCTGTGAGCTGAGCCGTGCGGTCCCATCCGTCTGAGCAGTGGACCAGCACTGAAGTCTTGTGATTCTCCACCTGTTATAAACATAACCTGACGTCATATTCGTATTTTCAATTCGTCTGGTCATTAGTTGCTAGAATTTAATCCTCATTAGCGACATTATCGGATAGTGCGGTAATACAATGATTTTATTTATCAAAATCTTCGGGTACCGCGCAAAAGGAATAAATTAGTGAACTATTTCTCATAGTTTCAGATGAAGCCATTAAAAGCCCACTTAGAAAGTTCCTCCTGTATATGCAACAATTATATTAAGTTCTTCAATTATTGTCTGTATGTTTGTTTGTTACCTTATCACAGCAAAACCACTAAACCCATAGTGATGTACTTAGACAAAGAGGTATAGCTTGAGATTAAGATAAGAACATAGGCTACTTTTTAATCCACGACTTTGTTTGCGTCCTCAATGAACATTCACGTGGGTTAAGTGGCGTGCAAAATATAGTATTCATATGCATATTTAGAGTAATGAGATTACCTTGTCTACTATACGAACAGCACCAGCCAATATGCATTTTATATGTTTCAGCCAACAGCTAGCTTCAATACCGCTGAACCATCTGGAAATTATCAAAACTATTAGACAAAAAGACTGCCACGGTAGCTCGGTCCTAAGCGCGACTGCTACGCTAGAGGTATTGGGTTCGATTCCCAGGTCGAGCAAAACGTGTTATTGGGTTGTTCTATGAAATTCTCATAGCAAATCGGAGTTAGGATTTGTGCCCGGTTAATGGCAATAGGCTCGCCCTCTATTACATGGGACCTAAACATACCAGCGAACTGTGGGTGTGTATTGTTACACCTCTGCGTAACCCTTCGGGGAATACAGGCGTGATGGTATGTTTTATTTTTTTATGTTTTTTATTAGGCAAATATTTATCAGATACAGGGAATATTTTTCCTCTCATAGGTTTTTTTCCACATTATCTTGATACAAACAAACGTTGTCTTATTAAAAAACGTGATGACCCTTGTGTTAGGCACTGACGTTCCTCGCGACAATGTCTGGGTCCCTATTTATATACTTTCATTGGGGTGATCCCATGTGGTTACTTTCATCCAAAACAGTTCAGGTGTGTGAACGACGAGTGCGTTATTGACAAATTATTTAACTACTTTTAAATGAGTGCACTTTGGCCAGCGGATCATTAATCTAGGTACTGTAAGGCAATAATGAGTTCATCATAGTCAACATAAACCTCTCGCCGTAAGCCGCAAAACATTAGCTATCATAAACGTAATCAATTTATAATGTTTAATATTCGGCTAAGATATATAGATGATAAACATAGCGGTCGCTCACCTAGTCTGGTCTATTTGCGGGAAGCAGAGCTCCTTCAGTTTGCGTAGACTCTCCCTCATCACGTGAATGTTGTGTATATCTAAGAATACAAGGTCAGCGTTCTGATACGCGTCCTCTGACTCATACCTGTAAAGAATTAACATTTTTTATGTTATTGGGACTTGAGCGGACATGCGCCATTACAGCGCAATTTTCAATTCGCGATAAACACGCAATGGATTCAACAGAAAAATGACGAAACGGTTTAATGTGATTTTGTCAAAGTTTAATTTTTTTTTAATGATTTTTTTTACGAAATCAATTTATAAGTATAACAAAATATCCTACAGCGTCTTACAGTTACGTACCACATCCGTGTTCCATGTTTTGCGCGCGTTACAATGCGCGCTAATAAACAATATTTCACACCAAAAATAAAAGTCGTTTCCCAGCAATCAATTTGCTCAATGTTACTTCTTAGTTTAATGATCAGTGCGTAGTTAACGGCTATAAGATGTTTCTTTTTACGCGCCGAAATGTTTCTTTTACTTATGGTGCAAGAAATTAATACTCAATCTCAATCGCTCACCCTCCTCCTTTAGCTTTGTTCGCAACAGCATTCGCGGTGGGTCGAGCATCCATGATAAACAGCTTGTGTGCCTGTGCGTTGGCGTCCATTATGAGTTGTATGTAGCGTTCATCTTCGCGACTGCGTTTCCCACTTACCTGCAAAATTTTTATTTACCTACTTAGTTATATAAAAATACAACCATGTTTCGGAAATGGTATGAACAAGGTGAATGCAATCGTGAATAATAATATAAAATAACTTAGAATGAAGGGAGCAATACAAAACTTGTAGTGAAGAACAGCTCAGTGGCAATCAGCTCATCATAGCAGCTGAAAGACGCCCACAGCTGGTCATAGGCCTCCTCTAAAGATACCCACAATCTCCGGTCTATCCTGGGCGCATCCAGCGATTTCCCGCGACCTTTACCAGGTCGTCGGTCCACCTTGTGCGGAGCCCTCCCGCACTACGTTTGTAACTGCTTATTAAATGTATATTTTGTAGAACAGATTATTACATTTTAAACAATTCAGAGACTGGATGCAGGATATTCTATATCTTTCAAAGTTCACTCAAAAACAATGCAATCAAAACATTGAATAATCACATCTTACCATCTTGCAGACGAGAAATGTGATAATTACTCTAATAAACATAGCAGTACGATGACGTAACTTTACCTGCTCGTGATAATCATAACATTGTTTACTGAGAAAAAAAATCAATAATGAACGACAACAATTAAAATTCCGTGGTATTTTCATTTACAACTACACAGAAATCCTGTAATCAGTCTGAATAGAAGCGAAACCGGAAACGTTTTGGCGGGGAACTCTGAAGTGGATAAATCAATTCATGATGTGATAATTATAACAATTACAATCGACTTTAAGGTACTTCTTTACCAAGCCAATCGACCTCGACAGGCCTGGGCAATCGACCGTGGAACAGATAATCAACATCGGGGCCCATCGCGTTGATGGAAAAGAACCTTTGCAAACCAAATAGGTATCCCTTTTTTTTTTTTTTTTGGTGGGTGGGAAATCATCAAATAACTTCTCCCGCCCTGGGCGGGGCGGGAGGGAGTGTTAGACTTTTACTGACTAAAACCTACCCATGTTCCTTCTTGTGCCCTTTGCGTTCCGGGGGCGCGGTATCTCTTGCGAACAACCCGCAGCCCCGGCAAAATAGGTATCCTATGACCTAGTTTAAGATATTTAGTCATAATGTGGTTAAAACCATTGCTAACTTTCTAAGACTTGAATGACACTTATGAATGACTGCTCTAAGAATTACCCACAGACCCAATAAGATCTTGGGTAAATTCCCTTTAATTATTGAAACTGGGTCCTGCACTAGATCGTCATAACTGAGTTAAGTCATACTTGAATCAAAGTTCAAGACAAATGATGAATGACCAAGGTTTTTCCTGATCTACAGAGGTTAGTCACACTATGAACAATATTTATCTTGGTATGAGTGTTTGTTAACTGATAAAAGCAAATAAAAGTACATTTGGTTTTATCAGTTATCAATGTTACAAAAAACAAATCATTTGTAGTCAATATTTTGAATACTTTAGCGATTTTAACGTCAACTGTGTATGTTGTATTGTCTATGATTTATAAGGCAAATGTAGAAAAGCCTTCGTAGTGTGAATGTGGAAAGGAAACCACTCCATGGGATCGATAAGATTCTCTCAAAATATTGCACTTATACTTAGGTACTGTTTGAGAACTAAAATTGTTATACATAGTCGAACAATAACTTAAAACATCTATAATAATAATAAATTAAATATAAGGCGAACTCTGGTTCTTACGGCCGAACAGCGTGGAACCTATTGGACTATTATTGTACATGTGAATGTGGTGCATTGCAAGTGCACTTCTAGATCATGCTGCATTGATGTTTGCTTAGTTATTCGATCTACTAGTACATTTCCTAAGTTTTCTGCTTGCCTTACTAATGAGTTGTTTTACACAGAGCCCTCTTTTCTGTTGTGCACTCTGGGCAAGTGCCCAGGGCCCTATGAACGTCGGAGGCCCGGGCCTGCCCTCAACATATTCATTCTTTGCAGCCGCCGACTCTGTTTCATTCTATGCATTATCAGGACCCGATTCAATGAGAAAATACTTGATTTGTATTTAATTTTCTAGCCAAGCTTAAGAAATATTAGTATAAATAATATTTATTTTATATAATTTTAAGTACCCTAAGCACTTTTGAACAAAAGTGCTTAGGGTCTACAATAGGTTAAATACGGCCCTGGTTCTACACCTACATTCTACATTTGAATCAATCTGACATCATCAAACCATTTAATAATTCTTCAAGTTTGCTCATACACTGGCCAGACTAACGATAATAAAATTAAAAAACTTAAGTAAAAGGTAAAGGTAAGGTACACAACCCTAAAAAGGACTAATGTGGTTCACTTACCCCAACCAATGGCTGGCTACACCGAGTAATAGTAGCCTGTGAGCTAGGATGTATCCATGCCAGCACCGGTATTCTTCCCCTCGACCTGAAAGTGGCCACGGCGCGCAGTAGGTCTTCGCCAGCAGCTGCAGGCACGGCCCAGACGGATGGATAGCTGTCGCACACTTCGTACTTGTCATTGATCCGAGCAATACGCCACATATCGTTGTTTACGCCCTAGTAACAAGAGGATTGTTTGATATATCATTACAATATTAAAAATACCAGCCTATTATTGTCCCACTGCAGGGCAAAGGCCTCTTCTCATACAGAGAAGACACGAGAATTAATCACCACACTTGCTCAAGGCAGATTGGTGATTTCAAACTTATCATTATAAGTCTAGGTTTAATTACGACGTTTTCTTTTACCAATGTCAGTGATGTCCAATAATAAATATAGAAATTACATATGAATTGAAAAATAACTTCACCACTTTCTTCTAAGGTGTTCTAATGTGATATCAGTACAGTGAACTGCCTCGTTAGCCTAGTGGTCCTAAGCGCGACTGCTACGCTAGAGGTCTTGGGTTCGATTCCCAGGTCGAGCAAAAAGTGTTATTGGGTTTTTCTATGAAATTCTCAGTAGCAGCTCGGAGTTAGGATTTGTGCCTGGTTAATGGCAATAGGCTCGCCCCTATTACATGGGACCTAAAGATACCGGCGAACTGTGGGTGTACATTGTTACACCTCTGCCTAACCCTTCGGGGAATACAGGCATTTTATGTTACAGTTTTTTTATTATTATTTGTATTAATAATACTGTCTTACCATGCGCCTGAGTTCTGCAATAGGTTCGTACACATGCCATCCGTCTTCAGGAAAACTCTCTGAATAGCTAAATGCAAATAGAGGCAGTCTATGTGACAATGGGAATGCTAACTGTTGCAATTTCTCGAATATTCCCCTGCGAGAATGATTCTCTTGTTTGTGAGCAAACCTCAAGTTTCTCATGTCCTGAAATAATAAAGCAAAAATATTTTTTTATAGTAAACAATACATTTTAGTAGTGTTTTTGATTTGATTGTAAAGAATTGTTACCTTGCAAAATATTTCAATGCCATATGAGTTTTCTCCTTTTGACGAAGCTCCACCCACTTTCTCAATACGAGATACCTGCAATGAGTAACATTATAATGTATGTTCACATATATTGTAGAGCCATTATTTGTCTAGGCTCAAATAGATTACAAACTAAAATATGTATTTTAATGTAAATTTAATGATCTGTTCAAAATGGTTTACCAGTTTATGATCTTACAAGATTTATTATAAACTTATTTGCAATTATGCAGGTATCTATATTTTACTTTATTTCTCAGCAAGAATGAACCCTATTTATTCAGAAACTGAATTTTCCTTCCTTCCTTTCACGTGAACTCCATTTACAGATTGACATGTTTTTTCATACCAGTAGTTCTACATCATTTAAATGATTAAGCAAACAAGTAAAGAAAAGACTGAATATGTTTATAGGGATAAAGGCATGAGTGAGTACTTATTCAAAAAATAAAAAACAACTTACAACACCAAGTGGTACACTGAGTGTACTCTGTAATGCAGCAGTATCAGTTGGTCTGAAGTGAAGTTGATAGTTGGTCACTTTAAGAACACCCCGGGAAGGACCACTGTATGGGCATAAGTATGTCACATCCCGGGCTAAACTCATCACTTTCTCACCATCCAGAAGTTGGATGTCCCCCAGTACATGAGGCTGAAAAGAAACATAAACTTGAATATACGGAAACTGAGCTGTCAATAATTCTAATAGATAAAGCAATAGGATACCAGCCTTAGACAACTCTTGTTGCCTATGATTGTGGATGCAGTTAATAAATAGGCAAATATGAATAGATCTATTTCTGCTCATTGCAACAGGGAAACACCCAAAAAAACAATTGGTCCTACAAATAAATACTAACGCACAGCAGTGACTAATCGCGAGCTTAAACTAAGGTGCAGGAAGCAGGGAAGCGGCTGGTATAAAATTCAATAAGAATAAATTAATCCTTTTAGGAAACTTACGGAGTCTTGTCCGTGTTTAGAATTCAATGAACTCGATTTTGAGTCCGAGTCCAATGAGTCGGAACTGGCATTCTTTGATAACGAAAAATCTGAATTTAATAATTCAGAACTGTTGTGTTTATCCATCGTCTACGAATTTTAGCCTTGAATACGGAAAGAAATCTATTAAAATCCTACAACTTTCCTTTTCAAAACAATAAATTATCAAAATGATGACAGAATGAGACAGATTCTATCGCAGGCAGGAGTTCCACAAACGTCAGTTTGATTTTTCGATGAAAGAATGAGTCAAATGAATTGAATGATGGAATCATGGAACACAGAATCACACATGGAAATGGATTGGGATTTAACTAAAACCAAACAACATAAAAGATATTTCATAATTATAAAGATTAAACAATATCTTAGTAAAAACCATTATCAAGAATTAATTCTACAAGGAGTAGAGAAGAATCAGTCACGGTGTTGCAAGAACTACATCTTATTTCCCAAATTTTATTTGGTCTATGACAAAAACAGCACTTCCGGTACATCATATGTTTGTAATTATTCTTTAAAGCCCGCGTTTATCAATAAGAAATATTGAACAAACCAAACTTTTGTTTCTATGGTAATAGCACTCTTCGTTGTTTATACTGCTGGTATAACAAAGACTACAAATTTTATTAATGTTTGGTACAGTTTTCATATATTTCTGTCGTGTGTTAAAAAGTAATTTTATTCAAAGTAACTTCGGTTTTTGAAATATGAAGTTCCCAGAGAGTGTCAGATTCACTACCTATTTAGCTTATAAGCCTCCTAAAAATGTTGAACCTCAGAGAAAAATTATATCAGAAGACTTCGATTGGGATTCAGATATTCCAAAACCTCTAGCTTCTATATGCATTGAGAAATTGGCAGAAAATTGGATGGGTTGGTAAAAATAATCATAATTTTATTTGTAAACTATAATTGTACTAAGAACAAGATTAGTATTTTTCTTAGTGATGGCTAAACTCAAAAACTGCTTAACTGATTTTAAAAAAAATATTGTATTTATGGAAAGCTACATTATTAGCAAGTAATATAGGCTACATAACATCACTCTCCAAACACACGCGAGCAGAGCAATAATCAAGGATGTAATTTAACGCAAATGAAACCGCGGGGTAGTATTTCAAATAGCATTTGAAAAATTTTAAGTCTCTGCCTTCAAAATGTTTCCATTAATTTATCGAAATGATTTCTGTTTCTGCTATTTTATATGACTATCCAAAGAATATTGTAAGCATTCCGTTTTAAATACATTACAGGTAATTATCAATCGTACCTAACTTTAACGTGATTATAATAAAATGTGTGAAATAGTAATTCACACTGATAGTACAGAAAGTTTTTACTCAAACATGTTTTTAAATTGCAGGCTACCCCAAGCTAGAACAATTAATTCCCAAAGATCGTGAATTGTTTTTACAAATTCTGGATACTGATGTCCCACTTCAGATTTTAGTGGATAATATCAAAAGTGACATATTTTGGAAAAGGTGTTACCGCTCCAAATTCTCGGATTCACCTCTTTTGGCGGATGATAAAAAATGGATAAATGTTTTTATGGAACGGCATTTTGCTGATATTTTAGAAAATATGAACCCGAAGCAATACGATCCTGAAAAGGTCAGTTAGAATACTGTGAGTAGTGCGCATGTGAGAGTGATCAATTTCAGTTGAATGAGTTACTATACACTATTACGATGTAATGAGCCACAAAATGCTACTAATATTAGTCTTCTTTTACGTGATTTAGGTGAAAACCTTAGTGAAGCTTTGCGGGCCATATATTCAAAAATTATCAATCCGTAGTTTGATACCGACTGATATTCCAGTCCAGAGAATGGCTTCCCCGGAATTGGCTCACTTAGTTACAAGTCAACGGCAAAATGGAAATAAACAGCAAACAAAAGATAAAGAAGAAATCTCTAGAGGTGAGTTAGAGTTATTCAGAAATGCGAGGTGTAATATTTACCGTTCATTATGACTGCACAGTTCCGACAAAGGAATGGCTTGGCTAGAATCGCGTCGAAAAATCCAATAGTCAGCGTACCGTCCGCGAGGAGTCACATTTTTAATTTATTATTGAAAAAATATTTTAACGTACGCAATTTCAAACTTTATCTTGAACGGCAAATATTTTTTTGTGTCAGAACCGTGTTGTTGTAATGAGCGATAACCCTAAAGTGTACCTTTACTGCAATCATTAAATCAATAACGTAAAAGCGTTAATAAATGTAGAGCGTTATTGATTAAAACTAAATAATAAATAATTAATAAATAATAAATAATTAATTATACTGACAGCCTCGTTAACCAGTGGTCCTAAGTGCGACTGCTACGCAAGAGGTCTTGAGTTTTATTCCCAGGTCGAGCAAAGTGATAATGGGTTTTTCTAAGAAATTCTCAGTAGCAGCTCGGAGTTAGGACCTGCGCCCGGTTAATGGCCAATATATTATTAATTCTAATAATGTATCGTTAAAAATGTATAATATGGTACATGAATCGCTTTTTCAGATCATATATCTCTACATGCCGCTTTGGGTAGTTTGACCAACTTAGTTGAATTACACGTAACATATCAACTGCGATGTATCGGAGTTGAATACCGTAAAGATCAATTTCAATTCACAAATAATGATGCTAAAAACCTATCACGTGGATTAGAAAAATGTGCGCAATTAAAGATTTTAAGGTAACGCTAATGACATAGTTTTCTCAATAATCTATTTTTTTTTTTACTCTTTTTCATGAATTTGACTAAGATGTTATTATTGCCCTCAGAATTACAAGAAGTGATATGAACTGTCAACGAGTTAAATATATACTTCGGGGGCTTTCGGACAACTTAAAATTAGAAGTACTGGATTTTAGTCATTGCAAAATAAGTGATGATGGTGCTGCTTCAATAGGAAAGTTTATTATGAGACGTGGTGCTTTACGAACTCTCACATTGGCGGATAATATATTTGGTAATGTTTTAAAATAAAATACATTGCATAATTTCTGAACACTATGATGAATCGTCAGATAATGATTTAGGAAATTATCTCACACCCTATATTTTTAAAAGGGCAAGTTATATCAGATTTATTGTAATAAATTTATTTATTTTACCTTTTTAGGACCGAATGGTGTTGAAAGTATAACGCATGCCCTTAATCATTCAAGCTGTGGGGTTCGCACGCTAGACTTAAGACTTAACACAAAACTTGGTTCTGAAGGAATCGCTCATGTAGCTGTTTCTATTGCAAGAGGATGCAATCTAACCAGGTAATGAGTTTTACGTCTAAAGTATATCGTTGTTTTTATATTCTAATAAAACAGGATATTTTACAGCTTAAATATATCAGGTTGTGGAATTACACCTGGTCCTTTATTGAAGCCACCGGCAGGAGTTTGGTCAACTACGAGTGCAGAAAATCCTCCAACTTGTGGTGATCTGCTAGCACGAGCCATTGGTTTAGTAAAAACTCCTTTACGTTCACTTGATATAAGTGTAAATGATATTGGTTCTGTAGGTATCTAGTTTAATTCTTTTATAATTTAATTAACAGTTGCTACTTGTAATAAAAGTAATCAAAAGTCCGACTATGTGACTATCTCAATTTTGAGGCAAAACAAAAAATAATCAAATAAATATTTCATTTTAGCCAAGCGATGATGTTCTATCAAATGCTTTATGTCTAAGCTACATAGTAGATTTAAATTTAAAAAGATCTGGAATGGGGCCAATGGCTAAAGCAGTAGCAGAGTCAGCTGCTGCTGCTCAAAGGTTAAGGAGAGAAGCTGAAAAGGGAATAAGATTTAGAAGAAGTGCAGGAAAACTTGTGCAAGCAAGTAGAGTAGCAAAAGGCTTGAACATTGGTAAGTGATTAAAATCAAAACCATCTCATCCACCATCATTGCTCACAAATACTACGCCAGAAATAAAGCATCTGGTACATATTCTGACTCATTCACTTAACAAAAAACACAAAATTTAATGTTTAAATAATCCCCGACAGAAGAATAAAAAAACCGCACCGCATCTAACAAAAGAGCTGATAACTTTGAAACCACTGAACCGATTTCCATCAAACATAGCTATATACACTCCTGGCCAATTCAACGTTCAGACACAAAAAACTAAATTAAAATCGGTTCATGCGTTCCGGAGCTGCGACGCCACACACAGACACGTCAAACTTATAACACCCCTTCGTTTTTGCGTCGGGGGTTAAAAAAACAAGTAAACATTGACCGTTGTACCGAATATTTTTTAGATGCGGACCCACTCTTATTAGCTCAGCAGCTATCGGCTAGACCTTCTATAGTCTCAGTGGCCTCTGAAGAAGGAATGCACAGCATATTGACACAGCCATTACCATCCGATTTTGGTTTTATACCGGCATTAAAGGTAAAAAATTAAAGCAATGTTAATGAAAATATTAGATGTGATTTTTTTTCTGTTTTGTTCTCAGGTTTCTGACCAAACGACAGGTTTGACTAAAATAAATATTTTATTTTATTATTAATATTTTATTTACTTAACAGATAGATGGATGAGAATGGAGAAGGGATAGATGACACCACTAATCAAATGACGTACTTTTTATGAGCTGTCAAAACGCGATTCCCCCTTAAATTTATTACGACAATACATGATGACGACGTCACTGTTTTGACATCTCAATTTACTTAGTATTTATTGATTTCAAAGCAACTAAAATTCAAATTTTATAGTTATTTAAAATTTCATCGGGTTTTAGGGCTAAAATAAACAGTTATTTTTGTGAAGTTATGTCTTGGAATTATTGTTTAATGGTTTCATCTACCCAATTGTGATATAATTTAAAATTAGAAAAAAATATCAGTCGTTTCTAATGATTACAGAGTCCACTGCCATCTTCACGAGCATCATCGATCACCGGCCCACCTACATCAAGAAGGTCAAGTCATCACGCTATTTTGGAGCCTGTTAATGTAATTATGTCATTAATATTTAATGTAAAATATTATTCTTAAAATCATTTAGATCGAAGTTCAAGAATAAATTTTGAGTAATTTAAATTACTGAAAATCTTAATATTGGTCTGAACCCAAATGTGATTTTTAATGAAGGTTTATTTTTTGGTCATTTCTATTATTGCCTTATAACGTAATGTAAATGAAAATGGTACAATTATTGTGTCCCACGACCTTACAGAAACAAATTAAAAATATCGGTCAAACAATGAATTTAACATGCATTTTCACTTGCACAGGTGTGAAAGGGCCAATGTTGGTGTAAGAGTATGGTTTCTATCTCGGCAATGGTCACAGATTACGAGTGCATGATTAATAGGGCTAAGGTTTAAAAAACTATCCACAATGAGAACGTTGTTAAAAACTTAAAATATTATTTCAGGAAGTTCTGCGCACAGCACTTGTTCGACGAGGGTCTGATGGTTCATTATTGCAACCACGAAGTGCACACTCTCAAAGACATATCAAAATATTTGTTTCTTAAAGTCAAACAATAAATAAAAATAACCAACTTGTAGTTTTATTTTACCCCATACTATTGTAAATTCTCATAAGCTGGCAACATATTCCATAGACAATCTGCAAAAAAAACACTTACTTTTCGGACTTCCGGCCGTCACTTGCTCAGTGCAATGTAGCCAGTCTTTCGAAATGTCATGTCAGTCAGCCATGTTTATTTCTGTAGAATGTGTTTTGAAATGGTGGTAGTGATAAAAAACAACTTATTAGTGAAAATATTTTCGTAATTTTACTTGTTATCAACTATAGTGTTTTAGTGAAGCTTCAATGTGTTTTTTTGTGTAAGTGTGGATTCTATTGCCGTGAAAATGAATTGGGGTATTGAGCTTTGGGTAAGTGACTACGACGATGTTAATTCCGTGTCGGTTGTCCAGTAAATTGTAAATTGTATAGCTGCTGTTGTTATGAGTAAACGGACGTAGTACATACACTGAAACACACCGTTATTTATTCATCTAACGAGTTCAGATAGTCATACATTGTGTATAAACTTCTTTTGCCGAATATTTGTGAATATTTCGGTAGTAGAAAGTTTCTTTGATTTCGCGAATAAAATTATCATTAATTATAGAATTGTAATGCTATATTTTAAAATTTATTGCGATATGCAAAGGCCTTTAATTATTTGGTAGTTTCTATTTAGGATGTTAAAGTTTACGAAACTTTCGAGTGCAAATGAATTTCAGCAGAAAGTGCATTTTAAACTTTAAAGTAGGAGTCTGAGTAGTAAGTTTCTTAAATAACTCGCAACATAACATCTTTGTGCACATATGGAGCCTTTGGGACTGAGGGAAATGGACTACTTTAAAGTCTAACTTCTAACTATTTAAAAACATGTTTCTTTGAACAAACAAAAATTATGGAAACTAAATTGTTAATTGTGCGAGACTTAGACCGTTTTATACAAACTATACAATAACTCAGGAGAAACACATGATCAAACGAACAACATAATAATTACATTACAGTTATTATTAAAGAAAGTACCTATGAATAGGTATGTACTTACTTTGATTTTCTATCTTCTTAACAATAAAATATGAATCCTTAACCAGGATCTAAATAATCTATTTGCCCAAAATAATAAAATTTATTTTATTTCATAGTCAGTTAAAATAATATACCGTTGTACTCACTTTCACATGTCATTTAAAAAATAAAAACAGAATAATTGGACTTAATTTATAATATAAGTACCTACCTACCTACTTAGCAATTCATTTAGAACATGGGTTGTATTGTACTTATCTGGTTTGTCTGTTATATCTATTCTATGTTCTTTTAATATAAATATACCATAAAGTTATTCTTCCTGAATATTTTTATTTTGTCTGCAAAATTTCAATCAGAATGATTTTTCTTTGAAAACATACTTTAATAAAAGTCAAAATATTAGAGACACTTAATAATAATGAAAAAAACAACTCATTCTCAATGGCTAATCTAATCTTTCCCAAGAAATTGTCATTTGGACAATTATTATGGTTCCTTTTCATTTTCTAATGAATTTGCTTAATTACAGTGATTCATACATCCAATCATTTTGAAAGATTCCATAAAATTTTGTGTATGTGGAATAATTAACATTAATGGAAAAAATCTAAGCAGGTACTTAATTATGATTCACTGTGTTTTTTTGGGGGGTGGGAACTCATCAAATAACTTCTCCTGCTCTGGGCGGGGCGAGAGGGAGTGTCAGACTTTTACTGACTAAAACCCACCCATGTTCCTTCTTGTGACCTTTGCGTTCCGGGGGTGCGCGATCTTTTACGAACAACCCACAGCCCCAGCAGAATGATTCACTGTGTGTCACAAACTTATCATACATCCAGTACATTCAAGTGCCTTGAGTTTCAGTGTCACATTATTGAGTTATATTCCGTCTTGATAACTGGGTCACTGTTTGGATGTGACATGCTATCATGTTGTGCCATGCCTCATACTTACAATATTCATTAATTTGATACCAATTAATATCAGACCTTTTTATGTAAGCATAACTTTATCACTACACTTTTCATAATTCATTTTATCATCAAAATATTCTGAATACAACATCATACTACTGTTATAAGCGCAAACGCTTGTGAGGAAGGATGAATGAATTAATACATGAATGGATGATATGGATGTTTGTTACACTTTTGGCCAAGTTCTTAAAAGCAAATTAGTTTTAAGGCCCCTTTAAGTCTTATGCTATTTATATATGTCACTCTGAGGTGTATTGTAGCATCAAAGATACATTTAAGAACCTCTTAAAGTTATGTGTTGTTAGGTGAATTTGGGGATTTACACTAAAAAGCTTGAACAAAAGTACTGTGAATTTAATCTAGGTTAATATAATGAATATTTTTTGAGCTTCTAAGGGATAATTTAGTACTTAGCTATAATTTGGAAGTCTACACAGATTATGTTACAGGCAAAAGCTTGTGGATAATAAAGTTTAGTTCCCAGTCTTTAAGTACATATGTAGTTTTCATACTTCAATATTCTGTTTATGCCTGGTTATGACTATGCAAGTTATTATTCAAATCATGAATAATGCTGGTTACTCATAAAGGCAACAAAGAAATATCAAAGACTAGATTTAGAACTTGGCCAGTCTGTTCTCAATCCCTCAACCTAACAATGGATGGAGGTTAAAACATGGATGTGCCTGTCCAGTATATTGTGTGCTAATTATCTTGATTGCATATAGAGATTCACAAGGTTCCATGTCATCCATTAAAATGATGGTAAAGCAGATTCTAAAAGACACTTCAACTGTCCTATTGATGTTTATATCCACTTATTAATTGATAAAAGTTTCATGCAATATGTTAGCATGAATCTTTGCAGTATAGAAAAAGTCCTTGCCAAAGAATTGAGCACGTTACACATTATCACTGGCAATTTAGAATAGAATACAGCTAGGTACTTGAATAAATATGTAACTATGTAAGCAGGTATCAAGGTCAAAAATGTAAAAGTTTTAATAAAAATTATGAACTCATGCGTAATGCGCGTTTTTTCGGTCCAGATTCTGAAATAATTTACATTTACGAAATGCTTTGTAATCTCGCTTTAATAGGTCTAGCAAGGGTGTCGGATAGCTTTTTTTATGACCTAATGTTCGAGTTGGTAATAAATAGCGAAGATTGACATTAGGGTCATCGCACTCTGCACGCGTACACCAACACTATGTGCCGCTGATAGTGTATCTATTTGGATCTATAAGTGTGCGAGAGTGGTCAGTGTTGGCAAGCTGCAAGGCCGGTGGCGGCCCGCATTCCGCTCGACTTGCTGCCTAGTTGTGAAATGGTCCATTTGTTGCACCTACCTATCATTATGTAGATGGACTCTTGGTGCAAAAAAGTTTAGCTTAACATTGTTTTCACACGTGAGATTTTTATGCATAATATTATTTTGACCATGTTTTTTGCAACAGTTAGCGCAATGCCGATCACCTTGCAAGGTTGTTGCTAATTAGGCGGTCTCAACTTTAATCATATTCATTTTTAATAACTCTTGCTTGCGAGAAAGTTTCGCATGTTAAACATACCTAAATGTCTTCTGAGTCGTCAAACTAAAGATTTGCGAAATATGTTTTTTAAACAGTAGTGGACCATAAAAAGTAATATAGCGGTAAATTGACATTACTCAGCAGTCAGTAGCCAGTATCATGTACAATTCAATTACTGTACTGTCCCTGAACTAGTTCGTAAGCGTTTTGTAACGCGACCTGGATAGCGGCCACAGTCAGATACAACGAACATTAGTCTTGTACGGCATAGCCCAGGGCTGATAGATTGATTTAACCAAAAAAAATTGAAGAAAGAACTTTCCAACGTCTCCCGATCTTTACACAGTCGATGTATTTTTTTTTTTAATTTTCGTGTCTATAAGGCCAAATTGAATAACGGTATCTAACGTTGCTTAACAACCCTGCTCGGCCTTGTCCAACAAACCAGGCTTTGAATCCCGCACAAAATCGATATTTCAGTTTGTTGTTGCATATTTACTTAGTTATCCGGTCACGTTTTCTACTCGAATCATACGTTCTCAAGCTCAAGTCAGAAACTTTCGCCTTTGGGATATTTTTATCAAACGTGTACCTACTTCGTATGCGTTTTCTTTAAGAAATATTGTGTCATGTTAATCTTATAAACAAATGGCTTTCTATGAAACTTTGCAGCATTGAATACCTATATATCGGACTGGTTTGTACATATTTGTATGCACTAGCCGCAGTGGCTCTAGGCGTCTAAATTATAATATTATATCAGCTAGTACCAGTACCTATTCAATATTGACCTAATAAACTAAGTACTAAGCGTCAGTTTTTAATTAACTATCTGCGTAAACATGCATCGCTTTGGTGCACTATGTATGACTGGCCCCACGCTATCTCGACCGATAGCTTATCTGATTAAAAGGCCTCAGACACCAATCAGAACGTAGGTAAATAGGTATAGGTACCCTTCGATTTCGAGGTGCTGTAATATGTAACTGTACAGTTACATTGATTACTTCTCCCATAATCTACGAAGTATACTGCCTACTTTTATGACCAATGATGAAGCAAATCTCCATAATTGTAGTTTCAATGTATTTTTTTATTGCGGGCGTGTCTCTATATATCACTTAATTATTATTTAAAGTATGTAGGTTTTAAGCGCAATAGTGAAAATCTTTTCAATACCATACGCGTAGATTGTCGAGTAATAATTAATGGCGTTACTTCTTCGGTAAAGCCTCGGGTACACGGTACACCGGTAGAGTACGCAGTAGGAGCAACTTGCCCACTACTGTGCTAGAGTAACTGTCTACACGTAAATTTAAATTTTGATAGTATAAAAATACTATTACCTTACCTACTGTAGAGTTATCACACTTTTTAAACCGTTTAACGTCGAAATATTATTGTAAGATACGCCTAATAATAAGTTTCACTCTACTAACCGTGTGGGTCGAGAAGCCACTAGACAAGAGTGGACAGCCGGTAGATACGTTACTCTACCAAATCTGTCTACATGAGTATAGTTAATAGCTTAGTATAGCTCGCTCTGCCGTTTACTCTACCCGTGTACACCCGCCTAGAGAGACGTTGTGCTTGATTGGTTTCTATTGACACGTAGTTACTAGGGCACTGGGTTGTTATAAGAAACTAAAGGCTTAATAAACATTGAACAAAAAAGGAGGTTTAGAGATTTAGTATTGAAGAGTATAGTAGTTTGAGTAGTTAATTTAACTTAACAAAAGGCTATGTCCCGTAATATAAAACGTTTAAAACATAGTCACAATCTCATCACAGCGACTATCAATGCCAAATTGTAGGTAATATTGGAGATATATTTGATTGATGGTGTCTCTGATTGGAAAGCGACCTTTTTTTATAAATACGGGAATTGTCCCTCTGATCTCAGTTCAGGATATCGGTACAAACTTGAGAGACTATATAAAATCGTCAATCATCCGGATATTATGTTATCTGTAGCCTGTGTTCACTTACAAAAACTTCAAATGCCAGACGAACGAGTTGCATCTGACATTAAGTTTATCCTTACAATATTTTCCGTTGAAATAGAAAAAATAGGCACTATTTTGTCGCAAAAAATCTGTTCTGGTGGGCTTTTTATATCGATGTTTTACTTACAAAATAATAATTTTTAATCTGTCCGTTAAACATTTCCGAAACACTGTATAGTTTCCACGATTAGGTACATACATAATTTTATTAATTTGATTATTTTAATTAATAATACTTACTTAATACTTATCAGCTTATTCTATCTTGTGTCTTCTAGCAGAACCACCTGGTATTGGAAAAGATTGTAGAAGAAATTATCATTCTTACATCAATAATTTTCAAAATAATATACAAGATTATTTCGTACGCGCCGGTTATATAATACAATATTAACTTTAATATTTTACAACGTTTTCCATTAGTAAAAAGCCGATTGTGGGCTGGCCTCAACCAAAAAGGAACCTAGAGGTACCTGTTATGGGTTTCTCACTGGACGATGATGTCATTATATAAAAGTGTTTTAAATTGATTACTACGACAAAACGTAGGTTTGGCAGCATAAAATTGAAATGGACGGAGACTACCTATTAGGGTAAAAGTGGGATAGATGCCACACTTTTTGAAATTATTTTATATCTGCCAGTACAAAAAATCAAAACATTTTATTTGCGAAACTCGCAAGTACTTTTATTCTTTATTTACAAATTTATGAAAAGTAAAAAAAAATATCTTCGATGTTTCCAGCGTATTAGCGATTTTTGCGGACCTCTAGCTTTTGGGACAACTAT
This sequence comes from Caradrina kadenii, assembly GCA_947462355.1. NCBI lineage: Eukaryota > Metazoa > Arthropoda > Insecta > Lepidoptera > Noctuidae > Caradrina > Caradrina kadenii. The sequence continues at coordinate 6,102,826 of OX381674.1, forward strand.
TCCATGTATGGGATAGTTGCCAAGTCCATATAAATTACGTTTGGGATAGTCGCCACGCTGAGAAACAAGGTATCAAGGTATCCCAAAAAATCTTTGATCGCTCCTTGCTTCCCCATGTGATCGCACAAAGACATGAGACACGCTCCCGTTAGTAGTAGTTGGAAAGTCTTTCGATAGATAGGTGAAATAGCTGGCGATTCTTTCGCGAAACTAGAGTAATTACAATCGGGGCATCTATACTCCTGAGGCATCTATCCCACTTTTACCCTTATGTATTAAGGTTTTATTGTTTAAAGGTTTATCTATCTATATTATATATAAAAATGTATGGCTAAATGTGTTGTCCGGCGCAAAACTTGAGAACTGCTGGACCGTTTTTTGTAGTGTACGTAATCTTTCGGACAGGAATGATTATTTTACAAAAATGCACCGAGATGGTCTGAAATTTGAACCCGTGTGTACGCGGGGCGATTCGCTAGTTAGTAATATTAATCAGCAAAATGATACCTAGTGTATTTTGATCACGAATTCACGATGTCATGTTAGAATATGTATTTTCTACACGATTTTGTCATAAAGTACCTAACAAAATATTTAAGTGGGCTAGTGATTACAAAATGTGCTTTTATATCGCCCATAATATAGGTAAATCTAAAATTCTCCAATAGTAATGATCATCGTAAAAAAATGCTGAAAGTGAAACTGTTAATAAACTTACAACCAATTTGTTTGATTCGTTCAAACAGATGTTAACTACACTATAAAGTTTTATAGAAGTCGTCTGTTCGTACTCCACTATAACATGACAAAGCTCTAAAAATTTTAGTTTTACTTGTAGCAGGGCGAGCCGTTCAAATGGTCTCACAGCCCACCTAATTAGATCAGGTTCGAATTACATTTAGGTGTGACCTTTAGAAACACTACCCTCAATAATCTTGATGGCAGCCACACCTGCGCTGTGCTATTTTACTAAGTTCATAGTGACATTTCAAGGCCTTTAGACGTTTGTCGATGTTAGTTACCATTACTAAAGGAATAAGTGAGTATCTTGTGCATTGTAGCGTTATTTTCTGATCAGTTGAATATCTACATGCTGCCATAACATATTTGCGACCGCGTAGGCGCGCGCACGACTCATTTGGCGAGTGGTAGCAGGTCCAGTCGCAAAGCCAGGCGTAGAACCGGTTCGACCAGAATAAGCAGGACCGCGCCAAATAGTGGCTAAGTATAAAATGAATAAAGTCAAGCAAAAAACAATTCTATATTGGACACTATAAGGTTTTAAATAACTGAATTATGACAGACCCAACAGACGTCAAGTCGTTTTAGCATCTTGCGAACTGTGTTATTTTTGAGATCTCATACGTTCGAGTCAAATGTTCCTCGTTACTGCCATAGGTACTGATTCTGTGTGGAGGCCTACTCTTCTTGGCCTAGATTGAGCAATACTTTTTTTTTTTTAATTAAATGCTTATCATATGACATGAAAAGACGGGCCTGTGGACGGTGAGCAATGGGTAGCTCACCGTCCTTACGTTGCATAACGACAGGCCGTGTCGACGGCGCGTTCGTGTTCCACGCGCGCCTCAAAGAGATGTCAGCACATGGAAGGGGCCACTGAGGGCCGATGCCTGCCGGGATTGCGGGTTGTTCGCAATAGATACCGCTCCCCCGGAACGCAAAGGGCACAAGAAGGAACATGGGTGGGTTTTAGTCAGTAAAAGTCTGACACTCCCTCCCGCCCCGCCCAGGACGGGAGAAGTTATTTGATGATTTCCCACCCCCCAAAAAAAAAAATGACATGAAAAGCCAACTACGAAAAGTCTCACCCTTCCTTTCTATGGCACAAACCTGAACACCATTGTCTTCATCCAGTTTCATTATAGATACCTAATAGAGTGTCTATAACGCTTCCTACTCGTATTAAATATTTCCACTTAACAATGGATAATTTCTTACTTCAATAACGTAATCATGGGTGTAAAATTGAGCAATATACACAAAACGAAAATTGAAACTATCAAATATTGGACTTACCCACCAATTCATTTTATACGCCAACCAAACGGTGTTCATGGGCCGTTACATTCTTCGCGAAAGTTAAAACACATGGAATTTGCACATTATGAGAAAGTGTAACTAATTGTATCGGTTGAGATGATCTTCGATGTCGTGCTGCTTTGGGACGAGAACAGTCAAGCTTGATGCATCATCCTCAGTCACAAAGTTAGTTATAATGTCACGAGTTCACGACCTATTCAAGTTGCCATAAGGTACTAGAAATAAAATGTACTTATTGATTACGTAGTTTGGTCTGTATTGCCCCGTTGGACTCGTGGTTGCAAGCGCGAATGCCGAGTGTGGGTTTTGATTCCTAGGTCGGACAAACTGTTTTGGGATTTTCCATTAGAAATTTCTTAGTGCAAGCCCGAAGTTTGGAAGTTGGTGGTGTGACACCCAGAAACTATGTAAAGCCTCTAGATGTGATTGCCGTCTCATGGGACTATGAGAGTGAGGGAAGAGGGAACGCACCTGTGCGTACATATGTTTGCAATATTATAATACTTTATGTGTACTTGGCTAATCTCAGTTGATATTGACCACTAAATTCGGAGGGAGGATGTATTATTTTTACTTGGATTAGTTATATTCCCGTCTTTATCTTGCACTCGTAGTTTGGCAGTTGTGCGATAGTGACGGAACCATTTAGCACGTGCTTAAACGGGGCTTAGACATCCAATTACCTACATAGTATTGCTTTGTTGTTGTTAATGACGATAAAGCAATCAATTCGTGGCGCAGCTGAAGTAAAGACTACACTTGTAGATTGCATTGAAAGTTTTGTAGAGGTAGGAATATTACGTAAGACCAACACGCAAAGTCCAAATGTTCTCACAGAAAGGGAGGTAATAATGTTTGAATTAAAAAAACAACTCGTTAGCAAGACTATGAGAAAGACAATGTAAGGGGCATGAGGTCTGATTGAGGTGAGGTCTGTCTGGAGTAATTAGAAGGCGATGGAGCAATTATAGTATTGATCCGGTGCGCGGGCGCTCGCTCTCTTAATGCGTTGCTGAAACTTTAGTGCACGCCATACTTACCTAAAAAAAATTAAATGGAACGTGTTTTTAGATTTCATTAAAAATATAACATACCTAAGGAGGTAAGCGTTTAAAATTAAGAAACACCTATTAAGACCATACGAATAATTTATTATAAAATTGGTTACATAATGCGAGTCCTTACTAATATTATAAATGCTAAAGTAACTCTGCCTGTCTGTCTGTTTCTTCATTACGGCAAAACTACTAGTTAGGTTTATTTTAAAGTCGCTGTATTCTGGATAAGTACCACATATTTTAATTCTCGATATTACCAACATTCACGCGGAGACGCGGGCAAGAGCTAGTTAAATACAAAAATTCTGAAATGTAGAGCGAAAGTTCTACTTTTCACCAATTCAAAGCTCGTGAATATCATGCAGGAATTTATTTATTGTAGTATGGCTATTATAAGTTAAATGGTTTCATTCCAAACGCCCGTCATTCCGAAAGAATCTCATAAGTACGTAGTTTGTTACCAATGACGTATTATAATATGTCAGTCCTTGTGGTTTTAGGTGTGATTAATCTAAGCTCAAAACGCAATCGCAGGACCGGTCCGGATTTCAATGACACATCTGTCTTTTTCCCTACACACAATTTTCTAACCTACTTAAATAGGTCATGAAATTAAGTACCTACTTTGGATTTCCACAGTATGTACGTATATGCGTATTATTAGAACTGCCATAATATCCCAATAATATTATAGTGGGTCTGCTTGACTTCTGGCATTGTTCCCAATGCTACGCCTAAAAAATAACAAATGTTTTTTTTTTATTTAACATACATAATGGGACAGTACTAGCAACTAACTCAGAGGTTAAAGATAAGCGCTGACTGGCGCAAGCCGGTCTATAGTAATTTTATGCCTCACTAGGAATTGGTAGCAAATTGATTTCAAACGCCAATGTTTGAGCAGATTTTGAAGGTCAATGTCTGTTACACTGTAATGATGACAATTGAATAATATCAATACCAATCAACGCTTCAACAGACAAACGAATATAGTACGGCTGTCTATCTACTGCCATTGTATTTATGACGCCCTCAGATTCAATAGCAAGATTTTATGTAACTGAATATATCTACATTGTAACTTTATAGTTTAAAAATAGTCAAGAACCTGCCAAGAATTTGGTGTATGCTCGTACATGGTAACTTGGTAAAGAATTATCCCATTATTTTTATGTTAACGGAATGTTGCCGTTGCGCAGTAAAGAAAAGCAGTTCTTGCAAAACCGTTAGTGACGCATGGCACGGTAAGCTTGAAGCAGGAAGTTTGAAACACGTGAACTAACGAGCTGGGCTAATCGTACTAGTTAATATTACTTCGGGTTATCTCACAACGTTGCAATCTCAACATCTCGTAAGACAGATCGAGTTGCTTTCCTGCTATCGATGCGCTGAATATCTTCTAATTCATAAAGTTATTTATGCATTTCAAACTTGTTTCTGCTGAAGATTGTTTCTTCATTTAACGTTAGATACAGTCGTGACATACATAGAGCTGTGTACTGCGTAGAGAAGGCGAACATAATAAAAGCGTTCCAAAAAGTGGATACAAATTATGATTGTTGGCTGTACGTAGTGTAAAATAGAAATAGGCACAACGAGCATGTGTGTGTCAGCGTAGTTCGTAATAATCGTACAGCAGGATTTCTCCTCTTGGCACGTGCTAGTCAACGCACGCTCCGGACCGCTGCCGCACCTTTCGTCAATAAGAGTTTCATCTGCCACACCGCGCTTCTGTTTACATGTAGCAACTGTTTCTACGTTCAAGTTCGAGGTTATTCACTTGCAGGTGCCGTGACCAATGTGCTCTTGTTATTCTTTAGATAAAAATAATAAACGTATTCCATTTATACGTATAAAAGAAGTACAGTCGGAGTATTGTTCAGCAGATTGACCCATAATGTGGCATGCGTTACAGCAGTTTACATAAAACTATATTAAGCGACTCATGGACTATGAAGAATGACAATGTTGTAGTTGAAATTTGATTTTTTTTTACAGACGTGGGTACGAACTATTTAAGTTTGAAGAGTACTCAATTAGTAGAAGTCCATTTTCCTGAATGTACGCTTAAAAAATGAAATTACACCGAAGGACGTATGCGATCATAAAGAAAAACTGCGGAAACGATCTAACCATGCAGAGTTTCAGACTTAAGTTTTCCGCTACCAATTAGAATCTGCATAAACGTGTAAATTAGCGTTTGTTTTTGTTTCAAGCGAATAGGTAGGTAATTGTTACGCAATTTAATGCACGTTACTCCTCAACAGGTAACGATTCACTTCAAACCATCATTGATGTAATTAGCGAGTTATCAATGTCGATCAACATTGTTATCAGATAGGACAGTTTATTTGATACGAATTACATTACTTACATCACCACAATTGAATGTTTTGTTTAGAAATACCTACTTAGACATTTTCGTTTTGTTTGATAACATTTTATAATGTTGGATTTGTGTCAGTTGTTATTGATAATTTTATTTATCACTTTCCCTTATCTTTCAATTGATCAATCTATATTCCGAAATCTAAATTTTCAAGATCACAGTCAAATGAACTACTTGCTATAACGTTCGTTATCGATCGTAACTGGATGCGAAGGGCCCGTCCTGCGCCCATTACTGGTGTTTACATAGCCATTAGCCTCTGGCATTAGATCGATTTCCTGTTGCTTCAATTCAGCCGACTCAACACTATACATACCTATGGGGAGGAACATTATGATGATTGCAGTGCATGAACTCGAGTTCAAACGATGAAACGATCCGAAGGATAAACATCTTTTTTCTCCTAACACACTGTTTAGTACCTATCACATTATGTTCAGTTTAAACACTAAATAGGTAAAGTACGTGTAACAAATCGATCTTTATTTCAATATCAATCGTTGATCGTGAGAATATTCATAGGTAAACCACATTTTTGTTTGATTAGATATAAAAACTTATCTGTAGAATCGGCAACGTGGCAAGGCTTATTGTTGTTATATGGTATTAGCTCATCGTTCGTTGATGTGGGTGCTATTTCGTTCGAGTATTTCTCCATATTTACGATGCTGCAAGAGGTTAAAGATAGACGACCGGTTTGGAGTAGTCTAGCATGTTGCAGTTGTTGTGCATCAAACGCATATCTAATACCGATATTGATTTTTCTTGTAGTCCTCGTGAGTCAACGTTTATAACCATCGTTTTATTTTGATCATGCTCTCGTTAGTTTAATTTGCAATTTTGCATAGGTACTTCCTGATAGCAAATAGGTCATGATACGTACTGGTCATAACAGAATATTCCGCGGCAGCAAGGCCACGTTACTACATACAGACCTATGTACGTACAAGTATGATAGTTGTGGCAGTTCATTCTTATTCGTATTCGCAACACCGGCTGCTATAAAGATATTATCGTTATAACGAATGCCTTTGAGTGCGTCGATCTTTTCCAGCGTCATGTTGCGTACTAGATGTTGTAGTCATGTGGCGACGTCTTATGTCTGACTGGAACTCTGTATTTAATTTCTTATTATGGTTTAATGAAGTGTGGATGTAAAAAAATACTATCTATTTGATAATTCAGTTGTTGCATTATGAACTAAAGACTTTAGACCATTTATTAAGAAAGTTATTTTTGTCTATGTAATCTTTTGCATAATTTGGCTATCTATGAGTTGTTTTTATATCACCTTCTGATATAACAAGTGATGATGGTGAGCGAAAGTGTCTGGGTGGAGGTGCGGCAGACCGGACCTCCCTCGCGCAAGTGGGTGATGTGTCGCGCTCCACCTCCACAACTGCCGTCACACCTGACTCGCTTTCCTTAGAAATTCTCATATTTATTATTGCAAACTCGGCCGTGATATCAAAACGAGATTAACTGCTCACCTTAATTTACTGGCCACGCATTGTTAACTACGATTTTTCTTGAAAATTATTTAAACATTACTCACAATCGAAGTTTCGCTGTACAAATGTACTCTTACGTCACGCTTGATGTTTCAGTGAAAGGTTCCAGCGTTACTTGAAGACAATTGTGTTGTTGAACATGTCAATGAAATGGCTGTAATAAAGTATCTCCATCCATAGTACTCCTCCAATCATGCATTCACATTCCATAGTGCAGGTGAACGTGGCTTTTAACTTTGTTGTTGTTCTCATCACGCTTACTTGGAAGTTGGAACCTATCTACTCTATAGCACTTGTTAAACGGTAAAGTGGACTGTATTAAGTACTTATATCATGTAGGCAGTTATGGTACAAGACGCGACTGAGGAAGCGATCTGCAGGATTAAAGCGAGATTTGCCTATCTAGTGAAGCTACGCAGAATTTAAGTAATCTCATAACTACGTTTAGTTTTTGAACATAATATTAAGTAATTCTAGTTAAGCTTCTCAATCTTTTTGATTTCAAATGTTAGATAATCTGATTGTCGTATTCTAAATTTAATTCATTCTCTACGCCAGTGTATTACAGATGGAAATAGACTGAAAAATGTTTATTTCGATGGAAATGTATGTCATTAGTGGAGCGCATCATAGAAAAGTTCCCCTTGCTCTTGTGAACAATAGTCTCATGTTGTGTTGACGACTATGTGAGTTCCTCGTAAGGTTATGATTGCGCGCATTCCGCGTGAGAATTTGCCTTCGCACGATGTTGCCGACTCAACTTAACGTCTATCCGCGCAGCTGCTTACCAACACTACACATACATTTTCAAGGTTCAATTGTGAAAGGAATCTACGTCAGATAAGAAACGATTTTACTAGATTTAGATTTTTCGCGTTTACCTATTAATTTTTTTAATTATGTTACCACGTTCTGCTACTTTCATTGTTATTTTCGTTGTTTACAAAGTTTCAATACAATATAATACATAATATTATAAAACACTTGTTCCCTCTAGGCAGGTTCAAAGGATTGAAAGCGTCACTTAATCGTTACTAGCTCTCATGTACTGACTGTATTGTGATTCAACCGTCCGAATTATTGAATGGGTGTTGCTTCGATCGATATACTTTATTGTGAATTACATTAAAACCCTTTCCACATTGAAAAGACTTATAATTCTAGTTTCTATCTGATTCACGATCGCACTTAAATTCTTTGTTTAACGCGAATTCAATTATTTTTGACATACATTTATGATTGCTTTAGATTTTTTTTTGTTTAATTTTGTCATCTGTGCGGTTGGTGCATGACACGTGCTCATAATACTTATAATGAATGCACCGTAGTCGGAAGCCCTTCCAGAACAAGCCACATGTTGTACTAAATAGATACTTTGAAATCTATATTTGATATCAAATCATCCTTTTATAGCTTCGTTTCTTCTGGAAGAAGTCCTCCGTTTCATGATAACTTGACATTGAAGAATTTAATTGGAAATTCATGTATATTGTTATGCGCACCAGATGTAATATTTTATAAGGCACTGTCGTAAGCAAATGTTTAGGTAATCGACAATAACGCATCGCAGCAACAAATAAGGTTCAAAATGGCGATACGTTTGATGTTAGTTGAATCAAGTAGCAACAAAAATAACAGTAATTTTGATGTTTTCTTCAAATTGTGAAAAAAATACACGGCTCAGTGGAATAATTTATAGAAATGTCTTTAGTTCATGAAATTCCCTATAATATCAGTACATAAAATTATATAGTTTACGCTCAATATTCTGAGATGAGTGTGACGAAAAAAAAAATTTATGCTTTCCTTTACGATTTTTTTACCATGACACTTTTATACTTTAAAAAAAAAAAATATAAAAAAAATTTTATACTTTCATTAAATATTTATAGGTAAGTCTTTTTTTTTGAACCTTTGACAATGGTAATATGTACCAATACGCCAGACTATGAGACAAAAAATGAGTGTTTTACGGTGTCATGTGTTCGGATAGCCCCTTAATATAGTAGGTAGCTATTTTACGCATTTTAAATTGGTTTGTTTACTCCGAAATCTTTCAGAGGCGAGGTAACCTCCGTGTTACACATTTAGTCCACCATACCATATATTATTGTGAGCAGCGTCCATCGTTTGGGTTAACGTACGCTTGCTCATTCGATTCCTTGTATATTCTTCCGGGTTTATTTTATTAACTTAGTTTTTTTAACGCTCCCAATTCTTTAAGGTACCTACATTCAATACCGTTTATTATAAGAATTATTAAGAGTATCGTAGATTTATGGAAAATTATGGTTTTTTGGTTTATTAAAGAACGTTTATTTTTTTCATCAAAGACTCATTGTTTGGTTCCATGACTGTTAATGCCTCTGCTTTAATACATGATACAATCAGCTTAATGTTTTCTCGTGGGAAGTTTTCAGTGGTAAGACGTATGCAAGCAAGTACTTGATTCAAGAAACAATAAATCACTTATTTGAAGCGTCATCAGCTTTGATAGAGGTATTTTAATGAGGCATGATGTTTACGACTCTACGTTTAATTTTAGCATCGATTGTTCATTAATCTCTCTATTCTGGCCACTTGAAATACCGAACATTTTTGCCAGTTCAGTCATAATAATACGGGCGCCACTCAAACCAAAATAGCTACTCCGCCGAGTTTTCGGCAAATGCTGACGTCATACGGGGCCATTTGGACAATGTTATGGAAGTTTACAGAGCTGTTGTCTTATTAGAAATAATATAGGTCTCGATTCTCGATACAGCCATGAAGTTCTTAAAAGATTGTATAGTTTGAACTTAAAAAACGATTATAAATATACATATTATTATAGTCAGCATTAATTTATTGAACGGGCGTGTGCCACCTTACTGAGGATATGATTGGGTTAGTGCACGTATTGTTATAGTGGTGTTGTCAGTGCGCACTGACGTTCCCTAGCAACATGTCCGGACGATGCCATTACACCTGCTGCGGTTAGCCGACCCCTCTGACCGGTCTCGCGTCCGCTCTACTGTGAAATTATGCACATCTGCTCTTTACAACCTTTGCCTATCTAATTTTTATTTATACTACTTATGTGACGTTTTGTACGCAACGTAAATAAACTAGGAAGGTTAGGATTGGAAAGAATCTCAAGGTCGTGCACCCATACCTATTAATCTTACTTTATTTAAACAGAAAGTAATTCTGAAAGTTCTGAAGAAATAAAACATACCTAGCTTAAAATATTCATACCAGCGTTTCAGTTAGCCGTATTAAAGGTTTTTATAAAATCCTTACTATAATTATGTGTGACACTAAGCTGCTCATCGATGTTATGAACTGGTTCCCCCCCCCCATCTCAATCATACTTTGTAAATGGGTTATGAAACCCCTTTAGAAACCCTTATACCACGAACAGGTTAGTAAACCCAATCAAAATCTCAACCCTATTATTCACCGAAAGTGTGTTTAAGGGTTTTAAAAATTTCAATGGATTAGCCGTTTAAATTGGTTGCCAGAATAATAAGGCTATAATTTGACTAATATTTCAAGCCCATTACTATTGTTTTTCCCAACTGTGCCGACTGACGTGAAAAGTTTAAACTCTTAAAGTATCTTAGTAAGTGAATTACGTAATTTAGTTGTAAACATAAAACTGCGTTTCGTTGGGAGCTAAGCCTGTGGTTGATCGACCCGCGGTCGGGTAAATACGTTAATGTAATTGCACTGCTCACATTGAAACGTCAAGAACAGTGGCCTGTTCTTTGGCCCACCGGCTGGATGGCGCCTATCTGACGCACGCCCGTATTTACTACAACGGACGGCACATTTTCCTTAATTCTTTGTTTTATCATATTTTCAACCCTTACTTATTTATTACAAGGACCGCAACAAAATAAACGCATTTTAAAATGTTTATTTTTTATGTTCTTGAAATCACCTCGGGTGCTTACGTTTACTTTCCAACAATGCGCTTGCATTTTTCCACGAGAAAGCGGAAACGCGCGTGTCTCAACAATGGCTCGACACTCGTGCTGAACCACATTCTACGCCTGTACTGTACCTATATTATTCCAAGAACTACGGATAAGTTACTTCAAATGGCAAAGGGGCTCGTTTCGGGAACGTTATTATTGACTCAACATAGAATTCTAAACAAACTTACGTAACGGACCGAACTATTACGAATCTTGGTGTTGTTTAACTAACCATTCAAGTGGTTGGAATTTACCCAAATGATTGTAAGAATCTAAAATAAGAGTGCTTGCGACAAGGGTTCTCAAAAATAAATCGATAGGTACGTATTTCGATTTCGTTTGAGATAGCATTCTCCCTTAAACGAAGGGTATGCAATCTTAGGGCCGCTAATCCAATAACGTATCCCTTTTGTAGGGGCGATCGTGTTACCGTCCATATTCTTACGATACAATCTAGCTAGAACTACCTTGATTTTAAGCAATCTTCTCACAGTATGAATGAATGATAATAATTACCGTTAGCTATCGGTCAACCAGTATTCAAAAGCTTATAAAAGTGCTTGCGCATTAAGTTTTCGAAAACGAATCGTGATTAGTAGAACGCTGGCAGCATTTCGTTATTTGTTACAAAAATTTATAGCCCATTTGGCCGGCACTCCTCAATTTGCATGCCAGCATTTTTCTCTGGATTAGTCTAAAAGTTCAGTGTATAATGTATTTCTATGGAACAAATAATATTGATGTTTGATGATATTTTTATAGCATCCTAGTTTATTCTAGATTTGAAGACAGTGTCTGCTGAATACAACACAATTTTGTTAAACATCCAAAAATGAAATGACACCAGCTACACATTGCTCTATTGTAATGTGCGGAGAATAAACTTAATAGCAGGAAACAAGCCCTTTGTGTTTCAACAATGAGCAATAGAATGACAAAAACTTTTTTAGTATCCAGGCCTGCACAATGCACCCGCGGGCTGTCTTCGTCCGCCTTCCCACGTACTTCTCTACTGTAGCTGGAAGGATCGTAGACCATTGCAAACGTATAATCATCGTAGGACGAGAATTACTTTAACGGTTTGCAAAAAGTGTTTCCCATTTTGTATAGTACTCGTGATAGACGAGATTTGGCTCTTAGTTGATTTGAGCAAGGCAGCCATAAAGTCTTTCCACACAAGGATAGTAAACGTATTTCAAAAAGATACATTTTATCAGATAACTACTATTGGATGTCCTTAACAGATCTGTTACGTATTGCGGCTGAGAAAGCTCTTCAGCCGACGCGAAACATTTTTAATCGTTTTTATTTTCCGCTTGGTCTGGCAGAACTGCAACTGTTGAACTTTTCTCGTCTGTGGTAGTACAACTACAGACGAGGATTATTTTGAAACTGCGTTAGTAATATAGTTTTAGCCTCTGTTGAACTGAAAATCCTTTTATACTTTTTCAGACTGTAAGAACAATAATGCTATTTAAGTTTTGGCAATTTCTTTGCAATACATGTTATTGCACTTGCAGTACACGTGTTAACTAAAAATATTTTAATAACTTTGTTTTAAAGTTATTATTGGACGTCAATTTAAATTTATATTTACATGCACATTTGATTTGAACCATTGGTTTCTTCGTCTTTAATATGTTGTGCTTTTTATTTGCAACCGAACTTGTAATAGTTGATTTTGTAACAAATCGATCGCTCCTTATGTAATGGAACGGCTGTATTTGGCATAGTTTTGGTGGTGTTGCACCTCGCAGATCTCGTGTGCGACTTTCACAATTGAACTGTTTTGTTTTGAAGGCCTTGTCCGTGCATGCACCGTGAACAATTTACTAATAAACGTTAATTTTCTTGTTTTTCGTATTCAGTTCTTATGACTGATATAATATTATCACTTGTTTAGTTTGTGCAGTGCTGTGTGAAAATATGAAATTTTTGTATCATCGTTATTTATTTAATGAGAAACTGTGTCCTCGCGTTACTTTCTACCGGAGCGAGAGCTGCTTTCCACCACTTTTACCATCAACGCCGGGTCCCTCCCTATACGCATGGTCAACATTTCCGCGGGATTCTGGTTCAAAATGGGTTTTTTGGCGAAGTTTTATGACTTATCTAAACGAAACATCAATGTTAATTTGAGTTCATATTATTACCTGTAGCAAAGCTTAAACATAGGTAACCTAGCTAATGCAGCTGTTATTTTCAATATTTTGTATGAAACATTTCTATTAAAAGCAAGTGTACCCACTTAAGTCATTGTATTAAACGGGTAAGAAAAGAATAAGTGACCATTAACGTATTTCAATTACATACTTCATACACAACTTTTCCCGTAAGGCTGTACGGGATTGTGATTTTATATTATATATTTTTTTTATTGCATTGCATATTGCATACGTGTAAACAACAAAACAGTGAAGCGTAGAAAGTACCGAAAGTTACGGCCATAAAAGATCGTACGTGCTCGTTGGATTTGAATTAAATAACGAAGGTGCTGGCTGCTCGTAATGATGGCACGTTTTGTTAAGTCTTTTGCAAGGTTTAGCTTTCCATGTCGTGGTTTTTATTCGAAACAAGTATCGATTTGTATATTTTCTTCAATATTATCCAAATCTTTAAGAAACCATATAATCTATGCAATTCTCCATATCTAGTTTGTTTATGTCTATGTCGACGGCCATAGTGGTGAAATATCTACTTTTTAATTTATTTACGTAGGTGTGAGCAAACTTAAACCTAATTGAGTGATGAAATGTGTTGGATATCGCAAATTAGACGGAAAGAGCTACTCGAGTTGTACGATTTTACGATCAGAACAATTTCCTGCTAAACATGGTTTCTTCATTGAAAGAGACAGGGGTTTTAAGTGTATTCTGAGCCTATAGAGTATTGAGCAAGTTAATTTATATTTTGTTAGTAAAGATGAAAGTGAAATTGTTACGTACGCGTTCAAGTATTTTGGGACGTGGCTTGCATTTATTTATGGAGAATGTGCCTTCATAAAAAGAAAGCTCTACATGCAAGTTATGTTTTATGCATAAATACGCAAATGCCGTACCAAATATTTTATTTAATGATTGAGATGCCTAACGATTCAGTCTTATAATTACGTTATTTTAATATTATTAAAAGTGCATTATTGCTACGATGCTTCGCTTTTTTGCTTATCAGAAGATAAAAATGTAAACAAATAGAATGAAGATCTTCTCTAACCTATATTGATAACGCCGGAAATCAAACAAAAATGTGAGATAACGTTCTTTATTTAGTATACACAGACAGACACATGGTAATATTTTGATAAAAACTCATTTTAAGTTAGTTTTGTTTTTGTTATATTGTGAACGGTTTATCGTATACGATCTGGTTACTCTTTGAACCCAAACATATATTGTGAAAGGTAACTCTAAATGAATTACCTTGCAAAACCTATTTCAAAAAGTACTTATAAGGTAATTATGAACGGGTTAGGAAACGATTTGCGCGCAGCGTCGCTTCAACTGGCGTCTCGGTGTGAACTGACCCTTACCCATTCAAAATATTAACGTTACCATTGGGTTTCTGCTTCAAGGGTTTGAGATGCTACGTAAGGGTAACGGAATGAAATACTCTCGTTTAACGACTTACTTTTATTAAGCGGACATTCCTAGTTTTTAAGTAAACCTAACACGAATTGGTATATTAGTCAAAATAAATGTCGCTTACTAGTATGATATCAATTTATGTTTATTTGTGTCTGAGCGGTAGTCTGGCTCAAGGCGACTGGTCGGGGGCGCGACATTGAGTCATGCAGGGTGACGCAGGCGGGGTGCGCTCCCCGACACCCCATGACGTCATCAATCGTGACTCACACCTACCAATATAGAATTCGACCTCGGTTAGACTGAACGCGAACAGAGACTGCTAATAAAATGTGAAGCGTTCTGAAAGAAAGTCGTCAGGTTTTATTGTAATTTCACCCTTCTAAGTTTATTCTTGCTGACGATGGCGGTTTACTTTATGAATGAAGCGGCAAAGATTTGAAATCATGTTATCTTTCACTGTTCTCTTAAAATGTCAGATTATCGTATCAATTTGCGATCACGGCTGTAAAGTTAAATTAAATTTACCTAACTTTCTAGATATCTTCGTTGGTAAATTATTGCTTAAGTGATTCTATTTCTCGATGATCTCATTAGATTCCTTTTAATGTATTATTATTTATTATAAACCCCAGTCTAAAACTTCAATAACGTAAAGAAATTATAAGTCACAAATACAGGAGCATGTGTCATATTTAGCTATTGTTAAACAAACATGGACTGTGTCATTGGCCATTAGGATTCTCACCACATTTACAAATTAGTTTTTAAATTTAAACATCATTGCGATAAAATAACAATCAGTATGTAGGTTGACATCATATGTAATCTAAAAGAAACTTGTGTATAGTTAGAGGTTTATGAACTCGCATGGATGTAAACGTTCAATTCGGCTTAGTGAACGTTGTTAGTTACCAGACCATGAAGATAAATGGCCAGAACGTATTAAATGTTTTACATAAACCACAGAAATTAATGTTACAACATACGTATTTTGTTTACATTTTCGATCTTGATTAATTATACTAAAGCCGAATTCAAAACTGGTATTGGAAAGTGTAAGTAAGTGTCCTGTGGCGGTTGGCATTTGTCGTATTATGGATATAAATTATGTCACCTTACTTGTAGTGGGTCGTTATGCAAGTCTACTTCAATTACATAAAGTAAGAGCAGAACTTGGACGCTGTGTGTTGGTGTGTCAAAGGGCCGCGCCTTACTTGTGTAACTGGGGGACTTATTCCTATATTTTTTTTAATTGACACGTGGCTTTAGTGATTCTATTGGGTTTCAGCGGTGGTAACGCACATATTATATTCTCTTGTGGAAAGGCAGCCTAAGACTCCTAAACTATGATGATTTTCTACTTTCACTTTCTTTTTTTTTAATTTCTATCGTTTTGGATCAGTAATATTAAATGTATGCCAAGAATAATATTAGTGTTCGTCCAATCAAACAATGGAAAGACGGAAAAGAAAAGCAACAGAACACGTAATCCACATTCCTCATTTCCAATAACGATAAAACGAAATAATTCAACAATCATGCGAATTATAATTGCATAAAAGCAATTACTGCGTGTGTTCAATAGTATTTCATTCACTTGAATTTCATGTTTTTTTATATTACAAAATAATCTAATTTAATTATTACCTTTTCATGACCTTATATTTCTCCCTGACGAGAGTGTTACGGTTAGCCTTTACAGGGGATTCCATAGGGTATTAAAAAAACTATACGATATGCGTTACACTGCGATGGGTTTATCGTATAGGAATCGGTTACCCCTTCAGCCTAACTTTTGGGTAATCCTTATCCGAATAACGGGCTTATAACCCTTTCAAGCCTTTGGAATCCTTTCGAAGGTAAGTCTCAAAGGTGATGAATGTGGAAGGGAGAGAGGTGAAGGAAGTCATGAGAGTTGTTGAAGGTAACTAGTAAGTGTAGTTTAAAGAAAAATAAATTTAGATGTGTCGTCATAAATAATACATAATTGAACTTTTTTAAATGGAAACATTTTTCCTTTCAAGGTTACACAACCCTCGATGTCCAAATGTAACCTGCCGTTTTTGTCATGTATTGATCAAATGTATTGTCATATGTTTACAAGTTGTTATAATGCAACTTGTTTAACTGCCTCGTTAGCCTAGTAGTAATAAGCGCGACTGCTACGCTAGAGGTCTTGGGTTCTATTCCTAGGTCGAGCAGTGTTATTGGGGTTTTCTATGAGATTCTCAGTAGCAGCTCGGAATTAGGATTCCTGCCCGGTTAATGCAATAAGACTCGACCCTTATTTCATGGGACCTGAACATACCGGCGAACTGTGGGTGTACATTCGTACACCTCTGCCTTACCCTTCGAGAAATACAGGCATGATGGTATGTTATGTTGTTTAGTTGCTGTTTACTGGTTGAAAAATCTATTAAAATCAACAATCAATAACAAATATTTCTTTATAAAACGTAATACTAGTTAGACTTTTTAAATTACAATAATTATACAATTTCTATTCATATTAAAATTAATACGTGCGTTGTGTACATTAGGTAACTATATGTATAATAAATAGAAACTGTGCGCTGCCGTTTTCTTATGTCGCAATAACGATTATTTGAGTCATGGAAATAAATTTATATTAAACGCAATACCATTAAGCTCCTATACTATCTAGCAAGAGATTATTTATGTGGTAAACCTAACCAGTTATTTTTATTGGATTAATAAAAATAACTGGGAATTGGAACGGTTGAAAGCATGTAGTCTACAATTCACAAAAATCGACAAGGCATATAGTGCACTTTGTTTTACAAACAATTGGTTTCTGCACATGAATTTATTGTTGATTTCATTGCTGTATACCTAAATGTTATGTGCATAAAGTACAGTGTACACATACTTACCTAATCTTATCTAGTCGTGCGGGTATTGTTGTCTGATTAACAAACGATGAGTAATGAGTGGTAATCAGCAAAGGACAGGGCCAGGGCGTTCCTTCACTCTGTGACTCATCAACGTACGACAGTTCGATCAAACAAATCTGTTTTGCCGACCCCGACTGTTCCGGTCTCCGGTATGAGTCCGCCGTCCACAGCTCCAATAATGTTAATGAGTTCGATACATTACCGGAAGTCATTGTGCGAAATGCATGAGAAAAGTCACTAGCAGCAACTCCCTGCATCAATAACAAACATGTAGCGTTTTTTATTTAACTATGAGTCTTCTAGCTCTTTACAACATCTATACAACTGGTCTGTAAGATACATACGAGATTATAATCTCGTAAACCATTCGTGTTATACGATACACTTGTCGTGGTGTGTGTGACATTGGCATTCAGGTGAGACGTTCAGATACCTAGAACGCAAGGTCATTTGACATACCCGTTAGCAGTTTCGTTATATTGTTAACAATATACCTGGCTATCCACACTTACTAAAAAGCTTCATTAATATTATTCAAATTAAATTAACTAGGTATGTTGATTTCGAGAAATTGATTTCGGACGGTTTCTAATTAAAATCTTTGAAAATCTAGTCACAATCTCATCTATGTGATAAAATGCTAAAAAATAAATCGGTAAATTTGACTCGTTTTTAAAAGATTGAGATTAGATAGCGATCGTTCCTAATGAAAAAGTGGAATTGTCCCCAGGCCTAATACTATGTTCAACTCTCAAGTTCTAGTACGATAAAATCATGTTAGGCATTCAAAATGAATGGATCTACTAACTGTCAAGATCGATAAATAAAACACATAGAACAATCTCTGTAACGATTACGGCTTAAATTAGCGTGTGACCGAGTTTGTGATTGTGGAGCTATGACAATATTTGGCTGTCGCGTGAACAGACTTGCCAATTACCGAGTATTGATGGCATCGACCCGGGTCGTCCCGTGTGTACCGCAGTAATGCACGAACGTCATGTCAGGTTCACTGACATACCCGCCTCGGCTGCCAAATATGACATAGGGACATTGTATGTGAATTATACACGATTGCTGTAAAATTATTTGTACCATAAGCTAAGAAGTTCAACGTGTTCGCCGGTTTTGCCGTATCAAAATAAAATATAAACAGGTAAATGTGGTAAAACAATCTAAATGTCGTTTTACCCGCTTAAGGCCTGCTGTTTATAAAATCTATCTATAAATTATTTAAAATAAGTGCAGTTATTGAAAGGATACTAAGTAGATGCTACTTTAATTTAATCTCTATTTTGTAGTATAGAACGTAGATTTCAAAAAAACTATGCAAACTGTTAACCTCCTTTTTTGCAAATCGGATAATTAAAGAAGAGCTTCTTTTCTTCCGACTAATGTAGATGCGTACATATGTGCACTGTTACTGTCTGATTCATAAACGATTCTATTGTAATGTAATAGTATGTGTATTACATAAATAATAATTTATTACAATGGTTAGGTATCTTTAAAAATAATGTTATAACAACACAGGTATGTATTCAAATGCTAAATTGACACGTATTGACTGTCAAATATGAATTTGAATCATAGTAATTAGCCAAGGTAGTCGGTGAAACACGTGTCGGTAACCGCGCTGAGTGTGTTCTGCATACTGATGACTGCGATCATGGTGAACATTGCGTGTGCGCATTCCTTTGCCCCGACATCGCCACACCCACCAACCGCCTTTTTAACCGACTTCAAGAGTAGGAGAAGGTTATAGGTTCGGCGTTTTGTTTTTCATGACACCGAATTTCCATGTTTTCTAGACGTATTTACGAGGTTCTTCTTAGAACCTTCTTCTTAGGTTAGAGAAAGCCAACGTGGTGATTTCATATAAAATTTTGATCTGCACTCATGTGTACGACCTCTGCCACATGTCCATCTCACTCCCCACTCACTTCACTCTCACTTCTTTAAATTATAGATTAGTAGTTCCGAATATCAAAAATTCGAAGGGCTACTAAGGCTAAGTTCAGTAAGATCAAACGACACGGCTGATATATTAGTTGGTTCCGTTTTCTATTCACAAACTAGTCCCTCTGTCTTTTCGATTGGCATTCACGCTTGCAAAACTTATGGTCCCTGGCACTGCGCCACACAATACGTACTTATTCCTATAATTAAAGTAAATTACTCGAGTCATAATCTGTAATGTAATTGTACAAGGTGCGGATAATGTTTCGCACTAAAATGTCGACGTCAAAAGCATCACAGTTGTCAGTGTCACAAATCAGTTCTCCCACGTTCAGTCGAGCCACTCTGAGCTGTTTTGGTTCGGACTTGTGCGATGTCGCTTCAGCATCAGGGTTAATGGACCCCGACCCATCACACTATAATAACCATTGTGTTTTTTGTGTGACTATTGTAATAATAAGTACCTATCACAACTGTATACGTTCATTTCTTAACTGTAAAGCGACATTCGTAATTTATTGTCGATAAAATACACAATCATTTTCAATCAATAGCCGTCAAGTACCTCATTCAAGTCTCCGCAAGTCAAGTTTATAAGTATCAGATAAAGATATTATGTTTTTAATTTGCTGCCTACATAACTCGTGGCCTATGATCGGCTATTCATATTTGAAATTTAATTTAATATCTCGAAGGTAAAACGCTAATGACAGGCTTTTCAACGCAACGGTATATTTCTTGGTTTGTAGAAACCGCATATTAACATACGAAAAAACTTTGTCTATGCTCTCTGCTATGATACCGAGTCTCAGACATGTTGTTTTATGCCGTTACCTATGTAACTACGTTATAATATACGAGAACTACAATTTATGAAGTTTTAATTCAGTTGAGTAATTAAATGGAATTTCAACCTATAACGATAATTATACTGTACAAGTAAATGTTGTTGTGTTCGTTTGGTGCTTTCGTTTCATAAAAACTATATCAAGTAGATGACACACGCAGTACAATTAGTTTACAGGCCATACGAAACAAGCTATTAGTCAATTTGTATCTAAAATACGTATGGGTAGCTAGACTAGCTATTCTTTTTGTAAATAAAATTGTATTCTAGTTTAATTAAGTGCGAGTTCGAATGAAGACCGAGATGAACACAAACACATCAATTAATGTCCATGTAGGTACCTAACTAGTATGTCCAAAGTAACGTACAATAGATTCTAGCTCATCTATTATTTCTTTATTGTCCCACTTCTCTTTTATTAATTTATCAACCAACTGTTTCTACACGGGATTGAGAGACGCAACCGTCTCCGTTTCAGTGTTTTAGAACTTTTTTGAATTAAAATGTTTGCGAGATACAGTCACGTCTAAAAATATTCTATTCACATTTCATATTATGCGTGCAGTACAAAACGCTCATTGCAGCCGAGTAGTGTCGCTTCGCATTCAATTAATGCTATTAGACGCCAAATATTATCACGTCCGTTATTTGTTCGAGCGTATAACACTAGAGCTATTGTATATTAGGTATGTTGTTCACGAGTCATAATGCAATATTAATGAGGTATGTAGGAATGGGGTTTTAAATTGGAGGTGTTTAATGTGAGAGCAGTGTCGTTGCACTCGGTTTACGTGCTGAAGAGTCAAGGGCGACTGGGAAGTCGCGTGCGCATCGCAGCACGCATCCTCACGTCCGTCTCATCATTCTCGCGCTCGGTGGGAATGGGAAGACCTTTAGCAAAAATACATCTATTTATGAAATTGGAATTCAAACATATATGTCATTATCACAGATTTAAATAGTTTTGCGTAGCTCTGCTAAAATTACAAATAATTTCAAAAATAAAAATGTTAATGTATAACCATATAGTGAAACAATAGCACTTATCGGCCTTACTCGTCAGTTTCCCGCTGGCAGACTATCGCCAACCGTTTCCTCTGTCTTTTATAATCATTTGGTATTTCATTGTTTTGCTGTACATTACATTATTTTTAATTTATTTAAAATATTAGGTATTTGTAAAAGCTTTGTCTAAACTACCGTAATTATAAATATTGTTTTTCTTTGTTCACAGGATCAGTATGATAACTTAGCCGCCCACACGCATAAAGGAATTGATTTTTTAGACAAATATGGAAACTTCGTTAAGGAGAGGTGTGCTATCGAATTAGAATATGCAGGAAAACTCAGGTGAATAAACTCATTAAATAAGCTTGCAAATTAGTCCTTTTAAGCAAAAGTAAATTTTAATTTCCAACGCACGACTTAATGTTCGTTATTTATAACTCTACTAATAATAGCAAGATGTAAAGCAGCTTTTTGTGTGATTCTGATGCATTTAGCGATAAGAGGATAATTTTATCTTACTGGTATTAAGGCATTTCCTATCTTATAAATAAATAACGATAACTGTTACGATTGCGATTATTATACGATATTAAAGAGCTTAGTTTTATATTACCGTGCATTATTATTTTATGGCAATCATAAGGCTAAGGAATATTTTATGTAACTTATTATTTAAATTATTAAATGAATTTGTGTTTTACAGGAGGCTTGTCAAAAACTATCAACCAAAAAGGAAAGAAGAAGATGAATACCAGTGAGTGTTTTAATTTTATTGAGCTTCGTGCCGACGAATAGGATATGAATCATGCAGTTCTTTCCACGAACGTCATATTTACACACCAGCGTCACAAATACCTGAACTTTTCTTTTACAAGGTCGTTGATTCATCGCTAATCTAAACTTTATAATGCCAACGATAAAACAAATAGTAAAATCAACAAAGAACCGTAAATCTTATAGTGTAGGTGATATGAGTAATGTTAACCTAAGGCGGTTTCAGTTTATCGGAAAACTGAATTTGGCACGCCAATCGTACAGCCAAGCATTTTTATGCTTGTTTATTTGTGTCGCTTAATTTATGTGGCCATAATATCGTTGCACAATCAAAGTTCTGGCGTTAATATAATTGTCTATGTGACGAATTGATTACCTTTAGCATGAATGTAAATGTACAAGTTAATTGGAAGTTTTTAACAGGAATAATAAGTCCAAAATGTCAGGGTACTTACATGTAAACTTTTTAATTATTCGACATGTTGATGAAACATTCAACTACAAATCTTTCATAGCCACATAAAACTTACTGCATGTTTACTGCCTGTAACAACGAGTAACAATCATTCAAATTTTAGGTATACGGCGTGCAAAGCATTTAAACATTTACTTCAAGAGTTAAACGATTTCGCGGGCCAACGAGAAGTGGTCGCAGAAAACCTACAGTCAAATGTAGTACGAGAGTTGCATCTACTCGCCAAGGAGCTGCGAGAAGAAAGGAAGGTGTGGAAATCATTAATTATTTTTAATTAATATCGCATACAAGTTAATTCTGTAAATCGTTATTTTAGAATCTATACTTCCTCGTTGTTCTAGGACCTACTTGCAAGTGCGACTATTAAACTTGAGTTTCTAGGTTATAAAACTTGGTCGGTTTATTAACTATCTCTAGTAAGAAGTTTTCAGTGGCAACCCGAAGTCTGAATTTGTGTACTGTTGAAGTCAGCAGGTTTGAATTTAACTGTCGATATGTGATTATACAGACAGCGTCATTAAATGGTTACCCTTTTTTCGTACGAATTTTAATGCAAGGGGGATAACCAACTGATGACACTGTCTGTATATACAGTGCACAATTTTGCTTACTCGTTGGGGGATAACAGACTTAATTATAGCTGCAATAGACACAGCATAAAATACAATAGTTTCCTACATAAGTCGTGCAGAAATTATACATTGATAATACCTAATGTTTATTAAGGAAAAATATAATGAACACGTAGGCGACTAGCAGTACGATAAAAAAACTGCTGCAATTTACAGAAAAACCACATGCTTGTTTTTATTCGGGATAATGTGTCAACGGAAATCGTCACGTAGACTTCTTTGTCTCAATGTATTTATGCTCTAATTATCACCTAATGTTCTCATTGTACCGAAGTTTTATTTAGTAAATACATTTTGGTTGAAGGCTTTAGTCTTTATATCGCCTAATTTCTATACAACATGCATTTCATTGAACATACTCTTGAGACGCCACAATACGGAATGCCATGGCCCCGGTACCTTAATGCGTGGTTTCTAAAAATAAACATGACTACATCGAGTCGCTTATAATTCAAAATCGAATCATGGGATTCGAATATCTCTGATCTTGATTGTCTTCCTTGAAACTGTTTTGTTGTTTACCTTTGTTTTGTTTAATTACAGCAACATTTAAACGAAGGTGCAAAACAAATGGGAGTGTTGAACTCCTCCATAGGTTCTTTGGAGCGAGCGAGGAGGTCGTACGAGCGAGCGGCCAGGGAATCGGAGCGAGCACTAGAGACCTTCCAAAAGGCAGATGCTGACCTTAATCTGAGGTGATTATCTAATATACTACTTACTTCACCGATAATGCTGGCTTGACCTAGAAATTGTACAGCTGATTAAACAGTGCGTAAAGTGTACAGCGAATTGTAAACGCCGTGGTAATCGAATTTTAATGCTTGTGTTATTCAATGTTAACATTGATTTCGTTGTTAACCGAATTCGTTCAGCAGTTCTTTATGTTTTTTCTTTCATAATAGTCTAATATTTTATTGGAGTCTGTGTAAGTTGGCAGTAGGAAAATGTAGGTATTCTTGACCTCATAAACAATGTGTTGGCATAGGTTCAATACTTAATAGCAAGGGTAAACCGTATGAGGTTGAGCATGCCAGTGTGTCTGAAGTATTCATGCCAATTTTTCTTTCTAGTTTAAAATAAAATAACATAAAATATGTGGCTCGTATGAAGCTAACTTTAACAGCTCCATAAGATGGTGATTCTCTTGATATATGAGCCAAATGGAAACCATCAGCTTAATCCGCTGTCGGTTAGAGTTGCGGTCAAATGGTTAACCTATAGAAGATATATTTACTGAGTTAAGACGGAAAATTTTACTTTATATCGGTTCACTCAACGTCCACTGTTTTTAATAGGCTTGTAAATGAACACAACCATTAAAATACGCATCAGGGGGACGCTGGTGGCCGTCCGGCTTTATATTTTAGTCTCCTTTTTACGACACTCGCTGGTAGGGATGTGATCGTCTTTCTTTCGACGGCATGACAAAAACCACTAACGTTCTGGTACAGTTCTTGGCACCAATTTATTCTTAGAAGGATTCATCCGTTTTCAATGACAATAAAATGTAATTAATTTGATTTGTAGTCGAGCGGAGGTGGAAAAACAGAAAGCGAACATGAAACTCCGGAGTCAAGCGTGTGAAGACGCGAAGCAGGAGTACATGGATCAGCTGCGCAAAACAAATGACGCGCAGCGACAGCATTATGAACAGCGGTTGCCGCATGTCTTCAAACAGTTACAGGTAAGTTACGACAGTTTTGTTATTCTTACAATCAGCCCATATGCGATAACTGGTCGCTACTAGGCCCAATCGCATGCAATTGGCTTCGATCGGAATGCCGATACATTGCCATTCATGTCTAAGCCCTGTAACCCTGGTTTAAGAGTCGAAAAAGGTTTAACTCACGTCCATTTTTTCGCAGTAACCTAACCAGAAAGAAACACAGTGCCATTCTGCTTTCTCTATTGGTTAGGTAAATCTATTTTGCCGTTAGGATTATGTATAGATTGATGCCTTGTTTAAATTATTCACTAAATAAGATCTCTCAATTTTTACTTTTGGGTATCTATTGAATTGACGTAAAATATAGAATAGAGAGATAAATTAATCGGAAAGTATTAAGTTATGTTGTATTTTTTAGCAAACACGCATCAACAACAGCGCTTTTAGGTTAACTTAATGACCAAACATAATTCACACAAAAAGCGCTCTTGAAATTTGATTATCTTACTTTGGTTTCGAGTGACAATATACCGTTGGGACACAAATTTGCGACGTCTACCGTGTATACTAAAAGATTTTTTAGAAACGCAATACGGATGACTTAACCAATAAATTACGATGCTAATGTTTGGCTATCACGAACGATAATGCTATACCAGATTTAAATAATATGCCTTTTTTTTCTTTACAATTTATCACGCTTTTCCATTATTGAAGGAACATTATTTGTTTTACTTAATTGCATTTGTCAATAATATTGAATTTTAATTTATGACATTTTAACACGTAATTAATGTTAATCTGTCATTTTGCTTGTAAATGGGTTTGATTACACGATGTTCGCGGGGTATTAGTTTTTTCATGAATTTAGAAAGATCCGTTAAGGTAGTTCTTTGATGATTTGAAAATATTACGTGATCAATGAACTACGTAAAGCAGCGCTGCTATTGGCAAAGAACGATTGCGGGCTACCTTGTAGTAATAACTATAAGAATCGTAACTTTCTTCAGGACGTGAAGATGAGTCATTGTGTGAGTTTGAAGAAATTCAGGAAAATGTTGGACCAATAGTGCAGCCACTTCGTATGGTGCATGCTGGCGGGACGCCAACTAGGTCAAATGGGAGAGACATGCATAAAACACGTCCCTATTTTTGTATAATTTTATACGGAAACATGTTTATTCTTCTAACAAGTAATTTGCATGTTTGCAGGACTTAGATGAGAAAAGAATTAAAAATATAAAGAACTTCATGTTGAGTTCTGTGGACGTGGAAAGGAAGGTGTTTCCGATAATCATGCAGTGCCTCGACGGTATGGAGACAGCAGCAAATAGTATTAATGAAAAAGAGGTAAGATAGTATTATTGTGTTTAGAAATTAGGAAGGGGATAATACATTAGCGACATAGCTAGTTATAGGAGCCACCACGAGTCGTGAGCATAAACGTCAAGTTATTTTTTTGGGTTTTTGGATGCTTTTCTGGGTTTTTTTTGGGTCGCCGACGCTGTACACGATTGGTCAGTCAGTCGGACCGATCGCATGCAGCGTCGCGCCCCCTCAACATGTTACTATTTTTTCATAGATGCGCTCCCTGAAAGGTCTGTTATTAATCTCTCTGTTACAAAAGCAGAGGATAAGGTTACAAACTACAAATGGTTAATAATAGTGCTCAAAAATGTTTAGTAATTTTAAACCCAATTAAAATGCAACATGATCTGTTATTAGCGAAGATTCATTGAGTCTTGTTTTACACATTGTTCAAACAGCACAAATATTCAATAGATCAGAATATCGTGGACACGCAGTCATGACTTAGTTAATACCTGAAGTGATTCATTGAGATTGTTTTATCAAACTAACTGAAACTCAAGATAATTATATTCTTCTTCATATTGCGACGCATTTGGCTATTAATATTCTAATAGCAATTATCCACTTATGTTTAACACGTGTTTTGAATATTGTATATTTTGTTTACTGGAAGTGGCCATCTTTCAAGTTTACATAACATTAGAATTGGTGTCACATATTGAATGGTTTGTTGATCAACTGAACACTGACTAATAATAACTTTTAACTTAGCTGTCGTGATGTTCTCATGGTACATAGTTTACTGTTTAATGACTCACAGAAGATAGTTTATTAGAAACATATTAAACATTTTATAAAGATCGTTAAACTAAGAAATGGGTTACAATAATAGTTACTGTGAATTTTATAGCCAATTGAGATCTAACGACTGGGCGACCTAAAAAGTAGTGCCAATTAATTCTTGGCATCGTTTGAATATTTGTCCAATAAAAAATCCACAATTAATGACATCGCACTTACGTTTACAGGACACAAAATTAGTTATAGACAGGTATAAGTCAGGTTTCGTGCCGCCCGAGGATTTCGCTTTTGAGACGGCTTCGGGTGCCGATACCACGGACTCGGCGACCACCCACCACCACCCACACAACCACCTCACAGCAGCGCGGGGAACTGTCTCCGGGAACAAGATCAAGAAGAGAGGAGGCCTCTTGTCTATCTTCAGTTCCAATAAGGTGAGATGAACATATTGATAATGTCCAAGTGTGACAAGGACAGCTGCTTTGGGTTAGATGATCATGTTTGTGTCCTACGTAACCAATGGATAGATTTAATAGAGGTATCTTGCAGTTAATGTTTCTATATTGTTAGTAGTCAATGTTTTATGAAGACGGCATTGTCCCGATAGAACCGCGCACATTTTTATATAAAGTTTATTCTGCCATGTCTAATAATAACATGATGCATAATAATATGTGGGATCTAATGCTGGCTTCGTAACGTAGTTAGGATTAATATTATTTTTTTATGTTACATACAGTTGCTATCTTATCGTATGCAAACATATTGTACGTTAAATTTATTTCGAAAGCAAATTATAAGGTTATGGGGCAGTACGCTTGAAATTATGTATGGGCAGCTTCATATCAGCTTAAATGTCATGATTTTATTTGAATAATTATTACGTAAATGCATGGTATGGTTCTGTATTTTATTTACTTTGTTTATACAAAACGATTTGATGTTATATCATTTTTATGTTATTACATTTTGTTCGTTATTTATACAGCTGGCGTATAGTCATGAATCGTTTATTATAATCAAATCAATTGAGTGAGGGAAATTGAAATCACAATGACTAAACGCCAGTAAGGTTCTTATTTTATTTTTATTATGTGTAATTTGGAGGTACTAATTTATTTTTATCTTTCAATCCCTGTTCGATCCCTACCTAACATGGGTACAAATAACAACCAATTGTCGATATTGAATTGGCTGTCGGCGTTGGTGCCATGTCATGTGGAAAAAGTAAGTCGCCCCGCGGTGGTGGGGAAGTAAGTCATAAGCATGAGTCACTAGCTTCTGTTACTGTCGATAAAACAACAAGCAATTATTAATAACACCGTCTTAAACAATGTTTTATACAATACTTATACTTTCTTTCCTTTATTTTTTATCTGTGAATGTTATTTATAAACGTTATTTTATGACTCAAAAGGTGCGTGGTCTCTTTATTGCACGCATTTTTCTGTCTCGTTTTGGTGATATGTTGTGATCCAAAATTGAATTTAAAGTAAATTACTATCTTACCCCGATAAATTACTGGGCATGGCTTGAAAGCTACATAGCCAAAAATTAACCTCCTTTATTTTGTGCCACTAAAGAGCGATTTTCGTAGTTGACGTATTTCTGACATGTGATTAACTGTACTTAGTTGTAAACTTATTATCAATACTCAATTATTAATTGCGTTCCATAATGTAAATAAAGGTCTTAAAAAATATAAAAATACTTACTCATTATGGACCCTATCGGTCTCAGCAAAAACTTAGGAGAGAAATTATTAACAACGCATTTACTGCGTCATAAACTTCATAAAATAACGTAACATTTGACGACCTACGTTCCACTATTCAGCAAACATTTGTTATGTTGCGTCGACACCCACCTACATCTACATATTGTCGCTTGTTGCGGCCGGCCGGTCCGGTGTGTTTCTACCCTCATGCTAATGTTGTTTGTTTGCCTCCCTCGTCTCGCGCGCGCCGTCTAACGCTTGCCACAGAAGATTGTCGAGGCCTGCAACTCGATCAAGGTCAGTCCAGTGTGACTCGTGAGTCGTGATGCATTCGGCTATGTGTGTTGAGACTGTTTATTGGTCTACTTGTAACATTTGTTACGTCGTTTGTTATAACTACGATAACGTCTGTTTTGATTGTGTAACCCTTTGAGTATTAGACGTGAGGCATGCGCGTATTGCTCGTGTTTCTGTAGTACTATCGCTGTCACTTTCATTGAGTTTCTTGCTCGTTCTACTCCATAGGAAGTTACTGTTTTGAACAAGCGTCTAGCTATAACTTTCTGAATGACTGATTTCTTGACAATTCAAATGCTTTAATTTTGACTTTCATAGCTACCTGACGCCGCGCTATGTATTTTTTTAATTACCATTTTAATGCGATAATTATACTGATATATGTAGTATTAAAGTCGGTCTGTCTAACTTTGACAAACAATTTTTGCATTGTATTGCAGCTTGACTGCAGATTCATAAATTGAGAACAATACAGTATATCAATCGCTGTTGATCAATGTTTGCGTGAAATTCCACACAAATCGTTCTCAATGGCATGATGTTGATTTATTGATGAAACAGTAATGAAATATGTGATTCTTTTACGATAATGACCAATAAACTTTCTCTTTGACATACGTTGATTGGTTTGTATCGCTTGTTCTAACTTACCATGCCTGCACGGCTTCCATTGGTTGTTTCAGCGCACTGGCATTCTATTTTCATGTTTGTATTTATTTGTTAATTTATGTCGTGACTAAGTATATGTGTAGCGTTTATATTTCAAAACAAATGTTTATTATGATTGTGTAATTATTATATATAGTTTTATATAGCTACTTTATGGTCACTATTTACCGGATAGTGACTATTTACTGGGAATGTCGGAATTACACGACACAGTTGACTCTCAAACCTTATGGGGTTATGTAGTTCGAAATAATATTCAGAATTGAGCGGTGTTTTAAGTAATTTATAAGTGATTGTAGATTTGTGAAGCATGTTTTTTATGAAACACATTTTAAAAGCTAAATCTAATGTAAGGAAATATTTACAGAAATTATTTTGATATGATTTCTAAAGTTTTTATCACAGGTTGCTATTTTAGTGGAGCTAGCAGATTTTGTGGTGTATGGTTGCATTTTGCACGGACCAAAGAGTAAAGACTGAGGATTAAAGTGATTTGCTTGTGTTGCAGAATAACATGTCTATGGATGGAAAGGAGGATTATTCAGACTTGCCACCGAACCAGAAGAAAAAGAAACTTCAAGCAAAAGTGGCAGAGTTGAGCAAGCAGGTTAGTATATTGTTTATATGATATTTTATTTTGAACTATAACATGTCCTTCAATGTTGTGTCTTAGTGGGTTAGCACAGACACTGGTTTGCATTCCATACATCAATTTCGGTACCCGTCGTAATTGTCAGAAAAAAAAAAACTAGAGGTTTTAATATAAAAGGCAATAAATAGTTGGTATGTGTACGGGCATGTCACTCATGTGATAGTACAAGGAAAAGGCTATATTTAAGTGGATTAATAGAACGCCATCGAGGCCGAATGCTGGCGACCGCTTTTCTTGATAACCAATTTTTATAGTACAGCCGCCGTCAGAAATATATTATCATGAATAATTTCCTTTTAAGGACTACATACATTTCGCCACTATAATGATAATTTGTCACTTACAAAAGTAATATGTGTAGTCTGTTATTGTGAGCACTCGTATTGTTAACCTATGCCTTTGAAATATTATTATCTTCTAAGATCAGATTGGTGGAATTCAGTCTGACTTGCTCCGATTTTTGTAGGATCGAATATTGTCTGAACCCGATACATCTGATAATTAGACAATCAATGTGATAGTAAGGTTTAAGGACTACTGGATAGATACTTGTTTGATGTTAGGTATTACAGTTTATCATAACATTTGTGTGTATGCTAGATTAATAATAATAATGTATGCAGAATAGTTTGTATGCAAAGCACATAAACAAATGCGTTTCAAATTGTTTGCTGATACAAACTCCGTCGTATAGCATTAATTAGAGGTTTAGATTTCTGTAGTAAATACTTCTCGATGTGCGTCTTATTAACATCGTTACTTTTGGACTTACATAATATAAAATTCTACGCAAATATTTTTAAAGTTTTTTATACAGTGTTGCAAGTAACTTCTATCTAAAAAAACAATCTCTGCGAAACCTGTTGTACGAAGGTTAGTTTTAAACCGAAAAAATGAGGAGATTATGTATTAAAGTAGTTAAATATCAAGTTAATTTTTCGGTTTTTCGGTTCCTTTCGTGATTTTTTGAGGCAACGACGTTGCACGCGATCGGTCTAACAGACGGACCAATCGCGTGTAGGGTCGGCGGCCCAAAATACCCAGAAAGGAACCCGAAAACCCGAAAATTAACTTGGCATTTGTGCTCACGACTCGTGGCGACTACTGTACTTCAGTTTAAAGTATCCATTGTTACCAACACATCGTAAAAACCAGTTTCCTTTAGTCAGTTGCAGTTTAATTTGTTTTCCTTTTATGAATTGGCAACGAACAGATTATAGAAATGATGAATAATATATGTAATGACATAATATGTACATACATACGATGATTGCGGTTTAAGCAAACGCTTTTCGCATGCCTATGTTTTTGTACAATGTAGATGATTTATGTTAACTTAGTTCTTGCGTTAATACTTACCTAGTATTAATACTCGCAGATACCTATTTATATTTTGAATGTCTGTCAAAATGTCTGTCGGTTTTTTTTAATCATTTGACTTTATGCAAATTGTTTTTGATGATATAGCAATGTCGTATAAAAAAGCCTTACTACGAAACACAAACAAAATCGGAGGTAAGTTTTTGTTGTTAGTTATCATCTATACTACATACCATCACGCCTGTATTCCCCGAAGGGTTAGGCAGAGGTGTAACTATGCATACCCACAGTTCGCCGGTATGTTTAGGTCCCATGCAATAGGGGGCGAGCCTATTGCCATTAACTGGGCATAAATCCTTACTCCGAGCTACTATTGAGAATTTCATAGAAAAACCCAATAACACTTTTTGCTCGACCTAGGAATCGAACCCAAGACCTCTAGAGTAGCAGTCGCGCTTAGGACCACTAGGCTACCGAGGCAGTTATCATCTTTACTATACCTATGTATAACTGCCCAGTTGCTCTCGTGGTCGCAAGCGCGACTGCTGAGCGTGGGGTCCTGGGTTCGATTCCCAAGTCGGGAAAAAAGTGATATTGGGTTTTTCCATTAGGAATTTTTCAGTAACAGCCCGGAGTCTGGAAGTTTGCGGTGTGACACCCCCGTGCCTAAGAAAGCACGTAAAGACGTTGGTCCTGCGCTTGATCTCTCCCCGGTTGTGTCAGATTGCTGTCCTATCGGACTATGAGAGTGAGGGAAGAGGGAGTGCTCCTGTGTTTGCGCATACACTTATGCACTATAATATCTCCTGTGTACTTGGCTAGTCTGCATTACAATTAGCCGCCGTGGCCGAAATTAGTCTAGAGAATACATACCTATATATCATTAAAACTGTTAGTACACTGCAGTTTTAATTATATTAATGCATATGGTATATGAATGTTTACACGGTATTTATCAAAACACACAATTTTAAAAATGATTGATTGTTTCACTGTCTCATTGTCAGCTAAACTATAAGACAGCTGGACCGATTTTGACTGGAGTTTCACTAGCAATTTTAGAAAAATAATTAGGGTACCGTGCAAATAACAAAAACCCTGCATAGAACCGACATTCACGCGAAAATTCAAATCTTTGCAATTTGTTAAAACATTCGATTTTTACAGGTGGCACAAGAGCAAGCGGCGATGGAAGGTCTCATGAAAATGAAAGGAGTGTACGAAACGAGCCCTGCGCTCGGAGATCCCATGACAGTAGAAGGTAATTGCAGTTTCTATGTATATTCAGGTGTTGAGACGCGACGTATTAACGTAACTTATTCCAGTCTTTTTTTTTTTCGGTAAGAACTGAAATTATGTCTAAATCCTAACGCATAAGGCTAATGCCCGTCATAGTAAGGCATCCAATTTTAAGGAAAAAAGTCTAAATATTATTGTCATTACACATTTACATTAAAGTTTTTTTTTTTCCTACCACCAGGTCAGTTGAACGAGTGCTGCGACAAGTTGAAGAAGCTTCGTGCTCAGTTGAACAAGTTCGAGGAGTTACTGGCGGAGGCCAACAGTCAGGTCGGCGCGCCGCCTCTACATCCCACCGCCAGGACCAACGGGCAGGCGCCCACACAGGCCACCAGGTAAGCAACGTGGACTTGGCAACTTAATATTTACTATTGACAATAATGTATGGGGCATCGAGCTTGTGTCGTAGATATTACTGTAGAGTGTAGGAACCCAAATAATTTACTAACACACACACTTCAGGACATTGACATCTGAACCATTTGTTTACCCAAGTGTGTACCTTTTGTTTACGTCTACAAATAAAAATATTTGAATTTGAATTAAAAGGATTACTAATTAATGTTATTCACTGGAGCAACATCACAACACTAAAGAATTAAAGGAATTAATAAACAGCAATTTAATTTCCAACTTTAACCAACCTCCATTTTCAGCATCGGCTCGAACAGCGAGTCCCTATCTCGGTCTGCATCAGAATCGTCGGTCAGCACGGGCACCGGCACGGCCGGGCCGGGCGCACGCGCAGCGGGCGGCTCGCCCGAGTCCGGCCTGGGCGGGGAGCTCGCCACCGTCCACCACGACCACGCCAACGGCGACCACGACCATGAAGACAACGATCATGACAATGATCATGAGTCGGATTTTGATTATTATTATTGTGAGCCAGATCTGCAGCCTGTGGGATACTGTAAGGCGTTGTATGCATTTGAAGGTGAATTTAATTGAATTGTGCTGTTATGTTTATTCGCATTATCAGGCATTAAACAGTTTTATTTACGCCCGAAATCAAAAAATGAAATCTTAATGCCAATTATTAGACTGAATTTGGCGTTGTAACAATCTCTTACTTGCTTGCTAATAACTTACAACGGCAACCCTATGTCTAAATGAAGTTGATTGAATCTTAATCAGTCGCACTAGTAGTAGTATAAAAATCAAATAATTTAAATAAAAACCAACCGGTGATTGCTCCTCCAGGAATCGGCAGTGGCTCCACGATGAAAATGGAGTGCGGCGAGCGGCTGTTGGTGCTCGAGACAGACGCGGGCGACGGCTGGACACGCGTGCGCAGGCACCACACGCGCGAGGAGGGCTTCGTGCCCACCACATACATCGCCACCACGCTTTACGCAGACGCTAACGCTCACTAGCTGGTAAATAAATACTTACTATTAAGATATACACTTACGCGATTCGTAGCGGTCTTGTTTGACATTTAATAATGTTAGGAGTTGTTTCAGAAGTTCCGTCACACACTCTCGCTTGCAGCGGTGAGCTGACAGCGCGACAAGTCGCGCGGAGACGCGAGAGGGCTCGCGCCGCGCACGCACGCGCACATCTTGATGTTTTGTGGCCTATAAAATAACAAGTATTTTTGCTATAATTTATCGTATCGAAAATGTTCGCATTATTTTTTTATCGTGTTCTTTCTATTCCGATTGTTATCCTGGCGTAGGCCACCATTGAACAAAAACGGAAACATTCCATGATCTTATTTATTGTGTATATTGTTGGTTATATGGCATACATATTTTCATGTATGAAGTATACCGTAATAGAGTAATGTTAATTGTAATGTGGTGTAACTCATCTAGA
Organism: Caradrina kadenii; assembly: GCA_947462355.1. NCBI lineage: Eukaryota > Metazoa > Arthropoda > Insecta > Lepidoptera > Noctuidae > Caradrina > Caradrina kadenii. The sequence goes on from OX381674.1 coordinate 6,137,551, forward strand.
TCTTCATTGTGCCAGCTGTTTACGTAATAAGTTTATATTTCGTACTTATGATAGTTGTAATCTTGCTTTTATGTTATTTGCCATTGAGTATTTGAAATTATAGCAAAAATAGATAAGTGTAGGTGTTATGAAATGTGTAAAATATGTAAACTTAGACATAACTTCAAATGCTATCGACATATTATAATGATTTATGAATAACATGTAATATGGAATCTTGTGTCAACTATCACATGCGATGTATTGTATAATACTTACTTTAATTAAAATTTTATATAGGATAATATCTAATAAAGCTAGCTAAAAGTCACGATTAGCCGATGTTATTTTCTGAATATACGCTGTTTGCGGGAACGTATATATAGTTCATGTATTTATATTTAGGTGAGATGATGTATGAGAGTGAAGCATACAATTTTTCTACAAATATAAAATTATGCGACAATTACAAAGATCTTTGATTTGTTTCTGCTCTAAACCCGTATATTACACGAATATTATGCCAAGGTCACTGGCCTTACTGTGAAAAACTCAACAGTCCATTGTGTTAAGTTAGTCTATAGAAGTTTGGACACTGTTGTACACAAAGGACTGATAAAAAGTCTGTATGACCTTGTGCTATTCGGTAGAGGTTTTAGATGGCAATTTCGCTAGCTATCTGTGCAGTGATTTTTAGGGTTCCGTACACAAAGGGTAAAACGGGACCCTATTACTAAGACTGTCCGTCTGTCACCAGGCTGTATCTCGATGAAGCCTGATAGTTAGACAGCTGAAATTTTCACAGGTTATGTATTTCTGTTGCCGCTCTAATAACAAATACTAAAAAACAGAATAAAATAAATATTTATGGGGGCTCCCATAAAACAAGCGCGTTTTTATAGCTAATGGTATGAACCCTTAGTTCGCATTTTCGTCTCGCACTTGGCCGGTGTTATCTACCAAGCTGTGAGTTTTGGATTTATTGTTCCGACTTTATGTGAGAAACCCCGTAGTTAATCACAACAAAACACAAAATTCAAAATTAGGTAACCCCCGACAGAAGAATAAAAATCCTTCACGCAGCTAACAAAAGAGCTGATAACTTTGAAACCGCTGAACCGATTTCCATCAAACATAGCTAAGAAATGTGAATTAGTCGCGAGTGTCCCGACTTATTCACCTTTCAAACAAAAAACTAAATCAAAATCGGTTCATGCGTTCGGGAGCTACGATGTCACAGACAGACACGTCAAACTTATAACACCCCGTCGTTTTGGCGTCGGGGGTAAAAAGTAGGTCTTCATTCCATGATGTTCTATGTATGTAAATAAATAAATAAACTTCAACCTTATTTTAAATTTACCCTGATTATGGCAGAAAAATAATTAGCGCTTCACTGCGAGTCGGCATACAAACAGTCGGTATGAAGATTTGTCGCCGGGTTGCGCAAGAGCGCCGCTAAGTTCCTTTCTAATCGGGGCACCGACCTAGCATGGCCGGTGGCCTTACACCACCACATGACCTTAATGCTTATAGGTTCAAAGTACTGATGCAACAACAACAAGATAATAACTACGCAAACAAAAGTATACGAACAAGAAATGAACGACAAGATTTAGGCAGGTAAGGTAATATATGTTTGAATATTTTGGGCACTAGGGACTGTTTCAGTGCCCGGATAAAGGCATTATCTACCAGATAAATTAAATAGATGTACAGGAAATTATTAGAAAATATCTGCTAGATAGGTGAGCGGGACGATATCCTGGATATCGTTCAGCTCACCTATCTAGCAAATATTTTCACCACACCGTATAAAAGGTAAAGTGAGGTTTATAGAGAGTTTATTCTGACTTCAGAATAATAATGTTAAGTAGGCAGGTAGGCAGAACTTACAGGACGCATCTGGGCCTCCGTTTGCCTTATCAACAACATACCATATTCGCTGGTTCATGTTTCGTGTCAACGGAACACCGGGAGCACTTGAAGCTTGACTAGGTAACCCAAGTAGGGATTGTATTTGGCATTCACTTTGGCTCTATGTAGTTCATGTTCGATATGATAGATGGCACGCACAGGATGCCTGAGTCCCTATCGTGGGATAATTACACTCTTTTCTGTTCTGTGTGTCTTACGATAGATGGCGGTACGTGCTGTAAGTATTTAAAGATTTAAAATTAAAGGAATTAGTGGTGCAGATTGATATTTCTGAAATAAATTATGATATTTAGGAAACCGAATATGGATCAAAAGTAACTTTTAGTTCGGTATATTGTTAAGTAAGGTGCACAACAAACTCACTTACTCAATCGGATTGGCTCCAATCTTTCCGAAATTTAATTATTTTTATGAGAACGGAAATTTTAATCGTAGACTGTGACTGTGTCGCAATAGCTTTTGTCGTCCGCATCGCTAGAATCTTAAGTGGGTAGAGGGTCTTATATACCTAAGTAGGTAGGACACTTCAGCTTATACAGGTATACATGCGTGACTAGCAGTAAAGCTAGTTTTCTATGCAATCAAATACAAGATAGACATAAACTTATCTAAACCTACTGATCGAGGAACTGGATAGTTAGTAGACAGATCGTGCGTAATAACAATCGTCACAAAAGTGCAAAATTATGCTGCGTAATCCTAGATAGCTGTCAACTTTTACATTTTCACTTCCAGTTACCAAAATAGCTACATAAAAAAATTATGCAATCGTCACCAGTTGACATAATATCCTCACGTTTTGGAGAACAGTCGGCACAACGTGATAGATGATTAATAGTTCCACTGAATCTGGCTTTCACGACAATGACTATTGTTATAAACATTTGCAAATTCTGAGCGTCTGTTGACACAGTGCGGTGGCGCACGTCGCATAAAACACCAATTGACAGGTAATTTTAGGAGGATAACTAGGTACCTCTGCGGGTTGTTCGTAAGAGATACCGCGCCCCCGGAACGCAAAGGGCACAAGAAGGAACATGGGTGGGTTTTAGTCAGTAAAAGTCTGACACTCCCTCCCGCCTCGCCCAGGGTGTAAGAAGTTATTTGATGATTTCCCACCCCCCAAAAAAAAAAAAAACTAGGTACTTATACTGATGTATTAATTTCACATCAAAATAATTAACCAATTTATATATTTTTTAAATAACTTCCCCCATCGTGTATGTTCGCATGAGGCGCAAGGTGCTTACATTGCGTTCGCTGCTCCATTGGCCGACTGCACCGCCTTCCGTGTCTCGCCACGCAATCATTGCATAATTGGATTCGCTAACCATCAGACATTTACACGCATTTAACAACCATTGCAGACTAGTTAGCGCCTTTCCTCGCTGTCACCCATATCTACTAGTACATGTACATCAGTTTCAGCGAGTTTAACTTCATAACTAGACCACTACAAGTCTCGAGCTAAACGAGTTTTGCGGGAACTGTGGGTACACCATCCCGAGGTCGGGGATTGTGCAAATATTTAAATGGTTTTCCTGCTACGACTGAAATAGCTGGGGATATTGTATAAAACACTATCCTGGCTTCTGACAGAAAAATTGCAGCTATCATTGGGATGTGCAATTTTGGTGAACATTATTAAGAAAAATAATTGAACTAAATATATATGGGAGCTTTTCTTTGGATTTAAAAATATCACGTGATAAAAGTGGACCAAGAAAGTTATACAATCAGAACAAGTTCTCATTGAGTAAGGTGCTCAGGTACCTAAGTAGCAGTACGATCTAGATAACTACCTATCTAATAACGGAGTACTTATTACATAGATACAGCATACAGCGAAGCGCCTCCAGCAAACAGCCTACCTATTTGATTCATAAAACGATATTTAAATTACAAACTGTTTTGTATAATAGCTCAATAAAAACTGTCTCTAAGGTTATGATTTGTGGTAATAAAAGTAAAAATAAAGTCGCCATTATGGTGCAAAATTTCAGTTTTTATACTTATAACTGTGCTCTGAAAAGCACCTGGTGTTGGAAGACGGTAAAAATCATCTCGTGATTGCAATATTTCATTAGATATAGGTACCTATCTAGTTGTAGTATTGTCACTGTTGTTTTCCAATACCACAACGTATTTATTTGCGTACCTTGTTACTTCATTCAAATTCAGTTATTATTCTAGCTGATTTCCATAAAAAAAAAACATGATATTCGGAGCATTAATACATTTCTTTTAAGGAGTAAATAAGTACACGTGCTTAAATAATTCAAAATTTCTACGAAAAAAACATTTAAAAAAATTAAGTTTTTAGGTGAAGATATTCAAAGGAAATCGGTTAAGCTAATATTTGATTGACCGATAGCTAATTAGTTAACAGTTAACACGGTCCGCGGGCACGTATTTTGTTGAAGTAACGTATTATGTAAGCCTTCCATCTGTTAAACCACACCAACAGGTTTTCATTGCAGTACCTAGTAGGTATGTAGACAAGTGAAATGTCGGTCGTAAACATGGCTCACAACATCCGTGGACCGACTGCGACCAACAACCGATTGTTCAGACAATGAGTCGTTTGCTGCGGTTGGCTAAAATTGCCTGTTCACAACCTACCGGGGAAGTTACGAACTACGCTTCGTGAACTACTTACTCGCATCTCCCCATTATACGAATAAAATACGAGATCACGAACAGGGTTAAGAGCTTTAGGAATAAAATTCTGCACTGTTCAACGGTGAATTGCGCATGGTATCTTGTATACAAGCGGCTACAAGAATCCATTTATAGATAGGCACTTTACCTACGTTATCATCGGGTCTTGTTGGTTGTTTGTTGTAGTTTATGTTTGTAAACGCACTCACGATATAGAAGAAATTCCGTATTTGAGGTAACGTATTTAAAAATAAAACTATCTGATAATGATATTAGTCTAACCTATAATATCTTTTACTGCATTGCGAAATGAGAAGGTAGTCAATTCGAATAGATAGTAGGTAGGTATCTGTGACACCTGTTAGTTGATCCTCTATACTCTCAAAGTACCTAACGGCACTTATTTCAGATTCCTCTACTTACTCTGCTTTTAAAAATTCTGTTTGTAAGCAGGTAATTACCCATTTATAAAATCATACTTAAATAGTCACAACGCGATGATGCAAGATTCAAGTTATTCTTACGAAACCACGTATGTCGCAAAACTACAGCAGGATTTACGTACAATTCATTGATTGCCTGCCAGTTTGGAACTTCAAGTTAATTTCTCCTACATGTATACCTACTATAGTGGGGACCTTTTGTATGGTTGAAGGAATCTCATTAAAAAGGTATTAGGTATTATAGTAACCGCCACAAGTCATGAGCACAATTGTCAAGTTCATTTTTGGGTTTTTGGTTTCCTTTCTGGGTTTTCTGACCCAAAAACTCAAAAATGAACTTGACTTTTGTACTACAGTCAAACGGGGTGAATAGGGACGCAGGGGTAAATCGGGACGAAATTTTAAAAGGAATTTTTACTTTGAAATAATATAGTTTGTTACCAACAAGGACATTAAAATCTTAAATTGTAATTTAGTTAAAACAGAAGAGATCTCTTTGGTAACAAACTATATTATTTCAAAGTAAAAACCCCTTTTAAAATTTCGTCCCGATTCACCCCTGCGTCCCTATTCACCCCGTTTGACGGTACTATACCTATATAAGCTTAGTTTTTGTATATAGGACAAATCCTGAAATCGCAAAGAGAAAGTTGGCTGATCCATAATTTCGCATGTTCGCATTTACTTAAAAACGATTCGAAAAGAAGAACTTTGCATAACTAGATAAAATGTATACCTGCGGATCAGCTAATTTGGTCCTCGATTTCAGTTTCGATCCCGTAAAAAAAGTTGTTCAAAGCAACTTTTTTGTGAGTACAATGACCCCTTTTCAGGGGTCTGGTAAACAAAAATCAAGGTCATTGATTCATTCGAAGATGAATTCATCATAGGGTTTGAAACCATTAGACTGTTAATAGATAGATGGACAATACGGCTGGCTACATTGGCTGCTGCGCTGTTTGTCACAGGTTCGATTCCCGCACGGAACAAATATTTGTATGGCCTACACGTAGTTGTTCCGGGTCTGGTTGTTTGTGTAAGTGAGTTTATGATTGTAAACGCACCCACGTCAAAAAATGTCTAATGCTGGGTACCTTTTGCAAAAATAATAGATAAGTACTTGAGTTGGACATGAAAGCAAAGCACCAATATATATGATATTTTAGTGTAAACTTAACACAAAGTAATATAACAATAGGTTAACATGGTAATCAACGTAAATATTTATTAAAAAATTAAGAACATTAAATAGTTTCATTAGCTAAGGTAGGGTGGGAAGTAATTAATTGGTTCGCCACAGGTCTAACGAACTGGAAGTCCGCAATATTCTTTAAATCTAGGGAATATTCTAGATGAGGACGAATTTCGTCTAAACTGATGGCTTCATTACGTCAACATACCAGTTATTCCAAACTCCGGATAATCACTTCGTATTTATCTTTGAGAAATGAGAACATTAAGCTAGGAGTGATTTTGAAAATTAACCTAAAACTTAACTTTTTATAGTTGATAAAGGTCGTAATAAACACACATCATCACGCCTGTATTCCCCGAAGGGTTAGGCAGAGGTGTACCGATGTACACCCACATTTCGCCGGGATGTTTATGTCCCATGTAATAGGGGGCGAGCCTATTGCCATTAACCGGGCTCAAATCCAAACTCCGAGCTGCTACTAACAATTTCATATAAAAACCCAATGACACTTTTTGATCGAACTGGGAATCGCACCCAAGACCTCTAGCGTAGCAGTCGCGCTTAGGACTACTAGGCTAACGAGGCAGTATCGTGGTCGTCATAAAGTCAGAAATATAATTGTTATTCTCTGTAAATAAATTAATTTAGAAGATATTTTCAACATAGTACCTAAAGAGGTCTTTTGTTGTTAATGTGTCTGCTAGCTGTTAATTTAATAACTGTCATCAGTTATACCTCTTTGATATAGTGCTATTTGTAGGTGGAATAACTTCAAAGTTTTGCTATTAAGGCAGTACGTCGTTAACAATGCGTTTTTATAATCGTTACTAATTTACCTATTCCACTCAAGGGACTTTTTTGTATGTACCTGTGGAACCTAGGCTTCCACACCTCTTTGATATTAAGTTTGTAATTACATAAAGCCTGTGAAGCCTATGCCTAAAGGGAAAATTCATAACACACTGGGGTTGATTTCCTCTCTTAGGTCAAAAGCAAGGTATTTATGCTCATGTATAAGTAACAAAATACAGACATAGATCCCTATGATATGATGGATTACATTTGGAATGTGTAAAAATCGTTTTTAAACAATAAGTAACCAATAACTCCCAATATAGCTGTTCGTTTTTGGAAAACAACGAATATTGAATTATGTTAATTCGCTCAACCGATAACTGACAATTCGGTAAATATTGCCCACTGCCCGTAATTTCATTAAACCATTTGAGTTTCATGTTTCACACAAAACGATATTTGTTATGCATTCCGTAATTTTCGTTATTTAAGTGTCATTCATAATAAATTATTATGAGTACCTTACATAACTGCCTCGGTAGCCTAGTGGTTTTAAGCGCGACTGCTACGCTAGAGATCTTGGGTTCGATTCCCAGTTCGAGCAAAAAAGTGTTATTGGGTTTTTCTATGAAATTCTCAGTAGCAGCTCGGAGTTAGGATTTGTGCCCGGTTAATGGCAATAGGCTCGCCCCCTATTACATGGGACATATAAAAAAAAATACCGGCGAACTGTGGGTGTACATTATTACAGCTCTGCCTAACCCTTCGGGGAATACAGGCGTGATGGTATGTTATGCATAATGAAGTCAAAAAAATTGAATTTACCAATCAGCCGAAAATGAAAAATGGACTGAAACGTAAATAAATAAACAAATCGAATGATTAATTAATGAGGATACTTCTTCGACAAATACAAAAATGTTAGACTCTAGGCATGTGAAACTATAACATACATATTATATTAAATCTAACCGCGTTTCAGTAAGTTACCTGGTACCAGGTAGAATAGCGGATTAGCTTCTATCCTCCCCCGGGAAAAAGGTCACACCTGAGGTAACATGCCACCCTCATGGCAAATAGAGGATTACCTCCGCACCGCATGTACGGATCGGAAACAATACCTCGCTAAACAAACAAGCAAGACCAAGCTATAAATCTGCGAGAAAATATAGAGATAAAAATGCAAAATTAAAAGCACATTAAACAAATATTCAGAATAAAGAGGAATTCATTGAATATTCTCTTGCGATTCGACTGTTCAGTGCTCTGCAACCGCAAACATTCCAACAACGGTTAGGGGTCTTTCGACATGATATTAATTCAAGATTCAGTGAAAGAATTCAAATCTTTTTGATTGAGTAATCCAAAATGTCATTCGGGGTTACCTACTTCTTTAAATACATCGTTTCGATAGATAAATTCGTGTTCGCCGTCGAGAAAGGAATGACATCAGTGAAGGGTTGCTATTTATGAGAATGGGCGGCACCGACGGCGGCATGTATGTTCTGTGTAATATATGAGTAGTAATGCGACTTTCCTTCGGCGGTGAATACTAAGGGCGCGTAATTTGTCAGGCCCCTAAATATTAGGCGCCCGCGTCGCGTCGCGTCATCATCACGGTTTTGTTATTCCAGTCTCACTCTCTTACACTTAATGACTTTAGTGTTCAATTAATTTAATTGTTAATATCGGGTATTCGAAGCCGAAACTTACATGTTTTTCTCATCATTACGTTATTTTTTTTGGTCTGGACCTCACCTTCCGAAGGTTTTGCTGGACAAAGTTCCAACGTTTTCTTTAGTTTTTTTATACATACATTAGTATTAAATGGGAAATCCAAAAACTTCTGTTGGATGCACTTGTAAGAGCAATATTTTGAGTGCGCTCCATAAACAGTGATTTTTCACAGCAAAAAATAAAAAATCGTTTCCCAGCAATCGTTTGTGCTTAATGTTTCGTAATTTGATATTTAGAATGCGCAGATATGATAGTGAGTTTCAACGTATTATTAAATAGAGATGACACGAATTATGAGATCGAAGGATCTCATAATTCATTTTCATAGGAATGCATCGATTTTAGTGAGATAGACATTCGTTTACGACTTTCCGTTTACGATTTTAGTCATACAACCTCACGTTGACATAATAGGTGGTAAATGTTAAGGCAATCCGTTGTAAGTGATATTAATTTGATGTAACACACTTTCATACCGGTCGGCGGGTGTTGGTCGGCGGCAGCGCAGTGTCCGCACGACCGTCGACTCCTGCGCAGCACGCGCTCGGCCTCTCTCCGCTCACCGCTGAGCTACCATCGCGGTTCATTCCGCATCGGCTAACTTCAAACAAAAATACGCATAAGTAGCGCAGAGACAGTGAATTGTAGTGATCATTTAAATAACTGGTAAATATTTTACGGGATATAAACCACCATAATCGAGGTTAGTATTATTTTATTTTATTGGTAAATGTGGGGAAATAATTTTACTGCTTATTTCTACTAATAAATTTAGAAGTGGGTTTATGTCGGTTACTGGAGACTATAAAACTAAATGCCAACATCGCATTTAGGTGGAAAGTGGAGCGGCTTGTATAATACCTCGGTCCCGTTTACAAGGAGCGGCTCAATGCAACAATAGTCAGTAATGTCCTACTTACAAGTTAACTTACACCTAGAAGCTATAAGGCGTGTGGTCACTGTTGCGAGTACAGAAGAAAGTTACAAACTTACACGTGACCTCGAAGCTTACAGACGAAAGTTTGAAGTCGGACTGTGAAAGCCGAAGTTTTGAAATTAAAAGAAGTTAATTATTGCCTAACCTTTTACCAGCTATTTTGGGGTCTAACCGAATGCAATTATGTATCAGTATTTTACATGAAAACACCACACCAGTCTCTCCTTGTGAGACTGGTTGACAGACTTTATGGCTTTTGAGTACTCGTAAGAACAAGACGGCTAAAAATCAGCTGTTGCTTACACGTTGTACGAGTTATGCGAACATAAATGTATGGAGCAGTTAATTTTTTTTTTGATTTTACGGGTCATTCTATATAGTAAATGTTGTTCATTTTCATGAGTACTGCGCTCCTTTGAAGTAAGTCCCTCGTTTATCCTAACACTCAGTATATTAGTAGCTGGCCTGAAGCTAACCAGGGAGATGTGAAAATAACGCGAGTCGATTGGTTATACACGAGATAATTTCTTTCCTATCCTCTTTGGTGGAAAGCATACCTAAGCTTCGAATTGACATCACGGCTGAGTTATTGATTGTTGCGCTGCGACTCACAAGATTCACAGGTTCGATTCCCGCACGTAACTGTCACTAAAGTCAGTAAGCTTTACTGCTTTATGACCGCAAGCGCAAGCTACCCCGACTTAGCTGACAAGCGCACTACAACCGAACAAGTTAGTATAATGGTCACAGTTAGTGCTCTGCTAAGTACCTACTACAAAACAATAGTTGTAAAGCTGAAACATTAACCTACTGCGTCTATACAGCTAAGTAGCGTTTATAAATTAGTTAACAAACAGTTTTTAATCTAATAAAAAAAACAATCACTTAGTTTAATTATTCTGGTATTAGATAATGGATCCATGCCATTCGTTCAACGAAGTATCTAGCAAAATAAAAGCGCCCCTGATGTCTTTAAAACCAATTCACAATTCCAATTAATCAATGTTCATGAAATGTGATCCATCTTAATTCGGCCGGTGAAAACGGCTGAAATAAATCGCAACAGACGAAACTCTCGCTAACTATATAAAAATATAATAATCGGTGATAGCAAGCATCATATCCCTAGAGGTAACAGATTATACTGATGTTATTATTGATTTTATTATCGTGTGGCGTCTTGAGAAATACAGGTATAATTATTCTCTATGTTCCCAGAGTATCACATAAAATAAATAAAGTTTATGGCTCAGAATGTCAGTTATTCCTTCAAGTTAAATAAAAGTGTAAGGTTCGTGATGGGTAGTTAGGGAATAAAATGATAACCATGATTCTCCCTTGAGCGTCATCCGTAAACAAAGCGACCCGCCACATTAACTTCGCTGTAAGCCAACAGCTATAAAAGAGTTTCACAATCAATAAGACAGTGCTCCAGTAATGTGGATACATTACATACCTATTTACGAATTATTTCGGCATTCGATTCATTATGCACACGATGTTAAAAAGTAGGCAGTGTTTATCATAATCGGCTTACTCATCGCCGCGGAATTCAGGCAATATTATTGCATCGAGCACTTGCGTAAAGTGGAACAAAAAGAACCAGTCCTAAGTTGCCGCTCCATTTCATACGATACGCACTCACGATGAAAGTGGAAAAACCATCGAACATTTGCCGGTACCTATATAGCCTTCCTTATACCCTTCGCAATATCGGATGCGCGATGCGCTGGGAGCAGTGGCTTCTAGCAAATATCGACGTTTGAACAACCGATAAAACTTCGGAAACAGGAGGCATCTCTATGAGTAAACAAATAAGAGCCACCGCAGGCTAGCCTCTGAACTTTCACCGTTTGTTAGGTTTGCTCCTCCGACAAAGATGTCATGTTGCGTCACAACATTTATGCCACTAACAAGGCGCGTGCACACCTTTATATAAGTGTATAACATATTCCACGGTGCCTCTAGATAGCATGACGAGCGACAGTAGTAAAAGCTCCTTGCTAGTTAAGTAATTGTGCAACTCAGGTTTCCTTCGACCGCGGTCGTTTATTACTAAGTAGAAGGGGATCGGTTTTTGTGTGAGAATTGACCCTATTGGGTGGGGATCATCTCGGATCCCAGCAATGAATCACCCCCATTATGCTAGTCGCCAAGTGATCGCAACTTAACAAACTATTAAGCAACTCCACCCACAAGGAACACGATGATCCTAACTAGTTTTAAGTTTCCGATAGAACCTTGAGGCGGGAGTGTGAAAAGAATAAAAGAGGATTTATGAACTGTCTTTTTTCTCTCTGAACTTAAAGAGAAGCTTCAGTGACAGTTAATTTTACGAGTTCGATCAAAACTGAAAATAATACATTTGTTACCTACTTTATGCGGTTGATTTTAATTACACATTGCGCTGAGTTCATTGTGTATTTACCATCTATTTCACTTTTAGGGAGAGACCCAGCCAGTATGTATTATGTTTGTACATATTTACTGTTTAGATATCTATATAGGTGTTTACCCTACACAACATGGCTACGACCTACTTGACCTGGGCCATCTCATCCTATTACATTAAGAGCTCATAATCGTAAAGTTGACGCCTAAAAGCAAGTCAAGGTTGTCGCCTGAAGCATTACAATTTCACGTCTGAATTTCTTTAACATTTCATTAGGAGCGATAATAAATTCATACTTACCTGGGGAAATCTGCACAGCTATCGTTTTTTGTCCGTGAACAAGCAGAATTCGAGATTTAACCCATGCAATATTTAAGCGGAGTCGTTCACCCTTTGCGAGTATATATTCTATTTTACACACTTGTATTTTTTCCCACACTTCCTCTTATTTTACTTGGTTCGATTGGAAATTCATGGCAGCAGGCCGCCTCTGAAATCATTACGAAATTGATTTTGAGATTTTGAGACTTTCAAGGCTTACTCTTAAAGGGATGGATTTTCGTAAGTTCAATAAGTGACGAATAAAATATTCATATTTGTTTTTATTGAAAGAAAAACTATCGATATTTATGTCAAAGTAAAGAATGGTTATTTAAAAATAACAGCAGCAGTAGGTACCTATCTGTGACATTAAGTTTTACTAATTGGTTTTAAAAGTTCTTAATTCAATCAGAAAAAGATTACAAAGTAAATTAAAAGTTCGCGTTTGGGATTAGGATCTAACCCGTGTCTTGAAGAAATTGTTTGATTGTTTCTATCCCTATAACAAAAAGTATCTATGCTAGCTAGATATAACGCTGCTACGTGTGTTCTATACTTAAGATTGTGTATTAGAAATGCAATAATTTTAGTTGAACTGCCTCGGTAGCCTAGGTCCTAAGTGCGACTGCTACGCTAGAGGTTCTGAGTTCAATTTCCAAGTTGAGTAAAAAGTATTATTGGGTTTTTCTGTGAAATTCTCAGTAGCAGCTCGGAGTTAGGATTTGGGTCCGGTTAATGGCAATAGGCTCGCCCCCTATTACATCGGACCTAAACATACTGGCGAACTGTGGGTGTACATTGGTACACCTCTGCCTAACCCTTCGGGGAACACAGGCGTGATGGTATGTATGTATAATTTTAGTTGTTTGCATAATTATATTGCTGTCCCACTGCAGGCTACTTCTCATTTAGAGAATGTTGATGACCACGCTTCGCGTGGTTTTGAGTTAGAAAGTGAATAAAAGTTACATTGATACTCGCTCGGTATCGAACCCACAACCATAAAAATCAAATAACCAATCATCAAGTTATATGCATAGAAAACAAATATGTAATGTAATCATTGAAACCAAACCATTATGCATTAGTGCGTCTATTTAGTATTCTTTTATTTCGCTACTGTAACTAGGGACTGTATAAAATAATGGTAGTCTTTTCTTACACTGTTTTCTTAGCCAGATTAATAATCCGTGTCGGATGGCCGTGCCGGGGACGTCAAACGGTCCGTAGTAATCGTCTTATTTCCAAAATAGCTCGTTATCGCGTTTCGCAACTGCTTAGTGAACTTTCACTGTGTTCTAACGATAAACAAATCATCATTTATGTACCAATTTTTTTATTTGTAGAACAATAGTGGATATGGAAACGTGTAATTTTATACTTAGTTTTAATCATGTGCTTTTTTGTGACGTAAGGGTGTAATAATCGCGCAAGTAGGTTAATGATCACCCTCGTTCACGCCATACATACGTATCGTAATAATATTATGTAGCATACACGTGGGACCGCGCGGCCACGCGTTCGCCTTTATTGCGCGAACTCAATTGTCAGGAGTCCACAATTTATTCAGTGCTACTGAGTTATGGCTTCATTAATATTACCTACCTGTGAGATAAACCGCGAAAAGAAATAAGAATAAAATACAAGATACGTAGATCGCAATGATAACTTGAAAACAACACTTGGACTGAGCTTAAATTATTAAGTTGAAAAATGCGAATAATAACAGATGGATTTTAGTATGGCCTGCTCACAACCAATAGAGTAATAGAAATTACAAGATAAACTCTTTGAAATTACTTCCACAGAACAAACCCATACTGAACTACATATTACATGCTCCAACAATTTCCTTTTCCTATACCACTTATAAAACTTTCAAACTGATCCTTTTCCGTTGTCCAACTGAAGAAAAACTAAAGCGTTTTTGTCAGTACAATAAACAGCTAAAAGGTTCACAAAACATATAACAACGTACGTATGTACAAAACTAGAAGGACGATACATTAGCAGAGACATTTATGTGTCTCCAAATTGTACATAAGGACAGAATGAGGAAATATTTCCTTCCGGCGATGATTCTTTCGGATATACTGGTGAAGCTGTAGTATGTATGTAAGATTGACGTCATAGGATCTTGTTCACTTTTTCTTGTTTGAAGTAATAACAAATTGTTTCTTTGACATTTTACGATTTTTATTCCGTATTTTTCATTTAATTACATTTTATATTGCCTTAACGAAGTAACACGTATTTTAATTAAGTATTAGCGCTTGGTTTTCTCATTATTCTTTCTACGTAGCAGTAATACCTTACTTATGGGATTATAACACCTCTAACTTTTCCCGCGACTTCGCTTGCGTGAGTTTTTTGACGGAGCCCAAATTTTTTGATAATGAAATTTAGCATTTTGGGCTAACGTAGCAATTCTCTGGGAATAACGCTCCAATCTCCGGATTACCAAACAAACCCTTCAGCTTTATGATACCAGTATAGTTTAGTAACTCCACCGATGAAGGTTTAATGTTAATCCAATGTGATTTTAGAGTTCAAATCCATCGATCTAACGTATTCGATGTAAACCAACTGGATTATTAATTATGTAAGTAATTAATTACTGCTGTAGGTAATATGTATGTACGTATTGTTTATATAATGCGAGTACACGAACATGTTATGGTACAGTGCAAGTACAAAGCCGATTAGTGAGGTAACCAAGTACACGAGATGAGATTATTTAGAGCAACAACTCCCTACAGTTACCGTTAACTCAATTGTCAATCTCTTGGCACAGTCAATCAAGCTATGTATTTGGTATTCAGGCAAAAATATATATCGTTCTGATATACGTCAGTAAATACTGGATCAATAGTTCTATTACTCTGACAATTTTTATTGCGTGCATTATAATTAATTAAGCGTATATTTAAACATACTTAGGAGAGTGATGTGACAGATATGACTGCTCAGTAAAATCACAACATTGTTGAAAAAAAATAAAAAAATCCTTTAATAATAATAATACCAGCCTATTATTATTACTAGAATTGTTGCCTTTGCTTTTGCCTATTTGCCTTGCTAGTTGCCTGTGATTTTCCTTTATGCAAGTTAAATTATGAAGAGATATTTACTAAGAGTTTAATCCAAGCGGATATAACTGACTTAAAGCTAAATCATAAAGCACACAGTTGCGGTTTGAGCGCGCGGTAAGTGGGTATTGTCGTCTTTTGACTATTTTATATATTCTTTATGTTAAATCTAGCATAAATTCTTAACAAAGATAACGGTAATAAATTACTCGCCTATTTTTTTTTACATAACTTTCTATTGACATAAGGTTTAAATTATGTTCGACAGGTATTCCTCTCTTTTTCATAGAGCCAATCGAGAAGAATATGAACGGTTACATAAGTTTCTTGTGACCTTGTGCAATGGAAAAGGTGCCATCGGCGTTGCTATAGAAAGCAGACAACGTTGCAACACTGGTAATGACGACAGAACTTCTTGTAGCTCTGCTAATTCTGCATTACCTACTAAACTAACTATTTATTTACACAGAATCCTATATTTTTGAGGAAAAATATATTGTAAATTTTGTGTCGCGATGGCTCAGTAGTTATGATGGTCGCCTTGCATGAGGTTGTCGGTTTAATACCGGGCAAGTTACAATGTGACTTTTTCATTCACATCTTTGACATTGGTGAAGGAAAACATCATGAGGAAACTTGGACTAATAATAATTGATATATTTCTGAAATCGCCAATCCGCTTTAAGCAAGCGTTGTGATCATTGTTTGTGCCGCATCTGTATGAGAAGAGGCCTATGCCATGAAGTGAGATAATAATACTTTGATATTATTTTTATTGTTGTATTTCGCAAGCGAATAACGGGAATATTACTCCTTCAAGTGTGAACATAGTAGTACAATACGTGGTCGTCTGCGAATTCCATTTGTCTACCTCCGTAACTGCCTACTCCCGAGGGATCAAAACTTGTGTAGGCATGTGTGTTAAGGTGACAGGTGGCTTTAATTAAAAGCTGCCTTCTCTGAACGCACATAAATAAAGCATTTGAACCATCTGAGGTACTATGTTTAAGCGAGTATACTTACTTTTGCTAAATACGTTATCTTTGTCTAGAGGTCTATAAGCAAAAAAAACAATTTCTGCATGTATTGAGATAGAGATCGGCTCGACCGATTTAGCTGCTTTGTTTTGGTTATGTTATCGTAATTGTCAAAACAAAGTTTTCGCTCAAGAAAATTATTAAAAAATCCACTGAAATGTCGGAGAGGTAAGTGATATTTTTATTTGTTAATCTCAATTAAAAAATGTGACGGGCGGCGAGTCACTAGTAGTAAATTGTTGCATCAGCAGCTTTATTATGGAATCATGTCCACGACCTTATCTAAGATGGATGAGGCAGTCCTCGAAAATATAAAAAGTACCCTCTTGAACGTACGATCGCCGACAATGTCTCGAACAAAAGCTTGAAGTGTCCCTTGAGTATAATCTTCTTTTTCAAATATTTCCAATATGATCAACTGGAGTCCATTTTCATATAGACTTGATTTTTTTTTCATTATATTATGAAAACGAATAAACGGAAGAATTGAAGTACGGTTAGCGATAAAAGTCATTTCACACTTCATATTTTTTGAGCACAATATTTAAGTAAATATACGAAATAGATATAAAATAAAGATATTAACTTCGCGATTACCCAAAATGCTGAAAAGCAGTGCATCTGTGGTAGCAAAGTTGCACTTATAATGCGTTTTTTCCAGCCTGCATAAATCTAAATTAAACTTTGAATGATTTTTTGTGAATCCATCTATCGCACAATAACATGACTACCTATTACCGTAGGTATTGATTTTTGAAGTGTTACTGTTAAATAAGTATGGTGAAGAAAATCATAAATTAATTACGAAATATACAAGAATACGTAAAGAAAAGTGGAAAGCGAGAGAGTTTTACATATTCATATTATGAAGATAGCAACCATTAAGGTCAGGTTATAAAGCTCGATGTAAAGATGTTGAAAATTAATTCATTTAAATGTTACCTGCGACGCAGTTAGAGGGTGTTATTGTTATTTATATAAAGGTAACTAAATAAACTAGATCAGAATACATTACAGCTATTTTATTTATCCTGATATCATGGTTACCCTAATACTTATGACTACGAGTATATGACTTTTGACAAAATTAATACGATTAGAAGCATACATAAATTTCCCTTCGTAGATTTGCAGACGGACGACGCAGTTGGTATAATAACGAAGTATGTAAAGAAATACTATCCTACGGGAACCGTACATTGTTCCGAGATAAAAAGTATCCCATGTGTTATTCCACACTACAATCTATCTCAGTGCCAAATGTCATGAAGATCCGTTCAGCCGCTTAAGCGTCAAAGAGTAACAAACATTCACCCATCCATCCATGCTCACAAACTTTTGCGTTTATAATATAGGAAGGAGGAAGGATAGGATAGGATATAGGATATTTATAAGTAGGATAGGAAAGTACAGTAGGATAGTAGGATAAGTCGGATGCCTGCGACAAAGTAATTGTAGGCATTGATGAGCATGAGCACCGTATTATAAATTGGATATAATTATTAATATTATAAGTATAAACACTTGTAATCATTATCTCCAAAACGTTAGACGTCGCACTGTGGAAAATTCCGCTTAAGTGTTTAGATATTCACAAAGATGAGATATTCCAGTGAGCCTTATGATATATTATTCACAAAGATGATCACAACACCCGCCTAATATATAAGAGCTCTCTACAGACACAATTATAATTATTATAATGGGATCTATGGAAGAGAAAATGAAATAGTAGGTACCTAGACGTTGTGGGAGTGAAAACAACAACTTATTAAAGTATATATAAAAAGTAGACACGATTTGGTCGATGAATTTATGTCAATTTTTTTTGTACTATTCTGCCGATTCGATTCTGAGACTTCGAATTTTTTAACCCAGCTTTGATGGGTACCAACCTATCACGTTAAAACAGGCCCTAATTCAATTTACATAGCACCATACGCACCGATCGCTAAATCCCTGAACTTGACAAAGCGAAAATGGACAAGAAATTATCCATTGAACGTCGGGCAAGCTAAGACGGATTAGAAGGGTCCGCGGTGGACAGATGCTTATGCTTATTTACCCGACATAGACATTTCTTTATTCAGTATGGCCGTATTTCAAGCGAAAACCGGATACTAGGGATACTTTCGTTTAAAAATGTTCAGCAAATAAATTCCCTGGTGCGTAAGTAAAACACAAAGTAAGATAATCCAACGCCTGACATGAAATATCAAGTTTGACGTTACAGTAAATTACTTAGTAGGTTGTTAAGAAATTGGGTTAGGATGGCTAAAAATAAATGTAAGTAGAGGAGAAGTAGGTAAGTACCATTACGATGTCTCTGAGGGAGGGTCGAAATACAGAGGTCTCAAATCACATTATAGTAAAGCTTTTGAAGGTCTTACCAGCTTCAGTCAATTTCTTGGTAGGCAAGGGTACTCGTACACTAGCTCGTCGCTCTGCGGTATCATCAGGGACTCAGGGTCGATCAACGGCAGAGTAAGGTCATCTTTTTCATTTTCGTGCAGCTACGTCTCGTATTCTTCCTGGAGACCACCAATCAAAGCCATGAAAGCAAAATTAAAATCGATTCACAATTTGTTGATCAAGGCCAGAAATCAGTTCTCCCATTGACACGTGGCATACAAACTAATCACAGGTGGCACGTATAGTCAATCTCTAGCGGAATTATGGCAATAACGATACTTTTTATATACTCTAAAAACATAATTAAAGAGAGAGCGTAAAATGGTCTAAAACTTTTTAAGTAAACGTTACAACAAAGCATTATTGCAAATAAAATTTGAAAAAATAATCTTGTTAACTATATTCAGTCAATTGATATTTTTCATAGATGGGGTATTTTAGTACCATTCATGAAAAGTTAAACTGACGAAAGCATCCCTACAGTTTCAGGAACCTTCATGAAACATTCATTTATCTGGCTAAGTGGAATTTAAACCCGGCTGGGTTCTGTAGATTAACACTGGTTTAATATCCATAATTAAGACAAATATTATTATTCAAGATCGTGGTTGCGACTTGTTTTAACATTTTAAAGAAGTTGTTCCTAGATTTTGCATGAAAAGTGAACTAGTTCCAATAACGAAAAGCAAAAATTTCTAAAACTAAAATTCATAAATTAGTATGTGGATAGTTGGGTTTACATACTCTACGTAGGTATACGTACCTTACCTATCAAGAAAGGAAGTCGGTGGCTATACAAAACTACAAACAGAATCAAAGCCGCTGACTTCCAAAGCTAGTTACTTTTCACTTTTCGACGGTAAATTTTTTTTTCTTAAAAAGTTTTTATTACAACATACCTTTTGATATCACTATTTCCATCATTGTTTGTTCGAAGTCCGTATATTGCTGCAGGGATCTAGCAAGTCAGGTACAAGACACCAATTTATTACAAAATTGAGACCGACCACAGAGTACGTTTCCAAACGGAATCCACAAACATCACAAGTTGCCGTTGGTCGAAGCAATGTCAGATCTCTAACTGATATTGTTTCTATCTGTCAAATTCAATTCTTTTTTTTCTATTTATTTAAATTTTTTTGGAAGTTGGTATTACCGCAACAACTTGTGTATTTTTTTAATCTTTATTTTTTTTTTTGAGTATTGTGCAGTCTGTCATACTGTCTTTTGTTTTTTTTTTCATAAACAACGCTATTTTAATATCTTGTCTATTGCCGAATTTAAATTGATTCCTGAAATTGTTGTTTGTACAGATACAGCATTGATCAAAGAAATGATTGTTTTGATCTGAAACCCTAACTTAAGTGTAGGTTTATGTACAGTCATGGTCTGACTGTACATAACTTTACTGTGCTTTACTTGACTTCTCTTATAAAGAAGAAGAGAGAAAGAGTTATTACTTCCAAGGTAGTGACTGTAATTGTACTAAATATATTTTAGGAAATACTTAAATGTGGACCACGTAGGCCAGGCCATATTATCTTTATCGGTAAGCAGGCTAAGCGCTTTCAAATCGTGCCAACACGATAATTCATGTATTGGTCACTATGTAAAACGACATAGATTCGTTATTTCCTTGTATTGTGACAACCAAGGATTTGGTCGAGATATGAATGATATTTATATCCAATTAGTACTTTATTGAGTCTTAGTAGAGTTGACAGGGGTGAACTGCTCAGAAACAGATGAGTGTAGATATTGGGACGGACCAGATCAAATTATATTAGTTCGCCATTACACAACCCTTGGTTGTTCTCGCTGGTTAATTAATTTCTTAATTAATTTGTGTAGTTTAGGCAGACAATTTCCGAAATGTGGATTTAGAAGATAATCGCTTTATGATAATAATATGGATTAAATCCTGCTACCAATTAGTTTATAAATCTCATTTACAGTTTGAATGACTAGGTGTCGGTAAAATACCATATCTGTAATATTATTATTGTATTCCGAAATCCCCATAGTCTATATAAGCATCAGCTACAAAATGGTTCTCAATTCACCGTTTGCCGTTCTCAATTCGCCAAACCACAAACTAGACCTACAGGAATAAAAAAAATAACATTCCTGGCCCCTTCGATTAAAAATTTTTGATCTAAGTCTGGTTCTGTCTAAGTTAAAACTCGTTGTAGACCCACCAGTCGATTGTCGTTTGTTTCAGTCACAACGTATTGTACAATCCTAGTGTTATTACATAGTACAATGCTAATTTACAATGCCCGAAGTATTGCAAACTAACGTACTATGCTTAAATTCTATGAAATACATTGTAATTACCTGTAGGTTGCTGAACAAACATTTAAGTTATCCCGAAATGGGTATACCTTACCCGAAAATTGTTTACACTAAAACATATGCTCGAAATAACGTTGTATATTTTGTTCGGTACTATGGTCTTGACGTTCAACAGAACTCGAAGTAATATGAACATGAATTTAAGCTTAGCTACAGCCGTATACCGCAATAACGTGTTGAATTCAAATCGCAATTTGCATAAGTCGTAGTTCCGTCGACGATGCATTGTGATGGCATGCAAGTTACAACGGAGCAGCTGAAACATTCAACTTAATTGAGTGCACTAGTTTAACTACCTGCAACGATAAACTATAGGTACCTAGCTATGTATCCATTATTGTACGGAGTTTTTTTCTTTTTTTTTTTTGGTGGGTGGGAAATCATCAAATAACTTCTCCCGCCCTGGGCGGGGTGGGAGGGAGTGTCAGACTTTTACTGACTAAAACCCACCCATGTTCCTTCTTGTGCCCTTTGCATTCCGGGGGCGCGGTATCTCTTGCGAACAACCCGCAGCCCCGGCAGGCATCGGCCCTCAGTGGCCCCTTCCTTTTGCTGACATCTCTTTGAGGCGCGCGTGGAACACGAACGCGCCGTCGACACGGCCTGTCGTTATGCAACGTAAGGACGGTGAGCTACCCATTGCTAACCGTCCACAGGCCCGTATCTACGGTGGCCGGGAGTCGTCTCGCGGCGTCTCGCTCTCTCATAAACCTCAGAATTTTGAGCGTAAACTATATAATTATATCTAATGACATTATAGGGATATTCATGAACTAAAGACCTATAAATTATTCTACTGAGCCGTGTATTTTTTTTCACAGTTTGAAGAAAACTTCAACTAACATCAAACGTATCGCTATTCTGAACCTTATTTGTTGCCGCGATGCGTTATTGTCAATTACCTAAACATTTGCTTACGACCGGGCCTTAACACGTTTTTTTCTTTCATAGGTACATTTCTGTATTCACCTATTCCTTTCTTTCACTAAGTTACATTAGAGTAAAGACATAAATAATAATATTACTAGCCTATTATTCTCCCACTGCTAGGCAAAGGCCTCCTCTCATACAGAGAAGGCACAAGCATTGATTACCAAGCATGGTCAAGGCGGAGTTGCGATTTTAAAATCATATTAATTAGGTATAAGTCCAGGTGCCCTCATGTTTTTCCTCAGCGATTTCTGTGATAACGAAGATAAGCTTAGAAAGTACATCTGAATTAAAAAAATCATATTAGTCCTTATCCTGTTATCGAACCAGCAACGTCAGGAATGAGAGCCCAGCCCGCAGCGCCTTAACCAATAGGCCATCATAACACAAACAAATGTTGGTTTTAATTTATTTATTTTATGCTGTAATTAGAGGTCATTTTAAATACTGAAAATGGTTATTTCTTATTTGCGGCCTTCATTCGTAACAAACAATTTGAATTTATAATCAACATTTATAATGTAATTCCCGGTCACATATCAGACAGAGGCTTTGTTATATTCGACAGAACTGGAGGTGTGCTTCGTCAAGTTCTAACAAACGCTTTCAAAGGCCTGGAAGCCTTTGAAATTCAAAAGTTAGGCACCTTTGTATGCGGTGTCTGTGATCTATCTACTCGTGTTTGCCTGTATATGCGGTCATACTGTCAGTTACGTACATAAAGCTATTTCATTCTAGACCGGTTAAACTAAACTAAAGTTAGAGTTTAAAGTTAAACAGTTTCTGATTAACTTTAACCTCTAAACAAAACAGGACAGAATACAAAACTTTTGGGAATTTTCAGAATCTGCTATCTACTATCGACTTTTCCATTTAATTGTGGCGGAAAACCTTTAAAACTATCAAACCAATCAATGCTGCTTTGACTATTACATAACTCTTTCAGAAATATTTTTTGACGCTACAACACCCTCATAAATCTTTTCAAGTTTCATAAGAACCAAAGTCGCTTGCAAATTAAATTTTACAATTACGCCTACAGATCGGAATTTACCCCTATCTCCGAACATCTCACCTGGGCCGATCTCGTGATAGTAATGCGGAATATTACACGCTTAATCTGTTCCTTTGGTAGTTCCATAGTTGAGCGTCACACTGGTTGATCACTAGCGTCAGATACACCTCTAGTAATGAGATGAGACCTTTCTCCGTTTGAGAAATCAGTCACGTCGATCCTCGATGTTGCACAAGGCATTTTCGGACCCTTTTTGGTATGACAGCATTATTATTTTGTTCTATCATTCTGAACCTTGTTAATCATTTTGCTTCCTTCCCTTGAGGCAGGAACATTTACTACGTAAGTAGGTATAAATATAGGTAGGTACTAGGTACTCCAGGATGACGGAAGATTTTATTTTTGCATTAATAGTAAAAGAAGGTTTTATTTTTTATATGATATAGACGATGACATAAAAGTCTCCTTAACAATCTATCTATCAATATGTGTATTATCGCTTATATGCGAGAATGTGTATTTACTTATTCCTCGATCAATCAGATCAAAACTGATATTCAGCCGCATCTGTTTACATTGGGAGCCGACCCCAATAAGCTTAGCAAAAAAGACTTGGTTGATGAAATTGATTGATCAGTATCAAATAACGCGCGCCCGAAAAAAAGAGAAAAGGGATATGAGAGTGTTTTATTTTCATTAATCAAAAAATCAATTCATTATTTCAAACGTTAAGTTATTCGTATCTAAACACTAGCTCGGTAGCACGGCGCTGCGGGCGTATGATTGATTTATTAATGTTGTTTCAAACAACAATGAAAGTCATGCGAACACGAGCTTCGAATGTGACGTAACTCACGTAACGTTCGATATTTGAAATTATTTCTACTTCGCTGACAATACCAACAATCGAAGGCCAATCAATATCGATTTGGACGTGTCGATTGTCAATCGATAAGTAGTCAACAAAAAGGTTCAATTGACTGACTATTATAAGATCTGATACTGTTAAATCAATAAAGAAAATAAAGTAACCAAACAAACTGTTGGTTACAAATCTGTTTCGATTTTTTTTTTCTTTCAGACTATAAAATATCTAACCAAATAAACACCTAAAACCATTAGAAGACCAAGCAGTGTTCCACAGAAAGTGTTAGCCTAATTACAACACTTGGTTTTGCGGTAAGAAACGGAGGCGTGTGAGTATAGGATATGTTATTCTGTCAGAGTCGTTTGTTAAACGACCCCGCTGAGGTAGACTATTTCCACCAGGTTTTTCTAACACTTGGCCCAGCATGACCACGGCTCAAGGATATTCTGTAATAGAAAAACATATACTTATGTTCATTTTACTTACAGATATAGTATCTGTCTTTTATCACGTTACTGAACAATGTTTATACCTCTATAATGGCGGGGCCCTGGTGTGATAACAAATTGCGTGGTGAAGCTTATTTCCCTAAAACTTTTCATAGGACGGGAATAGTCGAAACTCTGTCACTTTTTGTCGTTCAATGCAAAGTTTAAATTGTCGTTTTGGGGAATCTGACGGGACTTTCACATAAAATCCAGGTCGCTACTTCCGTGTCGCCATATTTAGGAAGTATTAAAACTGTAGATGTGTTCTCGATATTTTAAAATTCAATCTAAATTACGAAACATCGTATTAGTTACGATCAATATGCAAAATCAGACGAACAGATAGTTTACATAAATTCCAGAGATTATCGAATCAGCACATTATTCAATTGTGGAGAATGTGTTGTGGTGGCGACCGCCGCCGCTGCCACCGGGCGATGTGCGGACGGGGGGACCACAGTCAGACTCCTGACGCGGAAAGCGCCATCCAACTATCTAGGTCATTCATGCATCAGAAACACGCAGTTGCGATAAGCCGCAATCACGCGAATGACCACAAAATTATTCTTGTTCCCACAGTTTAAATGAATAAGCGATACTACGCACCTCTGTTATG
Organism: Caradrina kadenii; assembly: GCA_947462355.1. Taxonomy (NCBI): domain Eukaryota; kingdom Metazoa; phylum Arthropoda; class Insecta; order Lepidoptera; family Noctuidae; genus Caradrina; species Caradrina kadenii. The sequence continues at coordinate 6,162,759 of OX381674.1, forward strand.
TGAAATTATGTAACTTAGCAGTTACGTCTTACTTACAGCGGCTCGTTGTTATTACGATGTAATGAAAGACCACCTGTCAGTTTGGGTGCTGGTACTGCAGTAGGCCATGGTCGGGTTATCATAATTGTAGGGTGAACAGTAATATGCCACAATAAAATGGTTTTATTGGTATCTATATTTTAGAGACCAGCGTTCGCTTGTTTGACATTCATAATTTTCCTCGTATGAGCTGTATAATATACATCCGATATTCAGAGCGATATTGTAGGAAGGCTGCTTATAAATTCTGAGAAGTAGTATTTAAATTTAAAATTTTTCGTTTTCAGGTCGAATCTGAGGCAGGAAACCTCGGTTTCACTTAGGTATGCTGCTTATCTAAACCTACGTATCATTTCAATGAATATTTTTGACTAAAATTATGAGGTAGGATGATGAAATATTTATAATGCATAGGTTGAATCTAAATTTATTTTTAAACAGTGGGAAAAGCAATATGTATCGCTGAAAATTGATAAAATATAGTTACTCTATAAAAAATATTTAGCTTGTCATTTCAAATATCTACGGATTATATTAAAGGAAATGCAATTACCGATAACATTTGCAGTTTTTAAGCGTTACACAATTCATTACATAAACTAAACGCGAACAACGATCGCGAGTGTGTGGCGATGCTTACTGGACTGTTACAACAACTTGGTTAAAGCAGATAGGCTACTTGTGACCTATTGCTTAACTAGGTTTCAATTAAAATGTTACTTCAAATTTGCATAGATTTTTTTATTTGTTTGCACAATTGGTTATGTATTTAGTCGTCTTGAGATTTTGATTGGGCTCCGCCGTTGGAGCCAGTATGTGAGTCAGTTCTGCGGCTTGTGCAGCTGACAAACGAGTACATGGAGTACACGAGGCCGTAACTGAACTGTCGAATGAATTGACTCGCGAATTTGCCTAGTGTCAGGAGCTTATTAATAGTTTTGTTTTTAATTATGGGTAACCGCTTAATATTATTGAATCTAGCATTGCTTGAATTCTTTACAAAACAGGACGCGATTCTATATTTATTCATTGTTTAAACATTTCTTCAAACGTAGGTAAATAGTGGCCGGGTAACCGAAATATTTATCTAGTGCGGTTTCCCGTAGCGAATGCAAACCGATACAGTTGATACGTGTGTTTACATCCATCCGATATACCTACCATAAGCGCTAAAAAACTACCTTATTTATTTTGGATACCGGGTCACTGAAAAACTGTTAAAATCGAAATGTGGCCACTGCACGCAAACGAATTTTATAATGCAAAGTGACAAAAAACGGATCATTTGCAACTGGTGTAGTTGTGAGGCTTGTATGTGGTGTACTTACATATGTATAAAAAGGTTAAAAATCTATACATACACAAATATATACGTACACCCCTAACAAATTGGAAAGAGTTGACCTACAGGTACGTACTTACGCAGTGGCGTGAGAGTCCTTTACCTACTGTTAAATAAAATGTCCCCCATGTAGTGACGGATTGACGTCAATAAACTAGAAGTATCTGTTCAGGAAAACTCTGTAGAGAACCTATACCTCTGGCTACTACCTACTCGATACTCTAATTTTCTACTAGAAAGCATCGCTCAGCAATATCATTAAAAAAAGTTAACAAAACAAATAATTGACCACACGGTAAATTTGCAAACTATAACAAACCAGATTGTTAATTGCGAATACATACGTACGTAGGCCACTCAAATCACAATTAGGTATTCACCAGCGCTCCAGACTCCCTGTTTATGCAAAAAAGCATCTTCAATAGACTCTAATTGCCTTCGGTTTGGCTCGCTTTTGTGTTGTTAATCAACGCACTGTGATTGTTCCAAACCCATTGTCCTCTCCGTCTGGTCGACCCTTGGCTTTATCACAACTTTTTTGTAAAAACAACTCTGTCAGGAAAATATAATAATAAAATAACATAAATATCTCTTTGTTCCTAACAAGCTATGGTTGTTCCTGGAATTAATTTTACTGAGAAGCTCGCCATCGCTAATTGCTACTAATCCCCTGTCCTCAAAGGAGTACGTATGGGGCTTCATACATATAATTACTTATAACAAATGCTGAAGCTCGGAAGGCGATGTCAAGTTAAAACTCTGTACGATTGTAACGTTGTTACGTTGGTTATTACATACAAAAAGATTTCTCACAAATCCAACCGGTAGTTCAAGAGATAAGCCCGTTTAAACAAATAAACAAAAAACTCATCTGCATATGATCTGCAGATTCTACGATTTTTTTTTAATAAATATAAAAACCATTTCATTAATTAAAAAAAAATTAAGGACCGTTTAAACTCTTTTAAGTCCCATGTAATTGGAATAAAACCAACGCCAATGCCGATGCTAATATTGTTTAATATTCAGGAAATGTTGTCCGGGTAACGCAATTTTCCTATAAAATGTTGACAACATTTTAATTTGGTTTGAAAACGAAATTATGGCCGTCCTGTATTTGGCCAATAAAAAGGGCTTGTTTGTTGTTGAATTATAAATTTGTTAGACAGCTTGGAAAACATTAGTGAAGTATTCAACGTAATGTACAAAAGGAGAGATATACATTTTTTCTTATCGCCATCTCTGAATTTCTTTGTGCTATTCACGGCGTTCTTTGAGAGCTCGCAAGGAACGAGCAAATATTTTTCGGTGTTACATTCATTACCTATTGACGTTATCAGCGGTATGGAGATAGGTGAACACAAACATATTTTTAGCATACTTTTTTCTGTTCATATAGGTACCTATTTGCTTTCCTTTTGAATTGTGTTGGGAGCAAATAGGTAATTAGTACCCGAACTTTAATAATATTGACTGGGTCGACGCTCTATGGTCCGAATTTTTACTAAAACTCAATGTTTCATCTTATCTTACTTCTGTTATAAATGCGAAAGTTTGTGAGGGTAGATGCATGCAGAATACACGGATGATGAAATTTGGCCCACATATATAGTTTTAGTTTATATATTGTACCTTATCCTGCGCTGTGTGGCGAGCAGATTCGATTGTCTATACGTAAGTCACTGCTGCAAGCTCTCCACCTCGGTGATAGGCGAGTGGCAGTGATTCACATATTTTCATGATTTTAGATCCACTACATTTTAGAACCTAACGGTAAGGAATATTGTTACTAACACGAATGAGTCATGTTACTTGAATAAATAAATATTATTACAGTTATGGTTTTTGTGTTCCCATAGGACAATTTAGTACTTTTAACTTATTTTAAAGTCTACCCAGAGGAAGAAGCGGGTAGAAGCTGATATAATAAGCTATTATAAACGCAAAAGTTTGTGTGGATGTATGTTTGTTAGGGACCCTTTTACATAAAAACTACTCCACAAATTTTAACTTTAATATAGCTTTTACATTAGAATAACACTATTATATATTAACTAGCTTCTGCCAGCGACTTCGTTCGCGAGGTTTTTTTCACCCGCATTAAGTTACGTTTTTGGTTGCTGCTCCGCACCTATTGGTCGTCGCGTGATTTAAATAGCCTATAGCCTTCCTTGATAAATTGAGTATTCAACATAAATATTCAACATTTATTTTTCAATTCGAGCCAGTAGTTCCTGAGATTAGCGCGTTCAACCAAACCAAGAAACAAACTTTTCAGCTTTATAATATTAGTATAGATATATTGTGTAATATGCTGGTGTAATGGGGGACGTAGGTACAAAAACTACGGGGACGAAGCTGCGGGCGGCAGCTATGGCGTTCCTGTTTGCACTAGCATCATTCATAACCACTTTTAGTACACTGTAAATTGTAGGATTACTTAATGTTTAATTTTTTTATACCATATTGTAGTGCTCTTCTTTTTAAGCTGACATATTTCTAATAATTGTTACATCGGCACTCAACATGCAAAAAACTAAATTAATATTTAAGTAAAAGTATATTGCACAATGAGCCGAGTTTTTAATTAAACTATGTTAAATGTACTCCGGAGTGCTTCGGGATTAAGCAATGTACAAAAAAAAATCTTTAATTTCACGCTGAAATGAAGCGCGAATATTTTCCAACTGATGAATATTTTTGATAAATTAAATCCGTTTTTTTTTTAATAAGATCCTTTTTTTGGTTTCAGGTATTACTACAGTATGGTGAATGTGTGATTAATATTCAAGCTGAAGTTGAATAGGAATGCTTGTGTGAGTATTTTAAGATGTGCGTAAAAACTTTTAATTCAAGAACGATGTTTATCGCAACGATATTAGTGTTAGTGAGTGTTGTGGGTGCAAATGTGAACACTACGAGTGTGTCGGGGGCATCCCGCATGGCATGGATGAAGTCGCTGCTGGACCATCACAACTGGATGGGCTACATCAACAACGGCAGCTTGTCCTTACCTTTGAACTGTGAGACAGATCTGAGGGTCTACCTGACTGCTCTCAACGATGGACAACTATGGGCTTCAAAAAGTAAGTCAATCTTATTTTAACTAAGTTGTGGGAAATTAAATACGTTTGCGTATATTCTCAAGAAGTTCAGTTTATTAAACCTTTAAATATTAATTATTGTATCAGAAATTAAACATTAGTTCAGTAGTAGTAACACAGTAGTGTGTATTAACACTAGGTCGATAAAAATAAATAGGACAATTAATGATAATAGTTCTGCTTACCTAATTTATAATGGTTGCGGTAATCTCGTCAAGTCGACTTCTCACTTGAGTTACATAAGCGTCAGATAAGAGCTGTAAAGAAAGCAGCTGGGAGCGAGCAGCCGCCCGCCGTCCCCGCCTCTAGCCATGTTTCGATCTAGGTCGTTGGCGCATACCTTACAAGTTTCATTTAGATTGCCAGCATATTTTGGGACAGCAATATGCAATTTTGTAAATTATTCCAAACGTTTACGAGTCAATTTCCTCATTATCACATATCTCAATATCATTGATTTAGGACTATTTCCATAGTTCTTGTAGGTACTTAATTTATTAAATGCGCCACTTTGCATTTTATTTGCACTTTTGCATGCGACACATTGCTAATGACAATGCCAAATTCAATAGTAATCTCTCTCAGTCAGGCCAGTTTTAATTCTGAATTTCTCTAACGGAACATTTTAAGACGTTGGGTACCCTGTTTGTATAGTAGGTTCATCAAACGATTGCGAAGCAGATCAGCCCCTGTCCTTGAGGCGCAGGCGCGATGTTTTTATTCGCATCACATCCAATCATTACTGTCCGTTCATCCTCACCAATCATGCATAAAATGGATTCTGGAATACATCTAAAATGTATTAATATTAAACAGGCAGAGAATGTTTATAGGATTTTTTGATAGGAATATTTTCATCGCTATTTAATCATAACCTAAATGATATACAACGGCTTGAATAATTTTGAACTACTACTGAGTCAATGAACTTTTCATTTCCTCATTCAATAGATTATTACCCTGAGCTGTGAGATAATTTTTCCGCGCTGCCATTTCCAGCCGCCCTTCGTAAGTCGTAAATATCCTCCGACCTCTTGAATCTTCACTGAGCGTGACCAAAATGATAATCATATCTTCTCGTCACGGTCGCTATTTGATTCAAATATCATTTATCACTGCTTCGTGGTTTAACATCTGATTCTAGACTGACTTCATTTATCTTGTATCTCAACTTGAAGGTATCAAAACTAAAAACAAACTTTCCTTTCTTCGAGTACTTATGATTATAACTAAGTAATTTAAACTGCCTCGTTAGCCTAGTGGTCTTAAGCGCGACTGCTACACTAGAGGTCTTGGGTTCGATTCCCAGGTCGAGCAAAAAGTGTTATTGTTTTTTTCTATGAAATTCTCAGTAGCAGCTCGGTGTTTGGATTTGTGCCCGGTTAATGGCAATAGGCCGAGCGCCCCCTATTACATGGGACCTAAACATACCGGCGAACTGTGGGTGTACATTGTTACACTTCTGCCTAACCCTTCGGGGAATACTAGAGTAATTTAAACCAGTTTTTTTTATATCTACTGTTCTTACTAAAACGTTGCCTATTATATCTCGACGATGAGTAACATTTCAATAAGAGCAGTACATACATATAGCTGTATTTGTAAATAGGTACTACGCTTTCAAGTAATGACTATAGAATAACAATTACAGTACAAACAAATGTGTTCTTTAATTGTATTGTCAGAGACAAGCAACTAGACCCATTTATTTCAAGGGTCTTTTACTACGGGGCTTTAATTTAAAATTAACTTACGGCATTTTCATTTTTCGAGTGACATTAATTTTTTAAGCTTTTTATAAAGTATGAAATTGAAAAGGGATTAAATCAGGCATATAAGAGTTAATCTGACTTGCTGATTTACACAATATTCTCCGTATAGACATGTATCTGCAACAAAGTAAGTAAACACGCATTTATTGCGAAACCCGTCTCTCAGTGTGAGAGATTTGCCAATATTCTACAGTTGTGTTATTTTGGGATCAAGGGAGCTTCACTATAGAAGCAAAACAGTTGCAATATCGCTATTGGTCGCCGCCTCCGGTCGCTCTCCGTACAAATACTCGTAGATTTAATTTTCAATTCAATTGTGACCGCCGAAACGTAAATAAACGCCTCTGTTGAGGTTTTAAACGCAAAAATCAATACGAATGGGCTAATATTTTGTCTGGTGTTTGTTTTAGCGTACGAGTACAACAATATAGCCTATATTTAGACATACAGACAAAGTATTTATTTAGGTATAAGATATCAGGATAAACGCACAATAGATTTTAGAGAATATCTACGATTAAATCAATAATGATTGATTGTGTCTGTGATTGTAACGGAACATTAGTACAACAGCGAAGCGGTAAAATTCGGAACTCGCCTAAGGGGAAAGCAGCGACGTCACTCAGAACCAGAGCTGTTAATCAACTGCCAATCATTCACAGAAAATCTTTGGATTCCAATCATTCGGCCAATTCGTGATGTTGCGGTAACTAATTCCAAATAAATTCTTTCCCCGCGCTGTATTTTCGCAAGCTAGAGATTTATGTCTAAGCTAGCACACTATAGATAGGGTTGTAAATAACGTGTAAAACTCGGGTTATCTCTGACCTGCAGCACCATCCCTCAGCTGACATTATTTCCGACAGCAAATTACGTCCGTCGCTATAAATGTTGTAGTTCTAATAAACATTTTGTACAGAACTGCAGCAATGAATGTAAACCACTATACATTGACTAGCGGACGCAGGGAACGAATTTATTTAAATAGAGAAAATATCCTCGCGAATACAAATCTGCATTTCCCATCTGCTCCCTTCAGCGATTGTACAGCTTTACGATGTACAACAAAAGCGGGAAATGGGGAAATCTATTACGTCACGTTACATACAGCGGGGAAGATTTCAGGGAAGTGGCCCGCGGTAAATGAAGCTAAATGAGTGTGCTCAGACAAATGAATAGGCGAGGCGATGCTGCGCGCCCAGCCGCACAAATGTACAACTATCTGGAAATAATGCTTATTGTGCGGTTACGTCGAGAACATCTCATTTATTTAACACGGTTGTTTGTATACTGTTCAACAATTCGCAATACGGATCGGGTTAAATTAACATGTCCCTATAAATTACCCTATTTCACAATTGGTTGGGCGGTAAATCGGGAAACACAGGGCAATTAAGCTCTTGGCATCAGGCGTAGTATCGTTTTACCCACAAATTACGTGATTAGCATCTTACTAAATCGATGTACAATCAGCAACGAAAATAGGTTAACACTCTCTTTAGTTTCAAAGAAATTTGATAAAGTCAAACTTGCTTAGTCACTACCTTGATAGTAACATAAATGCTGATCCTTGATCACATGGAATTATTCATTCGCTGAGAAGAAGTCGTCCTGTCATTCAGTGAACACAGAAAGTCAATACTAAAGGATCTATAAATATTAATAGAATTACCCCATTCGTTTGTTATATTGTCCTAAACAAATACTTCACGATTAGAGAAAAAAAAACGAAATAAAGGGAAACGAAAACGGGCATTTGAAAAATTTATGAAGCCTTCTTCGAGTTTTGTTTACTCGTCGCAAGACATGAATATGATTATTTTTGGTGAAAATAAACCGGTTTTCCGAACATTCGGCTCCATAAATCAGCAAAATCGACTTATTGTGAAGTTAACTCGCGCCCACCTGAAACTTTGCTCGTTCGAGACAGCTTGTATTGACAACAAAACGAAGCTCTACTGAGACTAAGGGAATATACGGGATGTAAAAAGAAACATCACATAGCCGTAACTACGCATGTACACTGTCCATTAAATTTAAGTGACATTGAGCAGAACTTTGGTAGGAAAACGACTTATTTAAGGTGAGGTAAATCACAATGAAAGCGCGCAATATACCGCACGCAAAACGCTGTAATTACGAGTACGAGTGCATCCAACAGTACAGGCGTCGTCGGGATATTTAATTTTTAGTTGTGACATTTCAAACTTTTAATTCGTAAAAAACTTAAAGGAATTTGAAAAATGATACCAGTTTCTCTTGAAAGAAATGGACTCTTCGTAATTTTGCCAACCTGTATATCATGTGAATTATCAAAAGTGTAGCACCAAACACTGCAAATATGCATGTAAGTAGGTTACCATTCTTGGCTACTATGGCGTACGCTCAACGTCGCTAGATGACGTAAAATATTGGATGGCAGGGATCAGGGATGTGAAACGTGGATTAAGAGGTGTTTGTCCAACTTTACTTAGTTTCCCAGTTTAGCAATTTTATATTTACAATTGAACTGCCTCGTTGGCCTAGTGGTCCTAAGCGCGACTGCTACGCTAGAGGTCTTGGGTTCGATTCCCAGATCGACCAAAAAGTGTTATGGGGTTTTTCTATGAAATTCTCAGTAGCAGCTCGGAGTTAGGATTTGTGCCCGATTAATGGCAATAGGCTCGCCCCCTGTTATATGGGACCTAAAACATACCGGCGAACTGTGGGTGTACATTGGTCCACGTCTGCCTAACCCTTCGGGGAATACAGGCGTCATGGTATATAGATGTTTACAATTGCGTATAATTTATATCTTTGTATGTATCACTGTAAAATGCAATTTTTAATAACGCGTTTTTGTGCTCTAGTGAATTATAACATTATGATTATGAATAAGAAATTAAAAAAAATAAGAATAAATAAAAGATATACAGAAGTCATAGTTTCATATCTACCGAGGCACTCCCTGTGGTTCAAGTACCCAGGTAGGTACTCCCACAGCAACCGTTACAACAGAGCAAGATCCACATAAAACCAAACAGAAATGTTTAGTTTGTGTTAATGGTTTCGAAACAAATACTACGAGAATCTATTCATTGCTTTAATGTCTAGTAAACACGCTTTCATTTGATTCTCAGTTGAGAGCGAAGTCGTATCTCGTACTACAAATAACATAAGTTTTCTTGGATTCGTTTCGTTGTTTGTATAAGTAATGTGCCAACATTGTTTCAGTGAGCATTCGGGTTCGACTTAACAATTTGTAGACAATATACAGAGGTATTTTTTGACACAATAAAATGAATCAGTGGGTGATACAAAGCGCTAATGGCGGAAAGTTCAATCAAGTAATTTAGACGTTGTCAATCCTCATGGAAATTTTAGGATAATGTTCCACAATGTTTTCCTAAGGGACTACAGTATTGGGTTCTTCATGATGAGAGTGAATAGGTTCTTAGGCAACACGCGTGTGATGCCCCTGGTGTTGTAGGCGTCCATAGGCTACGGTAACCGCTTACCATCAGGCGGGCCGTATGCCTGTTTGTCACCGCAGTGGTATAAATTGACCTAGTGAATTCGGAATTTGCTGTGTGTGCAAAAGTACAGGATCGGTCGTTGTGTCGATGCTTTGGGATGGCCTATGAGTAGTAGAGGTCGTAATAATACGCAATACCGCACTACACTATAGTTTTTAATCCCCAACGCAAAAACGACGGGGTGTTGTAAGTTTGACGTCCTGTGTGTGTGTGTGTGCCAGTCTGTGGAATCGAAGCTCCCAAACACATGAACCGATTATGATTTTGTTTTTTTTTTGTTTTTCTTGGCTTTGATGAGACTATTCCTCTAAGTTATGCCACCGTTACATATATTCCCTTGATAAATTTGAATGAAGTGAACTATCACTCCAAAGTGGAGGGAGATTTTTTACAGATTAGAACTGCCGTTCTGCATTAAAGAGCTTTACGTAGGTACTTAGTGAATCTTCTCCAATCAATGATTTGGAAGCACGTACCATATTTACCATGGTAAATGTACGTGCGTTCGTAGCTTTCTGTTTGAAGTTGTGTGGTTTCAGGCGGCAACGTCCCGATGTGTAATTTATTTACCGCTAACCTTTGTCGTAGGTATCGTGCTTGTATTTGTGACGCAACTCTTCCAGTCGGCTCACGGCCTATAGTCATCTTTATTTTGCAATTATTTACCTACGAGCTACACCAGAGGCACTTTAAAAGAAGATTAGGTTTTTTAATTTACGCTCCTTTGTGCAAGATACGAGAAAACTTTGAACGTAAACAACGACACTTAAGCAGTTTGTTGAAATGTTCATTTATTTTAACAAGTCAGCGTTTGCGTTGTTTTTTTTAAGTTATATTGAAGGCAATTTTGATAACTAACTACTTTAATCTTTTTGTGCAGTTTGCAAACAGTTCTAAATGTAAATCTAAATATTCAACAATTCTTAATAGACAGTTAAGAATAAAATAGTAGGTATGTAATGAAAACTTTATGTATCGTAATCACAGCACACAGCATAGGTAATAATATAATCTGTCATATTTAACAGATGTCGAACAATTTCGTGGTTATAATTAACAAGCCATTTTATTAATTTCAGCTCAAAACTATTTTCAGAGGGTTTTGCTTTCCTGAAAACGGACTATCGAGGATGGTTATATTGATTATTACTTATATTTATTTATATATACGTATGTGGCATACCTATGTCCATAATATCTATTCATTCCAAGAAATAGGGTAGAGATATAAATATCCTGAGGCTTTCATCCCGATATAGCGACCAAAAAGATCAAAATCATATGACTTTATTCAAACAAAGATGAAAGTGAACCACAAGGCACCGCTAAATGTAAATAACCTTCACTTGAACTCGGACAACGAAAGTTATTTGCTCAGTGCAAGCTTAGCATTCCTTCACTGATTGTCCGGGACTAAGAAATTAGGATTGCATTATTAAGTATGTGACGCGAGTGTGTTCGAGTTTGCTTAAACATTTCTGTCAGTTGAGTAATGTGGATTTTCCTTTATGCTTTTCTATTTGTTGGTATTACTTAAGTAGGTATTAACTTGTGTTATAACAGCTTTTCATATTATTTGTTCATGTCGCTTTGTTTGATTTTAGAATCTACAGACATATCTGATTATAGATAATGTGAGTACCAACCTATTTTTTATTTTGTTTTTATCATTAACTGTGATGTTTTGTATTATGTTTTTCCTAGTTGCAATGAGTAAAAGATTTATCTATTTTGATATAAAACTTGAATTAGGATTTGGAATAAACTATCTCCAAATAAAACCTACCTTGTCTAATTTTAAGTCTAAAGCCATTATTAAAAAAAGGGCTGTTTTACAACCTTCGAATAAGTGCCGATTATATTACTTGATAGATCATTTCATACAAATTCTGTTTCATCTTTGAAAAGGTGTAATATCTGGTGGGTCCCATGTCTTTTTAGGAGTGGTGAAACAGGCTCAAAATGACACAAAATGCTTCGCTATCTGACGAGTAGAAAGACAAGTTCAGTTACGTTTTCCCAGGCTTTCAAGCATTCCGCAATAGTCAGTTTCGTCATTCTTCGTCGAAATTGATTCAATACGTCCGAATACACAGATCCGTTATGCCCTTTCTAATTTCACGCCGGCCTACTCGGTTATATCTAATTTCTAACAATAGAGTACATAATATCTAACAATATTTAAACATAATTCTTCATACAAGACAACTGACAATTAGTAAGAAAATGTGTTAACATTGTGCAAATTTTACACACTTAGTGTATTTGGATTTGATTTAACATAACATTTCTATAAAAAAAAAAAAAATTTAATGTTACGTCTATAGTTTTCGTCTATAGTTCTATCCATGTTTTGATATAGCCGCCACGAGTCGTGAGCACAAGCATCAAGTTAATTATTGGGTTTTTGGATTCCTTTCTGGGTTTGTTAGGTCGCCGACGCTGCACGTGATTGGTCCGTCGGTCGGACCAATCTCGTACAGCGTCATTGCCCCAAAACACTCAGAATGGAACCCAAAAACCCAAAAATTAACTTGATGTTTGTGCTCACGACTCGTGGCGGCTACTATATTATGTTGTGAAATGAAGAAATCATTGATTTGGTTTGCCATTTCCTGTCTTTAGTGGATATCCGTTTCCGCCAAAATGAGTACCTATATCCGTGTAAATATTACCGAATTACGGCCACCTTATTAACGGTATAGTGAGAATAAGTTTCTTAAGCGCTCTCCACAGAAGTAGGTCCGAACCTAAGGCTTACATAACTTACATAATACACGAACTAGTTTCCGTAGGTATCCAGTTATAAATGAAATTATAATTGCGACCTACTTGGCGCATATTTCGTTGAGATGATCATGTTTGCGAGATGTAGCGAGGCGGCGGCGTGCCCCTGCATCTCTCCGGCGCTTCAACGTGATGCGCCGTCGGAATGCTTCCACGTAGAGCCGGCCGGTAAACATTGACTATAGAAATTAATTTCCTAAAATTTTAACTTACGATAAAACTGTGATAAAAGATTTCTTTGAAAATATTACTAATGGCAATTCGCTTTAATAGAAAAACCTTTTTTAGGGTTTTGCACTTCAGAATAATTGGACCTTATTTCTATTGCCTACTGTCTATCACACAGTTAAATTTATAGATAACGTATCACGGCAATAATGTAGACTTTAAACCCAAATGAGGTAGGCGGCGGGACGGTTGAGACAGCGGTTCTCCCGTCCCAGCCGCCGCGGTAGACGCTCCGGACGTCGGAAGCCGCGAGACGACTCCCGGCCACCGTAGATACGGGCCTGTGGACGGTGAGCAATGGGTAGCTCACCGTCCTTACGATGCCTGCCGGGGCTGCGGGTTGTTCGCAAGAGATACCGCGCCCCCGGAACGCAAAGGGCACAAGAAGGTACATTGGTGGGTTTTAGTCAGTAAAAGTCTGACACTAAGGGCGGGAGAAGGTATTTGATGATTTTCCACCTACCAAAAAAAAAAAACCCAAATGAGGTACGGAACACTTATTGCGCGAGGTCGACTTGCACAGGGCTGGTATTTTTTTTAATGAGAATACCTACCAACATAGTAATCCGTTTAACATCTGTAAGATTTGAAACATCAAAGTTTGGTCATTTAATTCACAGGATAGGTAGACGAAGGTATGTAAGTTAGTAGCAAACATTGATAAGTAGACTCCTGAATAATAAGACCACAAAGCGCTCATGTTTAATTAGAGGTGAGTATATTATTGGAACGTCGAAATTTCTCTCATGTGGAAATTTCTCTCATTTCTATACGTACGGCAGACACAAAGGGAACAGGTCGTTAACGCCTGAATAATGCAAACTGTTCCATCATGATCCTCACCTCTTTGTTTACCGTATAGTTTGGTAATACCTTCATTCACCGCCGCGCGCCGCTTTATCTGTTACTTTCAGCAACATTCGTTTTATATTGTAACGCACTTTAATTTATCACATTTGCATGTTTTTTGGGGCTTATATTTGGACAATGTCTCTTGGTTAAAAGCTTTTAATTAACTACATGACTAAAAAGCTTATTGATTTTCTTATTAGCTCTAAAACAGTACAGGTGCAAGTAAGTATAAATATTTAGTTGGCAAATGTTTTGGTTCAAGCTGTCACAAGTTGTAATAAAGCATGGAACTGGTTCTGTTCCTGAACAATCGATAGATTTGTAACGCAAAACGAAGAAATCTAGATTAATAAACATTGCAAAGACTTTAAGCATTATAAATTAAAAAGATGTAAGGTTGGTATAATTTGTTACTTTAAACTAACTAAATAGGCCAATGTTAATTTCAAAGATTATCTATTAGATAAGGTGGCCATTTCATTGTATAATATAATATAAATGCACGTGCTCGACTAATAGCATCGATTTATATACCTACGCAACTAGACCGTAGGAAATTTCTTTCATAATTCGGAAATAGAGTAGGCATAGTAATATTAGGTAAGAATTTAATTAATACAAAAAACAATTGTTTTTAATACCTATAGAGACGAACCTTCGTGAGTAATGCGGGGATTGAGAAACGTGTGCGCACCGGCTTGTGACGTAAGGTGCGCGCAGCGGACGGCGGCCGCGCGAAGCCAAGCTCTTGCGCAAAATAAGCCTCATAACGTGTAAATCGCAAATTTCATAAGTAACCCGTGAAAGTAAGCGATTCATTTCACTCACACGCACCGTTGTGGCGTATCGACGGTTCTTGTTAAACAAGCCACGCTTGTGGTGATATAATACACGTAGGTAAATGTTACTCTATCAGCTGGTTATTGCCTATATCTGTATTTTATGCAAATGTTACGATTATTGTGTTTGTTCTTCGCGTTTCAAATGAGGCGCCAGTGAATATCTCTTCGATAAAAACTAACAGACAGAAAGTTGTGTGTGAAGTTGAATATGTGGAGTAAGAATTCCACATGTTTTTAGAGAAGCCCACTCCACATGTTTGTTTCTTAGCTATTTTGTAATTTCGCATTTTCGAATCAGACGACATTGTACAATTTGTTGTAGTGCTATAAAGTAGATAAAGAAGTATAAATTCTGGCGAACTATCAGTAAGCCATTATGCTCTGCTTACAGTTTCAGGCGGGGCGTCGTAAGCGTGACGAATATGGTATGAAATTAATTGCTTGCTGCAAGTGGAAAATTGACACTGTTATTTTTTGACAAATATCTTAAGCAAGATGCAAGATCCGGTTAAGAAATGTATATTTCGTGGAATTAATTATAATAGGTAGGCTTAGGTAACTAGCTTTTGCCCGCAACTTCGTCCACCTAAATGTTGGTGATTGCAGACGCTGACCAAGTCGCGGAATAAAAAGTAGCCTATTTCTTGGGATTCCAAGCTTACCCCAAACTACATCCAAATTTACCAAATTTCATCAAAATCGGTTTAGTCGTGAAAGCGTAACAGACAGTTAGACATAGTTATTTTTGTATTTATAACATTAAGTATGGATAAGTAAACCATTATGTATAAGTATATAGAAGCGGTAAAGTTAATGATGATGAGGTAGCCCGACTGACATCAACTGACATGCAACTTTGCCGTTTTCCATACAAATTGAAGCACGAAACTTTAAGTCAATATTATGATGTTATTAGTGTTATTCTCATTTATTCATTACTATATACATATAAATTACATTTTTAAATATTGTTATAAAAGTAAAAACATTTAAAAATATAAAAAATAGTAGCCCACCGGCGACGGGAACAGGGTCCAAGCCACCGGCGGTCAGGGCTCCTGAGAAAGGAATCTCCTAACAATACGCGCCGTGTCTAGGAGTACCGCTTTCTGAATCAAGCCTGAATCCAGCTGCCTAACGTGAGCCTCCTTAGATGTTGGTCGAGGCTCTTGGCAATTAAGCCATTGGCTGTAACAACAATCGGCACAATGATCGCTGAGTCCACATCCCACATGTCGACAACCTCGCGAGCCAAGTCAAGATACTTGATTTTCTTGTCATTCTCGGCCTTCACGAGGTTCACGTCATGTGGGACTGCTATGTCAACAATCATTGCGCGCTTCTCCAAGCGATCCACCACCACTATATCAGGTTTATTGGCTACAATAGTCCTATCAGTGATGATGGATCGGTCCCAGTACAATGTGACATTGCTATTTTCGAGAACTGGGTCGGGCACATACCTATAGTATGGTACCTCCGATTCCACAAGGCGGTATTTTAGAGCAAGTTGCTGATGGATAATCCTGGCCACAAGGTTGTGCCTATGCAAGTACTCTTCGTTAGCTAGACGAGAACATCCAGAGATGATGTGACGGATTGATTCGCCCGGCCGGTGGCATGCCCGACAAATGTCAACCGTGCCATCCTTCACAATAAATCTCCGGTAGTTATTCGTCATAATAACTTCATCCATAATTGCACAAACAAAACCCTCGGTTTCCCCAAATAGGTCACCGAAGCGAAGCCAGGATACGGACGCTAAGAGATCTACATCGGGCCCATGCAAGGCCCGGAAAAAGCGTCCGTGAAGCTCCTTACTCTGCCATACCTCCTCACGATCTTTAGCCTCAAGTACTACTGGTTTGCGCCAGTTCTCTTTAGCCAAGGAGAGCGGGGTGAGGCCCTTATCCACTGCCACCACATCTCGGTGCATCCCCACGTCGGCTTCGAGGAAGAATTCCCTGAGATTGCATATCTCGCGGTTGTGGAGAGTCTTAGCATTTAAGAAGCCACGACCTCCACACTTTCGCGGAATATACAATCTCATCACCGATGACCGTGGGTGATGCATCCGATATGCCGTCAACTTATTATTGTTATTATTATTAGTCTATATTTACTCTTTGTTAAGGCTAATGTCGAGCCGCCATGTCCAGAGTGCCATTTAAAAATTAACCAAAGCGTGATCTAATAAGGTCGACAGTAATGCCTATCCATTGAGTGCTACCTTACTTAATCTGTTTAAGCTATTAATAGATGGATAGCGATCATTGGCAGCGCTAGCAACCGAGATGTATAATTAATATGGCAGAATCGATTCAGTTGTACCTATATCTTACGTATTGGCGAGCACGTCTGTTGAGCGTGGGGTCCTGGGTTCGATTCCCAGGTCGGACAAAAAGTGTTATTCGATTTTTCCATTAGGAATTTCTCAGTAACAGCCCGTAGTTTGGAAGTTGGTGGTGTGATAACCCCGTGCCTCGGAAAGCACGTAAAGCCGTTGGTCCTGCGCCTAATCTCCCCCGGTTGTGTCGGATTGCCGTCCCATCGGACTATGAGAGTTAGGGAAGAGGGAGTGCACCCAAAAAAAAAACACTTGTGCACTATGATATCTCCTGTGTACTTGGCTAGTCTAAATAAAGATTAGACGCCGTTGCCGGAATCGGTCTGGAGAATACATACATGATATAATAGTTTATGCCCGCGACTTTGTCTCCGTAAATGTCGGTTATATTTAAAATTCAATCCTGATTGGAAAGACACGTGACGGCATCTATTATCAAAAGAACTTTATTGTTGCTTTCCTTACAGTATTTTATTTGGGATGAAACGTACCCTATGTCTGTTTCTGTACACTTGACAAAGTATGTTGCCAAATTTCAAGATGATCGATACGTGAAAAGGTAACAAATAAACATCGTTTCGTATTTATAATATTAGTTAGGATTTTAGTTCATTAATAAATAATAGATAAAGTCTGCTTAAGACTTAATAACTCGTATATTGTTGTTCCTTTGGGGACCCCTATTGGTTTACTAGCCAACCTTAATTCATCATTCATTTCACCAAACATCTTTCCATCTAATTCGACATATTCAGGATGAGAAAAGTAATTTAGTTTTGGTTTGCGAAAAAGCTTTCGTCCAACGAGGAGTTTACTTTCATAATTAGTATAAAACAAAGTCGCTGTTCGTGCCGGGGCATGTTTCATTCGTTTTTCTAAAATACACAATGAATTTCGATACGGTTTCCACAATTATTTAGAGAATTTATTACGAAAGGTTAATGTGTATAAAACATTAAAATTTTAACTTACAAATAGCACGCATATCTCGATATTTTGACAAAATGCCGACACATTAGTGGATTGAACTTATGAGAAGCAGGGTCGGATTGCTAGTATTGCATTAATAAATAGCATTGTCCGAAATTATGTCTTAAAGCGAAAAAAATTAAAAAGTACGATAATGCGGGTTTAGGAAAATGTGGTAAAGCGGCTTCAACTCTCGATTATTTACTTCATAGCACAGCATCTGCCCGCGACTTCGTCCGCGTCAAGTTTGATACATTATCCCACGGGAACCGTACATTTTCCGGGATAAAACGTATCCTATGTGTTATTCCAAACTACAAACTATCTCAATAACAAATTTCGTCCAGATTTGTTCAGCCGTTTGAGCATGGAAGAGTAACATACATCCATCCACCCTGACAAAGTTTCGCATTATAATGTTAGTAGGATTACTAGACAACATAATGTATGACCTACCTAAAACGCTTTTCACATCCAGTCTATATTCATTTATTTCTACAGCCTTCCATTTTATTATACCAAAGACATCAACAAATTCTTAAATAAATAATTGTGGTTCGTGTCAAATTGGAATAACCCGAGCTGAGCCAACTAATGGTCGTTATTGTGAAGATGTGGACACAAAATGACTGCGTGCATCTACCACACGCATTGCAATCTGTAGTGCGGGTTGCCTCACCTCGACCACACAGCGACCGAATGGTGTAAGCCAATCGGTCAATTAACAGGAATTTGCCCAATATTTCACAACACGTGAACGTCAATCCTTTGTAATGAAACACTTAATGGCAGCTTGCTTGCAACTGGAACGGATGTATGGGCATAGTGACGTTTTTAGGTCCCTAGAAAGAATGACTGTGCAAGAAATTAGTTATTTGCCAACTTTATTTTTGTTATACGTTAATTTATTGGGTTCCAGCAAATATTAGTTTTGTTGCAACGAGTATGACCGAAGGTTTCGTCACGAACTATGTTTGTTGGTTTAATAAATGTTAATATTATTTTGAAATTAGAATGCATGCGGATAACATATTTAATAGTGAATTTGTGTAACTGTAAATCGTATCTTTCACAATTTCTCAACACTCGCTTGTTTTTTAAAATGGCTATCGCAGCGATAATGAACAACATAATCAAATTAAATTGATTGGTTCACGTCGCCACAAATTTATTTTTTGAATTGTTGCAATACTGCTACTACAGCAAAGGTTTCAGATACACTCGTATGTAGTGTAATTACTTTGTACTTAGTTATAAAGGAAAAGTACTTTTCGTAATGGAAGATTATCTTTTTCTGCTGATCTGATAACATGCTTGGAGTTTTCAAGCGTGGTAGTTTTCATTTTAACAGACCGTGAAGCTGGTAAAAGAAATCAATAATATTAAATAATCAAACACTCTCACGGGACTGGCAACGGAAGTTTTTTATTCTATCCTCCTGTTGCAAAATTCTGTAGTTTATTCCGTGTATGTTACTGTATCGGACACACATTTCTGTGTTTATAGTTTGATTGCCTGTGGAAAAGCGAAAAGCTTTTAGAAAGCTCCACTATATTTTAATATTGTCATGCTACTGGCATCATTTATATTTAAATGAAGTGAAGTGGGTCGTATATTTCCATATACATAAATCTATCCGTAGTACGTTTAATACGTGTATGAAGTCACAACGCCGAAAATATTATTAAAGCGTCGTTACCCGACGACGTCGTCGCCACACGGACTCACCAATTTACGAAGTTATTATCTGACGCGCGAGATATTTCACTAGTTACGTAATAAGTATGAGAAAAATATTCAAGCAAGTGCAGAATTGACCGCAAAGTGGGACGTTGTCCGACCGTGACTGCAAGTGCATACGACGCGCCGGCCGCGTTGCGACCGCGGCACGGTGACGGTGACGGTCGACGGCGTGTCCACACTACTTTAATTACAGGCTTGGGAAACAAATGTGCACATAGAAAGCTTCAAATCAAATGCCTCGTTTTCCTTGTTTCCTTCTTTAATGTACCTGACATTGACAAGGGTTCCTTAAATATGTATATGCATGTTACATGCGACCTTTTTATGAGACAAATGTATGCACGTTTTTAAGGCTTACCCCTGACTACCAGATGGCCCTTACAGAAAGTCGACCGCAAAAGGGAACTGCGGCCTCTAAAGAATTCACGTAAAACAGATTCCGCTGCAAACATGAAATTCATGTCATTCGGAGTGTACTTCAAAAGGTTTCTGACAGAACCCTTACTAGTATTGCTCGCAGCCATCTTTCTTTCCGCCATACGACTATTCCAAAAAGTCCAGAACATTTTTTGCTTGAATCGGTTTAGATACCATATATTTTCTCTCACTGATAAAGGAACTAAAAGAACCTAATTTACATTATTTAGATCCCTTTTTACTGATTTAAATAGCTACCGAAGGGAGAGAGATAGATTTGATTAAATGTTAATTGGATACAATCCTATGATCTATATTGTATTTATGTTGGAATCTTAATTAACTCTAAAACAAAGCAAATAGATGGTAGTGTGCAGCTTGATCCAGATATTACATTACTGTATTCATAAGATACAATATTGAAGTAGGTATATTTCCGGATATAGTGAACGTTCAGCGACTCATGTGGCTATCTGTGTCAACCCACAGATATCTTTGTTCCAAGTTTGATATCAATTTACAAAGTAATCAATATTGCGATACTTAATTGAATATCTATTTAGTAACGCACACAGTAAACCACTTCGTGTGATTCAGATTGATTGAGTTATACCTAGATATTGTAGTGTGGCATCAGCTGGTGCTCGGCAATCGAAAGTTTCGTAATTGGGAGTGGCTAGCGTCAATTTAAGTGGACATGTGATTGTGATTAACACTCAAATTAACCCCTAATGACCACGATGATGGGACATAAAACATATTTTCATGTTCTAGGAATGGACTTTGATAACAAACTGTCGTTTTGTTTGCTTGATACCGACTCCATTAAGGATAACTATTTGCCCTTATTTGTCAACGAAAAGTAAGTTTTTTTTTGTTTCTTGCGTGACTTAGTTGAATCGGATGTCACGATAGAAACAAAAAATATATTTATAGTAATCATGAGGTTACACATACCATCACGCCAGTATTCCCCAAAGGGTTAGGCAGGGGTGTAACAATGTACACCCACAGTTCGCCGGTATGTTTAGGTCCCATGTAATAGGGGGCGAGCCTATTGCCGTTAACCGGGCACAAATTCAAACTTCGACCTGCTACTGAGAATTTTATAGAAAAACTCAATAACACTTTTGCTCGACCTGGGAATCGAACCCAAGACCTCTAGCGTAGCAGTCGTGCTTAGGACCACTAGGCTAACGAGGCAGTTATTTACATTTAATGAGTATTTATTTACTTGTAGGTATGTAGGTACCAAAATATGTTACCTACTCAGATTATTTATCTAAAATAGAGGCCTGCATATACTACATAATTTGATTCCCTGTTATCTAGTTAATTCTTCCCAAACAACTATTCATTAAAGAAAATAATAGGTGGTTAGCTTGTACCTAAGAAAACTTTTGCAATACAGTATTTGGTTTAACACGATATTAAGTGTAGTAAAAGCAAGTTAAAGAACATGTATATCACAAACTAAGTAGTTTAGTAACACAAGAAACTAAAACAAGTGAGGTAAGTAATAGAGCCGCTCCGAGTTTTGCTCAACATTATAACAATGACTCTCCAAGCTAATTTATTACAGAGAGGGTTACATTCATTCAAATATTTCACCCAAAAGTGTGATTTCCCTCCGTATTCACAGATAAAAATGTTCTTTGGAATAGGCTTTACTTGATTTAATATCTCGAGCGTTGTTTTATAGTCGTCGTACGAATCTTGTTTAACGTTCTCCTTTACTGCACCTGCGCTACTTTTGTAGTTTCCGATGCCGTAAAAGTGCCCGTAATAGAAACGAAATTTTAGAACGTTGCGCCGGCTGTCGTATCCTCGAAATAAAACAGTATAATGGAGAAATAGCTTTGGTTTAATAAATAATGGTTGTACCAGCCTATTATTGTTCTACAGCAAGGCAAATAGATCACCACGCTTGACTTTTATTAATAATAAGTCCAAATTTGTACACGATGTTTTTTTCCATGCATGAGAGACGGGCACCTTAACAACTGGGCCATTACGACGAGATTTCGTTTACTAAAACATCACTAAATAATGCCTTCGTAGCCAGGCTTCAACGGAACCGGTAATAGTAGACGTAAAAGTTTTCTAAGCTGATAACACAAAATATTGCTCGCAAAATGTGTAGCCATCACGCAAGACCTTTAACAAAAGGCGCTTATACCACGGAAGCTTATAATAACACTTAAGGCGTGGATAATAGAAGCTCCTGCAGGGGCTCATCTAGAGAAGGTAATATTTCACTGAATTAATAAAGTGTGAAGGCTATAAATCACTGGAATTGTGCAGCGTTCACGTGGTCTGGGGGGAGCAGGGGGGCGGGGTTCTAACTCAGGATCACGCCGCAGAACACTAAGTTTCCGGCCGTCCGGCGCACTATTGTGTGGGAAGCTGAGACTAACCTAATCGAGACTGTAAACAGAATTAGCCAACTGTAAAGGCTGTGTTTATCTCAGTTCGACTCTATCGTTAATTTACGGATATGATACTAGTTTGGTATAGATATCGAAATTGGGAATTATTTTATAGAAAATAGTATTTCGACCTTGTTTTTTTTTAAAGATGAGAAATCATTAAATGACTTTTTCCGTTCTGGGCGGAGCGAAAGGGAGTGTCAGACTCTTACTGACTAAAATCCCAGTTCCACCCCATGCCCTTTGCATTCCAGGGCCGCGGTGAATCTTTCGAACCAATTCCGAAACAAGCATTGCAACCTACAATTTAAAAAAATGCAATTTATGAGGCAGCATGAATCAAAATTGAATAAATTATTTGAGGTTACAAACAGAAGGGAAAGACAGAGAAAATAATTACATTGCTGAAGTTACCGCACGTAATGACAAAATTAAGAATTTATAGAAGGATCTTCTTATAATTAATCGGGTCAAACAAATTACATCGTTAAAAAAGGCTTCAATGAGATCGCTTCGCTTCCTATTCAAAATTCGTAATTTTCCTGTTTTTCCTCCTTAGGCGAGCTGTTGGCATTTACAAGTACAAAAACCACAAAGTTGAAATGAAAACGTAAACAAGAACTGTTGATCTTAATTTATAGCAGATTGAAATTGATTTATTAAATAATATTTTCCTCGCCTTACATGACATTTTTTTTGGGCACCTTGTAAGAATTTACAGAGATGGGCAAGACTGGTTTTCATAAAGCTAGTTTTATCTATAGTTGTAACTAATATAATAAATGTGATAGAGAGTCTGTTCGTTTGTTACGCTTTCACAGTTAACCTACTGAACTGATGGTGATGAAATTTGGTACAGACTAAGCTTGAATCCCCAAAAAAGGACATAGACTAAATTGTAATCCGTGACATCATCTGCATCCCCCATAACCTTCGTACCCGCGGACGAAGTCGCGTGTAAAAGTCAATTCTGAACAAAAGTCAGAATGCATACGTTTTTACTCTAAGAAAATGAAAGCGTTCTCTAAAGAATTAATTTCCATTCCCCTGTTTGTTAATATGTAAATGAAGATAATTTTCATTCAGGGACAATTCCTATTATGACAATGTAATTGCTGTCGACGTTCGTGGCTGTTTCAAATTATCAAATTACAATTAACTCTCTTTACTTTAACTTAATTTGAACCCTGTTATTGGTGTCAGCTTATACCTACTAAACGATCCAGGAGTCTATATTCTTATTAGGCGAGGGAAAGGGACGAATTTTAGTTAAAAATGTTTAGTTTTATATGAAACAGGTATACAATAAGTTTACGTTAAAATGATTTTAAATGAAAGCTTCCATAAAAATACCTAGTAATTATCGGTCAGCATAGATAAATGCAAATACTCGTAGTTAAAAAATAAACAAATTTGTTTTCTAAAAGTCTGAGTTTTCTAAAAATAGCCAGATGTATGTATTTGTAAATATGTAAATAGTTTAAAATTTTCCAGTGCCTTTTCTAGCGAGAAGCCGAATTAAGATGTTGATAGCCTGTCGTTTGCCAGCGTCATACAAATTCGCGAAGGAAATTGACTCTTACTTAATCTAAAACTTAAAGTTGATCCTTCCAGCCAGACATACATGGGAAGGCACAATTTGGATTATGAGATCAAATGCTGTACTCAATTTTACCCGTAAATTAAAAGCCAGCCGGTTATTTTGTCTTCTATTACAGATTCAAGTGGAATTTAAACCGTATTTTAGTCCCGAATGGGAAAAAGAAGGATATAAAGTAAAAATGCGTTCTACATTTGGGTGACTTTAAACGGCAATCAAAAAATGGGCATTTTCAAAGCAGCCCCAACCAATATCAATAAAACTGACGGATTAGAATTTTTATTTCACTAAGCTAAGCTTTTTATTACAAAACTTTTTAAATTGTTTTTTTTTTTTTATTGAAATAATGTTATAAAATGCTGGGTATTCTTGACTTTGAAGTTTACTTTCTTCCTTTAAGAACTATGTTTTTGGAACATCTAAATCACAATAATGAACATCAAAAAATGCATTTTATTTATTCTTTTAAATTGAATAACATTGTCAGTGTAATGCAATCATTCAAATAAATTCAGTGGTTACTGCATTCCCGTTTTCATTTTTATATCCAAATTAATCACCATTATGCTGCTACAGCAACACTTTGTTGCGAATTACATTATGAAATACGTCAAAGCACTTAAAAGCGCCATATCTAAGATTAAACTACATTAAAACTACCGCAGGAAATAGTTTGACGACATTGTATTGCACATAGTGTAAAATATTGTCAATGTGTAGAGTTCTGTGTACAAAGTGACGTAATTTAACTGATAATCCGTAGGTATAGACCGCAGAGATTAACAATAAATAATGGTGAGATTTTGAAATGTGACTTTAATGGGACACCTGAATTTAAAGTGAGAAATAAATCAAACTCAAAGACTATTTTTGGAAGCGACTTTCAGGGACACATAAATGATACCGGTACATAAGAAACATTACATTTTATGGTGAATTTATGACTTGTGCCATAGTGGTTACCGTTGTAGTTTCATGATGAGAATTTGTGCTCTAATGGGGCTCTCACCATGAAACCATGTGTGTATCCATTTGTTCCCTTTGTCACTCGTATGTTTGTTAACACAAACCTACATTGTCCGTACTACTTGGATATTTAGATACTTATTTCTAAGCATTTATTAGTTACGCTTAAAGATTTTAGAGGATGCCTAACAATCTTTTCAATATTTTCAGTATTCGACGCGTCTGGACACTACACCCCGAACGTGTTGTTTGGGAACGAGTACTGGTTGGGCTCGCAGAATGCCTGCCGCGATCTGCAGCTGACCGAGTACTATGCACACACGCCGCCCTTCCCTACCACCTTTTACGTTGCCAAGATCAACCTGACGGTGGACAACGATCATCTGCCACAGGTACAACACCTAATTTTACGTGAATTTTGAAGAAAACAGTCACGCATTAACCTGTTTTCTACTACTTTTGCTTTCTATTTGATGAAAGATGTGAACGATTGCGTCAAGTTCAAACTTTCCCTCCCTGACTCAGCATTTGAATGACAATTCAATCCAAGTTACGTGACTTCTTTGACCTCTAAAGGTTAACTATATATATATTCCCATAGAAAATAATATAAAATTTTGAACACTTTATGGCGAAGTACACAAGACAAGTATAAGATGTTATACTTCTTCTTCTTAATAAGGTTTCATCAATCACACAACAACAAAATAATAAACTTAGTATTCATCGTAAACACCCTCAGTCCGTTCTGTTAATATTTTGGAGTGGTCACAAAAGTTGAGTGTGAGCCTAATTTACCCCCTACGTCAGAAAAGTTGAATATAAAGTTTTAGTACCTCGTGGAGCAAGTTCTAGCCTTTAGTGTCGACAGCGTCGATGGAGTCAACTTAATTTGCTACGATTTTATTCCCTGCAGTGTTGTGTGGAAACCCACCAGCTCCTATAAAACGGTAAAGAAATAATTGTATCTCTAGCTTCTGCTCGCGACTTCGTCCGTGTCAAATTTGATATACTAGCCCACGGGATCCCTACATTTTTCCGGGGTAAAAAATATCCAATATATTATTCCACACTACAATCTATCTCCGTGCCTTTCATCCAGATCCGTTCAGCCGTTTTAGAGTGAAAGAGTAACAAATATCCATTCATCCTTACAAACGTACGCATTTTTTTAATATTATAGTTGGAAGTAGGATAGTTCCTTTATCCATAGTTTTTTTGTAAGGGTAACGATAACTCTAATGATAGCTGCAAGGCATTGTAACACTACTAAATTGGGATGTATTTTCGTCTTCAGTAAACGAAGGCAACGAACCTTAAAGCCATGATATGAATTTATATGACCATCGTAAACGTTAAATTGAAGTTCTTTCGATGGATAATGTACCTACTTAGTCGGAGGCGCGCATTTTAATAAAAAATGATGTCCAATTGAGATAGGATTACCAATCTGTACTTAGGAAGTCATGAAGATATTGAAGTATAAGCAGAAGTATTTTTAACATCTATATACGTAGATTCTTTACAAATTTAAAGCTGAAGGTAGTATACCTGTATTGCGGGCCTGTGGACGGTGAGCAATGGGTAGCTTACCGTCCGTACGTTGCATAACGATAGGCCGTGTCGACGGCGCGTACGTGTTTTACGCGCGCTTCAAAGAGATGTCAGATTTTTTTTAAGGGGCCACTCAGGCCCGATGCCTTTCGGGGCTGCGGGTTATTCGTAAGAGATACCGCGGAACGCAAAGGGCACAAGAAAGAACATGGATGGGTTTTCAGTCAGTAAAGTCTGACACTCCTTCCCGCCCCGCCGGGAAATCATTTGATGATTTCCCATCCCTAAAACGAAATAAAAAGTATAAGAATATATTTTGTTTTATTTGCATGTTATACTAAGTAAAGTTATCTCAAACTAAGGTTAGCCTTTTTCCTATAGGGGTTGGCAGAAACTACATAAGTTATTATTAACTTGACCAGCTATTAACTATAATAACGAAAGTATTAGCAAATAGTCGTATAATATAAGTAAGTAATATTAGGTTCTTACTCCATATATATGAATGATGGTCAAAAAGTTTTCATTCCCCGGGAGGCAAGCGAGGCGTGAATGAATCAACATTTATTAACGGTATATGGAACTTGGACACGTAACGTATTTTCAGTAATATTATATTGAGTAACTTCTTTCTTCCTTATTAGTTTTTGATTCTAAATTCAAAATATTGGGTTTAGACCTAAATGAACTGCTATGTATAGACATGATAGTAAGATTAAAGAGGATTTCATCTTGATTAAAAAATGTAAAGGACGCCTTCGCAATATTTTTTTTTTCAGATTGTTTTAAATACTCTTTTTAAGAACAATACAGCCATTTCTCATAAAACAAAAAGGAAAAATAAATAGAACCTTTAAAAGATATATACTTTTATGTATCTAAATATCATGTTCAAATTGAAAGCAGAATTGTGTCATCAACCCTATTTACCTAGTAGGTACCTACCTACTTTTACAGTTCGTATTTTACATTAGTCAACAATAGTGCAAATCAACTGTAAATTGTTGGTTGTTATCGAGGTCCGTTATAGTAATCACAATATGATTTCAGAAGCTAATGACTAGACATTAAAGTCCACTCTATGTTATTTTGACACAGGCAATATAATATACCTAATTATGTGTCAATGTTAGTTTACTTACTATAGTTAAGTACAGTAAACTGCAAGTATATTTAGAATATTTAACTTGTAGGTATTTTGCTTATTACTTCACACATCCAAATCGGCAACCAAACTACGTTTTTCAGAAACCTTAATTTGTTTAAACACCGAGGAACAAGCTTATCAATTACACAAAAACCACGATCACTTTAACGCATTTAACATAGGCAATCTATGTACTGGTATAATCAATCTAAAAAGATTTTTGTTTGTGTTTTTTTGTGCGTGTTTGTTTAAACGTGCTAATCTCTGGACCTAACAGTCGGATTGGAAAAATTCTCTCTTTTTGTATATGCCAGGTTTATGAGACAAGTATACACTATATAACCTCAGATGAGGACCAACCAATAAAACCACGCGAACGCAGCCGCGGACAGAAGCTAGTAAAGTATAAATAGTAGCCACGAGTCGTAAGTACAAACGTCAAGTAATTTTTTGGACTTTTGGGCTTTTGAGCCCGCCGACGGTACCAGTGATTGGTCTAAAACAAACCCAAAAACTGAACTTGACATTTATGTTCACGACTCATGGCGACTACTATAATAAAGTTGAAGCAAACCTTTTACACCGTTGGATTGTCTCAAATTCTTAAACAAAACATCGCCCGCGAACTCGTTGTGTAAAAAGAAAAATCGAGACCATTTGTATACATAATGCCTTAAAGACGAAGAAAAGCGATGGGAACCGCCACCTGTCGGTACAAGTGCCCACAGTCGTACACCGATACATCGTGTGAGAGCATTCGTCACGTCGACTGACGTACAATTACCTACCTCGAGCTTACGCAAAGGTCACCCGGTGATATCTGCTCGCTTAATGAATGGAATGCATTGAGCAAGCCTGGCCACGAATTGGCCCTTGGGATAAAAAGTTGGTAATCGGGCCAACGTTGGCTCTATTTACAAGGTCTACGGATTAGCTCTTAATGGATAATCTTTCAAAACTCTCATTTTGTTTTTAATTGATGCTCCGGGCGACCATTTTAATGTTGTTTACGAGGTTCAAGTCACATGATGGAAGAAAAACAAAGTCGTTACAGATATTTCTTCTCTTGAATAAGTTTTAACAATAAACCAACCGATGTTGTTCAATTTAGCTTTAGGCTGTATTATTTCAGCGTAATTAATCTCAGCTATGAACCCGTACCGTGCCGATTGTAATTTGATAAGTAGGTTGTAACCTGTAATATATGTAATGTTTAAGATATTGAAGCTATATTTCATAATATTAGGTGCCTACATCACATAATTTTAATATTATTAATTAAAAAGATCAAAATTACCTTCTCCGTCTCTTGAACTAAACTCCTTTTATTTTAAATCCAGAGCAGACTGATGCTGGTTGGCGAGTGCGTGCCCGCATCCTGCGACAAGAGCGCCGTCACCACACTGCTAAGCGCCGCAGAAGGCGCGGCCACTGCGCAGGCATCCACAGCCGGCCTAGCTGCATCGTTCGCCACTCTCAACGTGCGACCCGTACCTGGAGGCTATGACCTCTTCGCTGACCCAAAGATGCAAATATTAGGGTAAGATGCTATTTCGTATTAAGTCAAATTCCACTGTAACCAGAAACGTGAAAATAAAATTCTATAATCGCAATGCGAGTTACACTACCCGCGACTGCACCTATAGCACACGTTTGGGTGTGCAGAAAATTATTGTTTTCTGACATTCATATGTCGTCAAATTTACTATAATTTATAATACGGCATATTTTGGGTTAACCTGACGGTAATAACACCAACTTATAGTCCCGTAGGGTCCATCGTAGGTACGTTAGATAGTGATAACGAACAAAACATGGGGACAAGGCACATCAGGTATCTTGATAGGAGTTGTGTGAATTAGGTGCAATAATAATATCAACAATTTTTATTGCATTATTTAATGGTAGTACTGTAGATTTGTGGTACCGTACTAGAAGCCATCCAGTATTCATTAAGAAACACTGAATGAACTATCTTGAGATAGTCTGATTTTGCAATTATTTTGCGTTTCGTGGGAGCCATGTTTAATTAGTGACTGCAACATTAAAACGAGGCAACTTGTGCCAGATACACCTAATTACACAGTTTTGGGTTCTGAAATTTAATTCCACAAAATAGGTAGGTACATAATATAACTAGTTACATTTTTAATTAGCTAATTAAATTAGTATATTATCAAATAATGAGGTAGCTACCTAGAAGTCCTATCCAATTATGTAAATTAATTAGTTCGTCTTACTGTTAATGACGTGTTAATATATGGATATAAATGACTGAAAGCCGCGGGGTCTATATTAATACATCACCTTTCGAGATTGGTTCGCATTTCCTTAAACAATTACCTAACTAAGTTAATAACAAATAATTATTTAATTAATACTCTGCTTTTGACTAAAGCATAAGTACTTAATATGATAAGAATTATATATAATTTACTGAGTAAAAGCTATTGCTGCCGTATTTGACACCTACTCCATGGAAAGTTATATGACTATTTAGAAATGTCATTTTTATTTGCATATTTGCATATATATTTTTAGGTATTGCACAAACTATGCAAATTCATGCACAAATAATAATCAAAACAAATTATGTCATGCAAATATTATGTATTATTTAAATATGGCCACTCATATATAAATTATATAATTTATTAAATTGATTATCTATTATTGGATACAGATATGCGAATATAAAATACATATTTAACACAAATCTATATATTGGACGTATTTCATAATATTTATATGCACATGCTTGTGAGAGATAAATCAGATCAAGCAATCAGAAATACTTGAAAATATGTTCATAAAACAAAAGTTGTTATTTATGATTTTAGTAATAACCCCAAATATACCGAGTCGTTTTATTCCATTGTTATTGTAACTGGTTAATCGTTATAATCTTGACCTACAAACAGTACAATCACAGACAACACTCACTTAGAATATTCTGAATGTCCCACATTCACTTCACTCAAATCCTATTACCAAACAAATGTCTGTTAACAGTAAAACCTCAGGTCAAAACTGTCATTACTTAATAACTTTAACACTTTAGCTTTGTACGATAGTACGTATTAGGTAATGGCATTGTCTGACAAACCCTTTACAAAGACTGATTGCTGAAACGTCTTAGACGAAGACGTATTATCTACATGAGCCGTTTAGCGATGCGACCCTAGTACTAACAGCTATTACGATCATGTATGTACGGTCAGGCATTTATTCCACAAGGAGAAAGAAAGGCACTAAAGTGTAATTCTGAGCTATAAAAACACGTACACATTAGCATTTCGGATTTAAAAATAACTAGATCTTGCCCGCCAGTTCGTCCGCGTAAATGTCCATACCATCACGCCTGTATTCCCCGAAGGGTTAGGCAGAGGTGTAAAAATGTACACCCACAGTTCGCCAGTATGTTTTAGGTCCCATGTAATAGGGAGCGAGCCTATTGCCATTAACCGGGCACAAATCCTAACTCCGAGCTGCTACTGAGAATTTCATAGAAAAACCCAATAATATTTTTTGCAAGACCTCTAGCGTAGCAGTCGTGCTTAGGACCACTAGGCTAACGAGGCAGTTAATGTCCGTTATATTTAAAATTCAATCATGTGTCGAAAAACATTTAGTGCCATAAGAATATCATTGTTGTTTTCCTCGGAAACAGTACTTTTTTTCGAGATGAAAGGGTCCCTTTCATCCTGAAAAAAAATACTGTTTCCGTTTCTGTACACCTGATGATCGGTTCCGTAGTTTAGGCGTGTAAAGGTAACAATATTACTTTCGCATTTATAACATTACTTAGGATTTCAGTAGAATAGCAACAGTGCGAGTAATTTCAGTTTTTATGCACTGTTCACACTGGTCTCGTAGTTTTTATTTTCTACATAAATGTGAGGTTGCTGGCTGTTTTGTACGCTGAAGTGTGAGTTTGCCAAAATACCAGTTGTTAAACTAGGTTCTGAACGAGTGCCAAGAATCTTGTTAAGCCTCTTCTGGTCGACGCCGTGCTTGCATGATAACAAGTGTTTGGAAGCTGTTCAATTTTAAATCACGTTAAGAGTTTTGCGACTAACGATGTCATTAAAGATTTTGTAAGAGTAAACTTGAACTACTTACTTACAAATAAAACTCTTAGAAATAAAACTTCTCATGCCAAATGAGTACCAACGCAAAACAATGCAGAGTGTTGAAATGATTCATGTTTCAATGGTCACAAAATATGGACTAATGACAAATTGCAAATTCTCTATCTAATTACGATATCTTATTGCAGAACGGTGGTGATTCTGGTGGGATTACTGATGTTCTTCGCGACTCTGTACGAGGGCTACCTGGAGCGCAAGTACCGGCTGGCGAAGGGCGAAGACCTCGAAGTAGCAACAGACGCCAACCATAAGCGACCTGTTGGTACTTTCGTTTATAATTCTTTCTTTTTAACAGCAGGGAGACGTTTGAGTGACCAGTAAGATGACGGCTGTATAGATGTATGTAAATTGGGATAAAGGCAGACGGATAGAAAGAAGTACTTATCTATCTACGATGGCCTGTTGTCTGTGCGTACAGCAATAAATACAGATGACCAGCTAACAACGTGATGGCGACAACAAGGAAAAACAATTTCCTCCAATTCACAGAGGTGTTTCGTTAAACATGCCGTGTGATTGAGCATGGTACATGACAACCAGTCACGCCCGTCCTAGGTCGAAAGGTCGCCGTATTTTTCAGCCAGCGGTTCCGCACAAATTAATTCGAATTTCGAAATAAACCCAAAAACAAACGTGACCGAGCAGCATTGTGTGGCCGACGAAACAGTAAAGGGACATTTATTATTAAACCGAAAAGTTCGCAACCCACTCAAATATTAAAACCTTGAAGTTTTTAACAGGAATTACCGAATTTTTATTAAGTCTTTTTACGATGACTTTTTCATATAATCAAAACGTAAGTTCTGTTTTTATGTTCTTCTAAGCGTTTTATAGCTTCACAGCTACGTATACAGTTTAAATTAAGCAGTTACCCTGATGCTAGATTAATTACAGCTAGATCAAAAGACTTAGTATATTCATAAGTAATTATGACTATGGATGTTAGTAGCGTCGAAGTTAATCGACCCGTGCAATCAGAGCATTGCGTCCACTGACGGAGCTTTTGAGCTATTTAATATCTTGTCCATATTTTTTATATCACACCACCCAACGTTTAATATTCCATTAACAGGCAAATTTTAAACCCCCTGCTGTTGAAGTAGGGCAGACATTAATTAAGAACAACCAATTATGTTGATATACCTACCTATTCCCTCTTTGTCTCTTTACCTACACACTTAGATCAAACAAAGGTTAACACAAAATTATAATTGCTTTAAGTAGGGGGTGGTTTTAATAAAGATTATTTTATGTAGCAGAAAATATGCGTTGTCACTGTTAATGGCTCGTTATCATCAAGGTGTCACATAGCGGAGGATACGGATGTGGGGGCGAAGGGCGCATCGCGGGCGCGCGATTAACGACTTTGATAAAAACGGGAGAGGCGATAATTGAATGTCGCAGTTAGACTTTCCTTATTTTGTTTACAAACTCAAGAAAATGAACTGTGAGCTTTACTAAATTGACCAAACCATTTTTAATCTCTCTCTCGCTTTAGGCTTACGGCTATAAGGTAACTTAGCGAAAATAAAAACGTCAACTCAGACATTTTTCACAGTAAATTTTTCAATTACCTAAACATTGTATTTTTGTATCGTTATAATTAATAATGTTTTTTTTACCAAACAAGTCATTATGTGAAAAGGGTTGAATGCTCTTCCATTGTTTATAGCCAATGAACAGTTCTGACGTTACGATATTTGCAGACGAATAACAATGTGCCAGCTGCCGATGGGAAGTCAGTGAACGCGGACAATGGCGATAGGGACCTTCGACGGGAGACTTGCGGTGAGTACCTAATGCGCGTTATGTAGGATAAAGGCGATTGATACACAGATACCTACAACTATCGAAAATTAAACTTTCGGAAGCGAAGTGTTCGTCGCACCGAAATAACTTTTGATAATTAATAATAAAGAAGACAATAAAAAATATTCTTACCTCTTTAATGGCGCTGAACAAAGACAATAGACAATGAGACCAGAATGATGTAAGAACTCCGAAATTTATTTATTTTCTTACAACTTAATTAGAATATTATATTCAAGATAATGAACCCAAAGCTTTACAAGAAAGTTCCCAAATGGTAATTATCAAATTACAAAACTACTTGTTCAGAGAATTATGCAAAGAAAATATTTGAAAGAGCTATCGAAACTTTTTCGTGTAAAAACCTTGCCAATTCTTCATAGGTCTGAAAATAAACTTCGTTCATAAGCCGACAATTAAGAAGTTTGCGAAAGTTGGAGGTCTTAAGGTCAAAGAATACAATCGCTGAGGGGCATAACTTTACGACCAACTCGCAAATTACAACAATGGCATTAGAATTGCCATGCATATCTATACTTAGGTAGATGAGACAGGATTATTAATATCGTAAATGAATGCTTACGTAAGTATATTTTGCTAGACATAAAATCTACTTAGAAATGTATTGAATTCCTTTGGACACAAACTTTTCTGGTAACTACCTCTTATTATCAATTGCCTAATATGATGTAGAACATGCAGAGTATAATGCTGTACATTATACTCCTCTCCTGTAGGAGATGGTATGGAACATAACTAATTGTCACTCGCGGTGCTAATAGCATGTTAAGTAACCTTTATGTTGTAGCTGTATATCAGCGCCTAAATAAGTTATCCAAGTCAGGCGGACATTAAGCTGACGGTGACGGCATTTCCCCTGAGACAACCTTCCACTTAATGAGTATTAGACTAAATTTAAGCTAATGTGACGCGTTACAGTGGCTATAGCTAGGTATACCACATACATTACACCGCCGTTCCAGCTAAAAGTTATTACCTACTTTAGTAAAACCTCTGAAGTAATTTCTTGGACTACAGCCTCAGGCTTTATGATTTTTCCAAATCGCCAAATCCTTTTCCAGATTTACTTTATAAAACCATGCCACACCATACTGCATTGTGAAACAATGTTATCCAATAGAGTACCAATGTATTGTTTGTATGGCAACGCTTTAAAATAAATAGCATAGTCGACTCAATAAATCGGAAACAAGAATCAAAGCAATTTCTTTGTTCTAGGAAACCGGTCCCAGAGAACTGGGAAGTTGTGATCCTTTAGTGGAATTTATCTTTATTTCAATTCAAGTTGTTCTTTGCTGTATTCAGGAGTATGGTCGGAGGTGCTGTTATCGTTCTCCATATTGTCGAACGGGCGCACGATCCTCAGCACCGACCCGCCCAACGACGGGGCCCTCACATGTCTTCACGGAATGAGGTACATTTATTTTATTGCCGAACTTTTTTCGTCCCGTATCAGCTTATGTGAGTATATGAATATAAATGTACAGCCCCAATCATTTTGTTTTATATCTGTGTGTCCGCTTCCTATCTCAATCGGTCCTGAATCAACCCTCGTATAAAGTGCCCGTTGATCTAAAGTACAAAACGAATACTACGTCCTGATTGGAACGTGTTCTGTTGTTTAATTATTTATCTTTACGTGCTTATGATTGGTTTTCCTACGTCGAATCTCTACTTGATGGGATATTTATTGTATCCGTAGTACACAGATGTAGAATTACATTAAAAACCTACTTATTTATGTGTGGGTTACTGACACAAATAGGAAAGTTTTGATTTCTAGATTTTACATTATTAGTTTTCAACGTTATTTTAGCGCGAGTTACTAAAGTTAATCAAACTTTACAAAGTTTTTCATATTACTTAAAAAGTGCAACCCTGAATGTAAACATCGGTGTTAGATCTACAATCTTAACTGTTAGCATCCACGTTTGAAACCGATTTAGGACAAATTCTCGGTTTGTGTATATTTAGTTTTTTATTGCAAGAAGTCTCACGATTTATATATTATTGCAGGTTCATGTCGGTGATCTGGGTTATAATGGTGCACACATACCTGACTATCTTCTACGTGGCCGACAACAAGACGATGCGCGTCATCACTGAGCGGAACTTCTGGTACCAGTCCGTCGGGAACGCGTCCTATTGTGTCGACACCTTCTTTGTTATCAGGTCAGCTTATTAGATTTATTCCTTTTGTGTGTTATGTTTTCCTTATATTGTTTGGGTGCAAGAAACTTGCGGATTTGATCGCCTTTCTGAAAGAGTGTTATAAAAGTATTAATGCTCATGCCGACAGACAAACTACTTGAGACAGTTTAGCATGTTTAGTAACAGTGCTTATATTCCGATCGTTTAAAAGCCATTGAGTTTTTTGCTCGTTCTTTTCCATGTAAATCTAATGTTTGAACAAGCATCTAGCTTCTTGTTATCTTTCTGACTGACTGACTCCTTGACAATTCAAAGTGCCTTCAATTTTTTTATTTTAAATGAACAAGTTGATTTGATTTGATGTTATTTTTTTAAATACTTATATAATTAAAATTTTGTTACGTAAATTTGTGCATAACAACATAATGGAATATTTTGAAATGCTCGTATTAAAGTTATTTCCACTGAAATGTATGAATATATGATGACTTTAAAATAGAGATATTTTACAATACATACGCACTCATTCATTCTCATTACAGTTAAAAGGCGCGCATAAGATATTCATAGATTTTTTTTATGATTACGTGATTGTAAAACCCACTCGACATTTACATAACAATGTAAACTAGGTTTATTTAATGCATTAACTAAACATTGGCCTTGGGTAGTAATGGAAAATAAACAATATTAATATTCATATCCTCGAATGTGAGTTTATATAATTACCTACATACATTTAATTAAGACTATTGTAACATGCATAAAAACATTGCTGCAGAGGCATTTTTACCACCAATACAATTTAAATATATTGCCCGCGGCACCTTGCGCATAAAAGGTTTTTGATTTGCCGGTATGAAAAGTACTTACCTAATTTTGTACCTTTTCGGGTTTCAAAATACCGCTCCTCCATTATATTAAAATCGTTTCAAACGTTGAGCTCCAAAGTTAAAAAAAACTTTTGGTTACTTTTTTGTAAGTGGAAACGATGCCGACTTGACCTCAATTAAAAGTTTAGGCGCTTATGGAAAAGAATGGAGATTTATATTGTTCCATGACTGATATCGATTACACATACATATATACATAGATTTACTCACGCCTTTTTCCCATGGGGGTAGGCAGAAACCACAAAGCGCCACCTGCTACGATCCTAACATACTTCTTTCGCCTCGTCCACGTTCATACATCTGGTCATTGATATCGAGTACTATTTTGTAAATCACACTCAAACCCTGAAAGGTTTGTATGTGCACCTAATTATATTCTACTAATACTCACGGGAATGTCCACACATTTTCGCTTTCTAAACATTTCATTACCAATTAAATACAAATGAATATTTGATTAACGATTAACTGACCTTCCTTCTGAGCGACAGTGGAACCCTTATCTGCTTTGATATTCATCAGACTGTTTGACCGTCAAATCCAATTACGTCCGAAAAGCTCCGAGGCACCCGCGCCACTTTAAATTAAAATAGTTATAACGCCGTCGGTAGTTATAGATTTTCGAGCGGTAAAAAACCGCAGACATCAATTCGATTCTCATAAAACATTTCA
This sequence comes from Caradrina kadenii, assembly GCA_947462355.1. Classification (NCBI taxonomy): domain Eukaryota; kingdom Metazoa; phylum Arthropoda; class Insecta; order Lepidoptera; family Noctuidae; genus Caradrina; species Caradrina kadenii. The sequence continues at coordinate 6,200,109 of OX381674.1, forward strand.
TACACTATACATTTTAGATAGCTCTCTATTAGGGTTGTCATTCTATTTTTTCCGAACATGGTTGACCTTTTTGCGTCGTGTCCGGTTCAAATTGACATGTGCCGAGCATGACAATTTTCATTACTGTTTTTGGTACACGTAAAAGAACAAAGGGCACAACACAATGACGCAGTCAGTGTATCGTTCCCTGACTCTATATTTGTGTTTATTGCAGGGAGAGCTTATCAAATCACATGTACCCATAATACAATTGTCATAACAATGCCCAATTTGTTTGGGTAGTTGGAGAAGTTTGTTTTTCCTCGTTTTGTGTTTGACAGCCCTGGTAAAAACGGGTGCACAAGGGTAACTTCGTACGTGTTATAAGACGGGTGTAAATCAAATTAACGTGGTACACTCTGCGGTGTAATCATGTAGATAAGTTATTTTTATTACCTAGCAATAAAAGTGGATACGATTAAAGAGAACAAAAGGCATAATAGATGCTTTGCTTTGGGTGAATAGAAGTACAAATATGATAAGGAGTAATATCTACCCTACGTACCTACTAATAGGAGTGTATATTCTTGGTTGATGTTAATCTTTCAACTACAATGCCATCCTGCGCTAACTTTTACCAATATTTTTTTATTTATAAAGAATCACTTCCACGATGGCTGATAAGGGAATCTGAAAGGGTCGAACGTTAGTTTAATAGTTAGGTATTAATTTCCCTTATAAGGCCTCTCTCAATATCCTTTGTTACATCAACAGACTAACTTCAAGTCACAGATCTCGTTACATAAGTTTTCAATAACTACTCTCATTTGTTACAGCGGGATACTCGTCACGATTCTGTTTTTACGAACAGAAGACAAAAAGGCCGCAAAAGCTGAGCTGCAGGCCAAACAGGACCTCAACAAGAATCTTAACGGCTTCAGTAATTCCGCACTCTCCATCTCCGTGATAAGCCAACAATCTTTTAAGGAGGATTTATTGGACAAGCCTAAGACCAGCGCCTACTCCATAGCAGAATTCGTAGCAATGATTAAGTCTTTCTTCATTTTATTCTCTTATCGATTAGTGAGACTTACCCCAGCTTACGGCTTCGTGATTGGTCTAAACGAGATAGCTCTAAGGTATACGCACGACAGATCAGTGTTCGAACCAGCGATATTTGACCACATCACGTGTGATAAGTACTGGTGGCGCAATTTGTTGTACATCAACAACTTGTACCCTCAGCGCGAGATGTGCATGGTCTGGTCGTGGTACATGGCCAACGATACGCAGTTCTACGTCGTTGGAATTATTCTCCTACTAATTTCCGTGAAGTAAGTTTAAATTTGAAATATGAATCTCGAAAATAAAAAGCAATGTGCAAAAACTTAGTAACATTGCTGCGTACATTTATACTGGTTTCCGTATTTTCGTAGTGTAAAAATTCTTGGTGCCTTTTCCTTGGACATTCTTTTCCTAAAACGGAAAAGTTTGTTTACAGAATTCTTACAAGTTGTCTGAGGAACTATTAAGCCGATTTATGTTATGAATCCGTTTGTAGAATCTCGAAACGGTATTCAGCGCGAGCGCGATCCTAATGTAATACACTTTATACAACAGGGCACCTACTTTTCTTGACTAACTTTGCGGATCGTATTTTCATATCTTTGGTTTATTTATTGGCTTTGTTTCTTGTTGGTCTAGTATATTATACAATTTATTTATATTTCCAGGCATCCCAAATCTGCGATGATATCCCTAGGGTTGCTCATGGTGAGCTCATGGGCTACCACCATCTACATATCAGTGTGGCATCAATACAAGGCGCGGATACAGGAGCCGTTCGAAATGTTCGACCCGCTCTACGACAAGCCTTGGTCAAGGATTGGACCCTATTTAGTCGGTAAGAGTAATATTTTAATATAGCGGAGATAAATCCAAATCTAATAATGGAACTCCGTACAACTACGAAAGAAATTAGTTGTTGCTCGTCGATCTTAGTAAAACTTGTACCAAATTATGAATAGACTGTGATGGATGAATGTTGTAGCAAGAAATAATTAGCAATTGACTAAGTATTCCAAACCGTAACAAAGTTAAGCATGTTCCGTATTCTCTCAAGTTGTGCTGAGGTTTTTTTATTATATCTGTATCGGCGAAGCTTTCAGCTTCTTAAATCGAATCACCCTCTGAAGCAATTTCAACTTTGATAAATTATGAAGAGCGGGCGAAATTGGATGACTGGCTACTTACTATACCTTCTTTTAAATGTATTCGCGCGTCATCCTCCTTATTATTCAGTTTTTCAAAATACTCCCAAGTTCGCGATTTAAAGAACATTTAAGGCATCGCTATTCAATTTTCTTTGTAAGGTTCATTCTACTTGATTGATTAATTATTTCTCGCCTAATTACTGAATACCTTTGTTTTTACAACAATACACTGAGCAAAGGTGAGACGAGACGGTTACACAAAATGATTATAATTATACAAAATTAGTTAAAGCAGGTTAATAACAATACCAATTAAGACAATCTGTGAAATGCGTTTGTTTACCATATTTTAGAAGTAATTATAACGTCCTTGTTAATTACAAACCTGTTTCGCATTACGTATAGTTATGTATTACTTATTTTGAAAGTAGGTATCTCTTGCGAAAACCATCCGCGGTCGCATTGCGTAAAATAAATAAAATTATATTCAAACCGTCAATAAATATGCATGTCATAAGCACTTAACATAATATTAAGAACAAAACTTTCTTTTCCTGTTCCTTCTGCACTATAATTTAAAATATTGATTGAAAATCGCTTTTTAAAGAAATTGAAGTGGCCGGTTCAGCTAGTATGCAAGGAAATGAAAGCTCAGTTAAATATGATTTGGGTCGATACAAGCCGGCCGCGCCGTGCCCGCACCGAGATCGCGCGGAATGCTCGACCCGCCACTGATTGTGTAGCCCTTCCGAACTCGCCTCTTCGCGTAATCCCCGAAAACGGGCCTTTTACTGAGATTTTATCGATCCCATCAGAAACCTATACGCTCAGTATATTTCGGTTTGCTTTAGTTGGCTGGTCAGTGGGACAATCATAAAGACGATCGACAAAGCGTAGATGGTAGACTGAACAACCCGATAACTTCGCTCACTGCTCAGTCCGTTTTACGCTATACGAGTCCGACCCAACATGAACATTGATTATTATCAATAGAACCCCTTTTTTGCGCAATTTGCATGAGAACAAACTTTCATTCTATTTCGACATTTTCTCTGCTCTACAAATGATATGTGTATTTTGTTGTCGCCCAATATTGTGTTTTGTCCTACTGATATTTTGTTTAAAATAAGCGATTGTTTGAATATTCTATCAAGAATCTTCTCGGATCTGATTTTAACTACCTTGAACACTATCTGGAAGGTAGTCTGAAAGTAGAACGGGTGTAAAAATAACAAGCGCAGCACAAGTCAGCCTCAGGCAAGCGCCGCCCGCCGGGAGCCGAGGTCGTTGAAAAATTTATTACAGTTTTATTATCGGGAGGAATTACGGTTCCCCGTCACCCTCAACCGTCTCATCACCGGAATTTATTCTGCTCATATAATATATAACACGTGGGTGAATGTCTATTCAAACCAATTTTGTATGGGTTCCGATTGTAATCTCCATAGCTCGCCAATTTACAAATATTTACATATATAATACTGTGGCAGCTTTGAAGTGCTTTATTTGGTATTCTAACGAATAATAACACATATTCCAATGTTCAAAACAAATGACTAATTTCTTTCAATCAACATAATTGTTCGAGGAATCTAGAGATGAGGACTTACTTATATTGTTTAGATCAAAATATAATTATTCACCGGAGAAGAATATTTTTACATGAGCACTGATAATCAGGGAAGTAAAGAGCCGCGCGTTTGTTCCAGGAATGGTGGTGGGATGGTACCTGCACAAGACCAGGTGCCAGCTGAGGCTGCCGTACTGGGTGGTTGGGCTGGGCTGGCCTGTCGCGCTGGCCATTATTGGCAGCCTCATCTTCAGCATGGTGGACGGCTACTTCGAAGTGTGGCCTACTGCCTTCTACATTAGCATCGGGCATACAGGTAATAGCATTCTATTTTAATCCTACTTCCCACGATTATTAATGCGAAAGTTCGTGAGGATGGATGGATGTTTTTTACTCTTTCACACTTAAACAGCTGAACGGATCTGGATGAAATTCGGCACCGAGATAGAATGTAGTGTGGAATAACACATAGGGTACTTTTTACCTCGGCAAATGGCACGGTTCCCGTGGGATAATATATTACCTTCGACGCGAACAAAGTCGCGGGTAGAAGCTAGTGCTATCTTAAACAGTAAGTCAGCTCAAAGGTGTAACGGTAATAAAGTTGGTAAAGTAAAAGGTGATAAAGTTAATCAAAGACTTTGAAGTTTACTGTCAGCCGAATACCTAATTTAAAAGTACCTAATTACATAGTGCCGGTTCTACCAGCTCCAATATTCAAAATGAGACCATTTCAACATCTTCCACTTTGCTAGAATTCCTGCTAAGATGCCATTCGTGTGCAAAATATACGAATCCGATTAGTCGGACAATAGAGTGCTGACGTTACGACCCGACTAAGCACCACCATGGTATCGTTTGTCCTATCTCAATTATCAATTTAAATGATTTTTAGCATACTTACTTAAGAATTTATTATAAAGTTACTGTCAGCATTTAAAAAAGAGAATTGATAAGAGTCGTAGTTTCAGGCTCCCAAACCACACACTAAAAGTTAAAGCTCTTTGAATCTTATATCAATGATAAGGCTTCTTTGAACACCAGAATAGGTACGCCATAAAGTTAATTTGGTTTCTTTTACTCGCTAAATCACATAAGGCCTCAGTGGGATAAAGAATAAGAAAGTAATCAGTATGTATAAATAAATGATTACTGTGGTACAGAGTTTAGGCAAAGTTAAACAATTTGCGCAACTCTCAAATGTTTAACCCAAAATCAAATAACGGGCTAACATACAAAGGAAGGTTCCGAAATAAGCGTTCGTAGCAGAGCGTGCTACGCCGTAGCTTCGTGCGTAGCCAAGCGTAGCAGGACGCAAGTGCGTAGATATGGGACGCAAAAGATTGAAAAAAGCTGTACTTTTGTCTACGTTGATTTAGTTCCAATCATTTGTTAGTTCGCTTAAGTTGATTCTCAATACATACTCATATTTACTGTCGAAGTCTTGTTACTCCAATAAATGAACCACTCGAGTTCAACGTTTAATTAAGTTGGTGTTAAAACTTCGCTAATTGCTTTGCTCTTTTATTGTTGTCACAGAGAATTTAACACTTTTATTATTGAAGGCTTGGAAACATGTTTAACATAATCTTTTAATGATCGCTCTGTTATTTTAATTAAACTTGATGTTTCCTGGGAATTGTTTACCGGGGATGTCGTTAATGACTGAAATGTTTCCGTAAAAGGATGGCTAACATTCAGAAACGTAACGTAGACATGGATGGTTAGTGACATATTGTATAAAAGAATGGAGCGATAGTTCCAATTGTCCTCAAAACTCATGTTGCAACATGTGGTATAACACCAAAAACAAGTTTACCATCCTCGTGATGATTTTTAAATGTCATGCGAGATTTGGAATTACGTACAGTTATGAAATCAATCGTAGCGAGAAACTAGCTAACCACAAGCTTAGACATTGCATGCTATCTACTTTCATCGAGTTAATGACTTATTGGCGAACGCACGACGCTACGTTTGACCGAAAAGTACTAAACTCCACTACGTTCGTATGGAGCGCACTTTCCGGAATGTCTCCTTAAGACAGTTTATATAAGTGGTAACATGTAATTGGCCTTCTCTTACGCATTACCTCTTACTACACGATTGTATTAACTGTAAGTTTTCCTAAAAGCTATAAAAAACTAAAAATACAAAAAAATTACGACTAACTTATTTTTGTAACGTATTTATTGTACCACAAAATTTTCCCAATTTTTTTTTTCGTAGTACTTTAAACTGCTCTTCTTTACTAATGTAATTGTTGCCTCTCCATAGCCTGGGGTGTAGCAGTAGCGTGGGTGGCGATATCGTGCTGCAGTGGGTACGGCGGGCTAGTGAACTCGGCGCTGTCATACCGGGGCCTGCTGCCGCTCAGCCGGCTGACCTACTGCGCGTACCTGGTACATCCTACCATCATGATGTACACCTCCTTCCTGCTCGATGGACCTTATCATATGCAGAATTCCACAGTGGTAAGTAGTAAAAATCTGGTATTTGTTATCAATTGCCGCGTTGCATGTATTACAAAGGCCTATAAAACACGTGTCTTTAACATACTTATCTGCCATCACAATTTCCTAATTAGGTAATTTAAAGAAAAAATACAGTACATTATTATACCATCCATCACGCCTGTATTCCCCGAAGGGTTAGGCAGAGGTGTAACAATGTACACCTACAGTTCGCCGGTATATTTAGGTCCCATGTAATAGGGGGCGAGCCTATTGCCATTAACCGGGCACAAATCCTAACTCCGAGCTGCTACTGAGAATTTCATAGAAAAACCCAATAACATTTTTTGCTCGACCTGGGAATCGAACCCAAGACCAACAATATTATACAATACAACAATATTGTACAATATTATTTTACTAATTAATAACAAAAACGTATAACATCAGAATGTTACCCTTGCAAACTCACTCAGTGAACACGAGACTAAATCTATTTTGTGGGCTATCAAATTAAATGCATGTATTGCATTGCATTTGCATGCATTGAATTTATTGTTCACGTGAGGTACATATATCATAATTACGTTAGTCGTATTACGTACATCATAGTTTAAGTAATGCAACATATCGTCAAAAACACCCTTAGTTCTAAAATGATTACTTGTGTCTTATTCGCCTGCGTGATAAGAACATAAACCCAAATAATTATTTGCAAAACAGTCTATTTTATCGGTGGATAAAAACTTACTAACGTGCCTATTTTTAAAGGCAGCGGGTGACTCATTAGCCACTCCCTGACTTCACCCTTTTCAGCAAATATAGGCGTTAATTTACTGCCGTAGACAGAATCATAAATATTCGTAAAAAGAAGGTACAAGCGAGAGCAAAAATATGGGAAAATAGTTGAAATATTACGCAAACGAACAGTTTGTGTTAAAACTATATAATAATAATAATATATATTCAGTCAAATCACCCCATTTCAATAAATAGTGAGAAAACTGTTGTTAAATTTTAGTGCTATATATTTTTGTCCGTGACAGTACTTATTGTTCTACTACTAGGTGATTTATTTCAATAGCCTCGACATTTTTATTTCGTTTTGCCACTGTAACTTGCAAACATTTAGTTTGTCGCACTGTTGCGTTTTAATTGAATGAACCTCTCACTAGGAATCCTCTTTAGTTTTCATAACGTATTGAATTTCATTAAAACCACAAACTGTTTATTAGGTATACATAGTTTTTCAGTTTCTCAATAAATAATCATGGACAATATTTGTTCAGTCTTCTTGTTTAAATTACTTACATGATTTTGTGTAATTTTTAGGTATGACATGTATCTGTAGTAAAAAAAAAAAAAATAATTTATGTTAATATATTAATGTATAGTTTTGTTACTGTCTGGGAAACTGCTATTTCCCGAGCTATCTCACAAACCGATTGACATTTTCTAAGAACGGTGTGTTTATTTAATGCGATACAGACATCTCTTGCTCACTATATAAAAGTTAAAAATTATCAGATATCATTATTTTTAGATATCTATCGCTGGAATTAGCAAAGCTTCTAGCGTACTTTTTATAGAACGAAAAAAACGATTAGTTATACCATGAAGGGCACTATTATAACTTTAACACCTTCAAATGTTTAAATTCGAAACCATTCCGAACTTTCTTTCATTTATTTAACGTTCTCAACTCAAGGCGACGGGTTAGATAAACACGGGGTTACACGAAGGAATTCGGGAGCGAGAGATTAAACTGCAGCCGTATCTTATTGCCGACATAAATCTTTCATTTGAGAGATAACGTTAGCACTAAAATACACACGAAAACTAAAAGTAAACGAGAGATAATTCATTACTATCGCCTCCACACATTAAACGTGTCGTACAGTATGGGCTAAAAGTTACAATACACTTGTATAGCTGGGCACTTGACTGGCACAGATTCATGCCACGCTCTCGACATCCATTCAACCGTTGGCACATGAAAGGGGGCCTTTGAATTGTGTAAAAAATACTTCTATATTTTTGTATAGTACAGTATTTTTCACGACACAAGCCTGGCAGGCAGTCACTGGTCATTCTTTTCTAAGTAACCAAATGTACCTTTTATTTGCCAAAACTCATTAGTTGCTGTCGAAGTAATTACCGTACTTACTGAGTTGTTAACTAGTTACTGGTGGACACTCCTAATTGACACTCGAGTGCGATTTTCGTATCGAATATCTTGGAAACGAGATAAACCAATCTGGATAATTACATTACGTACTCATTGTTGTGTACAATAAAATGTACCATGTAACATGAAACAAAGGAAGTGAAATAGGAAGAAAAAAGGTTACAAAAGGAAAATATGCGTAGAATTGTTTGTTATTAAATGCTGCTTTTCTATAAAGTAGACGTTTAATCCTTCTTAATATTTAATGTATACCTTCTTATGATACAAAATGTACGCGTTTTCGCCCCTAGCTGAAATGTTGGTGGGGTGGAAGCTGTCGAGTGTTGACATGTGCACACAGATATATTGAATAGGGTCGGTTATCGATGTATGACAGTATCTATTATTACACACATATGACGGGCTGGCACAATGTTGATTGAGGATAGAAGCCTCCTATAACCTTCAGAATGACCTATTCAAAGAAACACACCCAAATGTAAATAATATAATATTTTTTCCTCTTCTTTCCTTATATTTCTGCCTTCGTAAGCCTTTTCGGCTTTATTAACCGACACATAAAAGCAATAACGAAGTGTCATTTCATTTAAAATGATATTCAGGAAACACATTTCATATCCATGTTTTATTGCCGCAGTTACATAAACACGAATTATAAAGGTGTATGTTGTACCTTTGAGATGATATTTTGTAAAAATAATAATCATGTTCATCGTAACATGACTGGAAAATTTCATGACGTCATACTTCTTAACGATATTCATTATTCTAGCATTAATTAGTTCACAAGTTTTCACCACAAGGTAAATGTAAGCTTTTTCAGTTAAAATGAAACTTGGCATCTTCAAGTTTGATAGTAATTCACTGCGAAGTACAGCTGTGCCATTATATAAAACTTTAGAACAACTACACATTACATAGTGCACTGTAATAGTTTCAGAGTAAGCTCTATATTACTGTACGTAATGGGAATGTTCTCCTAAAATGGAAACTCATCTTGCACTGTTTATGTCAACGCAAAACGCCATTACACTTTGTTAATGGTTGCGTCTCTCTGAAATGGTAGAGGCCATAAAATATTTTTAGCTGCAGCCGTTAATCAACCACGAAGGGTAAATGTCGCATAATTAAATCAAGACCAAAAGTCGAGGTGCTGGAAACTGTCAACTTTATCCCGCACTTTCTCTGGAAAACCAACAGTTTGCGGCCAAAAGATTTATATTACGTCGTCACCTCAGCAAGGGAGTTCGTTGGTTCACGTATGCTTTACTGTTCTAGTTGAAGGGTACGGTGGAACTCCTTCCTTATTCAGTTCTATTACAAGACGTAACATAAAACTCGTACGGACTCGTATAAATGTTGAGTTATGAAATAGCACTCAGACCTATAACCTGAATTTAGCTTTTATGCTTCCACATACAATCAACTGAAATGCTTTCCTCAAATGCACTTCGGTGCATGAAGTTGAGAGTGTTCTAGCCAACCTGTGCCTACTGTGCACTGTGCAGGTAAACTCAAATAACAAATTCGGGACACATAAAATTGAATTTTCAAAGCGTTTTAAATAGGTACTTAAATTGTTGTATTTAACAATTAGTTTGGGTTGGTAATATATTTAAGTAATGTATATAATAACAACAAAATTGTACACTAATCATAAAAGGTATACAGCCTTGGTAGCCTAGTAATGTTCAAGGCTTCTGTAATGGACACCCTGTTTATATTAACACTAATTTGGTCATAATTAAGAGGTAATTAATGTCTGTTTTCTCTTAAATTAACGACCACTTATTAAAGTGACTTTGTGCGGAACTACGACTCGCCCGGGAGGCTCTTGCCCACGCACTTAAACCCTCGGCTGCTATTAATTGTATATTATTTCCATAACTTTTATCCAAGAGCATCATTAACTATAGCCCTAAAAACACTAATTTATTGGTCCAAATATTCTACAATATGTTATTAAAAGTCAGCACTAAAATTGCTAGCATTTTAAAACATGCTCGATAGTATGGTTTATTAGATAATTGAGGTAATCATTATTATTTCAGACTGGAAAATTTAAAAATTACGTTTTTGTGAATTATTCACCATTTTTTAACTTTTTAGCTCTATAACCTTTTGGGGTCAACATTCTTTGTATTCTATGACTTTAGGTTAATTAAAGGTTATATTTTTAGGTCATCCATTTAAAGTCTGTAGGTACCTGCCATAGACAGTAGGTGATAGAAACGTACTTAAGAAGATGCCCTTAGCTTCATTATGTATAAATAAAATACCTGTCAGAACGTGGCATGTCCGCCATTTTGGTTCATAGTAACGTGATTGAAATAAGGTTCATATCTCGTTAAAACGCTTCCAAGCTACTACTATTCGCCGGCCATTTCATGTGATTTGACATTTTATGGTAGCGGTTTTTGTTTCATATAAAGGATCCGTCCATACATGTATGTCAATGGGTACCTTAATACTTTTTGGAATTGATTATATGTTTCTGTTCACAGCTCGCAATATACGCCGGGTACGCAGTGATGGCATTCTTAGCTTCGTTCGCCATATCGCTGGCATTCGAAGCGCCCGCCGTCAAACTCCTTAAGATCATCAGCGGTGAACCTCGGAGTAAAAAAAGCTCCTGAATCATCATAGAAAATACCCACGGTCGTAGCATTAACGCGCGCTAAACAAACGTGTTGATTACTTGCGGTATTTGTTATTTAACGCGCATGCATTGATTAACTTTAATTATTGTAAATAAAAATATATTTCTATCCCTCGGTTAGTTAGTCAGTTAGTACGAAAATCCTATATCCGGTACCTCTTGGAGGTTTAATTTCCTGCCTCTGCTATTATTATCAGGTTTGATAGGTTCCCAGTGAAGTGCGCTCTATTGAAGCTTTATTTAGATTATAATTTTAAAAACCCAAAACGTTAAGGACTTGATAGTTACCAATAAAGGCTTTACATGTTACCAATGTGAGTTCATATCTTTTTATCTATCGGTTTCTAGCATAAAGTGGTCCAAATGTTTGGGCTATTGGTCGTATCCCGAAACGTTGACTGTTCCATCGATTCAAAGGGGTAATGTTTTACTGTTTTATCTATAGATGAGAATGGCACATTGTCACAAGTGCCAGTCATCACGAGCATGTTGACCCAGTTGCGAAGTTACACACTTGCTTGTTCAAGTATTTAGATTTAGGCAACTGATTGGGAACCTGCTATTATGTCTTTTTGCAGTATAGTAGGTATCAACAACGTAATGTACTGAGCATGAATGGTGAACTGAATGATTAAATTTGATGGTTGCTCGCAATTTTTAAACGATAATTTTAAATAATCGCTTAAATATATTTTAAACAGTCAGTACCTAATTGCAACACTTAACGAGAAGTTCAATTATAAAACTTAGGTCAGGTATGTACAGAGAGGACGGAACGTGGAGAAATCGTTCATTGCAGCCATGAATAAAGCATGTCACTCACGTCGACGGACCTAAATCAATAAAATGATTCCTCAAATTGTCAAATACTCCGTATCGCTTCAGAATATGATAATTTATTATGATTACACTCCATAACCGCGCCTACATGCAATGAATCAATCATGCTGGCTCACCGCACGTTATCTCTCCCGCCACATACATAAATCCTCACTCATTGTGTAATAACTAGGTTCTTGTTAGGCTCCCCAAACCGCACGTCGTTCGTCTCCACTGATAATGTTTTTGTTGCTAACAACCAGACAGACGCTACTTGAATATATATCAGAAACAATGAAATTAAAAATTAAATTAAAATGTATGATTGTAATGTCAAAATAACAACAATTTTACAATTTAAAAATGAATATTTACAAGGCATCTACAAGAAAAAAACAATTTTCAACATTTTTGTCTGTCTGTTTGTTCCGGATGTCGATTTTGACCAGACTTCGTCTAAGAGATAGCTAATGTTATAAGGATCAACTTAGGCTACTTTTGTTTAAATAAAAAAATAAAACCCCTTAATAACCGACAGTCACACGAACGAGATTTATAATAAAAAAAAAACAAATTTAAAATAAACAAGAACTTAACGATACGATAATTAAACTTGTTCTGAAAAATAAAATAAGCGCTGTATCGCTTGGTCGTTACAGGTAAATAAAACATTATCTCGTAAATTACAATGAATTTAATTATGGTCAGAGATTATAAACATCGTGTTAATGTAACATTATGTTTTTATAATTTCGAGGACCTATTAAATATTGTCTACCTCTAATAAGTACCTAGTGTTGTATGCTCAGTTAGTCCTTATTGGACGGTAGTGTAGGAGTAGGTCCAGAAGAAACTTAGCTTTCATTGGTAAGTTAGACCAATGATTTGATTTTATGTATTTCTTATCAATAGTTAGCAGGGAGCTTTTGGCGTTTAGATTTTATAATAAAATACATTTAACATGTGATATTTCATTAAAGAGGTCCTTGATAACATATTCATATCGCATGTTCGGTGCAAGTGCAGGAAAATTTGAATTCTATTCATATTGTATAAATTTTTTATTCATTAATGACCTCAAAATGCTGATAAATAAATTGTAAATATTTGATCAAAATAATGAGAAACCCGTTGCATAATATTGTAAATAGAAGTGTTTATAATAAACCATTATTTAATTACTCTCCCGTGTGTTATTAATTTTAACCCTTCCTTTGAGTGTGCTTTAGATGTAATTAATCAATCAAATGGGTAATTAACTTTTATGAGCGTGATTTAGCGTTTCCAATCCAGTAACTCTTTTATCCTTGTGTTAACTGACGACAAGGTTGGCGCAGTGGCTGAGCAAATAAGTGCTGCGCTGCGTGCCGCGAGTTCGATTCCCGCATAGAACAAATTTTTAGATAACCTACTGGTTCCGGGTCTGGTTGTTTATGTATGTGAGTTTATATACCTACATATCTGTAAAAGCACCCATTCTCTTACATCGTGCAAGAGAAATTCCTTGAGTAGCAAGGTCTTTAAAAAAACAAAAAGGATATTGCAATTACTGTCTGTGTCTCAGTTAATAAACAAATATCTTATTGTACTATGTTTAGGTCTAAACAACAAAGTAGGAGTAAGTCCTTAAGTGATGTTAAAGCACTTAGGCTTATTAAATGACTATGTAGAACACCTATGTAGAAGTGAATCCGAACAGTATCTGTCTAAAATATTTAGAAGTTTGGTTGACGGAGATCCAGGCACCCGTAAGCTCAATACAGACGGCTAAGTAATAAGTTTTAAAGTTTATTCTTATTCTCTTGTGACGGCACGATCTATAAAGGTAATAATTCATGTCGTATGCCGCGGTGAAAAGATAAGCCTGCCAGTGTGGTTGATAGCACCAGGCAGGGGTGTCGCTAATGGGTACTTATTATACCGGACGTATTTATGTATGTAGATATACTAATGGAAGTCCCTAACCATCCTATAAATTACATAACGTAATCACCAGTCATTCAAATCAAATTTTTCGTTCGCGCTGTATAATAAACGTTTGTGCTTGCGACTTCGTCCGTTTACACAATATGTTTTTTTTCTTCTATCATTTGCAAAAGTTTTCCAGTCCAAACATGATTCTAGGGATTAGAAAAACACGCGTTGAAACAAACAAATACAAGAACACTTCAACTGTATTATATTTGTATAGCTTATCCAGTATTTCAACAGAAAAATAAAACTGTCGGTTTTAAATTCGAGATTTATTTCAAAAGCATTACAACACAGCGAAACGAATAAAACTAATGGGATGTAAGATCAAATCGCATAAGAATAAACGGAAAAATAATACTGAAGTCCTGGAATGAAATCAGTGGATAGGGTGAGATTATATACGTGAGCTTTTGTGCGACGCGACCCGCACTGTGTGAAGCGACGGAACAGTCGCGCGATCGATCCGCGGTGCTTGCTGCCTACCTTACGCCCCGTAGCGATTACCATCGGTTATAAAATACAGTGCGCCAGTAAATTGATAACACCATAAAGAATTTTGATTTTCTTCAAATAAACGGAGATCATGTGAAGACGTGAGGTGAACACGAATGTCGATGTAATTTTGGAAGATTTACTCAAGATGTATGTGTGTAGGTATGTGCGTATCATGATCCCTATGTGGAGGCAATAAGAGAGCATATTTTAATTCTTGATTTCTTTCATATAGGGCTCTAAGGGTTAAGATTATAAATACACTGTCATACCTTTTTTTTCTACCAGGAAAAAACGGAAGCATTCCATTTTTGAAGCTTTTAAATAAGTAAAAAGTCATTGCATATTTAGTTCCGCCGCGGTAGACGCTCCGGACGTCGGGAGCCGCGAGACGACTCCCGGCCACCGTAAATACGGGCCTGTGGACGGTGAGCAATGGGTAGCTCACCGTCCTTACGTTGCATAACGACAGGCCGTGTCGACGGCGCGTTCGTGTTCCACGCGCGCCTCAAAGAGATGTCAGCAAAAGGAAGGGGCCACTGAGGGCCGACGCCTGCCGGGGCTGCGGGTTGTTCGTAAAAGATACCGCGCCCCCGGAATGCAAAGGGCACAAGAAGGAACATGGGTAGGTTTTAGTCAGTAAAAGTCTGACACTCCCTCCCGCCCCGCCCAGGGCGGGAGAAGTTATTTGATGATTTCCCAACCCACAAAAAAAAAAAATTGCATATTTAGTTATAGGTATCTATTTTTTGGCCATTCGCTATTATGAAGGTCAACTTGGGGTCTACAAACAGCTCGAAAGAAATATAAAAAATGCTAATAGAAGCACGTAATTGCCCATTTTATGTCCCACAACGCATAATCACAATATTGCTCAAATATCTCCACAAACAACAATGAAATAAAACCAGAACTTTAACAATAAAATTATCATAATAAAAAATGCATCATACTAAAGAGTAATAAAGCTAAATGAATTAAAAAAATATTCTAGGACTTGTTCATCTTTTAATCACAATAATTATTTTCAGAGTTTGTTTAAATTACGTAGGCATAAGTCCCGGCGGTATTTACGAGATTGAATATCCCCGCGATCAAGTTGTCCACTCGTATTAATGAAGTGGTGGTATGCAGTTAAGCGCCAAACTTAACAACTAAGGATTTTACTGGGAACTAGATTTTGCTGTAGCTTCGTTCCCATGTTAATGTCGGTTAATGACAAAGTCATGTATTTAAAAGTAGGCTATATGTATATAGCCTCCTTGGAGTTCAACTCAGTCTGTACCAAATTTAAAAATCGGTTCAGTAGTATAACCTGAACTTAACAATAAAACATTTTCACTTTCGCATAAATAATAATTATGATAATATGGATTATATTTTATTGTTATGCAAACTTTAAGGTACATTATTTATCCTATGTAATGAATTAAGTACTAAAACGGTAATAAACTAGAGCAACTCTCATTAATTAATTGATAATGAACTAAAAGGCAACAAAAATAAATTTTAAAATTACCATGCACACAATTTTCAACTCTATTTCTGAAGGTTTGTAGTTTAATATCAATTAATCGATGGAAACTGCTCGAGCTCGACCATAAGCACCGTAAAAATGCATGTAGATTTAAAACGAAAGAGCTCCGCCATTACCTACTTCGAATTTAATCAAGTGGAGGGAAGAGATTGTTGTAAGTATTCTGAATTATTATTATTGCCCGATTTGCTCGTTATACCGTAATTCATTGCTCGTACCTGTGCCTATATACTCGTAAACGAGTACATGATACATAATGCTGACGAGAGAATACATTATCTGATTAACTTCACGATCTTTTATGTACGTTAAATAATCTTTAGTTTATTCAGCATTTATCTCTGTGTTGATTTAACTAATCAACTTTATAAACAATTAATAATTTTAGCATCGGTACCTAAAAAGTAGAACTGTCAAGCAGTCACATTGTTATGAAAAACGTAATTGTCTGCCCACAGAACCACCACAAAAGGTACAATTGTAACAATAAGGACAAAGAAGTCGCCGTGGAAGGGTTAAAAAAATATTTTTTTGTGAAATGAGCATTTCACAAAGCCCGCTCCAAGCGGTGTGCGTCTCTGGTTCACTTCAAGATTCTACTAATTGCTTTGCCGCTTCCGCTGCAAAAAACTGTCCTGACTGTTAATTAAAGGCATTTTAAGTCTCTTAATGGTGGTACAAGCCGTTTCATTAGGGACGAGCTCGTTGCATCCTGGTCGGTGCCTTGACACCTTTTTCATATTCATAAATTATTTTTTGTCACACAGATACGAGTTACATTATTTATGTATATTACATGATTTGATTTTAATGTTCCCTATTCTGCACTTATATTCCATTCAACCTATCTTTAGAAAAATAACAGTTATTTCAGTGTTAGCGTACAATTTGCTCCGTTATTTCAAGATAAATAACAAGCAATATAGACTATGAGTCATTTACCAAAAAAATATCTCATTACAATGTAGTAACGCTGATATTTTGCCGTTATTTTTCAAATGTTGGAATAAAAGGAGTAGATATTCGACTGTTCTGTCGTTGCCACTTACATTACCATTATTAGCCATACCATTATTATTAGCCATATACCTGTTTTAGAAAATTATTGTTTCTGGGTAAAACTTTATTTTGAGCTATTTAATCTGCGTTAACAAACACCATTTTGAACAACGGAGTTACGATAACTATTTATCAACTATCTGTCCGAAGGATACTATGTAGACAATTTAGCGATAGCAACATTTAAGCTAAATATTTTGGCTTCAACAGATGTGAAATTATTTTGAGACAAAATTGCTAAGGTACTTATACCTAATGTAGTTATTTTTTTATTAGATATGAACTATCTAGGAATCTTCATCAGTTTTGAGTAGAAATATAAAATGTCTAGAAGATTTTACTTTTTGCTGTAATTTTATTGCTTGGAGTTTGTTTAATAAAACTCTCAAATAGTTACGGATATTAAGGTACATGGCTGAGCGTATGATTGCGCTTACATTAACAATGAATTATATAATGACTAAATATAATATAACACCTACTGGCCATAATCAAAGCTTTCACATCGCCATTCATCTTGGGGCCCGGCCGTAATTTTTCGGACGCCCAATTTTTAGTCTCCCTTCGGGCAAAAGAAGCGTTTTAACTTTCACGTGTGCCGTACCGACGATGATTAACTTTCTTTTTAAATTCGTAAATAGAAGCTATTGGTCTGAAATTATTCCTAACTTACAAAATCAGCGGTTTCATTTGCGTTAAGTTACGTCTTTTATTACTGCTTCGTTCCCGTGGATTGTAGCGTAATCTTCAGAAAAAGATTTATTTAAATCGAACCCGAGGTTCTGCGATTATCGCTTTGAAGCAAACAATACCTATTTCTGCCGCATAACAGCGCTGTATTCCGGTTTAAAGGATTTGGGTGCCGGTGTAATTACAGGCACAAGAGACATTTCAACTTTGTCTCTGGGATGGCAACGCATTTGCAAAGCCTCTGGTATTGCAGATGTCTATAGGTAACGGTGACCACTTAACATCAGGTTGCCCGTCGGCTGGTTTGCCATCCAATGACATACAAAAAACAAACAAACAAA
The DNA here is from genome assembly GCA_947462355.1 of Caradrina kadenii. Classification (NCBI taxonomy): domain Eukaryota; kingdom Metazoa; phylum Arthropoda; class Insecta; order Lepidoptera; family Noctuidae; genus Caradrina; species Caradrina kadenii. The sequence goes on from OX381674.1 coordinate 6,218,083, forward strand.
CTCTTCAGCTTTATAATATTTGTGATAGACAACATTAAACAATAATTAAAAGTTCTTTAAAACTTCGTGTTGGAAGTACTTAGAATCGAAGGGGAATGTAATTAACTGCAATTACTATTATTACGCACATAAACTGAATTAGTGTGAACAGATCAAACTAGGTCAATTAACGTGACGAGTAAGCACGTACACCTTTGGGTTTGCAAGGGCTCGTCACGGAAGCCGCGCTACCACAACATTTAAAATAGGTATGTACAGACAGCGTCATTAACTAGCTATCCCCTTTTCCACAGTATGCGTGAGGGGTACGCAATAGGTCCCGCTCTTTGCACTTAGGCATCTAAAATTTTTCAAACCATTCATCCACGAATACTAATAATTTAATACCAACAGATTCTTTACCTTTTTTAACTATGCTAAGCCGTACCCTAAAGATACCGGACAAATTCAAAGTGAAAACAAAATAAAAGTTGTATAACCGAATAAAACGAAGACGGTGAAACGATACAAAATGTAATGACTTTCCAGTTTCCGGCGGAAAATTTTATACCCTAAACGCAGTTATACGAGTAGATATTCCTGTCTCCCGGATAAAATTCACATATTTTTTTTATAAAAGTTAGGTTTCAGCGAGCTTTTACTGTATTATACACATTTCAGACACTGATACGGGTTTTCAGACAGTTTGTATGGACAGGTACCTTAACTTTTCAAATTTTCATGTCGACGTACGCTGAAATGACAATGAGCAAAAGTTTTGTATTGTTAAATCTTATCCAACCCGTGATGTACCTATTTTTAGATTTTTACACGATTTTAGCCGAGAAAGGAAAGTGGCTGTGACGAGAAAAGAAAATTCCAAGGTATCTTTTTCCGTTTATACGATCATCTTTCAACAATAAAGATTTTTTTTCATCGAGGCGGGAGGTTATTGGATTTTAAAGATTGATAGCCACGCTTACTTATTACTCATGTATATTTGGTTTTATCCCCGTGTGTACATGCCTACGTGGGCACTGTAAAGGGAGGTAGAAACTGAGTAAATAAATAAAAGAAGAAATTATACAAAAATAATATTCGATGCTGGTTTGCTCTCTATGGATGATTCGACCTTCGCTTGCTTTACGACTGAGACATTTTGGGACATTACTATAAAATATATTTTTATATTCTTACTAACTTTATAAATTTAATATGAAACCACAACCACTATCTAGTACCTACACACTTATTTTTTTTATGAACTGACGATTCGACTTCTCAAAATAAATTAAGTACCCAAATCATATTAAAGTAGGTATGTATATGATATTTACTTAAGGGAAGGTGTCCCTTTTATGGTTCTCATCAGGGAATCTTTTTTATTTTATGGCCGTTCAAGAGCCCAATATTCCGCAGATCTGGGGCGAGGGAGAAAAAAGTGGTAAGCATCCAGGCGGAATTATTAGAACAATAAAATTCTACTTCGTTTACGTTTTTTTTTCATTATGTACCTATAGTTATTAGGAACAGTATTAGAGATCCCTGAATACTAACATGAAATGTTTTATAAATTCTACTAATTAAATTTGTTATTTTGTGTTTACGAGTTAGAGAGTTTAGAGACTATTAAAATATCAGATGCATAGGTACATTACGTATAAAAGCGCAGGTCTGTACCTTCTTGTAACTTGTTTAATATCCATTGTTATAGTGTACCATATTCTGAAATTCGTGGATTGAATTTACGTTAATCATCTCAACGACTTAATTGTTCTGAGATCTAATTAATTTTCTGACGGAAATTGAATTTTATCTCATTTTCCGGCTCTTGCTTAGTCTTATTACTGACAGATGTTTATATTATTTGCGCTCGGTGATAATTAACACACACCATCACTCCTGTATTCCCCGAAGGGTTATGCAGAGGTGTAACAATGTACACCCACAGTTCGCCGGTATGTTTAGGTCCCATGCAATAGGGGGCGAGACTATTGCCATTTACCGGGCACAAATCTAAACTCCGAGCTGCTATTGAGAATTTTATAGAAAAACCCAATAACACTTTTTGCTCGACCTGGGAATCGAACCCAAGACCTCTAGCGTAGCAGTCACGCTTAGGACCACTAGGCTAACGAGGCAGTTAGGTTATAACATAGGCGAGGTGATAATATAGGCGAGATAATGGATGTCTATGTTTAGCGTTCACTAACGATAATGCCTGTGCACATACTGTGCTGTGTGAACAGGCGGGAAGGCGCTTCGCAACACAGGTGCTGGCCATCGAGGCGTTTATCTGATGGTCCCTCGTCACTTTCCTATCCCCTCGTCGACCGCACCCTCCACACTCATCCCCGCTAAAATTAGTTGACGACTTGACGCGTTTCACGTCAAACAGCGTCGGTTCGTTTGATCGGGAACCTTCGAAAAACATTCCTAACGAACGACATCTTTCAAAGGACTATTTATTGTCACTCATCATTATTTCTGTGAGCGGAGAGTATTGTCTAAATAAAAAGGAACACTTTGACCGGAAACTGAACGACAGGAATTTATTCCAGAAAATGTGAGAGATTTAAAGGGATTGTACGGAACTTTAGAGCCCAATTCAATATATTTTTGGGTAAAAGCTTTAGATAATGAAGGGAAACTTTTCAATTTTAATGAAAATAGAGTATCGAGATGAGATCCCTTCCAAATACTTTTGTACATACAACGGAGTATTGCAATTCCTTCATTAATACTAAGCTCTAAATTAAGGGCAATATCATGCAACTAGCTTCTGCTCGCGACTTCGTCCACGTAGTTTTTTCACCCGCATTAAGTTACGTCTTTAGTCACTGCTCCGCATCTATTAGTCGTAGCGTGATGTTATATGACCTTCCTCGATAAATGAACTATCCAACACAAGAACAATTTGTCAATTCAAACCAGCAGTTCCTGAGATTAGTGCGTTCGACCAAACAAACGAATAAACTGTTCAGCTTTATAATATTAGTATTCATAATGTAATTAAAAAGATAGAAGAGGGTATCAGCTGACTTAAGGGTTTGTCAGTCTAACCCCTCGCTCGCCATCGTAAATCCATCTGCAGTCTACGCAAAATCATAGGGTACCATCACGAAATACTTACCTATAATTATATCATATAATTATACATTATGTAAATGTGTAGACTATAGAAAACACATCCGTACCCAAAACAAGCAAGCCTGTACACATATCTAACTAAAATTATTCACAATTCTATTAGTCCAATAAAGCAAATAAGCCCACTGTGGTTACATGTTAACTCTAAATTCTCGTGTAACGTATGAACCGAGGCAATTGATGTCAGTTTAATAATTGACGCTTATTTCCCACAGATACGGCAGCCACCTTATCCTTTACTTCGATTTCACTCGAGCCGAATATTAGATTCGATAAGCTTTGCTCTGTAGCTCGTGAAACTGGCACTCTCGGTCGAATTGATATTGTGAATGAATTCTACTGTCGGAGTATGAAGAAATAGGTACCCATTATCAAGAACAATGGAAAAAAATGGAATGAAACAAACATTAATATCTACCATTATGAGTTCAAAAATAAGTTCAAAAAAACCGTCGTAAAATAATCTGATAAAAATGAATAAAATATAATTATGCAAACTCTTTGTATAATTAAATTGAAAACTAATGGCCACTACGTTAAAAATAAAGTAATGTGAAGCCATTAAAGTTTAGCTTTTTTTTTAATAAATGGCTGTGATTGCGTATTTTTTAATTAAAATCGGCCCATATTTTAGCATTTACAAAGGAACCTTTTTGGCTGTATTTAATTTACTGCAGACTTTATTTGTAGCACACAAGTTATATTGACATAACTCTGCAAATTATTTGAATAATCATGTACCTAGTTGCTTTAGTTTAACAGCTATTTCTTGTAGCATAATTATACGTACCTGGGTAGTTAATCATTAAATCTAGATTTTTATATATGATCTATTCTAATATTATAAGGCTAAAGAGTTTGTTTGTTTGGTTGAACGCGCTAATCTCAGGAAGTACTAGTTAGAATTAAAAAAATCTTTTTGTGTTCGATGGTCCATTTATCGAGCAAGGCTATAGGCTATATAACATCACGCTACAATACACGGGAGTGGAGCAGTAACCAAAAAAGTAACCTAATGCGGTGGAAAAACTATGCGGACGAAGTTGCGAGCAGAAGCTAGTTTATTATAATAATGAAATTCTCACAGGCCAAACTCAATACCAGTGCGATACGACTCTAATTTTCGTATCTCCGAATACGCAATCCACCAATTAAAACAATATCCTCCCGAAAACTGATTTCCTTAATAAATTCAGTGTCGTAATTTTAGAAACAATAATAAATTAAACGGGACCGTTCGTCGCAACATGAACCGAGACGAAATAGTAATCTTGTTGTTGTTCGGGGCTCCGCGGCTGATGGTGCGATAATTCCCCCTTAATTGGACCACTGGTAATAAAATGAAAACTGGACCAGAGGGGAGGTGGGGGAACAGAAGGGATTCAAAGGAGGATGCTCGCTTCTCACGACCGAAATTCTAGAGCAATTAGCAAGAGTAATCGTTTGCGTACACTTGAAATTACCTAATTTAATATTTCGCACTTATTTCCAAGCGAACCTCGCAGATGTTACAAACATTACATTTTTAGAGAGATTTATATGGAGGTGTTAGTACGTAGGTACATATTTTATTCATGCAGTGTCTGATCGCTTTCAACCCGCTTCAGCTTCCGTTCATAAATAAGTATTTTCCAATACTTTCGAAGTTGTGGTTGTTTTCCTAACAGTTATATTTTATTACTAGCTTCTGCTCGCGACTTCGTCCGCGTAGTTTTTCACTCGCATTAGTTTACGTCTTTGGTTACTGCTCTGCACCTGTTGGTCGTAGCGTGATGCTATATAGCCTATAGCCTTCGTCGATAAATGAACTATTCAACACAAAAATATTTTTTAAATTCGAACCAGTAGTTCATGAGATTAGCGCGTTCAACCAACCGAACAAACAAATGAACTAACAAACTCTTCAGCTTTATAATATTAGTATAGATATAATCTTAATGTAAATCTTTAGTCACAGGAAGTTTGTAAAATTACGCAGAAACGTTTAACATCAATGTAATGGCGGCGTAGGACGTGGCTATAAATACTGCGGCTACAAAACTCATGCTGACTACACTTCTGAAAGCTGAAAGTACACATAAACATGTACATACTTAGTGTTACGAAGTTTTCAAATTAGTATAAGTACAGATTACCTGCCCGCAAGATTACAGAACCATTTATCTTAATATAAAACACGGGTGGAAACTTACTAAGTAGCCAGAAGAGTTTTTTTTGTACTTGTTAGCATTACTTGCTATAATTACATTTTGAACTCTAGGTACATCATGTGATGGTAGCTTTTACAATAGATTGTCAGTCTTCGAGCCTTTAAGAACAGGTGCTTCAGCTTCAATAGTACTAGTTTTGGCTTTAGCCCGCGGGAATGTCGCAGATTAAAAATTTAAATGCCAAACTACGTCTTCGTCTAATTTCAATACGATTGGTTCGATGGTTTTGCCGTGATGAGACAATAAATTGACGGGAGTCACTTATACAATATTTATTATATTATATATATAATTTATAAATAATATATATTTATTTATATTTATATATAATTTTTTGTTATATTATTATATATTAATATATATATTATATTTAATTTAATACTGTTTGTTTTATGTTTAACAAAAATAATACCTAATCTAACACATGCTTCACTAAAATAAAGGAGAACTCCCGGTACAAACATCGAATACATTCTGTAAAAGAAAACTAGGAAGCTTTGACATTATTCACTTAATGTAACGAAAGCTGCAAACTTTAACAAAGTGAGGGCTGTTCAAAGTAACAACTAAGCCCCACAAAGCGAAGCTACGTATTTTAAATATTTTCAGTATTTATTTAAAAAGAAAACCATTGTTAAATGTATTAAAAGGTGTTAATATAGAACGCAGTCTAGTCTATACAAGTGGTGCAGATTCATTTCTGTGATAACATTAGGCTACTGAGCTTCCTGAACTTCGTGGATTTTCTTACTCGTTCTTTTCCATACAGATCTACGTTTTAGAACGAGCTTTAACTTTCTGCTTACATCTCTTACTTTAACATCTGCTTCTTGACAATTCAAAAGTGCCTGTCAATGATCTAATAGATATAAATGCCTTGACTTTGAACTTGAACAGCCCACAGACGAACAGGAGCCTAAATTACCAGGTACTGCTTACTATTCCCCGAATATACCTACTGCCTACTTCAGTCAGTACCTAAAATGGTCAAGGACTCGTTGACACTCACGTTAGACTTATAATTACGTAGGTACATAGATTAGGTAGGTACTTACCAGAGCACCACGCCCATCACGTGGCGACCGCCTGAGATTTCACCATCACAATTACTTCACGGAATACATTAAGAATATGCTAATCATGAATTGGCGAACCAATTGTCACCACATACAAGACTTTAAGGTTTTACCTTCGAGGGATAAAAAGTCTACAATAAGCGCGGGTGAAGTTATCGATTTCATAATGAGGAAATGTGTGTGTAGGTATACTGCGGAATCCGGGAAAATTTTAAATCAACCACACACGACTATATTATCAAAGTAATGAAAGCTGATATTTATTACTCAGCTAAAGAAATAAATCGAGGGTAGTTTTTATAAAGATATCAATGTAGGTGAAATATACACTAATTAATTTTCCCACCCACATATTCTGAAAGCGAAACTCATCTCTATATCTAATTAATTATCTGCCTAGTCATCAACACTTTGCGAAATAACATATTGTACACAAACACATTAATTAGTTACATAACCGCCCGCATAATAGCCGCTAACTTACCAAGCTATCAATAAAGTGTCGAACAACACAAAACTAATGAACGATGTTAATAAAGTAATAACAAAGAGTTTTATATCGAATCCATAGATTTTGGGATTATCAGAGACAAACTTTCTCTCTCCGTAATGTGTGTTACGCAATAAATATGCCTTTCCAGACCATTTAGTACCGCTGTCGAGGACCACAGCCACTCATATGAGCTAGTTATCAGATTTATGCCTCAATATCCCCACATGACCTCCTCTTGGTACTATTTTTAAGAGGAGTAAAGCACCTATATAGGACTAATTAGCTATACTTGTAACTAAGTAGGTATGCTTGTTCTATTCATAGTTGAATGGGACTGCGGCGGGTTCCGTTGCCCTAGTTTACTTGATCGTCTGCCGGCTAACCGATGATCTAGGCAATAAATCACATTAATGTCAAATAGTTTGATAAAAAACAGTACCCTTCTGTTCAAGATGCTTCAACGTGAATGATGGTAATCGAAACTCGTTCACACTTTTGCACTGAGGCCATGAAAAATACATTAAGCATTTTTTTTTGTCTCTCCTATGACGCTCCGCAGCAGTCTATAAAGGCTGGCATCAAACGACAGCGATACTCTGCTAATTTACGAAAGAAAATCATATTTCTCGACAAGGGACACAGAGGCGATATGCGATAAATCATTATTATATTTCTCGAAGCATTATATTATAACGGGAGAGAAACATTATATTTTAGTCTCTGTATCATTATAATGAGCATCAAGCCATAATTTATCTAACGCCAACTTAAATATTTACATTTAAGTAGAGATATAGTTTTAGTAAAGGCGTTAAAAGCACTAGAAGATAATGAGATAAGTCATTTCATTGTTTGATATGAAATATTCATTATTTAAGTGACTGTTCTCTAAGTTGTAATATATAAACATGATAATTTAATAGACCTGCCTAACTGAGGTCCATTTTCTAAATAAATTACATAAGCATTTTCACGAGCGCCTAGTTTTATTTATGCAAAAAATAGACCTAAAATAATTTGATTTAAAAAATAAACTCCCAACTCCCTTGATTAATACAGGGACGATCGGAGTTTTTACGATTTCGAGAATTGCGTAAGCCGGGCCCGTTGACAGTTACATTAACGATAAATTAAGGAAGTCAAAGTACTATAAATCTCGGCACAGACAACCCTTTTCTTGCACGTCGAACTTTCCAAAATTTCTTGACAGGTTTTTTCAATATCGTAAGAAAAGCATAAGGATCGGTGTCGGATTTTTCCGATAATATTCTCACATGTTGATCTTATGTGTTAATATTAGAGGTTTATAGACAGTGTAACACGATCATCTGTAGCAAGAAGAATCGAAGCAAGATGTGATTAAAATAACAATAGAATTAGATATCTGCTTGTATTCCGGAAGAGTCAGGAAATATCGCTTATACGTACTAATATTAAATATTCGCCTTTTTTATTTAGTTAACACATATCTATAGGCCATTACCGTGGGTGTAAAGGTAAGTGTGAATATACATTTCTTCATCCCCAACTTTCCCTCACCTCTCCTTGTGTCTCTTGGGATTCACCGAATGAGACATACAACTTACGTCCCTATATACCTATAACAATAATTCAACAACTACTTAGCTATCATAATATGTCAAAAAACCTCTTATAATATTCATGAACCGATCATCCTTAGGTAGTTTTTAGGGTACCTGCTTACTAAGAACATAATTTATAGATGAAGATACAAGATATTTTATTTGTAAAACATGAGTATAAATACCCAAGTTTATAGTGTAAGATGTTGAGTTAGTTATAAAATGGACTACCTGTTTTGCCATATATTAAGGCGGCCAAAAGTATATAATACTAGCTTCTGCCAGCGACTTTGTTCGCGTGATTTTGATCACCCGCATTAAGTTACGTCTTTGGTTACTGCTCCACACTCGTTTATCGTAGCGTGATGTTATATAGCCTAGAGCTTTCCTTGATAAATGGACTATTCAACACAACAAGATTTTTTCATTTCAAACCAGAAGTTCCTGAGATTAGCGCGTTCAAACAAACAAACAATCAAACTCTTCAGCTTTATAATATGACATACCATCATAACATACCATCACGCCTGTATTCCCCGAAGAGTTAGGCAGAGGTGTAACAATGCACACCCACAGTTCGCCGGTATGTTTAGGTCCCATGTAATAGGGGGCGAGCCTATTGCCATTAACTGGGCAATCAATTCAATTTCATAGAAAAACTCAATAACACTTTTTGCTCGACCTGGAAATCGAACCCAAGACCTCTAGCGTAGCAGTCGCGCTTAGGACCACTAGGCTAACGAGGCAGTTATAATATGATGCAGGCTTTATAATATGAGTATAGATTAAATAATACCTTGTCATTATTGTCCCAATACTCCCAATGGCAGGGCATAAGCCTTTTCTCATACAGAGATGGCACTGATTACTAAGCTTGCTCAATTCGGATTGGCGATTTCAGGCTTATATTGATTAAGTCCAAGTTTCCTCACACTATTTTTCTTTACCAATACTAACATTAGTCTAACCGTTTCTTATTCATTAATTAAATACACTGCATGCATAAAGAATGAGACATACAGTGATACAGGTACGAGGCGCTCGGAGGGCGCGAGATGATCGCCGGCCACCTTAAAATGGGGCCTGCGGGCGGCGGACTTGGGGTCAGTCCGTCACCCGAACAGAGACAGGCCCGTGAGTAAGGCGCGCGTGGTGTTCCCCGTGCGCCTTTCTGGAGTCAGTGCGGCCGGTGGATGACGGCCGCACCGGGTGAAGGGGCCCGCCTTGTGGTGGTGGCGGGCCAATACCTGCCGGAGTGCGGAAGAATGCTCAGAGCGATACCCGTGCCCCGGCCAATGGTAGTTGGAGGAACACCGTGGGGTTTTAGTCGGTAGGAGTCCGACAAACCCCTCCGCCTTCCCCGAAACTATAATGATGAAAGATTTAAGATATAAAAGAAAGGTAAACTTTAAATCTTTTATTCTTTAGCAAAGAACGCCTGAACAATCGAGTCGGAATTGGAGCAAAACTTCTACGGGGTAATCTTCAAATGTTACGGCTAGTTACAGACAATTTCCTTACTTTTCAATCGTCCGACTTCTTCCTTAAACTCTTAACGAAGTTCATTGTTGACTCTATAATAAAGGCTGTTATACCTGTAGGGTCAGCGCCAACAAAGTTTTCATTTATACTAATACTAGCTTCTGCCAGCGACGCTCGCGCTCGTTCGCGTGGTTTTTTTCACCCGCCTTAAATTACGTCTTTCATTACTGCTCCTCTACCATGTGTCGTAGCGTGATGTTATAAAGCCTAAAACCTTCTCCGATTATTGGACTATCGTGCGCATTACGTTTTGTAACGAGCAACTAGCTTCAACTGTTGGTATGGGTAATTGTTTGACAATTCAAAAATGCCTATAAATGGTCTAATTGAAATAAATGCTTTGACTTTGACTTTGCTCAGTCTGCGCTGACCTTTATACATCGATACACATTTCTGAAAGCCGTAGAGTGTATAACTTAGTACAATTAACAGTTTCCTAAGAGCATTGTTTGCTGGACGAAACTTAGTTAATGGGAGAGCTCTCTGCAGGTATTTGATAATTGGTCGGGAACCCATCAATTGTTAACTTAGGACCTGCACGTGCTTATTTATTACGAGCCCTGCAGCCCCGCCGTACACGTGACACGAATGACTTATTGAATTATGGACCCTTAGGCGCTGCGTAAACGGAGACACTTTTTATTGCCGATATAGGCATGTCGTGGTTGCTGTGTTTAGTGAAGACAACCGCAGTTGCCGGTTGCTACTACTGGACACTCTCCGTGGTTGTTCCGTCAGTGTACCGTAGGCGCCACAAGCAACAAATGTGTGCAACAAAATATTTTTTGCAGCATTTGTATGGTTTTGAGTTACTAGAAACTTTTCAGTGCCTAGTTGCTAACACCGAACACTTTTGTGAATTTACAGTTGCAAGCAACAGAAAACCGCAGTGGCTATGTCTGCGTGCTTGTGAATTGTTTTTATTCTAAATGAAAATAAAATAATCACTGCTAGTTGCTCGTGTCAAATACAAGACACTAAAGTGTCTAAGTTTGCGCAGCGCCTTAAACGACTACTCACATATATCTTTACCCTTGTGTTTCTTTACCCTCCGGGGTACGACGAGATTATGGTTCCTTTCAGTAACAGTACCGCTTGTTATTTGGAAGATTAGCATTTATTCTAAAGAAAATTGCATAATATTCCCATCCCTGACTTCCGTGGTTATAAAACTTAGCTTACGTCTTTTATACGGGTGATCTTTAGAGCAACGTGATTGCGAGCTCTTTTACTCAGAGCATCTTTGAAGCTCCGCACAACAAAAGGCGCTCAAGTTTTAGAGATTACGCCCGCATGAGTATTTGAAGTCCAACGTACTGTGATCTTACGAGTATATTCAAGAAAACATAGGGGATGTATTATTATTGCGGATAAAAAATAAACAGTTGTTACATTTCCATTCACGTGTTTCACTTTTGGATGGAACAGCAGGTATTTTTTTTTTAAATAGACATGTCACATGTCCATTTCGTCTCGTGGTCGCAGCTGACGAGCGTAGTGTTCCCGGTTTGATTCCAAAAAAGTGTCATTGTGTTTTTCCATTAGGATTTGCTCAGTAGCGGCCCGGAGTTTGGTAGTTGGTGGTGTGACACCCCCGTGCCGCGGAAAATACGTAAAGCTGTTGGTTTCGGCTGTCATTCGAAGATCTTTGACAGTCGTTACGGATAGTCAGAAGCCAGGAAGTCTGACAACCAGTCTAACCAAGAGGTATCATGTTGCCCAGTAACTGGATTGTGGAGGTCAGATTGACAGTCGCTCCATGTAAAACACTCGTATTCAGCTGCATCCGGTTAGGCTGGAAGCCAACCCCAACATACAAAGTTGGAAAAGGGATGATGACAAGTATTAGTCAATATAAGAATTAAAAAGTCGTTTTTCCATTATTATCCACTGAAAAAGTTACTCGTAAACTTGTTATTGATACGTTTTGAGACCCTTTAATTTATCCGGTGAGTAACTTCTCGTCTAATGTGCAACACGTTTCGTTGTAAGTATACGTCTTATACGAAATGATGTGGGTCATCGAAGTCACCCTAGGGGCCATTTGTGCGTAGGTACGCCCCTCGCCATCCATCGTTACGAACGTTCTCGAGCCAATACCGTATATATTTAACGCTCCATTGGACCCTATAAATCAAATTTTCCATCGGCGGGCCTTATCTAAATCACTTTCCCATACTAGAAAGGATTCATATTGTTTCTACTAGCTAGGCTAGAAGTAGGTAGGTAAAGCTTAGTCGGACTAATATATCGATTTTTTTTTTTTTTGGGCATCTGAAATCATCAAATAACTTCTCGCGCCCAGGGCGGGGCGGGAGGGAGTGTCAGACTTTTACTGACTAAAACCCACCCATGTTCCTTCTTGTGCCCTTTGCGTTCCGGGGGCGCGGTATCTCTTACGAACAACCCGCAGCCCCGGCAGGCATCGGCCCTCAGTGGCCCCTTCCTTTTGCTGACATCTCTTTGAGGCGCGCGTGGAACACGAACGCGCCGTCGACACGGCCTGTCGTTATGCAACGTAAGGACGGTGAGCTGCCCATTGCTCACCGTCCACAGGCCCGTAATATATTGAGTTTAAGGTTTACTAAGCAATTTAAGAAAAACCGCTTATCTTGTCTTATCTGCTTACTAGCTTCTGCTCGCGACTTCGTCCGCGTAGCTTTTTCACTCGCATTAGGTTACGTTTTTGCTTACTGCTCCGCACTTATTAGTTGTAGCGTGATGTTATATAGCCTATAGCCTTCCACGACAAATGAACTATCCAACACAAAAAAAAACAATTTAAACCAGTAGTTCCTGAGATTAGCGCGTTCAACCAACCAAACAAACAAAAAACTCTTCAACTTTGTAATATTAGTATAGATTATTAAATAACTTTTCAAGCAAAGCTGAATGTAGTTAAAAAAAAAATTAGGATTAACAAATGTAGGACTTGTGATATTATGTAGCAATTATATCAAGTCACGGCAATTGGAAGGAATGGAGAAAGCCTCCTCGTTATAATAAAAATACAAACTCAATGACCTCAGAACCTAATTTGTACTATTACAAATTTACCTGGAGACCTAAATACAAAGTAGGTTAGAACCTAAGACACATAGGAACTCGTAGCTCTTGAAACAAATGCTCTACGAGCAATAGCCGAAACAATAGTGCAGCTTGATTTCAGCGATGCTCTCTTACATGACTGTAGCAAATTGAATAGACAATAGCAGAGACAGGTACTACCACGTACACGTGCACTCAGCATTCGGAACGGATTATCTGTAGTAAGCCGTACGAATTGAACACGACACAAATATAGCTTCTAGGATATGATGTGCGAACCTTCGCGCTAACGATCTCACTTACTGAGACCTATCTATCTACATATGTATGACAAATGCCATTATCTACATTTCAGAGGTACAACACCACGTTCACGTATGTATTTATGTCTTTATGCAAAAGATAGATCAGTACACGATGAGACGAAGACAATGAAAGAAAATACCAATTTCCTCTTTTTTAAACTAAATCTTAAGTTACAAACGCCTGGATTGAAGATGTTATTAAAAATCTGGCGGGGAGCTTCAATTTACTTTAGCAAGTAGTCTTAGAACAAAGTTGTTTGTATAGCCAAAGTTGTAGTGTCCGCTCGAGATTTCCCCAGAGCAAAATAATTAGCAGGCATTAGGTACTGTGTGTATTATGTGTTGTAGCTACAAACGCTCCAGCTAAGTGTGTTACCATGTCGATGAGCGACAAATGGAGCTCTTTATCGCCAGCTTGCAGGCACAATGTTCAGTTTACTGAGAAATTGCTATTGTACACTCGTGGTCAGATACACATCCACTCACAAACGTGACCTACTTCGCTAAACCATTCGGCGATTCTTTCATCCCGTGACGTTGATATATGCAGTTTTAACTGAACTGCTCGCCTTTCTGAAATGTTTCTTTTAGTTTTTTGTGTAGCGCTGTAGCGTTAGTCGATACTAGCAGATTCATTTAACAACTGTATCACCAACGAATGATACTTTAGTATAGGCAGATACTAAGTATTCAACAATGTCAGAATTATATGATCTATACTAATATTATAAAGCTGAAGAGTTTGTTTGTTTGGTTGGTTGAACGCACTAATCTCATGAACTACTGGTTCGAATTTAAAATATATTTTTGTGTTGGATAGTCAAATTATAGAGGAAGGCTATAGACTACATAACATCAGGCTACGACCAATAGGTGCGAAGCAGTAACGAAAGACGTAACCTAATGCGAAAGAAAAAACTATGCGGACGAAGATGCGATCAGAATTTAGTTTATGATAAACCTAAACGAAATAATGGAAGTAAAAGCTCAGTTTGTCAATCTGCATACGTGACACAAATAAAGTGTGGATAGTAAATGTCGATAGTAAAATAAGTAAGTATTATATTTGAGCATGAATAGATTGGACAGTTTTAAAGCTTGTATGAACTTATAGATCTTATACTCACCGCACCCATAAGCCCTAATTTATTTCAATTCTCTTGATCGCTGCCGCTTTATCATTGTTGTAAACTTTCGGCATCAAGGGAATATCAACCACATAGCACTAGAAATAAGAGTTGTTTAAGATTAAATACCAATATACGAACGTTAATTAATTATTTTGGTACTAATTACGGGAATTATCGCCATGTTTCTGGGCGCTAACTTTTAATAAGCATGAAACTGAAAAGTTTTACTTTTAAAAGTAGCTACCGTATTTTGAAAATATATTTTTAATCCGAATAAATACCGTGCTGTACCATTCTGAAATGTGCTCATTAAAAGTATGTAAAAACCGTAGATGTTGTTGCCGAAATGGTTTATGTTGTGGTCAGATAGATGTGGGATAATGATACTGTATCAAGCTCAAGTAAGAATGCAGCATAATATGGTTAAAACGGAACGCAGCGGATGAAAGAAAGAGAAGTATGTGTGAGAGTGTATAGCGATATATAACGACGCTTACGACTGACGTACTGTGTAACGCTGATCTTTCTTTTGTGTCCACAATAAAAGTTATTAAAAGTATTTCTCATTTATTTTGCCATATAATCCAACGTAGATGACTGAAAACTGAAAATTGCTATATCAAGCTAGCGACAACATCTGTACTAATATTGTAATAATGTTTATTACAAAGCTGAGGAAATTTTTTGTTTGTTTGAGCGCGATAATTTCAGGAACTACTAGACCAATTCTTAAAATATTTTTACTAATAGGAAGCTACGTTATCCTAGATGCTGTTATCTTAACAAAATATAAGTAACCCCTGACAGAAGAAAAAAATCACTACCGTAGCTAACAAAAGAGCTGAAAGCTTTGAAACCGCTAAACCGATTTCAATCAAACAAAGCTAAGAACACTCCTGACTAACAAACCTTTCAAACATAAAAAACAAAATCGAAATCAATTCATGCGTTCGGGAGCCACAGACACACATACAGACACGTTAAACTTATAACACCCCGTCGTTTTTGCGTCGGGGGTTAATAAGGATCCATAAAAAAATTCACTCAGATAAAGTTGCTAGCACAAGCTAGATTATAATGTAGATTAAACAGCTGTTAAAATTCTAGAGAATAATTTGCTTTGAAGCACTGATTACACAAAGTGAGAAAAACGTTTAAATACGTCGTATTTAGCGAGCATGACGCTGAACCAGCTGCGGCGGCAAATTGCTCATCTCATAGTTAGCGACAACTTAAATACTCAACGAGTAGCCGGACCAAACACCGCTACAGATCACTATAATTACTTAGTTCTGTAAATTAAGTTCGTGTAAATAAACTCAACTCAAAATAAGTTAACTAGCTTCTGCCCGCGACTTCGTCCGCGTCACATTTGATATAGTATCCCACGGGAACAGTACATTTTTTCGAAATTAAAAGTATTAGTAAAAAGTAATAGTAAGTATGTGTTATTTCACATTTCTCAGTGTTAATTTTCATCCGTTCAGATCCGTTCAGCCGTTTCCACCATCCACCTATCCATCCTCACAAAATTTCGCATTTATAATATTATTAAGTAGGATATTAGTAGGATTAATAGGAAGTAGGATTAAAATATGTTCATAGTATAAGCAGCTTTAGATAAATCTGTATAAAGTTGGCTTCGTAAGTATTTGCAGCGTTTTCTCCGTTTGATCCCCAGTTCGAGCGGAGTGATTGAGGCTTTCGGTTTATATCCTATTCATTTCCACGAAGATACTCGCTACACAACAAACTTACGAATGTACAAATTCATTTTATACATTTGTTGAGTTTTAAATCTAAACACGATAAATTATTAGCGAGGTCAACCGAAATAACCGCAGTCTGTGTTAGTCGGTAATTACAACAATTACACGGCAGTACGGATCAATAAGTACCTAAATAGGGGGAAGTAGGTCGAGAGTTCGACAACATCGTATTTATAGATACAAACATTATCCTACATAGATATTCTACTGAGTGACTTGTAAAAACACTGCCTAATAGCCCATATACGTACTCAAAGCTCTTACCACGTTAATAATACATATTCAGCATGCAAATTACACGAGAGTGAAATGACCCTTCATTTCGCCCGTATAATATGCATGCTGAATACAAGTTTGGCAAGTAAAACTATCGTACAACGATAGATATAGAAGTCAGCATCACACGATAGAACTTCTAACTAAATATATTTATATAACGTTGGTTTGAAAAGAACTTTGGCTTGAGTACAAACATTTGAGCTGTGTGAATCGCACGATCTTATCTCTCTCGCCCCATCCATCGCTTCGAGCAAATCTCCTTGTGCAATGAGCTTTTAGTGATGACTCTTATCGGGGTATTTGTACTTGTGTGGATGGGGAGGGCATTACTGTATGACGCAGTTTGAGGGTGTTTAGTTCCTAATTAATGGTCAAAACCCGCATGAAAATATTTAAACTTAGTCTCATTCGTGTATTTTACATTTGGTACATGCGAATGGGCTAATACTTTATTTCCCATCATTTTGTAAAGTAAGTTGTACAAATCTCCTTTTAAATTTTACTTTTGCTTGAATTGCAGACATTTCATAATTCGGGTTTGTTTTGTCAAAACAAACCAAAACACAAAAAATATTTTCCAATTTTGCAACGGTTTTGGGTATTTAACGTTGCTTAATTTAAAATCTACTCTTACATAAAATTGGAACGTCAATTGTTTTTTTAAATAATATAACACATTAGGCATGTTAAAATACTTTGATATAAACGATATAATTGTATTCAAACAGAATTTATTATGAAGTAAGAGTTCAGTTAAGTTAAGAGTAAGTGTGTAATTTACATCTCAAAATAAAAAATATTTTGTCAGAAAACTGTTCGGTTGATAAGATAACACTATGTCACCACATTTGCTGTCTCTCCTCTTTTGTGTTACGGGCTCCTGACCATTCCTCGGAGCACAAAGACTGACCACAGACAATTCGATTCGCTTCCGTAATTGGTTTGGCTACACGTCTGTCGCTAGGTATCGTACAAAAAGAATATCTAGAACTCTGTACTTTGCCAGTATAAACGTTATTGTGATATTGAGCGGTGCATATAAATGTACCTTAAAGAGTTTTTTGTAAACAAATTGAGCGAGAAAATATAAAATAGAAGATCGCTGTAACTAAATAAGAAAATACTAGTAAAATAAAACTATAAGAGTTCAATTGTTAAGAAAATGTAAATTTAACCAAACATAAACGATAAACACGTAGCGAAGTCGGCCGCCATGCTCGCGGCTTCTCAACCGTAAAATGGGGTTTAATACCACCGCCAAAACAGCTCAGATATTTCATTGTCTAGCTGAGCTGAATCCACAACTGTAAAGGATTAACTTACGTAACAGTTCTTCGGTTGCCCAGTCTGTTTTTAATTTGCCACTTCAGGATATCACTGCCTTTGTGAGATTCACCCAGTGAGTAATTGCAGTTTCATTGAGGCCGATGTGAAATGAACCTCCAGTTGCTCAGTAAAATCCTTTTGTTAGTCTTTTATCTCCTTCACCCTATTTATTAGCGTAAATAAAACGCTTTACTTTGAACAAAACCCAGGCAATTACTTCGCATAAAACAGAAAATTGCTTTTTGATATTATTCAGTAGAAGTCAAATATGATTTCGTCATAAATTGATTCATGCTATAAAACTATTCAGTGTCATTTTCCAACCAGCTGAAAACGAAATGTGTCATGCCGCATTCGAGTAAAAAATTCATTTCTCACGTGAATTGAAATTCATCGCGTAAAATATCTCAAATGTCCCAAATTCATTCATGCAGGATGAAAACATGTGAATTTCGACCGGAGCATATTCATGAATGTCATCCGAGCGCCCAGCGCGCCTGGTCCCCCGACTTGGCAGCTACTGCCACTTGTAATTGAACGAAGCGACCGCGCCAGTGTTGTTGTCACACTCGGCACTTTAATTTCCTACCTTGTCTATACAATTCACTCATTTATTATTTCTGTTTAGTACGTTTGTGTTTAACTATCCTTAAAGAACGTCAATCACGCGAGCGTCACTTGTTTGTAGAGTTTTAATACCTATGTAATCACTAGCATGCATGATTCTTCACAAACTGCATATTCAAATAACGTCAATAAGAAGTATAGCGGAACATTCCACTAAATTGTTTCGGTAAAAAATAACAAAACGGACGATTCAATACTTTTAAAGTTTTCTGAGACCAACAGTGAACGACTCATTACGGTACTTAATAGAGCAAAGTTAATTAAATAAAGAAAGGACCCCTCAAAGCGTGTCGTAGTACTTTGAACGTGCCGCAGTAATTCCATACGGATCTTCGTTTTACGGCAAATGGACAGGAAATGTGACTTGAGAACTCTTTATTTCTTTTTAAATAGCGCAGAATCCATTTGTTCATTTTAGTTTATATACAGGAATCGCCTTATCTCTAAACTATTGACTAGATCTTGTGATGTTTCTTCTATTTCACGATTAAAGTTTATTGGTGTTATAGAAAATTTCTGTCAAAATGAAGATGAACCTTTTTTTTTAAACTAAAATAAGATAAGACTTGCCTCTAATCTAGTTAATAATTATCTGTAGGTTTAAGGTTAAAAGTTATGCAAGTATCTAACATTACAATTAATGAAAATTATCAAATCTAATTCAGTCTAAAAATAAAGTCGATCTAATAGACATAACATACCACCACGCCGGTATTCCCCACAGGGCTAGGCAGAGGTGTACCAGTGTACACCCACAGTTCGCCGGTATGTTTAGGTCTCACGTAATAGGGGGCGAGCCTATTATATGCCATTAACCGGGCACAAATCCTAAGTCCGAGCTGCTACTGAGAGTTTCATTGAAAAACCCAGTAACACTTTTTGCTCGACTTGGGAATCGAACCCAAGACCGCTTTTTTTTTTTTTTTTTTTTTTGGTGGGTGGGAAATCATCAAATAACTTCTCCCGCCCTGGGCGGGGCGGGAGGGAGTGTCAGACTTTTACTGACTAAAACCCACCCATGTTCCTTCTTGTGCCCTTTGCGTTCCGGGGGCGCGGTATCTCTTGCGAACAACCCGCAGCCCCGGCAGGCATCGGCCCTCAGTGGCCCCTTCCTTTTGCTGACATCTCTTTGAGGCGCGCGTGGAACACGAACGCGCCGTCGACACGGCCTGTCGTTATGCAACGTAAGGACGGTGAGCTACCCATTGCTCACCGTCCACAGGCCAGTATCTACGGTGGCCGGGAGTCGTCTCGCGGCTCCCGACGTCCGGAGCGTCTACCGCGGCGGCTGGGACGGGAGAACCGCTGTCTCAAGCGTCCCGCCGCCTCCTTCTCAAGCATTACTGCCTCGCAGAAGGAGGCGACTGCATCCCATTCCCTCTCGCTCCGGACCATGGCTTGCACCAGGGCCGGACGCGAGAGTTCGCCGCCGCCGATGGCCTCCACGAGGACTCGGCGATGCTCCGCCCAAGCGGGGCATACCGCCACGGTATGCTCCACCGTGTCCTCGGGGCGATCCACACAATGGTGACACCCGGACGTTTCCTCCCGCCCGATGAGGTGCAGGAACCTCCCGAAACACCCGTGTCCGGTGAGGACCTGCGTCAGGCGGTAGGTGAGGGCGCCGTGGCGCCTCTCCAGCCACTCCTCAAAGAGGGGACTTACCGCCTCTATTAAGGCGTGCCCAGCACGAGGTTGCGACAGTCGCTGTCTCCATGTCGCCATGAGATCGAGCCGGAGGTCGGCCCGCCGAGCGGCAATTTGCCGCGGTGGCGGACTCTCCCCCCGGCCTAGTACCTCCACGCGCCACTCGTACAGGCGCGCGAGGACCAGCGCCTCCAGATCCCACGGCGGCAATCCGGCAAGGAGGCTCGCCGCCTCCCCCGAGATCGTGCGGTATCCTCGGATGACCCTTATGGCGATCACCCGTTGGGACGCAATGAGGTAGTGGGCGGCAAGTCGCCTTAACCCCTGCGCCCACACCGGGGCCCCGTAAAGGGCCATCGACCGCACGACTCCCGCGTAGAGCCTCCGGCAGGAGGCGTTTGGTCCCCCCAGGTTGGGTAGGAGCCGCCTAAAGGCAGCCCCGGCCCGTTCCAGTTTGGGGGCCAAACGTCGGAAATGCTCCGCGAAGTTCCACCGGCTGTCGAGGACGAGTCCCAGGTACTTCATCGTCGACCCGACGCCGATGTGAACCCCTCCTACCGTTAGTTGGGATCCCGACGGTGGCCTATTCCGAGGCCCATGAAAACACATGGCCTCAGATTTGTGCAAGGCCACCTCGAGACCCAACCGCCGGATCCTCTCAACGACTATCGCAACCCCGCGTGTCATTAAGTCGGCCGCCGCCTCGTGCGACCTTCCCTGCGCCCAGACCAGCGTGTCGTCGGCGTAGCATACTACGCCGACGCCCTCAGGGAGGTCGGCTCGCAGCACCCAGTCGTATCCGATGTTCCACAGGAGCGGCCCCAGAACCGACCCCTGTGGGACACCGCACGACATCTCTCGCCGGTTCCATTCTCCTGTGCGACCAGGGTAAATCACGGCCCTATCCGTCAGATAGGCCCCGACAACTCGACGGAGGTAGGTCGGCATCCGGTGGTACCGGAGTGCCTCCCTAATGCAACTCCAGGGCAGGGTGTTGAAGGCATTGGCGATGTCAAGAGACACCGCCAAGACGACCCCGCCCCGGGCCACTGCATCCCCCGTCGATAGGGCTCTCACGCGCATGATGGCGTCCACCGTAGAGCGCCCCCTGCGGAAACCAAATTGGTTGTCCGCAAGGTCCGGCCCCATCCCCACTAGGTGCCCGACGAGGCGGCCCGCAATCACTCTCTCAAAGAGCTTTGCCACCTCGTCGAGCAACACGATGGGCCGGTATGCGGACGGCGAGTCCGCAGGGCGCCCCGGCTTCCGTATGAGGACCAGCTTCCCCGTCTTCCAGCGACGTGGGAACTGGCCTCTCTCCAAACATGCGCTTAGGAGCCCCTCCAGTCGAGGCCCAAGGGCCTCTGAGGCCAGGACCCAGGCTTTGCCAGGTAAGCCATCGGGTCCCGGGGCGGTATTCTTGGCTTTCAGCCTTCGTACCGCCATCCTCAGGTCTACCCCAGTCTCTTCAGGGGTGTCGTCGTCGTCGTGGTCCGTTTCCGGCATCGCAGGCGGCGGAGCCATGGGCGGGGGAGGATGTTCCCCCCGCGAAGGGAACAGAGCGCTCACCACGTCCTCAACGAGCTCCGGCCGGAGACTCTGCGTCAGCGGGGGGGCCCAGGTGCGGAGTTTACCCCGCACCGTCTTGTAAGGGCGCCCCCACGGATCTCCGTTCAGAGTCCCCAGCAGCTCCTCGCGGGCCTGAGCCTTGGCCCGCATGACAGCCTCGCTGAGGGCGGTCTTCGCCGCTCCGTACCTCTCGTACAACTCCGCCTCGATGACTGCCGCATTCGGAGGCCGAACGCGGAGTCTGCGATGCCTGGCATATGGGTGCCGCGCAGCGACGCACGCCTCTCGCAGAGGCGTCAGCTCGCGCGACCACCAGTATACCTGCCGGCGGGCGCTACCTGGCCGAACTCGGGGCATTGCCACGTCACAAATCTCGGACATGGCCTCCTGGAACCACCCCACCTCGTTGTCGATGTCGGCAGGCCTGTCCGGTGATGACACCCAGGCCTGCACGATCGAGGCTTCCAGGAGAAGCTCCCGGTTCAGCTGCTTCAGCGCCCACCGCGGACCACTCGGGGCCTGTATGACCGGCGCGCTGGAGTCCTGGGCGGAGACGTCGAACCGGATATACCGGTGATCGGAGTAGGTCTCCACCCCCTCCATAACGCGCCAGTCGAGGACCCGTGGTGACAGAGCGGGGCTGGCGAACGATATGTCCACAACAGACTCGCCCCGCATCCGCACGCACGTGGCGACAGAACCCCGATTTAGGACGACTAGGCCCTTCTCCAGAGCCCAGTCCTCCACCATCCTTCCTCGCACGTCCGTGCAACGAGAACCCCAAGCCAAGTTCTTGGCATTGAAGTCCCCGAGCACTAGCACGGGAAGGGAATGGCTTCCGACGACGACACTCAACTCCGCAAGGGAGTTGTGGAACTCGGCGAGAGTTCGGTTCGGGGAGAAGTAGACTCCTACCACGACAATGTCCCCGAACCGTGCTGCTACGCACCCCTGTCCCCTCCTGACACTCTCCAGGGACGGGGTGCCGGCGGCGGCCGACGCAATTATGGTCACTGAGCCGCTAAGGTCCTCCACCCAGGCATCCCTGGGCGGGACAAAGTACGGCTCAGCGACCACGGCGATGTGTATCGACCACTGCGCCATGCTCTGGAGCAACAGATCCTGAGCGCAGGCGCAGTGGTTGATGTTCGCCTGGAGGAGGCGTAATGGAGCCGTTATTGGCAATCCATCACAACCCCCTCCTGAATCACCCGTGAGGGTCCTGGTGTGGCCGCCGCGGCGGCGGCGGCGGTGGCGGCGGCGGCGGCGGTGGCGAGGACCACGGCGGTGGAGGGCCGTCCCCCGGCCTTGGCCGGCGGAGCGCAGGCCCTGCTCCCAGCCCGGTGGTCGGCCGGCTTGCTGGCCACCGCACATGCGTCGCAGTGCGGCGGAGCATCACAAGCCGCGGCCTTGTGACCGGGCTGACCGCAGCGGAAACACAATGCGCTGCGGTCTACCTCCGAGGCGCATCGGCATGCCACGTGGTTGCCCACATGGCAGCGGAAGCACCTCAGGGGTCTGGGCTCGAGCAGTTTGACCTGCGCCGATACCCATCCCACCAGGAGCCTTCGGCCCTCCACTATGGCTCTGGCCGCCGTCACGGGGCAGCTGACCGTTATGGTCTGCATGCCCACGCGGTCCGGACGGATGGTGCCTGCCCTCACCTGATCGGCAGGGCATCCACCCGTCCTGGCGACGGCGGCCACCACCTCCGCGGCGGTGACGGAGTCGTCCAGGCCCAAAATGCGCAAATCTGCGCACTTGACCGGCCTGGACACTCGGGCCTCATCCGCGTCTAGGGACGCCCTGAGCTTTTCAGCCAGGGCGTCAGCGGACGAGCCACTAGTGGCGCCGGGGATCTCCAGCATCCGGGCCCCCGTTGCGGTGACCCTTAGCCGGAGGCCCCCAGCGATCCCGAGCTCCGCCAAGCTCACCGCCGCTTTCGCCTTGGCGAGCACCTCGCCGTAGGTGACGCCCCTCTTCTCCGCCTCCGGCTGTAGTGAGATCACTACAGCCGCGGATTTAGGGGCGCGTAGCCTCGCCGCGGCTTTACGCGCTCTGCGCCGCCGCCGCTCCTCCGCCTTCCTTGTGGCCGCCCTGGCCTTTCGGGCAGCCTTTTGGCCCCTCTCCTTCTCCCCGGCCACCTGCCACTCGGCCTCGGCCGCGGGAGAGCTTTGGGGCGGCTCAGGCATAACCGCCGCCACCGCCACCCTACCCCTCCTCCTCCGGGGCGCCGTACCACTCACCGGTGCCGGCTTCACCGGAGCCGACTTTGTCGGAGCCGGCTTCGCCGGTGCCGGCTTTGGTAGGACCGGCTTGGCGGCGGGCGCCGGAGCAGCCCTACTGGGGGGCTGCCTGACCGGCCCCGGTCCAGAGGCGGCTGCCGCGTACGAGGCCCTCTTGGCGCCACCAGCCGCCAGGGGGGGGCGCAGCACGATGCCCTCCAGAACGGAGAAACGTTGCTGGAAGGCGGCCAGCTCTTTCCGAACCAGGTTGAGAACCTGGTTCTCTACCGGCATGGGCTGCCGGCTGGCTGGCTGCTGGCCCCCACCCGCCCCGCGAAGCTCGGCTAGTTCCGCCTGGAGCCTCCTGTTGCTCTCAACCAGGGGCCCCATGGCGGCCGTCAGGCGAGCCACCTCCGTCCGAAGCCGACCGACCTCGTCGGTCTGCGGCGTCGCGTATGCGGCCTCTGCCGCCGCCACTATGGTGGCCGCCGCCTCCGATATGGCCCGGTCTTTGGACGTTTTCGCCCTCTGCCGAGCCACACGTAAGACGGCGGCCTCCACGGCCTCCGCAAGCCTGGCCTTACGCTCCAATTCGGAGCCGCCAGCTGCACCCACCTCGTCGCCGGACTCGCCAAGGGGGGGCTGCCCCCCCGCGACAGGCGTCGCCGGTCGCCCGGCAACCCTACTCCGGGCCGTCACCCTGCCGGGGCCTCGCTCCTGAACCCCACCGCGCTTGCTGGTGGGGATCTTACGAGCCGAGGCCAGCTCGCCCTCAGTCGACGACCCCTGGTCGTCGACCGGTCTGGAGCGCTTGCGCAGGTACTCTGCGCGGCGGGAGCTCACTGAGCTTCCCACGCTCACCACACTGGGAGCAGAGTCAGACTCCGACCCTGCATCCCCCTTCTCCCTTTCGTCATTTATATTTATTTGTGATAGATCCATGTTAGTTCCCACGAGTATAAAAAGTTCCAACCATCCAACCAAAAAACAGTGGTTCGCACTCGAGACTGATTGTTCCGTAGAACCTCCCGTCAGCCATACATCCCCTCACGGTGCGCCGCCGCTTGGGATTCGGGGTAACTTTTTATAGAGGTTTTCTACCTCGCGGTCCGGGCGGTTAAGCCAAGACCCTCGGTCCCAATCGAAGCCGCGAGACGTGATCCACGACACTCCGACATGGGTTACGATGTACGACGGCGACAGAGAGGGACGACATCCCTCCCTGTCTGCTCGACGGCAGGGTAAGTGCACGCCGAGCCCGTCCTTATTCCTCCGCTGTGCCCTCTGCGATTCAGAGGGACACGCGGAGCAACGCCCTTTTGGTCCAACGTGGACCCCACCCTTGTCAGAATTTTCGCCACGGACAGTGACATTCCCCAGAGAATAAGAATATCTTCCCATTCCCCAGGGAAGACCACTGCCCGTGCCCGGGGTGCACCGTCCTGTCGACTGCCGTTCCCTCCGGACGTGTCCAGAAGGACAAGCAGCCGTCAGGCACGCGTGGAGGTATTCTGACAAGCACCCCAACCCAAGACCGCTAACGTAGCAGTCGCGCTTAGGACTACTAGGCTAATGAGGCAGTGATGATGTTTTTGTATAGTCTCATATTTACATACCTATCTTGATTGTTCCAAGTTCATGTAATTCTGCTTGTTGTGTTTTTATAAATATATGTTTTAAGATAACGTCAGTTATCAGACTGTGTTACTAAGTATTATTATGCTTACTTTAGTATTTCACATTCTGGGGGCAAATATGATAACATTACTTCAGAAGTCTAGTCTGATGCCCTATCTGCATCATCTGAGGTCTATGTGCGACCCGGCAAAGGTTACGTAATAAAAGTTTAAATCGTTACAAAATTAAATTTCGTTATTAGTTTGACGTTGAATCATTCATAAAAAACGTAATTCTAAATATATGCGACCACGTGTATGCTTCGAGTACAGATAGACTTAAGAATCGACTCGAAAGATCATGAGTGTTGACAGCAAAGTGCCGCTAAAGATGTGTAGCTAAAGATATTGTGATAAACATACCATCACGCCTGTATTCCCTGAAGGGTTAGGCAGAGGTGTAACAATGTACACCCACAGTTCGCCTGTATGTTTAGGTCCCATGTAATAGGGGGCGAGCCTATTGCCATTAACCGGGCACGAATCATAACTCCGAGCTACTATTGAGAAAAACCATATCATTCATTGAGAAACCCAAAAACACTTTTTGCTCGACCTGGGAATCGAACCCAAGACCTCTAGCGTAGCAGTCGCGCTTGGGACCACTAGGCCAACGAGGCAGTTAAACATAATCAACCTAATCACTATAATATTTTTTTTTTACATAATGACAATTACCTTCACCATTTTTTATACTACGGCTCTCTTTACATGTTGTAATTTTAGAGAAAATATATTTTTGTGGAGCTCTAGCACGCATTAAGATTAGGAACGTTATACATACATAATTTTTATTTAATTTTGAAAAACTGCAATATAATAATAATTATTATTATTTCTTATTAGTAAATATAACAGTACAGTGATTATACTACAATCGTCGCACAAAGCCTTCAGAAATTATAAAAAGTTTTGTTGGTGAAGCATCGATACGCTTCATCAACAAAACTATCGACAATCGAGTCCAGACAGATAGTGATAATAAAAGTTATCAAGAATTAATCGACGAAGGTTATCTTCTGTAATTTTGTCTGTCATCAGCTGCCAACGTGCACACTGTTATTTCGAAAACCAGAGGACTTTTACTGTTAACGAGTTGATAACCAATCTATGGTAGATATTATGTAGGTAAGTACCTACTACTACTACAGTCGTCAGATTCGCAAACAAATTACTTGACTTTACCCTGTCGTATCAGTAATACCTCAAAGTCAATAATCACCATCTTCATTCGTCTTATTGAAGATGGTGATTGGTTGCATTCTAATTAAAAGAGTGCCTTCGTTTGTTCACAAGTTACCACCCTTTGGTGACAATACCTAGACATACATACACTCATAACACACACACATTACATTACACTCACGCACGCAAGCATTACACGTTACATTGGCATTATGACATTACTGAAAACATTAATTGTAGATGATTTTTGTATGTTAGACCGAATGAATTAACAGTTATCTGCCTGGCTTTTCACTTCGTTAATGAGTTTAAAATAACTACTTGTATAAAAACGAACTTCACTTTCAATTTTTTTTTTCTTTTAGATACTAGTTTCATATATAGGTGCTACTTTAGTGTATTTGTTTTCCATTAGCAGAATAAAGATTGACTGAATCTCCAATACCTATCCGAGTTTGTACTGGATATTCATTTCAGTACCCGGATAAGCTATGAACATTGCACGTTCAGCGAAATTACCATACAACATAACCTGATACAGAATCCAGTACTTGTGAGTTTGATGGCGAGCTATTCCAACGAGCAATATTGCCCGGGGCTCGAGAGTATTGTCCCTAGACTCGAATCGCCACCAGGTCAGCTATCAATATCTATTTCATGGCTCTCATTCCTGCCGTTTACAAAGAGAGGGCGTTATGCATCAATCAGCACATTCTCACACACGCACATTCTGCATTTGCACATTAATTGGGAGATTTATTTCTATAGATTAACATTTATAAATATTTACAACCTTAAAATTATATAACATAAAAAAACATTAATAATACCAAAAAATAAGAAACTATACGGCATCAAAAAATTCCCCGGCATCGCCGTCAACTGAAAAAGCCCAAAAGACTGGGCATTGCCACGTTGGATGGCAATGTTAATTCTTTGACCTAGGCAAAATTAACTAACATTAATTACCTAATAACTAACCTATCCCACACTGATTTTACTTCTCAATTATAAAGGTCATCGTACGGTCAACTACGCGCTGCCCTCAATTTGCATTGTGTAAGCTCGCTGGCCGAGTAGCACATGTGACATTTGTGGCTGGGCTTGCTTGCTCACTCGAAATTTCATATTTTACAATTTTAGAATTTGGTAATAATGCCTGTGTAATGCCAACGAGCTATAAGCACATTGGCTACAACATATACTAGGAGTACATGCACAAACCATTGGCATTTCAAAAAATATCATACTACACACGATATAAAACTCTAATTTGAAAAACAAGCTATTTCCTGGTTGGCACGATGTACCTTAATTTAAAGAGATGTTATAAACGCGTTTTCCCAATGGAAATCTCGAACAAATGCTTAAAGATGCACTCTAATAGACTCTCGAGTGCACCTTTTTATCTGAAGATGCTGAACTTAAATGAATTGTGATCATTAATGCCACAACGCGTTCCGGACGTTGATTATTCAACCAGACAGGCAAAAAAGGACTGTAGTCTCATTCATAGCGAAGGCTTCCTCTCTTTCATCCACTGCCAAATTATTTACACAAAATTATTAATTTCGTAGACATACCTTCAATCAATTGAACCCTAATTTTATAATTGCGAAACGTTTAGCAAGATAGACGGGGCACACAAATATTCTTTGTTATTATTAAAATTAAAATAAATAAAATTAATTGACGACATTTTACATTTGCACATCATCATTTACATTTGCATCTATGTCTTGGGTAAAATAGCCCCTAGAATAAAAGTAGCTTATTATACTAGCAGCTTATCATATTAGCAGAATGGATACCTAGTCTATCCTAATATTATAAAGCTGAAGAATTTGTTTGTTTGTTTGTTTGGTTGAACGCGCTAATCTCAGGACCTACTAGTTGGAATTTAAAAATTATTTTTGTGTTAGATAGTTCATTTATCGAGGAAGGCTAAAAGTAACATCACGCTACGACACACGGGAGAGGAGGCAGTAAGACCTAACTTAATGCTGGTGGAATAACGACAGGCCGTGTCGATGGCGCGTTCGTATTCCACGCGCGCCTCAAAGAGATGTCAGCAAATGGAAGGGGCCACTGAGGACCGATGCCTGCCGGGGCTGCGGGTTGTTCGTAAGAGATACCGCGCCCTGTGAACGCAAAGGGCACAAGAAGGAACATGGGTGGGTTTTAGTCAGTAAAAGTCTGACACTCCCTCCCGCAAGCCCAGGGCGGGAGAAGTTATTTGATGATTTCCCACCTCCCAAAAAAAAAAAATGCTGGTGGAAAAAACCACGCGAACGAAGTCGCTGGCAGCAGCTAGTTTATATATAAATGTGTACCGTTATGTTTTCTGATATAAATGATTATCTGTTACTGTATTTTTCCACATGTATAAAATTTTAATCACATTGTTTAACAACGTAAGACCGTATCGATTACATAATTGCATATGGAGGGAATGTGCAAGATATCTTGAAATTCCGGTTTTATACAAAACAAGGGCACTAAAAACCTACGTGACTTGAATCTAGTATCTTTCTGTTAACATAATAGCTAAATCCTATACAACGCAAGTTATACTCGGCACTTTTAACATACGCGATCTTTGCATAAATAGAGACTACATTATTTACTTCGCTTTATTGTCCAATTCACTTTAATCAGTCCTAAATGCGTTGTGGGACGCAGCTTTATCTCTATTTAAACTTAAAACATCTTTAAAAAAATAGAGATTCCAAAATCTTATTACATTAATGTTCCTTTCTCATCGATGTTCCTTTCCTCCATACATAAAGTAACGAACATGATTGAGTTTATTTGTATGAGATATCTGTAAAACTTTTAAACACGCATGAAATGCAGTATTCATTCTAGTAGATAACAATGACAGTCGCGATTTTTATAAACGCAACACGACGTATACTGTTGTCCTCAGTACACTGATAAAATTACGTAATGATTTGATAATTTTTTATCTAAATATTCTGCATTTAAATTTTAAACTTTACTGACAAACACTGGTTTATATTCACTCAGTATCTGGCTGCATTGAAGTAGATACCTTTTAATATTCTAATTCGAACACGCAAACGTACAAGACGTCGACATGATCGGCTTTATTATTCAATTGTTTCTTGTTTTTGTGATATCTTGTTTAACGATATTCTATTTTTTCTCCCGAAGTAATTATGGATATTGGAAGAAACGAGGCGTTCCCTACGAGGAGCCGTCACTATTCTTTGGGAACGTTGCGTTCTTGATGAGAAGAAGTATCTCGGACTTCTTCTATGACCTCAGTAAAAAGTATAAGTGTGATTATGTTGGAATATTTCTATCGTGGAAACCAACTCTCCTGATACATTCAAAGGAACTTGCGAAAAAAGTACTAGTGAAGGACAGTGACAGTTTTCAAGACAGATACAGTTATTCACGAGCCAGTTATGACCCGCTGGGCTCGTTGAATTTATTTTCGATTAAGGTATGTACCAGATTTATTGGAATAAATTCATGATAAAGTTTTCCATCAAACTAAATCCTGTAATTTTATGGAGTCTACCAAAGAATCGACATACTTTTCGATAAAATCCGTCAGAAGATTTGTTTTTGATGCTTTTCATATATGTACATTTAGGTAATGGGAATTTCTTCTAGTTTCTTTTTGTATTATTTTCTTCAGACTCCTATGTGGACGCAGATGAGGAGCGAGATTTCGCCGGTATTCACAAGCATGCGCCTGAGAGGCCTCAGTGAGCTTATGAACATCAACTCTAGCGAACTCGTGCGCAGGATACAAAAGGACTACATTGATAACAATAAACCTGTTGAACTAAAGGTAATTTGATTCCTTACCTTTTGATACCAAAATTATAAAATGTTTGCATTTTTTCCATTTCAAACATATTTTTCTTAATTACTACCGATATTTTTATCCGACGATTTCCATTCTAACAAAAACCGTTGGTGGTAGAACAAAAACTTCTAGAACACTATCGAAAATAGGAAATTCTATCTTTTTTTTGTTTAACCGCACTTATCTCGGAACTCTTAGTTTCATTGGAAAAAATATTTTGTGACTGACTGGCAATCAGTCACAAAATATTTTTATATATTTTATATATTTTTTATATTTTATATTCATGAGGAATAGTATATACATACCATCACGCCTGTATTTCACGAAGGGTTAGGCACAGTTGTACCAATGTACACCCACAGTTCGCCGTTATGTTTTTAGGCTTCATGTAACCTATTACACGCTAACGACAATAAGCTCGCCCTCTAGGGCGAGCCTATTGTCGTTAGCCGGACACAATTCCTAACTCCGAGCGGCTACTGAGAATTTTGTAGAAAAACCCAATAACACTTTTTGCTCGACCTGGGAATCGAACCCAAGACCTCTAGCGTAGCAGTCGCGCTTAGCACCACTAGGCTAGACTTCGTCTACGTGGCTTGTTTCCAATTACATTACCCGCGTTGAGTTACATCTTTGATTACTGCTCCGCTTCCGTAGGTCGTAGCGTGATGTTATGTCTATATTACTCAGGAATAATGTAGCTATCTATTGGTAAAAAATGTTTAAAATCAATCCAGAAGTTTCGGAGCTTATTCGGTACAAACAAACAAACAAAAAATCATTCCTCTTTTTAATATTAGTATAGATTGCATTTTGTCCAATACTCAACACAAAATAGGTTAAGTAAAATCTAAAGCGGTAATACACTCGACTCATTTTGAATATCCAGTTGATCTTCCGTCCGATTCTTAACTAGACCTGTATGCTTTCAGACACTGTTTTCAATGTACACGTCCGATACAGTGGCGTACACCGTGTTTGGCATTCGAGTGAGTGCTCTAAAGGAGCTGACCTCTCCCCTCTGGCACATCACGCGCCACATGGTCAAGTGGACCTTCCAGAGAGGGCTTGAGTTCACCATGGTCTTTTTCCTTCCCGCTGTTGGTGAACTTCTCAGGTATTCTTTTAATCTTAAATAAATTAATTAAATAGCCCCGTTTGTCTCGTGGTCGCAAGCGCGGCTGATGAACGTGGGGTCCCGGGTTCGATTCCCCGGTCGTACTAAAAGTGTTATTGGGTTTTTCCATTAGGATTTGCTCAGTAGCAGCCCGGAGTTTGGAAGTTGGTGGTGTGACACCCCTGTGTCTCGGAAAGCACGTAAAGCCGTTGGTTCCGGCTGTCATGCGTAGATATTTGACAGTCGTTACGGATAGTCAGAAGCTAGGAAGTCTCACGACCAGTATAACCAAGAGGTATAATGTTGCCCACTAACTGGGTTGTAGAGGTCAGATAGGCCGTCGCTCCATGTAAAACACTGGTATTCAGCTGCATCCGGTTAGACAGGAAGCCGACCCCAAGATACTTGGGAAAAGGCTAAGGAGATGATGAATTAAATAACTAAACAATGGCAACATGGTTGGTGCAGTTGATGGACAAGTGGCTGTTTCGCGTGAGTTCGATTGAAAAAATAAGAATCCCATGGAAAAAATAAGTATTTGTATGTCCTACTAGTTTATATATTTGTAAACACACCCGCGATACAAGAGAAATCCCGAATGAGGGCCAAAGTTGTAAAAGAAAAACTACACTTAAATCTATTTCTTGAAAAAGCCCAGTAATTTGTAAAGAAAAGTTACAAATATAGGTAAGACTATTTTCAGAATGAAGTTTTTCTCGCAACCTGCTACGGAATACATAAAAAAGTTATTTCGAGAAGTTGTCACCGAACGACAGAAAACTGGCCAGACTAACGACAAGGATCTTGTTAATTATTTATTGAAGTTAAAGACGAACTTGAAACTACCTGCTGGATCCGACGCACGTAAGTTACCTCAGGGAATCTTACACAATGTGTGAACAATTTGATGACCTGATAATTTAAAAAATAAACAAGAATCGGAAACAACAATGAATTCTATTTTTCACCGGAATAAACAGTAGGCAATAACGTTAACAACACATATCAGACACAATCTAAAAATCATATCAACGATAATGATCTAATCGTACGACAGACAAAATATCTAATCTCTGGCAAAAAATATCTCTAATCAAATTGATATTATGTACTTTCAAGTTTGAAAGTATATATATACTATATTATCTAATTTATGCGGAGGAGTTTTTTGATGCCATTTAGTTTTAGTTTATTTTTGTTTTTATTACGGATTACTAATTATAAGGCTGTTTGTAATTTAATGAATAATTAAACAAGTTTTATGTTTTAAAAATAAATATCCTTTCAAGTTTGGATTAGTATATTTCTAATAATAATTTTATCACTGCACCTTCTTATCTTTCAGAATTAGCTGATAACCTAATGATGGCACAAGCGGCTGTTTTTGTATTGGGAGCTATCGAAACGACATCTACTACATTGACCTATATGCTCCACGAGCTGGCGTACCACCCTGACGAACAGGTATCAACACACCGCTAGCTAAATGATTGTTCATTAAATTGTCTGATCAACAATACGTTACAAACATTCATTATGGAGGCTTACTTTTGGACCATCGAGGATTACTTGTTATTCGAAAACATAACAATGCATTTAGATAATGAATTACATCCATCCATGACATCCTATTTTGCTTTTATTTTTCAGGAAAGATTTTGTTCCATGCCATTTTCTTTTCAAAATTGATGACATAGAAAATGTCACGTTCCCGTATCTTATTAATATTTACCGAGTAATGTGATAGGACCTATTTCTTACAGGAAAAACTTTATAATGAAGTCAGCGAAGCTTTGAAAGAAAGCGGGAAAGACATTCTGGAGTACGACGATTTGTTGAATGTTAAATATCTTACTGCGTGCATGCATGGTGCGTAACAGAACATCACACTGATTTTATTTTAGTTTAGAGTAAAAGTGTAATGTATTTAATCTTCTAGAAACATTGAGGAAGTATCCTCCAGTGCCTTACTTGGACAGAATGTGCAACAAGAAATACCAGCTAACCGATGAACTGACGGTAGAAGCGGGCACGCCGGTGTACATGAGCGTGGTGGCCATCCATTACAACGAGGAACTGTACCCCGAGCCTGAACAATGGCGACCTGAAAGGTTCATCAATGCCTCTGACAGTGATAATCGTGACTTCACGTACTTGCCGTTTGGGGAAGGTCCGAGGTTCTGCATCGGTATGTAACCACGAATAATTAATCATTTACTGACCCCATCCCTGGCGAACAGCAGATGATCCCACAATATTTTTAGGAAAAGTGGTTGAACGTCAGGTTAAATGTGAACCTATTTTAATCTGACTTATTTTTAATCTTTAGGTAAACGCTACGGAATGTTGCAAATACGTACAGCAATGGCTCAGATGATTATGAAGTACAAATTCGTGCCTGACGGACCACAGCATTTGGAGAGCGACCCTTACAGTGTTATTTTGGGGCCTAAGAATGGTGGCAGAGTCAAGTTTATTCCTCGAACATAATATAAATGAACATGACTATCTGCATCAAAAATCTAAAATGTACTTACATTATTTTTTTTAAATAATAAGTTATTATAGATGTACTAATTAATTTAGCGTAGATGAAAATGCTGCTTGAAATTTCACTAAAAACACTTTATTTTATTATCCTATCGTAACAACAGCACATTTTGAAAAAAGAACTAGACATTGTTTTGGTATCTTCACCTCTCCGAGGCAATCTAATCAATGCGTCAGTTCTTGATTGGATTTCGAAAAATCTCTCCCAAAATATAATACAATTTCCTATCTGCAGTATACATAGTACGCCTTAGAAATTATTCTTAGCAAAAAATAACACAATACACAATTTGGGAGAATTGCTACTAAGAATACTTGAAAACAGAAGTCATAGGATGATAAATTATTTTGATGTATTGATTTACATTTGACATAAAAATCGAATAAATTTCACCTTTTAGTCATTTTTATTGAGCTAGAATGTTTTATGCCAACAAATATCCGATAAATAAATTGTGAATATACACGAAACTAGTTTCAAGTGGAACATGAGAGGAGAAGAGGAAATATTTTTTTTTTTTAATGGGACAATCCCGCTACTCTTTTCACAACCACTGTAACTCCTGAAAGCCAGAATCAACAGTGGAGACCGCCAAAAGAGCGCCGAGGTAATGAAGCTCGACGAGTCTCGGAGAAACCATGCAACTGTCTTGGATCCCGCAACGAAATAAATCAGAAAAGATTATCAGAGGAGTAAGAAAAACATAATTTTTACTTTCCTCCAAACAAGCGGGAGACAGAACTGAACTCGGCCAATAGGCACAAAGGGATGTTTACAACTAGGAGAAGTCCAGATTGCCAAACACCACGAATTACAATTATTATTAACTTAGTGCAAAGGACTTCAACAAGCGGCCCGTAGCCACATAGTCTGCGGCCCGGTGACCCAGTCCGCCTTCATCGCCTATTTTTGTTTATGTGTTCATAATATTGTTCTAGCACAATATATAATGCAGTAAATAAAGAATAGTTTAACATTATTTTATATCGTTAATACATAATAATCCAAAACGGTCGATAATTTATGTTTTTTGTTGAGTTCTAAATTTGTAGTGAAATAACAATTATACATATGTTTACTTGAGTTGCGGCCCAAGGAACCAAAAATTTTTTTTGGCTCTTGACTTCAGCAGTATTGAAGACCCCTGACTTAGCCGGTCCTAATGTGAGCTGTTACATTTGATTCCAGTAACAGGTATGGCAAAAACGGTTGAACGCATGGAAATTTGTTCTAGTTTCTACAAGGTCCGCGTAATAAACTATTCCGGATGTAACCTATACACTATCTAACATAATATTTCGTTCATTCTGCCGAAGAGTCCACTCCCATAAGATGTAATGAGCAAACTATTCATATTCACAGTCAGATGTAGAACATTGACACAAGAGAGAAACAACACGCTTTAAAGAAAACAATTTACTCTTACAGTTGATAGAGGATACTTTTGATAAAATACAGTTCTGTATAAGCAACCTTCTTGTAGTATTATTACAGTTGGAGTTCTACATGGTCTTGTCTGTTGTGACCCTAAATGCGGCAGTAAGTACCAATATCCAAGAACATTGATTACACTGTCAACGGTGCGCATATCACAGGTGAAGGTTTCTAATACATCAAACTGTTTCAATTTGTCAGCAATTGGAGGGGCCACTCAGGGCCGATGCCTTCCGGGGTTGCTGGTTGTTCGTAAGAGATACCGCGCTCTCGAAACGCAAAGGGCACAAGAAGAAACATAATTATGTGGGTTTTAGTCAGTAAAAGTCTGACACTAGGGCAAGAAGTCCTTTGATGATTTTCCATCCGAAACAATAAAAAACTGTTGTAATACGCACACCGGAGCGCCAATCATCCGTCTTATGTACTAAATATTTTATAGCCTCTATAAAATTAGTTGAACATAATTTAGAAAAAAAAAAATTAACTTTTATAATAACATCTATGAGTTCTTTAAAAAGAGCTCTTCACAGAAACTATTTATTTATTTTTATTTATAACAGCTTATACTATCATTACTCGGTTTACCTCAATAATAAAGTTAAGAACTCGATGCCAGTGATGTCCAAGATAAACTTAGAAAGTACATGAATTGAAAAAGACACATTGGTATAATATGATCAGGAATCAGAACATCGGATACATCCTAAAATTCGGGCGTTAGCTTAGTATGGAATGGAATTACTACAAGACTGTGAGAGATCTCTATGGATAGATAGATACACATTCGTTTATTTATCTTAATACTTATCATTATTAAATAGTAGTAGTATATGAAAGAATGGCGGTCCAGAATTAATGTTTTTGTAATAGGAAACATATTAATAACCTAATAATATATATACGTGTGTTCCGAATCAGTGTTTTAATAAAAACTAAACAACAGCACAGCTCCTGCTATAGAACCACACATGGAACTATTGTGAATACGGTTCCATGTGTTACCAATGTCATACAATGCGTTACACGCGCGATTTCCATATACCGCAGTGGTATTGATTTAAGTAATATATTTTTTGTAAACATTACCATCAGTTATTCTAATTATTTTAGGGCTTTACCTATGATATTTTTACTCACAAATTGTGATATAGTCGCTACGCAAAGACGTTGCATTGCGACTTATGATACCGAAAATCGCAATGCTACTAAATTATTATTAATATTAATATCAATACCTAGGTACCTACGTCACGTTGGTTGTCGCAATGACAGTCGCGCGTTTTCCAAACGCTATGCGACGTGTGCGATGGTCCTTAGCACAACGATAAAACGACATAATGGTTAGATAATTTTTTATCTACCGGATACCGTGTTTAAATACACCAAGACATTGGTTTAAATTCACTCAGTATTTAGCTAGATCCGAAAAGACACCGACCTAATGATACTGTGATTCGAACACGCAAACGTACAAGACGTCGACATGATCTGTGTTATTATTCAATTGTTTCTTGTTTTTATGATATCTTGTTTAACGATATTCTATTTTTTCTCTCGGAGTAATTATGGATATTGGAAGAAACGAGGCGTTCCTTACGAGGAGCCATCATTATTCTTTGGGAACCTTTCGTTCTTGATGAGAAGAAGTTTCTCAGACGTCTTCTATGACCTCAGTAAGAAGTACAAGTGTGATTATGTTGGAATATTTCTGTCATGGAAACCAACTCTCCTGATACATTCGAAGGAACTTGCGAAAAAAATACTAGTGAAAGATAGTGACAGTTTTCAGGACAGATACAGTTACTCTGGAGTCAATGATGACCCGCTGGGCTCGTTGAATTTATTTTCAATTAAGGTATGTACGAGATTTATTGGAGTAGATTCATGCTACAGTTTTCCATCAATACTGTTATACTTTTTAGGAAATCTAAATCTAATAATAACCAAAGAATTGGCAAACTTTTTGATATAGTTACTGAATCTTTCAAAAAAAATTGTTTAATAACAATTTTGACCACGATCTTTTTTATACATGTCTATGGGCGTATTTAATGATTATTTTTGTCGTTAATGAATTTCTGTTCTTTTTTTAAATTATCGTAGGTTTTTTGCATAAATCTATTACAATACATTAAGACATTATTACTTATTATATCAGAAAAGGACTTTTTTACTAAAAAAGTTCATATTTCGAAACAAAAACAAATGTTTATCCTTACCTGTTCGAAAGTGCTTTTGAACCTTTCGTCAAATTAAAAACGGAACTCTTATGAATTAGGAAAATTATATTCTATTTTTGACATTGCTTGACCTTAAGTTAGCGTATTATGCAATTCACAAAAAGCATGTAAAGTCAGCAAAAGAGATAAATAACCAGAGTCGCCGAATAAATTCAAAGTTTATTTAAAACCAATAAATGTTTTTGAATGAAGTTTATTTTCATTAATAGAAAATGAACAGTTTATTAATTAAGTTAAATTTCATTTAAAAACGACAACCGGTTTAAAAAAAAACTTCAACTATATGAGACGGTCTGGTTACTTATCTTTTTTGTTGACCGTACCTACGTGTATGTAAATTGAGTGTGTGATTTACTTAGCATCGGCGCATAAGTCGGTTTAGCTACTACTGTTTGCTTAAACCTACGTATGAGATCATTTCGTTAATATCAAGTGTTTCACCGTACACATCTTCTTTACCAATGTTCATAAATTTGGATAAAAACACTATGTATTTACTACTAGCATCTGCTAGAGACTTCGTTCGCATGGTTTTTTCACCCGCGTGAAGTTAAGTCTTTGGTTACTGCTCCGCTCCCGTGTCGTAACGTGATGTTATCAAACCTAAAGCCTCCTCGATAAATGAACCATCCAACACAAAAAGATTTTTTCAATTCAAACCAGTAGTTCCTGAGATTAGCGTGTTCAACCATACAAACAAACAAAAAACTCTTCAGCTTTATATATATTAGTATAGATAAGCTTGTCCCTAATTATATTTGTTAGTTAAATATGAAATTTTGGTAATTGCTGGGAAACACATTACACCTCTGCTTACCCATTCGAAACTTGATGTATCAAAGTTTTGTAATAATTCAGTCTGTTTATACCTCAAACATTTGTCACAGAGTCCAATGTGGACACAGATGAGGAGCGAGATATCGCCCATGTTCACAAGCATGCGGTTGAGAGGCATCACCGAACTCATGAACCTCAACTCTAGCGAACTTGTGCGCAGGATACAGAAGGACTACGTTGATAACAAAGAACCTGTTGATCTTAAGGTAATTATTTTAGACCTTATTAAATGCCTCGTTGGCCTAGTGGTCCTATGCGCGATTGCAACGCTGGAGGTCTTGGGTTCGATTCCCAGGTCGAGCAAAAAATGTTATTGGGTTTTTCTATGAATTTCTCAGTAGCAGCTCGGAGGTAGGATTTGTGCCCGGTTAATGGCAATAGGCTCGCCCCCTATTACATGGGACCTAAAACATACCGGCGAACTGTGGATGTACATTGGTACACCTCTGCCTAATCCCCTGGGGAATACAGGCGTGATGGTATGCTTATTAAACGGCGAGAAAAATGTTCAACTAAAAAAGTCTTAATTACTACCGATATTGCTTCTTTCGATGACCTCTATCCTAACACAAATCGTTGGAGAGAGAGGAACAAAAACTTTTAGCGCTTTTAAAAAACACAAAATTAAAAATTTTAAGTAACCCCCGACAGCAGAATAGAAGTCCCTACCACAACTAACAAAAGAGCTGATAACTTTGAAACCGCTGAAACGATTTCTATTAAACATAGCTAAGAACACTCCCGACTAATTCACCTATCATACAAAAAAAAAACAAAATCTAAATCGGTTCATGCACTCGGGAGCTACGATGCCACAGACCGACACACACAGACAGGTCAAACTTATAACACCCCGTCGTTTTTGCGTCGGGGGTTAAAAAGGAATACAATTTAATTATATTACGAATACCTACATGCATTGAAAGTCTATACCTACTCGTTTTTAAAACTGGTTCCGTTTGCTAGAGAAAGGGTGTAAATGTCAAAACTGAAAGTACTTACTACTAAATAAATTCAAGTTAATCAACCATGTAACTCGTGGTATCCAATATGTTTTTATGTTAGAAACAAATGGATTTTATTACCAGAACAACTTATGTAAAAGTAAGTTTTTAATTTCGGATCACGTACTGACTGTTAATTTGTACACAATGTAAACCTATAAGACACCTACAAAGTAACAAAATCGTCACAAATATTTATAGTTATGACAACGTTTATTTACTTCAGTGTTTAAATGACAGTTTTGTTCATATTTCTTTACACGAAACTTATCTACGAAATAAGAAAATTAATATGGTATGTGTACCTGACAATTACAAACATTACGTGCAAATAAAGCTCTTTCATGTGACAACCCATTGACCTAGTGTGAAATTTAAAAAGGGTTACCCACGTAAATTTCAACCCCCCGTTTCAAATACTATTGCTTCAGAGCAGTCTTGTTCCTCTTGCCGGGGCTGCGGGTTGTTCGCAAGAGATACCGCGCCCCCGGAACGCAAAGGGCACAAGAAGGAACATGGGTGGGTTTTAGTCAGTAAAAGTCTGACACTCCCTCCCGCCCCGCCCAGGGCGGGAGAAGTTATTTGATGATTTCCCACACACCAAAAAAAAAAAAAGTCTTGTTCCTCTCAAGAAAAAAAACACTAAATTAAAAATTTTAAGTAACCCTGACAAAAGAATAAGACATTCCTACCGCAGCTAACAAAAGCGCTGATAACTTTGAAACCGCTGTACCGATTTCCATCAAACATTGCTAAAAACACTCCCGACTAATTCACCTTTCAAACAAAAAAAACAAATCAAAATTCGTTCATGCGTTTGGGAGCTACGATGTCACGGACACACACAAATACACACAAACAAGCAGACACAGGGAGGTTAAAAAAAGGGGTTTTTTTCTGAAATTTCAACTCCCCGTTCTGGCTACTATGGCTACAAAGCAGTCTGGTTCCTCTCAAGACAAAAAAGGGTCCCCAAAGTCAAAACATTTATTTCAATTAGACCATTTACAGGCGCTTTTGAATTGTCAAGAAGTTACTCATACAAAAAGTTGAAGCTAGTTGCTCGTTCCAAAACGTAGGTCTCTATGGAGAAGAACGAGCAAGAAACTCCATGGACACTCTTTTCAAATTGGTTTTTACAAAATCTTGGTTACAATATTCTTGTTGCTTCTACATGTGAAAACACTCGACGCAAAGTAATAATTATGTTGACTCAAATTCTAAAGCGATAAAATTCGATTCATTTTGAATATCCAATTTATCCTCCTTCAGATTTTTAACTTGAACTGTATGCTTTCAGACACTGTTTTCAATGTACACGTCCGACACGGTGGCGTACACCGTGTTTGGCATTCGAGTGAGTGCTCTGAAGGAACTCACCTCTCCGCTCTGGTTCATCACGCGGCACATGGTCAAGTGGACATTCTGGAGAGGGTTCGAGTTCACCATGATCTTCTTTCTCCCAGCTGTCGCTGAACTTCTCAGGTATTTTTATCCTATACTATAAAAAGCTCTTTCTCAGTACAAGCACCTACTGTACCTACAAGTTCGGCTATTTTCAGATTAAAATTCTTCTCGCAACCTGCAACAGAATACATAAAAAAGTTATTTCGGGAAGTTGTCACCGAACGACAGAAAACTGGCCTGACTGACGACAAAGATCTTGTTAATCATTTGTTGAAGTTAAAGGCGAACTTGAAACTGCCTGCTGGATCTGACTCACGTAAGTTTACCTCAGGGAATCTCATCCGGGGCTGCAGGTTGTTCCGGGGCTGCGGGTTGTTCGTAAGAGATACCGCGCCCCCGGAACGCAAAGGGCACAAGAAGGTACATGGGTGGGTTTTAGTCAGTAAAAGTCTCACACTCCCTCCCGCCCCGCCCAGGGCGTGAGAAGTTATTTGATGATTTCCCACCTCCCAAAAAAAAAAAAAAGGAATCTCATAGGTTATGTAAACCATTTGAGGAAACACAAAAAAATAAAATAAAATGACTCCTAACCTTTTTTAGCTGGAACAAACAGTAGGCAAAAAAGTATTGAAAAACACAAATCAGACACAATCTTAAAAGTCATATCAGCGATAATGATCTAATCGTAAGACACACGAAACATCTAATCACTGACAAATAATAGCACTAAAGAAATTGATATTATTTACCTACTTTCAAGTTTGGGTTAGTACGTTTCTAATAATAATTTTATCACTGTACCTTCTTATCTTTCAGAATTAGCTGATAACCTAATGATGGCACAAGCGGCTGTTTTTGTATTGGGAGCTATCGAAACGACATCTACTACATTGACCTATATGCTCCACGAGCTGGCGTACCACCCTGACGAACAGGTATCACCACATCGTTAGCTAAATGATTGTTCATTAAATTGTCAACCTTAAAATTAGATAACATGAAAACAACATTAATAATAACAAAAAAAGAAACTCAAACTCTATGGCATCAAAAAATTCCTTCGCATCGCCCGCCGTCAACTGGAAAAGTGTCCAAAAAACTGGCGGCATTGCCATGTTTTATGGCAATGCTAATTCTCTGACCAAGGTAAGGCAAAAGCCAGCAATTGGATCACGAGAAGTGTCAACCAAAAATTAAATTGTCTGACCAAGAATATGCTTTACAAACATTCATTATGGAGGATTACTTTTGAATCATCGAGGATAACATGTTATTCGGAAACTTATCAATGCATTTAGATAATAACTTGCATCCATCCACAACATAATATTCTGTTTTTATCTTTTAGAAATGATTCTGTTGCACACCCTTTCTCGTTCCAAAATTGGTGAAATAGAAAAGTCATGCTTTAGCTGTACAGTTCCTTACTAATGTTTACCGTGTATTACAAAAGTATTTTTGTTTTCCAGGAAAAACTTTATAATGAAGTCAGCAAAGCTTTGAAAGAAAGCGGGAAAGTCATTCTGGAGTACGACGATTTGTTGAATGTTAAATATCTTACTGCGTGCATGCATGGTGCGTAACGGAACATCAAACTGATTTTATTTTAGTTTAGAGTAAAAGTGTAATGTATTTAATCTTCTAGAAACATTGAGGAAGTATCCTCCAGTGCCTCACTTGGACAGAATGTGCAACAAGAAGTACCAGCTAACCGATGAGCTGACGGTGGAAGCCAGCACACCGGTGTTCGTGAACGTGGTGGCCATCCATTACAACGAGGAGCAGTACCCCGAGCCTGAGCAGTGGCGACCCGAAAGGTTCATCAACTCCTCTGATAGTGATAATCATGACTTCGCGTTCTTGCCGTTTGGTGAAGGTCCGAGGTTCTGCATCGGTACGTAACCACAAATAATGAATCTCCCATCCTGACCCTATTTCTGGTGATCCCACGATATTTTTAAAAAAAGTGCTGAAACAACTTGATTGATATTAGAACGTCAAGTAAATGGAGACCTAATTAAATCGGAGTTATTTTTAATTAGATTTTTTTTATCTTCAGGTAAACGCTACGGAATGATGCAAATACGTACAGCCATTGCTCAGATGATTACGAAGTACAGATTCGCACCTGACGGACCACAGCACTTGGAAACTGACCCTTACAGCGTTATTTTAGGGCCTAAGAACGGCGGTATAGTCAAGTTCATTCCTCGAACATAAAAAAATAAATGTTAAACATTAACAATTGAAAATGCATTAACATTATGTTAGGTTATCAATCATAGATGTACCTACTAACTTATCATGGATAAAAATTCAACACACTTTTTTAAAATTAACTTAATTCACTTTGTTTTATTATCCTATTGTGCTAACGTTATCTAATTGAGACATTGTGATCAATGTTTTAGAGCTCGATGAAATATTGAAAAAATCCATGGAGACAATACAATTATCTATCTGTCTACAGTATACGCCTTCAAATTTATTCTTG
Organism: Caradrina kadenii; assembly: GCA_947462355.1. Taxonomy (NCBI): domain Eukaryota; kingdom Metazoa; phylum Arthropoda; class Insecta; order Lepidoptera; family Noctuidae; genus Caradrina; species Caradrina kadenii. Next base: position 6,261,836 of record OX381674.1, read on the forward strand.
GCAGAGAATGATAATGGTGATAAAAGTTGGTGCCTCGAACCTGAGTGAATTGCTTAACAGACGTGATAAGCCTATTTCATCTGTTAAGTACTCCTTAACAGATGTAAAAGGTATACCAAAAGTTATTTTTATCATAGACTAAATACATTATGAGACAGACCATTTTGTGAGAGCACTTTTATTATTTAATCCATTATGAGAACCACTGCCAAGTTCCATTATAGTCCACCTACAAGTCTAGTATTATCTAAAGTAAGATATTGGTGTATTCCTCGGTCGGCACGCTACTAATTCTGACACTGAAAATATTTATAGGATAGAAGATTTTCTACTTCTTTCAAGGGGATAAGAAGTGATTACCTTTTTATCAATGACTAGCTACTGCCAGCGACTTCGTCCGCGTGGTTTTTTTCACCCGCGTTAAGTTACGTCTTTAGTTACTGTTCCTCTCTTGTGTGTCATAGCGTGATGTTAAAAACCCTAAAGCACTCCTCGATAAATGAACTATTCAACACCAAAAGAATTTTTCAATTCAAACCAGCAGTTCCTACGATTAGCGCGTTCAACCAAACAAACAAACTCTTCAGCTTTATAATATTAGTACCTATAGATAACATCCCCAAAAATAGTACACGTAGCACACAGTACATAAGTACTAATTGGGAGGCCCTATAAGTTAGAGTAAGAATTATATTTAGATTTAGATGTTAAACCAGCCATGTATGTAAAAACAACTACGCGCCTAGTTGCCTACTTCGGTAGCTTGGTAGCGTTATACACTTTTAACAAACACCGTTTATCACACAATCTGGAATAAGTCCTTCTCGAAGTCGAGTGTTTTGAACACATTCGGACATTTAATTTTACGAATTGACAACTTCAAAGGTACCTTTGAAGTTGTACGTACAAACTTCACAAAAATGAGAAAAGCAACACAAAAACATCGGTTATATTTACATAAAAGGCATATTTGTTGAGCTAGAATGTTTCTTTCCAACAAATATCCCATAAATAGATTGTGAATATACACGAAACTCGTTTCAAGTCGAACATGAAAGGAGAAGAGGAAATAAAATTGGACAGCGATAAGTGTCAACTTCACAACAACACCGAGAGCGTATATTTTGTATTGATAGCTTCTTTCTATTCCCTTTAGAGGATATTTTTGACATAAAAAGTATACGTACGGAACCTTATTGTAGTACCATCATACCATCACGACTGTATTTTCCGAAGGTTTAGGCAGAGGTACACCAATATACACCCACAGTTCCCAGATATGTTTAGGTCCCATGTGTAAGGGGGCGAGCCTATTGCCATTTACCTGGCACAAATCCTACCTCCGAGCTGCTACTGAGAATTTTACAGAAAAACCCAATAACACTTTTTGCTGGACCTGGGAATCGAACCCAAAACCCCTAGCGTAGCAGTCGCGCTTCCCAGCCGCCGCGGTAGACGCTCCGGACGCCGGGAGCCGCGAGACGACTCCCGGCCACCGTAGATACGGGCCTATGGACGGTGAGCAATGGGTAGCTCACCGTCCTTACGTTGCATAACGACAGGCCGTGTCGACGGCGCGTTCGTGTTCCACGCGCGCCTCAAAGAGATGTCAGCAAAAGGAAGGGGCCACTGAGGGCCGATGCCTGCCGGGGCTGCGGGTTGTTCGCAAGAGATACCGCGCCCCCGGAACGCAAAGAGCAAGGAACATGGGTGGGTTTTAGTCAGTAAAAGTCTGACACTCCCTCCCGTCCCGCCCAAGGCGGAGAAGTTATTTGATGATTTCCCACCCACCAAAAAAAAAAAAAAAGCAGTCGCGCTTAGGACTACTAGGCTAACGAGGCTTATTGTAGTCTCTGTTATTATTGTTGGAGTTATACGATCATATTTGTTGTGACGTCTCTGAGTGCGGTAGAAAGTACCAATATTCAAGCACATTGATTATACTGTCAACGGGACATCAAACAGCTGTTACACACACACCTGCGCGCCAATCATCCATGCTACATATTTCAAAGTCTCTGGAAAGAACAAAGGACTAGTAGAACACAATTTTAATATCGTACATTCTTGTTAAAGAGTATTTGCTTTGTAATAATGTGCTCGAGTACTTTTAAAATATATATTCATGGAAACTATTGATAGGAAATTCCTAGTACTTACAACTTTAAACGATCTTGATAATGGTCATATTTTCCGTAATACCTACGATGTGTGTCTCCCTCAGTAATTAAAATTTACGTTTTGCCTTACTGTTTACTCAAAAATGACTCCCTCTATTTTAATCAACGTTTGTACCGCGCAACATAAAGAAAGCCCAGCACGTTCTTTTGTTCTCAATTGCCCCCAGAATTACACTAAAGTCCACCATCTCTATTTTTTTTTATTTTTTCAAGAATAGCTCAAAGAATAACCATTTTCTGTGTTTTATTTCTCTATACACCAACACAAATTGGTTTTAAGAGTGCCATCAAAACACTATATTCTTTTTCTCATAGCCGGCCGCCTAGCCGCGTCCGTTGCAACCGTGTTAATTGAGTGGCGAGTTCATTTAGGATATGCAAACATTGATTGATTGGAGTGGATTGATGAAGTGCGTCACCCACTGTGAAATTCTCGTGAAACCGAATCACTGTATTCCGAATCGTCATTCGTCTTTAAGCGAATTCGACACAGTAATTATAAGCAGTGGTTTTTACGTAATTAAACTGGTTCCAAATAAAAGCATGTTTATTTAAGTGAAAAAGAAACAAGGACTAAAAAGTAGTGAAGAGTTTGTACTCAAAAAATAAAATCGAGCTATTTTTTAAAGAAATTTTTGCTTTCCAACGGCATACGAAAAAATAAAGCAACAAAACACTTTAATCAAGGACTTTAGCTTTTAATAAGGCTTTCGTAGAAGCGCTCATTTTATAAAACGTTTTAGAACACGTATGTAGATATAACTGTATGTATGTACACGTACACTGTCGTGCATTTAACAGATAACACCAACTACCCAAACAAGAAATCGATCGCATCCTAATGGACTATTTTGTAACACAGGCCTCGCCTCTTTGTCTTTACAAACTGTACAAATGGACTTATCTACTTAAACCATTGTCACAGCTTTCTTTTCAGAAGTCTATGCAGGGTATGAGAATCTGTACAATGTCTTTACCCAACAAAAGTTTACGAAGACATTAAAAAGAGCGAAAAAGTAGAACAAAAATGTCGATCAATGATTTATTTAATATTTCGGTTTTAAGCTTTTATTGTATGAAGCTGAAATGGTTTGCAAAGAAATATTATATCATCAATTATAATATCGCCATATTTAGTGGGGATGTATTCACCACATGCATTTATATTATGAAGTTTCTTGCTTGTTCTTCTCCATAGAGTCCTATGTTTTGGAACGGGCAACTAGCTTCAACTTTCTGAGGTAACTTCTTTACAATTCAAAAGTGCCTGTAAATGGTCTATTTGAAATAAAAGCTTTGACTTTTAACTTTGAATTTAACTATTATATGGGCTATAAAGTATTATTAAGGCACAAGATGGACGATGCAGTCAATAGCAGACCAGACATAGTTCATCATCTATTGCCTCATCGTAATGGTAGTCACCACTAATAGCAAACATCTAGTATCATTAGGTTTTTTATGTTCCGGGTTGGAAAATCCACATGGATATCCACCGCCCTGAAGGCGCAGAGGGTTCTGTCAGACTCTTACTGACTAAAAACCGCCCTGGTGAACCTTTGCTCCACTTACGCCGGGAATCCCGAGAATGTACTCACTTTCCGGGAACTCCGATAGGTGCCGGCCAGCCAATGCGGGCCTCCTCAGGAAGTATAATTGGCTAAGCCAACGTCATTATGAAAGAAAATCCTTCGAAAATCAGTTTATTGATTTGCTGCCACCTAAAGTTCTTAATTTGCCGTATCTGTGTAATATTATACAATAGCACACACACACATATATTTAGATAATGCATCTCAACCTTTGCAACGGAATTTTTTAATAATCTAATAACATAACATATTTCCAAATTGAATGTCAATAGGATCTTGACCTACACATGAGTTGCCAAAATATAAGTTAAGCATCGGAGCCTTCAACTTATGATTGAATGTCACTCGTCGATAAGCGCGTGTTACGACACTTCCTAAGACAAGCCGGGAAATGTATTTAAGAAAAGTACAAAACATTAAAGTAACAATACTCGAACAAATAAAACAGAGCAAGATCTGTACAGCGTGAACACCGCAATTCCCGACAGCCATCAATAAGCTTTGCCACACCGCGCACCGTGCCAAGAGCTTCCTGAAGAAAACCTTAATTGAAATAGCACTTAAAGCAGTAACGTGGCTCTGTCTCTACGTTAGAACCTGTAAAGCAGCCAAATTAGTATTTTTTTAATTCAATAGTTAACTTTTCTACAAGGCATTACTGGATAAGTTTATGAGATTATGAATAATATACACTACTTTAACTGCCTCGTTAGCTTAGTGGTCCTAAACGCGACTGCTAAGCTAAAGGTCTTGGGTTCGACTCCCAAGTCGAGCAAAAAGTGTTATTGAATTTTTCTATTAAATTCTCAGTAGCACCTCGGAGTTAGGATTTGTGCCCGGTTAATAGCAATAGGCTCGCCCCCTATTACATGGGACCTAAACATATAGGCGAATTGTGGGCGTACATTGTTACACCTCAGCCTAACCCTTCGGGAAATACAGGCGTGATGGTATGTACACTACTTTATCTTGTTATCTGTATCTACACATGAACCATGTTTCTATAATATAAAATCATATAATTATGGTGGTGTGGTGGTAAGGCATTTACCCTTGCATTAGGGTAATACTGATAAACCAGATATAAAGTACAAACATAACGATGCTATGACAATGAAAATTAATTGATAAAAACCCAAAATCATTCTTAATATCCCTTGCTAGTTAATATGAAAGCCCAATGATTTTAATCTACACGATTATGCTGATTAACTCACCTCGTAAATCGCTTACCTTACAAAGAATAGGATTTTGTGAAGAAATTAATTGAAAAAGAGGCACACCCTCTCCGTGTTGAGGCGGGGGTGAATCAGCGCCATTAAAGTGGTTTCCAAGCGCCATCTTGCCACTTACCAGGTATGCATGTATATTGCTCAGTTTGTTTGAAGGGTAACGGAATAAATGCGACAGTAATGACAGAAGTTTAGGCTTAGCTGAGGAAATAACTGCTGCTGTTAGTATGCAAATACGAATGACGTGAAAGTATCATGCAGTGATGAGCGTATGGCTCTGCATAGTATCTAAAATAAAAAACAATGTAGATAAATTACATAATTGCCTGTTAGATTACATTTAAACTGCAAAATAAAACAGATTTTCCCAGATTAAAACTCACAATCAGATGTTTGGAAAAAAGTTCAAAACTAGATATCCTAATATATTAATTAATTCTAGAATTAAAACGGAACTGCTTAGGCGAAGTTTCTATCCTATGTGTATACAAATTTATAACAAGATTCCTGACCACATTAAAGAATTTCCAATGGTCCGTTTCAGAAGGGCTTTACGGAGGTAGTTAATTGAGAATTCCTTCTATACTTTAAAAGAATTCCTTCAGTTTAAATTTAAATGATGTTGTTGTAATTACCGAAAATTTGCATATCAACATATGTTATGATTAAGTATGCTGTGCTGGCGCTACTGCTGCGACTGCAAAAAACCTCAAATGGCGTAAGTATAGTATCCTTATTGGTAACTATATTTTCGAGCCGTTTGGGGTGGAAACCCTCGGGCCGTGGGGTCCGTGTGCCCATAGCCTTTTTCGGCATTTATCTAAACGGTGGGTTGATACTTCCCGCGACCCAAAGGCTGGCTTTTACCTTGGCCAGAGGTTAAGCATTGCCATCCAAGGTGGCAATCAGTCATCATCGTGGCAGTCTTTTGGGCACTTTTCCGGTTGACGGCGATGCGTAAGAATTTTTTGATGCTATTTAAGTTTTAGTTTATTTTTTGTTATTATTAAGGATTTCTAATTTTAAGGCTCTAAATATTACAAATAAAAATCAAACTTTTGTGTTCTATTGAAAAAAAAGTAAGCTAAGCTACTATTATACATTGTAAGAAAGTTTGTAACCATATTTACCTGCAAATAAATTGATTTGAATAAAGTATTGTGGTAAGCAACCGCGACAGTTGCTCGAAATGTAATTACAATTACAATTCTTTAGTCACATGTTTTTTTTTTTTTTTTTTTTTTTTGGTGGGTGGGAAATCATCAAATAACTTCTCCCGCCCTGGGCGGGGCGGGAGGGAGTGACAGACTTTTACTGACTAAAACCCACCCATGTTCCTTCTTGTGCCCTTTGCGTTCCGGGGGCGCGGTATCTCTTGCGAACAACCCGCAGCCCCGGCAGGCATCGGCCCTCAGTGGCCCCTTCCTTTTGCTGACATCTCTTTGAGGCGCGCGTGGAACACGAACGCGCCGTCGACACGGCCTGTCGTTATGCAACGTAAGGACGGTGAGCTACCCATTGCTCACCGTCCACAGGCCAGTATCTACGGTGGCCGGGAGTCGTCTCGCGGCTCCCGACGTCCGGAGCGTCTACCGCGGCGGCTGGGACGGGAGAACCGCTGTCTCAACCGTCCCGCCGCCTCCTTCTCAAGCATTACTGCCTCGCAGAAGGAGGCGACTGCATCCCATTCCCTCTCGCTCCGGACCATGGCTTGCACCAGGGCCGGACGCGAGAGTTCGCCGCCGCCGATGGCCTCCACGAGGACTCGGCGATGCTCCGCCCAAGCGGGGCATACCGCCACGGTATGCTCCACCGTGTCCTCGGGGCGATCCACACAATGGTGACACCCGGACGTTTCCTCCCGCCCGATGAGGTGCAGGAACCTCCCGAAACACCCGTGTCCGGTGAGGACCTGCGTCAGGCGGTAGGTGAGGGCGCCGTGGCGCCTCTCCAGCCACTCCTCAAAGAGGGGACTTACCGCCTCTATTAAGGCGTGCCCAGCACGAGGTTGCGACAGTCACATGTTGAAGAGAAACGAACTGTCATGAAAATACAGAAATAATCCTAGTATACAATGGGTATTATTAAACAACGATGAACACGTGTCTCAATGAGAACCATTTAAACAATGCGTGTCAAAGTGCGAGCGTTTGGAAAGTGTACACGCTCGTGTGCCTCTCGTGAAATAACGAGATGAATCCGCGTCCGCGTAGGATATTTAAATACGTCGTATGACGGAGGAATTGGAAACAGACGCCTAATAGTCATGATTGTGATCACGTTGAGATAAACCCAGAAACGTGAAACAGATACAATGACAAAAAAAAAGAATGGAAAGAAAGGCAAAAGGGATAATAAGACTACCTACTTTAACACAATGAAAAGGACACGGACTCTTTGAATGCGGATTTTTTTGTATGTGATAGTGTTGAAATAATTATGCAACACTTACAGACAAGGAACGGTTTACGAAGGTTCTTTTCTATTTAAGAGAATGAAATGATAGTAAATATTAGGTTAGGGTTAGGTTAGGGTAAATTTTTATTACGTTTTTCTATGAAATTCTCAGTAGCAGCTCGGAGTTAGAATTTGTGCCCAGTTAACGGCAATAGGCTCGCCCCCTACTACAAGAGGACCTAAACATACCGGCGAACTATGGGTGTACTTTGGTACAAATCTTGCTAACCCTTCGAGGAATACAGGCGTGACGGTTTGTTATGTGAGTTATAGATACCTATACCAAAAAAAAAAAACAATGAATGTTGGGTATTTAGATAAAAATACGTTATCAGCCCGCGAATATTAAATGAATTTCTAATTATTTGTACAATATACGTTATTATCACGCTTAACAGAAATATTAAGGCATGGTTAATGAAATGGTGTCTATAAATTTTATAAATTAAAAAGGGCCATATGAATTTCTAAACCAGCGTAACAATCTAAAAGATAAACATTAGGAATGTTGAAAAGTAAACACTTCGTAAACTTCCTGAAACATTGTTTGGCTGAAATTCTTTATGCGTTAAATATTGAAGAATTGTTTCTTTGAAGTCTTTCCTCTTTTTTCTCTTCATGAAAATATTTCTTTCTTTCAAAACAAAGTTTGTGAGCATTTAAATGGATTACCTATTCTATGTGAAGATAATCTTTTTTGGTGGAAAAATTAAATTTATATCATTAAGTAACATTATCGGTATAAAAATCCGAAAATTGTCAAGCTAAGCCATATAATCTTTTAATAGAAGTCAACCGTTAAAAATGGATGGTATATTTATGTCAGATAAAAATCAGATTACAGACTTAGCTGATAAGTCTGTAAGATTTCTCGCTTGAGTGAAATAAATAATTAAACCGCTCATGTTTCTAAAACACGTGGCTTTAATACAGAAATATGTACCTCCCCTCACAATGTTGTATGCAATTAATGTGTTAAGTGTTTAGAAGCCAAAGTATGAATGCAACTTAGTTAAACTGAACGAAGTAGTAACTCGGTAATTCACCTTTTGTGAAATTACGGAAACTTAATTAGTTTACGGTTGAAGTACGATTCATAACGCTACTTGGTTAAATAGTTTTGCTAAAAAGCTGCTTTAGTTCAATTTTTTTTGGTTTTACCTTTTAAAATAAGAAGGTACCTTCTAGCTTTTGGCAAAAAAAAATGTTCTGTTTTACCTCAGTTTTATGAAGGTATTGCAATGAAATCCTCTTAGTAATTTTATAAAACTCGGCTAAGTTAAGGAAGCACTACGTATTTTCCTGAAAGAAATTCACTTTTAACTGTTGTATCCTTGAACAAAAATTTTAAAAAGTCCAGCATTTTCAGCATTTTGTTTGCCAAAACCTAAACATTTCTATCTTTTTCATATTTAAAGTTTAAACTAGATTTTTAAAATATAACATTTTGTTACCTCTTATTCGTTAAAGCATTATTTTATCTAGTCAAGTGCCTCAACTATTTATTTTTTTCTTTAACGCAATCAACCTGTTTTGTCATTCAATTTGTGATAAAAATAACTGATGCCGTAAAAAATAATGGAAAACCATTTAAGTTTTCTATCATGTTTTTTTTTTAATTGAAATTGCACCTTTTTTTTAGGAATGTTTGTCTGTGTTTTTATGTTTTAGCTCTGAGTTAAACTTTTTTGGAAATATGTAACTCGTTTTTAATTCGGGTAGAAAATGTCGACGTACCTTCTTGGCACCTAAGTACATCAACATCATCTGCTTAGCCGTTTTCCCAACTATGTTGGGGTCGGCTTCCAGTCTAGCCGAATGCAGCTACGTACATACATAAATTTAAAAAAATCGAATATCATGAAAGTACTTATATACTTATTTAGCACTCATATTTCGAATTCTTACTATTGTAAACGAAATATACTGATAACTGATAAAAAATCATTAAGGGATTTTGTTATTAATCTCAAATGTATGGTATGAAAGACTGATCAACCAAATTAAATTAATACAAAAAACGAACCAGAGCTTTCGGTTAAAAAAAGTTAAATATAGGTAGTTAGTTCGTTTTGATAAAACATGTAGATAGTCGTATATCTACCTCATATAAGCAAGCTCAAACATAACATACATTTTGTACACCTACCTATGTAAATAAACACTTCCAGACAAACACCAACCGTTAACAATTTACGAATTAAAGAGATCAGACAAAGAATCTGTCCATTGGCGATCCGTAGGGCGTCAATCATTACTGTGGTGAGAGACCCGAACAAAACTAATAAATCCCTTTGTCCCCGCGCTTCAGAGGTCCCAAACATTTTCACGGGTATTTCTTGTTCTTTAGTCGCACGTTACACGACATCTCTTACAAACGATAAGTATCACTCTTGTTACTTACAAAAGAATTTACTGTTACCCGAACACGATTGTACGCGGTTATACCTACGGCTCCTATAGCTCAGTTTTTCTTTTTACAGTATCATTAATAGAAATCACAGTGTATTTTGCTTCTGTTGGATAGCCCGAAGGCGGGAACTTTATAACGAGCACACGTACTATTTATGATAGGTATTATAGGCAATAGGCATCCTTATTAAGTTAATAGAGATAATTCCATAACATTTAAAAAAAACAAACAACAACCAAATTCCAAAAAAAATATCCTTAGCTAAAGTCCTTGACAATATTTTTATTGGAATGTTCCTAATAAAACACAATAACAGAAATGAAAATATGAGCTGTAAGTTTTCACCACTAATACGCGACTGAAGTTAAAATCTCCTGGCTTTTAGTGGTACGGTCTGGTAACCTAAAGCTGGGTGAAGTCAGTCATGTGAAAGGGTCGATTCACACGTCACCGATTCTTTGACAAGTTTAACTTTTGTAATACCTAACTCTACCACCACTTCACTCGGTCATGGAATTTTATAAAAATATTTATTCAATCTCCAAGCAGATTTTATGTGGAGATAGATCTTTTGGACTGTAAACATAAAAATCCAATTAAAACTCACAAACGCCACAACAGGTTCACTACGTAAAAAGAAACTAAAAATAACACTTGTTGAAATTTTTACAGAATGTGTAAATATACAAAACATTTTCATACAAAACAAGTTTCAGCTCTCTACGAGTTTTTGTTGGAACATGTAAACATTAATACAATTACATTTCTCGTTTTATAAAAGTTTGTACTGCATAGAAATGAAACCTGAAACTACTGTTTTAGCTGCTGCGGTGGATGACGCAGCTTTTAAACGATCACGATCTGCACCAGTAAGTACCAGTAAGTGACACCCAAACGGGTCCCAAGTAGTGCCAATCACGCAGACAAGCCATGGTATCTCCGTCGACGATGGCGCACAGAGGCCTTCCAATTTTTTTGTCTTCGAAGTGTGCACGATATGCGGTTTTGTGAAAATAAACTACTTTAATCTACTACTATTTTATCTTAGAATTCGAATAGAAATTCCGTGGGCCAGATTGGTTTCGACTGTAAAAATATCAGTACTCTCGTTCGCGAACATCGGGTCACGTCAACGGTCATGTATTCAACGTACCGTGTGCAAAATTCTTCTGTACACATGCAATAAACATGCCACCATGAAATGTAACATATTTACTTAAGAAATTCTGACCAACATTTTGGCAGTTAATCTTAGAAGTAAACTATAAATAACACTAATATTTACGGACGTTAAAAACGATTAGTCAAAACAGTATCTAATGTGCTTCTGTGTGCTTTTATTTATACAGATTATTCATATTCATACTATCATACCTGTATTCACGAAGGGTTAGACAGAGGTATACCAATGTACACCAATGTACCGGTATGTGTATGTCCCATGTAAAAGGGGGCGAGCCTATTGCCATTAACCAGGCACAAATTTTAACTCCGAGCTGCCACTAAGAATTTCACAGAAAAACCCAATAACACTTTTGGCTCGTCCTGGGAATCACACGCAAGAACCCTAGCGTAGCAGTCGCGCTTGGGACCACTATGCTAATGAGGAAGTTTATACAGATTAAAAACTTTTAAAAGTAGCTACAAGCTGGCGACACAGTCTTGGGAAAAAGAAGTCGAAAAACATTGATTGTTTTCCCCAACAATAGAAATAACATTCTTTTGACAATACTAGAAAATGCAACAAACATTCCATTTTGATGTTTTCTCAGCCTTTAGTACATCCTTTTCGAAATACCAACCAATATTCAGAGTTACTTCTGCCTAATCAAGCGTGTGATTACGGTACCCTGTCCTGTAAGCATAAGTTTATGCTATCAAGTAAGATTTATACTCCAATCGATCGGTTCGACGCTTATGAGCGGCGCCACAATTCGTAATGAGGTAACCTATTTTTAGAGAAGAAACTACACGTGAACGTGTATGACGTCACTAAAAATTATAGCTCATCGACTAAAGATATCGACACACAAGTATATGTGACAAAGGAAATGTTCTACAAAAACGAACTTTTTGTGACAGTCCTTTTGTCATATTTAACAGCCTGGGACTGGGCCTAAGTATACGGAATACTTTACGCATCTCTTCAGTAAACTCGAAATAAAATCGTTATGACACGTCAAGTCAAGAGCAAAAGATTCACTTTGTCATTCCATCTGAATAACATTTTTACTTTATCTTTGACGGTTTGTTCGTATCATACACGGCATAAAAGCTTTCTTATACTTTTATCCCTAGGGGGTGCCGGATCGGGTTTCGAAATATGCTCATCTTACGACAGAGCAGATGACAGGCTCTGTTCGGATTACTTGTGTGATGTATGGTGATAACACAATATGTCTGTATTACTTGAACGGTATTTTTTGTACTCCAACAATTCACAAATGTTTTTATTATGTTCTATACAAAATCAGTTTAGGGTCAACAGTTTAGAGTTGTACCTAAAAACAGAAGCGAGTAGTGCTTTTGTGATTATTTCATTCGTGTCATTGAATAATACTGCCCTATTCAGAAATCAGACCCAAGATGAAAGGTCTACGCGGCAGGTCTACGACGGCCTACGCGGCTACGGGAGTCGTCTGCGCCAGGTTTATGCTATACGAAATTTATTGTTCTAATTGTATACGAAACTTTTAGAAAATTATTGTTCTCATACTTAAATTAGTGTAAATATTAGAACAATAATTTTCAAAAACATTTTTTTCATAATTAGAATCATATAAAAAATTACTAAGCTATTAGTTATTTTCAAAATTAAGTACTATTCCCAGTAAGTTAAGTTACATTTACTTATTTTACTTCAGGGATTTAATTTTCTTTTAGTCTCCATTCCCTAAAGATTAAAAATTAAACTCGTTAACGACATTTTTCAGCAAAACATAAAATTAATATAAAAAAGTAACGATACTTAATATTACACTAATTAAGCCCAAACCTTTGAGCAAGGGCTGGTGAGCTGTACAGTTAATAAACGGCATAAGTAGTCATAATTGCTTATTTAAACGAATTCTTTTTCTAATGCTAAGTAATACAAAATTAGAGCCATTTGTACAGATTAGTAATCTCAGGATTAGAAGTAAAGAGAATGGAAAGGCTTAATGAGTCATTAGCGACGAGAATAATAAAACGAAGTTAGACATGTAATAAAATAAAAATACATTTTGTTCGGTGACCGTCGGTTCGGAATCGTTTGTTGTGTCATCTTGTCTTCAGACAAGGAAGAAAAACGGCCTTAATGGCCGTTAATAACGAAACCCAACTGAATTATTAAGGCAAATTATTATCCTCTTTTGTACCGTGAACAATGATTAAATGTACAACTTTGACAATTAAATAGAATGATGTTTGAAAGTAGACTGATAAATCATGCGCTACATTTATTTTATAACCAACACTCGAAAGTAATGAATTACATACTATCTATTTGTACGTAAGTAATAAATTCCATTTGTTGCCTCCTGCAAATGTACAGAGAACACACAGATAAGTCGAGCATATTAGTTATCAATCCATGGAAGTACCATTCCGGGACAGAGCTTTTATTCATTCAGGCGATGAGTTTCGTTAGTCAAGTTTTGTTTGATTCAAAAAGGATTGTCTGGAATCGGCGTTAGTGAAGTGCCGTGAACCGGGTCGTCAGACGAAATGCACCGACTCCCTAATGTTTCGGTTAGAGTCGGGCTCGGGACTCGGCTTTCCAGTATAGCGGCGGGAGAGCTCCGGGGCGGCCGCTTGTCGCACGCTCCCGTTACCACTCCGCGTAAACCATACCAACACGAAACATACGAACGCCGACGTTCAAGAGAATTCTCGAACATATGATCTAAAAGTTTACAACACAAGTTTTGTAGTGTCAGCGATGTATGTAAGGAGGATGACTTCGATAGGTGCATAACAACGCGCTGCATCGGTGAGTGCAGACTGACATGTATACCATAAGTACCAGCTCACTGGCTTTAGAACACCTAACCATTTCAATGACATGCCCTTAATCAGCATGAGGCGCTATTTTTGAAAAATTATGTGACGGAAATTTTGATGGAAGCAAGACTAATTAAGGTTTCCTTCTGGAGTGTAAACTTTAAAATCACTTGCCTAAAAGCTTTCCATCGCATCGATGAAAAGACTGATTACGCTCTAATAGAATTAAAAATAAGTTATCTCTGAGTTATTTTAGATAGGTCAATAAACCCATGAAACACGGTCAATAGCTTTAGAGCCAGAATAAATACAATTAACACTTTGATTTTACAGTTAATCTCCTTGGAATTCCCATGAAATGTAAGGGTCCATTACTTCTCATCAAGAAAGTAAAGCGAGAAAGGGTACGGAACCGTTACCAGGCTTTAATGGAGCCTGCTGAAATTTAGAGAACTTGAATTACATTTACGTTGCTACTATTTTCACGAATGGCAATAATTGACCTTGCATAGTCGATGAAAACTGATTTCACTATCAAGCATTATTTTCTACCAAAAAATAAATGGTTAGATCTTACCTTCAACTAATTTCCGACTAATTACGTAGAATTGAAAATTCCAATTGCTTCTTCGTAAATTATTCCGGGTTTTAATTGCGTCTGTAGAAAGATGTTCAAGCCCCGAAATTATAATTTGTTTTATTTATTCATGATTACAATAGAACTAATCTTCTCGTCGGTACCATAACTGTTGAAAGGGAATATTAGAATCAATTTAAAACATTTGAAGTTTGCGATCTTCTTACATTTTTTTTGTAGTTTTTTTCTTCATGAAATAAAACGCCTAAAATGTGTTTAGTCAAATTGAGAGTTATAAAATAAGGATTTGTGAAACAGACTAAATTATTATTAATTACAATATATAACCGTTCTGCTCTTGGTTACACAATATACATACATACTCGACTCAACCTATTATAATCCAAATACGTATAAAGTCGTTAGCTATATGTGACTAAATCTCATTTCACAACTTACTATATATATGGTGATTGTTAACATAACTTTGAGATGGGAACCATCACGTTCAGCAGAAACGTGTGTGCCTAAATTAAGATAATCGTAGCCATATACGCAGCACTGACAGACAGGCTGTTTGTTTACCCTGTGCTGTCACCAGATGATAAGCAACGGATTTTCTTTCATTACGTTTTATTTCAAGATGTGAACGAGTCATGACTGTGTATACCGTGAATTCTGGAATGAGGTTACTGTACTGGGAGAATTCAATCTTCACGACTGAAACGCACTTTTACTTACTATAACGTGGATTGAGCTAATTATATTATACTAGCTTCTGCCAACGACTTCGTTTGCGTGGTTTTTTCACCCGCTTTAAGTCACGTCTTTGGTTACTGCTCCTCTCCCGTATGTCGTAGCGTGATGTTATATAGCCTATAGCCTTCCTAAATAAATGGACTATCCATCACAATAAGAATTTTCCAATTTGGAGTAGCTGTTCCTGAGATTATCGCGTTCTACCAAACAAACAAACTCTTCAGCTTTATAATATTAGTATAGATTTTATAAACTCAAATCGTCTTGTCAGTCCCCGTGGCGGACTGTTTAATCCAGTCAAGTTCTAGTTTGAAATAAACTTTATTTCGTAAGTATAAACTAATAAAATAAGGTAGTATGTGGCTAAGCCAGCCAGAGAATCTACAGTACCTGATATGTGAAGTAAGCAATTTCGAATTTACTGTCATTCCATTGACTTTCTGAATCTCAAGCCCATTTCATTTTTTTGTAACTAGATATTGCCACGGCACAAGTGAAAAAAGATAACAACATAGACCAGCAAATAGAATTATGTATTTTGTAATATTTCCTTTTGTTACTGACGTCACATCTGACCACACACGAGGACATGACCTTGGATGCCCCACCGCGATCACCGACGTTGGACCGCCGCAGCGGCCACACACTCACTCATCGACGTGCGCACATATCGGTCATCTTGTAACCTCGCCTATTAAATATACAGTCTTTTCGTAGCATCGAAGTTTTATTCAGAGTTGCAATCAATAGCCAAGACCACCAGCAACACACCTGGAGCTTGGTACTCAACAAATGGTCCTTCGAACAAAGAAGATCGCCGTCTTTATTGTGCACGTGTACCGCGTCATCTGTGGACTTTGGACTGGCCGTCCGTACCGCGAGCTTACTGCGCCGTAGAGGACACATCAAGGACAGTCTACCCAGAGGGGCATGATTCTGAGTGAGTCCGTTCCATTATCCTTAATTTCCTGTCTTTTTACTATCTTCTTCCAGGAATTTAAAATAGTGCTATACGGATCGGCATAAATGGATCCCTTCATAATAGCTTATATACGTAGTACTTACAAGTAATATTAAATAACATAAAATCAATTCATCGTCATTTCGCACAATACCATTTATTGCTTTATCACAATCTTTTGTTTGCCCATCGCACGCATGAATGCTTTAAACGAGTAAACAACCTCATTAGTGTTTTAATTTTTTACTTATTGTACCGGTTTGCATACCGAGTCTTATCTGCAATAACAGCTGTTTTACCGTTACCTTACCCAGTTGTCAACGCATTATTTTATAACTAGCTTATATTTTATTGAGTTCTTTGTCTTCGTTTGCACTTCGGCCATTTTGCTTTGTCTTAACCTCACTACCTACACATTATGTCTGATGCAAAAATAAGAGAACTTATAAAGAGGCGTGGTGGCTTCAAAGCTAAGCTTACGCATTTTAGCAACTTTTTAAGATTGTTACCTAGCACTAACTTAGACAGTTTCCAAGCAGCGGAGTTAAAAAGCCGTCTTAGCTTGATGGAAATATTATATAAGGAATTCGACGTGTTACAGACAGATTTGGAGCTGTTGTCGGAGGATGCGGACGACATGTATGCCGAGAGGGAGCAGTTCGAGACGCAGTACCATGCGCTGGTGGCCCGTGCGAGAACGAACCTCGAACCCGCGCGCGCCCCCTCGCCTACGCTCGTGTCTGCCACCTCCATCGACGATCTCCCACGTCACGGTTCTGGCTGCAAACACGACTTTGTTCGGCTACCGAAGATAGACTTGCCTCACTTCAACGGGGACTATCAGCACTGGCTTGAATTCCGAGATACGTATCTTTCTCTTATTCATAATAATAACAGCATACAAGAAATCAACAAATTTCACTATCTACGTGCAGCCTTAACCGGCAGCGCGTCGTTAGTGATAAAAAGCATTGATTTCAAAGCCGATAACTATGATACAGCTTGGCAGTTATTATCCGAAAGGTACGACAACGAAAGATTACTTGTAAATAATCACGTGCAGGCATTATTTAATTTTGAGCATATTCAACATGAATCTTGTACCTCATTACGGAACATGATCGACGTAACAAATAAAAATCTTCGTGCCTTGTCAACTTTATTACAGCCAACTGAACATGGTGGACTAGGGGAAACTCTTATAATATACATGATGTCAGATAAACTGGACAGGGTCACACGTAGAGAGTGGGAAGAGTATAAAAATAATTTAGATACCTTTCCACATTTAAAAGATTACATAAAATTTTTAACAAACAGAGCAGATTTACTTGAATCCTTAAATTCTAATAAAAACACAACTACTACTAAAAATACTAACGAAAACAACAAAACTAAAAACTATCTTACAACTATTAAAACTAAAACAAACAAATCAGACGACGTGACATGTCCTATGTGTTCACAAAATCACTTTTTATTCAGCTGTCAACCTTTCAGAAATCTTGAGGTTGAAGCACGCATCAAAAAAGCTTCAGAAAGCAATGTTTGTTTGAACTGCCTTCGACCTGGTCATACAGTCAAGCGTTGCAGTCTATCGCATTGCAAATATTGCAAGATCAAGCATAATACCCTCTTACATAGGGAATCAACTTCAGAAACACCTGCAGGGGACAATATTGCATTGTCAACGAACGTCGTATTACCCTGTTCAGATAATAATCAGGTTAACATTTTACTATCCACAGCTTTGGCAAAGGTGACAGATGTCAATGGAGAGGTTCTTACAGCCAGGATCCTGTTGGACAACGGCAGCACCTCCAACTTCATCACCCAAGAGCTGTGCGGGAAGCTCGGTCTGGCAAAACACAACACTAGCTCCACTGTCTCAGGTATAAACGGTCAAGTTTCTAGTACCTCGGAAACCTGCAGTCTTCATTTGCAGTCTTGTAATGGTGGTTATCGGGCGAGGGTAAACTGTTTTGTTATACCGAAGATCACACATTCGTTACCTGGTTCTTACGTAAATAAAAGGTACGTTACCATCCCGCCAGGTATTCAATTAGCAGATCCTTCATTTAATATACCTAATGCTATTGATATTCTTGTAGGCGCAGAGGTATTTTGGGACGTCTTAGGTTCCGATACCATTAATTTAGGCAATAATCAACCTAGATTGCAGTCTTCCAAACTAGGTTGGCTTATTTCAGGCCGCGTCATTCAGCCTCGTAGACAACCCTTTGCTTGTCACTTTCTTTCACAACAGGAGTCTGATCAGCTGACTCGTTTCTGGGAACTTGATACTGTGTCGTCATCTAGCTGTTTCTCTTCAGAAGAACAGGCTTGTGAAAAGCTCTTTCAAGAGACCACACGTCGGGACACGCATGGTCAATTCGTTGTCACCATACCATTGAAGGACTCGCCTGAGTGCTTAGGTGACTCTTATGCAATGGCGAAGCGTCGTTTCCTCTCCCTAGAGCGTAGATTTGAGCGGGACTCCACATTCAAAAATAGATATTTACAATTTATTCAGGAATATATTGACCTTTATCACATGACAGAATATTCAAAAACAAGCCAATCAGAATTTAATTACTTTTTGCCTCATCATGGTGTTGTACGCGAGTCGAGTTCTACCACAAAACTCCGCGTAGTTTACGATGCTTCGGCCTCCAGCACCTCGGGCAAGTCCTTCAATGACATTCAAATGGTAGGTCCAACTGTACAGGAGGATTTGCTATCCATACTCTTGAGGTACAGACAACACAAGTTTGTTGTAACGGGTGACATTGAAAAAATGTATAGAGCCATTTTAGTTGAGCCATCACAGCGCCCGTTACAACAAATTGTTTTCAGATTTAATTCTTCACATCCTTTAAAGACGTATGCACTGAATACAGTGACTTACGGAACAGCATCAGCCCCGTATCTAGCTACAAAATGCCTAGTGTCTCTTGCAGATCAATGTTCAGACCCAGAGGTTAGTCAGTCTATCAGACGCGATTTTTATGTAGACGACTATTTGAGTGGTGGCGATTCTACCGAGTCAGTCATAAAATTATGTCAAGGAGTTATTAATACTCTCAAGTCCGCCAAGTTTCACCTTAGAAAATGGCAATCAAATAGTCCGAAAATATTAGAATCAGTCAGTAATATTAACATAGAAAATCTAGATAAAAAATTAAACCTTAATGACACTCCTAGCAAAACACTTGGGCTATACTGGGACTGTAAAACAGACAAACTATTATTTTCAATAGATTTAAAACAAATTTCAAAAATTACAAAAAGAAACATTTTATCGTTGATAAGTCAGGTGTTTGATCCTCTTGGCCTCGTCGGCCCATGCATAGTTCAGGCTAAACTTATGTTACAGCAGCTGTGGATACTTAAATGTAACTGGGATGATGAAGTGCCAACAGAAATAAAATCAAAATTCCTTGAATTCATAACGACACTTCCAGCGCTTAACTCAGTTCACATTCCTCGTTGGGTATCCTGTAACAATGCTTCTTTAATAGAACTGCATACCTTCACAGACGCTTCTGAACGCGCCTACGGCGCGTGCATTTACGTTAGAACGGTAGCAGTCGACGGAACAGTTTGCGTTCGCCTTTTAGCTTCCAAAAACAGGGTTGCCCCTATAAGGCCCACAACCATTCCAAGGTTGGAGTTGTGTGGTGCTTTACTGGGTACAAGACTTTTTCAGAAGGTACGTAAATCACTCACTCTAGAGTTCAATCACTGTTATTTTTGGTGTGATTCGACGATCGTGTTAGGATGGCTGTCTACATTGCCAAGTCGACTCAATCAATTTGTTCGCAATAGAGTGAGTGAAATTCAAGAAGCTACGACCGGGCAGACGTGGAGCTATGTGCCTTCCAAGAGCAACCCCGCTGATCTCACGTCTCGGGGGGTGAAGGCTGATTGCATCAGCTCGTCCACTCTGTGGTGGTCGGGTCCTGACTTCCTTAATCAGAGAAAAATACAACTTCCCGTTTCACCAAATACACAAATTCACTCTTTACCTGAATTTTCTTTACACACAACTTCTGACACACTTAAACAAAATAATATTAACATAATTTTAAATTTAATTCATAAAAAATCATCATTCACATCACTAATCAGAATTATAGCATATATACAAAGGTTTATCTATAATTGCAAAAATCAGAACAATAAAAAATCATCCTACTTATCATTATCAGAATTACAAACTTCAAAAAATCTTATATTACGAATTTCTCAGCAAGAAATGTTTCCTGAGGAATATACATGTTTACAAACTAATCAGGCCTTACATAAAAAGAATCGATTAATAAGTCTTTCTCCCTTCATTGATTCAGACAACTTAATACGCGTAGGTGGTCGCCTCAACAACTCCAACTACAGTTATGATGTTATGCATCCCATTCTATTATGCAGCAAACATCACTTGACTAAAATTATTTTCGAAAAAGAGCACAAAGCACTCTTTCATGCAGGGCCTCAATTACTTTTAGCACACATTAGGCTCACCTACTGGCCTTTAGCAGGCAGGAACTTAGCTAAGCACATAGTGCGTAACTGCGTTCGCTGCAATCGCTTCAAGGCTCAGCCTATTCAGGTCATCATGGGCAACTTACCAACCGATAGGACTCATCTTGAATATCCTTTCCTGAACACAGGGGTTGATTATGCCGGGCCAGTGCTGATAGCCGACCGTGGGGGTAGAGGATGTAAATTAATTAAATCTTACATTTGTGTTTTTGTGTGCTTTGCAGTCAAAGCCGTTCATCTGGAGCTGGTTTCCGACCTCACTAAGGAAGCTTTTCTAGCGGCTTTCAGTCGATTTATTAGTCGTCGGGGCAAGCCTCACCGCGTGTACTCCGACAACGGCACTACATTTGTGGGAGCTTTCAATGAGCTTTCACGTTTCTTAAAGGTTTCTTCAAGCAACATAGAGTCAGATCTTGCAAACCAAGGCATAGACTTTAAATTCATACCCGCTTACAGCCCACATTTCGGTGGGATTTGGGAGAGTGCAGTAAAATCCACCAAACATTTATTGCGTAGAGTCATGAGCCTAACTCATCTTACTTATGAAGAGCTCTCAACATGTCTGATTCAGATAGAGGCTATTTTAAATTCCAGACCTTTAACCCCTTTATCCACAGATCCATCTGACCTCTCTTATCTTTCTCCTTCACATTTCCTCATCGGACGACCACTCACGTCATACCCTCGTCCTCAGATCACCGACGTGAACATCCAGCGGCTGCAGCGTTTCGAGCGAGTCGAAAAATTAAGGCAACATTTTTGGCAGCGCTTCTCTAATGAGTATGTGTCTCTCCTGCAGCAGAAAACCAAATGGCAGACACCTGGGCAAGATCTGAAGACAGGCGCTATGGTCTTAGTGAGAGACGCTACTCTTCCTCCTCTTCTATGGCTGCTGGGCAGAGTGACGGCAGTGAAGACTGGGTCTGATGGACATTGTCGGGTCGCCGACATCCTGACGAAGAAGGGCACCATTACACGTGCATACAATAACATATGCCCTCTTCCGGTGTATTCAAAATCATCTTGAAGCCTTCACTTCAACCGGGGGAATATGTTACTGACGTCACATCTGACCACACACGAGGACATGACCTTGGATGCCCCACCGCGATCACCGACGTTGGACCGCCGCAGCGGCCACACACTCACTCATCGACGTGCGCACATATCGGTCATCTTGTAACCTCGCCTATTAAATATACAGTCTTTTCGTAGCATCGAAGTTTTATTCAGAGTTGCAATCAATAGCCAAGACCACCAGCAACACACCTGGAGCTTGGTACTCAACACCTTTTGATATTAAAAAATATATAAAATTACTTGTAAACGTTAAATTAAATTACATAAAATTTACGAGATATTTAGGTTTAACAAATCTAATTAGAATAAACCTCTAAATTTTTTACACATAACATACCATCACGCCTGTATTGCCCAAAGGGTTAGGCAAAGGTGTACCAATGTACACCCACAGTTCGCCATTATGTTAGGTCTCATGTAATAGGGAGCGATCTTTTTGTCATTAACCGTGCACAAATCCTAACTCCGAGCTGCTACTGAGAATTTCATAGAAAAACCCAGTAACACTTTTTGCTCGATCTGGTAATCGAACCCAAGATCTATAGCGTAGCAGTCGCGCTTAAGACCACTAGGCTAACGAGGCAGTTTACACATTTTATTTAAAAACCAGTTACCTACCTACCTACTACTTACCTTTTTTTTTACTCACCTATTCCAACCTGTCTCATTAGTTACACACCAGAGGAACATCAGTAGGAGATAACGTCTATCAGCAATCAATATCAGAATGTTAAACTTTTACGTTTGAAACCAAATTAATCTTGTGACTGAAGGGCAACGTGCAAACTTTTTCAATAGATGTCTGTGACTACGTTTTGTTGGCTCTCGCAGTTTTACATAGTACAAAAAAAACCAAGTAAAATTTTTCAGTTTTACATTTGAGCGAGCTTTAACTGGATTAAATAATTATGTAGGTAGTTAGACTGTGACTTGTACCATTATAATAATTTCTTTATTGCCGTAAAAACAGGTTACAGAAAAATGTGAGTCCCTGGTTGCAGAGTTAGGTTAGAGTACCTTTATTTCAGGAGCCAGTGACTACTCCATTAAGCAGCACTTAAGCAGATTTTTAGCAGCGAAAGATGACAAAATAATATTACTTAAAATTAGGTTACTTAATTAACATTAAACATTTAATTATGCATTAAAAATAAAATTAGAATAAAATCAGGATTTAAATAAATTTAGATAAAAAATTGGGTTATGAACAATATTAATTTTAAATTAAAGATTGTACGAGAATAATAAAAAAAATAAAACAAATTAAAAAACAAAAATGATAAAAGAACATTTATACAAGTTTAGCATTTACCGTATCATATTCTTAACGACATTGGAATTAAAAAATATCTAAGATTTCCCTTTAAGATGATCATCATCCGCCAATCCATATCAGGGTGTTTACAATAAAACATGTTATTTTCACGCTGGAAAACTACCAAATGTTGCAGAAAATGTACCTCCGAATAAATAAATAAATTAGGAGTGATTATCATTCCCAAACGACGTGAAACAAATACATTTCTAAAACAACTCATTGGGGATTCGGCCAACCAACAATAATAACGAAATCAAATTGACGATTCCGATTCAATATTTGATATTAAAATAGAATTGATTGACGGTCTAAGCCGAAGGTAAACTTGGAGATGCAAAGATGAAAATTGAATTTCAAATTATGACATTCTAAATAATAAACGCTGAACTTGTATTAAAATAATCACTGTTAAAACAAACTTTAGTTTTAGTTTTCAAAGCAAACTTTAGTTAATTTAATTTTGAAACTCAAATAAAAATCCTTTACTTTACTTTACATTTGCATTAAAAGAAATAAAACAACAATCCAACGCGTTATTAAAAACCGTACAATAATAATGAACATACAAACAAAAGATTTCATTACCTCTGTAAGGATAGGTACAATATAATACAATTATGTTACGTGTTACAATAAAGAACAAATTGGCAACACGAGAATCCAGCGTATACTGAAGTAGCTACAAGTACGACCTACGAATTGCTACAAACACCTCAAGTGTTCAGAAATACTCAACCTTTTTTGTAACGTTTCATGCCAACCTCTTCTCGACTTTATCGACAAGAGAATAATTAGTCGACATGATTGGCGCAGTTGGCTGAGCGATTTGCTGCTGCGTGTCACGGGTTCGATTACCGCACGGGACAAATATTTGTATGGCCTACAGATGGTGTTCCAGGTCTGGCTGTTTGTGTATATGAGTTTATATGTATGTAACCCAAAGAAACGTAAAGAAAAGGAAGTCTAACTACATAGGCAAGTAGACTTTACGTTTTAAGTAACACCTCTAACTCCTGCCACGTGATTAATTAAGTTAAAGTACAGGGTATTAATTACTTTATGTTCAGGGGTTACATAAAACTCGGCGGGTTGAATCCAACCCCAGGTTAAGTATTGCTGATTCGTCTCCATCAAACGACTCTCCCTACCTGTGCCTTGTAACAGTTGGTAAGCTGTAAATTATGCATAAACATGTTAGACTTGTTTATTTGTTTGCTGTTATACTAACGAGTTTGTTTTATGTTTACTCGACTATATATATTTCGATACTTATAGCAATCCGGGATAACGTACACGTAGTACATTCCTATTAGCAAAAAAATAATCAAAATAGTTTATACCGATTTATGCGGCTTCGTCTGCGTTAATGTCGGTTATCTGCGGAGATTGTTGTGAAACCCAAATTCTGCTGCCAAAATAAAATCGGTCCAAACATTTCAACTTTGTCTCTGGGATGGCAACGCATTTGCAAGGCCTCTGGTATTGCAGATGCCTCTAGGTACCGGTGACCACCTAATCTCAGGTGGGCCGTGGGCTTGATTGCCATCCAATGGCATTGAAAAATTGAGTTATTTTTTTTTTTTGTAAAATTACCTATCGCGTATTTTGACATAACCAACAGACACTCCAATTTGATGTATGTATAGATAGATATATCGTCAAGGTCATTCGACTCGATCAGCCAAGTTCGACCCACGCTTGATTGTATCAAGAAATTCGATAAAACTTACTTATCTATTCGAAAAAATCGTTACCAATAATACATTTTAATAGTCATAGTCCTAATAGTCTGCGGCAAATATATCTTATTTATTTCTTTGTTTCATTCATTTATTCTTTCTTTTTTAATAAACACTAACAACCTGTTTTTGTCTCTCTTACACAAAAAAAACTGATATTATCTAAAAGCTTATTTCATAAGAACTTTGTACCATTCTTTCGACTCGTGAAACTGGTTTTAAAACTAGTTATCTGTTACACATTTAGGTGTGAGAATGACGCGAGCATCAACGTCCCCGCCACTGCAACTGCTGGAGCGCTTCGCCAACAGCACGCCAGCGCCGGCCACCACTACCACTGCCAACAATGTTGGCCCACCTGTGCCCAAGCCCAGCGCCAACAATAAGAGGCCTACGCCTATCATCATATATCCCACGGGTAAGAAGATAACTGTAACATAATATGATCTATGCTTTAGTTAAAGTCTTTGCTTCTCAATATTTTAATAGTGGTCATTTTAAAGAGTGTTAAACCAACCAACACTTTCGCACGTCTTTTATGCCGTTGGTACCTAAAACTAATTAAACAACCTATTTTCCTTCCCTCAATCCCCAATCTATATATTAAGCGCATCATATTTATAACGCGAGGCCAATTTTTCCGGACTGATATGTAAGTGGGACAGGTATTTGCCATCCTGTTGGGGTTATCTGAAACGACGAATACATGATAATGGAGGGCCGAAGCCTGGTTTCCATACAATAGAAGATATGGCTCTGTGTGAATTGCCTCGTTATATTTTCGCGACCTTTCAGCTTTCTGGGAATACCTTAGGGGTTTCTGTACATTTAACTTGACTATTATATGATGTTGTCACGTATGCCGAATTCGACAACATACATATTTAGTTAGTACACTTTGAGAAGGGGTAGAATGTCAAGTCAACAGTCCCATCCGTCCCTTTCAAAGTTATTTTAGAATACACGTAGTTTTCAAACATAGCGTAATGTCTGTAATTTCCGTTGATACAAGCGGGGATTTAATGGAGTGGGCAGGCCCTTACGTCATCAAAATACCATTACCATGAACGTAGATCTTTACTAAACATTAGACGGAAGAATTATAACTATACCTGCCTGTTCTTGTAGAGGCCTGAGCATTGATCACCACGCTTATTCAACGCGGGTTGGTGATTTTAGACTTACATTATTTATAGGTCCAGGTTTCCTCACGATGTTTTCCGTCTGTGACGTCCGAAATAAACTTAAAAAGTACATATGAAATGGAAAAAGGCATATTGGTACTTGGCGGTGCCCTGTTGGCCTGTTGCTAACCCACAGTCTTGTGCATGAGAAGCAGGCGCCATAGCCACTACGCCATGACGTATATCGCTATCTATATAAAAATATTGTCTCAGAAGTTGCCAATTCAAGCTTATAGATAGCCGTGTCAAAGGCGTGTTCGTGTTCCACTCGCGCCTCAAAGAGAAGTCAGCAATTTTAGAAGGGGCCACTCAGGGCCGATGCCTGACGGAACTGTGGATTGTTCGTAGGAGATACAGCGCCCCCGGAATGCAACGGGAAGAAACATGGATGGGTTTTAGTCAGCAAAAGTCTGACAGTCCCTGCCGCCCTACCCAGGGCGGGGAAAGTTATTTTATGAATTTCCTTTGGTAAAAAAAAAAATGTTTATAGATAAATATATATAGCTCAAGTGCAACTGTTCTAGCGTGTCTAATGAACGAGTAGAAAGGTGATTAAACGGGTAATTTGTAACAGCTTGATCGAGTAAGTTCAATGTTATTAGGAATCTGTTGTTTGTTCTTACCGTTCGAATGGGATAAACCAAGTAAGTGGCACTTACATGCTACTGATTACCCTGTGTGGACCGATCAATACATTTATAGACATTGTGAACCAATTCAGGTATTAATGGTATTGCTTTGAAAGATAATAACTTAATTACTTACATGAAATATCATCCTCGTTATTAGTTTCTAATCAATGGTATTTAAGGTAAATAATACCATGGAACAGTTTAGGATGACTGGATAAGCCAAAATTAATGTTCAAAGTATTCAAGGTGTTTTCGTGATATTTTGGAAAACACCATTATTGCAACGTGGTATCCTGGGGGCTTAAAATTTGCCTGATTGTTATCACGAACAGGGACGGCAGTTTGGGTAGCCGACGTCATTATGCCGACCGGCTCGTTTTAGGTTGAAAGCGAAAAAAAATGAATAAGTAATTAGGATGGAAGGGGCAGCCGTTCTCACGAAATATTCTCCTTTTTTGACAGAAAAAGTTGATTTAATTACCGAGATCAGTGTCAGATTATTTAAGTGAAACGAAAGATGTTGTGGTCCGAAATTAGCCACATTATATTCGCTCTCTTTAAGGTAACTCATTCATTTGCCTTTTCCCAACTCTGTTAGGATCGACTTCCAGCATAACTGGATGTAGCTTAATGCCAGTATTCTACCTAGGTGGAGGGACCCCTCGGTAAAACTGGTTGTCAGACTTTCGGGCTTCTGACTTCCCGTAACGACTGTTATAGATCTGTGAATAATAGCCGAGACCAACGGCTTTACGCGCTTTCCGAGCTACAGGGGTGTCACATCACCAAGTCCCAAACTCAGGTCAGTTTGCCCGACCAGGGTATCGAATTCACGAACGTACGATCAGCATTCGCACTTACAACTGTGTCTACGAGACCAACGGGGCAGTTCTCTTAAAGGTTCTTCTATTCTTATTTCAGTTATTTATACCCCTATGCAAGCAATATAATTAATTCAATACACATACCCTTAGCAGCCATAAAAGCAATATGTCGTAACATCTCGCTAAGCCTGCAGTGCTAGTACAAACAGCCGGTGTCTTGTTTAATATTGGTCTCATTTATCGTAGACGAGGCTGCCCGGCTGCGCACTTAGCTGCCTCTGCCTCGAGCTTCCAACATCATAAGTACTGCACACGTTGTAAAGCCCGGCGATGTTGCCCTTACTAGCTTTTAGATAATAAAAGAGTGTTTTTAGGACAACGGCGCTGGAAGAAAATTAAGAATTGGCTGTTTCTTTCAAATTGAAGATATAAAGTTCGTTGAAATAAAATCTTGTAGTACCAAAGTACTGTTAAAATTGCATTAAGTTCTAGCATGTTTAATTAAATAACTCTTAACTAAGATGAAATTAATTAAGTCCAGTTTTTCAAGAAACTGAAGCTCAACGTAGCGTTAACTAATTTTCACTTGTTTCAAACTTTGAATGCTCTCTGTCGATCAGCTGTTTTTGACAAACGAAATAAGACGGGGAGCTTAAACTGTCTCGTTTTGATCAACTATTGTAACAGTTCCTAATTTAAATTTGTTTTGTTAAACTTGTAGATATAATAATAAATTAGAAACTGTTTATTAGAAAAGTAAAGAATTATCACGTACTTAATTACAATTTACAACGATAACAATCGTTACCAGTTCAATACCCATGTATTCAAGTTTTGCAATTACAAACTCAAAGTATAGTAAATCCTAAAATAAATTATACCATTTAATAAATCTAAAGTTATTGTATAAAATAAGATAAGATAACATAATCATTTATGTGCTCAATTTTGACAATGAAAAATTCGATTCTTCTTAACTTATAGTTGCCATTGTGGTAACAGAATTAGCTAATAAATAGAAGTCTATTGCCTAGGGTGCGCCGGATATAATAGAAATCGAAAAGACAGACACCGCTCAGGGAGACTTTATTTAGGAATTGAAATATTGAGTCGCTTAAAAAATATCAAAGGTTAAAAATTCAAAAAGTTGGAAATATGCAAAAATATTGTACTTGGCAGTAGCTCAGTATCGTATCGTCAGCGCGTTTGCTCACTTATTTAACTGCCACGAAGTGTACAGAAAAATGTTTATCTCTAAACTCCATTTCACCCTGCTCCCATTCCCTCGAGCTTATTTAAAAATAGTAGGTAATTTTTCCGAGCAATGAAGAGAACATGACTAAATATTTATGTCTTATGTAAATTGTACGCCGTAGTTCTGTATTCCACGCGCGGTAGGTAGGTGTCGTCAAAACATCTGAATGTTTTACGTGGCTACCAAACTGTGCAATTAAACAAGAAGTCTTTTGTTTACCACAACTAAGATGCATGTTGTTGTTGATACACACCTGTAGGTAAAACACAAGTATGTAGATGAAACATAAATACGAATAGCGCAATGACACTCCTCGTTTTAATTCCCCTAACTTCGTACATTGTTGGAATTCATTGAGTCTAATAGTTTATACATGTACTTACGTAGCTGGATACAAGTTTCGCCACCCTTTGTTTACGGGAAATTGCCGGAGGAATAAGACTATAAACGTACTTTTTATTGTTCCAGTGACGCCCGAATCGATAGTAGTGCCGATTGTATCGTGCATATTCGGCTTTCCATTGTTAGCGCTCACCGTTATCTGCTGTTTGAGGAGGAGAGCCAAAATGGCGAGGTAAGTTACGAGTAGGTAGGTACACTGATAATGACAAGGACATAATGAAATCGCAGGCCGTTTACTGAACCACTATGGTCGTATACTTGGCCGGCCCGATAACGTAATGTTCTCCACGATAAACCCTTCAGGGATCGCTCGTTCGCTTTTAGGTCAAATTCGTTGATTTAGGACATCACGAGACCTTTTCACGTGCTACTTGATTCAGGGCCTCTTCTGTGAGTACTTGTTCGATCGAGTAAAGATAAGTTGGCCAAATAAGGAAAAAAACTTACTAGGAAGAATATTTACTTACCTAAAACATAAGAAGCGATAATGGCGCGTATGATTTTGGTAAATGATTTTGCCTTACCGCTTAGAGTTATGCTAACACCCCATACAGGCGTTCCATAAGGGAAGCAGTAACACGTAATGTGCGTGATAATGATGATTGATTCTACTGAGATCGTATACGGCTGTTGTTAAATTCAGCTTCAATGCTCCTGCGGATTATATAAAGCAATTTTGCGCATTGCAGACTAATAAAGTGAATATTTTATCGCTGTAAAAAAGTGAGGTGTTGTAACTAATGGCCACCTGTATAGTCGTAGAGAATAAAAGAATCATGGTTTAAAGAAATACTGAGGTATTTATAGGTACCTACTGCAAAACCGAAGAAGAGCACAATATCTTTGGCATAGTAACCGGCCGAGTCGCGAGCACAAACATCAAGTTTAATTTTGGGTCTCTTTGGCGGAATGAAGGAGGCGGGGGTCGTCGACGCCGACGTCGTCCGTCAGTCGGACCAATCGCGTGCAGAGTCCGCGCCCCAAAAAACCCAGAAAGAAAACCGAAAAATCCAAAAATGAACTTAAACTTGTGCTGACGACTCGTGCCGGTTACTATACTACACGATGTAAAGCATCTCTCTTACTAAGCCAATTACAATTCGCCTTCTCATGCAGTACACAGTTTCGATACAAAACTTAGTAATTTCACATCTATACCACATCTACCAGTAGCGCTACTTTTGAATTGTTTAGTAGATAAGACATTTGCAGGGAACGAGCGCGACGGCGAAATTGCGAACTAGACCGTGGGGAACTGTCAGTGGTGAAGATGTCCCCAGTGAGGTCGAAACCACG
Organism: Caradrina kadenii; assembly: GCA_947462355.1. Classification (NCBI taxonomy): domain Eukaryota; kingdom Metazoa; phylum Arthropoda; class Insecta; order Lepidoptera; family Noctuidae; genus Caradrina; species Caradrina kadenii. The sequence goes on from OX381674.1 coordinate 6,292,260, forward strand.
AGCCGTCAGCCTGATCCGGTCGCCGCGACCACCACCCACGCTTGAACTGGACACCGTGCTCGAAGAACGATCCGACCCTGAAATGACCACGCTCTCGCAAGTAAGGCCAACCGCACGTCAATCATCCTTAAGCGTCAGAAACCGGGTTACTTCTACAAAATACGGGCTCTATCAAAGTTCAATTCTCATGGACATACTTATAATTTACTGTACCGACCTGTCTTTTTAAACTCACATTTTGCATATTCATATTTTGTTATGTTGTCATTAGGTATACATACCTATAGTACCAACATTCATCGAATCTGGAAACAAAGAGATTACTAAAGCTCTGGGAAATGAAATATACTTATTTCACCGCTGTGGGTTATCGTGGTCCAAAACAAAACAATGAAACGTGACTTTTATGTGATGCTTGATATATTTATTTAATGCTTCGTATTGTTCACTCGGATTGACTTTATTATGAGTAAAGGTATAGTAGCCGCCGCGAGTCGTGAGCACAAACGTCAAGTTCCTTTCTGGGTTTTTTGGGGCGTTGACGCTGCACGCGTAAGGTCCGACTGACGGACCAGTCGCCTGCAGCGCCGGCGACACAAAAAACCCACAAACTACCACTGTTGTTCAAAAAGAACCATTAAAAAAGATTTTGCCAGTAGTTTTGCAGGTTCTGTTTTTGAATCTTCTCCTCATTATGTTGGTTTTCTATATTCAAGCCTTTGCTCCCGGTTCCCGGAACAAAAATGAACGCAAAAACCAATAATTTTCGTCCCAGAAACCGAATACGAGTTCGCAGCAATATTCTTCGTTATTAAAAATCTTCGCTTGTTTTAATATTGAAATCGAATGTGTAATAGATTCTCAAATAACGTTTGTACGGCGCTATTGTAATTTTGACAAAGGTCGTGGGAGGCTCTAACTTTCCTTTCTCATTGACGATATACCACTAAATCTAATAAGTAATTTAACTGTCACAAAGAACAATTCATTTAAGCAAATGTGATACCTTATTTGAATTTTTTTGTCTTAAATACGATGGTTTACCATCGTATTTAAGTGAGCCAAGAAAAGCACACGAATCTTACATTTTACCTTCTCTTAGGCTTAAATATCTTTACAATGTATATATTTTTAGGTGGAAATTACACCGGACCGTGAGGTGGGCACAATACTGTTCGGTGCCGTGGGCGCGATGGGCACGGCAGCGGCCGCGGCGGTGTGTAACCGGGACAGCTAGCGGCGCGGCTCGGTGCAGCCCGGCGCGCGCTCGCCGCTCTGGGCCGCACTCACGAGCCAGCCACTCGACGAAGACGACCCCGATGATGATGAAACTGCTGGCGAAGATAGCTAGCAATTAGACGAGCGCTCCATTGTCGACATAGGCGAGCGCATGAAACTTTTCTTGGACATTCCACTCAGATTCTGAATCAGTGAATTGTGAATCAATTCAAACAAACAGTGTTTAACATTATCGATTTGTCTTCACATTTGAACAATTAATCAACTGTTATCTGATTTCTAAACTATGTAAATAAATTCACAAAGGAAATCCGACTTTAATCAATTCCGTCTGGATTCATTATCTACATGTATCTGTACGTGTTCAATTTGTCTTACAAAACGTACAAAGTGTGCACTCTATTGATTATGTGTAGCAAGTTAAAGTGGCAATGTTCTGGTCACATCTGCCCTAGAAAATAACTGAACATTGAACGAGTTTCAGTATAGGCCGCGTACAATGAAGCGTGGCGGTCTCGTTCCGGACTTAGCTAAGAATGGCGACCAAAGTATTACCAAAAGAAAGACACAATTGAAATCTTAGACTTGAAAAGGCCTACGTAGGATATGTACATCAATTAATAAACGCAAACTAACGACGAGTATGAATATTAAATAATTTTATTGAAAAAAGCTCTTTTGAGCTGAAATTCCTGAAATGTACATATTACGATGAATCTCGTTTACTCATTCAAGATCAGATTGATTTAGGACAATTTAAAATGTTTTTTTGAGTACTGAGCTCTTCTTAGATCATTCAGATATGTACTGGTAAATGGAACCATACTTAATTGTTGTAGTTAGTACAAGGTTTCCAGCTGATTATATAGCCAATCTTACCTACTAATTTGAAACTGTAGTGACGACTACACAAGGAAACTGCAGCACTTAGATACTTATATATCGAGTCGTTTGATAAACTTTTGTAAAGAAGAGATCTATCTAATTAAATATTGTACAATTGTACATAATTTACCTAATACATATGAGGTTCAATAATGTAAATATTAACGTGCACTCACTTTAACAATGCACGGAGATAGGCTTGACCCTTGTGCATGTGCATAGCACAATATCACATGTAATATTAGGTAGCTAGTACTAAAACCCTTGCATACGTATCTATAGGATGATGAATTTATAACAAAAAAACCTTATGATAGGAGAATTCCATTATTTATTCGTGGGTAACGAAAACTTATGTAAATAATCAAGGAAATATAGAAAAAATGTAGAAATAAATTATTTGAGAAAATTATCAAAAGAACAGTAGATACGTAAGTAGGTACGATGAAACGAGACCAATTGTGAATTCAGCCAACATTAGTTATTATAAAAGTTACGTATTAAATAATACCAGCTAAAAGTACATACGATTTACATTTTGTGTAAAATAATGAAAAACCGAATTTTGTATTCGTAGTTTCAGCTTTATAGCCAATGTAAATAAACCCGGTAGAAGAACGATAAATAACGGAACATGTACCTACTCGTACTCGTTGCAGTCGATTTTTTAAAAGTATACTCTTTTTTATACAACCTTGTATAAAAATAACACAGATGAGTAAACATCTTATTAAAACATCTACAAATAATGTACTTCACCTCTAAAAATATATTTGGAAAAACCACCTCGTGAAAATTTTACAAAAATCTTACCCGTATGGGTGACTACACAATATCGTTGTCTAATCAGGCCGATAAAGGTGCGTAATTTTGGCATAATTATTCAACTAGATGAAACAACCCTTTCTCCGCCGCTACCAACATATTACGGCCTTACCTGATGAATGTATAGCAAGAAGCACGTAATTAGAAGCTCGTTTACGAGCTTGTAGTATAAGGGGGTCCACAGTTCAGACACCAGCAGCCCACTCGGACCGTGTTGCTCGAAATTGAATTTTCAGCGCTCACGTATAGACCTGAAAATCGATTACCATTGTACACGCATCATGATAATGCCAAAAATCTGAATAAAATATTGATCATACAGTTTGCATACACACAGGTACGAGTGGGTACAATATCTACTACAGCAATTTGTTTGTTGATCCATCAACAATACAAAAATGTTTTCGGAAATATTTGTGTAAAAAATATCAGCCTGTGTAACAATAGTAATTATAAATGTACGACTACGTTATGGAACAATTGAAACGAATGTATATCAATAGATGAATAAAATTCTGTTTGTGTTCGCAGTTTTTGTCTTATTTTACAATTTCGTCCATAAATAATAGAGGCCTTCAGGACAACTAACTATACTGACCACTTTTCAGTGATAATCTCCTATTCAATCAAATGTAACTTTAAGTACTTAATTTAATATACCATTAGAAATGATAGCGTATTATAACAAACTCCGTTATTTCGCGATAAATATTAGGGAAAACAGAAAATTAGTCATTTATCAAAAATATCAACAAAATGCCGTTTTTACATCAATATAACACAATAACTGCCGTTATTTTTATAGTGTTATAATAAATCATCGTAATCATAAATCATTATTTATCTCATCAATTTAGTATTAGCATTGGATGGAGTATATTATATGTAAGTAATTCATAGATTCTTCGGCAACTACTTCAACTACCTCCTTCCCTGAACACAGCTTTGATTTTCGAATCACCATAATTTAAATAATTGGAATTAAGAGTTGTCATTTTTTTTAAGTGGGTCATTGTAATACATTTATTACAATGACCTACTAAAAACCAAAAACCTGTCTTACTCTTTTGCCTCCAGCTAATAATAGTTAATTTTCCAAAAGTAATCTTTATCATGAAACCGTAAAGATTTGCAACAGCTAGTTGATACTTATGTAATACGTGCTGCCTTCACTGTGTATCTTAGATAATGATTTACTACCAAGGTGAGGGCCGGGTTGTGAAATAGTTTCGTACGGTCATAGTCGTAAATGCAGCTTTATTTAATAATGACATTTAAGTTTTCAATGTTAAGTTCAAATAATTTATTATACTTATCTGAATACAAATGCCTCCCGATCAAAAATTCTTCGGAAACACAAGTATTATATTAAAAAATAACGTGGTTTTAGTGGAATTATAGAAAAGACGCATACATTACAGACTTGTTCTAGAGAGAGTTCTAGATCTAGTTGCCTTTTTTTTACACTTTTTGAGATGGAACGTAAGGCCATACTTAGTATAATACTCGTTTTAAAATAACGACTTCTCATCTAAGCACCTAATAGAAGCACAGTGGATTAGATAAGCCTGAAAAAAAAGAAAACGAAAAAGGCACCTAGTTTTCATCCGAATGTCGAATCTGCCGACAACAATGCTTCAAGGCACACCTGACACAAACACTAGACTAAAACTTGACTAGATCTCACAACTAAATTAATCCAAGCTCGATTCTCAGGCGTGACTTTGTTAATAACTGTGGAACGCACGCACCCATGAACTCTATCCATAAATTTAACATAAAAATAATAGTAGTCACTGGAATTGCCTTGATCAGTCCTGTCCTAACTTCTCATAAAGATTCTAATATGCGAAGGTCTGCATAATTCAATATTTTAGTGTGTTTGTTATAATTTAATGTTTCCTCTTATCAATATGACTCTGTATATTTTTTCTAGCGCCATATTGTTTAGCACCCTTTAAGTGAAACATGGTGGAGGTCGGGCAACCTATATGTCAAAGTTATTTCAGCTCAAATTAGGTCAACACCATGTGGCCAGTGCTAAAACGCTTTCATTATACGCCTGCCAATATTTAAAAAGGCTCATTAGCAAACTGATTTGTTTAATTAAAAGGATTTATAGGCATGTTAAGCAATTTTTTTAACAAGATTTTTACATAAATTTTACTCGCATTTTTTATTACTGGTTTTCGAAATAATCTCAATTTTTGATTGTAAATCCTTGAAAGTACATACCATCACGCTTGTATTCCCCGAAGGGTTAGGCAGAGGTGTACCAATGTACACCCACAGTTCGCTGATTTGTTTAGGTCCCATGTAAAAGGGGGCGAGCCTATTGCCATTAACCGGGCACAAATCCCAACTCCGAGCTGCTACTGAGAATTTCATAGAAAAACCCAATAACATTATTGGACCTGTAGCGTAGCAGTCGCGCTTAGGACCACTAGGCTAACGAGGCAGTTCCTCTTTGAAAGTAGTCTTGTGATATGTAGGTATACATTATACAAAAATGTGAGAAAAAAAACAAAAAAACCCCGAGAATATGTGCCCCGAGTTTGACTCATATATAAAATATTATATAAATAATCAGTTAACTACGTTTTTAGATTGAGACATGTACCGCTGCACAGTAAACAATAATACCTATTGACATCAATCTAGCATTACAAAAGGCACTGCGTTTAGATCGCCAATTTAGTGGGTCTCCAATTTCCCATTTTATGTTGTGGTACGACCACGGCCTCATCGCCCGGGTTACTAGTTGCCCATACAACCACAAATTGTTCAATAAAAATAAGTAAGTAAGGTTTTCAGTTTCAATCCGTTATATCCAAGTATGTAATTGATTGAGTGACATCGTAACATATCGCGCCTAAGTGAGGCAATATATTTCTGGCGAGGCGACCCTAACTATACACAGATAAATGGCCGCTCATCTGTTAGAACTTGAGAGAGTGGAAACCACAAGAGTTGTTCCGTCAACCAGGGCTGTACCGATACGAGATAAACCAACAGAAACATATAGACACAAATGTTCAGTTAGCACCTGATGAGTAGTTGAAGGTTACCGGTATCACATATAGATATTTCATTGATTACATATAGAGATTTTTATTTTCTCAGCCGATGTTCAAGCGAAATATAAAAAAAAAGAGTAAACAATTACCAACTATGTATTTACACCTATATACGTGACCGGTCCCTAGATGTAAAAGGTTTTTTATGTCACCCGACCGTAGCCACCCTCAGGGCAAGTAAAAGGTTGGACAGGTGCTTTCCTTATTCTATCATCTGCCTTCTATTTTATCTTCAATTGTTTTCTAACCGATCAAATATTTATGATTTTTTTGTGACGATATTGTCAAAAAACTGTCAACATTCCAGACCCATGCAATGAAGTGGAAAAGAAATAGTGACAGGTTGAAAAAAGAAAAAAAAATAATTTTGTTAAGAAATAATTTTAACCTTACTCCTGATAAGTACATAGCGATCAAAGCGGAGCGAAGAAATTTAAAAAAAGCATTGCAGCACCTGTTTATCAATAAATGGTCATAACTATAGTTAACGACTTGAGAAATTATTTAAACTGCGATTAGTACGTAAGTTCTGCACAAGATTTATTTTATGGCACCGTAGGCGAACTTTGAAATCAATGATAGGTCGAACTTCAAGCTTAGCAGAGCGTTACTTGACCGACTTTTGTTCAACTTTAGCAAAAGTTTCTAACAACGTTTAGCTGTTAAAGTGATAATTAAAGTAATTAAGTATTATTTTACATTTTATATATTCTAATGCAAAATCTACTTCGTTTTAAAAGGAAGCTTATCCTGATTTGGGTTTCTGAGGTGTAATAATCGAAGATTATTCTACCAGATGGCACCTACTATTGGTTCGGTTTTGCGTTCAAAGCAATATTGAATACTCAGACATTCGATCGAATAGACATTTTTGTCTCGCTTGAAAGTTTATCTGGGGACCTGAATACCGGGAATTATTCAGTTTGTTAGTTAGTCATCAGTTAGAAAAATGATGTGATATTAAATTATTTGAGCAGCTGAAGAAAATTCGAAGGATAATATAAATATGTTTAGTATTAAACGGCTTTTTTTATACAAATTTCCTGCTACTTAGCAATCTGTTTCCCTGAACCAATAATCTAATATGTGGTCAGATTTTCATCGGTAGACGTATCTTCAGATGAGTTGTGCGCCCACCGGTAGTATTTAACTTCTTCGTAAGTTCTAATAAAATTATTTCCCAGTCCCAGTTTCCCGCTTTTCCGAAGCACGTTGGTCTGACTGTCGTTTTTTCTTTGTCGGTACCTACAAAAGCGGTAAATATATATTTTGTTTTCATGTAATGCAATTCTGACAGAAGTGAAAGTCAAAGCATTAATTTCAATTATACCATTTACAGGCACTTTTGAATTGTCAAGGAGTCGGCCAGAATTAGAAGAGTTCTGTGAGCTGGCCAAAAAACAAACTTCTTGTAGGTACTTACATCAAGTCCAAGTACAGCATAAAATGAAGGAAACGGTGGTGTTGTCGCAAAGGGCAATCGTCGGCTAGACAATCCGTCTAGCCGACGTGTGTTTAGAGTTTCAGTTGTGAGTTGACAGCCGCGGTGGTTATGCTTAATATACTATGTACATCAATTGAAAATTAATTACAGTAAGTTTAATATTAACATCATTGATTTTGTTGCAGTAAATAGGATAACCATTCATAAATCGACTATTCGACAGACAGGTATAGCAAAAAATCCGCGGTTGAACTCCTTGAGATGTTGCAAGACGAACTTGGATTTCAATGGCTATGTTTCTATGGCAAAATATTATATCGGTCGTTGTTACAGAGATACGTATACTGGTCCAGTGGCAAGGCCGAATACCTGCGGACAGTAGTTTATAAATTGCGTGTCGTTGCGGGCGCGCCTGACCAATACTTGGCTCGTATTGCCGTAGGCCGGTGGGCGCATGCGTGCTGCATCCGATACCATTCATCTATGAACATGCGAAGTTACTATAACATACAATTAACAGATGTGCTCATCAAATTAGATAATATAGATGTAGAACGGTGTCAGTGCAGTGATTTTTCATTCAAGTTTTTATGAATGAAGTGTTGTTGTGGGACTTTTTCAACGTGGTGAGTTTTAATAATATTTTGTTGTGATATTCATGTTAGAGATTCTAGATTCTATAAAAAAATTAATAAAATGGTACTTAAAATTAAGCGAAGTAATGAATCTGTAAAATATAACAAATTGTTGGGTAGCTTTCTAAATAATGATCTCTAAACAAAGTAAAGCAAAAAATAAATTCTAAATAAAATCTACTGACAAGGGCTTTACAAAACATAATACCGGTGCTTATTAATAATAGGGTAGATGATACCATTAAACAATAATTCCACGACACATTCATTCAAGCCCTGAAAATCCGATGAATTTTTAAATAACTATAAAATTAGATTTTTAGTTGCTTTGAAATAAATAAATAGTTAGTGAATTGAGATGACAAAAAAGTGACGTCATAGTTTATTACTGTAATACAAAATCTATGGAGGAATCGCGTTTTGACAGCTCATAAATAGCGCGTCAATTGATTAGTGGTGTCATCTACATAATTATGAAACAATTTATGTAGGTAGGTACCTACCCAATTATTTAACGTACGCTTTTAATTAACACGACTGCTATTTATAGCTACGTATTACTTAACTTTTCATAAAATATATATCTATTCTGTATCGAATACCTTACGACATTTATTTGATACAAGAGTTACGCCGTAAGCCTTTTTAGTTTTCGCGCCACAAATGTTGTACAAACGATTAAATATTAAGAAATGCTGTTGCTTAAAAATAATGAAAGCATGAATCGGATTTGTAACACCGAACTGTGTTAAAATTTTATGTAGGCAGATACAATACACGCAAAAATTATAATTTTATTAATCGCCTCACCTTCTGTTTGCCAATATAATGGGTGGAAGAAAACACGAAGTTGCAGATTCTTCTCATCATTGCGATCTTTTTTTTTTACTTCTGGACCATACCTGAGAACTCTCTGTTTGCTGGGAGATATTAAAGGTCAAGTTTTTTCTTACATCAGTGCTTTTAATTTTTAGTTTTTCTCATCATGACTTGAAATTTACACTGATTGAATTGGTAAAACTTCTATTGTGGAATCCTCGATCTACGGAGAGTTACCCTTTACAACGTCAACGATAAAGGTTAGGCAGATACTTACCTAAGGTCATCTTACACGACAGTTCGTATTTTATCTAAAAACATCCAGATTGAGAAAATATTCATTGTAGTGGTAGGAAAAGAAGATGGAGTATTTGAACACAGTTACGTGGGTAGGTATAACTAGCCGTAGTTTCATTAATTTAGCTAGGTATATTCAAACTTGAGACTCTTTAAAAACTTGTCGGTAACGCCATTAAACATAGAAGAGTGTTGACAACATCACATAGATGAATATACCTACGTGGTCTTATTAACCTTGTCAAGACCTTACAGGTAAAAATAAAATAAAATTAAACTTCAGTCCTCGTTAACCTAGTGGTCTTAAGTGCGACTGCTACGCTAGAGGTCTTGGGTTCGATTCCCAGGTCGAGCAAAAAGTGTTATTGAGTTTTTCTGTAAAATTCTCAGTAGCAGCTCGGAGTTAGGATTTGTGCCCGGTTAATGGCAATAGGCTCACCCCCTATTACATGGGACCTAAACATATCGGCGAACTGTGGGTGTACATTGGTACATCTCTGCCTAGCCCTTAGGGGAATACAGACGTGATGATGGTGTTAAACTTCATAATATCAATATCAATAGAAAAATAAGATACGCCCAAAATACATAACCTCCTCTATTGTTTAAGTCGGTTAAAAAGAGCGGTGACACTGGCATATTTCTATGTTAATGAATATTAGTATTGACAGACATTTAACGATTTACGAAGAAACATACATCATCAAGAACATCTTAGACGTAAGTATTAAAACAAATACGATTAGTTCGTGTTAATAAATTGCACAAAGTACTACTCAAGTAGTGGCAACCAGCTAATTGATTAGTGACGTGCGTTTTCCGTTCGTTTCCAATCACTTGCGGAATAGTTAAAACGAGCACATAAGAACTTTTTGCTCGGTTTATATTTTCCGTAAAGCCCCGTTTGTACATTTTCATTTTATTTAAAAAAAATGGTTAAATTATGTTCGCGTATTCAAAATAAAAAAACGTCTAAATGGCCTCTATAACCTTACCTAACATATTTTTTCGTTAGTGATAACTAGATTGTATCAAGTACGAAATAAACAATGTGCTGTCAAAAAATTTGAGCGCCATTTTGATCTGACCTTTCAACCATTATAGTAATAATAGAGGCGTTTATTTGCTGTCTTATTCAAGCGTGAAAAAATGTTTGGTGCAATTTAGTTTCTTTTGTTAATTAATATTGTTTTTGTTTATGTCATCTTATTTTAAGTCTTTTAATATTGTACGCACAAATAATAATAATATGAACACTGACGTTTATGTAAGAAATTTTCACAATTCCGCTTTTGACGCGATGCCATGCGAGCCCTGCGGAGCTGCTAGTTAAAGATAGCGGCCTAAATTTCATTCAAATAAAAATCAACCTCCAGATTACCTAAGTTGTGCAGATGTGCACGAATACCTTGCAAAGTGATCAAATCATACCATACTATCACCCCATGTAGATCCACAGTTTGCGAGTATGTTTTAGGTCCCATGTAATAGGGGGCCAGCCTATTGCACTTAACCGGGCACAAATCCTAACTCCGAGCTGCTACTGAGAATTTCATAGCACAACCCAATAACACTTATGCTCGACCTGGGAAATGAACCCAAGAACTCTAGCGTAGCAGTTGCGCTTAGAACCACTAAGCTAACGAGGCAGTCAAATCATAAGGTTTGACCAAAGCTTGTTTTTAGTTTATTACATTGTTTTCCGGTTTTTAAAGATCACGTAGCACTTGTAAGTCGTAACCTTAAAATTTTATAAAAATTCCAAGTCTGATTAACAGAAGGGATTAAATTATATCTTAATGCTTTAAAGATTACAAACAAAGTTTATTTATAAACTTCGTTAATATTTATGAGATGATATCAGATGTAACAGATTCGAAACTGACCTCAGTTACACACATTCTTTCCATATTTTGTTACGCGTTTGTCCGAGTACAAGGTCAACCTGCGTGTTAACAACGTTACAATGAAGTGCAGTGTTGTGTTTTCTCCTTAACTAGACCTTTACAAACCGTTGAGCATGTGCCTTCTAGTTTCTAAACTACCGGCCACAGTTTTGCAACTAATAAACTCGTTTGACGAACATACATGCTGAATGTTCACTTTATTTTGTAACTATAAGTACACTAGTACCTATCTATGTGCCTACGTGCGAATTAAGTGCACGATTCCATAGGTAATCTTACCCCACCTTTGATTTCGCCGTTTCTGTTCTATTTAATTAGATGTGTGTGGCAACGCAGGGAGAGGACGCCCTAGAAGAACCTACCCTTACCTTATTGGAGAGGTTCTATAGAATGGTCGGGTGCGCAGTACTCGTAACCGGCGTGCTTGTATGAACAGATGTATGAACGTGGTCGAGGCGAAAGAAGTAAGGATCGTAGCAGGTGGCGTTCTATTCTTTCTGCCTACCCCCATGGGAAAAAGGCGTGAGTTTATGTATGTATGTTAATTGTATTTGATAGTATGAAACAATTAATTGCCGGTTAATGGCAATAGGCTCGCCCCCTATTACATGGGACCTAAACATACCGGCGAACGGTGGGTGTACATTGTTACACCTCTGCCTAACCCTTCGGGGAATACAGGCGTGAAACAAACATCAATAACTGCGAGCAACGTGCTCAAAGTTACGGATCCGTATCTGGAGTGGCGGGACTCACACCCCATCCCATTTGTTGGGCTCCGCGCCGCGATTTCCCTTTAGAACTTCCAAACTCGCCGCGTAAAACATTTGACTGACTTCCCAAACAATGATGTTGGACAAGTTGAAGAGCTTCCTCTCGAGACATCCTTTTATTATTACTTATGTAAAAGACTTAAAAGGCGTTATATTTAAACTCTTGACGAACAAGTCAATAAATATAAGCTAGCTCTAAATTCAATAAGAAAATATCTTCTAACTGCTAGAAATCTCTTTACAGACATAGTTCACTTTAACGTTGTTATTTCGGTCACAGCGATCCTATCTGTGACGTAACGGAAGCGTCTGGAGGCTAGACTTGTCTAGGTTTAGAAGAAGACACCCTGCGTAGCCTACCTAGTGACCTAAAATCCTGGGAATGTTTTATTTAGATTACTCATTAAATAGCAGAATCAAATAGAAAATAAGTATTTTATGCAATTAAGTAGAACGTAGAAAAAAACCATAAGCTTTAGTTTGGAAGAAACTACACCTGTATTCCCTGAAGGGTTAGGCAGAGGTGTACCAATGTACACCCACAGTTCGCTGGTATTGGATACGTGCCTATTGCGATTAATCGGGCACAAATCCTAACTCCGAGCTGCTACTGAGAATTTCTTAAAAAAAACTCAATAACAGTTTTTGCTCGATCTGGGAATCGAACCCATGACCTCTGACGTAGCAGTCGCGCTTAGGACCAGTAGGCTAACGAGGCAGTCATAATTCAAGATGAAAATGTTTTTGCCCTTGAATCTTCATTAATCTCTACCGACGATGCAAAGGGTTTTATAAATCGTACACAATACCACCAAATACACTGTAGCTGGTCTTTACCTTATTAACAGGAGGTAAGTATCAAATAGCAGCTTTCCTGACCTTGCAACAGACTACCTTCAAAAGTCGCGAACAAAAGACAAAGAACTTTAAGACTGTACTTTTTACTTTTAAAAGTTCTGCATTGCCGCGGTGCAGTGATTGTGCAACCAGCAACTCTTCAAGTTCTTAATTAAATCTTTTTACGGCTGTTACTAGGTAACCTGCTAATAATTATGGTTAGCCAGTCAAAAAGCCCACTACTGGATTTTTATTAACATAGTTATGTTCTTTCAAAGCTCAAATTAACTAAAAGCTACTAATTACATTTTCACTCAAAATAATAGAGACATTTATAGTCCAAATTCAAATAGTTACGGTGATAAAACAATATGGCTTGTGTTATTTACAAAAGGAATGTCGCATGTCTACTTTATTGCAAATATCTGTGAAAGCTCGTCTACAATAAGTAACGTCGTCGTGGTGTCGCCTTTTCGTGAGCAAGTCAAGCAAGATTCCGAGTACCTATACACATAAGGCGTGATAATATTGCCTGTAGGCACGAGCATCCATAACGACCAGGTACTCTTAAAGATCACAGCCGTAGGCTTCTAACATACATATTCGAATTTATTGAATACGAATTACTTAATAGTTTTTTACGGAACTTACAAAAACTTAAAAAAAAATACGAAGTTGGCTCCTGATAATTTGGTATATAATAAAAAAAAAAACATTCCTACAACGAATACTGACTGACATAAATAAGGTACCTACGGAAGACTTTTCTTTCAGATCATTAAAGCAAGGAATACTGAGGTAAAAAAGAAAATAGAGAATAAACTACTTAAAACAAAAAGCACCTTTATCGAAGTAAGTATGTCGTTTTTCGGCCCACACTATTATAATAATATCCTTCATATATGATTGGTTGCTGCATTTATTAAGTTACAAAATATGCTAATTCTATGCCACTTTACTACCGACTACGAGTTTACCCAAATGTCATCTTGCCAAAATGAAAAATAAAAGTTAAACAATGTACTACTGAACTGTAAATTGTTTACATTAAAATAGGAAACTGCCTCGTTGGCCTAGTGTTCCTAAGTGCGACTGCTACGCTAGAGGTCTTGGGTTTGATTCACAGGTCGAGCTAAAAGTGTTATTGGGTTTTACTATGAATTTCTCAGTAGCAGCTCGGAGTTAGGATTTGTGCCCAGATAATGGCAATAGGCTCGCCCCCAATAACATGGGACCTAAAAACATGTCGGCGAATTGTGGGGTGTACTTTGGTACACCTCTGCCTAACCCTTCGGGGAATACAGACGTGATGGTATGTTGTAAATTGGAAATATTGCGTCAAAGAGTCGCTAAGAACTGCAAACACTTATAACACCTGCAAATTAAACGGACATTGTTCAAGAAAAACATTACGAAGAGTTATGATAATCTGACCAATAAATAAATAACCATTTATATGGCATTCTATAACTGTACATTTATGAGCGATGCAATTAGGGTTTACCACACTAGTTGTGTTCTTACGAATTGCAGAGATTTTTAGACAAGGCAAGGTATGCTTTTTATTATAGGTAATATGTTGTAATGCCACCCAACTATCTAACTCTTTGACGAAGTCCTATTGAATTTTTGTATCCCGTGGGAAATCTTCGTTTTAATTCACTAAAAAGTTTGTAGGCACATATCCTAATACTCCGGCTCTATTATAAGCTGATATCACTATGCCAAGATTTATTTTAGTGTCGATATAATGTACCTAAATAAAGGGCGACCCAGACAACGACGTCCAAAAGAAAATAGGCATAAGCATAGGGTTTCCAAAATACTCGTATGGATGTTTTACGATTTTGATAGTTTCAGAGTAAACTCATATAATGTTTGCATGTAATACTATAGCATGTTAGGGATAATGAATTAAATATATGTATTAATATATTGTTTAATGTAAACCTAATCATGCAAAAATTGTTATTTAGACACTGTTTACTCTAAAATGTTCGTTTAAGATTTTTCTAACGTTTTTAGTATAGCTGCTGGAAAAATAAAGGCTTTTATAGGAGCAAACGTAGTGTAAAAAATATTTTTGGAAATTTTCCAACTGATTTCATACTTCATCTCGTACATTTTTTTAAAAACAACGACACACAGACAGAAATCACATTCGATTGTCATAATTATATATCATACTATAATATATTTCACAATAGTGTATTGTAAAGCGTATATATTAATATTGTAAATCGTTAATAAACAATAATTACTTAGGCTCGATTATGGCCAGCCTACTGATAGTTTCATCACTGAGGCGGCTGCGCCTATCAAGGACGATACGGCATTAAAGTCTTATGTGTACGACATTACATTACGTGAGTGATTTTACAACAGCGTCGTTTTAATGATAATCTTATTCCATTCAACTATTTATGGATACTGGACTTCCTTTGGTTTTTTTATCTGCAGAAGTTACTTGCAGAATTACTGATGAACATATTTTTTACAAGATTCGAAGCGACCGCAAATTCCTTATGAATTTGAAATAAATAACATTCGTATTCAAGTAAAATATAAAACGTAATAAAATTATTAGGAAAGAATTATGTTCTCGTAAAAAGGGATTTTGACATTCATAAATCACTTAGTACCTACAAAAAGATAAGAAATGTATGAATTGTCGTTAACACCAAAATATACATTTTCTCTCAGAAATAAAGTTACTTTATTTTCACGGTATGAAACTTAAAGAAAATATATACAAAGTCGAGGCTGTAAGTACCTATTTAGGCACTCTAATATCTATTTTATCTGTAATGTAATTTTATCTGTACGACATTTTTATTTTTATTTTATATTTGCTGAGCTGGAAATTATTTCTTTTTTAAACTCATGTTTTAAATACTTAGGTTACCTACCTACATTTTATTTTTCGTAAATAGATTTTTTTCTCAAAAAGTATTTCGCCATAACAATTCCCCCTACCTAACCTACCTAGTTCTCCTTCCTATCTGACTTCTCACTTCCAATACTTGTGCTCTGCGCACAGTAAGCATCTTCGCTCCTCCAATAATCGTCTTCTACGATGTCCTTCTCACCGCTCTGGTTTTCTTAAATCTTCTTTTCTTGTACAGGCGGTTATCCTTTCGAATGCGCTTCCTCAAAATATCAGGATGGCTACCAGTCGTTTCATATTCAAAGTAAAAGCTCGTGAACACTTGCTTATGAACTTGGCAGACTCGTCTCACAATTAGTTTCTTATATTTCTCCACCTATATATATTTTTTTTTTTTGCTTTCTCTACTCTGTATATTTTGTTTGTATGTATGTATATATGTATTTATTATATTTTATTCGTAGAAACTTTCTGTTCCTTGCACCTACTATGTTTTGTCTCTACATCACCCTAAGGTTGACTGGTAGAAAATGCCAAAGGCATTAAGTCTGCCTTTGTACAGTGTATTATTTACATTATGTGCAAAAAGTTTTAATAAATAAATAAAAATTCTTTTGCGTAATAAAATATGTGGATCAAATATTACCCGAAGGATTCAATATTTGCATATGCACGGTGACACGCAATGCCCAGTGCACACTGTAGGGACGAACTAGCAGTACCTACATACAGCACACACCTACCTATCTACATCATTTGTGTGCACACACTATTAACACCACTTCGCTAACAGTTCTCGATGTACGAACAAAACTACCGTGTGTGGGAGAAAACATAAATTGTTTAAAGAGGTAAAATAGAAGATATCAAAGCTGTTATTTACAACGGTAATTTATTGTTTTTTATTTCCGTATGCTTTTAATATGACCACTAATTAGTTCGCAATAGCATCCATACAAAACATTCGGTATTTTAGGTATTCTACATATTTATCTATATATATTCAATGACGGATTAACTTAGTAAAGCCTGTAAAGTCATCAATAGAGATCAAAACGTAAGTACATTACAACGTTAACTCCCTCGGCCAATTTTCGAGATATATTTTCAGTTCGGAGCGCAATTCAAAACTTTGTAGGTCGAGCTTTTTACTTAAATAATGAATTAGTTAGCTGTACACTTAGTGCTTGGTTCAACGTAGGTACCTAATTTTTGGGAAATCGATTTTACCAATCCTTGCCATTAAATCGTTTAGATTTTGATAAACTTGACTTGATTTTTTACGATTTTCCGCTATACACAGTAGCAAATATCAGGATCTACGCTCTGTAATGCTGTCTTACCTACGGAACACTAATGGCAAGTATCTAATCGTACCTAAACAGATGTGATTACAGGTGTATTGATCTTAATTCTTTCCACGTAATCGTTGTGACTACGTGACTGGTCGGATGTAGTGTCGCACTGGGTATTGCTTGACTTCTGTGTTACTGGGTAGGAATAAGAATCTAATTTAAACCAATTTAATACGCAGTAAGAACATCGTTTATGGTAGAAATAAATGGAACTATAAGGTTTTTGGTTTCCTCAAACATTCATCATAACCAAAATCTGTATCTCCAAAATTAGACGTAAGCAGCCATACCTGTTTAAACACTAGTTCATACTTATATTGGTAAGGACAATCCCTTCCTATATTATTAAGTATGTACCTACTTTATAATATGTTTCAGTTTTTAGTTACCGTATTGACATCGGAATGCACGACAAGTTTAACGAACTAAACGTACTGATCATGAATGAACAAGTGTTCTGCTATTTAGCAGGGTTCCTTACTCTCATTTAACATAACAAACAGTTTAACTACATAAATAAACATTTTGTTACGAAACCAATTTGCACAAATGGTTTGTTTTCAAAGCAGTTCAGTCGTCGGTATTTGTCAAAATCAGGCTACGACAACAAATACACTAACTAGTAAACCAAATTATCACGTAGTAGCCACCGTGCATTGCGAAATAGTAATTTACACATTCAGCCAAAAGAATTGGGTCACAAAATTTTAAATCAATAACCGTGAAATAAAGTAACAAGGCATGATTCTGTCGCTGTACGCGGCACGCATATTCAACTGAATTATAATGATTGGTGAACAAACATTTTACACACAATTTTGATAAAAAAAATCCGAGAGTCGTGTACCTTCGGATGTCGCCCATTATGCTGCACTGTTGTGCTAGCGTGACTGACAATGACTGAATCCTTCGAGTATTAGGTGATGGTCAACCATCCTCATATGCAATTTGGCTTATAGCATAAGCCATTAAACTTGTATGACTGATTTGCCTATGCTTACAACTATTAATATAGCAGGTTCATTAGCAGATATACCCAGGCAATTTACCAAGGTCATGATCGTTAATAGAATGATCATGATCTTTAATTAATTTAAACTTATAATACTACTAGTGTATTATTTTTCTGATACCTATTATGTAGCTTCGTTGAATGTATCAATAACCAAAAAGTGACAAGTACATAAGTAAGTAGATACGTTATACAATTCAGTTATTTTATCCGAACGAAAGCTTTTAGACTCTTATGCACTTACTAGGTACCTAAGTATTCAATATTTTTAGTGAGAGTAAAATACTTTTTACTTTACTTGTACGTACACGGCAATTTAAGATCACAAAAAGTAATTGGATTTCGAAAGAATGTTCTGGCGACCGACGATGCCGAAGACAAACGAATTTCAGAAAGCAGGCGAAATTTTCACAATATCAAACAGATTTCAGTAGCATTTGCATTTACAAGTTTATGCTGATTTGAAATGTGAGTCTACCAACTTACTGGACTTCCTACCCCAATCTTAATCGTTTCAATTTCAGAACATCCAAAACACCTAAACTTGTTAAAAATGTTTTTTGTGATCGATTCTAGACGTGACTGAATTAGTACAATTGATGAACATATCGGTGATTTAAAAGCCCCTAGATGATCATTTGTATTCTAAAAAAAAATCTAGACCTACTGAACGATCATCGCTAACCTTCAAATATCGAAGCGTGGGTCGTTAAGTACCACCTGACTGTCAAGAGAATATATATTGTTAAATTAAACATTGCCACCGTGAAACTCATTCACAAGTACTTCTAAAATAGGTAAAATATAGCCACAGCGAGACAGCTGAGTGCAACCAAACCAGCTAAATAAAAAATAAAATAAATATTATTAGTGCTTTGAAATAACGGGTGTTACTGATGAGTCATTTGTTTCAGGAATGAAGTACCTATATAAAAACAAAACATGCGATGGTTCTTCTACTTACTCTGCATCACAGCGGTCAAAACATTTGACACCCGGAGATTTATGGACTACTGGACCGACTTATTTCGACCTCTACCCCGAAACCCTAGAGAAGGTTTTATACCTGACTATACGCCTAAAGGCCAAGAAGAATTTGATTTCATAGTAATAGGAGCAGGATCCGCGGGTTCCGTTCTTGCTAACCGCTTAAGTGAAGTTCCACAATGGAAAGTGTTACTTATAGAATCCGGAGGAAATGAGAATTTCTTTTCGGACATTCCCATATTTGCTCCATTTCTTTCCCTTACACCTATGAACTGGGGTTACACCTCAATGCCAGAACCGAGAGCATGCAAAGATTTAAGAGGAAAAGTGTGCTTTCTGCCCCGAGGCAGAGTGCTCGGCGGTAGTAGTGTTCTTAACTTTTTAATCTATCAACGAGGACATCCGGAAGATTACAACGACTGGGCTAGGATGGGCAATGAGGGCTGGAGCTACAATGACATACTGCCGTATTTCAAAAAATCAGAAAATATAGGTATCAAAGAATTGCGGAATTCGTCATATCATGGCGTTGGAGGATATTTAGATATTGAATATTCCCCTTATCATTCACCGCTTGAAAAACCCTTTAAACAGGCCGGTGAGGAATTGGGATATAAATGGAGAGACCCAAATGGAGAAAAAGTGATCGGCTTCTCGAAACCACAAGCCACTATGAGGAGAGGTAGAAGATGCAGTTCTTCGAAAGCGTTTTTAGAACCAATACGTTTTAGGCCTAATTTAAAAGTTACGAAATTCTCTACTGTTTCAAAAATTTTAATAGACCCGCACTCCAGAACAGCCACCGGCGTAGAATTTATGAAACGGAATTTAAGGTAAGTTGCAATATTTGGGAGTTGGCAGCAATGTTTAACCTATCTCTAGAACGGTTTAGTTTTATTAGTATTTAATACTTACCCAAATTCTTCAGTATGCAGGTGCGCGCTCGCCGAGAAGTCGTCTCATCTGCAGGGTCTATAGGCTCCGCTCAATTGCTGATGGTGTCAGGAATAGGACCAAAGGAGCATTTGTACGAGTTTGGGATCTCTACGGTCGCTGACCTCCCCGTTGGATATAATCTTCAAGACCACGTCACATTTTCTGGCAATGCCTTTATTGTAAACCAAACTGGAATGACCGTGAATGATGTAAGTTTCGAAAGTAAAACAGCATGAGAAATACAAAATAGAACAACAAAAGTCGAGTGCGAACCCGGTCCCCTTTCGAAAAGCATTCATGTACTTGACCTACGAAGTACACTCAACTGGCCGCATTCGAATGTGCAGAATATATTTGAGTACGTAGGTACACTCCTACCTACAAGGGGGAAAACCGCTTCTTTTCCTTCTTAAATAAAAAAAAGGTTAGTCATTACTCATTGGAATTTGTGGCTACACTAGGTACCTACTACTATGCATCCATGGTTTATTACGATTTCGAATTATTATTTTTTAAACCTAATCAGTTTCCGCTCTAGTACATTCCTGTAAGAACTTCGCCTACCAATAACAGAATCATATAATATGATAATGAAATGCAAATTAATAACTAAAGAGGCCGTCTATTTGGAAACAACAAAATCACCAATAATATAAACTTAAAAATTAAGTAGTTACTTAGGTATACAAATATTATTTAGATAAAATGTTTATAAACTGGAATTAAAAACCTTTGAAAGTTCAAGTTCAGATTGGAAGATCAATATCATCAGAATAAATTAATTAGTTTATCGGTTCGAGGTGGCGCAAGAAAAGAAAAAGTGGAAGGCCCCCCAAGGCCTTTGCCCAGCAGTGGGACATAACAGGCTAGAGAAAAAAAAAAGACGGTCCGGCTCAGAAAAGGCATAGACACCTACAAATATATTCCTAGGTCAAATTATAAAACTGCCTCGTTAGCCTAGTAAGCGCGACTAAAGGTCTTGGGTTCGATTCCCAGGTCGAGCAACAAGTTTTTTTATCAAATTCTCAGTAGCAGCTCGGAGTTTGAATGTGTGCCTGGTTAATGGTAATAGGCTCGCCCTCTATTACGTGAGACCTAAACATACTGGCGGACTGTGGGTGTGTATCTTAGGTACACCTCTGCATAACCCTTCAGGAAATACAGGCGTGATGGTATGCAAATTATAAAGGTGATTACTAATACGCCTGCCTGCTGCAAGCCAAGTAAAACGTAGTGATAATTACGAGCAGGTATTTTCTTTGAACTTAAACTACAGTACCTATGCCGAACCTAGAGTAGTTAAATGAACAAATGACCACCTGTTTTGCTGTAAATTTCCTACCCCATTTTTACGTGCGACCCATAACTAAACAAGTGGAAGTTAAACGCTGACCCGATTTGTGCTACTGCTGGCCTTTGTGTTCCAACTTTTGCACCAGTTTTTCTGCATAATAACACTCCAGCATATAAAACTCCAACAACACCAACTTTAATGTTGGAACAGTTAGTACCTATGTACTTTCCTGCAAATGGTATAATAGGGATACAATCAGAAAAATAAATTCTATGTTACGTAAATCTACAACCAACATTAGGTACGCGTCAGTGACACAGAATAATAACAGTAGTTTCAGGGCATACCTAGATGTTACTCCTAGGCCCCTACGCCCTGAAACCACTACGCCACAAGGAACCTTAAAGTTATTAAAACTAAGTACTTTTCAATGACCTGTTACCTAAGTATTTTCAGTATGATAAAGTTCGTACTAATCGAAAATCGCCAAGCAGCCATGCCAGTCTGTGATATAAAGCAGATAGCTGATGTTAAAAGGAGTAATATATGCTTTATTTATTAGTCAAAAAAAACCCGCAGATAACTAACTTTAACGCGAACGAAGTCGCGGGCACGAGCTACCTAAATAGGTACCTAAATATTTTCAGCATTTGTTTCATTCACATGTATCTAGCTGTCGGCTGCATCCCCGTTCGCGGCAGCAGCATACATGACAGGACGAGGTCCGCTCACCCTGCCCGGTGGAGCCGCTGGGCTTGCCTTCGTCCACACAAAGTTCTCCCATGACCTCGATAAGAGCAGACCCGACATCGAGCTCGTCATGGGAGCAGGGTCCTTGGCCGGTGATGCTGTGGGAATATTACGATCTTTACTTGGTAAGTTGCTGATGAGCACAATATATATATAAAACATTCTTGTAAGGACCTACTTAGGTTTTTTTTTAATTTAAAAAGCTTTTTCTAAGTAGGTTTTGTATACTCTATTAAAATTTTAATGAAAAGAAAGTATTAAAGTCGACGACTATCAGTGATCCGGAAAATAACCTCTTCCGAGAACAGGACAGCGACATTCGACTTTTAATGAATTTGACCGAGTTTCTTGTTATTTCAGGAGTAACAGATGAGTGGTACTGGAAGGTGTATAGCGCTCTCCCGTTCAGTGTGAGGCAGCGCACTTTTTCTATAAATCCGGTATTAATTCGACCGAACAGCGTTGGCCGACTAATGCTCCGAAGCCCAAACTTTGTCGACCATCCCAAAATCCATTTAAACTATTTCGCTGACCTTAACGATTTGCGAACTATGGTCGAAGGCGTTCGTATGGTAAGTAGAGATAGGTAGATAGTTGATACCTAAGTAGGTAGATATACCTACCTTAATAATTGAGTTGTACATTCGTAAAATTAGTTAAAAATGTTGTCATTCTTCATTTTTAGATAGAGAAAGTAATTGGTACCAAAGCGTTCCAGCGTTATAATACTAAATTACACACAACGCCGTTTCCCGGCTGCGAGTCTTTGTTGTTTGACTCGGATGAATACTGGGAGTGCGCTATTATGCAGACTTCCATCACATTAGACCATCAAGTAAGTGATAGTGTGAATAAGTGTGTAGGAAAAACCTCTGCGTAAAACATAGTAATAGGTTATGCGTAGTTCTTTTTCTACAATGTTAAATTAGTATTATAGTAATTATGCATTGATGAAGGCACTTTGACAAACGAGAAGTATATTTATTAAGTAGAAACATGTGAAGACCGCACATCCTGTGATAAACCTACCTAAGTGCGCCTTAGGACAGCAGTGGAGAGAGGGATGACCCATGAGGTTTCGTGGTCGTCATGCGCGACTACTGAACGTCCTTGGTTCGATTCCAAGGTCATGAAAAGTGTTATTTGGTTTTTCTATTGGGAATTTCTTCTCGAGTTTGAATGTTGGTAGTGTTATACCCCCGTGACTCGGAAAATACGTAATGCCGTTGGTCTATTACACGAAAATCTCCTGTGATTTGTCTCCATTGAGATTGACCGCCGTGAGCGAAATTCGGACACGGAAATTCGTTCGGGACACTAAATAGTCAACAGTAACCCTACCCGTCAAAATGGCCATTATACTTTCCACATGAAGAGTTCTAGCTATTAGACACTTACAATTCTTTAGAATTTTGGAAATTGCCCTGGATTTGTCTTGACCTGTGATGTTTTCAAAATGTAGGTAAAAAGTTTAAAACCCCAGTTCCTACCTCAATTGGTAGGTACGTAACTAAGATTATTTTACTGAGCAAAACCAATGTTTTGATTCCAGGGATATATAGATAGGTTCCCTACTAGGTAACTAGGCTAATAAAATGAAAATGAATAACTTTTACATTATTTCTGACCGTAGGTGGGAACGTGCAAAATGGCTC
Organism: Caradrina kadenii; assembly: GCA_947462355.1. NCBI lineage: Eukaryota > Metazoa > Arthropoda > Insecta > Lepidoptera > Noctuidae > Caradrina > Caradrina kadenii. Next base: position 6,315,874 of record OX381674.1, read on the forward strand.
CAGTGGGCGACCCTACGGCCGTGGTTTCACCGAGACTTCAGGTCCACGGCATCCGAGGGCTGCGCATCGCCGACGCCTCCATCATGCCACGAATACCCGCTGCGCATACGCACGCTGCCGTTCTTATGATCGCAGAAAAGGCCGCAGACCTTATCAAAGAAGATTGGGGGATATCTATTTGAATAAATAAGGTCCCATTTTTTTAGACACATATGTGTGTACAGTAATTTATTGTCAATATTTAGATGTATTATAAGTGTTTGTGTAATATGGTCAGTCTAGTCAAGTCAATGTACCAAATATAACACACTTCTAGTTATTAATTAAGAATGAAAAATAAGCTCTATTACCTAGATGAAGTAGGCAAGATTTAGTTAGGACTTAGTTAGGAGTTAGGATGTTTATATTATCGGTTTAGATATACCAAAGTAAGATGTACTCAGCATAATTCTTAACTGCCACTAAAATACATTTTTTTTTTACAAAATACATATTTTGTCTGGAAACCTTTACAATATAGGAAAAAATCCACAAAAAATCTCAAAAAAAATTAAAGCTGTATGCTTTATTTTACCAACGAAGAAACGATTTTTTAGACCAAAAAAAAATTGTGACGTTTACAGGCAGTTAGGCTAACCATGTATGCAACAATACATAATAGATACTTAAGTAATTGCAGAACAACATTCACAAAGTACATTTTATACAATTTTACATTAAGAATGTAAATCTTTGGCTTTTATTATGATTTTATCTCAGGACCAGACCTCAGGACCTAAAAAAGAAAATTAAGAGACACATTTTAAACACTTTATTACAATACTACAATAATACATCTATCATATAAACACAAACAACTTAATCAGGAGATGGTCCTGTCTTTGTTTTCCTATTAAGTTTTCTGTACAAGAAGGAAATTCTCTTCTCCATGTCCTTCCATTTAGTTGGTCTGGTTTGACGTGAACCAGTAGAAGCCCACATTTTTCTTTTCCTCAGTAACATCTGTAAAATTAATAAGATAAAGATTATTTAATTGTGAATGCTGTGCATAAATACCGTAAGTGCAATAAAAATAAACTTACATTGACTATCTTCAAATTGTTTCATTTCATACTTCAAAATTTTGCTAAACTTTATTGGTCAGAAAACTATCTACTTACTTGATATTCATTACCGTTCACTCCTCTTATCCATGAAGGCACAGTGTACAGAGTCTTCACTGGATGCAAATCACCAGACCCAAGTATGTCAATATAGTCATTTTGGCCAAATTGAGCTTTGCGCTCTGTCCATGCATTGGATGGCCTGAAACATTTTGATGACATAAGCATGTTAATATTAAAGAGTTTATTTAATGCAATAAGTCCGCCCCTACGACAAACCACTGACCCAATTATCAATAATACAAAGTTAAATGCTGCCTTTTCACAGCATTTAACTTGTATTATATTCATTTATATATTTTTTATATTTCTTATATTCTTTGTATAATGTTTTAAAAAGAAAATATAGTACCTAATAATTATTTTAAATATCCAACTAACTAATCCCACAAATCGATGTGCCTTAAGATTGACAAAAACTCACGTTAATGTATGAAAATGCTAATTTAACTGGACAATTTCACTATGCTGTGTAAAATATAATTAAAATAAATAGGTTACCTGTACTCAGGTAAAGGTAAGGGTTTTCCTAATGTCCGAGGAAGTAATCCACCACTCCAGAGCTTTTCTTCATATCCGAATCTTCTAATTAGCCGCGACTTATCAGCATGATAACGTGTTCTAAAATTAAAAAATATGAATGTGAGATTCAACATCAATCTTTACTTCATCTGAGTTAGTAGTTAGTGAGTTTTCAGTGAATCCTAACCTCACTATGTTTACAGTGGGTTTCCAAAAAATATTCAATACAGTCGATCCCAACCACGTCATTTTTATTAAAACTGTAACATCAGTTACTTTTCATTAAGGTGATCAACTATTAAAATTGCCGGCGGGACACATATATTTTATTTCAATAATATAACCCAAAACAAATCTGCGCAATCAACTGACAGTGACAGAAGTCACCATCACTATCTTCAGATGACATTGACAATTGATATACCATTATGACAGTAAAGTTGACAATACGCATACGATTATGTTCACAGATCATAGGCATTTAAAGAGTAGACACGGATCTCATCTATCCATGAAAACTGGAAATAAAACAACTCTTGACAAGACAGAACTAAAATAGAATAAAATTATAGCACTCATAAAACGTAATTAGACAGCTACAGAAAATTAAACCTGAAAAACCCACTTTTTAAGACCCGTGTCTGGCGAAGCTTATGAAAACGTGAAGTCCATTTGAGTAGACAGAGAATGATACTGCATTCTCGTCTACGATTTGATTTTTTTTTTTTTTTGGGGGGTGGGAAATCATCAAATAACTTCTCCCGGGGCGTGAGGGAGTGTCAGACTTTTACTGACTAAAACCCACCCATGTTCTTTCTTGTGCCCTTTGCGTTCCGGGTGCGCGGTATCTCTTACGAACAACCCGCAGCCCCGGCAGGGTCTACGATTTGATAACACAACAGTTATTTAAACCGTAACTCGAGGTTTGGCAATGCTTGCCTTTCGCCTCCGTATTTTCTTACACATTTGTTTTTGTTTATCTTTTTACTTAAAAGCCAAAGTCTCCAAGCTTCCACAAAATGAATTAAAAAAAAAATAAAGAAACTAACTACTAATCAAACAAAATGGCCGATGTTCTTTAAAAATAGTTTTATGAGAATATTGAAAATTTTATGGAAAAACCTATTGTAGTATGTATTACATTTATCCAGTTATTGCTTACTATTTTTGTTTTATACAACTGTTCGTAATATGTCCCTGTTCTGTTTGAAAAACCCGTTCATACTCAGATTAATCATTTACGCAAATACAAGGGAAGCAAGCAATGTTTCTTGTTTATTTATTCATTGAAATAAACAGAATTTTGTTGTCTTAGTTTCATTTTGATTTACAAAATAGAAACTAATATCGTTTCGTTCACAAAGATGATCAATGTGCAGATAGTGCTACAAATGTTGTATTTGTGCTTGTGTTTACTTGGGCGCGTAATTGCGTTGTTTGTTTACGTTTCATGATGTTGCAGCATTATTTCCCACAATGAAATTGTAATGTTAATAATACAATTTCTATTTTCAGATATTGTTTTGAAATAATGTCTAAAAGAGATCAAGGCGACCGGAACGAAAGAAAGTTGGATTCGAGTGACTACGAAAACTTGATATCTCAACACAATTTGTTTGAATCGTCTCGATCAAAGAATCAAGAATTGCCCAGTTTTCCCGGGTTTTCTAATGCTGAAACACAAACAAAAACCAGCGACATAAAAGAACAACCGGTTCACTCGGGCCTGGGTGCTTGGCATTACAACCCTTGGTGGATGCTGGCAAGCACGTCGCGCAACCTGCCGTCTCAGGATGACTATTCGGAAAACAGTGATCAAACTAAAGTAAAACAAGAACCCCGCGGTGCTGGCACCCCAGACAGGGACCCATTACAGACTGACTTGGAACAGTTCCAAGCAGAGACAGTAACACCTCCAGTTGGCTTAGATTCGTTTTGTGATGACTGCTCAGACCCATTTTGTGACTCAAGTGCAGCAATCTGTCGCAAACTTTTTCACTGCCCTCATTGCAGAAAGAGCTATCCCACAATATTAGAGTTTAACACACATTTGACAGGTGTTCATCCAGCACAAAAACCCTTCAGATGTCAGATATGTTTGGAACCGTTTCACAAGAAATCACATTTACGGAGACATTTAGATGCCAATCATACAAGGAAAGATGTCAACAAGTGTTCAGTGTGCTCCAAATATATAAAAGATAAGAGCAACTTGCGCAAACATATGCAAGTTCACACGGGTCGCGTACCTCAGAAACAATTCAAGTGTGATCTGTGCAATAACAAACGTTACATGTCCTTGGACAGACTTAACAATCATAAGGTGGTGTGCACAGGAGAAAAAGTATTGAAATACTGTGACATGTGTACTAAGGTTTTTGATAATTCAAGATCGCTCAACAGCCACAAGAAAGTACATGCTAGGGAATTGAAGTGTGATAACTGTGGGGAACAGTTACGTTCATTGGAGCAATTTACAAATCATAGGATGATTTGTCAAGGAACAGCATCAGAGGCAAGTGGCAGTCACAGTCATGCTGGCCCAGGGCTTGCTGGTGGCCCGTCCATGGGCCGATGCTGCACTCAGCCAGGGATATGTGAACATGACAAACCGGCCTATCTGAACATACCTGGATATGCCACTGGCAGAGTGCTTGATGCCACTCTTTCCTCTTTGAAATCAGAGCTGAACTGATGACACATGCCACAATGGCTTACAAAGTAACTAATATACATTAAAAATAAAACAGTTTCTTTTTTTACAAGATTACCAAATAGATAAATAAATGACAGTAATAATTTTCACAATTGAGAATTTCACAAGACTGATGCAAATATCCCGCCTCACGACTTGCTTTATTATTACCATTTAAATTTAGGCTTTAGTTAGTAGGTTAATACAGTTAGAGTAAGTAACATAGCCCTTTGAGCGTGTTCTTATACAATTACAGAGAAGATGTTGATTTTATTATTTGATTATGCTGATATTGTTATAACCACCTTTAATTTTTATTGACTAAAAATAGAACAGTTGTTCAGTGGACAGTGTTATAGAACCAGACCATACTTTCAACAATTTATTGTATGTTTATCAGATATGTTCTTTTATTATTTGATATCTTTCATAACAATGCTTTTGACTGATTTAGAGTAAATGTGAATGTGCAGTATTACAAACATTAAAACAATTTTTATTTTTCTATTTTGGAGAAGTTAAAAGAGTAGTTATGTTATTTTTTTTAATTTTTAGAACATAATATTTTAGTTTTAACGTTATGTACCTAAGTTGTATGTATGTTGTAAACAGTCAGTGGAGATGTATGATGGGCATGTTATATTTTCCAGTGCTCTGATGTACTTTTTTCTCCAAAGACATATTATTATGTAGATGTGTGTAGTTTCGTATACATATGTAAACATGTATTTCGAATATTTTCTAAAGACATCTTTTATACACATAGCAATGGGACATAAAATTTGTTTCATAATGTTACACCTGTAGGGTAAGTTAAACTTGGTCAAGTGCAATGTACCGTTGGCGAAGCCTTGTGCATGTTATGGTTATTGGAAGTATTTGTTGTGTTCTCCCTACCCATAATATTTATTCTTGAAGTGTTATACACTGAAAAAAATTATTGCTGCAATTTATAAAAAATATATAAGTGTAATGTTTTATTAAATATTTAAACACAATATGTGTACACACACCTTAATTATAAGATTCGAGGCTATAATATCTAAAGCTAATAAAAATAAGCCTTTATTATGCTAATATGTCATAGGAGTTTATATTACTATACTCTCAAAGTTTATATCTTGTATACTTATATTTTTTTAAATCTTATTATTTCTAATTTTATTTATTTTGTTCATGTTATGTGGAAGGAAGAGTACTTCTATTTGGAGGCTTTTTATTCATAATCAGTTGTTGCTATTTACAATTGTTTTTAATACTAATAGCTTAGTTTATTTTTAATATCTTTATCGCTTAGTTACGTAGTTTATATTTTGAAGAATTTTAATATGTAAGTTCCATACTGGAATCTTGCTTTTACAAGCCACCGAAAAAAAATTGGGTTTATTATACCAAATTCGTTTTATAAAGGTAATACATAATATTATATTGTAGTTGCTATACTGGTGACTTTATAATGGCGTATCGGTTGATTATGATCTAGGTTTAACATTTGTATTTAATTTTATTTGTTCTTTTGTAGCCATATCACACCTCGAGAAGCAAAGCAACACTTATTTTTAAAATATCTTTTTAACAAGTGTCGTAAAGTGCCTAACTATATATTATGACGTTTCTTGCTTACTATTATATGTATTCTAAAATTAAAACTTTCTTGCAGAATTTAATTATAAAACTTTTTTTAAATAAATTATAAATCCGTTAACGTCGATCACTTTTTGGTTTAAAAAAAAATAACTATCTCGTTATAATGTACTTATCTGCTTCCAATTCTAAAAGACTTGGTTATCAAATATATAATCAATTTAAATCAAAAACTTCATAAAACTGCAATGCAGCTTGGTTGCCCTGCTTGTCGAGATGCGCCATTGATATGATACCCATTGTAATCGTAAAAAGGGTCAGTTTCAAAGTTAGAAGTCGGTGAATATTACCGAAAATGTGTTTTTTAGTTCAGTAAAGTAAAATTAAAGAAGCTATTTTGAGCTGCACTGATTGAAATAAAGAATGCTAATTGTACTAACACGCCGACGCGGTTCCGTACCTTATTATTATGAACGTTAAATCGAAGAACATTAGTGGTACTTTCAGTATGATTTTAAAACGACGTCCTTAAAATTCACTTAACTCTTGATATAAATGTTTGCACTGAAAATTAATCTTTAATTAATTTAATTATTCTTAATATTTCTAAACTCGTTCAGATTTTGTTTTAACAGCACAGCTCCGAATAAGTATCGAAACGCCACAAAGTTGTCAGTTGTCTTGTTATTGGCACTAACCCGTAAGAAGATATAATGTATAGAATATATTTTATTATGAAATATTCATAAGTTTAGTGTAGACACCACTTAACACCGAGTACTGAACTTAAATGTGAGGGCGGCGGAAAATGACAATAATATTGTGTAATCCATTACAGATACGGTCATTATTCTCTTTTGTATCGCCGCCACGTTCTCGTATTACTTCTATGTATGAAAATCATAGTAACACTTTGGTTAAAATATATACCCCTGTAAGATAGTGTACTTACAATTTGGTATCATCATTATCAATAATATTTTTTTTTTGTAACCTTTCCACTTTTTCTGATGAAGTCATAAAACTGATAACACTGGGATTTTATGATACACTTTAAAGATAAGGATATAAAGTGCATTATTCTACGACCAACGAGACAAGTGAAACGGGCGTCTAAAAGATTGCGCTCGCTTTTTTACTTGCACCTTATGTCACTTATGATAAGGTTTATTATTCAAAATCAAAAAAGATATGCTCTGTGTGTCTCCTTGGTCTGCGCCATAGAAGGTTGAGATCATGCCTAGGTACAACTGCCTTATCAATTAATCATTATTCTCATCGCTGAATTTGAGGATTTTTATTACCTTGTTTTGATGGAATTAAGTTTATAAAAGAACAAAAAATATTAATCTGAGCTTGAGCAAGACAGCAATATTCAAAATTTAAGTATACTTTCTTGCTTTACCTACTCAATGTTAATTTTTACAGCAGTTGAGTTCGGTGTTCATGAATGAAAGTTTTAGTATCGTGTCGCCTAGTTCGGCAGGGCCGCCTCAATTGCCAAATTTCTGTAGCCGCCTTTCAAAACCTAAAGGAAAATGCTAATCACTCTGATGACATATATTATGCTGATGATTTGTTAAAAGTAAGACCTTTAGTGATTGAATTTTTACATTTTATAAATATCTGTACACGTTGATGTAACATTTAGCCTAGGCAGTTAGCTGAGCTAGCTGTTTCTATACTAAATTTATCAGTTTTAGCACCGACTTTGTGTGACTGATTCTACCATTTGTTTGGATTGATATTATACAGAAAATAATATACCATTAGGTACCTAAATATTTTGTCTTTGTAGTTTTTTAGCATGGTGTGTAACTTTTAATGCACCTAGATTTAAGAAAAAATGTGTTCATATGAATTTAGTTAGGTACATAGAATATAGTTCATCTATTTGATTAGTGACGTAGACTGTAAAACAGTGTAATGTGAATTACTAAACGAACGCGTTAATTTCCGACTAAGCCCTTCCATTGCGTACTACCTAAAATAAGCCAAATTCAATTTTATACAGTTATGCATGTCATGTTATCATAGAGGCTGTTGTGGAAACGAAGTTGCCTTCGTTAACATTGTCCCCTTTATTTATTATGTACCTACCCGAATGTAGAACTTAGTTATTCAACGCAAGTTAAAAAATAGCGTACCTACCGTTACTAAATATCACGAATAAATGACATTTCCTTTCTGTTAAAATGTTTTATTATTTTCCCTTCCAGTCCGAAATGCTTGAAAGACTTCAGGGCCCTCAAAGAACACATGAAGGGATGTGTTCTAATAACGCCGGAGATAAATCTCATCGGCATGTGCATTCTGCCCATCCTTACCTATGGTGCACAAAATTGGTCATTTAGGTATTGAACAACAGAATTCCAAACTCAAGATTCTTCAGTGAGCAGTGTCGCAACGGCGCAACAGATCGCATTAAAGACACCTTTTTTTTAAAGGATGGGAAATCATCAAATTACTTCTTCCACCCTGGGCGGAGCGGAAGAGTGTCAGACTCTTACTGACTAAACCTCACCCGTGTTCCTTCTAATGCTCTTTGCGGTCCAGGACCATGGCGACTGTTTTGAACAAATTCCGCAACCCTGGCAGCAGGCACTGGCCCTAGCGGGCCCCGTCTATGTTGACATCTCTTTGCGGCGCGCGTGGAACACAACGCGCCGCTGACCCAGGTCTGGTTTTGATCAGACGATTCAGAGCTTTATTTCGGGAGTTCGGGACTTTGAAGAAAAAACATCCAGAACCAACCGGGTGCGGCTGGCCGCATCACACGAAAGCACCCGGAGAGATAAGGGCAGATCGTCACAGACTGGACGCCTGAAGGGAGATAGGTATCGTCCCCATCGCTATCGCTAAAATGATCCATATTGGACAAACGTAGCTTAAGATCGCACCAGGTAGTTAAGGTTTAGAAGGAGAAAGAAAGGGTTTTTTCAACCTGTGGGATAAAGGGCTGATGAAAAAAAAACAAGCCATTATTTAACAGATGTATTAAAAAAAGATATGCTCTTCTCATTAACATTATATCACGACACGACCTCTCTTGACTGATGTTTTGATAATTTTAGATTTCTTCTCTTTCTTTTTCTTGGCAATATTTTCCGACCTCTTCTTTTGTCTCTCATCTTTCTTCTGTTCAACATTCTGCACTCTGGTGTCCCATTGTTTCTTACTTTGCTTCTTCTTTTGATCCTTTAAAAAGTAGACAAAATTATTTAGAAAGTTTCAATTACACTATTAGAAACAATTAAAACATTTTGTTTAAACACTATTAGCAAAAGTTGATGACACGGTTGGCGTAGTGGCTGAGTGATTGGCTGCTGCGCTGCGTGACGCGGCTTTGGTTCCTGCTTGGAACAAATATTTCTATGACCTATAAATAGTTGTCCCGGATCTGGCTTTCCGAGACTGGGGCATTATTTAAATTTTTTTAAAAAGTGCAACGGATTGAGAGTTCAATGCCAAAAATTTGCTATTATGTTACCAAGCTAAAAGAAATCCTTACCATTTTCTTTATTGATTTTTTCAGTAATATGGGGTCATCTTTAACTTTTTGCCCTTCAGCTTTCTGCAGCACATTTTTCCATGCAATTTTTTCTTTTATTTCTTTTACTTTACCAGTGTCTTCTTTTTCCTCTAACTGTTTGAACCTGTCTTCTTGTTGTTTTAGGTTTTCTAAAATCTTTTTAGGATCTCTCTCTGCCTTGTTTACTCGTTCTGTACAAAAACAAACCATACATTATTTCAGTGTGTTTAAATATTTCCTACAAGTTCCCTATAATTTTGTCCAATATTATGTATGTCCTGCCATACAAATTTTAAATAATTGTATAAAAATATGTAGCATGTTTATTACCTCTCTTGCCAACATTGGCAAAATCGAATTTGGAGAATACAAGTTTGCCTTCATTGTTGAACACTGGTTTGGCAATGTTTACTTTTGGTTTCTCCTCTGTCTTTAATATTTCTGCAAAAGGTGCATCCACTACAGGTTTGCCTTTCGTTTTATTTATTCTTTCTGTTTTCTTGATTTTCTTTTTCATTTTACTACTCAAGCTTTTCTTTTGTAGTTTATTTTTGAAGCTAAATTTGTTTTGTGATTTAATCTTCTCTAATTTTTCTTCAAGTTCTGCTATACTGCGGGCTCGCTTAGGTATTTCAACGTCTTCATTACTCTTTTGATTCTCATTGACTATTTCAATATCCATATTATCATCAATTTCACCTGTAATTATTAAGTTATTGATAAGCATACAAAAAAGCCAATATTTGAATGCTTCAAAGCCATATTCAATACAAAACAATGAAGAAGACTGTTTATTCGAAGTACTAGTAGTAAAAAGTATTCGCCTAAACACAGAAAACTTACCTTTCATTTGCAGTGGTAAAGACATCATTGAAAACACATTTTTCAGAAAAGTGAATTCTTTACTTAGGTCGGCTTTAATTTTTTTAAACATTATTTTCTTCTGTTGCGTCATTGTACTTAATTATACTGAAATTGAATTTTTTATAAGGTTAATACCAGGTGAACGTAGTTATTGGTTATTATCTAGGGTTTCAATATCTACATGTTGCTCCAGTAGTAAATAAAGTGGATTTTTCTTTATACATTTTAGTACACAACCTTGCACACAGGGTTTTGAAAGTAACGAAGAGCGAAGCAGGGGTCCACCAAGTGAGCCCAGACTACTGAGCCCTTCCCAGATTTTCAACCTTATACTCATTTACCTAATAATTTACTACAATCGAATAGAAATTCAACTTACTTCAGAAAAATCATTCACCTTTAAAACATGAATTAAAATAAGATCTATTAAACACTTCGATTTTAATTTAAAAAATTAGATACAAATACTCTTGCATACACACGAGTAAACATAACCTCTTCTCCTGTCTAACCTCTTGTAGTCCTGTCTTGTTTTGTCGATGTATGTCTGTGGTCTAAATCCACTAGGTATACCTCTATGGTACGACTGCTTCTGTTCACTATGCCCATGGAGATAGTATGTATTTTTATCATTATCCATTGATATACACATACTTTCAGCCCACTAGCATAGAGCATTTGTGAATTATTACAAATTTGGTGCATTCTTTGAAGGGGATAAACTGCTTTTTTAACCGACTTTAAAAAAGAAGGAGGTTATCAATTCGACTGTATGTTTTTTTTCTATGTGTGTTACGAGCTAACTCCGCCAATTACGAATAGATTTTGATTATTCTTTTTTGTTTGACAGGTCATACTTCAAAGGCAATTCCATATAAATTTTATCTAAATTGGTTCAGTAGTTTGGTAAAAAAAATTAAAATAACTGAAAAAAATATGTAACCCAAGTAAACAAATTAGCGTTTTTGCTTTCTTGTGACTTTTAAGTGGTGTCTTGTTAATTTACGTAGTATTACTGTTCCTTCATGGATTTGGATGACAGGAAATTGATACCAAAAAGCGAAAAACAAAACTTCTTCTTTATTGTAAAAAGTTTTTTTATTCTCCCTTTGGAACCAAACGAAAACTGATAATGAAGCAAGAAATGTGGTCAAACACGAGTACAAATCCTAATCAACTTTTATTGATCTAATTGATATCATCACGTCGCGACGTGATGATATCAATATATACGCGACGCGTCGCGTCGGTAGCGTTCATGAGTTCATGACATTGATGATTCGATATTAGTTGTGATATTAGTATAGAGCATTATTGATATTTTAACATCAACGATCATGGACCATCACTAGTACGTGTTTAATTTTAAATGTCTGTCTGTGATTGTCAACAAACAAGATTTCCCAAAATTTTAACAGATTTTATAGAAGCATAATTATTATCATATGATTGTTATAAAAATGCGTCTTCCATTCATATTAATTAGAAAATATAGCAGTGCTGAGCCCAAAGTTAACAATTTTATAGATGAAATGAAAAAAAACTTTATTCCTACAAATTCTTTTCAAAAAACATTATTGACATGTGGTTCAGCAGCTATCGCTTTGCTAAACCCTCATCGCGGAGACATGATCGCTTGTTTAGGCGAAGTTACTGGAGAAGGTGCTATAAAATACATGCGGGAAAAGATGATTGAAACTCAGGAGGGTGCTGAAATACTGAAAGAAAAACCGCGTATAAATTCTGTAACTGTTTCATTTGATAAACTTTCGAAAATGCCGGAAAACACTCTGGGAAGAGTGTATGCAGACTTTATGACGGATAACAATATTACAGCCGATTCTCGACTGCCTGTTCAATTTATTGAAGATCCTGAAATGGCTTATGTAATGCAACGCTACAGAGAAGTACATGATTTGGTGCACGCCACTCTATTTATGAGAACAACGATGTTAGGAGAGGTGAATATTTTACTATTTACACTTTAGTTTAAACATTCTACACTTGTTGCAATTGCTCTTTTTAAAGGTTACAGTAAAATGGATTGAAGGCATTCAAACAAAGCTACCCATGTGCATCAGTGGTGGAATCTGGGGAGCAGGCAGATTGATGCCAAAGCATCGTCAGATGTATTTGAAGTATTATTTGCCATGGGCAATCACAACAGGAAATAATGCAAAGTTTTTACAAGGTAATTTATATAATTAATTATATATAATATTATTATATTTAGTAAGGTTTATGTTCAAAGCTTAACTTCAATGTTTTTAATTCTAATTAGAATTTTGGTTAGAACTAGAATAAAGTGCTACATTAGAACATGCTGGCTAAGGCAAGGCCATGGTCTGGTAACATAAAGTAAGAGGAATTTATTATTACTTTCAGAAAGTACACGCAACATCAACTATATTGGTTGGTCTCATAGTAAAAACAAATAAATTATTTTTGTATGGAATTATATACAAAATCTCTTACAGGAATTTATTTTGAAAAAAGATGGGATCAAGATATAGATGAATTTCACAAGGAAATTAACATAACAAGATTAGTCAAGAAATAGCTTTTATTTCATTGTTCTAGTGGTTACAAGAACTACTGCTAGTCATGAAATCCTGGAGTTGAGCTGTGTTAAATCTTTTTCATCTGGATTTTTTCAATAATAGGCCAGAATCTGGACTTGTGCTAGGCTGATGGCAATAGACTTACCCCCATCACATAAGACTAAAACATAACCAGTGAAATATGGGTGTACTATATTTATTCTATCACTTCACACTCCTGACTAACCTGTCATGGAACACAGGTGTAATGTTATTTTAGGTTTTACCAATGTTTTCTGTAAATAAATGATTGTAGTTATTATTGCAATTAGTTAGTGAGTATTAAAACAAAGAATAGTATTTAATGAATGTACTGTACATAATTGTTATCTATATTTTTCTTGAAGTTTTGAAATAAAAAACATAAAATAACTGTGTCAGCAATTTTATTGCCATATAGAAAACTTTTGAATAATAGTATAAAATTAATCATAACAACATTTCTGAACTTCTTCCATTAGCATTATGCAGAGTAGTAGTCTGGTTACCCACTTCCGCTATCCATTCATACCAAACTCTGCGTGAATCTTTACAACGCCAAAATCTTGCTGTGATTATATCACCTTTATGCACTCGAAGAGGTGTCTGCAAATTAAAAAAAAAACTGTTTAGTATCACACACATCCACCTTCGAAACTAAGAGCGGTAACCAAACCCTCCATTATAGATAGATTGTATAAATGCTTTGTGGTCTGCATTTTAAGTTTTAACATGTCTTGGCCAATTAAAAAATCAGGTTATATAAATTGTTCTTAATGGATGATGACTACAATACCTTTATTGGAATGAAAACTGGGAACCATGATATCATTCCTGGACTATGTGTAGAAGGAAGTATGCTGATCATTTCTTTCCCATACAATGTACAATCAAAATATCCTCCAAATCCATGCATGACATTATCTTGTTGGACCTTCCAAGTTAATATTTCTGCTCTTCTATTATCTGTTAAAGGCAGTCGTCTGTAATCTGTCATTTCTTGACCTTCATGATCCTTTGAACCTTTAGCTGGATGTTCAAAAGTGAACACAAGCTGAAAAAATAATTTTTACTTTACTATGTAGTCCTTTTTGATGTTACTTGAAGGTTAGGTCATTTTAACACTACCTTTGTTTCAGCGATGTCATGTTTATTTTGCATGTAAACAACCCACAAAGTCTCTAGATTCTTATCTTTTTGGTTAGATTGAGTAATGGAGGTGGCTGCCTTTGCTGCTGCCCACAATCGTGGTGAGGAAATTGGTGCCACATAAGATCTGTACTCACATGGTATTGATATACCACCTGGCTTTAAGAGGCCAGCTGCACCATCTAAACATTCTGGAGATAGTTCATTGTCTCCCCATGACCCTGAAATTAACATGTATTCGATTAAACTCACCACATACCACCACTGAGCTTGCTGGTGTTAGGAATTGTGTGGTTGTTGGTCGTCTGGTGTCAGATGTATCATCTATACTAATATTATAAAGCTAAAGAGTTTGTTTATTTGGTTGAACGCGCTAATCTCAGGAACTACTGGTTTGAATTGAAATATTATTTTTGGGTTTTTTGTTCCTCGATAAATGAACTATCCTCATTTATCAAGGAAGGCTATAAAGCATCACGCTACGAATAAGTGCAGAGCATCATCCAAAGACGTAATCTAATACGGATGAAAAAACTACGCGGGCGAAGTCGTGAGCCGAAGCTAGTATTGAATATGTAAAATAGATGTTGTATATAATAATGTTATCTTTAGTTTTACCTAATAACTCTGACACAATTATATCTGCCTTGGGGGATAAATTGATCTGCCGCATATCACCAGGTATGACAACCACGTCGCGGTCACGCCATACTTCACGGACTTGAGCCGCCAGCACAACCACGGCACAAGGATTCTTTTCTACCGCCACCACCTGTAGCACCATCGTTTTTTTATTAAACAAATATGTAGATAGTTGATACACACAGTTTTGTGATGATAATAACATCTTTAAATTTTATACAAGATAATTAACCGAATACCTAAAAACAGTCATTACTTATATGAAACTTTTACTAAGTGAAAGCCCAACCAAACAATAAAAAGTATGAGCTCATCGATAATCCTTCCATTTATGTTTACATAGCCCAACAAAATGTATGTTGTGTAATACATACATTTGAGTAAGTAACTTGGTTTGAAGGCTTGGTTTAAATATTGATTAAACCACTACACTATCTCATTTTAAAGCTTATGGTATATTTAAGATAATAACGACCACACTGCTGCTGCACATTTACCCAATAAAGTATTTGCAATTTTGCTGTCTGTAAAAATCAAATACCTTGCTCAACTTTACATAACCAAAATAAAACCTTGATTTCTACCTTAACTTTACTGTCAGTTATATCAGCAGCATTTAATGTAGCCCTGACCAGTGGTCCTCTGCCAGCTCCTAGCACCATAACGGTAATAGTTTTCTTTTTTTTGTCTGCATTATCTCCCTGTCCCAGCTCTTGCTCATTTGCTGTAGAGATATCAGTATTAATCTGAAAACGAAGTGAATTGTAGCTATGGATAAAAAAAAATCAATATAGTTAGGCTAGTAAGAAGATCCGTAACAATATGTTTGCATAGTAATCAAATCCTTCATCAAGAAAGTGAAACATTGAGGTTGTTAGACTCACTAGTGGTCCTTTCTGTAAGTCAGTCAGAGCTTGAGCAATGGCTTTTTGGTACTGGTCATATTTAATAGGGTCTTTTTCAAACACATTGTAAGTATGTGTGTCCAAGTTATCAGCCAAAGGTTGCAGAGGAGTCTGAAGGTAATCTTCCCACCTAAAAAATTGTATTATACATAATTATGCATATTTCAGCAGAGTCTATTTTATAAAGCATAATAACGGATTCAAACACTATATACTTTTTGTGACTGCTCTTTACAAACAAAAAATAACATACCCTCTAGCATAACTCAACATAGGATCATCACCTAAATAAGGGCGTCTTTTCCAAATCCTGAACAGATACTGCAAATAGAACTCCACATTGGACCTTCTTGCTCCACTCACAATAACCTGAGCTTCATGTTCAACCAAGCTCACCACTAAATGCTGATGGGCACGAGACAGTACTGGGTATCTGCAACAATTACAACTCATGACTAGGAATGCTAAGGCTATCTGTTGGCTAAACAATGACTGAGTGAAACTTATTGTAAACCTTAATACTATTGTCTGCAACTCCATGTCTTAGCATGTATTTTGCGTATAGGTGGGATATAGATCATTTGATTCACCCCACTTTCCCATGGAAAGCCAGTATCACCTTGACACTCCCAGCGATCTCTTATAACCTTTAATACTAATATTATTATGTCAAAATTCTAAAACAGAATATAAAAGCAAATCATACCCTTTTTTATTGTTATGGAAAATAGATGTGGGCACAATGACAGCTTTTACAGGCTCTCCTAACCACCTTTGAATTACTTCATATGCTGGCAAATCAGCCGATAGTTCCAATGCTACACCAACGCGTTTATCCCATTCTAGGCGCTCATGGAACTTTGACCACCATAACCAAGGCTCATTCCAAGCGGCATCATCTCCTGATTCATTATCACAATTTTTCATTGTTTTAGTGCATGTCATGGGCACATGAGCCCATATCAGAGATGGATGGTGGCTGAAAAAAAAAGAAGATAGTAAATACCCAGTCATAGTTAAAATACAAACGCCATACTCATTAATCATCCTTCTGAAAATTTAAAAACCTACCTGGTTTCGTAATATGAATTGAGAATTCTTGTCAAATTATTAGATTCTCTACCATGGACGGATAACATAATAGCAGGAAGTCCTAAGCCTCGGCAGTAACTCAGTTCTTCGCTCATGCAATCCTCATGACGCTGCCGAACGCCGGGAGACGGAGAGTCTACGTTGAGATAAGGAGACAGCCTTCCTACAATTCTGTTCGTCCAATCTTGTGGTGACAATATCATATCTGATCTTGTAAATCCACCAACTCTACCAGCATTCGAGCATGGTCTCCGGAAACGTGGGTGAACTATTGGCGAAACTATAAAGGAGTAATTGCAACGCAAAGCCTCTGTTAAACATGCTTGTATATCTGGAATAGATGTATATTCCAAACCGCAAGAAATTTCTTGCTGCGACATAGCGAGATTCTTTCACCTCACTTGAATCTCGCGAAAAATCAAATCAAATAGGCAGAGGTAGCAGTCGAACAAACGTTGAACGAAATTAAATAAAACCGAATTGAATACAACTATAATCTGTTGCTACTACTGACCACTGCCACTGGTGGTAGTACCATAGATAATACACACTAAATACATTATATTTGAAAAAAAAAAAAACTTGTGGTTCTAGTAGTACAGACTATAGCTAAAATAGTCGAAATAAAAACTCGACGTACATACTGCTAAAAGGCTCTTAGCTATGTAAAGTAAAAAGGCCAGATGAGGAGATGTCGTTTTACTATGGCCTATCTCTCTCTCTCTATCTGCAGACTCGCACGCGAATCATGGTGTGAAATCGCGGTTCGAATCACGGCTAAACTGCCAGCAGTTCCACATTCGTAGAGGTTCGTGTTAGGTTTACAGTATAATTTTGTCAAACATAGACTAGTAAATTATAATGGAGGTTCTCGAACCCTTTGTCGTGGTAAAAAAACCGTAAATTTTCGGGAACAAGACACGAACGCGCGACTGTGCCGCGAAGAATATGCGAATCGGATCCACACTTATGGATCGCGGCTGATTTGCGGGTATATACTGTGAACCTGGCGCGAACCTCTGCGAATATGGAGCTTTTGGCAGTTTTGCCATGATTCGCATCACAATCCGCGCCATGATTTCACGATGTGATTGCTTGTGAGTGTAGGGAGACCTTTATGCGGGCTGTACACTCGGCCGAGATCCGCGCTTCAACACAGCGCGAAAAATATAGCCCTCTACACTCGCAACCCTTCGCATTTACGTTCGCGAATTTGACTGAAATAGTCGTGGAAGTTACTATTGCTGCTGCTCTGACTAATTCTCATTCACACACTCATTCTCATCTATACATCATGTTTATTTTATTTTTATTTTTATGACCTTAATGTTGAGCTTGCCAAAGCACGGGTTCTGCCTGATTACACTCAAGGAACTCTAGGTTGCGATCGTTACTCCACTCGATGCTCATGTATTGTTAGGTCCGCTTGTCACTGCGTCTCGATCTCGAATACAACTGCGAACACACCGCGAGTGTGGATGCGTTCACGCTTTGTCAACCATTTGACGCGAACCAAAAAACCGCCGCCTGACGGCGAAAGCCACGAAGCACGATCGCGATGCCGCGAAACCGTCCACACTCGCGATTTGCGGCCTTCGCGGGATTACGCGGTTATTCGGCGATTATTACTTTGATAAATTATTTTTATCTTCGACATTAATTCTACATTTGAGTATGCCTTACACACTGATTCCTTGTCTTTGAAATGTATAAATGTATTTAATATTACAATTAATTTAGCTTTCATTTCTAATTTGTAGCACTGAGTACGTATTGCAGTACTTTGAGTGTGTTGTATACCTACATTGTAGTCTTGTAGGTATCGGTAGATGTCGCTGCGACTACGCGTCAAAATGTAACGGCCGCGCGGTGCATGCCGCGCCGCCAGAGTCGCACGACACCCCAGTTTTTTGCGTAGGTAAGAACAAAAGTTCAACAATTTATAATAAAACATTGTATTCTAAGACAAAAAAAAAATATACGAAAATAACCAATACATACATTAGATAGTACTTAGTAAATCAAACGTAGGAAATAAGAAATAAATTTGTGCCAAAATATTGAAACTAAACCCCCTTTGTAGGCGAAACAGCGCTGCAGCTACTCTTGGTTAATTTAATTATTTTTTTTAAAGGACTACTTCTTTTCTAGACCAGTAAAGTGTTTTCTTTACTTTGTAAAATGTAAAGTCGTTGAACAATTGTTGTTAAGATCTATAAAAAATTTGACGGGAAAATAAAATTCCGATTTTCATATGTCTATGCAGGCATGAGAAACAAGGTGTAAAGTTTCTCATCCTCCGTTGAAATGGGAAATCTTCTGTTGAAAAGGGAGGATCCTCCTACCAGAAGGGTGTTGTGACTGGTAGGCTACTGCCGTTGTTGTCGGGATTTTGTATAATATGTTAATGTCCATGGCAATATCAATTGTCACTTGATACCTGAGCTATAACGCTATTTAGAATTGACCGGTAAGTTATTAGTTACTTTTTAAAATCTAAGTCCTCTCTCTATACGGCCGATCATAATCCTAAGTGAAGGCACATGGAATAATGGTGTACTTTCCAAGCCTGATAAAAAGAGGAGAGGAGAAAATAGAAAATCAACTTGGATTTAATAGTTTCGTTTTGGAGTACCAGCTCATTACACCACTACATTATACCTACTACATTCTACAATATGCCATTTGCTTCTCGGGCTAGACGTAGGTGAGACTATTTTAAAGCTCTTGTTCTATCACTGTGTCGGTGCCGTACCGTTCCTTACTGTTACCGTCTAATGTAAATAAGATTCATAACTTTTGATACAAAAGACGCTCCCTCGGCGGCCGGATCATTGCCGTGTCGTGCAGTTGTTGAATTTTAGACAAAACGGCTCCCTTGCATGAAATAATCCTTTGAGATCGGTAAAATAAGGTTCTTTTCTTAAATCCTAAAAGATAAGTTTTACTATTTTAAATATAAATAGTACCTCATAAACTGGTAAAATAGGTTACATTCTCACAATTTGTCTTTGGAAGCATAGAGAACTAGATTCAGGAAGTACGAAGAGCAGATCTAAACTTCTAGTGTCAATTGTCAGATATTAATTATATTGTCAAAATGATCAATGGATTATTGGATGGAAATAAATAATTATTGAATTCGAATGAGTACCTATAATAGATTTTGGCTCTCCCTTACGATAAAAGCAAAGAGTTGAGGTTTAAGTTGTGATTTGTGCGGATTTAATAAATTATTATTGAGAGTGCGTTCATATTGATTGTTTGCACGAGTCTTAGATCAGTTCTAATTTAAAAACATTTCAGATTACAGCAAATAATATTAAGCTAGTGTAAAATAATTTCTACAATATTATGGATGATAAAAATCCATTGCTTTGTCAAAAACCGTCAGCAGTAAGCAATGGAGAGATTTTAAATAAAAGAGGAAGACCTGCTTCAGTAAATATTACAAAATTTGGACCACAACCACAATCTATAATAGCTCAAATGTTATTAGAAATGAAAACCAAAACTACTGTTATTGAAGATAAACCCACAAGCCAAAACAAGCAACCACAAGATTTTGTTGAAACAAATAAATCTGAATATAATGATATGTGTCAAACTTGCTCATATAGGTAAATTGTGTATTATTACACTTTATTTTCTCAAAGTAACAATTGTGTTGTTGCTATAATTATGTTAAACTATTTACCTTTTTCCAGGAACAGCAGTGTTGCAGAACACAAAAAGTGTCTTTCTTCACACCAGCAACTCTCATGTGACTTTCCTAACTGTAGTTATTCTTGTAAATTGTCATCAAACCTCATTAAACACAAAAGGGTCCACACAAATGAAAAGCCCTATCTGTGCGACCGATGTTCATTTAGGACAAATTTTGTGAATTCTTTAAAAGCTCACAAAAGAATACATACAGCTGAGAAACCATACCAATGTGCCCATTGCAGCTATAGATGTAACAGTAGCTCTAATCTTAAAAAACATTGTCACCTAAGGCATCCTGATGGAAATAAATGCAAATATAAGTGACTGCATAGAGGGACCTACCTATGTATAAAAATTTTGTTCATTAGTAAGTATTATAAATCATATTGAAGGCATTTTTTTAAGGAGTAAGAAATAAACGAAATCATGTCCAAAGCTTTATATTTTTTACATTTACCTAAGTATATAGATATATGTTCCTAAATAGTATATAATAACTGGTATAAATGTTGCCCAAAGTACTTATATCAAGGCTTTCCTCTTAAAAACATGATAAAATATTCCATGATACTTGTAAAATATTTTGAGCTCAAATAGAAACATTTCATGAAAATAAAATTAAGAAAATAATACTAGTCTGGTTCACAAATTATAGATATTTAAGTGTATATCAGTGGCAATGTTCTGTAAAGTCGACTACAACAGATTCACGCCAGCCAAATAGGAAGTAACCACTTGCTGATCCCAGGACCACGGCAGCACATAGCCATGTGTTGTATGTCATGAATACCAGCATCAACATATAACTCACTAAAACTTGCATTCCATGAAGCACTGTCTGCCAAGCATGCGCTGTACTCAGCATAGTAGGGCTGAAAGTATTTAAAACCATGGTTACACGAGATGCATAGTTTTAAAATAAGAATAACCCAGGGGTCGGCAATCTGCGGTGTGCAATTAGATTAAAAATTGCTCCAAAGTGGATTAAATTTTATAATGGATGGTGTTCCTAGAGGTGAGAAGATTCTCGAGCAAAGTTAACTTTTTGAACGTCAGAGCATAAACGTACACGCGTGCAGAGATTAGAAGACAAAAATACTAATCTAATGACAAGTACAACGCTATTTTCTATCTGCTGTCTTGATATTATGACAATGGTGTGGCTGACTGGCTATTATTACGACTTCTTCAGGTCGGAATTAGGGATGTGGCACTGGTAATAGATATAATCTCGCTTTTTTATTTTGTAATAAATAAAACACATTTTATGGATAGCTGCTATCTTTTAAGCTACGCAACGGATTTAAATTAGTGATTCAAGGGCTATAGAACATCACGCTACGACAAACAGGACCGAAGCAGTAACCAAAGTCATAACTAAACGCGGGGTTTATTGTGATACTAGCTTCTGCCAGCGATTTCGTTTGCATGGTTTTTTTCACCCGCGTTAAGTTACGTTTTTGGTTAGTGCTCCTGCCCCATGTGTCGTAGCGTGATGTTATAAAGCCTTCGTCGATAAATGAACTATCCAACACGAAAAAAATTTTTCAATTCAAACCAATAGTTCTTGAGTTTAGAGAGTTCAGCCAAACAAACAAACAAACTCTTCAGGTTTATAATATTAGTATAGATAGCTAGTCAAAAATAAATAACAATATATTCAGCCGTTTTACACTTCTATCTCAGCAGCACACATAAACATGTTATGCATTCGGTTTCTCTAAACCTATTGTTCTTTTCAAAACATCATGAGTAAGATCCACTGAAGGATAACAAATTCAATTTTTTTTTGTAAATGTCATTATAATACCAAGACAACAAAGACGAATCTTTCTTTGTATCAAAATCCTGCTCAATACAACAATGTCTCCGGATATTCAGTGACGGATATCAGCAGTATTAGATCATTCTTAAAGATTACTCAATTGTCTATTTCGTGTTAAAGTGCACCGCATTTTCGGTCATATATTTGTGCCGTTGGCGTACAGGGCACGTGTTCGCTTGTCACGTATATGTGACAGGGGCGTTCAAAAGGTTAAAAAAATTTACTTGATTTCCTCAACCATATGAAATGAATCATACAAATCAGTCGTTATCGAGAGGAATCGGTGTATCTGCTTTTTTCTAAGCCTGTTGATGTTATGTTATCCTTAATATAAAACTTCTGTAACGTCATCGGTTATAATTGGGTTTTGATTATTATATTACTCCGAAACAAAGCAGCAAAAAAATACACTATTCAAACTCAAAATAGGAAATTCACGCAATGGTAGCTTTGACTTAGGGGCTTCCATTTTGAAACGTTGTCATTGGTATTAACAATAATTAGTGAGCGCAACTTGACCCATAAATACGACAAAAAATAAAATCTTTTAGCATTTAAAAATGTTGCTTAGTTGTCTCAACTAAGAGTACTTATCATTGAACACCAAAAATAAAGGCTACCTGAGTACTTAGGTACCTTTTTCTTAATTTGGTTGTTACAAATAGGAACAAGTGTCGCCCAAAAATTACTAATTAACTTGATAAGTATTTGTACAATACAGCAAATAAATCTGACCCGTTGGGTACTAACGAGATCAAAGGTGACAAGGACTGTATTTCTTTGTATTCAGACAGCGCCACAGCAGCCGCGTCCCCGGGCCAGGTGGACTTGCTGCATTATACATCATTATTATGGTTTTGAGTGTATAAGTACTTACACATTTCTTTCAAGGACATGGGGCACCGGCCTTAAAAAGAACACACATTTGTTAGTAATAAAGATAATCAACAAGTTAATCAAAACAAAACCCAACAAGGAATTCATTTAACATTAGTAATTAATTTAAAATAATAATAATTTTTTTTTTAATGCTGGAAAATTTTACATGAAATAAGCTTATGGTTTCAGTATGAATTAAGCATTATATAAAATATCAAAGTTAGTTTTAGTAGATAAGTACATGGACTACATAATATACAGGCTGTTTCTGTAGCAAATGAAATGCTACAGGGGGCAATCTTCTAATGCGCAAGAAATAGATAATCAAATTACTGTAGTATGACCATGTTATATTATATTTAGGTACGAGGATCATTACACGCATTACAAAGATTCTAGTATCATGAAATAGACCGTGTAAATGAAATTTTTCACGGATTTCAACGATAACATGCCGTAGCATGCGACACAGTCTTAAAACTCATTAGTAAACGATGTTTATATTAGTGCCGACGATAGGCGTCTCTAATTATTGTTTTATTACAATATACTACGCTTTTGTTAAACATGGTGATTCACACAAAGCAAGTATCAAAAGAGATTGTACCTAGTTACTTAATAATAATATAGAGCGTTTTAGTGTAATGCAGAGCAAGCAGAATCGGCCTATCGCCGTCGGTAGGCGTAAAATTTCCTATGCATCATAAAGGGTGTCTAGCAATTGGTGACCGATGTCAGCCTTTATAAAATAAAATAAAAATCTTAAATTCATAAAAAAAAATCTTCTTGTTTATACATTCTTTTTAAAGAATTTCCCAAAGTCACTAGTCACCCTATATACGTTCCTGCGGGTCCCGCGTACGGAATAACCCCGCATACTAACGCTCTGAGGAATTAAAGCTTAAATTAGAACATAATTTTACTCAACTGTATAACTTGAGGCTCATCTGGTGCACATAGATTTGCGACACCTTTACCCGGCGATGCTACTGCACAGTATTGGAGCCCCGTATACGTTTTCCACAATAGATGTTTTCTGTAGTACTTTAGGCTAAAACAACGTGGATAATGTAAAACATGTTATTACATGGGACCTAAATATACCGGCGTACTGTGGGTGTACATCGTACACCTCTGCCTAACCCTTCGGGGAATACAGGCGTGATGGTATGTCATGTTATATAGTATTTTAAGTTGTACCACAGCGTATATTAAAAGTAAATTAAACTGTGTTATAAATTAAAATTTTAAATAATTTTCTGTTTACTTGGGTCGTATATTACAGGCAGGGTAATGAGTCGCCTTAAAAAATATTTAGCTCCATTCATTCATTCATTGACAGTGTAGGAACGATGAGTGAGGGTGTGGTGATGGCAGTGGTTAAGGCACTCTCAGGCATGAAGTTGTCCAGATTCGATACCGGTCCAGAACCAATGTGACTATTTACAAGCATAAGTACTTTCTAAGTTTGTCTTGGACATCACTGACATTGGTAAAGGAAAACATCGTGAGGAAACCTGGACCTATAATTAATTAAAGTCTGAAATCGCCACTCCGCCTTGAGCAGGCGTTGTAATCAATTCTCCTGGCTTCTACGTATGAGAACAGGCCTCTATTCTGCAGTAGGACAATAATGGGCTGGTATTATTATTAGTACCGTAATGCGCATTAGTGGGGAACAGCTGATTTTTCACATTTAAGTGTTGGTTTAATAACTCAAAGTTCGTCTTCATGATCATGAAGACCAGTAAAAGTTTGATCAGGTGTTTTGTTTAAATCTTATACGTATAAAACATAATCCTGTCTTTACTCTCGGGCAGTCGGGTAATACTGAAGATAAAATTGTTTCATGCAGATAAACAAGAATGATTAAACATAAATCTTACCCTTCATAAAGTAAAGCCATTAAGAATACTGCAAGGAAAGATCCTATGAACTCTCCCATATCTGTTACTTTCCACCATGAAAAGAGAATGACTTCATCGTAACCCCCGTGAAACTAAAAATAAAATAATGCATATGTGATCATCACTGTGTTTCTTACTAAATTTCGATACAAATTAGTGTAAACAATTACAGCACGCAGCTACGCATTGTTTTTAAAAAAAGTTTGGCTTTGTTTAGTCATCTCTGCTATACTTGTGATAAAATACTGATTTTAGAGCTCAATGTGTCATAATAACGCCTAGGTACCTACTGTTTAGAAGGGATCCTAGTCCCTCCCTGTACTCATACAGGTAGGGACTAGGGTCCCGACCCGAATGAATAAACTGATGCTCACATCAATTTATTTATTCGTGTTATTCAAGCTTAAGCAACAAGTAAATGAAGAGCTTTTTGAAAGAGTTGAAACAAAAGGAAGTCATGTGATTATTACAGTCATAGCCATGTCATGACTTCCGCTCTCGTGACCTCCATGAAAGTCA
The DNA here is from genome assembly GCA_947462355.1 of Caradrina kadenii. NCBI lineage: Eukaryota > Metazoa > Arthropoda > Insecta > Lepidoptera > Noctuidae > Caradrina > Caradrina kadenii. The sequence continues at coordinate 6,341,439 of OX381674.1, forward strand.
TGTCCCTCATGTCCGTGGTGTGCATGTGGTCTTAAATCTGGTCTGTAAACCATATTTTCTTCACTGCCGTTAAAGGTGTTCTGAAAGTAAAAATAAAACCAATTGAGTCCAATTGAATGATTTGGAAAATAAATTCCTGCTAAAGTATAAAGGTAGGGTAGGGTATTTGTACAGCCTACAGGTAGTTGCCTGCAGTAGTTGTTCCGGGCCTGGTTGTTTGTGTATGTGAGTTTGTGTTTGTAAACGCAACCACGATACAGGAGAGTGGGGTAAAGTTGTTTATGAAAAAGAAAAAACAAACAGCTATCTGCCTGATCGCCTGCGTTCAAAGCGATGTTTTCCGAAAATATTCCGTTTGTCAACCTGTGTTACGATCTTTTCTTTTTGTTTAAGTATCAAGACTTTGTGCTGAAACGTCCTTTTTTGTCAGGCTCTTTGGGTGTCAAATAAGCCGATAGCCCACCTGATGTTAAATGGTCACCTCCGCCTATAGACATCTGCAATACCAGAGCACTTCAAATGCGCTGCCATCCCAGAGACAAACATGAAATGTCTTATGTGCCTGTATTTCACCGGCACCCATGCCCATACACTTCAAACCGGAACACAGCAACGCTGCTTTGCGGCAGAAATAGGTATGGTGGTACTTGGTTGTAGAAGGTATACCCACCTCTACTGCCTATCTGACTTCACAAATCAGTTATGGGTAACATGGTACCTCTTGGTAAGACTGGTTGTCAGACTTTCGAGCTTCTTAGACTACCCGTAACGACCGTCAAAGAAGTTATAGGAGTGACAGCCGGGGCTAACGTGCTTCTATCCGCGGCCCTGGGGGTCTCGGTGTGTAATGGATATGATTCGAGGGCTGACTTCAGCAGGCGTAGCTTAACCATCGATCAACACATACGCTGTTACCACTTGAATTAGTCCTCCTTCAGTCGGCCAGAAAAATTATGGAAAGGGTAATTTTAGAGGAAAAATGTTGATGATGTAGCATACACTTAGGGTGTATGCTAAAACTCGCGCGGGTTTGTATGCTAAAACCCGTGCAGGTGCACGGAGCGGCTGTCCGCTCCGGATGTCGTGAGTGACGACGTGTGAATACGTCTCACGCGCCTGCGGCGGTTAATGTTTCTCATAGCAGAAATATACGAGGAATAAAAAGATGGATCACATACCCAATAACTACGCGTGCGGCTGCTCAAACTAAGCATCTTTGAGCATAAATTATTGCTGGGAAAAAAAAATTGTTTTGGTATTGGAAACCACTTTTTTTTTTTTTTTTTGGTGGGTGGGAAATCATCAAATAACTTCTCCCGCCCTGGGCGGGACGGGAGGGAGTGTCAGACTTTTACTGACTAAAACCCACCCATGTTCCTTCTTGTGCCCTTTGCGTTCCGGGGGCGCGGTATCTCTTGCAAACAACCCGCAGCCCCGGCAGGCATCGGCCCTCAGTGGCCCCTTCCTTTTGCTGACATCTCTATGAGGCGCGCGTGGAACACGAACGCGCCGTCGACACGGCCTGTCGTTATGCAACGTAAGGACGGTGAGCTACCCATTGCTCACCGTCCACAGGCCAGTATCTACGATGGCCGGGAGTCGTCTCGCGGCTCCCGACGTCCGGAGCGTCTACCGCGGCGGCTGGGACGGAAGAACCGCTGTCTCAACCGTCCCGCCGCCTCCTTCTCAAGCATTACTGCCTCGCAGAAGGAGGCGACTGCATCCCATTCCCTCTCGCTCCGGACCATGGCTTATTGGAAACCACTGTTTATAGCAGGACATAATGTAACGCTCACAAAACATTATGCTTATGGGTGCCGCCGACAGTATGGGGGCCATGGGGGAATTTCAAGTTTAGTTAGAGCGTAATTATAAAACTTGATTTCGTAAAAAAAAAAGCTTCAATACCTCCCTGGCCAGGTTTGCAGGTATGGTGCAAAACAAAAAATTTATCACAAAAAAGGGAAAAGTATGTATGTAAACTACAATTACGTGCAGTTACGCAATTTTCAACTCTATATGTGTTGAATTTTCGTAAAACTATTGGAGTTAGAGCATTTTACTGCCGTTTGAGCTGACTTTAACTCATCGACACCCAAATTATCTTTTATCTAATAGGTACTTTGCTTGTAATTATTATAATTCTAGTAACCATACTATCATGGCCAATTTACAACAATTTATCAACATATAAAATGACTCAATGACTGTGCATATGCAGAAAGTCAAGTACCTACCTACCTATTGTAGTGATAAAAACAACTTAAATGTACTGCGGGCAATGCACATATTATAATAATTATTAATAGAACTCTGCCACCCACAATTTTTTCCATTTCAAGTTTCTAAACCGAAGGAATATGTCCAATTTTCTACTTGACTAAATGTGACCCCATTGAGGGCAGTGTATAAATAACTCTTCTAGTGACTTTGACAGAAGACATATGATCATTCAAAGAAAATGTATCATCCTTTGACACCCCAACTAGTTATTTAGTTTTGGAACATTTCCATTTTTTGTCTTACTAACCCCTTTTTCTCTCATTAGGTGTTGTTTTTCAAAAAATTTTAATTTTATTTACATGTTCTTATTAAATTAAAAATTGCTGTAATTCAAAATCACTTTAAATTCAAAGTAACATTATGTTGCTTTCATTTCAATTTGTCGAATAATGATTTGACCCTCTGAAGTTTAATATAATTTAATGCTTGTCAAGTAACACATAACAAAATACTTATGCAATATCTATAATATCCACAATTTAACTGTAATGTGAATTAATTTTACATTCCAATATTTTGTATCTACTTTGTAATATTTAAGCTAATCAGAAAAAGGTAGGGAAGGGCAGACATTAATAACTTACTTGAATAATATCATCTTGATATGTAACGTTGATGGGCATATCATGGTCAGGTACTGGCATCATGTGGTCCATATTCATATGATTGCCATGCTCATGATTTGCATGGTGGTCCATACTCATATGATCCATTTCTGTAGGCAAAAAAGAAAAAAAAATAACCACCTAAGATATGTTTAGGCAGTATAGTAGGTACAATATTCTTAGGGAGCATTGTGAAAATTAAAATATTATTACAAAAAATAATATGGGGTTAAAATAGTTGGAAATGGAGTTAAACACACTTTTAAAGACTTTTAGAGGGATCATCGTTGATGTACTTTTTCATGCTTTGAAATTTCTACAGAAAATATAGACATATTCGTTTAGTGTAACAATTTGAAGTTGAACTAAAGATAGTTCAAACAGGTTGTTGAATCAACTGCAAGATGTTTTAAAACTGTGCCATCTAACTACTGAAGCAATGGTTAGTTTATAAAATAGCAAAGTGAATAAACCAAAAACAATCATGTTATGTTACAGTTAACTAGTAACTACATAGCTATAGCTCAAACAGACCTAGGGATAACTGTAATTTGTCTTATTCCAAAACAAAGTTCATTTTTAGACTAGGTTTGAACCATCAAACCAGTTTAAGTAATTTAACATAAGTCAGATTAAGGTTTGAAATACAAAACTGGCTTGATGTTTTACACCTTGTTTTGGAATAAGATTAATTTAGTTTACCACTGGCGTAAATATCAATGTGTGCGTTCAGTATATGCACAGAGCACACAACACACAAGTGATAGGTACAGTACTCGTTATTATCTATCACTTTATACATAGATAGCAAGCAATACAAATAAACATATAAAGTTATAGGAGTGAATCACTTTAGAAAAAAACAACTTTAATATATTGCTTGTAGTTATTGATCTATTTAGAATAAATAAACTAATACATGACAAGGTATGGCTCCTTTCCAGATATGAAGATTAGAATTGTTATCCAAAACAAACAAAATAGGATAGCATAAAATACAATTTGCACAAGGAATATTTGTAAAGAGACTGAATGTACTTAGTAGTCATAAAATTAGAAAGTATCTTTTAACATTCACTAGTGAACTTATACTTAATGAACAGTGAAAGTAAAAACTGGAGCAGTTATAGAATCAGAATATGTATTAACCTACAAGGCCAGAAGAAACACAGTGTTAAATGAATATGTATAAACACTTGTGTACACTCTTACATGCTTTATTATGCGATTCAACAGTGCAAGACCTTGTAACTCTAGCAAAGAATACAAGGTATCAAAAAATAATTCATGAACACAAAAACGTACGCAGCATTTGATTCAACATTTATTTATACTACTGCGTAAATATCTGCTAAAGAAGACGTTTATTTTCTATTTAATAAACTACTGTAAGAAGCATTAAACTAACATTTACATAATATTATCACATTCACAGGCACTTACTCGATTTCAAATTTGAACGTGGCACTTATTAGTATACAATTTTAACAAAAATCGACTCAATTAGATAAAAGGTATTAGGTAGTTTTATGTATTACAGATAGAAATTTTAAGTCATTTCATGGTGTTCGAGCTCACCAAAAATCTCAAACCATTGGCAAGCAAAGCAAACTGCTGTCGTCTCGTCTGAGCACTGACCTGCTGTGCTGTCAGTCAAATAACCTATCTGTCATTTCAATGGTGACAATGTCAAGGAACAACCAATATGTCAATAGACGAACATTTCTAGGGACGTCATGAGTAACGAAAACTATAAAGTATCGATATCGACACTCGTGTGTCTTATAAGATATGGGTTAATTTTTTTTTTTAATTTTTTTTTTTTTTTTTATTGTGGGGTCATTGCAAAGCAAACTTGCAGTCACAATCCAAAGTCTTTTAAAAATAATTTATAAATCATTAACAGTAATAATTTTGCCAATAGTCGTGACGCCAATGGCTTAATAGCCAAGAACCTCGACCAACACCTAAGGAAGGCTCTCGTTGGGCCGTTGGATCAAGGGCTTGATTCATAAAGCGGTACTCCTAGACATGGCGTGTATTATTACGAGATTCCTTTCTCAGGAGCCCCGACCACCGGTAGCGTAGACCCTATTCCCGATACCGGTGGGCTATTATTTTTAAAAGTTTTTATTTTTTATATCAATATTTAAAAACTAATAATGTGTATGTGCCCATTGCTTTTTTAAGGATTTATCCAAACGATTGGTTGACACTTCTCGTGACCCAAAGTCTGACTTTTACCTAGGCCAGAGAATTGGCATTGCCAACCAACGCGGCAGTGCCGCCAGTCTTTTGGCCACTTTTCCAGTTTTAGTGTCTTTTTTAGTAATGTTTTTTTTTATTTAATTGTAAGCTAGTAAATATTTAATAATGTTAACCAGAACGCAATGCAATTTTTTTTATTGTTTATTACAACATAATTGGGATAGGATAATATTTTGAAACTATTTCAACCAAATTATGAATGTAAAAGTTCATAATTGTGCGTAAAATGAATAATGTTGTTGATGTGCACACATGATCTCCAATATATGATACTTCTTTTTTTAAACAGTCGTATAGAAGACGAAATATACTGAACAGCATACAACCACGAATCAATAGCTATACATCGATACTATAAGTGACATCACTATTGTAATAAAATATGTTATGTTGGATTTACACGCTTGCAAAGTTTGGTTTATAAATTTTTTATGTGCAATTCGAGGAAAATAAAATAAAAAACAAAGAAATCTTAATAAAAAAGAAGATGATGAATGATAAACGAATAAATTAATAATATATAGAAATGTAAAAAAATCAAATAAAATAATTTCAAATGTGAACTGACGTACAAATAAATACCTTCTAAGAGCTTCTTGTGTTTGCCTCAATATTTGGCGGATAGTCTTTGCCTTACAAAAACCGGGCCGGCCCAAAAAGCAAGTTTCATTTACTTGCATTTTGGGCCGGCCCAGTCATTGTCGATCGTGTAATATGTCCATTACAGACTTAATTTATTATACAGGCTTGAGTGATTCAATTACTTTGCTTACCTTGGCATTTAAAGTTATTGCCTCATGTAAATTAAGCATGAACCTTCCTACATGGTCTACTTCCTTACTACTTACAAATACTTACAACTACTTAATTTAAAATTGAACTTGTGCCACAGTAACCCCCTTGAGCGTAAACATTCATAAAACATGGAGAATTAAAAATCTTTACTAAAAGTCTTACATAATAACAGAGAATCTAGTAATTCAATCTAGAATACAAGAAAGAGCGTTGCAAACTGCATTTCGTAATATAATAAGGAAACCAAAGCCGTTTCAGCCAATTTCAAATTGAAAAAGTTTCGAGTTCGCTTCATTCCAACTCTCGTAGTTTACTTTCTTTTCATTCTTGAGATTTTCTTCGCAACTCGACAAAATAACTCGTAAATATTTCTGTATGAAAATAGACTGAACAAATTCCTATCCATGCTATTTTTTTTGAGTTTCTTTTACTTCAAACTTCACGTAATTTCTTCATAGCAACTAGTGCCGCAACTCTGTTTTAGTTAATAAACATCGTAATTTAGTCTTAATTTATATTCAACTTGAGATCTTTGCAACTGGCAGTTAGCTGCCGTTAGTGCCCATACTATTTTTGTTCTTGCAACTCTGAATGAATTTAGATCAGAAACAATTATTTTCTATGCTCTATACATCCGTGTACTGTACAAAATCCAAAGAAAGAATCTCAATCTCAGTACAGAACTATCGTAATCAATCCTATGATTTATATGGAATCCCGAAAAATATTCTTATGAGAAATTAAAATACACACGTTTTCTACATTTTCTTATGCTGATTTCATAGAATTTTCCTTTCCAGTGCAAAATGAAAATGTTACTATGCCTAGAGACGCTCGTCATTCTTGGGTCTTGTTTGGCCGCCATGTCTGAAGTTCGTTGTGTCTTCGGAGGTCGTGTTGTGCTACTCTTTAATGTTTATAGATTTCAGTGAATTTAGTTATTATAAGACGATGAATTTATACGAATATTAAAGAACTATGATTTAGTTTTTTGTGTGGAGTGACTATTAGACTGGAGCAAATCGATACATATTGCGTTTGAAGAAGTTACTCTAACATCGTATTTTTAGTTCATCCGCCATATTGGCGTTAATATCTCTTCGTAAGTCTTTTTTCATAATTTCTAGCTTTACTGGTACTATTTTGATGTATTTTTTGTACTATTTTGTTGCTGAATTGATAGGGCTGCATAATTCGTTAAAGTAGAGTATGCATGTTGCTTGTATTGAGCAATATTTTAAAGTTTCTGTTCATGGCCTCTTTCAAGCAATTTTCTTCCATTTCTGGTTACTGGAACTGAGATAACTTAATGATATTTATCATAGAAGAACCCTTTATCACTTGACAAAAGTATTGGCCACAATCAATTTGTATTAGAATCAAACATTGTTTTGTAGATAGTAGTTTTATTGTACTTGTTCATATTCTTATGAAATAGATGTTAAGAAACAAAGCTGTACGTTATAATTTGTCTCTCTAATTATATTTTTCAACAAATATATATTCGTGCTAAAACTGTTATTTTTTATTGAGGTTTCTACTTCTGTACCTGATACCTGCAAATCACTTGATTGTAAAGCTGAGTCTAAAGAACGTTCTAGAACGTTTAAACGCTCTCTGAAGCGTCATGCTGCTATGTATGTTGCTGATGACTCATTTGAACAGTTTAAATTTTCCATATTTCACCATAAAGCTTGATCTAGTATAAGGTGGTAGTGCTGCAGTTCCAATTGTAAAAAGATGCATGTTATAGTTATTCACATGCATGATGCATGGCAACAATTTAAAAAGTACTCTTTATAAGGAAAAGCCATCTGATATAAAAGTAGCTATATGTGATGTCTACACAAATAGTCAATAATAGTTAGCTGTTGGTCAGATGATACCCAATGCTATTAAAATGAGAAGGTTTCTTTTATAAACACTACACATTAATTTGTATCATGACCAACACAAATAGAACGTTTAGTTGCAATGGTCTCTGTCAATTAACCTTGGGCATCCAATAAATGTTACTTTCTATAGTGAGAGTAAATGCTATTTATTTAAAGCATTGTGTGTTTATTATGATACATAGTCTACTTTGAAGTTAACATAAAAAGTCAATACAAGCATTTTATCCAAAATACCTGTACTATATCTCCACTGTGTATATAAATCCAAAATTATTTTTATTTAAGCATCCTTTGAAATTTAAAAGGCAACAATTTTGAAATCATTTAAGAATGCATGTGGTGAAGGAAACTGAATTTTAGACAAACTGGCTGTCTACTTAAAAAATAAAAAAATATTGGTCCGATTGCAATAAACTTTGCCAGTAAACCATACTTTGGGTGTACTTGGGAATACTATAATCTTCTTATGAGTTAAAACCTTAAAAGGTGAATTGGAATGGTAGATGGTGATGGATAATAAGATCTCATTGATAGACTGGCGAGAAGTGATTACTTGTTGTCGGTATATCTTATAGGAGTCTCGCAAAACCTAATTAATATAATTTTGGCACAATGTTAGATATTGATAATTGACACATTGCTGGTCAAAGACATTAACATCATTCATCATTTGAAGGCTAGTTTGATCCAATTTATTAATATAATTTTGTGTTAGCTATAATTTTAAAGACCTTAAAAATGCTTTGTTTGGGACTGTGATCATAAAAATATACTTGGCTCAAAATTTGCAAAAAATTATACTTTTTCTGCTCATATATTTTGATTTTCTAAGCTAAAAATATGGTTTTAATAGAATCATTAGATATCGAGAACTATACCAAAGCCGAAAGGAGAGATATGGTTTTCACATGCTATGTATGTATGTAATTATGGTCAAATGTTTTCTTATATCTCCTAAACTAATAGTTATTGTATCTTCTAAACTGTACTAAATTTTAAAATATGTTAAAATACTATAATAATATTATTATGACATTGTCATGTTCCGGTTATAGGACATACAAAAAACCACAACATACAAATTAAAGACAAAGTGGCATGAAATAAAATATTGTCTTTGGTATCAAGAGAAAGGTCTTAAAACAGACACTTAAAAGAAATAATGATGTTTTTTTAACTTAAATATAACATATGTCTATAACAGCCCTTTTAAATGTTTTATGATATCTTGGCTGTGTTGCCTGACTGTAGGTAGATATGTACATAAACATTTTACCAGTAATTTTTCTAGTCCCAAGTAATAAGGGGAAAACAATTGGCCGTAAATTAGTCTCAGTAGCAGGTTTTATTAATCTGCTACTGAGACTAATTTAAGGCCAATTTTTCAATGATATAAAGTGCAAAGCTAATAGTACAACTCTGAGTAAGTCTCCATACAGACCAAGAAAGACTAAAGGAGTTTCTGATGACTTTGAATAATACACTTTATGTGACTAAAGTGCAAAGCTGTAGAAACATCATGGGAGATGTCGAATAATGTTCTTGAAGGCGCCCATGCTGTTTCTTGTAAACTTTATGTCAATAACATAAGGTTTATTATTCAATTTCAAAGATATCCTCTGCTCTATGTTTGTTTTTAATTTGCACTGAGCCTATGAAGTAGTAGCAACTAAAATGATGTGCATGTTTTAATTACGAATGTTTACCTGTCTCTCAGTCTTATCAATATAAATACAATGTGTATTTTGTTACAGATCCGAAGACACTGCTGTCAAAAAGCTCCTTTGGTGCTTCAATATTCATATTTCCTTACCCTGCATTCAGATGCAAGGTAATACATTTATTTAATCAAAGGCTTCCTTGCATAGGTGATTGAAATAAGTTTTGTAACTTGCTGGAAAGATACAAAAGTGCTAGATTTTAATTACTTGGAAATGTTGAATATCTTGGAAGATTTCATTTAACACCTTTTCAGTTCCTAAAGAAATATATTATGCTAGAGGGGAGTTTTATAACTTTCACTATATTTCTTTCAGGTAGGATTTTTATTTGTCTATGAATGGGATGACCTGCTTCTAGGTGCAAAAGCACCAACATATTTTTATTATGATAGAATGGTTTAGTGTTATAAGAGGATATAGCTGATGCCTCTTAGTCAGAAATTGGATGAGCCTCTTGTTACTATTGAGGTGAGAGTTCTTTGTTGAATACTCCTTACTATTTTCACATTTGGTTGTAATATCTACTACAGTTGTGGTGTCATATTGGCAGGTAGATTGCTGACTCCAGCACAATGCAGCAGGCAGTCGATCCTCTCGCTACCACCAGCACGGTAAGCAACTTAATTAACTATTAAATCTATGTAAACTCCACTATAGTTGTCCTGATATCATATCATATAGGCAATGTATGTGCTAGTATTAAAAGCAAAATTCTTTGCAACTTTTTGTTATTGTGATACACACACAAAATGTAACGCTTATCCATCGCAAGGGTCTACTAATGTGGCGACATGTCAAAACATCTAAATTTTTGCCGTTTATTGTAGTGTCTAACACCATTAAAAATCATTGTTGTTTTGAAGAACGTTAAATATGTTCTACTATTAAAAAAATAATTTAAATTATGTAAAAAAAAGTAAGTATATTAATCCGAACGCATGTTACACAGCCTGCGGCGGAGCCGGTCAATGGCGCTCCCCCAGACGAGCCGGCGCGGCGGCAAGGCCGGATGACAAATCAGCTACAATTTCTACAAAAGAATGTAATGAAGGCAGTATGGAAGCATCAATTTGCTTGGCCTTTTCACCAACCAGTAGATGCAAAAAAATTAAACCTTCCTGTAAGTATTTAATGTATTTTTAATTTATTTAATACTATTCATGGGGCATCGAGATTATCGCGTAATGAATTTTCATCAACATACAGTGTAAAACAGCACTGCAATTTGCTAAAAAACTTACGAAAATTTGAATTGGGCGGACTACATTGAAAATAAAGTCCGCATCAACTAACACTTCAGGTCCATCCTCTCTTTAACTTGTGTTTACGGTTTTCAAGCATATTTAAGTTGTTCGGCGGCTCCTATATTACACTGTAAAATGATTGGTTTAGATATTTAATTATTTTTATGAGTGTTATTTAATTCCACTACTCATTGTTTTAGGACTACCATAAGATAATTAAGAAACCCATGGATTTGGGAACAATTAAGAAGAGGCTCGAGTCCAACTATTACTATTCGGCTCAGGAATGTATTCAAGACTTTAACACTATGTTCACCAACTGCTATGTCTACAACAAACCGGGCGAGGATGTGGTGGTCATGGCACAAACATTGGAGAAATTATTCTTGAATCGGGTGAGTGACCGATTTATAACCTTGCCAGTAGTAGCTTTTAGGTCAAATTATTTTTCTTAAATAATGTACACAATAGTTAAATCAGCTAGTACTTTAATCTGACCTCATTTAACTTTTGCGTGAAGCAAACGAAAAGTCGCATTCGATTACGACTTAATCTCAGCAGACATGTAAATTTCGGCAAAAAATCCGCTTTTCACAGATAGCTCAGATGGACAAGGAAGAAAAGGAGATCGAGGCGCCGTCAAAGGGAGGTAAGGGCGGAGTGAAGAAGCGCGGCACCTCGACCCAGGGCGCGGCGGGCGCGGCCGCGGCGAGTGTCGTGGCACCGCCAGCTGCGCCTCCCGCTCCCCCGCCTGCTCCGCGCGCCGCCAAGCCCGCGCCCCCAGCGCCGCACCCCGCGCTCGTGGGCTCCACCAACACCACCACCACGCCCGCCATCCCCGCGCCGCCTGCCACGCCACCTGCCACGCACACCGGTCTTCCGCAGCAGGTTCGCAACTTTTTATTTTTATTTTATTGTGCTTTTAAAGAGCTATACTAAGTCTATAATAATAAATTTATTGCGTGGGTTCTTCTCAGGTGGCAACACAGCCATCGAGTTTCCATGTGGCCCAGCCGGCGGCTCCACCCGTCTCGACGATACCGGCGGTAGCATTATCTCAAACGCAGCCAGCTAAGGTTATTATTACGACAAATTACTGTATGCCATTGCAACAATGGTATTTGTATGTTAGTGATAATTATGATTTTTTGTAATAGGTTAAAAAGGGTGTGAAGAGAAAAGCCGATACAACAACACCTATGGGGAGTTCTTTTGAAGGAGGATATACTACACCTACCATTGACCAACAAAGTGGTCCCAAACCTGCAAAAATTTCCACAAGAAGAGAAAGTGGTCGCCAGAAGAAGGTGTGTTCAAATATTACAAAATTGCAAAAATCTATATTCTATTTTGTATCAATTTATACTTACATATATACGACTCCCACAGGCGAGCAGAACAGGAGACGACGGGTTCAAAATGGGTGGTCTATCTCCAAGCGGGGCGGGTGCTTCACACCACCCTGCATTGACTCCTCAGCTTGCAAAGAGCAAAGAGAAACTTTCTGATGCTCTTAAAAGTTGTAATGAGATTTTGAAAGAGCTGTTCTCTAAAAAACATTCAGTAAGTTACTTTTTAAAATAACTTATTACTCTTTTTCTGATTCTTAATGAATCTTCTGCTACACTTATTTTTTTCGACAGGGTTATGCCTGGCCGTTTTATAAACCTGTAGATGCTGAATTGCTTGGACTTCATGATTATTTTGATATTATTAAGAAACCCATGGACCTTGGCACCGTGAAACAAAAGATGGACAATAGAGCATATAAAACAGCCGCTGAATTTGCCGCCGACGTACGTCTAATATTCACAAACTGCTATAAATATAACCCGCCGGACCACGATGTCGTTGCAATGGCTCGAAAATTACAAGACGTCTTTGAAATGAGGTAACAAAAATATGTATCCTATCTTGATAGTGATGTTTTGTTTAAATAAATTAGGAAACTATTAAATTGTTTCGTATTTTACAGATACGCCAAGATTCCTGACGAACCCGTCCATGTAGGCGTACCGCACATGGACAAGGGAAGCTCAGCGTCAAGTTCGGAATCGGGCTCTGATTCAGATTCTGAATCCGATGATTCAGAAGAGGAGAGAAATAACAAAGTTAAGCTTCTAGAAAAAGAATTACTTGCACTGCAAGAAAAAATGAGAAAATTAGTAGAAGAATCTAATAACAAAAAGAAAGCTAAGAAAAAAATGAAGGATAAGACAAAAAAACCAGTACCGAACAATGCTGTGCCTAAAACTAATACAACAGCAGCTTACGCGGCGAAGGCGAATAATATTGGAGAGAATTTAGGCAAGTTCTGTTCTTTTATCGAAATGACATAACACAATATGATAAACATTAGTAGTACCACCTTACTTATTTCTACTAAAGTGCCTTCCTGTGCACTGGCTCGAAAAGTGTGAGTGCTTGTGTTATTACAGGCACATTTCAGCTTCGTCTGTGGGATGACAACTTTGTGGGTACATGCCATGTTGTTTCTTCTAAACTTAGTGTGCAGCAGGTTAATTATTTCTGTGTAAATTATAGTAGTTTTAATCCGCCGTAGCAATTAATAAAATGGGTGTTAATCTAAATTCATGGTGGGCTAAAATGTGGCCATCAACTGATATGTCTCGAAGGTGTCTTCACGAGATGTTTTAGCTACAAATGGAAATTACTTTTAAAACTTAAATAATCTTCGAAGACTGCTAGAATTACATACCCCAGAACAAGAGAGCTGATGCTAAAAGGTGCCGTATGATTGTAGCACCTAGCAATGTTCGAGGGAAGACTGGCAGCAAGCGCGGCGGCGGCGGCGGCGCGGGCGGCAAGGCGGGCGCGCGCGCCGCCGCCCCCGGCAAGAAAAAGAGCTCCACGCCCACCGCCGCGCCGCCGCCGCATGTCCCGCCGCACCCCGACACGGACGACGAGGACCAGGCCAAGCCTATGTCGTACGACGAGAAGCGACAGCTCTCGCTTGATATCAATAAGCTACCCGGTAAGTGTTGTTTTTATTTTTTGGTATACGGAAAGTATTATAATGTCTAAATAGATTCACCTATTACCACACGTTTACCATTATAGTTTGCGTTCCTATTTTTACACCGAACATAATCTTTTTAAGTAATACCCATTGAGTTATAAATTTTTGTTCAACAGGTGACAAACTTGGCAAAGTAGTTCATATTATTCAAAGTAGAGAACCCTCTTTACGAGACTCTAATCCAGATGAAATTGAAATCGATTTTGAGACTCTAAAACCTTCTACGCTTCGGGAACTGGAAAACTACGTCGCATCATGTCTTCGAAAAAAGACACGTAAGCCTTATTGTGAGTTGAACCAACATTATTTACCTTTCCTTTCTCCTGTTTTTTCCTTTACCTTATTATATTTTTATTGTGTTTAATAAACTAGCTAAGATTTATCTGTACAGTAACTGAGTGAAACCAAATCTATTATTAACGTATTTTAATCATAACACGGTATGTAGCTTATTGTCAAGTCGAATTATTTATTTCAGTTAAACCATTAAAACGCGCATTTGAACGTCAGCATTTACAAGAAAAAATAAAATGAAACTTACCTAGTTGCCCCTCTTTAAAGGGTTAAAAGGTTATAAAAAAGTTCCGCATGGAGAAAAGTGGGAAGTAACCCTGTAGTTACTCTTTAAAAAAATATGTTTCACAATGTTTGATATAGGTACATTAAGTAAATGTGACGACGATGTACCTAAAATAAAAACTACTAAGTACTACAACAGGTAAAAAGTACCACAAATTAAGCAATGAATTTTAATTATAGATACATGGTTCTCACATATTTACAAGATCGTAACGGGCAGATAACCTACCCACCTAAAACCTTTCAAAAGATTTAAATGATATCCTATTTCCAACTTCCTTATCCTGATAAATATCCTTTCCTAAACCCTTTGGCGAATAATGTTGGTGACACCAAAATTGACCATAATATGTTTATTGTTAAAATACAAAAAAGATCAAATGTTAATAAGACTACGATTACAGATCGAAAAGTGTCTGGTAAATCAAAGGATGAACAAATAGCAGAAAAGAAACAAGAATTAGAAAAAAGACTGCAAGATGTATCCGGGCAACTAGGAACTAACAAAAAGCAGCAACAGAAAAAAGGTCAGTTATACTCTGTCTAAAACCCTATGTTTAAGTTTAATGCCAATTTCGAGGCATTATTTTTAACCGACTTTCGTAATAACATTTTGACTTAGTGTAACCGTATGTTTATTGTCGGCAGAGGGTTGTAAGGAGGCGCTGGGCGGCGGCATGTCGTCGTCGTCGAGCTCGTCCGACTCGTCCAACTCTTCATCGAGCACGGACACCAGTTCATCAGACAGCAGTGACAGTGAAGCAGGTTAGCCCATATTGCCGACGACTTACGTAATCAATACTATCATTTCGTTCACAGACAGACAAAGTATAGCACTGAGTGGTACTCCATTTGTACCATATGATGTAAATTACAGTTATAGTAATAGATTTTAATGATACTTGCATTTAAATTAAGATGGATATTTCACTTTGTATGGATATGTTCAAATGCTTGAGATAAAATATATAAATAGATATAGGTTACTAGCAATTTTTCATAAAAAATTCAAAGATGAAAATATAAGTTTTTTACCTTTGCCAGTATTTTTTAAAGATATGACCGAACACAATCTTTTTTATTTAAAATGTGAAATGCAATTTTAACTGTTAAATGTGTTTCTAGTCTGAAATTGATGTCAGTGGCAGAATGAATGGTAATAGAATGACCAAGGAAACTTAGATTGAGTGAGTTAACATCAGCTGAGAAATATGTATAGGTGTGTTTTAAGCATGAAATGAATTTTCTGAAACGACATCTTGGGGTCACGGTTGACCCCCAATATTATATTTATATAATATTTATTAAAATCTCAATGTTGAGGATTTAGCATATATTTATTTTATTGGCAGTTGTTTTTTTTCTCTCATTTGTTTATAAATGAGAGCGGAGTTTGTCTCCATCAAGTATTGAATTAGGTTGCTTACTATTGCGCGCCTGCCGCGCCCTCGAGTACAATCATAGCAATTGTGACTTTATTAAATGAAGCAACTATATTCAAATGCCTCTAAGTAACAATCGCCATGTATGTGTCACGTACTTGCGGGCGAGGCGGTCAAGCGAGAGGTCTCGCGTCTAACTTACGCGCCCATAGGGATTTATGAAAGGATGATGTGAATATTATGTTCTGTTTTGTTTCATTTAAAGTAGCCAATATGCATGAAGAATATTTTTTAGCCATAGTGTGATTGTATTTAGCTAACTGATTTATTGAATGGGGATAAAAGGTGCTAAAAGAAAATCACTAGATGACAACAAAGAATGAGTTGATTTGGCACCATAAATAGAAACAAAATAAAATACTTAATATCCCCAGTACTGTGTAACATATTGTTTGTGTTGAAAGTATGAGTGTGTACTGTGGTAGTAGTTTTGAGTAAATATTATTTTCATTACTGTGATATTGGAGAGGGATACCACCTGAAGTTTGATTCAAATAATATATAATTCGAGTCTATAGTCTGCTGGGAAATATAAGAAATGTTGGTAAAGGCACAAAACAGTTGTTAGTGAGGAGGAGAAGCCAGCTTTGGTGTTCGCTGATATTATGATATTGGTGCCGGTAAGAGTAATAATTATGTTATTTGGTTTGCTTTCTTGAACCAATAGGAAATACCTTTTCACATTAATATTTTTTTAACTATATCATGTCCTCAAACGCGGTGTTATTTCATTTGCATCCTTGAAGTTTCGATCTCTTTTTATGGATTATTATTGGAAAGTTCAGATCTCACGGTTACTAATTGCTTTTGAGTGTGAAATTTAAACCCACTTAATATTGAATGAGGCTTGAAAACTATAATAAGAACAAGAATAGATAGTAGTGTCGGTACGTCCAGTGTTGCGAAGCGAAGAGGATCTCCGAGAGCAGCTGGCGAGTCGAGCGCAGCCATAGGGACTATTGCAAACAATTGTGTAAGGACGGATACCAACTTAGCAAGCAAATTTAGCCCCAAGATGGACTCAGTTCTCACTTTGTTACAATGGAGGATGTATTTTGTGACATGTTGTAGTTAAAAATGTATTTGATTGAAAAGGTATGTTTTATTGGTTTAATGCTTGATACACTTTGATGCTTGCTCTCAAAAATTCGATGTGACGTGTGAATCAAAATTATATATACATAAACATAAAAAATACCTAAAGCTGGCCTCCTTCCTTCACAAATTGTTTGCAAACTTTGTTATTGATTGTCGAGGATTAACATACTTTAATGATAGTAAGCAAAATGGGCACCAAGTTTTTCCCTTGTATCTATCAGTTTAATATCAGCTTTGACAAGCTTATCATTTTATTTTTTAGATATAACGGAAGGTTTTCATTTGTAACCATAAGCTATTAGGTGTCTGTAGGTACCTATTTGGCATTCACGCTTTGAGATTTTATTATTTAATTGATATAATAAAATATTTTTGATTTTTGGTTACATGAGCCAGTTTTAGTGTATCAAACATAAGAGAATGAGTAAAAATGTAAATGCTTGCAGTACCATTTTTGGTTGCTTGATAGATAACAAAAGCAAAATTTTGGATTTACAATACAATATAAAATCATATTGTGAGCATTGTAAGAAAAAAGTGATGTAAAGA
Organism: Caradrina kadenii; assembly: GCA_947462355.1. NCBI lineage: Eukaryota > Metazoa > Arthropoda > Insecta > Lepidoptera > Noctuidae > Caradrina > Caradrina kadenii. The sequence goes on from OX381674.1 coordinate 6,358,958, forward strand.
AATGCGGATATTTTATCCACGTTGTTGTGTTTGGTTGTAAAAACTCAAGCCTTTATGTCTACAAGTAAATCTGAACTTTTCTATTCATTCTTTGTACATATAATAATTTTCTGTAACGCAATACATGTAAACCAGTGTCTTGAAGATTGGATTACACTATGTTTGTAATTTTAGTTATTTTTTTACGACAAGATTTAGGTCACTAATCAAGGTTTAATGCAAATATTTCGCTTTGTTTATGAGTTCACGTTCTGGAATAAACCAATTATAGTGGTTCTTTTATATCCAATTTCTTTTAATAATCGAAATTTTTACAAATTCAAAGACACAGACTTAATTGACAATCTTGTAATTTTTAGGTTGAAAAAGCCTAAAATAAATTTTATATTGATTACATTACACTTTTTTCTAAGCCTGTTGAACCGATATTTTAATGTTGTAAATAAATTATTATTAAAATTTGTCAAAACATCACATTTTATGATTGACTTGCTTGGTGAAATGTTGATCATTTTGCTTGTTTACTTATGTTTTATTGTCCTCTTATTTAGAAAGTCTTTACACTATGCATATGTACCTATGATTTATTTTAGATAATATATTCACATTGAGTAGCTCAATTGAATCAGACTAGAACAATTAGTATTTTAAATTTTGTTAGATAATGCGAGAGTATAAGTGGAGTAACTTCCCAATTAAATCACTATAAACAATAGTCCATTACATAGTATATATTTTTATTGTCAAGTACAATTTGCAGGTTGCTTCAAAAAATCTATAGTATAAGTTAGTATGTAGTAAACATAATATTTTAAAAGGCCTTTATTTTGTCTACGAAGACACAAATGGGGAAAAGAACAAAAAGTTTACTGTATACATAATTATATTTTAATTTGTCAAAATCGAGATTATCTACAAGACTTGGTAATCTATACTTGTTTTTATTTTGGGGCCCGTTGGATATGAACTGATAAATCTCATTAGATAAATTTTGTTAAAAAACAATATTATATACAAATTATTTTATAGTTAGAATTTAAAAATAATAAAAACAGTTAAAATTCTTTACAGAAATGTTTGGACTACTCTAACGGGTTCTAAAGTGTTGCAATCCGATTCAACTTTCATTTAAAGTGAATACTGTGTATGCTTGGTGCAATTAGTTATTTGAAGACAACATTTTGTTTTAATGTTAATGTAGAGAGTTGACATGTAAACAGAAACACCATGTGTGTTAAATTTTATGTAAGATTGATTTAATCAACTCATGACTTAAAAATTAATAGATATAAGAGTGAGTGGAAATAAACTTTGTATATATTTCAATATATAACGATTTAAGTAAATCTCTTAAGTAATTTATACTGAATTTCATTTGGCTGCCCTGAGATCTGAACAATAAATAAGTAATTCATGTTGTATTGTATGAAAACTAGAGAATTCATTACAAATAGAGTTTAAATATAATATCTTAAAACAACAGTGTGGTATCAGTGAACATAATAATTATAAACTATGGCTTCTCCTCGCATTAGTTTTTTTTACTTCGAAGAATTTGTGGTAACTGGACCGCGATGCTGTATCTCAAGTTAAGTAAACATTTATGAAGTAGAAGGTTAAATTCATGACTCATAGTCGTTTTTGTGCATCGTTATTTTAATTTCAGGTACTGGTCCCAGTAGGACGCCAAAAAAGAAACCGAAAAAGCAGCATCAACATCCACCGCAAGCTGTAAATATCAGTTCTTTTGTTTCTTAATAATTAATAATATAATAGCATCATATTGGTTATTGTATTTAACTTTATTCGTTTGTAGCAGAAACCCGTGCCCACGGTGACAGTGGCGACTACCGTGGCTGCGCCCGTGCCCGTGCCTGTGCCAGCTGCGGCAGTGCTTGCAGCACCCGCGCCGGCTGAGAAACCAGCGCCGCCGGCACCGGAGCTAGCACCGGCACACGAGCTGGAGCTAAAGGAAACCGTCGCGCCGCCGGCCCCTGCACAAACAGTACCCGTGCCTACTCCGACAATACCTGCTAACATTATTCCTGACCCTTCCATCGTACCCGTTGTACGCAATACAGATGACCCGAAGTCTATTTCTAAAGTTGAACCTCGAAATGGTCTAGATAAGGTTGATCCGTCTCAATATATTGATCCCATTGAACGGTCCTTGGCTAGTCTCGAGCGAAGTCTAAAGGCAGATGTGCCTATGGATGTTAGTGTTGGAGTATCAGAGTCGTCGATGCGTCTCGAGGAGGAGTTTTCTCTTCCCAAACCCCAAATGATGCCAGACGCTGCACATCAGAACTTGATGGCACAACTAGGAGGTTTGACCGAGGTCGCTCGTGTGCCCGAACAGATTAAAACGGACATGTATCTTCAACCTCACAATGGGTTTGTAGAGAAAATGTCGCATGAACGCGAGATGTTACGGCCCGATATAAATCCCATTATTCCTGGCATGACCGGTGTTCCACCAGTGTCGTCTATATTTGACCCCATACCTTCAGTAGCACACAGCGTTATCTCCCAGTCCCATCACAATATACCGAATGTACCATGTTTAATCACACCTGCAGCGAAAAAAGAAGATGCAAAGCCTCTGCTCACACCAAAGCCAATTGAAGACCTAATGGGAGTCCCAAATATGGTTTCTAATAATATATCTGACCGAGCTAAATATGAAATGGAAAAAAAGATGGAAGACTCGAAAAATACTAACTTTGCACAAGCTTTTAAACTCAAACAAGATCAAAATTTAAAAAATGCCAGTTCGTGGTCGTCTCTTGCGCAGGCTGGAAGTCCACAGAGTATACCAACCATGGGAACGAATCATCAAATAAAACAAAAACCTGTCATGGATAGTTTTCAAGTAAGTTTCAAAGTAGAATTTTTATTTTCGAACTCAGTAAGTAATAAAAAAAGATCGATCAATCAAAAACGTACATCTTGTATTTTTTTTTGTAGGCGTTTAAAAAGCAAGCTAAAGAGAAAATTGACCGTCAAAGAGCTCTTATAGAACAGCAGGAGTTACGGAAAAAGGAACAGGCAGAGAGAGAAAGACAGCGTCAAGAAACTGAAAGGCGACAACCAGACGAAGAAAAGATGAGGTACTTTATAAATGCTAACTAAATACTGAGATCACTCTAGTCAAAATGTTAAGCTGTCCGCTTATTTAGTCTTATTCATGATTCACCTCGCACAGAATAGACACAAAACACCGGACGATTTTATTGCTCGATTCACTTTGGATGTGCATCAAAAGTGATGTTAAAATCCTATTTAATGTTAATTGACAGAGTGGGCCAAGGCGTGCGCAAAGCGGAAAGCGCTGAGGTGGCGTCGCCGCGCGTTTCGCCCGTGGCGCGCGCCTCGCCGCCCGCCGCTGTCGCCGCCGCCGCCGCCGCCGCGCCCGACAAGCCGGCCGCGTCCGAGCGCGAGCGTCTGCGCCAGCGCGAGCAGGAGCGTCGCCGTCGCGAGGCCGTCAGTATCCAACTACCCTACCTACACTGCGTATACATAGATCTAACTAAACGAAAGTACCCAAATATGAATCTAATATGAAATTTACTTGCTTCATAGATTTTTATAAAAATATGTTACTCGTACAAGTATCGCCGCCTTCCTGCTTCACGTAGAATAGATAGCGTTTTGTGGAACAGACTCTCGTAAAAAGATAGGGCTTATCACTAAATACCTATACAAAAAAACTGTAGAATGATAACACATTGCATCCAATCAGAAACCAGTTTGAACCGAATTACGAATTAGTTGTTGTTTTAAATTTCGGATCGAATGCAGTGCGTAAAACACCTAGATTTATATATATATATATAGAGTAGTAGACCTGCGATATTGATCTACGAGTGAGGAGTGTGTCAGATGGCCCTGAGGTACTGATTTAGGTTACCTAAAAAGGCTCATAATTATACCATCTCAAATACCGACCTTTTTGTTTCAGATGGCTGGTCAGATAGATATGAACATGCAAAGTGATTTGATGGCCGCATTTGAGGAATCACTATAATGTGCTTTAAGGAGGACACTAATAAATTGTACATATGAGTATATAAATATTAATTTTAGGTCAATGCAATCGATAATTATGGTGATAGTATGACACCGAAGTGAGTTTGTGATCGTTTAGTGCGTGAAACAGTTGACTAACATGTGGTTAAGTGCTGTGAATAGGTATACTTAAACTGTTGTAACGTCATTATTGATTTCATGGTCACATATTATGGGCCTTTACTAGAGGGTTGCATTTTAATTAAAATTAACTTGTATTATAAGTTTGTACGTAAGGTCTTAAAGGTAAACAACTCTCTTTACATTCGTAAGTCTATATTTATATTTCGTTTTAGAGGCGTCTCCTTCCTTCCATAATTGTTTTATAGTGTCTACTAATGACGATAGAATGGTAGATTGAAATTGGAAAATCAACATGTTTTATGTAATTGGTGAATAAACAATCAAATAAACTATGAAATCTGTTACGCGACTTCACACCATTTCTCATTGCATCGCTGTATTATTTGAATGTTTCAAAAACAACAGTAATTGTTGACGCTTAGAAATTAAATAAAAATAATTAAAATATATTATGCCATAATATTAGAATGTCGCTTTTAATTCAACGTGCAATGGGTGACGGCGTGGGTTTATATTTATTAGTAAATGGAATTTCTGTTACGTATTCGATTTTTGATAAATATTGCTTAATGTTAGTAGATTTTTTATCAATCTGTCATGGAAAAAACAGATCAAATGTCATACATTTGATTTGAAATATATTTATTTTACATTGGAATATGTCTTTTTGTGTTTGTAGATAGATAACTCCAGTGCAAATGTAGTAAATTTTAAACAACTTCTGCATACATGCTCATTATAATTATAATGAGAATATAAATGATAATACCAATAATACAAATCTCCACAAAATACATTGTATATTGTTAAGCAACTTTTTAATTTCAGCCATTTACTTTCAAACTCGAAATCAAATGTAGATATGAAGTAAAATATATTGACATTCCATATTGTATATATGTTGTTTAAATTGTTATTTATATTTAACAAGCGACCTGCCAATGCCTCGCGCGGGTGTGATCTCCTGATGTGGCGACATGTGAAAACATTCGAGATTTCTGTACGATGTCCAAGTTAAACAGTGATGTATTTATTATACACGAAAACCTTCCGGAATAAATTCTAAAATAAAAACAGCATATAATGCCACCGTCATTTTGAGGAACTAAGGGGCCAAACCGACACACTTAGGGCGAATTTGTTTGTACTATCTATATAGATTATAATCCCGGACTCTTAAATCGAGAGAGACGTTATAGTTCAAAGATAATGAAGAGTACCGCGATTTGGAAGTCCGAGAGTTACACATTTTCGCCAATTTTTGTAGCTTCCGCCGTTTTTTGAGTAGACAAAGTAAAAAGATAATTGTGTCAATTGTTATGAGAGGTTCCATTAAGTAAGTAATAATAAAATAAAGCACTAGGTGTTTATGAACGTCCCAAATTGAAATATATTTTATATTGTACACATTTCTTGAAGTCAATATAATTGTTGCAATACTGGTATGTAGGTAGGTACTACTACTAGATACTACCTACTCATGACTATAAAATATCCTACCTATACGTTTTGAAAGCAATAAAATGAGTTTTTTTTTGTAATCGTTCTATTAAGCCTTCCTTCGTGCATACTTGCATAATATTTCTAGTTTCCGCATAATAATATAGCTGATCATGCATGTAACTAACAAAGATAAAATAATGTAAAAAAAAGGAAGTTAGTACATAGTGTTCATAAAAATATTCAGACTAACTTTTGCCTGCAACTTCGTCAGCGTAAATGACGGTTATCGCGGACGCAGACTAAGGGTCAATTCATACAAACGGCTTCGTCGCAGTATGTCCCTTTCGCAGAATTTTCATTTTGTGTTATCTATACTAATATTATAAAGCTAAAGAGTTTGTTTGTTTAATTCGACACGCTAATCTCGAAAACTACTGGTTAGAGTTGTAAAAATCTTTTTGTGTTGGATAGTTTATTTATCGAGGAAGGCTATAGGCTATAAACATCATGCTACGACTAATAGGTGCTGAGCAGTAACCAAAAACGTAACTTAATGCGGGAGAAAAAAACTACGCGAACGAAGTCGCTGGCAGAAGCTAGTGTTCTATAATGTATTATTTGGGTTTATTATTGTTTCTAATTACGACTATAATGATTAACGGTTCATAACTTTGTCAAAATTGTTAATTTGTTCATATTGATCACAAAAAGTTGGTACATTTTCTGTTATAAATCATACATTTTATATTTTTTTATTCATTTTCAGAGGGGTCGCCATAAATAAAAGTTGTTCTTATTGTAAGATAACTTGAGCTTAAAATTTAATTTAATTTAATCTAAGGAAATTTGTTGTGTTTATTTGATTAATAAGTACTTAATACAAATTTACCAAATTTTAACCGACTTCAAAAAGAAGGAGGTTATCAATTTGTCTGTATGTTTTTTTTTGAGATCAATATGAACAATTGTAACAAAGTTATGAACAGTTAACCATATATTATAATCGTAATAAGAAACAATAATAAACCTAAATAAATACATATTCGACTTTTATAGAATAGAACATACCTAATATAAAATGAAAATTCTGTGAAAGGACATTTAACGACTAGGGGACATTTTGCGATGAAGCCATACAAACGCACCGAAGCGTTACTCTAAAGGAGTCTACACACCAAACCCGCCGACCCGCCGACACAGCCCGGCGGCTTGGTGTCGGCGACTTTGCTTCAAGAATCATGTCGGCGACTCGTACCCGCGCGTGCAAGTCGGCGGCATGGCCGGCGACTTGCGTACGCGCACGCTCAGTTGCCCGCCGACACTCCAGCGATAGTGACGTGCTTGTGTTTTTTTTGCGATTTTCTGCAATAATGGAATGGGACGAAGAAACCACTCTAAAGTTAATAAATTTGTATCATATAAAGGAATTATTATGGAATCCAAAACACTTGGATCACAAATGTAGACCTAAACGTTTTGATGCACTAAATGAGATGGCAAACGAATTAAATACAAATGTCACAGAAATAGAACGGAAGATACAAAATTTGACGAGCCAATATTATAGAGAAAGAAAAAAGACGATTGAATCAAAAAAGTCTGGAACCAGTGCAGATTCTGTTCATGAGAGCAAGTGGTTTGCCTTTAAATCTTTGAATTTCTTGCTCAATAAAAATAAACCTACTGGAACAATCGATACGGTATGTACAACACAAAAAAAAAAACAACACGTCACGTTCGTACACACTGCAATCACTAACTAAAAAAGTTGTACTGATTTCTTGCCGCCGACTAACTCACCGACACAGCCCCATGACACATAATAATAATTTAATAATAATAATAATAATTTATTTGCATCAAGTTTTACATTTTACATTAAACACATGGTAGTACATACAGTTTAAAGTAAATTATACAATAGTGTGGCGACACCAGCACCCTTGCTAAGTTGCCAAGGCAACTTGTGTTAAAGATGCTGGGCCCGACCCTTTATTAGCTGTTTCTTAATTGCATTTAGGTACATACATGCCATTTTGCAGTTATGTGAGCAGATCATTATATGGCATAGGTAAACGAACAAATAAATTAATTAGGAAAGGAAATATAACAAAAAGAGTAGTGCGTGTAGTGGTGTGTGAAAGGGTGTGTGAGGGTGTGTGTGTGGGGTGTGTGAGTGTGAGGTGTGTGTGGGGTGTGTAGGGGTGTGTTTGTGTGTGTGAGGGTGTGTGTGTGTGAATTGTTAATCGTATATTTGTGGGTAATGGTAGCTAGCAATGAGCAAATGAGGATAAGGGGTTTAACGGGAACTGTATTGACTCAACAATAAGCTTTCTGTGTTGTTGTAATTAAGGGTTTGTAGCCAATTGTGTAGGATCTTTTTAAATGAAATTATAGGGAGTGAGTAAAAGTTCAGTATTTTATTAAGACTATTGTAGAGATGAGGACCTAGGAAACAGGGAAATCTTCTTGTGAAAGAGTATTTACAGCGGAAGAGTTGACATACTTTGTCTTTGCGTCTTGTGGTTATTACTTCGTAGGAGGTTCTTTGATGCTGATATAGTAGAATGTGCAGTACAAATAACTGTCTGACTGTAAGGACTTTACAGTTCTTATATAGTTCTTCAGTTGGGAAAAGGATGGGCCGAAAGGTACTAATTTTCAGCACTGCTCTCTGAGCTCGTTCTAGTTTCAACAGTACCGTCTTGGGTGCACCACCCCAAGCGCATATACAGTACGTTAAGAGAGACTGGCAAAGAGCAAAATATGTACACCTGATAGTTTGAGGTTCTGCAATGTGGCGAAGAGTACTAAAGACAAAAATTAACTTTCTGATTCTTTTTGTCAGTAGCTCTATATGAGGTGCAAAGCTCAGGCCATCATCAAGAGTCACACCGAGGTATATTATGGTTCGACAACGTTCTAATTTTGGACATGTACATGTCGCAGAACCAGACAGTAAACATGAGTGCGCTACTAAAGCGTATGAATCAGGAGGTTGAGTGGAATGTCGCAAGCTGTACGTAAGAATTTTAGTTTTGTCGGTATTGATTGTGAGAAGGTGTTTTTTGAGCCATTGTAGGACACTATTTAGTCCTTTTTGTGCAGAAGCGAAGGTGTCATCCCAAGTCACGCCAGAGAAGGTAAGGACGGTGTCATCAGCAAACGCCACGTGACGGCGGGTCGGCGGGTTTGGTGTGTAGACTCCTTAAATCTCAACAATGCAAACTCACCTTAATCTCCACGTCATACACATATTTCTTCTAAAATAAAAAGAAGACTCGCAGATTCGCGCACATTTCACGGAATTGGCGCGTCTGATCGCGACCAACACTGATTGGCGCGTGTGCGTTTACGCGCCCAAGAGTATATGACGCGAACCAACGCGGCGTCACTCGTCAGAGTCAACTGAAATCCACTGAACTATAAAAATATGTAAAAGCGGGCAAATGCGCTCGCATTCGTGCAACTTCGCTATAATTGTAAAGAATTTGACGCTTCGACTCTGCGCTAGTATGAATTGACCTTAAGTAGCGAAATAAAATAAAAAGTAGCAATTCCCATATATTTTCAAGACGGCTGCGTCGTGAAAATAGTCTTCTTTTCTAAAACATAAACTAGGCCACACTTTATTAGTAGTAGCAAATTCAGAAGAGAAAAATTCGATTAAAAGAGAGTAAAAGAGATTATATAGGACATAAATTGTAACGAAATATCCTGAAGCATCACGCAGTAGTATTTCTGTTTTCATTTTCCCTAGGTACTCGGTAACGCCTAGACCAGGGATTTTTTTTTTTTTTTTTTTGGTGGGTGGGAAATCATCAAATAACTTCTCCCGCCCTGGGAGGGGCGGGAGGGAGTGTCAGACTTTTACTGACTAAAACCCACCCATGTTCCTTCTTGTGCCCTTTGCGTTCCGGGGGCGCGGTATCTCTTGCGAACAACCCACAGCCCCGGCAGGCATCGGCCCTCAGTGGCCCCTTCCTTTTGCTGACATCTCTTTGAGGCGCGCGTGGAACACGAACGCGCCGTCGACACGGCTAGACCAGGGATGGCAACCAGTCGATCTTAAGGCGGTTAGCCCACTGCATCGCGCCCCGACGCGTAGCGCGGGGCGGCAGATTTTAACATCGTATACAACAGTTTCAATTTCTATAGAAAACACGCCTAGGATCACATACTGTCGACGCGTCCACGCGCGGCATTTTTCTACCGCGCAAGGCGTCCCGCGGCGGGACGCTTCGCCGGTGGGTGAACCTGGGTGAAGTCTGGTCAATCTCTATCTCGTTATTAACAACCGCCTCCATGACATAAGTCGTAAGTTCGATCCTCAGCTAGTAAATTTTTGCAATTGATTCAATCATTTAAATTTGAATATTTTCAATACAATATGGTTTTCAAATTATAACGAAACGAACGATACTTTTAACATAATAGTAAAATTTGCATTCTTATCTTTTTTTTAATAAATACCTATATAATCATCCCCTTGCAGTTATACTTCTTTAAAGTGAATGTCTCATAGGCATACCCTCAAGCTTTTTTCAGTTTTAGGATGTCTTTGACACACGGTTTCATAAAGCCTCTGTAATCTCGGGTAAAAAAATTCCTTTCATTGTAGAGAGGTGACATATTTCAGGACAGTAACTACATACATAACAGGTATTCTGCAATAAAATGTTTTGTGTAGGTTCTGATGATATGATATTCTAGTGTAAGGTTAGATACTAAACAGATCGAAGCTACAACGTGAGGTGCACAGATTTTGGGTTGCAGTGGTTCGAGAATAGTAGGAAGAGGTGAATTTTGACGCTCCCAATGAATTGATCATTATTTTATTCTTTGTGCTAGACCATGCCTAGTTTCTGCTTTTTTTTTACGAAATAATAAACATAGCGGTACCTTAGCTTTTAATGCCCCTAAGACTAATATTACATGCACCTGTAAGCGTTGGTCTAGCTATCCTGACGATCACCAATGTTTTGAGTGCGATACATTCCACATGATTTTTCACCCCAAAAATATTTTTTGCTCAATGTATGGGCAGTATGCGTAATCATCTCTTTTTGCACCCAATACTAATCGACATGTTTGCACATGACCATCTACCTCGGCCCTCCGTTTCGTGTCGTTGGTTCGGGGTCTTACATACCTTGGACCTAGACTTGATTAAGCTCTCTGTTGTCAGCAGTAGAGGTTTATATAATTATTGGTGATTGCTGAAAACTACATCGTGACCGTCATGAATTAGTAACTTGTTAGAAACCTCCTGCAGTAGGTTGAAATAAAACATCGAAATCCAATTGGAATAATAATATATCACATTCCTTGATCTTACTGTACAACTAGACTACAGACAAGCACTTATATATTATTACAGTAATAATATGTATAGATATTTAAATAAATTCATGTTTGCCAAACATTCAGTCCAGTCAAATAACGAGTAAAATTTAGAATTTAAGTCAGAGAGCCCTTTGTATTGAAACCTTTAACACTTGCACTTTAAAGTTTTGTCTCGCTAATACGAGAACCTACGATAAAACTTTAAGCAAGTGCTCAGACTCCACAGAACATAAAACAAAGGTCTATGCAGCTTTCTGGCTTTTGTTCCGACGTTTACCCATTTATTTTATTTGACTGTACTCAGGAGGCGTTAGTATCCCACTCGATGAGGTAGGCGGGCGGAGCGCCGGGCTCGAGGCGGCGTGCGTGCACGTGGAACGTCCGTCCCGCGCGGAAGTACGACTGCACGCTCGACTTTAGCGCAGACAACTGCTTCGCGTTCACCTCAGCGGCAGTACTATTACCTTTATGAGGACTTAGTTGTAAACTCTTTACGCTGTTATTATTACTAGTGTTATTATTCGTATTTCTTCTTGCATTCTCATAATAATTCTTCTCTTGTCTCTGTCTCAGTCTTCTACCGTGAAATTTCACGTTATTGATGTGCTCCCCGCCTTGAGGAGTAACTTCGCCGTTTTCGTTTGGAATTTGAGCAGGTTTGTTGTTGTCGTCAGGCAGAGGACATGACTTATTCAGCTGAAAAAAGAAATGCCTTCATTAATCGCGGAATTAAATGTAAAAAATTGTTGTTTCTATTAAATTACCAAACCATCACGCCTGTATTCCCCGAAGGGTTAGGCAGAGGTGTAACAATGTACACTCACAGTTCGCCGGTATGTTTAGGTCCCATGTAATAGGGGGCAAGCCTATTGCCATTAACCGGGCACAAATCCAAACTCCGAGCTGCTACTGAGAATTTCATAGAAAAACCCAATAACACTTTTTGCTCGACCTGGGAATCGAACCCAAGACCTCTAGCGGAGCAGTCGCGCTTAGGACCACTAGGCTACCGAGGCAGTTAAATTATGCAGTCTATTAAATTAATAATTTGATAATGATTACAAATAACATTACTAAATATTTGTTTCAATGTAGGTACCTGAGCCTGTAGGTATTTCCGCGGCCTCCTGAATTTTCTTCTTTTGACCTCCCCATTAGGCCCGATGATGATGTCCTTTTCGCTAAGTTTTCTTTTCATTGGCCTCACTAGAGGACCCATCATTGGATTAAAGTTCACCGGTAACGAGAATCGTAAGTGGTGATGGTTTTGCTTGCCATTTTGTTTATTATATAAGTTTGTAGTTGATGAAAATGGTTTTTTGGATGGGTAAGACATTAAAAACGGATTATTTTTCCCTTGGAAATCTTTTAGTGGTGGTATGATAACGTCTAAGGTGCCCCTGCTGGAGGTCTCGTCGCCCGACGACTCCATGTCATGGCTGGGGAAGTTGCTAGTGTACGGAGGTATACTGTCCATATGCTGCAGAGACATTATTTTGGAATGTTCGATAATGTTCTTAGTAGACAACTTAGATACTTCTAAGTTCATTGTAGCTATTCTCGTCGTGTGCGTGTTAAAGTTGACGTTAGTGACGTCACTCTTACTCACGTTCGTATCAACTATATTGTCTTTGGATATTTTATCTAACTTTACAGAACATGGAACTAAAGAAGTGTTGAGAGATGGCACTGGAGGACTTTCTTCACAAATCGATTTCGCTTCGTTTGTAGTGTTTTCAATCAGCTCTGATATTTTCTCTAATTTATCGGCTTTGGCATCAGAAATTCTAGCAGTAGAGGTGCAAATGGAAGGTGAGGGTGAAGGTGGTGGTTGTTCGTCGTTTTCAGATGGTTTAACAGACTCATAGGAACTAGTAGAATCATTTTCTGAATTCGAGTTAGAGTTGAGATTTTCGTGGAACCGCTTGCCCATCATTAAGTTAAGCCAATGACCATCAACTGGCACAATCATACGTTGATTGTGTTGTTTATAGGAACTTTTATCATTGTTACTACTAGAAGGTTGAGAACTGAAACAAACAAACATTGAATTTATTACAAAAAAATGCTTCTTGACTTCTATAACATCTTTTTAACTATAAGTTTGAGAACAAGAAATAATACCTGTCGTCAACAGCTAGAACGGTCTGCGGTGACGGCGATCGCGGCAGAAACCTAAGTCGCGGTGCGTATTCCCTCACTAACTCATCTGACAATGGCTCCCCTTTCTTGATCTGTTAACAAAAGATATAAATAAATGATCTAATAATACAGAGGTCAGTTAAAAAGAAGTTTACGAACCTGTTCCAAAGCAGAAAGCTGCAGTGGTGGTGGCGGCGGGCGTCGCAAACGCAGTCCCCAGATGGTAGCACGTTTCTTCATTTCGCGACCACATTTGAATCGCTTGCGAGAAGACGTCAACGCCGTTAATATTTTTTCACGGCGCTCTTTTACAGGGGTTCGCCACATCTAGGAAGAAAGGTAATCATTTCTAAACATTAAATCTGCATTAACTAGGTTTTACTTTATTAAGTATTAATAAGAATAACAATTTATTACATTGAAGCTATATAAAAATTGTTGATGAAAGTAGAAAAATGAAAGGCAACATTTTGATTTGAAAAAATTCGATATCCTGACTTTTACTAAGACAATCTCCGTATCTTCGAAGTTAGTGTCATCCTAAAATTATAAGTATTATGTATACATAAATAAACAACAAACCTTTTCAGGCAATTGCAGTGCATGCCAATTGTCCATGATGTATGGCATAATAACGCTATCTAAATCGAAATAATTCGGCGCATTGTACGCAGTGAGATTATACAGAGCAAGATGCGCCAGATCCAACCAACAGAGCTCCAGTCGCCGCAGATATTCCGCACCTCCGTTGCAGTGAGCACATGCAAATATGTACAACCTAAAATTAGATAATATTTCATGATACACAGGTTTCTATCTTTTTTATTAGGAAATAGCACTAGCTCTGTTTGCAGCAGGTTATCTATTTATTTATTTATCAGATGGAAAACCAACAACTATACATAAAATCAATACAGAAGTTGAGGTTATATTAAACCAATTTATAGGTTCTCATGGGCAGAAATACAATAGCTTTAGAGATCGTCAGATCTTAGATGCGATCGCGTGAATAAACGCTAAGACCAGGAACAACATATAAAAGTCAGTTGTATTGTGCCAATGTAAAGGTCCCCACTACCTAAACAGTCCTTCGGCAGATATCTACCAATCAGTTATCGCAATACTGTTTGTAATTTCGATACTGACTGGAAAGTCAAAACATTTAATTCAAATAGACAATTTACAAGCACTTTTGAATTGTTAAAGAGTCGGTTAGTCAGAAAATTGAAGCTGCTCTACAAGTTGTTTGCTCCACTATTACCCTATTACTGACCATTCATTGTCTTCTCATTACCTGCAGGTATTAATCGCTGTAGTGAATGGAATATGTAGATTTTGGCCGGTCGGCCTCCCGATCAGCAAAGAACGGCAAGCAAACCCTTAGACAGTGTAACCCTTGTAGCAGGTGAAATATGTAATTGACTGACACTCATACTTACTTATCGCCAGCATACAACGGATATTGTAAACTCGATACGCATCTTTGGTGAAACCAACGGGAACACCGACAGCATAGTAACATCTGTAAGTAGAAAAAAGGATCTTAAAATATAGGTATCCTCTGAGAGATCGTCAGTAAAGTCAAGGCTTTGCTTTAGTTGGGGTGAGTCGAATGATCTATATCACAACAAACAAGATACGTTGCGGACAACAGCCCGATATATACTATTCTAACTTAAAATATGTATAATGCGTGTAATATGACGACAATAGTTAATTTAATGGAAGTTTTGTTTTTGTCATTAGGAAAATTGACCTTTAATGGAAATCCAGAGGGTTATTGCGTTTTTGTGGGTAAAAAAGTTATTTATGCAAACATCTTGCAACTTTTAGGGGTGGTCATCTTGAATTAGTGTTGGGCGTTCCTATAATTAATTACGAATTTGTCGTTGCTTGGTAAAGCCACGCCTTTATATGAATATTCAGTAATAAAGCAAAAGAAACGAACCTGTGCTAGCCAATCGCTTTTTTCGCCACAATAACAATGTGTTTCATTTTGGTCTTTACCACCATCGGATACTGAAGCAGATGACGTTGTAGAAGCGGTCTGAAAACATACGTTATTTGATAATAGGCCATTGGACACGACTAGGTAAGCTGGTAGTTTGGAACGGTAGTAAACCTACATCGCAAGGTGGGGTGAGTTCCTGCTGTTGCCGCCGTTGCTGTCCGCCCTTAAATCTAAACAAGTCTGATCGCTTGAGCGCCCTGTTCTCCGCCGCGGCCACTCTATACCTTTGGTCCACGCATCTTTTGCAGTGCCATGATGCACCTGTCACAAATTTTGAATTTTAGAAAAAAAATATAGCCATCCAAAAGGTATTTAGTCAAAAATACATTTGCAGGGCGTGGTTATGTTAAAATTGACGGGATCGTTTTTTTTATGCATGTGTAAATAATTACAGGAATTATTACAAGAATTATGCTTTTTCACTATGACTAGGCGACACGTAAAGCTATCCCTATATTATAAGAATGAAGTGCGTTTTTTTTGTTTGAAAGTACTAATCTTCTGAACTATGGTCCGATTTCGGCGGGCTACATCGTATTATAAATTAATTAGACATTGGTATGAAAACTCACGCGGACAAAGTTCCGAGCGAAAGCTAATGTCTAAATATGCGCACACAAATTTAGGTGTCGCCTAGCGTTAGTGAAAACGGGTATACGGTAAACGGGCGCAGCATAAAAATACAGCACCCTTTCCATAGCTTATCTCTTAATAATATCAAATCGTAATGAGTTAGTTAAATATAATAGTTGTGGTGATTTTAATGTTCAACATACGCTAAATACGAAATATTTACGGATATCTGCAATTTTAAAAGAACCCACATGACTTAAAACAGTTACGCACGCCTTTGTGATGATACCGTTACAGCGAGGAAGCAGATATAGCGCACGTCTACGAGGCAATCTGCAGATAGCTTATGCTCAGTCTAAGCACAGAATTTTAGTATCATGTTTTTTTTTAGATTTGATGTGGATAAAATACTTATATTTAAGGCTAATGAGTGAAGGTGAAGAACGAGATATGAGTACTATTTGTGGGCCAAGTGTGGTACCAAGCCGTTCAATCCAGATGCGGAACGTTAAGGCCCCAGCCTCCACAAAAGCGGAGAGGAGCGGTGAAATGTGAAAATAACGCAAGCCGATTGGATGTAAGAGACATTTCTTCTCCTCTCCGCTTTGGTGGAGACTGGGCCTAATAAGTGTGTGCTCGATAACTTGCGAGGATTACTCACTCGTTGATGCGTGTGATGCACGCACACAACCGAGCCATGTACGTGTATCCTAGGATATATGGATCGGTTGTGGGCGTGTTAGCTTGGTGTTTGAACTTTGATGAAATGTCTAATTATCTAGACATGCGGTAGTACGGTAGAATTGGCGTTAAGACATACACACATCAACATAGTTAGTAACGGAGTTCTGCTTTGTGTGCTTAAGTGTAAATGTAATCTGCAGCCAAAATGTGAGAATTTGACTACATCTTTACTTACACACATCTTTAGTGCACAGAATCTGCTTTCCGTAACATTGTGGTAGCACAGTAATTATAAAATTCCTTTTGATGCTACGGTTGCTTTGGTATGCAGCAGCCTTTTACGTGTTCATCAAACTACGTACCGTTAATCCATGCGTCAACGGGCGGCGAGTGACACTTGGCGTGGTAGCCTCTTCCGCACATGTCGCACGCAATAATCGCGTTGGTTGCGGGGCTGGCGGCGGGTCCCTCCCGCCGCTTGCACACCACGCACATGATGCGGCCATCGTCTGCCGGCGGGGCGCTCAGCAGCTTCAGCGTCGCCACCGGCGCCCACGCCTGCGTGCCGTCGCCGAACTTGACCAGACACCGCGCCGTCCCCGTGCCCACCTCGCATGAGTCGTTATCATTGCTGGTACTCAACTCTACTATTGTTCCTGGTTTGAAGGAAACTCTGCATGAATATTTTTTTCAAACTTGCAGTTACTAGGAATAATTACGAAGATAAAGAATACAATTCGCGACGAAATGTTAAAGCAAAAATAAGGTTTAATTATTACAGTTTAAATTTTAGCAAAATACATTGAGTGTATGTTTCCACTAAGTTTGTAAATAGTTTTCTCTGCTGAGTCTACAGTTAACTCTAGCAGGCTATGACTGCAAAGTGTGGGCTTAATGGGAAGTATACAAACAATTTCAAATAAATACACACCTAAATAATATCGACCATCTTTGTTTGGTACAAGAACATCATCCCCACAGTGGAATGGGTTATAATTATTTTTTTCCGTGTTGGTTGTAGAGTCTGGCATGGCATCCTGTGTTTCTTCTTCTTTTTTTTCATTCTTTTTGCTAGCACATGGTGTAATCGTTTTGTCAAGGTCGCTCAGGAGGGCATCGATCAGAGACAATTGTGTTGAGACCTCTTTGAAAGAAAACAAAAAGTAAATTAATGACGTTTATCGAATTTCACTGCATTTATGTCATTGAAATTACCTCGTATTAGGCCTACTTGCGCCAAAAAATCAAGTTTAAATAAGACAAGGTTAATTACAAAATGTCATACAAAATATGAAATGAAACTTCTGTGTTAAGTTTCTGACACAAGTGGGCTGTGGTATATGTTGTGTGCTGAAAATAAACAGTATCTTAGCTAGTAGTAGTGTCTTAGTGCAATTGTACAACATAAAAGTATTGTGAAACCCTACTTATCAATCTAACAAAATAAAGGGCTATAAAGAACCAATCCAATAAGGAAAACTTTGGTACATAGGTTTGATATATTTTAATAATTAAGATAAAGCACATCTGATCAAGTTGATCTATTTTTAATCCATGATAAATATAGACCTCTCGGAGTAACTTCCTTAGAATAATTTTGTTTAATCAAATTCAAAATTGTCATTTAATTATATGTAAACATTAGCAACTTTAAAGTACATTGCAAATAATCTTTAAGAATTATGAACTTTTGGTTGTAATATTTGATAACAATAGAACTTTAATTTGGCTCACAGGACTAACTTTCATAGTGAAAATGAATCAATCTGGTTGTAACAAATGCAGAATATTATATTTGACACACTATCAAACAACCAGGTATGAAGGGAAATATGAACAGATCAAACATAGTTGGAGGGTTGAAAATCTTTGTGCCAAAGTATAAAAAAAAACAATATTAATAAAGGATCAGAGAATAAAATTAACTATTTCTTTATTACCCAACTGCATGATAAGGTTATGTTTCATTACACTGGAACACAAACACACATTCCTATAGAAAACTAATTAGTGACACAGACTTTAGATTATCAACAGGTTGGCAAAGTGAACAACCTATTGTGTGAAATGAAACTCCAAAATGTATTAAAAACTAAATGATTGTCTTTATATAGGTAGATACTACAGAAACAGGGGAATACTTACACTTTATTTATATTATAGGTCCAACATGGCAAGCAAAAATAACAGAATTAATAAATAAATGGTTACATATATAGGTATTATTACAGTATAGACAATTATTTCAAAAATAAGGAATTTTTCAATTGGATTTGGTAAGTTTTTTTTTTGGAAACAATAAAAACTGTGCAAGCTGTCAGTAAACGCAATATAAAAGCATTCTCAGAGAAAATATGTTGAGATTACATATTTTATTAAGTATCATTTGGTCTTATTTTCAGTTAATTTAATACAAATCATTATTAATATGAACACAAATTGTTTCACAACTGTAACTCTGAACTTTAGCAAATGGAGGTAGAGAACAGATTGATTTGGGTCATTTTACTATGTTACTTCAACATAATTTTCCCTAAACATTTACAAGGAAAAAAATAATTTAGAGGCATGTTGCAGCTTACTGGAGTGGAAAAGAGTCAGTTTAATTATTTGTAAAGAAGCATTAATTAACCTCACATAATCACAGTTCTAATGTAAAGGTAGTACTAGCAATAACAAAAGTGCAGATTAGCTTCTTTCTTAATTTCTAACTAAAACCTAACAATTTCGTATTACAGAACTTTTTCCATAGTGAATGCTAATTCAAAGTGCAACTCTTTAACTTTTCTTTTTGGAAATTAGTACCAACAAGTATACGACTAAAAACTTCTTGCTTTGTTTGTATTTATGGACATAAGTCATTCAAAATGACAACAAATTGTAAACGGCATCGCAAGTATTATTTTGCACAAATAACAGATTATGGTAAGTTTAGATTTCTGTGTTACTTACAATTAGATTTATCGTTTGTCTCGGTATTACTTAGTGGTACCTGTCGAGCGTGCCTTCCTTTATTTTAGCAGATACTTTTCAGCGGTACCTACATAACTTTTGGACAGTGATTTTTGTATAGTTATATTCTTTAAACAATTCTAAAAGACTGATAAAGAAGGCACACGCTGAGAAAAATTACGATTAAAGCTATCATCACAATAATTTATCAAAGCATTTGAGAAAATAAGCTAAAATCTTCCTGTAACAATTAATTGC
Source organism: Caradrina kadenii (assembly GCA_947462355.1). Taxonomy (NCBI): domain Eukaryota; kingdom Metazoa; phylum Arthropoda; class Insecta; order Lepidoptera; family Noctuidae; genus Caradrina; species Caradrina kadenii. Next base: position 6,378,519 of record OX381674.1, read on the forward strand.
TACTTACCAGTGTTGATGTCCATCTCAATTATGATTTTTTTAACTCATGAAGCATTGGAGAAACATTATTTGGACTCAAATTTCATACTTTACGAGCAAACACGTAAAGCATTTGCGCTTTTGCGGCCATTATACTAGTCAAACGTTTCACAGTTTTCCCGCGGTAACAAAATCTAACATTAAAATCATGGGTAAACTTAATTCATAATGATTTTGCTAATATACTACACTTCCATTTCTGTTAAATAAACACTTTTATTGCTAAATTCATACTAAATATCCATTAAAAATTAAACAAAATAACCTTTCGAATTTCTTCTATCGGATATCAATCCCTCTCTAAGCACGTCACTCACTCACTATTGTTGAATGTTGGAAGTACTGTTTTGAATTGAACGAAAATGAATGATTCATCTGTCTGCTCGTAATCACACAGTATATTAAAATGATTTTTATTCATCGATATTCGATAACTATTTTTATTATATTACTTTAACATATAATCATTTGATTAAACTCAAATACTGTTTACACAATAATCAATATATTATAATGAATACTATACATCATTCACTGATATTTAATAATTACGTAGTTGAAATTAGTCTGTAAGAACCTTTAGAAATCAATATTTTCTCTATGGTATTAGCATTAGCGCTATGCCACAGTGCAATTGAAGTTGCTAGTTGCACTGTTTTTATAACATGAAGAAAGCAACACGATAGCACGCAGTTCATAAAACGGCAGTGCAGCCTTGGGGCTTATGATTTGTTGGAAACAACGAGGTTACAACCGATTGGCAATCGCTAATTTGATGTACCAATGTAATTATCTAACCACCAGATTCTATCTACAACCCCTTTAAATTCATTTTACCTCTGCTATAAATCTTATAAATGCCAAAGGCATTAAGTCCGCCTTTGTACAGTGTATTATTTACATTATGTGCAAAAAGTTTTAATAAATAAATAAAATCAAAAGTAAAATAAAACTGTAAATCGGTACATCCTAGACAAGCGTGTTCCACCTTAGGCCGCATCATCACATGAGATCTGGTGAGTTGTGGTCAAATGCAAGCCTATTAGAATAAAAAAAAATAAAAGGACTGTACAGTGACTGTATAGTGGGTATGGACTTCATAGTCTATCATACTCGTACACCCTACCTCACGCTATGCCTTTCCATACAAAAAAAAATTAAATATCTGATGTTGCAATGTATGTGTTTTGATATTAGCGTCACAACAAATTAATTCATCTAAGGGCGCCATTTAATTTTTTTTTGGCGGGTGGGAAATCATCAAATAACTTCTCCCGCCCTGGGCGAGGCGGGAGGGAGTGTCAGACTTTTACTGACTAAAACCCACCCCTGTTCCTTCTTGTGCCCTTTGCGTTCCGGAGGCGCGGTATCTCTTACGAACAACCCGCAGCCCCGAAGGGCGTCATTACACTTGGTCTTTAGCCTGTATTCGGGTAATCAAAAGACTATAATGTAAATTCGGGCACCCGTTGTATTAATTGCACTGGTCGATTCCCTAGAATACGGGCCAATGATTACGAGTTGAGAAATCGAAAACGAATGAGATTGCCAAAAGACATGTATGTGCACTCGATATCTCAACCCGTTATATACATTTCATAGATAATTAAATTCGGAGTAAAAAGAGGTAAATTTTGTACTACAGTTCTCTTTTTACTACAGTTAAAACATCTGCTACTGTAGGGACTAATTAAATAAAACACTGTTTTGTTTATTAAACCTATTTATTTATTAGCCCCAAATATTGTTTTTCTTATTATCTGTACATGCTTTATTCTGGTAGAACTTTTAAAACAATAATTTTCAAATTTTAAGCATTTCGACAAAAATATTAGTTTGTTTGACACATCTTTTATTACGTCACTACCGGCATTGTCGATGAAAATGTGACAGTGCGTTTCGAGGTTGCATTCCGTTTTACCAAAAACACTATCTGAAATTGTGCATAATTCAAGTATCAACTTTACCTTTGTGTGAATAAAGTCGTTGTCAATCCAGGGCTAGGATATCCAAAAATATCAAAACGATTTATGTAAATTTTATAACTTAAAAAGATCATAAATTTCTATGATCAAAGCAGTTTATTGTTGTAATAATTACGTTGGTTGAGAATGAAATAAAGTAAAGCCTTGAACCGAAAAAAAACACAATTTAATTGATAAAATGAAAATATTACACGAATACTGTTGTGGCGTAAAGAGGATGACAATGAATACAACAAGAAAAACAAAAGGAAAAAACTTAAAAGTCAGAAAAAAAAATAGTTAGAATATAAAGTTTGGAACAAAAGCGGTAAAAAACAACTTTCCTACACTATAATATAATATTTCGAGTGACATTTATTTGTAATTTTTCAGACTATTGCCATATAAGAAGTTTTAGATTAAATTTAGCTCAACGCTTTTGTATCTACTGCATTCTTTACTTTTCATATTAATTTCTCTACAAATAAAAATATATCTAGATATTAATGAAAAAATATGGTTGTGTATTCTGTACCTTCGAACGAATCGTTTTTATGCGTGACTGCCCGTCATTATCGTTAACTCATTTTATTAATGTCAACGTCAAAACTTGAGTGAAAGTGAATGTCAAGTTTACAATTTACATCCAAGACTGTCACAAAAAAATAAAAATAAATTCAAGTCACAACATCACATCAATAGGTAACTCATGAATTCCACAATATTCGGTTATTTTATATTCATATAAAACAACTACAGTGAATAAAAATGGGTAATTCTGGTATTAAACAACATTATGAAACTGCATCGAAAACAGGTGTTTTACAATTATCTGATTACAAGCTGAGAGAAATACCAATTGAAGCTCTTAATTTAAGTGATATTTTAAGAAACTTAGACCTGTCCAAGAACAAATTGACATCGCTGCCGGATGATATTTGTAAACTTAAGCTCTTGAAACAGCTCAACCTAGACACAAATAAAATAGACACCATTCCAGAATCTTTTGGCAACATGAAGAAACTTGAGTTATTTAATATATCTAATAATTTAATCAGATCCCTGCCAGAATCTTTTGCTAAGTTAAGTAATTTGAAACAAGTCTATCTGAACAACAACAGGATAAAAGAATTTCCACGCGAACTGTTGGGACTACATAACTTGGAAGTTTTGGAGCTGTCACACAATAAGATAACAGAGGTGCCTAATGGAATGTCAGAGCTGTATGCAGCTGAGCTAAATTTAAGTCAAAATGAAATATCAACCATTAGTGAAGACATGTATCAGGCTCCGAGACTTAAAATTTTGAGACTAGAAGAAAATTGTTTAAGTTTAGATTCCATCAAACCAAGTTTGCTTAGAGATTCCAAAATGCATACTATTAACTTGGATGGCAATTTGTTTGAACCAAAACAGTTGGTATCTGTTGAAGGATATAATGAGTATACCGAGAGATACACTGCTATGAAGAAAAAAATGTTTTGACGGCTTTTCATTATTTTCTTGAACTTATACCCTCAAAATATAGAAATATATCGCAAAACTTAAGTTTTATTTTAATAGTTATGCTTTTAAGGACACAGTATCCAATGATTATATTCTATACTTACACCAAATCTAGTTTTAGTGCTTATTACTTGTTATGTGATAAAAGATAATTATGTTTATATATTATTATAATATAACTTAATACCTACTCTAATAATTATCTGTTTTTTTTTCCTTATTTATTCTGGTTTGTACTCTAAAGATTGAGCAGCCAACAGCAGTCTTGCATACAAATTACAAATATATGTGGTGTCTGGTGAAATCCATAATTGAAGCTACAAACTTCATAGTGAAGCATTCACTCGTTTTGTATGTAAGCAATGATGATTGCCTATTCACGGGGATGAAAAAAATTGAGGCAACACATTTAGAATGTAGGGCTGTCGCCGAAATGCTTAAACTGCGTGCTAAATATTATTAAAAGTACAAAAACAGAATTCCTCTGGTTTTTTGTTCAAGAATGCCCCAAAAACATTTTCAAAGATTGTGTTTGGAAGAAATGGTAAAATTTTGCATTCATTTTATCAGTGTGGTTGCCGGCCATTGTTTGACTGCCGACTATTGCTTCACTTTCGCTTTATGGCCATTTGTAGTCGCCGAACATATTTAGCGAATTCGAACATGTAAAAATCTCAGTAAACTCATACTATATACATACAGACGGCGACATGAGACAAAAGATGAGAGGCATACCTCATGGCTCGATGCTATGTTATACATAACATGAGATCACGTATTCCCCGAAGGGCTAGGCAGTGGTACGGTGCTAAGGGATAGGAGCACTAATTTTACAAAAATTGAAAATGTTAACCATAGTTCCATTTATAATAAGGCAAAGACCGACACACTGTTTCGGACTTTGAAATGCAAAAAATAATCCGACAAAGCGCTATATCACTCCATCAGGCGATTATGAGCTTAGAAAACGTTATAATACTATTGCTCGCGTCCGCGTGTACCTATGTATTGTGTTATCGTACCACGCTGACGCGTATAGTAGTGCATTAATGAATGCCGATGTTAGTCGAAGTTCAGTAACACAACACAGACAAGTCAGTGTTGTCCTCGAATCGCCGTGCGGAGGTCGCGTGACTAATGCAGCGGCTGCAAACAAATCGCGATCCCTAATATTCTAACATAAAATACGTTTCTTTCTAGTGAATAACAGGTTTAATTTCTTATAATAGTTGGTTTTAAAACTAAGTTGTATGAAAGCGTTGTGAATTTTATCAAAGGTTTCAGTCAAGTAAGTAGAATGTTTAGAGCAGCAAGCTTATGTGGTTCGGTAGCTTTGAATCGGAACTAACTAAATGGTTATGGGAATTGACACAAAACCAGATATAGATTGCTGCTCTAACTAGTTATAGATTAATTGGTGTTTATTTTTTAAATATTAGAACATGTACCTAGGTAAACTGTACATAAGTATGTACCTATAGCATGCTTGTTAAAAATCTTTAACATCGGTAGGTCTATGTTGTATATTGCTGTCGCGTTGTTTGTATGGTTGTTTATCATTCATAGTCATGAAATCCCTAACCGACTACCCTCAAAATCATTGTATCTTAAATTCTCAAGTAACCATATCAGTGTGTAAGTAGTGTGTACTTAAACATTAGGTACTTGTTTATTTAATAATAAACATTGACTAGCCAGTGGCGCTTTTGGAATAAAAATAACCATCCCCAGAATTGAAAATTTAGAATTTAGTTTAAAAACATTACATCTATCGAAACATCCATGGCAAGCATCCATCCACTAACCTTAAAATAAAGGTTTATACTTTATTTTAAGTCCGTCACTCGGATCAATAATCCAAAAAACGTGAGAATTAACCCAAAAATGAACTTGAAGTTTGTGCTCACGAGTCGTGCCGGTTACTATACTAGCGTTTTTTTTTTTTTTTTTTTGGTGGGTGAAATCATCAAATAACTTCTCCCGCCCTGGGCGGGGCGGGAGGGAGTGTCAGACTTTTACTGATTAAAACCCACCCATGTTCCTTCTTGTGCCCTTTGCGTTCCGGGGGCGCGGTATCTCTTGCGAACAACCCGCAGCCCCGGCACTATACTAGGGTTATTGTACACATTTGACAAAAATCCTTATTTTCATTCTAAGAAATTCCAACATTTAATTTAGATAATGGTAGGTACCTAACTACCTATTATTTAATTTTTTTTCTTTCTGGCTACTTCTGTGCTTGATTTAATTAGAACGACTGTAACCTGGAAAACACGATTTAATAACAGCCAGTTATTAAGTTGATAGGAGGTCTAAAATAAACGTTTGATTTGATTTAGCAAAAGTATTTATTTTAAATGTACGTGCACGTGCTCTCTCACAATTTCAATTAATTTAGAAGATAATAAAATAAAATACCCAATTAATAATTATTGTGGTAAGATCTTTTACTAGATAAAGTGACCGGATACTGTTAGATAAGTACTTAGATAACTTTGCTTGTCTATAATAAACCACCATCAGTGGACCATCAGATCTCTGTTTCATAAGAACCTAAGTATAGTAGCCGCCACGATTCGTGAACACAAACGTCAAGTACATTTTTGGGTTTTGGGTCTTCTTCTGGGTTTTTTGGGGCGCTGATGCTGCACAAGATCCGTTCGACTGACAGACCAATCGTGTACAGCGTCGACACCCCAAAAAACCCAGAAAGGAATCCAAAAATTAACTTGACGTTGCCGGCTCTCTCATCAAGCAACTGGGTAACTTTATCTAAGCAAACTAATTACCTATTGATCAAACAAACTACTGCTATCACTACGCCGATAAATACCAACCTACTAACTGCGATGTCTAAAGACTTTGAACATAACAATAGATAAAATACCGACATACTTGTCGGTATAGTGGTCGCCAGGAGTCGTGAGCCCAAACGTCAAGTTCATATTTGTTCAATCAGAAAGGAACCAAAAAACCCAAAAATTAACTTGACGTTTGTGCTCACGACTCGTGGCGGCTACTATTCTAAAGAAATTATTCTATTCTTGTAGTAATAGGTCTATCTACATATGCCCATTTTCACCCATTAGGTAAATAGTACTTATCTATGTATATTTTATCGGATTAGTAAGAGGATGTATTCTTGCGACTATTGAGTACTTATAATATACCGGATGATAGTTAATTGTAGCTAATCCTTGTTTGTGGAAAAAGTCGACAGCTAATCAGTGGTGTTGTATGATCACTGCGTGATTAATGGTCAGCAGGGTTATCGGATCTCACGTGTCACGATAACGAAACTATGAGTAGGTAAATATTTCCAATCAGCTCCATTTATGAAACTGATGCCTAGTAATCTAACTATCTTATTGGAAAAACAACCGTTATGGGTTTTATGAGTCCGCAGCCGGCGCCAGTTTGCGAGGCAGTTCAGTAGATGAAGCCGAGTCAGTACTGAACTGTCTTGTAATGTTACACGAGGCCAGAGAAAGGCTAGTTAATAAACTGTCAACTGTACTGTAACTAGCACTGGGCTCATGTCTCCTTATCTGAATCTTAAATTGGTTCATAATATTCAATTGTAAGAACTATTGGACGGTAATTAGGTAAGTACTGTTCAATTTAAATATTAATTTGCCTCTGCGCTACTTATTAATATGCATTATAGCATTATTTTTATTTAAGTGATTAAGAATAAGAGATTAATTAGACAACAAGTCTGGAACTGCAATGGTCGTCACGTGAGTTTGTAACGTGATTTAGAAATATCAGAAAGTAATATGTAAATATTATTATATGCCACATGTCGCGTGGTCTGACTATCATCTTAAAATACTCAGTCGTAGTTCGACAGAATTATCCAAGCCACTGGCCAAAATTTTGACGTTTTCCACAGGTTTGAAACAAGGCAATGTATAAATCTCCCAACTATGAGTAAAACTTTGTTATTCGTTACCGGTTTCGAGGGAAATAAAATAGAGTTTATACTTATTGAACTGAAAAATTGATTAAAGTTCGTTTTAATGCCTACATGTTCATTACATTTTACATTAGAAGGCACGCCAGGCAAGGACGAATATATATTGTGTTATCGCATTTAAATAGCAGGTTTCAGTTCCAATCACACCTAATAATGTTCAGTAAAATAATATTTATAAGTATTTCTTTTTGTTTTGGCAAGCTGAGGGTACGCGGAAAGTTTTCCAAGGTACATTAGGGTCATTTAAACCTTTTATGTTTTTCGAGTGACTGTATATCTGAGACATATTTTGTTAACCGACAAAAAAACACAGGAGGTTATCAATTCGACGCGTAAATATACATATACATATATATTTTTAGGTATGTTCACGCATAACTTTTTACAGCGTAGTCCGTAGTATAAATTTGGAAAAAAAATCCAACCCTAAGGGTAGGAAAACAGGGAATGATTGATTGTATACTCAAAGATTTCAATGCTGAGTTGTGTATTACAATAAAAGTAATTAAAAATTAAGTAGTAATTAAAAGATTATAGCCACAAAAAATTATAAAATAAATACTTTTTACCCAAAAAAATTGAACCGTCTGTCGATAAGTGAATACTTACTTTAGCTTTGGAAGTCGGTGGCTATACAAAATTACAAATAAAACCAAATCCGCCGACTTTCAAAGCTAAAGTTTTTGTTTTTTTATTTTCCGACGGTTAAATTTTTTTGTTAAAAAGTTCCTTTTGTACTAAGGTTTGGGTATTGATTAGACAGACGGAACTTTATCGACTTTAGATCGACACTACTACTACTATAAAAATACGACACAAAATCATGTTTCCAAAGAGAATTTTCCATAAATAATTCATAGTCTTTCTTTTTTTATCCTAATGGCTGGCAACAAGCACACGGCCCACCTGATGTTAAGTGGTCACTGCTGCTTATAGACATCTGCAATACCAGGGGTCTTGCAAATGCGTTGCCATCCCAGAGACAAAGTTGAAAAGTCTCATGTACCTGTAATGACACCGGCACCCATACCCTTCAAACCGGAACACAGCAATGCTACTTTGCGGCAGAAATAGGTATGGTGGTACTGTGGTAGTACTTTCCCGGACGAGCTCCTTCACAAAGAGCTCTTCTACTACTAAGTCTAGGTCCTAAACTGTAAATAATTGCTGAAAATTTGCATATACACATGAGGGTGTTTTGGGAAGCCTATAGAGAGAGGGTTCTCTTTATTTTTAGACATTCATGGGCCTCTTTACTGTGGAAAATAGCGCAATTTTGTAACCCTGAAAAGTAACGCTCATTAGTCATACAGTTTCGAAACAATTACCTGCCTACTTACGATTCTCAATGTGACTCGAACGTGACCCATGTTTGACAGCCGCTCTTGTGACTGCTGAACCTATAAGGAGATTGCGAGGCTGTTCCATTACAGAAGGCAAAGATTGGCGTTTGCGAGTTGAGCCTTCGAAACTCGGGTAGATATATATGTATAGATAGAACCTTGCTGGTAAGTACGTAAAAATCCAAATAAAATAAATACGCGGCTTTGAATAAAACTGTTTCACTTCTCATAGATGACTTAAATAAATGTTTGCAGAATTGTCACTAGACTCGTATTATATTATTTATTTATTTCCTTTTTATGGTAATAATATAAATTGCCATATTATTGTATGCCATAAACCGTGCCCTTATTATAATATAAAGAATAGTATTATAGTATATTATATTATATGAAATGTGTGCAATATAATTATTTTAAGGCTATTTACAGGTTTTCTATTCTAAGCAATTACCTAATAGAAGTTATAGAATAGATTGTTTTGTCTTTAATAATTGCGGTTATATTAAATTCAATAATGGCTTATTATCCACGTTTATAATTTGTATTAATAATTAGTTGCCCCGTTGGTCTCGTGGTCGCAAGCGCGACTGATAAGCGTGGGGTCCCGGATTCGATTCCCAGGTCGGGCAAAAAAAGTGTTATTGGGTTTTTCCATTAGGATTTGCTCGGTAGCAGTCCGGAGTTTGGAAGTTGGTGGTGTGACACCCGCGTGCTTCGGAAAGCACGTGAAGACGTTGGTCCCGGCTGTCATTCATAGATCTTTGACAGTCGTTACGGATAGTCAGAAGCCAGGAAGTCTGACAACTAGTCTAACCAAGAGGTATCGTGTTGCCCAATAACTGGGTTGTGGAGGTCAGTTAGGCAGTCGCTAAATTTAAAACACTGATACTCAGCTGCATCCGGTTAGACTGGAAGCCGACCCCAATTTAGTTGGGAAAAAGGCTAAGTAGATGATGAATTAGTTGTGTCTAATGCCTATTTGTTATGTGAACTTAGTACAAGTTATTCGAAGAACTAATCATAAGACTTCAGTAGTCATCAATTAAATAACAGTACTTTTTACTCAAATATTACAATCCGCCACTTGCATACATAGAGCGGAATGGAATCATCCACGTCCTTTCAGAGCTGCGTTCCTCACTTCGCTCATCTCCGCTTCAGTAGAAACGTATTCTTAGGCATCGGTTACATGGCTGCGGGTTGTTCGTAAGGGCGTTATCACACTAGCGATTTTCGAGCGAATTCAAAGCGAGGCGAGAGCGCAGCGGTTTCGCCGCGAATAGCGCCGCCGAAACCATTTTGTACAGTCGCATTCGGCAGCCCGCTCCGCCACACTCAGGCGGCGATAACGTAGCGCGCCCGTCGCGTGCTCGCTTTGCCTCGAAAAAACGCCAGTGTGATAGGGGATACCGCGCCCCCGGAACGCAAAGGGCACAAGAAGGAACATGGGTGGGTTTTAGTCAGTAAAAGTCTGACACTCCCTCCCGCCCCGCCCAGGGCGGGAGAAGTTATTTGATGATTTCCCACCCCCCCAAAAAAAAAAAAAAAAGGCATCGGTTACATTGCGTCAGGTATTGTCACATTGTAGAAGTAGACATCATTATAAAGAATCGTGAGTAGGTAGGTATCTATCACTTCTCATGGTTTCGACACTAGGTACATAAATATTTGTATGTTTACTTACGACACTTTTTCTTACTGATGAGTCAAAAAATAGTTAAAATGTGGGACATGGGTGACTTGTTATGCAAATTAAGGATATTTTTTGCATCGTACGGAATGGGCAATGACCATATTACTATCGCCGTTTGTTATCAATTAAGAGCTCAGTTGTACCAGAGTCTTTATCGCAACGGGGTGTCAACTGGCACAATGCTGCCGATGTAATCGGCATTTGTACTCGATAATATTTTGTTGTGTTTAATTAGTGGACGAAAAAAATATCTTCAATTAAGTGTGTGTTTTTTTTAGGAATCCCTAGACGATCCAGACATGTCGGCCAACGTCATTTTCGGGTGCGTGATGGCACTGCTTGTCATATTATTCACAATCAGTTCCATCGCCAGATATTACATTAAGGTAATTAACTGTCTTTTATATGTTTACTTATTGATCTCTTCGTCTTACGTACACGGGTACCCATTGTACTTAATCTGCCTATTTAAGTACAAAATCTTCCTGATAAAATGGTAAAGACCGTGCCTGTATTGAAATATAAAATTAAAAGATTATGATAGGTTTATCTGCTTTGTAATTAAAATAAATCAGCAATATCTGATGAAATGTGTATCTCCGAACTTTGGAGTTTGGAACACAATCTAAGATTACTGTGTAAATAGGTACTATGGGTACCTACCTACTATGACATCACGATTGAATTTGTTATGTCCATTTATAGCTATAGTAGTAGGTAGATTGGGCATTTTTCTAAAGAATAGTAAAAGATGCGATTGTGTCTAGAACAGGACTTACTGTAATATAATCACGTTACCGTACTGCAGAAATAGGTGTAAGATATTGTCTAATAGTTTGGTACTTACTTACATAACTAAATAGGTACCTACCTACTTATGTAATATGTATTGTCTTCACAGACATTTCTACGTTCGATATTTTACTATAGACTTTTTATTATCGTGTCTGGCAATAAAGTCTCATCGATGTAGCGGTACCTTGTACCCAACCAATACATATAAAAACCTAGATTACAGTTCTGGATCTTAGAAATCAAACCAGGGCCATAAGTACAAGTCCATATAACCATATAACCAACATAATAGTGGTTTAATTCGTTATTTTCTTTTCAGTTTACATTGTTTGTGGTTATGTCGCTAATATTCGCCACAGCTCCAATGCCATTAATGTTGATCAAACCATTTGACCCAAGAAATGCGCTGTAAGTACTTATTATCTACCCTTTTCCTTTATTATTTATTTCGAGCAGGTCTTTAGATTTTATTTTACCTATTATCTTTAGTAACATAACAAAGCTGAAGAGATTTATGTTTGTTTAAACGCTCGAATTACTGGAACTACCAGCAGGATTGAAAAAAATATTTTTGTACATGATAGCCAGATTCATGAGGAATAGTATATAACACCACGCTATGAGACACGGGAGCGGAGCAGTAACCAAAGACGTAGGTACACGAGTGAAAAAACCATGCGGTCGAAGCCGCGGACAGAAATTACTGATTACATAAGAATTTAAATAGGTGTCGTTAATGTGCTACTTTCTTGACTTTCACTGTCCGCGAAGCAGATAGAACATTATTCTCAATACACGTGTAGGTATTATAATTATGTGGGTAATTAACTGGTCAGTGAAAGTATTAAAACAGCAATACGCTGCATAGCCTTTCCGTCTCTAGTAGATAGGTAATAGGTGTCATAATTAATCCAGCCTGTCTAGGTTTATAAACATCAAACACCTTCAAAATGTGTGTCATTCATATTTTTTACGCAATACACACAAGAACATCAGATAGGCATCTTGATAAGATTTTCTTTACTTTATTATGTTTGGTCGGTAATGATATAATAAACCATTTCACAGTTGGTGTTGGTGTAAAAAATTCAGTAAGTCAAACAACGTTTTAATAGGTACCTACACTTACTTAGTCCGACATGACAATCGAGGTCCTCGAAGTTCAAGAAACTCTTTCATGTATTAGTGTTTATTAACATGGTTTCTTTTTGTATTTGCTACCGAGACAAAGTCAAATCATTTATGTCAATTCGACATTCAATTCAAATTAGACACAGAACTGCCTCGTTGGCCTAGTGGTCCTAAGCGCGACTGCTATGCTAGAGGTCTTGGGTTCGATTTCCAGGTCGGGCAAAAAGTTATTGGGTTTTTCTATGAGATTCTCAGTAGCAGCTCGGAGTTAGGATTTGTGCCCGGATAATGGCAATAGGCTCGCCCCTTATTACATGGGACCTAAATATACCGGAGAACTGTGGGTGTCATTGTTACACCTCTGCCTAGCCCTTCGGGGAATACAGGCGTGATGGTATATATATATATATTTTAGACACAGAATTTTAAGAAAGAAAAAAAAAAATCTACTTACTTATTCTAAGAGATAGTTTCGTATGTAGAAGAATGGGCAAGAAACTCCATACTTACTCTTTTGAATTAAATAAAATTGATTTAGAAATAGTTAAGAAGATGCCTTCTAAATATATTATTTCGGTCTAAGTGCTTACACTAAGTGCTACACAATAAGAAATGAAAGCTAAAATAATTGTAATTTATACTAATATTATAAAGAGTTTGTTTGTTTGGTTGAACGCGCTAATCTCAGGAACTGCTGGTTCGAATTTGAAAATTCTTTTTGTGTTGGATAGTCCATTTATTGAGAAAGGCTATAGGCTATATAACATCACGCTACAATTAACAGGTGCAGAGCTGTAAGCAAAGACGTAATCAAATGCGGGCGAAAAATCTACGCGGACGAAGTCGCGAGCAGAAGCTAGTATTTATATAACTCTTATGAGAAGACTGTCGTCATAAGATACGGTAAACGGTTTTAGGCACAACATTGCGTGTATGTCTAAGGTCAAGAGTTTAGTGGTTATCTAACACTTTTGATGTTATTAAACAATTATACATACCATCACGCCTCTATTCCCCGAAGGGGTAGGCAGAGGTGTACCAATGTACACCCACAGTTATTATTTTATTGTATTGTACAACGAAATTATGTTAATGTTTCAAGATTTAAACAACAATGTTTTTTGCTATGATAATGACGATTTACAAACTCTATTACAAGTTACGAGAAGATCTAATAGGTTAAAGTTTAATTACCTACCTACGTCTAAAAACAATAACAACTCGCATATTATTTTATTGATAAGATAAATAGATTTATAGATACATAGAAGTACCTACTTTGTTGTATCTACACCAATATTAAACTTCACAGGTACTGACATAGGATATGTATTATTGGCTTAATATTGATTATTGCGGAAAAAATTATCGTTTTTTCCCGGCTACTGAAAGCCAGATTAACTTTGTTATTGATCCAGTACACGATGAATTAATAACAGCCTTAACGAAGGTTAAAAATATGATGACTGAACAGATTTGGAATATGTTTTTACAAATCGAAGGTTTAATCCACTAAAGAACAGTCTCTTTTGTTTAGCGTAGCAATAGACGCCGCGCAGACGCTTCGTAGGCGCACCATCGGCGTAGCCAAGACGATGCGTAGGCGCACCGTCCGCGTCGTGTCGTAGCCAAGAGAATGCGTAAAATTTAAATAAATTTTGCTATGTATTTTATTTTGCATGATATTGTTTAAATATTTATATTAAAAGGCACTTTTGAATGTCATTATATGAAAAAAATAATTGAATGAAATGAATGATAAATTGAATGAAAAAAGGTAGTTTTGCATGAAGAAGAAATTCCATACTTACTCTTTTAAAACTAATAAAATTTTGACTAAAATTTAATTAGAAACAGTTTATTTGATGACTTCTAAATATGTTATTAGAGTCCTATAATGAACTACTATAGTATCCATAGAAAGCTCTAAAATTAAATTGCATTAGATTATATGACTTATTATGATAATAATAGGTAGTTAAGTAGATATCGTATCTATTTAAAAATTCGTAATATCACTGTTCTGATTGCGTTAGTGCCCGATGTATCCGGGTAAGTATTTTTAAACAATGCACGCCTACTTACGACGTGACATGTAAGTTGAAAAAGTATTTAAACCTCTTTGGTTTACAAATGGGTAATTAGGTTGCACTAACAATATGTATGGCAACATTTCAGGCTTTCTTTTCTTTCCTTGTCTATTCAAATTGAAATTTCAGACTGAGTTATTATTTTGTACGACTGTGATGTCTCAAATTTTCAAAAAATAATAATTTCAGTGCTTTTAAGAAAAACTTGAATTCTATTTAATTGTAAATTTTGATATCACTTGCCAAAACTCATGGCTTGCGTGTTGTAAGAGCAAAACTTATAACAATAAAGATAGGAAAAAATGCAATGAGGTATAATGATGTTACAACAATCAAATTGTAAGTTTTGATAAAAAGCATAAATCTGTTATATCTTGGGGGTGTTTCGAGTGCGCCGAATAGTATTTATCAAGCATTCATATAGGTATTAAACTTAAAATATTTATCTTCTACCTATTCCTATCACTATATACACTGTAAACTATCGTAATTAGGAACGCACAAATTGTAGCAAACATTCTCGTGTCAATTAGTGAAATTAAACAAACTTAGAGGCAAGGCACACAAATGGTAATTGAAGAGTCATAATTATCGACTCCTTGCTGTTGTTTATCATATTTCGGTGCTTATGTCTATACATGACTGCTTGGGAGGGAGGGCAATGTTTTTCAATTATTTATTTTCTTATGAGAGGAAGCGATCCTGAATAATGATTGCCATGATTGGTTTTTTCCACGAGCAGATATTACAATTTTCTCTAATTTTAAAAAATTACGACCAACGAAAAAAGTAATGACATACTTAAAAATGTATTTACATTTTTCGGAAAAGTTATGGTTATGACTAATGCAACAATCGAACGTACCTAATAACTGAATGTTGATGTACCTAAAAACTGTTTTTTTTCCCCCAGAATACCAGCGTTTTTCCTAAGATGTTTCGCAAGGTTACTTGGTCTTCGGTGGACAGTCAGAGGACTGAACAATGTAGATAATAGCCGAGGAGCGGTAGTACTACTAAACCATCAGAGTGCTCTGGACCTATATGGTATGTACTACTTATCTATATCTTTTTTGTAGGTGGTGGCTAAATATTCTTTTTCCCTTGTTCGAACGTTGTTTGTTGTTGTTGTTTCCCTTGTTGAAACGTTTTCAGCTAGGAATACGAAGAAAGCTTTGGCGAGATAGCTGTAATAATAATAAGTAGGTGGTGTTTAACCACCAGATTCAAATTGATTTAGGTTATACAAGCACAGTTCGACTAGAACGGAATATTATGTTGATTCAATGCCCAACATCTGTTGCACAGTGGCCCACCAGAAAGTATTATTTGCCCCGAACCCCCTTCTTCTGTGACTGAGGGATCTACCTATGCCAAAAGATTACATTGCCTCTTTTCCTTAGAAAACCATACAAATCCCTCGGAATGATTTTAATTCCTATCTATATAATCTTATCATGGTAAATTTTAGAGAAAATAATATGTGTGTGGTTTTCATTCCTAGAATGCTAAAAATAATGTTCTCTAGTTTGAATATCAACAATATTGTTAAATGTCTTTTGAATATATAGAATAGAAAAATACCAATGTATTGTAATTTTTTGCGCATCTCTCACGAGTTTCTTATGCGTAAAATATTTTCCGTGAGTCAGATTACTCGCATCTCAGCTCGGCAAAGGCGCGGGCGTCACTTGCATGTTCCTTGAATGCAAATCAATCAGTGTTTGCAAGTACATACCTACAATAAAACTCGAGGAACCTAATGTATTACGCTGGTACGACTACCTACCTAGTTGAAATTCGCTTGCCACTTGCGCCAATAAAAATATTTTTTAAAGTCCATTGTCCATCATACAACTTCGCCAGTGCTATTGTAAAACAATTGTACCTGGAAGAGTAACAGCTAATTCTCGTTTTACCATTATATATTATGTTATCAGAATCACTTAATTATAAATAAGTACATCATGGATTTGTTATACGAAGCTTTTGTATCTAGTGCGAGATTTTCGTGAATTTGCTCATTATGCATATTATATAGGTTCGTACGTAGGTACGTATTTACATAAATTTTATCTGTAATGATAATCAGTTGGTCTATTGTACAAATAGCACTACCGGTCCCTAATGCGCATATTATTTATAACAATTTCGTATATTTACTAGTTATTTTGAAAATTGTTTGAACAATGGTACATAAATCCCTAAGTATAGTAATTTTACTCAGTATTATTGCGATCATTACATGCCCGCATCAGAAAATATCATAATAATGGTTAATCTGTACCTATTAGGTATATACCTGTAGAGTAAACAGAGATCCAAGATGGGTATCAATTAGGTACCTACCATCTGTTGTACTGATAACTACTACATTATCAATGCATCAAGCTTATAATAAATCCAGTCGTAGGTATAAGTACTTATCAGTGCATAGTAACTATTTGACTCTACTGTATCCTAAAATACATTGGTATCTAAGTGGATTATTATTAGTACCTATTCAATACTAAATCATTTATTGCATTTCGCAATGTACATACTTGCTTTGGTGGTAAGTAAACATTTATTCATTGAACAATCGTGGACCCTGACGGGCACAGCAAATAAAGTTGAAGGGATGTGGTGGATTTACTTAAACCCCCACGACCACTACCCCTAACTCATCCCTGTTTTGTTTCTATATATTGTCAGTTTGGCGATTGAGAGTTCATAAATGATCAATAAATACCAATTTGTAGTCCGCCTACATAAACAAGTACACGTGACGATCAACGTTCTACGCATGTTTACAAAATAAATATATAGGCACATAATTAAATTATTGATAAAATGAAGTTTATAGGGTACATCTTACATTGCTCGATGAAATAAATATGATTGACATTGAATATAAACTGCAGACTTTATTTATCGTATAAAATAACATATTAAGTGCGATTCTTAAAATGTTTTTAATAATATCGTATTTTATGGCTTATTTTACAGAATAACTTATTATGTAGGGACGCCTTACCTACCGTAAAATAAAAATATACTTTAAGTAATCATAAATTTTCAAAAATTCTAACATTTGGGGGTTTTTTTATCGGATTCCGGTGCATTCAGTCTTCGGCTGTCATCGGCTATGTCATGTTGTACGCGTAGCTTGTAGCACCGAAATTAGTTTGGATACGGTTTACGATTACAAATAACTTTTAATTAAAATTGCTTATCCTTCAATTAACTGGAATTTCTTTGACACACCATCAATTACTTGCAAATTCTAGAAATCCCTGATGGATGACTGTCCTAGCGTAGTGATACATAAATACTGATAGGACACTGCGCGAAATAATTCAATATAATATGTAGGTACCTACTATCCTAGGCCTTCGACAGATACCATATTGAAATCGCAAAAATAATACTGCAGAAGAAATAATACGAATTGATGATAAGGTTTAACTATCAAGATAAGTTAAAATGTGTAGGTTATCGGGCTCAAACGCAAAAAACATGATACAAGATAGGTATATTATTTACCTATTCAAAACTTATTACTTATAAAATACGTGTAAAATCTCGTTAACACGTACGCATGGAATTTCAAGCAGCAAACAAAAATATGGTCCTTATGTAGGTAACATAGATTATGTTGAGAAATATCTTCTTACTTAAATGGTACTTCAACTTACCTACATTCTAAGTAAGAAAGTATGAGTAAGTACTCATACCTATATGTAGTTAAATATTACATACAAAAGTTTGGTTTAGTCGGTCTGTCTCCGCACATAGCCTCTTGATTGGTCAATTGTGACATACAAACAATAGTTTACTTACACGATTTTCTTTTTCAGTATTTCGTAATAAATAGATAATATTCACACGTGTATGTTGTTTTGAGCCGAGTATCTTCAAGGTTAATTTCAAAATAACGTGAATTTTCATCATGTCACCTATCTCTCTGTGACCTTGTATTATGCTTTATTTAGGAGCTGTAATCACTCCGTATCATATTTATCCCTGATAAGAGAAAGCAGGTGGTAATTGATATTAGAAGGATAAAAGTGTTGATTTCGTTACTGTACGTATGTGACACATATTTGTGAAAACTAGATTTCTTTTGCGGTTTTTTTTAACGAATGTTCTCGTAAAAGCAATAACTGACATGAAATTGAATTGGCAAATGAACGAAGCGCTTGTATTGTAGATATTAATTACCTACTTACAAGTCATGGAACAAAACGTGGCGTGAAAATTACATTGCCTTTTTTACATTCCATTTTTTACATTCAAATAGAGATAGCTAGAGACGAAGAATTTCCCAAATCTTTGGTCATCTCCTTTTTTTTGCGGATAACGACGTCTTCATGGCTGCAATAGAGTTTGAGGTAAGCCGGATTCCCGTAGCTCCTTTAAAAAATATATAGACGGAGAAATTTCTCTTTGTTTCTTTTTGGTGCTGGACTACTCTTTGGGAAAAACCGATTTTTAATTGGGCAAAACGAAGGGATTGTTGGATTACTACTAATTAAAACTCGACGTGGTTCTCTTGTGAATAGGTACCATAAGTGGAACCTACGGGCTGTCGTACCTACATGCTCTGAACCCAGAAGTTACTAGGCTCGGTCTGGAGGGGAATGAGTCACAGTCACAGTCTTTCTTGTACTGATTCACAAACTCAAAGGTTAAGCGAATTAAGTTTTTTACAGGGACGGCCTTCTTTATTACATTTTGTAGTTCCGTTTTAAAATAATCGTGTAAATCCATTAACAACTGTTATCATTTCTATGAAAATGCAATCAGCAGCGAGATATTGCCATGACTAACGCTGATGACATTTATTTTACAACCGTTACAAGCATGTACCTATAGTAGATACCTAGCAGGAATACAAATTACATATACTTCTACCTATAAGTCGACTAAACCAAATTCTCAGATCAAATAAGTTAGACCCATGAAATGAGTATTATTTCCTGTAGGCAGGCAGGTAATCAATACAATTTATTCTTGATCGTAACTCGCCGTACGTAGATTGCGGGACTGTTACGCAATACGGGGTTTTTCGCTACCACTTCCCTTCCTTCCTTAGTAGCTACAGTTTTGGATGCATCAACCACCTTGGTGGTCTTTAATTTTATACCATCACGCCTGTATTCCCCGAAGGGTTAGGCAGAGGTGTAACAATGTACACCCACAGTTCGCCGGTATATTTAGGTCCCATGTAATAGGGGGCGAGCCTATTGCCATTAACCGGGCACAAATCCTAACTCCGAGCTGCTACTGAGAATTTCATAGAAAAACCCAATAACACTTTTTGCTCGACCTGGAAATCGAACCCAAGACCTCTAGCGTAGCAGTCGCGCTTAGGACCACTAGGCTAATTTTCACTTCTTTTAAGGCCGTACTGACCCAAATATTTTTGTTTTTAGCGCTGGCAATTATATGGCCCCTCATGTCTCGGTGTACGGTGGTTTCGAAGCGATCGCTGCAGTACCTTGTACCATTCGGCACTGCGACATGGCTGTGGGGCACCGTTTTCATAGACAGAGGCGCACAAACTGCACGCGATGCCCTCAACAAGCAAGTCGATGCTATTAAAAATGAAAAGGTAAAGATGTACAAAATGTCACTTTTAGAACATTTGACACAACTTTTATTTTTCTGGTTGGTTTTTTAATCGATCTAAGTCCATCGAGAGCCATGACTGACTTATACAATTGACGATGTACCTGCAGGTACAGTCAGTAAAGACACATCACACATCACATTACATCTATTGATATAAGTACCTTGCCTATAGGTACCACCTACGTTACTGCGAGACCCACACAGATTACAAGTGTACGTAGGTCGGTTGTAAATACTCACTTACAGAATTAAAATACTTGTAAAATACTTACAGACTTAGCTCCTACTCTGTATGGAATAGGCATAGGTAAGGAAAACCTTCCTTTCGTCATCATCAATGGGTTGATTTATTTTGATATCCGATCACCTTCCGAATTAGTGTCAAAGACGAGTCATGTCACAGTCATTCAGTCAATATTATGATAGTATATAACGTAGGTATGCGTTTTCCTTCTAGTAAATACAAATCTATAAGTATTACAAATAGGTACATGCCTAACCTACGTATACGTAAGTATTCGTCCTGCAAACAATAAGACCTTGTACTTGCGTTGTTTTACGGCGCATTTCGTCATACCGTATGATCTAATCGTTAGGAATGGCCTGACATAGTAGGTTGGTACTTATCCACCTTCCTGCTGAAATTTATGAGCGTGTACATTTCTAAGCTAATGTTTGATTTGTTAAAGTAAATATCCTTAGTTGGTCGTTACCGGGGGAGAACAAAGAATTAGACAATTTGCCGCAACCACTAAAGCATCAAATCAAATACGTTTTTTTGTAGCATCTTTTGAATGATAGCCTATTTCGAGTTACAGTTTTTGGGTACTTGCACTTGGTAACATTGTAGGTATAGGTTAGTAGGTAACCTTTGCGGCACAGCAGAGCCAATCACAATTAAATATCGATTATATAAAATTCATTTACCTATTTCATATGGCCGCGAGTTAGTTGTTTTAAATTAAATAACTATTTTAGCTTCATTATCAACTTAGTTATGCCTCTACTCTAGATTTGAAAAATATCTAGGTAACTACTATTATAATTTATTAATTACTTACTGTCCGCGAGACACATTTTGCCGACCTTTGCCCTACGAACAAAGTTATTTTATGCCAGTGATATACGGAGACATCTAATTATTTGTTTTACGTAAGGCATCGGTACCAAGATTTTCCACAAAGTTTTCATCACAAGTAAAATACCAACATGCGTAGGAATTTTGTTTTTTTTTAAACTGCTATTTCATTTTCATTCTCTTTCGTTGGAGACTTTTAAGATTTACAAAATAAATAACATTCTCATTTTCTAAACAGGTAGGTACTAAAATAGCACCTTACTGGCCTTTTAGTTTATATTTTGTTTAACGATGTTGCAATCTTGAAACAATAGTTTAGGTATACCGTACCGTAATACAGTCATGCTTACACTACATACATAATTATAGCTCTTGAGCAGACCCAGTTTTACTGATGTCGTATTCAATTCAAAACAAGAGTTCATTGTACCAGCCAGTGTAATCTAAATCGAATATGCTTACGACTGAGGTACATACATAAGTTAAAATATATGTCTTATGGCTTGCTTACGTAAATGAAAGCAAAATATTGACTTTGCATAATCGGTACCTATATTTCCCGTTTACTTACCTATAGTCATAAATGAGTAGTCCACTTGCAAAGTCCGCTATGTTGAAAGAATAATAATTTTGGAAAATCGATTAAAACCTCTAGTGTTAAAATGGAGTTTACAATCAGAAATTAATTCTCTGTGACAGTAATTTTTAGTAGGTAATGTGTTGTAGTATTAATTTTCATAACTCCATTTTAACACTAGAGGTTTTAATCGATTTTCCAAAATTATTGATCTTTCAACATAGCGGACTTTGCAAGTGGACTACTCAAATATTAAGTTATTCTATGGAGGTAGATACTTACGTAAATGTTAGTCATAATATCAGGCATAGTCCAAAAGATAATAGGTGCTTGTCCCTCGGTTCAACAGTCAACCACAGAGTTCACATCTTGATCCATAATGCTTGCTCTGCATGACATTTTCGTTTATATTACCTAAGTAGGTACCTACTTGCAATCGGTAATCATTAGACCTAAAAAAGAAACAGTACAAAGTAGCTTTTGAATCGTCAAGGAGTATGTCAGTTGAAGAAAGTTGAAGCTATCGCCCGATCAAAACATTGGTAGGTTTCTATGGAGAAGAACATCCACGGATAAAAGTCCTAGCCAATTGTAATTTTGTGTAGTGACAATAATTACGATAGCTAAGGTGCAAATTGCCTATTCCTTTTAATTAATAAAACCTAACAATGGAAATAATCGAAATGTGACGAAGAAAAATAGGTATCTAGAGTTTCGTGTTTGCAAATTGAGTTTGAGCGGTCGTTAACGTTTGGTGCCGTACCTACCTACATACACGGTTAATTATATTTGAATAGTTATCATAATTCGAATTCGTAAGTACTGAAAGCAAATGAATTTAAGTGATAATAAATAGGTGGAGTATTATTTTGCATTCAACCTTGATCGTCAATTCGTAATAGCTAGCGAACTTTCCAAGGTTATATCGCATAGATAGGCTAATGTGACTAGATAATTGTTAACATGTGTACGAAATTGTACCTACTGCATCCAAGGCGTTAGATATGGTGCCTAAGTCTACCTAATTAGTATTCGCCTCGTAAATTAAAAACGATGGAGGCGTTGATGTAACATTAAACGAAAAGGTGCACTTTAAACTCTGTACTCTATAGACTATAGAGTTCAAAGTGTACCCTCTCGCTTAATGTTACATCATCGCCTCCATCATCAAATACACCTATTATGAATACAATTCACTGACGAATGAGTAAACAACGAATAATAGCTACCTGTAGGAATACAGTAGACGTGATTGACGTGTTGCTGCGATTTCACATAAATTGGGATAAGGGCAGGTAGGTGACGACGATCAATCGTTATTTACAAAACACTTACTTATTTTAATATGTAGATACTTGGTCTGCACTCTACAGTTCCCAAACATTAGTCTACAAATTATTTTTTTTTGCGACGCTTTTATAAATAAGATATTAATTTATTTTGTGTAAGCTCTCTCAGACATTAAAATTATTTAATTATTTATTAATTAAATTTAATTAAAGAGTGCGTGCCGGCGACTTGTGTGCCACGCCCTTAGGATAGCTTCGCGTCGCGTGACGCACTGTTTCAGAACCCCTAGAGACCAGGCGTTCTCTATTTACCGAATCGTTAATTATAACTACAGTTTTTCTCATCCTCAGCGAAAACTGCTGCTGTTTCCTGAGGGTACGAGGCATTCTGGTGACAAACTACTGCCGCTCCGCAAAGGAGCGTTCCACGTGGCTATGGACGCGGGCGCGCCCATACAACCCGTTGTCATTTCAAAATACCATTACTTGGACGGGAAGCGAAACAAATTTGGCTCAGGTGAGTAACGGAACCGAAATGCTTAGTTAAGGAGCGGTTTTCCTGCCGCCAGATGCTATCTGTAAAGATACGTGTATGCTATAAGGGCTTTGATTTAATTAGCTTTTTATTTTTTTTCAACTGCCTCGGTAGCCTAGTGGTGCTAAGTGCGACTGCCACGCTAGAGGTCTTGGGTTCGATTCCCAGGTCGAGCAAAAAGTGTTAATGGGTTTTTCTATGAAATTCTCAGTAGCAGCTCGGAGTTAGGATTTGTGCCCGGTTAATGGCAATAGGCTCGCCCCCTATTACATGGGACCTAAAACATACCGGCGAACTGTGGGTGTCAATTGGTACACCTCTGCCTAACCCTCCGGGGAATACAGGCGTGATGGTATGTTATGTTATGTTTATTTTTTTTCAACCCCCGACTCAACTTTTTTTTATTTGAAAGCACGTTTCCTAATGTTTTATCAAAATCGGTTTAGCCGTTTCAAGGTTATCGTCAGCTCTTTTTTTAGCTGCGGTAGGGATCTTTATTCTTCTGTCGGGGGTTACATATTTTTTTAAATTTTATCAATTGTACATTGTCTTTTTTTTCATCTATACATAAAATTTAAAACTATTTTTCCCCCACAAGATTTATTTTTGTCTAGAAAAAACTTATTAAACGATTAAATTAATAAACATGTACAGTTTTCCTTCCTTTATTCTAACCAACGCTCAACTAACATGTTATTTGACCTGATTTCAGGCGAGTTCATCGTTTCGATTCTACCAATGATCGAGACGGAAGGTATGACGAAAGAGGACATCGTAGGACTGATAGAGAAGACACAAATGAACATGCAGGAAGAATTCACCAAGATCTCGATGGAAACGTTAGCGCGACGCAACCTACGCACTAAGGCTGATTAGATGAGGTACATTACACCAAGGTTATTGATAAGACGTGGTACATTTATGTTGGGTTAGGTTAGGCAGCAATAATGTGGTGCCCAATCCTTTAAGTTTGCCCATACGGGGGCTCACGAAGTAGTCGCAAGTGGTATTGTAGTGATATTTTTTCTTATCCTTACAGGTAATTAGATTTCATATCGACGTGTATAAAGAGCTGTGATAAACAAACGTATAAAGAAATAGTTACTAAAGTAATTTGACAGTTAATTGTTGGTGTTTACATTGTTGTTATCTATAGAAATGTGTATTTATGTAATAAAGTTAACAAATAAAAATGGAATGTTTCATTAAAAATGCATTTATCCTGTGATTTCTTTTTATTAAAAGATTTCACATACGAAAATATGTAAAAATATACATTTCATCGTCGTTTTTTTCTACAGAATTGTCACACGAATACATTTTAATAACTAATAGTAGGTATTTTAGATACATCACAATATTTGCACAGATACGAGTACACTGATATACAATTAGATACAAACGTGATAAATGGCCTTAATAGTTATTAATAAACCTTGGAAAATTGGTTTAAAAATTTAGTAAAATTTTGGTATTTTAGGAACAAAAAGTTTGATGTCGGTGTACATACATTACCTACTTGATATTTACTAATTATCGTTGTGAACAATATTAAATTAGGTACTCATGAATTACGACAGTCCCGACTTTGGCTGTCATTCACATAAAAGCAAAAGCTACACACCGTTTTAATAATTAAGTAGAGGTACATTTATAGGAAAAGTGAATATAAAAAGATGGTGTAAAAATCGATTGAAATGTTAAAATGGCACGAACCGAGTATTTGTGTGATATGTTCACAAGTAGGTAAAATACAAAATGTATTTAGTTAAAAAAAACTAAATGTTTTTTTAAATTGACTGTGCCAACTACTCTAAATTATAAGTAATGTTTGTCAGTTTTGGTGCAAACCAGATAAATACCATTAGGTCATGCTTAAAACTTGCAACCCTGATTAATTAAAAAAAAGAGAATACATTGGCAAGTTAAACGCTTACAATCTGTTTCTGAAGGGTTATCATTTTAACAAACTAACTTTTCTAACATACTGTCAAACTAAACAATTTGATAGTCTGTTACCAAATTACGTCGAATAGCCATTCAGTAACTGGATATAAATTATTCAAATTTATTTGTAAGTCAAGTTTTGAGTAACTTTTTCTGAAATTAGTGGTGTTTTTAGGCTAAACTGAAAGCACCTTTACTAAATAAGTTAAAACAAACCATGTAATTAAATTAAGTTAAAAAAAAGTATACATTTGGGTTTGTTTAGTTGTAACCTAACTCAAATAGTTAGATAGTTAGTTATTTTAAAGACTGGATCACTGTAGGTTATTTTATACTGGTGCGACTACAGCTTGACCTGACACTATTTATCAAGGCTTGAACTGACGAACTCCTATGCGGATACCGCACTTGGGGCACACACAATAAAAATGAATACACGAAGCTGTACCTAAGTAGTCAGCGAGTACGTAATAATACTATTAAAAATAAGCTGGCCCTAAGTAAACAAACAGACAACATAAATATTGTATATTGCCAGAGAAATTAATTCAATCCGTTTTTATAAAACAGAGAGTGCGATAGAATGATCTCTTTTTCGCGTGGATAATTTATAATAATTCTAGTGCCCTCACACATTTGGCGTAATAAATCAGATTGACGTATATTGAAAAATTGTGGACAGCCAGAACTGAGCTCAATTAATAATGAATATAATCACAATCGAATTAAAGTTCAAAATAGCGTGCAAGAGACGAAACCGTATGGGGTGAATCTCGCGTAGCTTCACTTAAAACATGATACGAGTATTTTGCTGTTCCGTCATCGCCAACCCATCGGCTAACAAGCGAGCGGTCAAAATCATCAGACAGAATCTGCCATTAAAAGTAACAAAGAGCGGAAGTCTGTCAGTAGATAACGTCACAGTATTAGCAGGATGTAGATAGTGCTGATTACGGAAAATTACAGTTCAAATGTCAAAGGTTATTTTACTACTTTTCCGTGTTATGTTCCACGTATCTACAGGGCGTACATTCCTGTACGTAGACATAACATCTAACTAAATAATCAAATAATAATAAATTCATTATGCACATGCATCATAACGTATCGAAGCATAAGTAATCTTGTTTAGACCAAGACTAAGACAAATCTTTATTAATTAATTGGAACATTTGTTATTTAATCTGTGGTTAACATTATAACCAATAACAAGGAATATCAATACAGCTTTAGCCGTTCGTGGGTTTTCAAATATTTGTCTGTTTATTTATTAGGGCTAAATTAAGCGAATATAATACTAATGATTAGCATCGATCACTTCAAAGGCTTACAGAGTAGTACTTAAAATAATTAATAAACTAAGTTTAAGTGCATATTGCTCAAGGAGTGCTGGAAATGGATTAAGATGGCGAGTGTGACTAAAATATTTGTTATACCTAGAAGTTAAAAATTAATACTAAAAAACTCAGGTTTTTTTTTCATAAATATCTTGTTCTATTTCTATTAGGGCATTACATTCACTGGTTTTTCTAGACTTTTCTTGTTTTTCAGAATTACATTTATTTTAGTCTAGAATAGTACCATATAATTTTATTATTACTGTCCAGTGGTCATTAGCAATTTTTTTAAATAAATTTGTTTTACACGAATTATTAGAAAACAATACAAGTTTGGAAAACGTAAATATAAAATAACCCAAATGTAGGTTATAATGACATTATGCATATTACTAAACGGTACTATGGCCTATATTAATATCGAATGGCATGATAGAAGCATTTATTTACATTAAAGTATTGTATGTAAATTATTTAGTGATGTCGTTAATAAGAGGAGCTGACAGATTCGTTTCTATCCATGGCGCTTGGCTATCACATAGCATCATCTCACTCTGTTATTTTGAAAATATTGCTTTAACGAACCATCGCTAAATAATTTATTTTCAAAATAATATACGATGTCATGAAACATACTACTTATACTTACACAAACTAGTACAGTAATAATGACATAGAACATACACATTTACACGACAATTTTTGGAAATATTTCGAATTTATGTTATTGAGCTAAAGCAAAGTACTTAGGTGATTTGGGACTTAGAATCGAGCAGAAGTAAAGTCGATTTAGCCATTATTTAGCTAACTTCTCGCTTTAGTTAAACTACTCTGCTAAGTAGAGCCATTAGCAAACTTATAGAAAATACACGTCATTCTTCTCTTGTCGAAAATGACATAAACGTAAGTCCTATATGTGCGTTTTTATAAACAGATCGTTAAGGGCTGCTGCCACATCTTTCCGCAAGAAGGATATTCACAGAAATAAAATGCAATACTTTTTCGGTTTTTTAAGCTTAATATCTTTGGCCAATTCATTATAGCACAACCACACTTATTGTAAACAATGGCTATTTATTATAACAATACATTTTCAAAGTATGATAGTTAAATACTATTTTAGTTTATTAGATATAAAGTATTAGGTAGTACTTCCGAAGCTGGTACGGGATCCAAAACCCGGGTACAAGCTACAGTGGTACTCCCAAAATATTATTATGAAAGATAAATATAGATGAAACATTTAATAGACATGTCGATTATTTATAATTTATTTTATAATTATGCTGAATATAACGATTACGTTTATATAATTTATTAAAATGAAACAAAAATGAAACAATTTCATTTTACAGATTATGTTTGACAAAAATATTTGCTTTGTAACTTTGTTTAGAAAATCGTTTTAGTGCCGGATTAAGATAATACTTCATGCATGTGTGTGTTAATTTACAATGGGTATAAAAGTGGTCCCATTATAATGTTGATATCATAAATTAGAAATAGGTCAGCGTAGAATTTAATTAAAATGGCACCGTAATTTTAATAACCTACTTTTCTAAAGTTATATAATAAAATTCAAACATTATCGATAAAACGTCGGCAACGAATTTTGGTAACTTTTCTTATATTAATAATTCACTTTTATAACAATCTAGAAAATTAATCGAGGATAACGATACATGTTGATGGGATTTTAACTACAATACTTTTACGATAAACAACAGCACAAAGAAAAATAAGAATTGCAAATTATTCAAATTCGCCGTCGCATTTGGTTACATAATGATGTTATTATGCAATAAATAGCCTCGAAGGCGTGAAAGTTTCCCTAATAAGTTTATTTTTGGGAATTTTCTCACGATGCAGATTACAGAATGATTACAACGTACACAGAATTTATATTAAGTTAAAATCGTGTTTAAGTAATTTATTACAAGTGTAGTACCGATTGTGATGTTGCTGAGGTATGTGGAGCATATTGATTCGATTCTAAAGTTAGTCGTTTACATGACTAGAGAGTAAAATTAAGGGTACTTATCGTATGCTAGAGGAACTTTTCCTATAAAACTAATCGTTGAGTAAGTAGCGACAAAATAAAAGTAACGTAAGCTCACTATGGCTTTCAAAGCGATAAAAATGTAAATATTAAATTAAATAAGTAATACTGGTTTAATATACTATGAAGTTATTGATCGAGTACACATTGGTCTTACACGTAAAAAGTAGTATGTGAAAAACATCGACCTTGTTCCACACGAAGACTAGTTGGATAATATGCGCTGTTTATTAATACACTGTAAAAGTATAGATCTATGTAAACGCAAACGTGAACACATGACGCAAGCTATATATATAGCACACGGACTGTTGGGATATTTTCACACGTTAGTACTAATATGCTTTTAGTCGTAATGTCTAAATGTCTCACGTCTTTCAGAAAAACAAGATGACACAAAATTATGCATTGAAGTTTAACATACTACATTTTTTTACCATAGAGATCAAAATTATTTTAATTTAATTAAAAAATATGCACAGTTGAATGTGTTTTGAAAAACTATTGAATGTTATAAAATATTCTATAACTTATTATGTTCATACAATGAAGCTGAGTAATGTGCATGTTGTGCGCTTTTTGTTTAACCCATATCATCCCAGTGTTCCATTTTTGAAAAACACTAATTTAAAAATACGTTCAAAAATTATAATAAAAAGATAAAAAAAGTAACCGTTTCAAAAATGGAACACTGGGATGATATGGGTTAAGATGAATGTTTTAAAACAAGAATTTACAACAAAACAATTCTACGGTAGTATAATTAATAACTAAACGTTAAAAAAGTAGTTCTTTAGTAGAACATTGTTCAAATACTGAAATGGTAATAGCTTCAGTCAACTTAATGTGCGATGTTGCTTAACGAGTGATTAAAATTCCGCACTGCACTGGTGCAGAAACGAACGGCTACACTGCAAGTGTGATTTGAATACAAAAAAAAAGGTCAACAAATTACAAATCATTGACGCGGCGTGCCGCCTCTCGCAACTTAATCATCTGCTGTTTGCTAATTAACTTCACATGCTTTTAGATTGTTTCTTAACTTTCTACAATACTTTATTTGATACTAGTTTCTTCAAACTTGCCTATCTCGAGTCACAGTAACTGTAAAGACGTATTATGACATATTTCCGCCTTAAGCAACACTTTATAAGTGTTGATTGCAGCCAGTATACATAAGAAAAAATAAAACTTATATAATAAATTTTATAAAAAATTATACTAAGATAGTAACTACCTCTAATGTGCAGCTATCAATTGTGACACCTGCTTCTTTCATTTTATTTCTCACTAGATTCGTAAAATGGTAATGTAAGAAAAAATCACTTTAATACTCAATGTGGTGGTCTACAAGTATAACTCGATTGTTATAACACAAAAGTGTACCTTAAATATTAGGTAAAGATTATTTAGACAAGATATAAATTCCTTATATAAAATCACAGAAATATTCATATTTCCTGCGATTGGAATGCTTGCCATAGGTATAGCACAAACATTTTATGAACCAGCATTATTATGCCGACCTAAAAGCTTAATAATAGAGTGATTATAAATGTAGTACATTATAGATGGGTACCGTTGATGGCTCTGCGGAGTTCAATCGGTCGCCAGAGGGTAGTTTGGTGGCAGGGCGCATAGTACCTCTTTTGACAGTTCTTTGTAAGCCGCGTCCATAGTGTTGCGCACTTTGTTTATTAACGCTGGTACATCTTCCATTGTCAATCCCACTGTTGGGACTGGCTCTAAACACTGGATTACTGCATGGCCTGGAATGAAAAAGGAATAACTTAAAAAAAAATGCGCTACTTACCAAGATTTTGTTTTAACATAATTATAGTATTATTATGGACGAAATAGTATTTCAATAGAATTGTCGTTTATCTGTCTAGAACTTATTAATTATCGCTTTATTAATTGATCAATTGGTTGATGAATACTTAGTTAGCTCATAGTGTCGACACCTCGTGACTGCAGGGCACGAGTACACGCTGCCTTAACTGTGCTGCTATTACTTCACGCTGATTGTATTATTAGAGCGTGAGTTTCCTCACCATGTATGTCTTTACAAATAGAAGCTATTATAACATTTATAAACAAAGGTGTTTTTTAGAAACACATTGTTTTACATCTAGTGAGAAAGATCGTTATCACGACAACATAATATAGTTATTGTTTTCAATGCTTGCTGAAGGTTGATTGCATTTAGATAATTGGAACTCTGCAGTAAAGTAAATTAATTAATGAATAATTTATAGAAAAACCCGCCCGCTTCAAAGTTAATATATTATCTTACGGGAACCGTCAATTCTTCCGAGACAAAAATTAGCCTATGTGCTGATTCAGACTATAATCTATCTCTGTGCCATTTCATCCAGATCCGCTAGGCCGTTCTGGCGTGATTGAGTAACAAACATCCAAACATCTTCACAAATTTCTACATTTATAATATTGGTAGGATAAGATAGAACACTATACCTTTATTAAAAATGTATTTCTTCCTATTAATAAAATAATAGGGCGAGAACACAACAGGAATGATTGGCACTTGGGCAGCAACCGCTATGTTGAACGCGCCCTTTTTAAATGGCAGTAGTTTCGTGAAATCTTTATTCCTTGTTCCCTCTGGGAACAGCCAGATCTTCGTCTGTAATTAAAGAAATCATAGTTATCGGTATATAGAAACATGAGAAATGTTTACATGCCGTAAACATTTTTCTGAGAAGTTCTCATACACTTCAGTTAATCTTATGGTCCTATCTTATTTACCTACCTTATTCTTAATCATGATTTCTGACGTAATTTTCAGTTGCTTGTAGGCATCTTTTGAGTTATTTCTGTCAATGAACACAACTCCTGCAAGATATGCAGCCAGTCCAAATGGCCATACATAAAATATTTCTTTTCTTGCAATAGCAGCTACTTTGTCTGCTACATGCCAAATATTGAACATTCCTGGAATTAACACAAACAGGAATCTCAGAATATTCTTTAGATGATATACAAAAGTAGTAAGTATTTTATTACATAATGATATTTATTTATTTAAAAATATACCATCACGCCTGTATTCCCCGAAGGGTTAGGCAGAGGTGTAACAAATGTACACCCATAGTTCGCCGGTATATTTAGGTCCCATGTAATAAGGGGCGAGCCTATTGCCATTAACCGGGCACAAATCCTAACTCCGAGCTGCTACTGAGAATTTCATAGAAAAACCCAATAACACTGCTCGACCTGGGAATCGAACCCAAGACCTCTAGCGTAGCAGTCGCGCTTAAGACCACTAGGCTACCGAGGCATTTATTTATTTAGGATCTCCAAAAAAGATATACACAAATCATGACATAAAAACAATATTAAATCAAAAGCATGTATTTAAACAGCCTGGATAATAATATGAAAATTAATTTGAACCAAAACACAAACTTTACCACTGATATATTATTTCTGCTGCCCTAAGTATTCTTTTATGAAAATAAATCTTTATTTGTTCAGAATATAGGTACATGAAATCCGTTATCAGCGAGGGTTGTAGTTGAGTATCAGTTGTTGTTGTCAATCAGTTTGCAATCTGTATAGATAACAGAACTGTCCTTGTTTTCAGCATATTGATGGCAATTTAAATAGTGTAAGCCTAAAAATTTGCTACAATTAAGAAAGTACCTATAGCATTTTCAGTAACAACATTGACATCACACATACCATCACGCCTGTATTCCCGAAGGGTTAGGCAGAGGTGTATCAATGTACACCCACAGTTCGCTGGTATGTTTAGGTCCCATGTAATAGGGGGCGAGCCTATTGCCATTAACCGGGCCCAAATCCAAACTCCGAGCTGCTACTGAGAATTTCATAGTCAAACCTAATAATTTTAGCTCGACCTGGGAATCGAACCCAAGACCTCTAGCGTAGCAGTCGCGCTTAGGACCACTAGACTAATGAGGCAGTATTTTAGTAACAAATTATTCCTTAATCCTGTAATATTCAGGTATTAGGGCACACAAGACATGCTCTAACAGTCCCGTAGTTCATGGAACAGCAAGACACTTCAGCAGACTCTACACTGAATTAGAATCTACAAATCTACATTGAATTATAGATTATATAAACACATATTGGTTATTCGCTAGCTATGCTGGCCATTTGTTATCATTTATGTTGTGAGTAAAATAGGCTTGAAATGAACAAATATTATTATTAAGTATATTTATACAGATTTACCCTTTTTAATATAAGATATTGCATGCTTTAACAATTTAAATCCATTTAAATCTCTATCAGTACCTATGTCAGTTATGTTTTACATGCCTACTGTTATGTAGCCTCCTCCACAGAAGAGAACTATTTATGCTTTAGCCTATGGCCTCAGGACTAACTGTTGACTATGTATGAAAGTACCCAGCCAATCAGAGGGGTCAGTCAGGGCCGATGTCCCTGGGGTGGCAGGTTGTTCGAAAGAGGTACCATGCTCCCAGAACGCAAAGAGCATAAGAAGGAACATGGATGAGTTTAAGTCAGTAAAAGTCTGATACTCCTTCCCGCCCTGCCCAGGGCAGGAGAAGTTATTGAATGACTTTCCTACAGGAAAAAGAGAAGAGGTGACAAGCAGGGTAGTCCTCCAATCAACAACTATTATATGCTAAGGCCTAAGGCATTTATGTTCCTTGGTTTTTTCATACTCACTTATTTGTCATTAATATTTGTTTACTTTTATTAATCATTGTTGATTTTTTTTTGACTTATAATTAATTAATTTTTGGTCTTTTCTACATAAAATAACTACTTTAGATTCACATACATATAGTCAAAAGGACAAGGGCCTCGTAAAGATCTGCCATTCAGGTTACGCTGGCTGATATCAGGAATCAAATTAATAATTTAAATATTTCAGATAGTGTGCCTATGTGTGTAGTGCACACTAGGCATAAGAATAGTCTACTTGGATTTTGTAAGCATGACAATTGGCAATTGACCCTAGGATCATTAGGTGACACCCATGTGACATCATGGTATGATACACTATTAATAGGATAGACATCAATAAACAGGGATAACACAGCTATAAAACACTTTGCGTAACCACTGAGAGGTGGTTTGTATTGCATCCCACACAGACTCAACTAAATTAGTTTTTAAATCATACTATCAAATATGATAACAGGGCTTAACAGATGAGGTAAGAGCAGGTTAAAATCAATCATTTTACCTAGAATGTCAATTGAAGACTGATGGTTTGACACTACCACAGCTCCACGATCTTCAGCTAATACTCTTCCATTTCTCAATAGCCATTTCACTTCTATAACTTTGGTTACATGTTTTACTATTTGAGATCCAAATCTGTAAACAATAAACAAGATGAAATAATTGTGTTTCACTCATAGCTCTGACTTAATGTTATACTAACACTCAAGACTCGTAATCATACGAGACTCTAGTGTTACGTTCATTAGATGCCTGGGACAAACCCATTCAGTAAAGTCCCTGTATGAATCAACGAACAGCGAACAGGTTAGAGAGCTGAAGCGGTGACATAAGGCCTAAATTAAAACCAGCTAAATGAAAAACAAAAACATTTGATAGACTTACAAGGAATTCTTTACGTTTTTCGGGTTGAACACAAAAAACGGCAACAATATCACTGCGGTCACAGAAGTCCAGATATAAAATACAAGAAATTTCGATTTAAATTTCACGAAATTCGGTGTTTCAGAAAACAATTGTTTTAGAATGTACGTTACTATGATAATCACTATCATATAAATGATTTTATCCCACATTTTTACACTTAAATAATATCACTGAACGATAAAAAACCGCTTTTAGCTTCTAAAAACAAAAATAAACACAAAACTGAAAGAAATATTAAAGCCGAGCGCGCAACCAATCATGAGAAACGAAATAGTCTGTACTGTTTCATGAGAGTGTTCCAGCGACTTCACTAAATTCTATTGGTATTGGAGCGCGAGTTTGACGTCAAAGTTAAATGGATTTGGAACGTTGCAAACATTGATTCCTAGGAAGAAACAAAGACAATAAATTTGCAATGAAAGATTGAATGATGTCTCTTTGGAGACATAACTCTATTTTCTAATCAGAAAAACTGTAAATAAAACTATCAAAATTGCACACATCGTTTTTGCAAATAAATAGGTAGGCATTATGCGAGTGTGGCGACGCGACACGCGGTGCGGTTTGAATCTGAATTCTTGTGGTGTACCTATAGAGAATGCAGGTTGTATCTTCGTTCGTTCGTATTATAGGTACCTACAATACGAACGAACGAAGATACAGCCTGCAGGTCAGCCTGCAGGTCAACCTGCAGGTCAGGCGTCAGCCTACAGGTGGTTACAGGCGTAGTCATCTTGGTAACATGATCCCATGGGGAGTGTCCCATGGGATCATGTTGTCAAGATTGAGGTTTTAAATGTTTTTTGGCAATAGATACTCTACCAGTCTCTGTCAAATAGGTACCTGCTATATTATTTAAAACTGGTGAAATATGTGGTGTGGTGAAATAATTTTTGAATTGTTTCATTTGTCTTTGGTTTGGTTTTCAAACTTGGTTTAGGGCGACCTTTATAACTTATAATACCTAATTACGATAGACGTGCCAATAATACTTTATCGCTATTTTCGTGCTGTGCCATTGAAGAAATTAAACAATAAAAATGGGTACATACTACATATTTGCTTAGGTAATCACCAGACGGCGCTGAATTCGCGTGCATTGAGATCCACTTCCTTTCACAGAGTGGAGTCCTATGTCCCAGCAGTAGGAATTCCAGCACTAGGAATCTTATAACCTGAATTAGTTTAAATGTACAAAAAATTGACTTTCTGAAATCTCAACTTTAATCACAAAAACATTACAAAACTTGATTAACACATATCACCACGGTAATCATTTATCAACTAAGTTTGTATTGTTCGTATGTGTTACGGTATCATTCGGTTTTAGAGAAAAAACTTCTCTGGATAGTTGTTCGTAACAACGCGACATGGTCAGGTGTAGGCGGTCAGCGAGGGCGGGCACGTCGTCCAGGGTTAGTCCTACTGTTGACACTGGTTCCAGACATTGCAGTATTATATGACCTGTAATGTATTTATTTAAACTTTTTGTAAAAAAGTACAAAAATGCAGGTTTCAACAGTAATGTTAATGAGATGTATTAACACTTGTTTTGGTTCGTTCGTATGTTTTTTTTACATACATAATATCACGCCTGTACTTCCCGAAGCGTTAGGCAGAGGTGAAACAATGTACACCCACAGTTCGCCGGTATGTTTAGGTCCCATGTAATAGGGGGCGAGCCTATTGCCATTAACTGGGCACAAATCCTAACTCCGAGCTGCTACTGAGAATTTCATAGAAAAACCCAATAACACTTTTTACTCGACATCGAACCCAAGACCTCTAGCGTAGCAGTCGCGCTTAGGACCACTAGGCTAACGAGGCAGATTTTTAACAGTTGCAATCATAATATACTTATTGCGTTAGGCATTCTCTACCAGCCAACCAACGGCGGTGAAGAAATACCATGCTAGGCGTAAATTAGTGTACTAGAGTAAAACAACGAAATTAGAATAAAAATAAATAATAATGTATAGTTCTTAGTAGGTACTTTGTTGTATTGTGCCTATTTAGAATGTACAAATATTGTAATCAACTCTAATGTGATGTTATCATATTGCATCTGTAGATGGTATACTTTGCATAGTTCCCGTAGGTACCTATATGCCAGCCATTATGCTTTATTGAAAAAGTTGGGCAATAGGTAGAGTGTTACATTTCTCATCTCTATTACTCACATATGCGTAATAGTAGCTTTCTAAAGTTCAATGAATGTACGTGTGCGTGTGTGTATGTAATGTGTGTGTGTGTGTGTGTGTAATGAATGTGTGTGTGTCTTTTATAGTCTTACCTATAAGTAGATACAGAAAATTTTTGAAGAACGTATTACCTTAGACTAACAAATCTGTTTCTCACCTTTATTGAAAACATAGTTATCCTTGTCAATGAAATAGTAGGGAGAATAGACAAAGGGTATGATTGGCACTTGAGCAGTCACTGCTAAATTAAAAGCACCTTTCTTGAACGGTAAAAACTTCCCATCCCATTTTGTGTTCCTTGTGCCTTCGGGAAATATCCATATCTTGATCTATAACAGAAAACAAAACTCAAACTCCATTAAAAGAGGGTTCAAGTTTGTAGCTATTTGGTTTGTGAGAGATGAAGATTTTATAAGATTTTGGAATCGAATCTAGATCGAATGGACGCGATGACATGAGTCACACTAAGTTAGAAAATGAGTAGAGCAGTATAGTTGCCGCCACGATTCGTGAGCACAAACATCTAGTTAATGTTTGGGTTCCTTTCTGGCTTTTTGGAGCGCAGACGCTGCACACGATCCGTCCGACTGATGGATCAATCACGTGCAGCGTCGGTGACCTATGAAACCCATAAGGGAACCCAAAAACCCAATAATTAACTTGACGTTTGTGCGCACGACTCGTGGCGGTTAGTATATATCTACTCGGCACTAGGTACGTATTTATAGGGTCCTAGAACACTTACGTGAATCGAATCCAGAAATTCCCAATTGTGATGGGTGTGTTCTCACAGAAGTATCGAATACTAAGTAAGTTGACAATTCTGAGTTAATCGATATAAATACAATTAGTGCTAATAATACAAAAAACTAGACAAAAAATCGAACTAGCGAACACGTCAGAATATTTTCTTTTTTCATACTTTTATCTCGGTTTTTATTATAATCGGCTTTTAGTTTTTTTTTTCCTTTTATCTATAAATTAAACAAAAGGAACCAAATAGCTGTTTTGTCAGAGATGGTGAGAACCGATATGGTTGATTTTAAGAATAAGCACCTACCTAACACAAAAAAACAGGGGTTTCAGAAGACGTACAGGTTTTCAGTCGTGTGAAAGTTAATTGTTACGAGTTAGGTACACAGGTGCGTCAAAACTATTGTTATTTTTTTTCCTACATCTACAAAAATGTTTTTTGAAGAACATGTATGCACAAATCATTTATGCTGATGTCACTAAAATCCTTTGCATTTCGTACTATATGATCATGGAACGTCAGACTACGGTCAAATGTGACAGCTAGATCTTTCATTGCCGTGGTTCTGGTAATGATGATATCAACCATTTTATACCTGAACATGACAGGACGTCGTGCTCGACTGAAAGTCATGATAAAACATTTGGATGGCTTAAATTCCATTTTGTTTTTAAAACTCCAATATGTTAAATATGTAGTTAGTCAAGTTTTAATATTAGTAATCATTGGTTTTGTATGTGAGATCTACAATATAATATCCATCAGAAAATAGGAAATTTTACTACTTAAATTATTATTAACATTTACTTAGAGTGCGACTTGGAAGCATTATTTATAACTACATTTCACCAACCTTGTCTTGGATCATAAGCCGTTTCGCAATTTCCAAATTTTTGTAAGCCTCTTTCGGTTTACTTCTATCAATGAATATGCATCCACAGAGATACGTAATTATACCTACTGGCCCAGTGTAAAGAACTTCTTTTTTCACAATTAAACTTAGTTTCCTTATCACGGACCACGCATTTGTCATACCTGAAATAAGTTAGAAAGTTTATCAGTAAAGGGACAGATTCTAATTTACGTTATATTTTCAGTCAACTACTATTTAAACTTAAGAGTGTGAATACCTAATTTTAAAACATAGGTAAATGTGATTAAGGGTTACTAACGAAACTCTTTTAAATACAATTAATTGATTCGACATTGCCTTCTGAAATTTATGGACAATCATTGTTAAAATAGTCTTCAATAACCTACCACCTATGTCCAGAATTGACTGGTGGTTGCTGATGAGGACAGCTCCTCGGTCTTCCGCTAATATTTCCCCATTACGTATATGCCATTCTAATCCATATATCCTCGTAATATGTTTCAACAGGTTTGCGGTGAACCTGAAATAAAATTAATAAATGTATTCGTCATAAATCACAACTTTAACAAGACGTGACGTCTTCGTGACTTATTTAAAAAAGACGTTGTAAAATGGCCTTCTGCCTAAAAGGTATTTTGTCCGGAAGTTTTGTACGGAGGGTTTTAAAACATATTCACTTGTACTGGGAAAACTTAGATATCTGTTTTACAGTCTAGGAAACCCAATTTTTTTTCTTGAAATACGTAGCTGCCCATTTTTCTATGGTAGTATCACATCCTAGTGTCTTGGATTTCGGGAGGAGGTCATACACATAACAGATACACTTCAGTCCCCAGCATCTGAAATCCTGATCAAACCTCCAACTAGTTAGCAGAGTGCAATCAGACCAAAAAATCCTCCCAAGCGGAACAAAGTTTGTAATGGACGGATTTTCATGGGACTTTTTTGTTGTGTTCCTAGAGGTGCGGAGAACAAAGGTAAAAAAGAAAATTTCAACGCTAACGATTCTTAAAAAAAAAGAAACTTTCTTCGGAGCAATTCTTTAATTCGACAAATTTATTTTTAGGCATTATTAATGTAGTATGGCCCATTTACAACCAATCTTGTATACTTATAGTCAAGTGATAATCCATCGTAGTCGAGAAAATAGTGGATTTAAAAAAAAAACCCCGAATCAGGCAAAAGCTAGTAAATCACTAAAAGACATCATTGGCCGCGTCTGCAGGTAGAGCTATGTACTCCAGTGCCATAGTGTAGAAGTGTATTCATAAAGTATTTTTTTATTAATTAATAGTAGCAGTATTTTTTATGATTGTACTTACAATCCGTTGCTGTGATGTTTCGGTTTAAGCAACAAAACTGGTATAGCAATGGTCGCAATTAATGCCAGGAACACATAGTATAACGACATTTTCAGATGGAATTTTAGTTTTTTAAAGCCACTTTTAACTACACTTTTATGTCGAAGTAGAAAAACAAGCACTGTTAAGGATATTATAATCTTGGACAACATTTTGCCAGTTGTTTAAAGAGGGAATCCGTAAATTGAACTCGAATTTTATTTAAAAATAAATGATAATTTAAGCAGAGCGGAGATTGGGCGTCAAGTTATATCGTAGACTGCACCAATTTGAACGCTGGCTGAATACTGTCACTCACACAGTTAAGTTTATCTTTAAATAAGTTTATAAACGTGCTGTACTAATAACGAAAACTGGTTAAATGTGTGAATGGTGCAGGCCGTGCAGCCGAATCTACACACACATCAAATAAAGTAGGTTGTATACTTCTACCTAATTGATAGACGCAGATTGCTGAATCGAGTGGTACTTATGTGGATACAAATATGTAGGTTAGGTGATTGTTGTTTTACTCTACATAGAGATATTTAGTTCTGTGAACATGACTATAATCAAAATTCAGAATAGTTTCCTTCGGTTTTCTTTTGATAATGAGTTGAGGTTGTCAAGAACTTTAACTTCAATAATTGGACATGTTGTTGTACAAACCGACTTAGGCACTTAGAAGGTACAAAGGACAAATAGGGACAAGTTTTAATAATAAAACCAGGCAAAGGAAAGCGGAACATTGCCTCACCATTTACAGGTTTAATATTGGCACCAGTCATATACCGTAACTAGTTATAATTAACTGGATGTCTTTAATAGATACAAAAAGAAAAATCGGCCAAGTGCTTGTTGGGCCACGCGCAGTATAGGGTTCCATAATTGCCCATACCATCACGCCTTTATTCCCCGAAGGGTTAGGCAGAGATGTAACAATGTACACCCACAGTTCGCCGGTATGTTTAGGTCCCATGTAATAGGGGTCGAGCATATTGCCCATATTACTCGTTAACTTGTAAAGCCCACTTATTACTTACTTATGTTTTATTTTCCACGCAGACGACGTCCCGGGCAGAAGCTAGTCACGAAATGATAATTATTACCTACTTGTAAACAAATTTACCAAATGATAATTATTTAAAGTATGTAAGAAACATACTCATATGATAAGTAAAAAATATGGTAATGATAATTAAAAATACATCAAAAAATGATTTCAAATATGTAAGGTTTTAACTAATAGGTAATTTAAAAAGAGGAACTTTTTTAAATCCTTTATTGCAATGTCAATGTCAATATCAGTCAAATCCTTACATACAAAGTGATCCAAGTCACAAGAAAAAAATTTGGGAGACCTATTTCCTTGGGCTACCCAAAATACCCGCATGTACGAGTATGTTCTTTGATTTTTTTGTAGTTTAAGAGCGAAACGTCTGAGACCGGCGCTATACCCACGTTTTGGATTACGACATACTTTCTCTCACAGGGAGGAAGCCTGCATCCCAGCAATAAAAACATTATGTTAATGTACAACAATAAGTTAGAACTCTTTCGGAAGAGCTGTATCTACATGGCTCCATTAATTTATAACGCTTTGCCGAGGTCAATAACCCAACTACCCCTTATAAAATTTTGTTCGGTACTATGGAAGTGGTTGTTGCAGAAATGTTTATATTAAATGCAGGAGTTCTTTGTAAAATGTCCCTGTAAATTTTTTTCGCATGGTCTGGCATCAAAATCCAGACACAAGTAATTGTTTATATTAATTTTATCTTATTTTGGTAATGTGTTTTTATGTTTTAATTCAATAAGTATAGATTTTATTTATCTGAAAATGGTTTAAGTAAAACATTAGATTTCATTTTAGTTTACTGTTTAATTTGCATGCCGCTGTGTCGGCGAGCCATGATGAACTGTACCATATATTATACCAACTTTGTACCGTGTTTCTGGCAAATAAATATATTATTATTATAAAATCGACTTGTTGAAATTAAACAAACTTCAATTTAATCACAAAAAAATCACAATTGTTAATTGCCTGTCTATGTTTTGTCGGTTCATACAAATACCACGGTAATCATTTATCTACTATGTTCGTATCCTTGGTATATTTTCCGAGATCATTCGATTGAAGAGACAAAACTTCTCTGGATAGTTGTTCGTAACAACGCGACATGGTCAGGTGCAGGCGGTCAGCGAGGGCGGGCACGTCGTCCAGGGTTAGTCCTTCTGTTGTCACTGGCTCCAGACATTGCACTATTACATGACCTGTAATGTATTTCAGTTTTAGAATTTGTATTATTATCAACCATAATGTTTATTCCATTGCAGTTAATAGCGCTATTACTAACACTGGCTTTGTAAAGCTCAATTAATTTATAGATCCCTATGAATAGATACAGAAAACCTTTGAAGAACGTACTACCAATGTCTAAATCTAACATAGCTGTTTCTCACCTTTATTGAAGACATAGTTACCCTTGTCAATAAAATAGTAGGGTGAATAAACAACGGGTATAATTGGCACTTGAGCAGTCACTGCTAAATTAAAAGCACCTTTCTTGAATGGTAATAATTTCCCATTCCATTTTGTGTTCCTTGTGCCTTCGGGAAATATCCATATCTTGATCTATAACAGAAAGCACAACTTAAACTCCATTAAAAGAGGGGTCAAGTTTGTATTTGGTTTGCGCTTGATGAAGATTTTATAAGATTTTGGAATCAAATCTAGATAGAGAGTTCGAAAACGAGTAAGTACGTATACTCGGCACTATGTTTATTTTAATCAGTGTCACTAACCCACTATTACGTAAATCGAATCCAGAATTAATAATCCTCAATTGTGGTGTGTGTGTCAGAGGCATCGAATCCTAAATGAGGTGATTCCACGGGTTCACCTAGCTTTTTTTATCATAACATTATTAGTTATCGCATAGTTCATACAATAAGCAATTGCAGTGGAAATCGATGGAAGGAATATTTTCTTGTTTCATACTTCTAATTCGATTTTTGATGTAGTCGATTACAGTTTTAAAACTATTTTTTGCTTTTTTACGTCAGTAAAATTAATAGAAACAGCAAATTGTTGCTTTATCAGAGATCGTGAGAACCGAGATGATTTATTTCGAGGTAACACTAAAAACAGAGGTACCTACCAGTCAAATGACGTAGGTAGGTAGCAGGTTTTCAGTTGTGTGAAAGATAATTACTAGATACGTACTGGGTAGCTTAAAACTATTAACAATAGTTAACTTGTTAATTACTTTGTTAAATAAACCTTCTTTGTTACCTTCAACTATCATCATTGTGGAGAAAAATTGTACATAGAAAGGCGTCAAACCCGCAAATGAAGGCAAGGGAGAGGTGTGAGCTCTGTTGCTTGTCAGTGATCACTTCAGCCGGCCAATAAAAAGGCAAACCAGTGATGAGGACGAAGACTTGAGGTCGATACTGTTCAATAGCTTTGCTACCAGCTACTCTACGGGTTTATTATTATTGTTATTGTGAACCTCTGCTTAACCTTGTAACCCCCGACGTAAAGACGACGGGGTGTTATAAGTTTGACGTGTGTGTGTGTCTGTCTGTAGCATCGTAGCTCCCGAACGCATAAATCGATTTTGATTTTGTTTTTTTTTTGGTTTGAAAGTTGGAATAGTCGGGAGTGTTCTTAGCTATGTTTGATGAAATCGGTTCTGCGGTTTTAAAGTGTTTTGCTCTTTTGTTAGCTGAGGTAGGTATATTTAGTCTTCTGTCGGGGGTTAACTAAAATTTTTAATTTTGTGTGTTTTACACCAACCTTGTCTTGTTGCATAAGCCGTGTCGCGTTTTCCAATTGTTTGTAAGATTCTTTTGGTTTACTTCTATTAATGACTATCGTTCCACAGAGATAAGTGACGAGGCCTATAGGACCAGTGTAATATATTTCTTTTTTCGCAATAATAATCACTTTCCTTGCTATGCACCACACATTTGATACGGCTGAAACAAGGTAGAAAGAATATGTTTTATTAATTTATAAAATTTAGTTCCTAACTGTTGCATTAGGGTAAATCCTGTAATGATAGTATAAGCTGTTATAAATAAAATAAACAAACATACATAAACTCACGCCTTTTTCCCATGGGCTACTATGCAGAAACCACAGAACGCCACCTGCTACGATCCCTACATACTTCTTTAGCCTCGACCACGTTCATACATCTGTTCATACAAGCACGCCGGTTACGAGTACTGCGCACACGACCTTTCTGAAGAACCCCACCAATAAGGTCAGGGTAGGTCTTTTTAGGGCGTCCTCTCCCGGCGTTGCCACTCACATTTGCCATATAAATCTCTTTCGTTAGTCGCCTTTCACTCATCCTCTCAACATGACTGAACCATCTAAGCATACTCTTTTCTATTTTTGTTACTACATCCTCTTTTAATCCTCTTTTAATTTTATTGTTGTCAATGTTTTTTATTTAGGCATTTAATATAAGTATATAATATAAAACATAAGTAATTGTGATTAAGAATTCTTAATCGACTGACGAAAGAGCAGCCATTTTTAAGATACTAGTACTATCATTAATTGGACTTAACCTTCTGAAGTTTT
This sequence comes from Caradrina kadenii, assembly GCA_947462355.1. Taxonomy (NCBI): domain Eukaryota; kingdom Metazoa; phylum Arthropoda; class Insecta; order Lepidoptera; family Noctuidae; genus Caradrina; species Caradrina kadenii. The sequence goes on from OX381674.1 coordinate 6,422,906, forward strand.
ATTGTAAAAATGGTCTTTATTTCGTGACAAAAAAATGTGACTAAGTATCTACTTATGACTTACCATTTATATCCAGAACTGACTGGTGGTTGCTGATGAGGACAGCACCTCGGTCTTCCGCTAATATTTCACCATTACGTATATGCCATTTAATTCCATATATCTTTGTAACATGTTTCAACAGGTTTGCGGTGAACCTGAAATAAATCAATGTAAAAAGATTCCTCATATAATGACACCTCTATAGGTAGAGGTGTGTGTGTGTGACATATTTACAAAAAGACGCTGACAAAATTGGTTTTCTAAAAGGCACCTAATTGGTTCAGTAGTTTTGTATGTAACTAGGTATGGAATACACACACAATTATTTATTACTGGCTTTTACCTTGGTCAGAGGTTAAGCATTGCCATCCGAGGTGGCAATGCCGCCAGTCTTTTGGGCAGTTTTCCGGTTGACGGTGATGCGGAGGAGTTTTTTTATTGTTTTAGTTTATTTTTGTTTTTATTAAGGATTTCTAATTATAAGGCTGTAAATATTATTATTTAAGTAAGTTTTACTAGGATAACTAAAATATCTGTTTTCACTGTCGAGAAAACGACTCTTTATATATTTGAAATAAGTAGCTGCCCATATGAGATGGTAATATCACACTTCGGGAAGGGGCCGTATCTACACTACAGTCTCCAGCATCTGAAAACCTGATCAAGAATTCAAGTAATAGGTCTACTATCATATCTTGTGCGATATGCTGTGATTGGATTATGGTTGTAAGTTTATGTATGACAAAAGTACCTACAGAAAAATTTTATTGTTCAGTTACAGGTCCATTCATGAAGAAAATTTTATTATTTGTATTTAATTGACTTTTATACTTACAATCCGTTGCTGTGATGTTTCGGCTTAATTAATAAAAGTGGTATGGTTATGATAGAAACTAATGTCAGGATAACATAGTATAACGACATTTTAATATGGAATTTTAGTTTTTTAAATCCACTTTTAACTACACTTTTATGTCGAAGTAGACACAAAAGCACAGTGAAGGATATTAAAATATTGGACAACATTTTGCCAGTTGTTTAAAGAGGGAATCCGTAAATCGAACTCGTATTTTATTTAAAAATAAATGATAATTTAAGGAGAACGGAGATTAGGCGTCAAGTTATGTCGTAGACTGCCCACCGGCTCAATATTGTTATTCAGACAGTTGAAGTAAGAAAACTGTTTAAAAAAGCAAATAAATCGTTCACTCGAATCTACGCACAATTATATTACAACAGGTCAAGTGCGCGTCGGACCACGCACTAAAACTTAATATGTCTGCATGTATAAAAACGAAAAAAGTATATTTAATTATATCCCCACTATACGCATAGGGAACTGAAACTTTAGTACGTAGTAAGTAGTTGTAGAAGAGTTGTAGCATTTTAGTGTAGTATTTTTGGTTTGATCTTGTTTTTCCACTTACTCAGCGTACCTAATTATTATGTATGCCAAGTTATAGCGTTCTGGTACTGAGAGTCTCTGAGCTACGCCGAGGACTGACAGACAAACGTATATGGCGCAACTGTAAGGGTACCTTGTAGACTATGGACACAAAAAATGGCATCAGCGCGTGTGGTTGTTTGTGTCCGGAGAAATTATAAAATAAATTGAAATAATTATACGTTGTATTTTTTAGATTTGAGACAATGAATTAGATAAAATTTGGTATGCATTTACGCCCTTACTCTGCTTACTATTTGCGTTTGTATTATTTCTTTTGACCACACCTAGGGCTGCCCTCACCTAAATTGCCGTCGGCGGACGAAAACTCCAAATAAACCATGGACATTTGGCACAAGTTGAGATTTGTTCTCGGATTATAGAGAAAAACGTTTTTAAAATATATCTTAATTTATTGCTTATCTTTTCATAATTTGGAATCACCTTGACATAAAAAGTGTAGGGTTACATCCGGACATTTTTGAAAAATCTTTCAGGACGACTGCGGCCGCCTTCTAAACTAGGAAAAATCTGGGGAATCCCGGACGGATATGGCAGCTTAAAGTATTATTTTCTATAGGTATGGTCCATACCTACAGAAAAGAATATTTTTGGGACAAGTTAGAGTAAAAGAGGTCCTTTGTACCTACAAAGGATCTCTTTTACTCTGATTTCTTGTTGTATGTACCTAGGATATCTTTTTCTCTGACTATGCACGAATTCGCATTCAGGGTGGATACCTATCCACCCTGAATGCAGGGTCGGGTACATATTCTGCAGGGGTCACAAAGTAAGCATTGCATAACTTGAACAAGAGTCTAAGTTCATAATTAGTTATTACCAATCACTTTACATTTTCCTAATGACTAAAAAAATATCTATTAAAGCGTTACCTACTTACTTTCTTTTAGTTTCGCAAAGTCGAGTGATGCAGTAGGTTTTCATTGTCAATCTTTGTTACCCAAGTTTTGTATGCAGACCAGGTATGAAGGCACCGCTGCTGTTGCCATTCGTTTTGATTCTTACGGATTATCCCCACATCAGGCGTGAGATTATTATGTAGTTTAAGGTTATCACTATTTAAAGCTGGAATTCACCTACTGCGGGTCTAAGCAGCATACATTCTTTGCATCCTTTAACGGGCTACTAATGCATCATAATATGACATTCGATTGAACTCTTAAAATTTAAATGTGTAGAAAAAATATAACCTCCAGATAACCGACATTTATGCAAGCGAAGTCGTAAGCATAACATAACATAAACTCACGCCTTTTTCCCATGGGGGTAGGCAGAAACCACAGAACGCCACCTGCTACGATTCTTACATAGGTACCTACTTCTTTCGTCTCTTCCACGTTCATACATCTGTTCATACCAGCACGCCGGTTACGAGTACTGCGCACCCGACCTTTCTGAAGAACCCCACCAATAAGGTCAGGGTAGGTCTTTCTGGGGCGTCCTCTCCCGGCGTTGCCACTCACATCTGCCGTAAACCATAAGCCGTAAAGTCCCGGAAGTAAATCGTAAGCATAGACGCATTATACGAAATAAGCAAACTACCTTTGTTCATGAAAAGTTGATTAATTAAATAAGTTAAATTACCAATTGTTTTACCTCACGAAATTCTTTATAATATTTGTTATTTATTACAAGACTTAAAATGATAATTCATGCTTATCTTAACACCGATCTGTTCACATTGTTAAATTATTTCCGTTGGTGTCGTGGTGGTGAGCACGACTGTTGAGCGTGGGATCCTGGGTTCGATTCCTAAGTCGGACAAAAAGTGTTATTTGATTTTTCTACTAGGAATTTCTCAGTAACAGCCCGGAGTTTGGAAGTTGGTGGTGTGACCCCCCGTGTCTCGGAAAGCACGTGAAGCCGTTGGTCCTGCGCCTGATCACTCCCCGGTTGTCTCGGATTGCCGTTCCATCAGACTATAAGAGTTAGGGAAGAGGGAGTGCACCTGTGCTTGCGCACATACTTGTGCACTATAATATCTCCTGCGTACTTGCCTAGTCTAAATAAAGATTAGCCGCCATGGCCGGAATTGGTCTGGAGAATACATATTTTACATTTTAGAATATTGACCTCAGATAAAATTTGACCTGTCCTAACAGTTAAGAAAATAATGGACACAAGCCAATGGTGGCTAAGGGCTAAGGGAAAATTCCTGGAAATGCCTCTTCGCGGTAATTAAAGGCATTGTTTCTTTTAAAAAGCGAAGGTACGAACTACGAGCTTAGAATATTTAATTATACAAAATACAACGGAGATGGCTTATAATGAAGCTTGGGATCACATCGGGTACCAGAGGAGTAATAAAATGTTATTAACTGCTGTAATAAGAACAGCTGACTGTTCATAAAGGAATCCATTCATTAAAATAAAAACTACGTCCCGATATTGATGTTTAGGGTAATTTTCTTTTTTAATTTTCCTTGTTGGCAACCATTTCCATTACTTTCGGGGTAATAAAACAATTCCTTCAATTACGTTGCTTATTTACACGGAAATAATTTTGAATAGGTTTAAAACCTACAGCCAATTTTAGCTAGTTGTTAATTTTTAACCCCCGACGCAAAAACGGGCTGTTCTAAGTTTGACGTGTCTCTGTGTGTGTGTGTCTGTCTGTGGCATCGTAGCTCGCGAACGCATGAACCGATTTTGATTTAGTTTTTTTTGTTTCAAAGGTGTATTCGTCAAGAGTGTTTTTAGCTTTGTTTGATGGAAATCGGTTTAACGATTTGAAAGTTATCAGCTCTTTTGTTAGCTGCGGCAGGGATTTTTTTACTTCTGTCGGGCGGTCACTTAGAATTTTTTATTTTGTGTTCTATTATGCATACTGTGGTCGTCTATAAGTGAAGAAGTATACCTGGAGTATACCATTTGTTGACTATTGTTTGTACGTTAGGATTTGTGTACATGTTTTGTTGGAGATCCTAATACATAAATAAAATAAATTAAAGTAAACCAATAGTCAATTACTTAAATGTTAGAAACCGACCCGAAGTTTTGCATAGCTGCAGAGAATATCGTAATGAAATAAAAATTCTGCTTTGATTAAAACTAATGTACCTATGTATAAAAATGTATTCTCCAAAACAATTTTGGTCACGGCGGCTAATCTTAATCGAGACTAGCCAAGTACACAGGATATATTATAGTGCATAAGTATGTGCGCAAACACAGGTGCCCTCCCTCTTCCCTAACTCTCGTAGTCCAATGGGACGGCAAGCCGACGCAACCGGGAGGAGATCAGGCACAGGACCAACAGCTTTACGTGCTTTCTAAAGCACGGGGGTGTCACACCACTATCTTCCAAATAACGGGCTAAGAAATTCACAATGGAAAAACCCAATAACACTTTTTACCCAACCTGGGAATCGAACCCAAGACCCCATGCTAAACAATCGCGCTTGCCACCACGAGACCAACGGGGCAGTCAATATAATATGATAAAGCTGAAGAGTTTGTTTATTTGTTAAATTGGGCTAATCTCCGAAACTGCTGGTTTGATTAAATTCTAAAAATTCTACATTATTCTGAAGCTGTGTAATTTCTGAGTGTTAAAATCTATATTTATTTATCAAATATAATTATCTAGTAAAAGCTAGTTAAGCAATAAAATATCGGCAATAGTAATAAAGCGTCAGGAAAATATATTTTACAAGCTTTTTCAAAAGTTCTCGAACAGAATAAGACCGAATGAGTAGAAGCTGTTCGTAGTAAGTTGCGTTAGTTATTTATTGTATACGACACCTAAGTTTGAACTTTCACGGCTGCCGTCACGACCCGGCACTTTGTGACATTTTGTACAATCATTATTATAAAAGTTCTAAGCTATGATACGATTTTTTGTAAATTTAATCATTCTTGTATAACATATGCTCGAGTTTGTTAAATATGTACTAGTATTATTAAACTGCATAATCTGTTTGTTTGTTTAAACATGCTAATCTCAGAAACTACTGGCTCGATTTAAGAAAATCCTTTTGCATTGCATAGCTTGTTAATCGAGGAAGGTCATAGGCTTATAACATCACGCTTATGACCCACAGTAGCAGAGCAGGAACCAAAAACTAATATAACACGGGTAAAACAACTGTTGAGGGGCTATCCGAACACAGGACACCGCATAGTCTGGCGTATTGGTACATATTTTAAGCCTGAAGAAAATTTAATGTATTGTCAAGGGCTCAAAGAAACGACTTGCATAAATATTTCATAAAAGTATGATAGTATCATGGTAAAAAAATCGTAAAGGACAGCATCAAAAAATTGTTACGCTTAGGTCTCAGAATTTTCAGCGTAAACTATATAATTTTATTGAATGACATTATAGGGAATTTCATGAACTAAAGACATACCTATAAATTATTCCACTGAGCCGTGTAATTTTTTTCACAATTTAAAGAAAACTTCAAAATTATTGTAATTTTTGTGTTTATCCGATTCAACTAACATCAAACGTATCGCTATTTGTTGCCGCGATGCGGTATTGTCAATTACTTAAACATTTGTTTACGACAGCTTAAGGGTAAATTTCGTGTCCATTATTACAGTTTAAAAAATAAAATACTTATGTATATTTAAATATGTGGAAGTAAGTTTGTTGGTTCATACTTAGTGCAGACTGCAGACAACTATTTTAAAATACTAATCTCGTAGTATAAAGTCAAACATAGCAAAGTAACCGAAGCTGAGCACTGTATAAAATGAAAGTCCCCTCTTAATAACATAATTCAAAATAATTTTGGAACAAAATTAACAAAAGCGCTGGTGGTAATATTGCACAAAGTTCGTGTCTTATTTTAGTTTAATATGCTGCGTAATCTTTTAAAATATTAGTGCGCACAGTGGAGGTAGGTGAGTTTGCAAAACAGTCTACTCTTCTACTTTGAGTAGAGTAGGCAATCGTTCACACAAACTATAGTTAATTAGGTGAAGAGTATTTATAAGTGGAGTGTGTAAGGATTACCAATTGATATTAGGCACTAGCCGCCGCCCATGAGTTTGTGCGCGTGGCCTAGTATTATATTCAAGAATAATGTAACTATCTATTGCTGAACAAATGGTTAAAATCGATCCAGGAGTTTCGGAGTTTATTCGGTACAAACAAACAAAGAAAAATCTTTCCACTTTATAATCTATACTAATATTATAAAGCTGAAGAGTTTGTTTGTTTGATTAAACGCGCTAATCTCAGGACCTGCTGGTTTGAATTGAATAATCCTTTCCTTGAATTGAATATCCGGTTGGACTGGAAGCCGACCCCAACCATCATCACGCCTGTATTCCCCGAAGGGTTAGGCAGAGGTGTAACAATGTACACCCACAGTTCGCCGGTATATTTAGGTCCCATGTAATAAGGGGCGAGCCTATTGCCATTAACCGGGCACCAATCCTAACTCCGAGCTGCTACTGAGAATTTCATAGAAAAACCCAATAACACTTTTTGCTCGACCTGGGAATCGAACCTATGACCTCTAGCGTAGCAGTCGCGCTTAGGACCACTAGGCTACCGAGGCAGTTGAGGCAGTGGAGGGGCCAACCCCAACATAGTTGGGAAAAGGCTAAGCAGATGATGAGTGTCATACATTTCGTTCAACATACATACACAATTGTAAGAAAGAACGAAAGAGTGTAAGTGTTTATTACTTTTGCTTATAATTTGTAATACTTATTGCTAATACTAATAATAATATACAGTCATGGTTTCTATCCTAATAGAGTAAAGGGGTAGTCCGGTGGCAAGGAGTTGATGATTTCCTTGGACAATTCTTTATAAGCTACGGTCATTTGGCGGTGGACCTTGTTGATCAACTCCGGCACGTCGTCCATGGTCAGTCCTATCGTAGGCACTGGCTCCAGGCACTGGATGACAACGTGACCTGCAAAATATAAAATCGACGAGTCTTTAAGGCTTCCAGAATATATGTATCATCATCATCATCATCAGCCTTTATGCCTTTTCCCAACTGTGTTGGGATCGGCTACCAGTCTAACCAGATGCAGCTGAGTACCAGTGTTTTACATGGAGCGACTGCCTATCTGACCTCCACAACCCAGTTACTGGGCATCACAATACTTTTTGGTAAGACTGGTTGTCAGACTTACTTATGTATAAGTAAGAAAAAAATATTTTTGATAATCTTTAAATAGTATAAAACAAAGTCACTTCCCGCCGTCTGTACGCTTAGATATTTTAAACTCCGCAACGGATTTTAATGCGGTTTTCATTAATGGATTTAGTGATTTATGAGGAAGGTTTATACGTATAGAACATCATGATACGGCGAACGGAAGCAGACCAGTAACCAAAGTCGTAACAGAATGCGGGTGACCCGCGGGATATATAACTAGTGACTGATAAGGAAAAAAAAGAAATGAAATATTTGATAATGAAAAATGTTTGTGAAAAGAATTTGGTAGGCGGCATTTCGAATAAATGCTTAATTATGAACTTTTTACCCTTATTATTATTCTCTAATGAGGTTCATAGCAAAAAGTAACCCTAATCGGTTCATGGATTCCGCAGAAGGCGGCTGCCATTGGACTAATATTATTAATGGGTACGGAGTTAGTTGACTATTCAGAATATGGAAAATGTAAATGTAGCACATTACTGTTAACTTAACTTGTTAACTTTTCTAAGTTAATATTTTTGTGTTTAAGCCCAAAATTGGGAGGTCCTTACATATTTAAAGAAATAAAAAAGGGGTAACCATTAAAACAGTCGGTGCTCAGATAAGAAAATGTTGCCAACTAGTGTGTTCCAAGGTCCTTTCAGCAAAAGTATCCTTTGCAAGAGAATTAAAAAAATATTTCCGTAAATTCGTTTCTCTGAATATTTTCACTTATACAGGGCAAGTTTTGTGTGGATTGTGATGGAGCTTTCTCTGGTAAGAAGATTAAAGTCCAAATTAGAATATAGATAGGGTACTTTTTGTCCGGAGAGGAAGGGTCACGGAAATTTAACCTTTCATATTGAAGTTGCAATGCAAGATAGGCTGTAAAGTCCTTTTATTATTAGACCTTGGGAATGAAAAGGTTCGTCGACAACATTTTCAATTGAATGTGTAAGATAAGTGACTATAATAAGGACGACTCGCTCAGAATTTTCAGCAGTTGTAGTCCACCTTACTTTGGAAAAATAAACACGTTCAATAGTTACGTAAAGCATCAATAATAATATTATAAATATACTAATGGACTATCAAATATTTATAAAGTGTCCGTATACATATTTCTAGATCAGATGGAAATAAATAGTTGGAGGAGGCGCTTACCTTTATTGAAAATGTATTTCTCCTTATTTATGAAATAGTATGGCGAGAACACAACGGGTATGATGGGCACCTGCGCGGCCACAGCGATGTTGAACGCGCCCTTTTTAAAGGGCTGTAGCTTTGTATAATCTTTGTTTCTTGTTCCTTCAGGGAACAACCAAATCTTCGTCTGAAAAAATAAATTATTCGTTTTACAAACAATTTTCATAAACGCTGCTACAACATTTTTTTTTATTTTTCAGAGAAATGTCTGTTTCATGTCTATTTGAATTCCCTTAGGATATTTTTAACAGTTGTGTGATCTTTGTGTTCTTCTTGATCAAAGCTAAACTGATTATTTATAATGTTTTTGAAATATTCTTTGAACGCTTCGGGATGAAAATTTTATTTTCAAGATCTTATTTTCTGAATAATAAGATTGTGGTTATTAGGTAAGTTTACTTAAGATCTTATTTATATATACAGGGTTATTTGTAAAACATAGACAACCTTGCAGGACTGTATTACTATCATCATAAACAACAACTTTTGTTCTATAAGTTTTTACAGAATCAAGCAACGCAAGCGCATTGAAGTGAATGACCGACTGAAGGATTTCCGTAAAATTGTAAATAGGTCAAGTACAAACACCCCCGCCGCCCTAACCCCGCTCCCCTCGCTATTTTACTATCGCTTGTGGTTGCTTCGCATAGACTTCGTAACATTTAGAGCGTTCAATTTAAATGTTTTTATTTTAGTATGAAAATCTGATGAACTAAAATATGAATTTTTTTTAAATGTCATATAACAAAAGTTGTTGATTATGATGTTAGTAACATAGTCCTGAGAGGTTGTCATTGTTTTACAAATAACCCTGTATATATATGTTTTATAATTTAAAACAAATTAAATAAAAATGGTAATACTGTAAGGACTGATGACCTTAGGCAATAAAAGCTTAGTATTGAATACCGTCAATTTTAGAAATTTGTTAAGAATTAAGTTAAAAATATTTGTAGCAGATAAAAACAACGAAAACCAAGCAGTGTATCTAGCAACAAGCCAATTATATATTAGCGTTATATCTTAGTTCGTTACTGGCGCATTAAGCTGAATTTATAAGTTTAATATTATCCAGGCTTGGAAGCTTCCTCTATTTAATAAATGTGAGCAGTAAATACGATGTACGAGGTTATAATGTTCACGCCACTATGCCGGAATAAAGGGAGGAAGATAAATAATTATTAATCCCTCCGTTTTTCTGTATGGAATTCTAATTCAACTGCGCCGGACGTAAGTTAAATTGGGGTAATTAGGATTTAACAAAACGTTAGTATTATTGCATTAATATACCTGCTTATTATTGTCCCATTACAGGGCAAAGATTTCTTCTCATACAAAAATGGCAGAGCATTGATCACCACGCTTAGTCAAGATGGATTGGCGTTTTCATACTTATATTCATTAAAAATTTACTTCTATGCTTAAGTTCTGGGTTTAGATTTCCACGTCGAGCAGTGTTATTGGGTTTTTCTGTGAAATTTTTAGTAGCAGCTCGGAGTTAGGATTTGCGCACGGTTAATGGCAATAGGCTCACCCCCTATTACATGGGACCTAAACATACCGGCCAACTGTGGGTGTACACCTCTGCCTATACAGGCAGGGAATACTGGCGTGATGGTATTTTATGTTATTCTATATATGTATATATGTTATGTTATATCTGGACTTAACAAAATCTTTGCTCATGATGTTTTCCATCACCGCAATCAGCGACGTCCAAGATAAACTTAGAAAGTAGGTACATATAATGAATTGAAATAGCCACATTGGTACTTGCCCGGTATCGAACCCACAACCTCATACATAAGAGGCGGGCGCTTTAACCACTGGGCCATCACGCGTTGCATTGCCTGTTTAATATTTTTCTATGACTTATAACAAATTATTTTTAAAGTGTAATATACTGGGGTGATATTAATATCAAGACGGATCAATCTGTCAACATGGCGGATGTGTGTTATTGATGATTTTAAGCGGCGCCAACACACATGTAGGTTAGCATGATTTTTTCCTTAAACGTGGAAATGTTTTTTAGAAGATAGAAGACTTTCTCTTTATTGTACACCATAACAAATGACAAATAAGATTTTTGAAAATTAGGTACGTATAGTAACTGCCACGAGTCGTGAACACAAACGTCAAGTTCATTTTCGGGTCACCGACGCTGCACGCGATGGGTCCGTCTGTCGGACAGATCGCGTGCAGCGTGGGCACCCCAAAAAATGCAGAATGCAGTAACAAACTCAAAAATGAACTGACGTCTGTGCTCACGACTCGTGGCGGCTTAACCATACGTTCGGTGTAAAAATTATATCATACCTAAGCAGGTAAGTATAACTAACTACATTTAACATTATTGTTATCATTTAGCTGTTACCAATAACAGGAACATGAGAAAATAGGTAAGAAAAGAAAATAACACAATGTACGCGATTTTCTTAATGCGTGTGAACGGACTGATTTTAATGGGATTTTCAGCGTTGTTTTTCTTTGGAGACCGAAAAAGCTGTATATTATCGTGTTATGCTTAAGGGAGAGACCGGACGATAAATTTTATTGCTCAATCCCCGAGTCCACGTTATCGTAGCCGCAGGGAAGTACCAAGTGTGGGTAATATATTATGATACCAACCTTATTTTTTACCATGACCTCAGAGGTCAGCTGGAGTTGTTTGTAAGCTCCTTTCGCGTTGCTTCGGTCTATGAACACGACACCCGCTAGGTAGGCTGATAGACCAAACGGCCAAATGTAGAACAATTCTTTCTTGGCAATCGCCGCCAGCTTATCAACAACCTCCCATATATTGAACATTCCTGGAAAGTTGAACGATCGGGTACGTACGTAAATAACAGTTGCAGATAATACTTTAACGAATCGGTATTCAATAACTTCAGCAGTGAACGAACCCATGGTAAGCACCTTTATATACTACCTACATATTTGTAGGTATATAAAATTTAATATTAATTGCTTTCCGAAATTGGTATGCACTGGGATTATAAGAAATAGGGAGCAATATTAATTTATTCAATTAATATATGTATATGACGACAAAGGCATTCATTATTTTTGTTCATATTATACCTTGGTACTTACACATATTTACTATAAGCCATTGTTTATTGTACAACTTGACATTATTATCTAATTAGGCCTTGCATTAACGATATCTATTCCAATATTAGGCATTACTGATCTGTAAAAACATGGCTGAACAAATGAGTAAAAACTGTTTCATTAACTTTCCAACATATCCTAAATTATAAAAAGCCACATTGTCTAAGTAGCGCCATTAAAAAAAAATAAAAATAATGGCGGCCTAACTAAGGAGCATCGCATGCCATTGCACTCGCACGAAGCGAGTGAGAGGACATGATAAGTGCTGCCAATTTGAATTCTTGTTTTAATGGCACGAGTTATAATTGTGTACTAGGTGTCTTTTTTTATTGATATTTTTTCTTCTTATTTTTTAACTATTCTTATTTATTTATATTTTCTTTTACTTTTTGTATTTTTCAGAATGCCAAACTACAAATCCTATTTTTTTTCTGGGTTACGCCAACCAATTTGCAAAGTTGTGTATTTATTTTATAGACATTTACCTAAGATGTCGAGAGAGCTCTGATGATTTGAGATGATGACTGCTCCTCGGTCCTCGGATAAGATCTTCCCATCTCGCAGGCGCCATTCCAAGTCATATAACTTAGTTATATGCTTTAGCAATCGGACCGCTACTCTGAAATGGTTAACAGATTGAGATGCATATTTCTAATACTACCGATTGAGCTGGAGTTGGAATTGTGATGACGATGCAATAATATGTTATCATGGAGCTGGTCTAGATAATGCAGCCAAATGTTAGCCGTAGAAACCCATCGCGCGCCAAGCTTGCGTTGATCTACATATACGCCTATGTACCTCCAAAGTGTCGGGGTTAGGATTTGTGCCCGGTTAATGGCAATAGGCTCGCCCCCTATTACATGAGACTTAAACATACCGACGAATTGTGAGTGTACATTGGTACACCTCTGCTTAACCCTTCGGGGAATACAGGCGTGATGGTATGGCTGACACTTATGTACCTATGTGGTGACAAACGACACTCCAAGGGGTAACCCTTTAGAGTGTGGCATGCATTATGAAAAAAAAATTAATTGGTCACAGCATTTTGGATTTATTACGAGCATTTGCTTTTTTTACTTAATTTCGCAGTAAAATTTTCGAATTCACAAAATAAACTATCTACCCTTCTACTGACCCCGATTTTTAACATGACCACGAACAGAAAGTCCCTACGTAAACCCGTATGTATTTTTTAATTTACTAATGGCTCGGCAGTTAAAGAGAAGATCAACAAAGTGCAACACACAATGTTTTTTTACCGTTTTCGTATCAACCCATCCAATTACGTTGCATTTTATCTTTATGTCTGTTGTTCTTTCCATGTTTTGTCATTAACGTATACAGCTGTTTGTCTGCTCTTTGGTTAACGGATGACGTTGTTACTGTGATTGTTATTAGCAGGCAGGTCACCAAGTTATTATATTTATCAAGTTATTGATAATTCGAGGAACAGTGATCCACGAGCTGTTTGTGTTTATTTACAACTACGATAACATTGGATACCACTGTTTGAGTTCCGTATTTTCTACGCAGTGACCTAAGAAATTGATTGGTTCAGACTGATGAGGGAACTCGCTGAACTACCCTCGCTTTTCCTAAGTGGCTTTTACTCCAAAACTTTGGCTTCGTTTATATGGGGAGACATTTAACTTGGGTTTATTTATCGAACTAAAGTTGTTTAGAAAAGTTCATTTGTGTGTTTTAAAGCAACTTGGAGTCCGTTTCCGAGCTCAATGGGGGACCTTTTATTGGGATATTTTTGTTAGTTACTTTTAATTAGTAGTTAATTGTAACCCTCTGTCTGTCTGATACAATCTGGTTCTAGTTCTGGAAAATTATTTTAAAAAGACGTTTTTTGGAATTACATAATAACTGGCTCGTTAGCCAAGTGGTCCTAAGCGCGATTGCTACGCTAGAGGTCTTGGATTCGATTCCCGGGTCGAGCAAAAAGTGTTGTTGGGTTTTTCTATGAAACGCTCAGTAGCAGCTCGGAGTTAGGAGTTACGCCCGGTTAATGGCAAAAGGCTCGCCCCCTATTACATGGGACCTAAACATACCGGCAAACTGTGGGTGTACATTGGTGCACCTCTGCCTACCCCTTCTGGGTATACAGGCGTGATGGTATGTCATGTAATAATAAATAGTCCTGAATATCTTATGGAACCTATTCCATAAAATATTCAGGACTATCTACACTAGTGTTAAATTCAATTTGCCTAAATCATTTATGCATTGATGTTTCTATAGCAGATCTGATGGAAGTAAACCCCTTCCAGTTTCTAGTTTTTAATGATCTTATGTTTATTTCCGGTGTTATCTTTTTGTCAAACATTAAAATCCAAAAGTTATTAAGATACTGAAGGTCATCATCATATCAGCCGTAGGACGTCCGCTGCTGGACATAGGCCTCCCCTATAGATTTCCAAAAGACCATAACATACCATCACCCAACCCGAAAGCACCACCACCACCACCACCAGCATCACCCTTTTCACCCGAAGTGTACACTCACAGTTCGCGCGTATGTTTAGGTCCCATGTAATAGTGGGCGAGCCTATTGCCATTAAACGGGGACAAATCCTAACTCTAAACTGCTACTGAGAATTTCATAGAAAAACCCAACAGCACTTTTTGCTCGACCTGGGAATCGAACCCAAGACCTCTAGCATAGCAGTCGCGCTTAGGACCACTAGACCAACGAGACAGTTCCAAAAGATACTAAAGTTATTTGATTAGATTAGTCAGTAGTTAGCGGTAAAAATCCCCACTTTCATAAAGCAAAGTTTTACCTCATCGTTACGTCATTGTACTCAACGGTATCTATCTATAATGTGTACTTACTTATCTATAGAGGATAACTGAAATGTGTATATAAGTACCTATTCAGTTAAGCTGAGTCACTCCATTTGTAGGGGAACCCAGTAGGTTTTTGTTTTAATAGATTCTCTTTTTATTTGATTTACATTTTATTTACAAGGAAGTAGATCCTCCTTGACTTTATAAATATAAAATTGTTAACGTCCTACTAATTCTACTTCCTACTAATATTATAAATGCGAAATGTTTGAGGATGGATGGTTGTTTGTTACTTTTTTACGCTTAAACGCCTGCTTTGATCTGAATTAAATTTCAATTTTCATATGATAGATTGTAGTGTGTAATAACAAATAGGATACTTTTTATCTTGGAAAAATGTACGGTTCCCGTGGGATAATAATATATCAAATTTGACGCGGACGAAGTCGCGGGCAGAAGCTAGTATTATATAATTCTGTTAGATATAGTAGTCGCCACGAGTCGTGAGCACAAATGTCAAGTTAATTTTCGGGATTTTGAATTCCTTTCTGGGTATTTTAGGCCGCCCCAAAAAACCCCAAAAGGAACCCAAAAATTGAAAAAATAACTTGACATTTGTGCTCACGTCTCGTGGCGACTATTATACATGATATTATAGATTCAATGTCAATAAACTGACCCTGGACCGATCAGCTGGTATTTAATTAATGCAAAAAATGTAATGTCAAATGTGTGTCGAAATATGTATATTAGAAGGCCGTTTTATTGATAGTATAAATTATTATCATTAAACTACGACATTGCAAATTTTAATCGCGTTGCAAAGATTGTAATAATGTGATTATCATTCTATTGTAAAGTGGTTGATACATTTTTATGGTTATGCACTTGTTTATGTATTCATAAAGTAGGTACGCAAATGCCAAAATTTTAGGCAAAGGCAGTTCTGTTTAACCTTTTAGCAATACAGGCGTGATGTTATGGCGGAGTAGCTTGTGTACCTATATGTATATAACGCAACCACGATGCAGGAGAAATTCCTAGTATTAGAGCAAAGTTTTTTGAATACAAGTAAAAAATTATAATGTTATGCTACGTTACCTTGCATTTAAGATTTAAAAAGTCTCAACTGTTACCTTTTTTTACAACTTTTATCAGAAAAATAAAGTATTTAGTAGTAAGAATTTTCTTTGGATTGCCACGAAATATTAACTTTTCTTTACAGTTTACTCCTTTGATCCTTATTGGCAATTTTATCGGTCGGTGTTATAGTAAAAAAAAAGCAATCGTTCTCTTCGTAACCGAGACCATTAGCCTTTATAACGTTTCCCCTTTATTTCTTAGTTTATACCTATATAGCCTTAAAAGCCTTCTCTGTAAATAAAAAGTATATTTAAATAAAATAATGTTTCTGTAAAAAGTTCAATCAACTTTCTGTATACAAATAAATAAAAATGCAAAACAAATGATTCTTAATTTAAACTGTATAAAAATCTGATGAATACAATGTATATTATTTGCACTTACTTGGCATTTCTCACATTTTTTGGACTCAAGAGAAAATAAGGCCAAATCACAGCTGATAACACCGATGTTAAAAAATAGAATATACAGAAATTAAAATAAAACTTTACTTTATTTGGACCCGTGTCGTGTAACTTCTTCAGAATATACGTCATCACACATACTGCAGTAAATATGAATATTTTGTACCACATAGCGAGCGTCCCTATCTACACCAAACACACATTCGATCCGCGATATATTTATGTGCACACTGAATTAATTATTTTATCTTGCTATTTATGTTTTATATCTCTAGGAGTCTGCCGAAGCAAGAAAAAACCTTCAGAGATTTTGTTAATGGGGTAGATACTATGACATTAACGGGAGCTGTATACAGCTCAACCGGGTTAACAGGTATTTAATCACAAACCTAACTAATCAACAATGTACATAGGTGTGTACGAACTTATCGAAGTACCGACTACTCTTATTATTATATACTAAGTTGAGTAGTAGTAGAGCTCTTTGTGAAGGAGCTCGTTCACAGCGTTGCTGTGTTCCGCTTTGAAGAGTATGGATACCGGTGTAATTACAGGCACACGAGAAATTTCAACTTTGTCTCTGGGAAGGCAACGTATTTGCATTTTTTTTTGTATTGTGGATTTCTATAGGCAAAGGTGGCCATTTAACATCAGGTAGGTCGTCGGCTTGTTTTCCATCCAATGAAATAAAAAAAAGGTACATATATTTAAGAAACATCGTGACGCTGATGGTAAGGTGTAATAGTGTACCAAGTTTTCTATGCATGCGATCCATTCTACCTAACAGAACATACAAAAAAAACATTTGTCATGGATCAATGAAAAATGTAATTTTATACGTAACAAGTTAGATAAGTCTCTATCTGTTAAACCCAATTGATCCTTGTTTATGCGTAGAGCTATTATTGTAAATGTAGACTACATAGAGCTGATAGAGCATTATGCATTGTTTCCTACGCGGATGTCAAAGACAGAGTCAAATAAAGAAGATTATTAAGGTTGAATATTTTTTTCGCGTGCCATTCTTCTGGTTAGCCACATCTTTCTGTTTACCCTTCGTCTGGGGAGAACGGAGGGTTATATCGAACTCTTACCGACTAAAACCTCGTTACCAAAAGTCGGGGGCCTGGTTAATACCAGCTTCCCGACTTAAGGATCATGCGTCAAGCTGCGTTCCCGACTGGTATTGGACCCATGGAAGGCTGAATCTACCACCAGAAGGGGCACATATGTACATACATACATACATATATACTTTTGTACTTATAAGGATAGATAAATACAGTTGTATTTACTTATAAACTGTAGTGTGTGTTGTTACTTGCTTATAAGGAGGTTTATATTTGTTCGAGATCCTTCTATTGCGTTTAGTATGAGAGCAGATCTTAAACGGTACAAATACTTACTATATCTATACATCATATATAGCACAAATGGCTAAAAACAATATTCGTAACCCCAGCTTGAACATATATACATAGATATATTTTTTTAATCGAACTGCCACTTCCGCTTACCAGAAAAAATACCGAAACCGTTCTCTACGGAAATGTACGGAACTGCTGAAAGATTGATGCGAATCGCGCCCCCGCGCCCCTTGCTCCATATCTACCGGCCTTAACGTCACGTTAGGGCTGTTATACACGCCGCCATTGCTTTATTGCAGAATCTTGCACCAGTACATCTTGTTAGAACATCTGACAAAATCCGTATACACACATAAAAAAAAACTGAATAAATAACCTCATTGTTTTTTGAAGTCTGAATTAGACACATCACTGAACCTAATCGATTTTGTTTTGAATTTAGAAACTCATTCTTATTTTTGCATTTTTGCTTTCTAGATAGGTTTGCAAAATAAGATTGAGTCGATTGACAAGATGAACCATCTTGTATTATCTATAGAAATGGGGGTGCCAAGATAATCCAAGATAAAAGAATAAATCGAATTCGACAAAAAAATTGAGATCTAAATAGCTGCTAGACTTCAATTCTTTTGTCGGGGAAGTCAACAACCACGTATATTCCTAATATCGGACTTGGCACTCATTTTAACATTTATGTTTTTGATGGGATAGGCACTTACATCATCGTATTTTACGAACATAACATTTTATTGGATTCGAAATACAAATTCTCCGCAGCACTACTGCAATAAAAACATAAAGTGCTTCATGAAAAAAAAGTAAGTTATTGAACAAAAGGCTGTCACGGTATGTAATCGCCCTTATGCCAAATCAAGTTTACAATGTTATATCCTCATCGCTAGATAACTGCGTTATCTCCGCTATCGCGCCGCTCACCTACGCGGCTATACGACGCTGATTAAAGATAGCGCCCACCTTTATTGAAGCGAATTTAATTATGTTTTTTTTGTTAACCCTTTTTTTTGGCTATTAATTGTACGTTTGGCGTAGAGGCAGAGAAAATAGTAGATAAGCTATACGTACCGGGTTTTAAAATGAATAGGCATTATTATGTAAACAATACAAATTAATTAACACATACAAATAATTTGTTGATATGTTTGTTTGATTATTTCATAAAAAGGTGTTTTAATAAAAATATTCAATCTAAGATTTTAAAAAATGCTACCTACGTTACCCCACTAGTCTTGTAATATAATGTACCAAGCACCCGTGCTTTGAAGCTAAAAGCGATATAATAACAGTCATTTTACAAGCAATGTTCAAAAATATGAATAGGTACCAACGCATCGATTGACCCGCTTTTCACTTGGCAGTGCAGCATTTCCATGTGATGACCCTCGATATATTAGAACAGACATTTGACTTAATAAACTGACGATGCTTTGATGCCTCGATTTTCTGACTATTCGATACAATTTGGAGCGTTCGAGTTTTATGGTTTCAAATGAACGTTGTATGGCATTGGTACCCAGCCAAAATATGTAAAGGATCTGTGCTGCTTAAACCCTGTAGTGATTCCATCTTTAAATACCTAGTAATAACCTTACACGGAGGTCACACCGAAAGTTTTTAGAATAGGCCAGTAAGAAAAGCTGCCGATGAAAAATTTATTTAAATTTTGAATTAAGAACTCGTTCGGAATCTGTAGATGTGTAATGAATTTATATGTCACAAGCTTCGGCCTGCGATTTCGTCCGCGTCAAATTTGATATAGGTATTATTCCACGGGAACCGAAAATTTTTCCGGGCCATAAGTATCCTATGTGCTATTCCACACTACAATCTACCTCGGTGCCAAATTTCATTGAGATCCGTTCAGCCGTTTAAGCGTGAAACAGTAACAAACATCCATCCATTCATCCTCTCAAAACTTTCACATTTATAATATTAAATAGGAAGTAGGATAGTAAGTAGGATAGGATAGTACGATATAGGATAAGCAGGAAGTAGGAATTGTTTTTACAATCTATAAATAGTGATAAACCACATAGTTAGGCACATAATTTTGCATTTAGCCTTGCCAAATCATATCGCATATTTAATGAATATAATAAGATCTTATCCATAACCTTAGTTGTTTTTCTCATGGTCTCAATCGTCTGGTTTATTTTGCTCAATTTAAGAAACCTTGATGAAGGAACATTATAATAGGTTGCTCGTAGGTTTCTACTTACGACATACTAATCTCACGCCTGATGTGGGGATAATCCGTAAGAATCAAAACGAATGGCAACAGTGGCGGTACCTTCATACCTGGCCTGCATACAAAACTTGGGTAACAAAGATTGACAATGAAAACCTACAGCATTACTCGACTTTATGTAACTAAAGCAAAATAAGTAGGTATCGCTTTAGTAACTTTTTAGTCATTAGGAAAATGAAAAGTGATTGTAGGTAATTAATTAGGAACGTTATTCTCTTGTTGAATGAATGTGATGCTCACTTTGCGACCCCTGCAGAATTAGAAATGCACGATTTTGCATTAAGAGTGGATGGCTAAGTATATAGGACCTCTTTTTCTTTGACTTGTCCAAAATATATTTTATTCTAATTTGCTGAAAGTCACAAAACAAACGCAAAAAGGCAGAGCAGGGGCGTCCATCCGTACAAAATATTACTACATCAGCAATATCTTAATAATACAATTAATTATCAGAAGTTATTATTTAACTGTCTCACAAAAAAATAAGCACGCATTAAAATAAAATAAAATTGCGTACTATTTTTATTTCTCTGTCTATTCAAAACACCTAGTTAATGACAAAAAAAAACTTAGCTGGCCTTTGCTAAGTAGGCATTTTAACCGTCTCTGTGATAAATTATTTGTGAATAATCAAATTTAAGTTAGGTAATAAAGTTGTATGATATACCTATAAACGTTGTAATTCATTAAACTGCCCCGTTGGTCTCGTGGTCGCAAGCGCGACTGATGAGCATGGGGTCCTGGGTTCGATTCCCAGGTCGAGCAAAGTGTTATTGGGTGTTTCCATTAGGAATTTCTCAGTAGCAGCTCGGAGTTAGGATTTGTGCCCGGTTAATAGCATTAACGCCACTGCCATAAAAATGTTCGCCGGTATACCGGCGAACTGTGGGTGTACATTGGTACACCTCTGCC
This sequence comes from Caradrina kadenii, assembly GCA_947462355.1. Taxonomy (NCBI): domain Eukaryota; kingdom Metazoa; phylum Arthropoda; class Insecta; order Lepidoptera; family Noctuidae; genus Caradrina; species Caradrina kadenii. The sequence continues at coordinate 6,443,740 of OX381674.1, forward strand.
TAACCCTTCGGGGAATATAGGCGTGATGGTATGTTATGATGGTATGTGTTTCATTACATTATACAACTAAAATTGTTGCTTACATAATTATATTGCTGCATGTAGTTACTTATACTATTTTTTATTCTCACCCATCCAATGAAATTCTAGCCTTGCCGGTGTAAAACCAACATAATACAAAGCCATTGTGAAGAAGGGTAAGAATATCTAGCTACAATAAAGGCATCTTTTAGAATTACTAGAATCAACACCAACGTAATTTTGTGAAAGGACAATACATAAAAAGGGTGTTATAAGTTTGACGTGTTTGTGTGTGTGCCTGTGGCATCGTAGCTCCCGAACGCATGAACCGATTTTGATTTAGTTTTTGTTTGAAAGGTCGGGAGTGTTCTTATTTATGTTTAATGGAAATCGGTTCAGCGGTTTCAAAGTTATCAGCTCTTTTGTAAGCTATAATATTTTTTATTCAAGAATTAAGTCAAAATAAAAGTTTACATAATTACAATAGAGGTACAATTTTTCTTAATGTAGTGTTTGTTCTAGCTGCGTTCAAGAAATTTATTCTTCTGTCGGGGATTACTTAAAATTTTAAATTTTGTGTTTTTCATAATAGTTTTAGTAGGCAGGGAGATAGGAAGTACCTATAAAATGTAAAAAATGCGTAATACATATTTATATATGCAGCATACAATTAAATATTCAACTTTATGGCTTCGATATTAAAATTAGCAAAATCCACAACAATGTAAGCATAAAATCCTACTTAATAAATGCGAAAGTTTGTGGGGATGTATGGATGTTTTTCACTCTTTCACACTTAAACGGCTGAAAGGATCGGGATGAAATTTAGCACATAGATAGATTAAAGTCTGGAATAACACATAGGCTCCGCTACTACTAGCTTCCCGTGAGATAATACATTAACTTGGTCACAGACGAAATTGCGGGCGGAAGCTAGTAATTACGTAATCTGATGTCATATTTAAAAACGAAGGTCGGCGTGACCTACAATTTGATAGTAAATAACACAAAGTTTAGTTCTAAGCGTGGCTAATGTCACAAAGTGTGGGCATAAAAGTTTTATGTATCGCGTCTCCTAGTCGTAAACCAGACGTTACGGTAAAGTAACCTACTTTCGAGGCGCGAAAAGGCACACATTTCGAGGTTCACAATAAGTACCTATTTCGCTATTTATATGATCGTGAGTATTTTTGTGAGGAATACCAATCACGTAATAAATAACAAAAATACAAACATTTGTGGTCAATTACGGAATTCTTGCGAATTAATTACTCAACTAATTAGCGGTTGAATGGGAAAACATGAAGTATATTTATTCCAATTATGCCAATATTGAGATTAGCATTCTATTTGTTTCTGTAACGTTCATAACGTAATAATCGTATTACAAAGCGATAAATAATCTTATCCTGCGTAATAGGTATTACTATTTTAGTGTCTGTATGTTGTACCAACACTTACATCAACGGGCTTAAGTATAAGCCGTTGGATTTAGATTACCATACATATATATCGTACAAAGGACATGTCCATACTTTCTTGAGTCAAAAAAGAGCAATCCCTACTAACTACTTTTATAAGTACCGTAGCTCCATTTAAATATTAGATATTAGCGGCTGCCCGTGACTTCGTTCGTGGATTTTTTTATTGAGCCAGGATCCTTCGCTGTCTTACGAAGAACAAAGTTTCATTCAAATTGGTGAAGCCATTTTGGGGTTTTTGCGAGATTGATGCGGCAATTGATTTTTATATATGTATATTAGTATCCAACTGCCTCGTTAGCCTAGTGGTCCTTAGCGCGACTGCTAACCTAGAGGTCTTGGGGTGCCATTCCCAGGTCGAGCAAAAAGTGTTATTGGGTTTTTCTATGAAATTCTCGGTAGCAGCTCGTAGTTAGGATCTGTGCCCGGTTAATGGCAATAAGATCGCCTGCTATTACATGGGACCTAAACATACCGGCGAACTGTAGGTTTACATTGGTACACCTCTGCCTAACCTTTCGGTGAATACAGGCGTGATGGTATGTTATGTTTTATTAGTATTCAGTAAAATCATTTTATTTCAAAGTTATTTCAAGAAGACAAAATGGGGTCTGAAAACGTAGCACGACAGTGGAACTGTGAAGCAATCGCAGCCGATGTAAACAACCGATGGATGATATTTATAGTATTATTGTGACAGCACGACGCTGCGATATTTTTCCCTCGCACCTAAATTTCGGTCACGCGCGGGACCCTCACTCGAACCCTAACAAATGCTGTAATAGGAAACTGTTATCCAACAAAAGGCCAAGTGAAATTAAGTTATCAGCACAAATTACGTTTAAGAAGAAGATAAATAGAAGACATTTTATTGGCCGGCTTCTACCTATCCATTAGAAAGACCCTACAACATTTTCTAGCCGACGTGGGTTAGTACTAGACAGGAATTACTAATGTTTCCACTTTTGGAATGTAAAGAGACGGTAATTAATGTTGACAGCCCTGTAGCTGGGAATTTGTCTAGACATTGCAGAAGTTTATAGGTACGCGAAAACCGGACCATCGCAAACAAATGCTAATTTCACGCTTTGAGGGCAACACACGGCCACAGAAGTTATGAAATATGTAATATGTTTGTGTGTGTGTGTTTGCTATTATGTAAGTGACGATATGCCACCAATGGGGAATATTTTTGTGGTTCCTGACGTAAATAAATTACTCGAGCGGGAACTAGGGAAAGTGCTGGCTCGCGGTCTAGACTCTCCACATATTGGTTGGGGAAGGGCTATTAATAAGGTCAGTATTTTATACAAACGGCTGGCCTTTTCTTGGGCTAAAGAATCAGCATTGCCATACAACGTGGCAATGCTGCCAGCCTTTTGGTCACTTGTCTCATCGACAGCGACGCGGATGAGTTTTTTGATGCCCTATGAGCTTCCTTTTTGTTTTTTATGTAAACTGTACATACTCTTAGTTTGTAATCTAATTATTATTAAAGTAAATTTTGTGATTAAAATAAATGATATAAATTAATTAATAAATCTGTCTCGTGAAGGCCCAGTAAATAAAGTGCCCGCCTCTAATGCACTAAGCTGTGTGTTCTCAACCGGGCACGGGCAAGTACTAATGTGACTTTATCTATTTCACACACATACTATCACGCCTGTATTCCCGAAGGGTTAGGCAAAGGTGTACCAGCGTACACCCGCAGTTTGCCGATATGTTAAGGTTCCATGTTATAGGGGCGAGCCTATTGCCAATAACCGGGCACAAACCTAACTCAGAGCTGCTACTGAGAATTGTATAGAAAAACACAATAACACTTTTTGCTCGACCTAGGAACCGAACCAAAGACTTCTAGCGTAGCAGCCGCGCTTAGGACGACTAGGCTAACGAGGCAGTTAGAGGCTTTTTCTATTTCGTACGGACTTTTTAAGTTTATATAGAAACCTGGACTTATAGTATATAAGTCTTTATACCTACCTTCTAAAAGGCCTATGCCCTGCAGTGGGACAATAATAAGCTGGTTTTATTATTGAATTCAATCTATTTATGTATCTCCTTTGTTCATAATACTTATCAAGACCAAAGCAAGGTTAATAATATTGTGACGTGTGGTAGCGATAATGGGCGAGGGTGTGGTACGTATGTTTATAGAGAATAATAAACTATTGCAGTTATTATAGTACCTACTTAACTACGGACTTTTGATTTATACATTACTACACTAGTAATATAATGGAGACATTATGTGTTAGTTAACTAACACAAGTGTATATAACACGAAGTAATCGATATTAGTCTTTGACTACCTATACAAACAAAATATTGGATGATTTACGGCAGATTTTACCACTTCCAATAAAATATTTAACTAAAAATAAGCTTAAAAAATAACACAAATAACGCATTGATTAATTTTATAAATGTCGCGAGTTATTAAAGTAATTTTCCGGAAATATTTTGTTGCTCGATGTTAGTTAATTTAATCAACTGTGCCTATGTGTTGTGTCTTTTTACACCTCGTAGTGATTACTCTTTTCAAAATGAAGCAGATTTTAAACAAAACACTCCGATGAAGTAATGCATAGCATACCTACATCTTATAAAGAACTCAAGTAAACATGACATATTCTCCAAAGAGGCACAGACACATTTTTACAAACAAGACAACTGCCTTCAAAAACTACGAAGTGAAAAATAACTTTAGTTTCGGAAGTCGGTGGCTCTGCTTCTGTATGTTGTTTTGTATTACCTCCTCCTTTTTTGAAGTCGGTTGAAGAGTGACCGCTTCTCATATCCGTAGCACACTTTGACGGTCTCCAAGTATTAGCATACGAGAGGAAATGTTTATTTTTGTTGTAACTTCCCAGTAACGCCTACGCGGCGCCTATTGTTTGAAACAATATGTGCAGCACTTTTCCAATTTATTGCAGAATCGGAAACAGGCGGACCTATAAAGTTATCCTTGTTTTTTCATATCGTCGGTGCAGTAGCAAAGAGATATTTTGCAATCGACTTCAAAAAAGGATGTCGTTCTCACTAATGGTTTAAGTCATGGTCTTCGTCAGAGAAAGAGTTCCATTTGACTCATATCTAAGAGTAAATTTAATCTTAACTAATATCATATATGAGAAAGTAAGTTTGTAACCTTTTATTTATTTATTAAAACTTTATGCACGAATGTATAAAATACATCGTACAAAGGCGGACTTAACGCCTTAGGCATTTTCTACCAGTCTAAACCCGAACCGATCATTCTGAAATGCATATACATTGTCAGGTGTTCCGAATCGGAAATAGGGTATCTTCCATTTGGAAAAAAAGTATTCTTGTCGAGGAAAACAACAATAACGACGTTTTTATGATAATAAATAGCGCCACGTGTCTTTAGAATTATGATTGAATTTTAAATATAAACGAAATTTACGCGGACGGAGTCACGGGAAAAGCTAGTTTACTATAAATTAGCATACAATGTTTTTGGTTATTTTTTAACCGACTGCGCGACGCATATAAGGCGACTTTACCAGTCGACGTATTAAAAATCTAGACCGGTTCTAATTTTCCCAATAATGGGTGCCGACTGTTATAAACTCGTTATGTTCTGCATTCGAATTTATTATTTGTTATATGTGTGTATCGATTATGAAACTATTTCAATGGTGTCGTTATACAGGATTCTAAACTACTGGACCTGATTTTTGTTTTCAGTTTTTCTTTTAATAAAGTTTTGACGTCGGGGTGTTATAAGTTTGACGTGTCTGTGTGTGTGTGTGTCTGTCTGTGACATCGTAGCTCCCAAACGCATAAACCGAATTTGATTTTGTATTTTTTTGTTTGAAAGGTGAATTAATCAGGAGTGTTCTTAGCTATGTTTGATGGAAATCGGTTCAGAGGTTACAAAGTTATCAGCTCTTTCGTTAGCTGCGGTAGTGATTTTTATTTTTCTGTCAGGGTTGCGTGTTTTTTATTTTAAGTTCACTTTTGCACTAAGCAGTCACGTATTTTATTTTTTTAAATTAACATTCTTTTTAGCATGTGCAATGCTAAATGCTTACAGACTAGCAGAAATAGTCCAACGCCAGGATGCACGAGTGCCAAATGTGCCAGCACAACGCGAAATCCTAGTTCCAGATAAACTTAAATTAGCTGACGTCTATTTGCATCAATTACATTAAGATCAGAACTAGCATCAAGTCATAAAGCAATGACGCTAACCACTTCGAAGCCGTTTGATACTTACAACATATTGTAGCATGTATACCTGTAACCCCTGTAAGTATTACTAAGTCGGTTCCCGATATTACTTATACAAGTTAATGCCCTCGAATCATTGAGCGCAGATGGCAAACAGGTGTAATCTCGATTTAATGGTAAGTAGAAGGAGATTGTGTAGCTATACGAAGATATAAACGAATGTAGCCACCTATTTACGTATATTGCAAGAAAATTTAAAGGTGTACCTACAGCGTGTAGAAGTTGAAAAAAAACATGGTAAAGGACGTTTTGTAAACATCTTTTTTTAGCAGAATAAAGATCAATTACTGATCTTTCTTCGGCCAAAGGAGCCACTCTTTTTCAAGAATAAGATTAATGGCGTCAAACTAATTGTATATGCCGAATTGGTTCACACAATCGTTAAGCAATAGTAGTTCAATATACGTCTAAAATGAATGCTAGAATAGATTTAAAATAAAAAATTCGGAATCAATATACAAAGTTTCGAATTTTAAAGTTATTATTTCGAAATATAGAAGTAATTTTAAAGTAGGTTAGCTTGTTTCACCAGAATTTAATGGTTTTTTTAAATATATGTAAAAAAAAATGTGGGGTCCCGGGTTCGATTCTCAGATCGGGCAAAAAGTGTTATTGGGTTTTTCATTAGGATTTGCTAAGTATCATCCCGGAGTTTGGAAGTTGGTGGTGTGACACCCCCGTGTCTCGGAAAGCACGTCAAACCGTTGGTCCCAGCTGTCATTCGTAGATCTTTGACAGTCGTTAGGAATAGTCAGAAGCCTGGAAGTCTGACAACCAGTCTAATCAAGGGGTATCGTGTTGCCCAGTAACTGGGTTGTGGAGGTCAGATAGGCAGTCGCTCCATGTAAAACCTTGGTATTCAGCTGCATCCGGTTAGACTGGAAGCCGACCCCAACATAGTTAGGAAAAGGCTAAGCAGATGATGTTTGTTTATTTACGTTGGAAATATATAAATCCTTTTTTATATTTATATGACCGTCTGTGGACCTATTTTGTCGGTGAAGTAGCAGTATTCCTTCACCGTCAAAAGGTATTTTAAGTTTTGTATAAATCCCTCACGTCTGCAGAGCACTTAAACGTTTATTGTTATGAAACAAAGCTTTTTCCGTAACAGGATGCAACTGGCCCTTGGGGATACATTTTCAGTCGCTAGATATTTATGAGAGAACTCATTATGCTTTTATTAATGATTTTTTATGTAGAAACTCTGGGTTTGTTGTAAAAAACTTGTACACGTAACAGTCTCGAGAGCTTTTGGGTTTTCAAACATAATATAAACTGCCTCGTTGGCCTAGTGGTCTTAAGCGCGACTGCTACGCTTTTTGTTATGAAATTCTCAGTAGCAGCTCGGAGTTAGGATTTGTGCCCGGTTAATGGCAATAGGTTCGCCCCCTATTACATGGGACCTAACCATACCGGCGAACTGTGGGTTTACATTGTTACAAATCTGCCTAACCCTTCGGGGAATACAGGCGTAATGGTATGTTATATAATTTAAAAAAAAAATATCTACACTAGTACGATGAAGAGAAAATAATTTTTTGTTTGTTTTTATGTTTGTAACGAATAGGTTCCGGTACTACTGGACCAATTTTAACCATTTTTTCACCAATAGATAGCTACATTATTCCTGAGTAACATAGACTATATAACCGCAGAGATGCTATATGCAACGTATGGTACAACAATAATAAGATAAAAATATAAAATTCTCAATTTTTATATTTAAATGTACAAAACTAGTGACATGCACACGACTTCATCCGCGTGGCTTATTTAACGCGCGTTAAGTTACGTCTTTCGTTGCTGCTCCGCTCCCGTGTGTCGTAGCGTAATGTTACATAGACTATGCTTTAACTCATGAATCTGGCTATCATATACAAAATTCATTTTTCCAATGCGTTTGGTAGTTCTAGAAATTGTCGCGTTTATGCAAACACATAATAAAATAACTCTTTAGCTTTATTATGTTGCTATTATTATGTACGTAGTGTAAGTATGTATTTGTATAGAGTTTGGCTTCAATTCTTCTCTCCTATTATGCAATGGACTTTTTTTTTTTGGGAAATCATCATATGACTTTAGTGTCAGACTTTTACTGACTAAAACCCATCCATGTTCCTTCTTGTGCCCTTTGCGTTTCGGGGGCGTGGTATCTCTCGCGAACAAGCCCCGGCAGGTAGTGCAACAAACTGTGTTCAAACTTAGGACCTCTCGCTCTTTAGCATTGGCTATTGTCTCCACTTGATGTTGTTTGAAGCGCTTTTTCACATAAAACCACACAGTAGTGTATGTAGCTTGTAACTCCACTGAAATGTCAACGTGTAACATGAAAAGTAAAACCGCAAACCAGTATTTTATCCTGTAAATCCTACTCGAGTTTTCAGCTGAAATCTGCAGAGCGCATAACGCTTCTCACATCTCGTTTAATTCAAAATAAAATCGCAATTTTTGGTTTCCTGCTATTACGTAATTTAAAAAGTTTGCGTATTGTAAAGGTTATTGTATATGTTATTTCCTTTACTTATTTTGTTATTATTCTTATTATTTCATAAAATTTTATTCTAATTACTTTGTTAGCTTGTTGTAAACTTTCTTGTGCGTGCTGTGGTCTCCTATAAGTGAATGAATACACCAACGTAATACTCCATGTTGATTATTGTTTGTATCTCATGATTTGTATACATATATCTTATGTTCAAGATCTTAAACAAATATGAGTAAGTTTAAAAGAGGATGCCATTTGCATAGTTCTGACGAAATATTTGAATCGGACACTTTGTGGTAATAACATGAAGTGACCATCAGGGTTGGTTGCGACGCAGTGTTGCCGGCCTGTGAAGGCGCCTGCTAAAGGCGGATCATGCTCCAAGCGAGTACAGGGCTCGCAACTCACGGGAGTAACAGGTACCAGGAGAAACCGTGGGGTTTTAGTCAGTAAAAGGTTGACATAACTCTCCGTTCTCTCCAGGCATCCATGAGGAAATCCCCACGTAAAAAAAAAAGGGTTGCCGACCTGGTTACAAAGTTACAATATAATATGACTCTAGGAACAACCCATCAGTCTAATAATGTAGTTGACTAATAAGGTTTAAGATAAATTGGCTTTCAATCGTAGGAGGATATTGCATTGGAATGGACACCGAAGCGTTATGTCGGGCTGTTTTAGTGTTGCTTATAAGTACAGTTTCTATGTAAGTGCGCATTATGTAACACAATGATAACGCATACGTACTCCTCTTACGGAGATGTCGCTTTCTCAAACGCAGACTGCAGCGGGATGCGTTTCAGTGTGATATCAGCTGTATTGGTAAAAAATCATATACAGTCAAACAAACTAATTGGAATACAGGCAGCTTATTTGCAATTAATTATTTTAAAACCATGTCGTGAATTCGTGTTGAGCAGTCAATTCTCTAACATCGTCATAACTTAAGAAGTTATCACGTATACAATAAAAAATAATATTGGTTAGGTAGGATAATATTGGTTGGGTAAATTTTACCTTTGGTTTGTAACCAGTTCAAACCGTGAACCATTTCTAATGTCTCGTTTCTTTAAACTGTTACATTGCCCTATACTGAAACGGCTTGGTTGTAAATTATTAATGTACTTAGGCTAAAGTTCATTTACAATAAATTATAAATTCCGACACTTTCAAAGACTCGTTTATTCTGAAAGCGATATAGTAAAGTATAAGTACGGTCTATTAACGTCACCCTTACACTATAAAGTTAATTTAGACTCTTTGTATACTCATTACAAGCAATTTAAACGTATGTAAAATAGGCTTTCATTACGTCTGTGTACATTAGTCGCCTATTGTATTAACCCGCTGACCTTAGAGTCAGCTTAATTACGAAGAATTTACGAGTATTGAAGCGCCCAAGCCTAGCCAAATGGAAGTCCGCCCATTGCCGGCGTAAAGATCACATGTACGTAGGTACATTTATGTAGGCTGTGGCTGCATAAATAAAACTGCTAATTTTGTCTTGAACTGGTTTAGTATTTGGTACCGAAATGCGGTTTGGTTCCACTTGGGTTAAACTACGTCTAATATAGCGTTAACTACAAGTTTAATGGCGATCACCTTGACCTGATACTATTCTATAGGTACTAATTAATACTCATAATAAAGTTAAAGAGTTTTTGGTTATATGTTTAACGGATTGGAAACAATAGGCTATGATAGCCAGATTTATGAGGTTATATAACATTGCGCTACGACTCGCGGGAGCGGAGCAGTAACCACCAAATACGTAACTTAACATGAGTGAAAAACCAAAAAAAAAAAACGATTCTTTATAAAATTGACTTCAATATTCACAAGTTCTGGGTAAAAATTGGCATTAAGGGGAATAATAGCCGAACACAGGACACCGTAAAACAAAAATGTTTTCGTCGCATAGATCTCAGAATTTTCAGCTAACACCTAACTATATAACTTTTATGTAACGACATTATAGGGAATTCCATGAACTAAAGACATACCTATAAATTATTACACTGAGCCGTGCATTTTTTTACAATTTAAAGAAAATTTCAAAATTACGGTTATTTTTGTTTAGTCAAAATTACGGTTATTATTGGTTATCCGATTCAACTAACATCAAACGTATCGCTATTCTGAACCTTATTTGTTGCCGCGATGTGTTGTTGTCAATTACCTAAACATTTGCTTACGATAGGGCCTTAAGTATAATACTATTACATTATTGAAATCACAATTACCAATATTTTTGAACTACACCAATACGACACGTAAAAAAGTAAATCAAAAATGGGTTCAAAAAGAATTTGTTCCTAAATTATATGCAAAGTGATCTCAAGGGGCGCGGTTAGTACGTGAGGGTTTTTCATTGTCTCTACCTAATTAAAACTTGGAATGAAAAATGGACTCTGTGTGTATTGATTACAAAATCAAAAATTAAAAAATCTTCTGCCCTTCTTAAGTAAACACATGAATAAGTACACCGGCGTCACTTACGTTAAAAGCGCTCTTGGCTCCAGATGGTATTCGCCACATCTGCTTTTTAAACGAGAATGCTTTCAAGGGAATTCTGGTTAAAAGTGGGCATCTATTATTATTATTAAATTTTATTAACACCTAGGAGAAATTCTGTCTTCTAATTGTCGAATATTAAGCAATCGGGAATTCGGGAGGTCTAATTTTACATCTATACTAGTATTTTAAAGCTGAAGAGTTTGTTTGTTTGTTTGGTTGAACGCGCTAATCTCAGGAAGTACTAGTTTGAAATAAAAAAATCTTTTTTAGGCTATAAAACCTCACGCTACGACCAATAGGTGCGAAGCAGTAACCAAAGACGTAATCTAATGCGGTTGAAAAACTACCCGGACTAAGTCGCGAGCAGAAGCTAGTTATATACATCACGCCTTATTACCCGAAGAGTGAGGTAGAGGTGTACCAATGTACACCCACAGTTCATCGGTATGCTTAGTTCCCATATATTATGGGGCGAGTCTATTTTTAAAGGTCAATATGTCATAATAATTTTACTAAGAAGATGTGAGTACCTCCTATCAGGTTTTATTTTTTTTAAAGAGCACACATTATTAGACATACATTTATATAGTTGCACATATTGTAAGACATACATATATGTAATTACACATATTATTATTCTGTAATTCGTTTTTAAATAGGATTTATATAAAGCTCACTTTTTATGATGAGATAGAAATACAATGGCTGTAGGGGTACAGCCATTGTATTTCTTGCTTGGTAATTAGGTAGGAACAACCGACTCGTTAAATGTTCTAAATATAATCTATTTTTATACTTTTATTATAGCTACGTGAATGAAGAGGTAATCCGTACATAAAATTAGTGTTACTTGTTGGTTTTGCTTATAATTTTTTATTGGTATATATTCAGGATTTTGATCATTCAAGTTTTTATCTATTAAATGGCAAGACCTTCATAGATGAAGACGCTGTCAAAATAGAAGTGAGATTTGTATTTAAGATAACAATATTGGATAATAAACATTAGAATAACTGATGTAGGTAGGTGTTCTTATCATCATTTCGATATTTTTATTATTCTTTAACATACCTGGGAACCCTCTAGTTACGGAAACCAGTTAAAAATGTTCTCATAGTAACCGCCACGAGTCGTGAGCACAAACGTTAAGTTCATTTTGTCCGTCATTCAGACCGATCACGTGCAGCGTCGGCGCTCTAAAAAACCCAGAAAGGAACCCAAATATAGTAATATAATGCTACTATACATCACATCACATACCATCACGCCTGTATTCCCCGGAAGGTTAGGCAGAGGTGTACCAATGTACACCCGCAGTTCGCCGGTATGTTTAGGTCCCATGTAATAGGGGACGAGCCTATTACCATTAACCGGGCACATATCCTAACTTCGAGCTATTACTGAGAAATTCATAGAAAAACCCAATAACACTTTTTGCTCGACCTGGGAATCGAACCCAAAACCTCTAGCATAGCAGTCGCGCTTAGGACCAATAGGCAAACGAGGCAGTGCTACTATACTTAAAATGCCCTCACGCCGCTGTACTGTTGTATGCACCCGTAAGAACAATGTTAACATTAACTAATTTTTCACACACATATAAACGTCGTTTCTCAGCAATAATTTCTAATTAATGTAACTTAACTTGATGGACACTATAAATTGGTAACGGCTATGTAATGTGTCTTTTTACACCTAGTATATTTAATCATGTACACCTACGGTTTTTTTTGTTCAGGATAGGAAATCATCAAATGATTTCCCCCGCCCCTAGTGTCAGACTTAAAATAAAATAAAAAATATACCATCACGCCTGTATTCCCCGAAAGGTTAGGCAGAGGTGTAACAATGTACACCCACAATTCGCGGGTATATTTAGGTCCCATGTAATAGGGAGCGAGCCTATTGTCATTAACCGGGCACAAATCCTAACTCCGAGCTGCTACTGAGAAGTTCATAGAAAAACCCAATAACACTTTTTGCTCGACCTGGGAATCGAACCCAAGACCTCTAGCGTAGCAGTCGCGCTTTGAACCACTAGGCTACCGAGGCAGTTAGTGTCAGACTTTTACTGACTAAAACCCATCCATGTTCCTTCTTATGCCCTTTGCGTTCCGGAGGCGCGGTATCTCTTACGACCAACCCGCAGCCCCGGCAGGCATCTATACCAACGCTTAAGAGAAAATGACAACTCTGTCTGTTAAAACATAATCTATCAAAATGTTGGTACATAAATGAGTTGGCATGGAGTTATCTCGACCGGGACAACTTCGTGATGCCATCTCCAAGTTTGTGTCACTGTATTTGCATCACGGATTTCATAAGTAAAAACAAATTTTGCAAATGGCTTCGACTTAAATCACAAAGAGATTTACAGATTCTCACTGCTAAAGTTTTCAAAAAAGGAAAGCTGTTTTGCGAAGTGAGCATTTCGCTCTGAAGTCACATATTTATACTGTTTGGGTATAATAGTTGTGTTATCAGACAAATGTGGGTGTATAGTAAAATCTTTTACGTGTTTTACCAGTTTGAGAATTTAGATCAGGGTTGCGATTCCATTAGTTGCAATCAGCTAAAACAAGCCATCGACTTGATCGATTAACCGAGGTAGTTATGATATACACTGTATCGGTCTGGGAAACCTGTTCGTTCGCTGAGAACCCAGTTATGGTGATACCTTGTAACATTAATCATGTTAAATTTTTCTTGACCACCAGCTTGTGTAACGGAATGTTGTACGAGCGTTCAACAGTGGGCAATAAATTTTATGACGCGGAAGGGAAAATGAAGAGGCGGGTCAGAAAAACAGGACTCAGTCACAGCCCACAAGGTTTAGCGGGGGACCCTTACCGAAATCCCTCATTATCCAGGGTAAAGTAAAATGAGAAACAGTGGATAACTAATTGAATCGGTAGTAATTGCAATCGGAGCGCGGCGGCCCCGCTCCGGTAACACGGTTAAAGCGGGGCACGGGAGAATATTATATTATTTTCGGAGATATACTCGCAGTCAATTACCCCCTAACTCCCCAAGACTAACTGAGCTCGGTTTTAACTATGGTAACGAGGTGAGTATTATATTTAATTATATCAGCAATCACATTTTAATTTTTGTTAAAATTTAACGAAGATTACATAAAAAAGTTTAATTAGTGATGTGATCATTAATGTTGCTGAAATTATAAAAAACATCTTGCAACATAAATGGCCTGCATTGTTTTACCAAGACGACAGTATCGGCAATGCTTTCCGCTCAAAATATATTTGCAGTTTTCCGTGCATGACAAAACTAAGAAAACCGGTGTTCGAAAAAAAATTACCTAAATAATTAAAGTTCCTACAAATGGTAGGTTCTACAAAATTGGTCCCAGACATAACAAGACGGAAGGAAATTCATTTATTATTAACGTAAAACCTCAATCACTGTCGTGACTTGATTAATAAGTTAAAATAAAGTCCATTAGAAATAGTTTATACGTGGAACGTAGCGAGTCGGTCTGTGGTTAAACGTCGCGTTCGCCGCGGCGTATGACGTCAGCCAGGTCCCAAAAATAAAGCCTCACCACCCGAGCCGTTAACTACCCTCTATAGATCTTATTTCGCATGAGAAGGTATATTTAGAATTCTAGTTTCGTCACGCTTGGACAACTGAAAGGCTAGGTAAAGTTGCACTAACGACATCGTTTACTAGAAAAGGTATTAGGGATACACCCTTTGGCTTTTATAAAGGGTGTGACGTTACGCAATACTCATATAACAGCTTTATCAGGAACTAGCTTTTGCCCATGGCTTTGTCCGCGTACATGGGACCTAAACACACAGGCGAACTGTGGGTGTACATTGGTACCCCTCTGCTGAACCCTTCGGGGAATACAGGCGTGATGGTATGTTTTATCGTGAGTCTGATATATTATCCCACGGGAATCGTACATTTATCCGGAATAAAAAGTATCCTATGTGTTATTCCACACTTCAATCTTTTTCAGTGCCAAATTTCATCCAGGTCTGTTCAGCCGTTTAAGCGTGAAAAAGTTACAAACATCTATCTATTCATACATCTATCCATCCTTACAAACTTTCGCATTTATAATATTAGTTTGATAGTATTCAGAGATTACGCCGCTTTCTATTAGCGAAATAATTTATAGAATCGTCCCAGTAAATTCCGAAATGAGCACGTTCAAACAAACCCTTTTGCTTTACATTATTAGTACGTACAGATAACATAGTTCCTTTTAGATATTATTCTTTATCGCCAATACACTAAGGAAAAAACTAATAAAATATACATACAATACTCGTATCTCGCGATTAGTTATTACAAACTGAATATATTATTATTATATATTCCCCGCGGTAAATATATAAGTCGAAGCCTCTAATCGAATGTCTGTTACCATATGGAATGGTTGTCAGTGTATCTTCGTATCACGTACCCATGTTGAGTCGGAAAATTATGTTTATGACAGGTGGTATCCATCCATGTATTCTATCCATTTCGTTCTCATTTGAATTTGGTAAATTAGGAACATTCGAAAATACCTTTCCTAATAAATAACTAATCGTACTTCGTTGGTGACTGTGGGTGGCGAAGTTCATTAATAGGTACTTGTGATTTGAATTTTGACCAATATCTACTTTATTAGAATTAGAATAGTTTTATCTACAAATGTATTTCTGTGAAAATTTTCATTTAGAGATACTTATACGCTCCTGAACTCTCCCCAGTTGCGTTTCACTGCCGTCCCATCAGACTATGAGAGTTAGGGAAGAGTACTTAGCTAGTGTCTAATGACCGAAATCGAATCTATTAATTACATACATATGTATAATTATGTATTCAGTAGTAGTTTAATAGGTACGTGTAGGTACTATATTCAATGTAAACATTTTTGAAGTACCTACCTATATGCAGCTAGAATAATATATGATCTCTGTAGCCCCTTTTAACAATCGTTAATAAATAAACTAATAACTTAATAACGTCGTCGTCGTCGTTAATAACTGCCTCTGTAGCCTAATGGTCCTAAGCGCGACTGCTACGCTAGAGGTCTTGGGTTCGATTCCCAGGTCGAGCAAAAAGTGTTATTGGGTTTTTCTATGAAATTCTCAGTAGCAGCTCGGAGTTAGGATTTGTGCCCGGTTAATGGCAATAGGCTCGCCCCCTATTACATGGGACCTAAACATACCGGCGAACTGTGGGTGTACAGGTACACCTCTGCCTAACCCTTCGGGGAATATAGGCGTGATGGTATGTTGTTAATAAATAATGCAGTAGACTGACTATTGCTTGTATATGTACATGTATTTCAATATAATAAGTTGTCGCTAGGAATAACGTACTCTTATATCCTAATGCCATCGGGTATTACAAATATCCGGGCAATAAATATAAAGATCGCGTGGAAGGATACAATTCTGCGAACAAAATCAATTTGGGCGTTGTTTATAATCTAAGGAACAAATAAAAGACTCTCACGTTACGTGCATGATTCAATTTTGTGTGTACGATGCCGCATTATAACACCCTTGTATGTACCCCGCCTTATATGAAGTATAATAACTTTTAAGAGAGGTATTCTATTTTCAGGTGCTGGAGGTGGTTTTGAGGGGTTTATTTCGACTTTATTCTCTTTTCGTGACGAGGTGAGTGAAGCTTTATTTGAGGCATCGCAATTTTTAACATCATCATTTCATGAGGTTTCATCTGTCCATGAAATCTCATGAAGCAGTCATTTGTCAGGTGGTAATACCATATTTATTTATAAACCGTTGTACGTATCCGCTGTTTCGTTGTTGTTTTTTTTTTATATTTCTTTGGTTGCCAAATAAGCCGATGACCCACCTAATGTTAAGTGATCACCTCTGCCTGTAGACATCTGCAATACCAAAGGCGTTTCCATCCCAGAGACAAATTTGAAATGTCTCATGTGCCTGTAATTTCACGGCAGCCATACCCTTCAAACCGGAATATAGCAACCCTGCTTTGCAGAAATAGGGACGGACGGAGTCACATATTTATACTGTTTGGGTATAATAGTTGTGTTATTAGACAAATGTGGGTGTATAGTAAAATCTTTTACGTGTTTTACCAGTTTGAGAATTTAGATCAGGGTTGCGATTCCATTCGTTGCAATCAGCTAAAACAAGCCATCGACTTGATCGATTAACCGAGGTAGTTATGATATACACTGTATCGGTCTGGGAAACCTGTTCGTTCGCTGAGAACCCAGTTATGGTGATACCTTGTAACATTAATCATGTTAAATTTTTCTTGACCACCAGCTTGTGTAACGGAATGTTGTACGAGCGTTCAACAGTGGGCAATAAATTTTATGACGCGGAAGGGAAAATGAAGAGGCGGGTCAGAAAAACAGGACTCAGTCACAGCCCACAAGGTTTAGCGGGGGACCCTTACCGAAATCCCTCATTATCCAGGGTAAAGTAAAATGAGAAACAGTGGATAACTAATTGAATCGGTAGTAATTGCAATCGGAGCGCGGCGGCCCCGCTCCGGTAACACGGTTAAAGCGGGGCACGGGAGAATATTATATTATTTTCGGAGATATACTCGCAGTCAATTACCCCCTAACTCCCCAAGACTAACTGAGCTCGGTTTTAACTATGGTAACGAGGTGAGTATTATATTTAATTATATCAGCAATCACATTTTAATTTTTGTTAAAATTTAACGAAGATTACATAAAAAAGTTTAATTAATGATGTGATCATTAATGTTGCTGAAATTATAAAAAACATCTTGCAACATAAATGGCCTGCATTGTTTTACCAAGACGACAGTATCGGCAATGCTTTCCGCTCAAAATATATTTGCAGTTTTCCGTGCATGACAAAACTAAGAAAACCGGTGTTCGAAAAAAAATTACCTAAATAATTAAAGTTCCTACAAATGGTAGGTTCTACAAAATTGGTCCCAGACATAACAAGACGGAAGGAAATTCATTTATTATTAACGTAAAACCTCAATCACTGTCGTGACTTGATTAATAAGTTAAAATAAAGTCCATTAGAAATAGTTTATACGTGGAACGTAGCGAGTCGGTCTGTGGTTAAACGTCGCGTTCGCCGCGGCGTATGACGTCAGCCAGGTCCCAAAAATAAAGCCTCACCACCCGAGCCGTTAACTACCCTCTATAGATCTTATTTCGCATGAGAAGGTATATTTAGAATTCTAGTTTCGTCACGCTTGGACAACTGAAAGGCTAGGTAAAGTTGCACTAACGACATCGTTTACTAGAAAAGGTATTAGGGATACACCCTTTGGCTTTTATAAAGGGTGTGACGTTACGCAATACTCATATAACAGCTTTATCAGGAACTAGCTTTTGCCCATGGCTTTGTCCGGGTACATGGGACCTAAACACACAGGCGACCTGTGGGTGTACATTGGTAGCCCTCTGCTGAACCCTTCGGGGAATACAGGCGTGATGGTATGTTTTATCGTGAGTCTGATATATTATCCCACGGGAATCGTACATTTATCCGGAATAAAAAGTATCCTATGTGTTATTCCACACTTCAATCTTTTTCAGTGCCAAATTTCATCCAGGTCTGTTCAGCCGTTTAAGCGTGAAAAAGTTACAAACATCTATCTATTCATACATCTATCCAACCTTACAAACTTTCGCATTTATAATATTAGTTTGATAGTATTCAGAGATTACGCCGCTTTCTATTAGCGAAATAATTTATAGAATCGTCCCAGTAAATTCCGAAATGAGCACGTTCAAACAAACCCTTTTGCTTTACATTATTAGTACGTACAGATAACATAGTTCCTTTTAGATATTATTCTTTATCGCCAATACACTAAGGAAAAAACTAATAAAATATACATACAATACTCGTATCTCGCGATTAGTTATTACAAACTGAATATATTATTATTATATATTCCCCGCGGTAAATATATAAGTCGAAGCCTCTAATCGAATGTCTGTTACCATATGGAATGGTTGTCAGTGTATCTTCGTATCACGTACCCATGTTGAGTCGGAAAATTATGTTTATGACAGGTGGTATCCATCCATGTATTCTATCCATTTCGTTCTCATTTGAATTTGGTAAATTAGGAACATTCGAAAATACCTTTCCTAATAAATAACTTATCATACTTCGTTGGTGACTGTGGGTGGCGAAGTTCATTAATAGGTACTTGTGATTTGAATTTTGACCAATATCTACTTTATTAGAATCAGAATAGTTTTATCTACAAATGTATTTCTGTGAAAATTTTCATTTAGAGATACTTATACGCTCCTGAACTCTCCCCAGTTGCGTTTCACTGCCGTCCCATCAGACTATGAGAGTTAGGGAAGAGTACTTAGCTAGTGTCTAATGACCGAAATCGAATCTATTAATTACATACATATGTATAATTATGTATTCAGTAGTAGTTTAATAGGTACGTGTAGGTACTATATTCAATGTAAACATTTTTGAAGTACCTACCTATATGCAGCTAGAATAATATATGATCTCTGTAGCCCCTTTTAACAATCGTTAATAAATAAACTAATAACTTAATAACGTCGTCGTCGTCGTTAATAACTGCCTCTGTAGCCTAATGGTCCTAAGCGCGACTGCTACGCTAGAGGTCTTGGGTTCGATTCCCAGGTCGAGCAAAAAGTGTTATTGGGTTTTTCTATGAAATTCTCAGTAGCAGCTCGGAGTTAGGATTTGTGCCCGGTTAATGGCAATAGGCTCGCCCCCTATTACATGGGACCTAAACATACCGGCGAACTGTGGGTGTACAGGTACACCTCTGCCTAACCCTTCGGGGAATATAGGCGTGATGGTATGTTGTTAATAAATAATGCAGTAGACTGACTATTGCTTGTATATGTACATGTATTTCAATATAATAAGTTGTCGCTAGGAATAACGTACTCTTATATCCTAATGCCATCGGGTATTACAAATATCCGGGCAATAAATATAAAGATCGCGTGGAAGGATACAATTCTGCGAACAAAATCAATTTGGGCGTTGTTTATAATCTAAGGAACAAATAAAAGACTCTCACGTTACGTGCATGATTCAATTTTGTGTGTACGATGCCGCATTATAACACCCTTGTATGTACCCCGCCTTATATGAAGTATAATAACTTTTAAGAGAGGTATTCTATTTTCAGGTGCTGGAGGTGGTTTTGAGGGGTTTATTTCGACTTTATTCTCTTTTCGTGACGAGGTGAGTGAAGCTTTATTTGAGGCATCGCAATTTTTAACATCATCATTTCATGAGGTTTCATCTGTCCATGAAATCTCATGAAGCAGTCATTTGTCAGGTGGTAATACCATATTTATTTATAAACCGTTGTACGTATCCGCTGTTTCGTTGTTGTTTTTTTTTTATATTTCTTTGGTTGCCAAATAAGCCGATGACCCACCTAATGTTAAGTGATCACCTCTGCCTGTAGACATCTGCAATACCAAAGGCGTTTCCATCCCAGAGACAAATTTGAAATGTCTCATGTGCCTGTAATTTCACGGCAGCCATACCCTTCAAACCGGAATATAGCAACCCTGCTTTGCAGAAATAGGGACGGACTTCATAAAATTACTTGGCATTTACGTTCCTATTCTACAATTATTATAATTTCGAAATAATTTAATTTCAACGTTTAACGTCACTTATTCATTTAAAACAGGCATCAAGGCCCATAGAAAATACATACATACACGCCCAAAATAACACACACGACACACACACATTAAAACTAAAAATTAAAGTTTGTCTGGCAAATGAAATCTTAGTTTATACTTCCCAACAGAATCAATACCTATTCTTCTTTACTTTATCAACAAACACTGACAAATTAATTACCCCATCCGGTTTATTTGAAGAAGGTAGATGCCTATATCAAACTATGCAAACATTGTATTATATTTCATTTCATTTTTACGAAATCTACCCTCAAAATTGCACTTCACAACGGAGTCGGGTATCGTGTCGTTCGCAATCCTTTCGTTCGAAATTTTCGTGTAGTGAATGGTTATTACATTCACGTAGATTGGAAACTAGCAAATTTTCTAGTGTAAAGTCTCGGTTGGTCGTAGCCATCGGTGTTGGTTACAACAATCTTCCTCTCCGCACGTCGTAATAAAGTGAAAAAGTGTTGAGTATTAAGTGATAGTAAAACTCAGTCGATCACCACTCAGCAGTTGCTGTGGTGGGCTCAAGAGATAAGGTAAGTCTTACTTTTACTTTTTAGTTACACATTATCATTGCATCTATTTGGTTTTTGAGAATGTATTACATATTAAATATACCTATACTTACACAAACATATTTGACTGTAACCTGTGAATTATTCTATAAATTCATAGAAATGACCTACTTTAATAAATGACTTATTTCAAAACTTTAAGGGATAGGATAAGACAATAAATTGTCCTCATCGATACGAACATAAAGTTTCTATCTAACAAGTGCATGATGTAGGTACCTACTTTATGACGTTACCGCAAATAGAAAATAAAATATGATTTTTCTACATTGGTATATACTAGCACTTACCTACCACGTTTTCTAGTCGTGAAATGTGTACCTAAATGACTCTGAAATGAATAATTCATTGGGAGCCAGTGTGAATCACTTGTAACTACTGTAGGTGAAGTATGTATAAACAGGGTAATGTTTTACGCGGCAAACGACATGCGACGTGGTTGTCAGGGTCTGCTCCTCGCGAAGGAAGCGTTGTTGCACGTACAAGCTTGTGGCTAAGGCTGACCGCGGCAGACATTTTGCTATCCACGTTGTGTTTATAATCAGAGATCGAACAATCGGATGCATATTTTTCATAACTTCATTTTTCGCTAGGATAGTATCGATACGACTTCTAGAAATAAATAATTTCAAGAAAAAAAATTGTGTGAATTTGGGAATCACGAAATTTTTTCGACGCATAAGTCCATTCTATACTAAGCCAACACCTGAATTTTAGTTTAATATGTATTCGATTATCCGATCCCTTGTTATGAGATCGTCCATTAATCACTTGAGGGTCAGGGGCGAGGGGTTTCAGGAAAAATCCCGAAATATCACAAGGCGCTGTAGTGTGAATTCACGTGTAGGTATTTATTTTTTTGGTTGAACGTGCAGATTCTTAACCGAAATTTAATTATAAATTACATTTGTATTTAAATATAATATTCAAAAAATGTTTAAGATATTTTGTACCAAAAAATTTTTGAGTAGGGTTTAGTCTAAAACCTCACAACGTATCACCTGGCGGGAGGGGATTTAAAAGCATCACGTAATCACCCTTATCCTATAATGGTCTTTAACACCATATAACTGATGTCTATAATCCTTCGATGCTCCACACGAGCCTTCCAATGAATCTTGACAGATGGGGTTGGCTGGTCGCATTTTTTTACACTGCCAGTAAGGATTAAGGTGTTTGTCTCTTATTATAATCCTTTAGCCTTTGCTAAAACCCATGCGATTAATATTATTTTATTCGGAAGTGATATTTTATAAGTAATGGTATTTTTAAACTGCCCCGTTGGTCTCGTGGTCGCAAGCGCGACTGATGAGCGTGGGGTCCCGGGTTCGATTACCAGGTCGGGAAAAAGTGTTATTGAGTTTTTCCATTAGGATTTGCTCAGTAGCAGCCCGGAGTTTGGAAGTTGGTGGTGTGACACCCCCGTGTCTAGGAAAGCACGTAAAGCCGTTGGTCCCGGCTGTCATTCGTGTGATCTTTGACAGCCGTTACGGATAGTCAGAAATCTGGAAGTCTGACAACCAGTTTAACCAAGGGGTATCGTGTTGCCCAGTAACTGGGTTGTGGAAGTCAGATAGGCAGATCGCAGCGATCTGCAACGTGCGATGTGAAACACTGATATTTAGCGGCATCCGGTTAGACTGAAAGCCTACCCCAATATAGTTGGGAAAAGGCTAGGCAGATGATGGAATTTTAAAATTGCTATATTTATATCAGGAGTAGGTACAGAGATAAGGTGACATTATCATATTATCAAAAACATAGTATATAATAATAAGTAAATAATCATAATCATGTTACGGAACTTAATAATTGCGCACTGATGACAAGCTTACCTACTTTTGTAGATTAGAATGATTAAAATTATCGGACAGATAATATGCAAGTTATCTGGGTAGTATTTTATTTTTAATTTAATGTAATAAATATTTACTTATGAATTAAGATTATTATGAATTTTTCAATTAATCTCTACTTTTAATAGTTTTAGATATTTTTCAGACTTATCTGTATGAATATCACAATGAAACAAATTAATATTATACAAGGCCACATATTACAGACGTCTCGTAGTCATCGACTAAATAATAATACCAGCCTTTAACTGGCCCATTTCAGGGCAAAGGCTTCGTCCTATAACCAGGTATGTTAGTCGCCACGAGTCGTAAACACAAATGTCAAGTTAATTTTCGGTTTTTCAGCTTCTTTTCGGAGTTTTTCGGGGCGCCGACGCTGCACGCGTTCGGTCCAACTGACGGACCAATCGCGTGCAGCGGTCTAAAATACCCCGAAAGGAACCCGAAAGTCGAAAAATTAACTTGACATTTGTGCTCACGACACGTGGCGACTACTGTACTACAATAACTGCAATAATATATTATTATCTACAAACATACGTACCACGCCCTCGCCTACTATCGCTACCACGAGTCACAATATTATTAACATTGCTTTGGTCTTGACAAGTATAATGAACAAAGGAGATATATCATTATATATATATATATATATATAATTAGTGGTCCTAAGCGCGACTGCTACACTAGAGGTCTTGGGTTCGATTCCCAGGTCGAGCAAAAGTGTTATTGGGTTTTTCTATGAAATTCTCAGTAGCAGCTCGGAGTTACGATTTGTGCCCGGCTAATGGCAATAGGCTCGCCGCCTATTACATGGGACCTAAACATACCGGCGAACTGTGGGTTTACATTGTTACACCTCTGCCTAACCGTTCGGGGAATACAGGCGTGACGGTATGTGTTATGTATGAGATATAAAATTAGTTTGAATTTAATAATAAAACCAGCCCATTATTGTCCCACTGCAGAGCAAAGGCCGTTTCTCATACAAAGAAGGCACGAGCATTGGTCACAACGCATACTTACGGCGGATTAGCGATTTCAGACTTACCTATACATTAACTACCTACTGCTCGGGACTTAGGCCGCGTAGTTTTTTCACCGGCATTAAGATACGTCTTTGGTTACTGCTCCGCAACTAATAGTCGTAGAGTGCTGTTATATACCCTATAGCCTCCCTCGATAAATTGACTATTTAACACAAAATTATTTTTTATATTCGAACCAGTAGTTCCTGAGATTAGCGCGTTCAACCAAAAAGCAAACTCTTCAGCTTTATAACATTTGTATAGATTATAAATTCAGGTTTCCTCATGATGTCACCTGCTAAATGAAATCGGAAATATCTAAAAGCTTGAACGTTTTCATCTATTGCTAGAATCTAGTCAATGTGACGAAATTCTGACGATCGTGAAAGGAATCCTTTAGGTAATACGTCTGAGCCGGTACGTATATTACCGGGATACATTGCCTTTGACGCTGCGCTGAGCAGGGCTCAATACTCATCTGTCTGCATCCGGGCTTGTCACTCGTATAGCGATGTCGTTGCTTGAAGATTAATTTCCGAATGACATGTACATGTATGGTGAGAAACAAAGGTTATACATACCTAATGTTTAACTTAATTACATAACATATCATCACGCCTGTATTCCCCGATGGGTTAGGCAGAGGTGTACCGGTGTACACCCACAGTTTGCCGGTATTTTTAGGTCCCATGTAATAGGGAGCCTATTGCCATTAACCGGACACAACTCCTAACTCCCGAGCTGCTACTGAGAAGTTTATAGAAAACCTAATAACACTTTTTGCTCGACCTAGGAATGTAACCCAAGACCCTTAGCGTAGCAGTTGCGCTTAGTACCACTAGGTTAATGAGGCACTTAACTTAATTAACAAATATAAAATATATACTATTCTATACTAATATTTTAAAGCTGAAGAGTTTGTTTGGTTGAATGCGCTAATCTTATAAACTACTAGTTTGAATTGAAAAAATATTTTTGTGTTGGATAGTTCATTTATCGAGAAAGGCTTTAGGCTTTATAAAATCACGCTACGACACACGGGAGAGGAGCAGGAACCAAAGATGTAACTAACGACGTAACTGTAGGTGGTCTGTGAATAGATTTATATTTACAACTAGCTGTTGCCCACGACTTTGTCCGCGTTTCCGTCGTTTTTCGTAAAAAAAGTAGCCTATGTCCTTCCTCACGGTTCAGTGGTTTTGATGTAACAGACAGATTAATTTTCATATTTTAGCAGGGAAATATAATATGTCAATCTATTTCTATGATTCTTTTTTGTGGAATAGTTAATAATGTTAATTTTTTTAATTAGGGATGACTGAGAGTGTTATAAACGTAAGAGTAGACAAATATAATCAAAAAACTTCGAACTGCTAAGCTATCGGGACTTACATGTGATATTGTGAGTCAACCATAAAAGATGTACATATGCTGTCGTGAGGTATTTTTTATATAATTTTAAGGAGAACATTTCCGTCATACATGATTTCTGTGTAGCTTTAACCATTAAGGTTGCACACGCGACGGAAGCTTAAACAATGGAGTAACTTCTCCCGTTTTCCCAACATTTTCCTTCACTGCTCTGCTCCTATTGATTGTAGCATGAAAAGTATACTATAACCAACTCAGGAGTATGAAAAATAATTGTACCAAGTTTCGTTAAAATCCGTCGAGTAATTTTTGTTTCTATAACGGTTATACAGACAGACAGACAGACAAAAATTTTACTGATTGCATTTTTGGCATCAGTATCGATCCCTAATCACCCCCTGATAGTTATTTTGGAAATATATTTCATGTACAGAATTGACCTCTCTACAGATTTATTATAAGTATAGAGTATAGATTTAAAGTACAGCTTAATTGTTAATGTGGTGTTGTAAATGAATTAAGTACAACACAGTAATTGTGTTAAACATTTCCAATGACCATCACTTTGACCACTCGACGCAATGTACAATGTATTGGTTTATTATATATTGTTAATCAGATTTATTTTTAAACATAATATAATAGATTAATTTTCGTTTAACATACCTTGAGTTTTGATTGCAAGCGTATAAAACTTATCTAATTAATATTATGTAGGTAAAAATGTACCTTAACGGCAAGGAATAATAGGTAAAGTTGTAGTTCACTACGAAAGCATCACGTAGTAACT
The DNA here is from genome assembly GCA_947462355.1 of Caradrina kadenii. Lineage (NCBI taxonomy): Eukaryota > Metazoa > Arthropoda > Insecta > Lepidoptera > Noctuidae > Caradrina > Caradrina kadenii. The sequence continues at coordinate 6,469,803 of OX381674.1, forward strand.
TACTTACTTAGTAGTAAAGTAAGAAAATGAAAACTTATACTAAAAGGTATAAACGTCACATGAGAGGCTTATCACGAAATCGCAAAAATGCCAGACATATACGAGTTTATGTTATGAAGTTCATAAAATTTATTTTGTCTTGAACTGAGATGAAGTCTTTCTGTTTTATAGTGAGAATGATTTCATTCATGACTTATTATTTCATCCGACAAGTTTAAGCGGCTACTTCTAAAGTCTATTTAAACACTTAAAGATTCTTCACGAAGCGCTTTTAAATTCTTACTATACATACCACCACGCTTGCAGTCCCCGAAACGTTAGGCAGAGGTGTACCAATGTAAACCCACAGTTCGCCGGTATGTTTAGGTCCCATTTAATAGGGGGCGAGTCTATTGCCATTAACCGGGCACAAACCTAACCTAACTCCGAGCTGCTACTAAGAATTTCATAGTAAAACCTAATAACACTTTTTTTTCCTTTAAATTCTTATTCTAGAGAATTAGGCAAAATAATGCATTTTCTTTCTCAGGGAATCGTGGAGGCAGTTTTGTAGAAAAGTAATGTAGTGTTTCCTTTGGTGTATGCAAAAACGAGAAGTCCCCCAGACTCGTGTCTCTATAGCCTTTGTACGAAGTACCTACGCTTTTTCACGCTAGAGACGGCCCGCGGCTTTGTCCACGTAGACTATCGTCAAATGAAATTTTCTCTTTCCTTGATAGCTTTTACACGCTGTTCTCGTAAGAAGAATAAAATTGAATTGTACTTTAGCGTGCCAATAAAACATGTTAGCTTTTATTTTGTTTCTTTCCTCCTCTACGTTTTCAGACCAGTGTTTTTTAAACAGCCTTTCTCTATGAGGTAAATTGAGTTGTGAATAAAAGTTATCATTTTCACGCCCGTATTGAGGATAACGCCTATTGGTACCAACTCAATCATAAAGCTTGATTCAAACTATATTTATTCAGCTTAGTTTACTTTGAAAATCGTCCGTTATTTAAAATAGATTTCAATTAAAAAGTGTAAATTAATTAGATATGAATCACTATTATAAGACTTACTTAAATAATAATAAGATTACAAACTACGAGTATGTACAGTTAATATAAAATGCAAAAAAGGAAGCTCAAAAACAAAGTTTGTAGAAAGAGATAATTCTCCAGATCAGGGACAGAGAATACGAAGAGATTTCGAGACGAAGACTAGACTATGACTCCAGAGCAACACGCAGTCTTTTGGAAGACCGTACAGTGTGTTATAGAGAAAGATGTGGTCAGAACTGATAGAGGTAACCCATTTTTCGCCGGAGATAATAATTATAACGTAGAAATAATGAATTATTATTATTAATAATTACTGTTTATAATCCAGTTTTAGGGTAAGCATAAATTACTGTTTTGTTCTGTTAATTACTAGTTTATACAAGCTTTGTAGGGCATCAAAAAACTCATCAATGGGACAAGTGCCCAAAAGGCTGGCAACATAGCCACGTTGTATGGCAATGCTGATTCTTTGGTTTATATTATTCTAAGGTTTCAATTGTATTCCAACCAAAATAGTCGTTTAACAGAGTTTTTTTAGGATGCAATACAAAATAGTTTCATTCATACCAATTAGCTTTAGGTATGTAGGTACAGTTATATAAAATACAATAAAAGCTTTAAAAAAATGTATGCTATTTATGAATGTATTTGGAAAATCACGGATAATGTTTTTGTTTTATTTATGAATTCGGATTTTAGTTCATGAAAAACATTACGAGTAAAATATTCAGCCAGTTTCATATGGGAATACACTAACGTAGTATTGGGAAGTAATTCCACCTCTTTTTTTCTTTCAATTACACAGCTGGTAAAACAAACATTGTGGTCTGCATTTAATTTTCCAAGCCTGTGCGGCTATTCCCTATGGCTTAAGACAAGTCGTTGACGTTATTTTATTACGGCTTTCATTTCTCTGTTGATATTAAATAACAATTGGTAAATAAACCGCGAAATATATTAGGTAGAAATCTAAAGGTTAGCAAAAGAAATATAGTTTAATATCTGGCACTAATCTGGATGAAGTACTGACAGATCCAAAGCTAAATTTTGACCTAATAAAAAGTCTGATAACAATACTTACGACATGTATTTGAATTTAGAACTACTCTTTGGGTTGAATTATCTCGACAGTTCACATTTTCCTACTTTATTAAAATAGCTCGTGCCCCTTTCAACCGCACCGTGTACAATGATTAAACCCTTTTATAAGAACAAAGGAGGTTCCAAGTTCTTTTATCTTTAGTACTGTCACGGAGAAATGACCAGGATTTAAGATAAACAAATGACGTCAGATCGTAGCTGATTGCTGGAGCCCATCTCTCTCCACAAAGGAAGCGAAATTCACAGCTGCGGTAAGGATAATAAAAAAATAATCTAATTTCGCGTATATTACAATCAAATTACGTAAAGTAACTGAAAACTAATTCAATTAAATGTAAGTCTATTATTTTTAGTTCTATTCGACCACTAAAAAAGCGTACAGAGTGTTCCAAACTTGGTACATACAATAGAAGCAAGTTTTAATTGGCTTTTTAACTTTTAGTTGTGTATTTTTCAAGTAGAACAATGTTTTTTCTTCTAACACAGAAGTCTCATTTCAAGTTACAAGTTAGGTTCGCTTCATCACTAGTATCGAATTATTTTGTGCAGTATTTTTACATTGTGCTTTTCGCTTTTAAGTGCACTTTGGAAACTAGTTCTGTGGAGAAGTTTTAAATAGAATTATTTAAACAAAAAGGTAGGGAGGTGAAGTTGATGTCATAGCTAGGGAAACAGTGATTATATCACAGGCTCACGCGAAACAATCGGCGCTGCCGGAGTTCACATTGTTACAGTAATAACGAGCCGGGTTAAATGTTCATAATTGTGTGAAACTGGTTGTTAATTAATAGGCTAGAGTGAACCAGAATAAGCGAGCGGTAACTGAGTAGTCAGGCATTTCCTTACATGCATGTAGGGGCCAGATTTTAGACAATCAAGCACGCCTAAATTCGAAAAGCGAGTAAATTTTTTTTATGCTAATGTTAGCACTATGTGAACCCCATTATATGGCCAGGATTTCCAGATTCGAAGAGGTTTTTAGGTATAGTACCCGCCACGTGTCGTGAGCACAAACGTTCAAGTTAATTTTTGAGTTATTGGGTTTCATTCTGGGTTTTTTGGTGGTTGACGACGCTGCACGCGATTGGTTCTTCAGCGACTCATGGCGGCTACTCGCGCCTGGGTTCGCCAATACCTAAATAGCTGACCATTTTTCAATTATATACCATAGAGAGCACGTTAATGGAGAGACTGGCTGGTTTAGCCTAATCGAACTTTACATAATTACTTTATTCCTATTCAATGAGATACATCTATATATATAAAAGAACGTCGTGTTAGTTACACTATTTATAACTCTAAAAAACTCTTTCCTTCATCTCTAAATCTATGTTACCCTGATACCTCTCCACTGCAAAGAGCCACATTGCTGTGTCGAGTGGACATGAGACAGGTAGGGTAGATAGGGTAGGGTAGGTAGGTAGGTCGATAGGGTAGGTATGTAGGGGTGGGGTACGTAGGATAGGTAGGTAGGTTGATAGGGTACGTAGGCAGATAGGTAGGGTAGGTAAGTAGATAGATAGGTAGGTAAAGTTTGCTAGGGTAGGTAAGCAGGTAGGTGGCGTAGCGTAGCCTGGACCTTGATTTTTGTACCGATTTTCAGGGCAGGACCACGTCTGCTGGGCCCGCTTGTTATATTTGAAATAAGAAAGACACTCTGCCACGAGAGCTGATAAGACGCGATTTAGATTAATTTTAAATATAAAATGAGATTATACTTCATTACGCAATAAAATTCAAAGAGTGTTTCAATTTTCGTATATTGTTAATCCCGGTACAAGTAACCCTCCTTCAGGGGTCACCACAATACCTGCCTATTATATTAAACAACTAATAACCGAATTGGCGGTAAGTTCAATCCATGGTTTCCGTAATTAATGGTTGGTGGTTTTAGTAATTGCAGTGCTTATTCCAAAACATGATTTCAGACTTAAATCATCGAGCCAGTATTTGTATTAAGAACTCTCTGATTTAAAAGTTAGAATAATAACGTTCGAAATTCAAAAAAAAGGTGATTCGATGAAATATAAATCTTGTTTTGGAAGAAGGCAGATAAAATCTGCATGAAAAGATAATATTATCTACTAGCTTCTGCTGGCGACTTCGTCTGCGTCGAATTTAATATATTTTCCCACGGGAACCGTACATTTTTCCAAGATTAAAAGTATCCTATGTGTTATTCCTCAGTACAATCTATCGTAGTGCCAAATTTCATTTTTATCCACTTAGCCGTTTAAGCGTAAAAGAGATACAGACAACAAACATCTATCTATCCATCCATCTTCACAAACTTTCGCATTTATAATATTAGTTCAACAACAACAATATACCATCACGCCTGTATTCCCCGAAGGGTTAGGCAGAGGTGTACAAATGTACACTCACAGTTCGCCGGTATGTTTAGGTCCCATGTAATAGGGGACGAGCCTATTGCCATTAACCGGGCGCTAATCCTAACTCCAAGCTGCTACTTAAAAAGTCATAGAAAAACCCAATAACACTTTTTGCTCGACCTGGGAATCGAACCCAAGACCTCTAGCGTAGCAGTCGCGCTTAGGACCACTAGGCTACCGAGGCAGTTATAATATTAATAGGATAAGAAATTACGCAGTTGGTATGATAAAAGTATAAAATCTTTCATCTATTTACTAAACTGATAGTGAATACATAAATCACATACAAATATAATACTGTAAAATAAACATGTAGGTAGCCTTTGTGTTGAAGCTATATATGAAACAAAACTGTGAACCTCTGTCCGATGTTCTGAAATTATTCAATTTATCCGATGCACAAAAATGGTGGATACACAGGAAATATGTTTTGTGTTTCAACGCCGATGGACGTAAATAATGTAGTCGTAGCTATTTGGAAATATCGGATTGTAAAGGTGGTGACTGACCAAATGTTTGAACGTAACGTAACATTCGCGACCAGCTTGATACGATTGACCGGTTTCATCGCTCGTTCCGAACACTACCATAACACTCAGAGGGATACGGGCCTGTGGATGGTGAGCAATGGGTAGCTCACCGTCCTTACATTGCATAACGACAGGCCGTGTCGACGGCGCATTCGTGTTCCACGCGCGCCTCAAAGAGATGTCAGCAAAAGGAAGGGGCCACTGAGGGCCGATGCCTGCCGGGGCTGCGGGTTGTTCGCAAGAGATACCGCGCCCCCGGAACGCAAAGGGCACAAGAAGGAACATGGGTGGGTTTTAGTCAGTAAACGTCTGACACTCCCTCCCGCCCCGCCCAGGGCGGGAGAAGTTATTTGATGATTTCCCACCCACCAAAAAAAAAAAAAAAAAACACTCAGAGGGATTCGTGAAAAATCCGATAGCCTGGTGGAGCAAGAGCAGGTCGGCTTTCTGTAAGCTTGAAATGTCTCAATCTTTGCAATACAAGATGTTAGTTTAAACAAGAGACGTACTTTAAGGGAGTATAGTGCTTGAATGAAAATAAACCACTTTCAATATGAAAACAAACTTAAAATTGCGAAAAAAAATCAGCTGTTCTTTATATGTTGTCGAGTTATGCGAACGTAAATGTATGGAGCAGTTGATTTTTTTAACGATTATACGTTTCGTACTGTAGTAAAAGTTGTTCATTTCATGAGTACTGCACTCCCTAAAAGTAAGTCCCTCGTTTACCTGACACCTTGTATAGTGATCAGTCATCAGAGAGGAGATCTACTGTTCTCCCTATTTCGGCTATATTGGGACCAGATTTGAAACATTCAAGCACGTCCTAAATGCGACAAGTGAGTTGTAAACTCTTTAATGCTAATGTATGCACTATGTCTATGTGCTCCTCTATATGGCCAGGATTTCCAGATTGGGGGATGTAGGTATCTATTCCCTAGAGGGGCAGAACGCATCGTCTTAATTCGTCTCGGATGTTCGACCACAGACGTGGCAATTAACCTAATTACATGTTTAGGAAAGGTTAGGAGAGAGGCGTCACTGAGGTATTTACTGTTAATTTGCCGTTTCTGGTAACGGAGATATTGAATGTCAAAGTTCCAACTTTATTTAAGTAACTTTACTAAAAACTCTCTTTGCATACCCTCGTATAAAATAAACATGCATCTATAAGTACAATTTAATACATGAGTTACATTACGTCTATCAAAAATAATAATTTTTCAAACAAATAAAGTTATATATATAATATATATACTGAGTTGCCGTAATCTGCCTCGTTAGCCTAGTGGTCCTAAGCGCGACTGCTACGCTAGAGGTCTTGGGTTCGATACCCAGGTCGAGCAAAAATGGTTATTCGGTTTTTCTATGAAATTCTCAGTAGCAGCTCGGAGTTAGGATTTGTGCCCGGTTAATGGCATTAGGCTCGTCCCCAATTATATGGGACCTAAACATACCGGCGAACTGTGGGTGTGCATTGTTAAACCCCTGACTAACCCTTCGGGGAATACAGGCGTATGGGTACTGAGTTATTATCAGTATACGTAGTTATCGGCTACATGATGTGTCTTGTAACCCATCGTTTATTCACGATTAAAATGACAATATACAATGAAAACCCATTTTGTTGGAATTCAGTCTATTTCAATAATAATCGATAGTTATTCTAAACCTTTTACAATATTACCGCCATCTCTCCTCAGCTTTCCTATCAATGACAAAACCTATCGTAAAATTGCAATGTCATGGCAGAGGTGTCTCTTCAGACATTTATGAAAGTGGACTTTGGCTCTGGATGTGATTGATCGCGTCCGCTTTACATGTATTTATAACCTGTTTACAACCTCGCGGGATTGCTTTCTCCCACGTCGATATAATATAAACAGGAGGAAAGTAAATTATTTATTTGTTTCCGTACGATACAGATGTTATACTCAAATTAAGGCTAAAGAAGTATTTGGTATTCGTATTTGTTCTCGTTTTGTGAAGGTAAATAAAACATTGGTATTAGATTTAAATAATGAAATGAGTAAGTTTTTAAGGTCATGGAGGTATACTTAGGGGTGGATGGGATATTAGTACAGTACAAAAGTACATGATTTAAGATTTCCAGAGATGCTCTGGAACGCAAAGGGCGTTACGAGGAACATGGATGGGTTTTAGTGAGTACTTAAGAGTCTGACACTCCGTTCCGTTCTGTCTGGAGCGGAGGAAGCCATTTGACGAGTTCACATACTAAAAAAAGGTCGTTGGTAAAAAAAACAGCAGTTCCTTACAAAATTTGCAACCTGCACAGTACACGACCAAAATCTATGGAACGACTGTTTTTTTTAAATATCCGACGAAAAAATGTATCTGTGGTAGCGTCTATAATAAACTGACTCCATAGTAAAAGTTTTTGTTACCCCCTTTCACTCTGTGTAATAATTTCATGAATATTAAAAGGAAATGGGGTTTTGCCATTTACGCTTCCCTTGAAGTATTCTACTAATATTATACATGCGAAAGGTTGTGAGAATGTGTAAATGGATGTATGTTTGTTATTTTATCAATCTTAAACGGCTCAACTGATCTGGATGAAATTGGCACTGAAATAGATTGTAGTGTGGAATAACACATAGGATACTTTTTATCCCTGAAAAAATGTACGGTTACCGTGAGATAATATATCAAATTTGGCGTGGACGAATTCGCGGGCATAAGCTAGTAAGCTATAAAGAACAATGATAAACAATAAGTTACAATTTAATTAACTTCCACAGCAATAACTTTTTTAAGTAATAATTTTTAAATACATCTAGTTCATCCGGATTTTGTATGTTACATTTATTATGAAACGAACTTCTATAAAAAGCGTCGGTCGTTGGTCGTGGCATTTGAGTGTAGCCGTAGGTACATGCTTTCAGCGTTTCAGTGAGCTTTTACTTTGAATATTTCAAATGTTTCGACTGGACAGCGATACTAAATAACTGATTCAGGCCACCCCGGGCATCGTGTGTTACCTACAGGCTAATACGAGTTTTTTTAACTAAAGCAAATATAAAACCCGCGGGAGGCATCTAAAAAATTAGTTTTTATGTTTTTTTTTTTTTTTTTTTGGTGGGTGGGAAATCATCAAATAACTTCTCCCGCCGTGGGCGGGACGGGAGGGAGTGTAAGACTTTTACTGACTAAAACCCACCCATGTTCCTTCTTGTGCCCTTTGCGTTCCGGGGGCGCGGTATCTCTTGCGAACAACCCGCAGCCCCGGCAGGCATCGGCCCTCAGTGGCCCCTTCCTTTTGCTGACATCTCTTTGAGGCGCGCGTGGAACACGAACGTGCCGTCGACACGGCTTGTCGTTATGCAACGTAAGGACGGTGAGCTACCCATTGCTCACCGTCCACAGGCCCGTAAGTTTTTATGCTTAGACTTATTAAAAGTACCTTTATGAAATTAAGACAGTTTCTGGAACTTTAGTTATAGTTTTGTTATTTTTGTTTAGAACTTCGAAGTATATTAAGTAAACTTAGGAGGTTTCATATTAAGCTAAGCACTAGTGTGTAAGCGGAATATAGTTTTAATAACTAAACACTTTTCGGTCAAACTGTAGTTACCAAGTACTTTCCATGAGTCATGAAAACTAAGTTATCCAAGTGTAACCCCTGGACGCGGTACAGCGAGGGTTTAATCTACGTAATTGAAACACTCTTTTCATTATTATTTTGTATATTGAATGCTTTTGCCAGCGACTCCGTTCGCGTGTTTTTTTTCACCCGCGTTAAGTTACATCTTTGGTTACTGTTTCTCTCCCGTGTGTCTTAGCGTGATGTTATAAATCCTAAGGCCTTCCTCGATAAATGAACTATCCAACACAAAGCGATTAGCGCGTTCAACCAAACAAACAAGCTCTTTAGCTTTATGATATTAGTGTAGATATGTCTCGTCAGACCTCGTAGTGAACTGTCAACTCATTCTAAATTCAAACAGAATTTATCTCACTGTAATATTAAATAAGGTTGGATAGGTTCAAACCAACCAGAGTCTACACAATACTCATCTACGTATAATAAAGCTCTTGTATCAAAATCCCGAAAAACGTAGGCCAGTCATTCACTAGCTTTATTTTTAAACCCGATTACCTATGTGTAGTTAAAAATGCATCACCTTTGATGTGGCCAAGTTAAGTGATACTGGCCGGGCAAAGTTCAAAGTCATTCACATTTCGTATTTATAGGACAGAGAATCAAAATTTAACTTTTTTCTAATAAATGTAAAGGTCATAACTATTAGAAAACATGCTCTTGGTTTTATAACTTCTATGCTTCATGCAATGGGTGCCTGATGATGGTGACGTCTAGACAGCTGGGAGGGCTGATTCAAGGTAGCGCAAGAAAACAATACCTGGAAGGACAAGGCCTCCCTCTTGTCCCAGGAATCGGACGTTACAGGCCAGTTATAAAAAAAAAGGGATTATGGCTGCCTCATGTTATGTTCTTTGGTAACAAAATACTATACCCAGTACAATGGCCAAGAATGTTGCAATTAAAGTCATTTCCTCATCTTACCTAAACAGTTCGATGACCAGGTTCTCAGTTATCGATTGACAAAAATCTGCCAAATACCAAATGCTATAATTTATCTTTTACCAAGAAGCAGTATCTTCCTTTTTGCTGCTTACCTTGAACTCAACATAAACACGTTAAAAAACATAATTCACAACTTTAATTTAGCTGAGTAAATTTTCCGATTGTGTACAAATTTGTTTAGGGCGGGTGGTGGCTGCTGATAAAGGAGAGAGTAAAGCTATTCTCACTCGTTTAGCCATTTACAGGTTTATTTAGCGGCACAATGAGGAGCTTGCTCTAAATATTGGGTGTGGCTCTTAGTTCTTACAACCTTGAAACGTTCTTGATATTAATACTGTATTAGATCTAATTATACTGTCGACACACGAAGGTAAACTGTATTTCTACTTATATTATGACGAGGTAAAGTTGGTTTGTATTTTTATATTTCTGTCTGTATGAGGTGATTTCTGGAAATCTTAGTCCTTTTACAAAAAATCTTGCACAATTGAAAGCTACACTGCTGTTGAGAGTCATAATGATATGACTCATAATATATTTGATTCATGATATATTTGACTTACACGCCGATAAAGTCGCGAGCAGAAGGTAGTTAGTTAAAAAAAAATGTGATCAATACTCTCAGTATTTTATAAATTCGCAGAATAAAAGCTTTGTTAGGCTGTCTTTGACATGACAAGGTAAAATCAAGAGCCGCGGTAACCGGTTAGACAAAATTCAAAGAAAAAAAACTAAATAATTAAATTTTCACAGTTGTTCACACAATTTTCTAAACTAGCTGTTGTTATACAAACCAGGACTCGTACTGAAATGTGTTTTTTGTGCCCGACAGGGTCCATAATCATCAACTTTATTTTATACTAGCTTTCTGCCCGCCACTTCGTCCATGTGGATACTTTCACCCGCGTTTTTTTTTTTTTTTTTGGTGGGTGGGAAATCATCAAATAACTTCTCCCGCCCTGGGCGGGGCGGGAGGGAGTTGCAGACTTTTACTGACTAAAACCCACCCATGTTCCTTCTTGTGCCCTTTGCGTTCCGGGGGCGCGGTATGTCTTGCGAACAACCCGCAGCCCCGGCAACTACACCCGCGTTAAGTTACGTTTTTTGTTACTGCTTCGCTCCCGTGTGTCGTAGCGTGATATACATATATATATATTGCCTATGTTACTTACTGAAAGTTTAGCTATCCGTTGGTGAAAACTGGTCAAAATTGGTCCGGTAGTTTCGGAGCTTATTCGGTACAAACAAACAACCAAAAAATATTTATCATATTAATAGTATAGCCGCCTAGCCGCCGCGGTAGACACTCCGGGCGTCGGGAGCCGCGAGACGACTCCCGGCCACCGTAGACGCGGGCCTGTGGACGGTGACGCGTGTGGCGGTGTGGTAGCTGGTAGGCCGTGTCCACGGCGCGTTCATGTTCCACGCGCGCCTTAAAGAGATGTTAGCAAATTTTGAAGGGGCTAATCCGCGATACCGCGCCACTGAAACGCAAAGGGCACAAGAAGGAACATGGATGGGTTTTTGTCAGTAAAGGTCTGACACTCCATCCCGCTCCGCCCAGTGTGGGGGAAGTCATTTGATGATTTCCTATCCCTAAAAAAATTTCAGTATAGTTTAGGTTTATGTCAAATTAAATTACTTTTAATATCAATTTTATGAAGAGATATCCGGCGAAAAACTCTCACAAAAATCGGATTTGGAAAACGGGACGCTTTGTTTGCCCTTTCATGATCGGAAAAGCATCATTCAGAACCATATTTTTCGCGGAATGTTGATTCGAATCCGAAATGGAGGTCCTCTCCCCTCGTTTCCGAAGCTAACGATCTACAAATTCTGTGAAGTATTTGTATAATCTCAATACTTTTAGTCTAAATTAATATTTGTAATGTTTGAAGAACATGAGAAATAAAAGTGATGATTTTATTTCAGAAACGTGTTTACATTTGTAATGGCCACTTACTTGTTACATTTTTAAATAAAATCAATTCCTTTCTTCCAAATTATTCCTCGCGTAATCGGAAGATACAAATATTTAGAAACCATTAAGAATTTAACATATATTTGCTATTCTTTGTGTTTATAGTTATGTAGGTATCTATCTACCTCATATTTATGTGTGATTCGTTCCAAATTGTTCTTTTACGGGTTGATTTGGTATCTTGTCGAGCCTATAAAACTTACCTACCGTATTTCCCACAAGAAGCTTTGCTCGAATCTCGCTATATGTGTCGATGGTATATTACAAGCCAAGCGTGCCCTAGTATCTTCCAACCAAGGTAAAAGATGGGGTTGTGAATCATTTTTTATTACATTCCGGTACACCTTCACCTATAGTGCGGAGTATGCGTACCTACATATCTTCAGTAATGATACGGAGAAAGTAAATACGGTTTATATTCGTTTGAGATTTCATATTTTCCTGAAGTGTGGGTTGCATTGAGCACGTCTAAGTTTAGTTCCTCAAGTAAACCTACACTTTGGTTAGCCAAGAGTTTGGCTATGCTGTGAATATCATAGTTTATTGGCATGCTAAGTAGTTTCAAAGTGGACAGGTGATGTAGGCTGCGTTTCGGAGCGATCAAGAGCACTACAGGTATACGTGAAAACAATATAGGTATTATTAGAATATGCATAATAAATAACAAAAGATTTTCGATTACGAGTAAGATGGTGTGTGAAATTAACTATGTTGCTCTGAACAAACAACAAACACTGAGCGAAAACTAACACGAACTGATAGGTATCTTAATTAAGTGCTGGTGAGTTGTAAATCATGTTAGAAATATACTTGAGAACAATACAGCCTTAACATATTAAATGATTGTGTAGAATTGTAAGTTTAGAATATGACTTAGTTGTAGGCTAACATTTGCGACGAGTATTTTAAAAAAGGTTTACAGAGTAATTAACCAAATGTAAGGTGTAAAAGGACAGTGGGAAGAACATGTACGGTCAGCAACAAAAGTCGATTAACAATGTTACTTTCACATGCAATTTAAATAGACACGAAATAACACAATTAAATTCTATTCCTACCTAAGATTTCATTTTATCTTAATTTTAGATCCGTTTCGTATTTCCTTTAATATTGTGCTCAATAATAGAGATTTAAAAATCTGAAATATTAATCTAATTTTGTTGCTGACTGTACCTAACTTTCAGTTTTGTTAAGTGTCTCTTACACGTTTTTTTATAGAATATAATATTACTAATTAGCTAATTACAAGCCTCCATATAGCCTCCTTCTTTTTAAAGGATTCCACAAACTTTTATTGAAGTTACCAGTCACGAACATTATTGCTCTATTTTTAACAAGATTCAACAAAATATCCAATCATACTATTAACCTAACATCGGTGCAGTACATAAAGTCTATTTCCAGTTCCGTGGTCAAGACCGGAATAAGGAAGGACCACAAGCCGATACACAGAATATTGCTCGAATTGCATCCACCCGAACGTTGAGTAATCGTGTTACGTGGGGTAAGCCTCCGTATTCGAAGTGGGTTCCAGCAGTAGGCAGCTAGCCTCTTGCTTAAAGGCTACACTGCATTACGGCAGAATATTCAACACAGTTTGTGAAATACTGAGATGTCTGTGGATGGAATAAGTCTATTATATTCGACTAATTCGATTAACCTTCTCAGACTCTAGGCCGAACTTTGCATTGCGGCTTTTGAGAGTGAATTAGCTATATCAATAAATCACTAATTGAAATAAAGATTATACAAAGGTCAAAGCCAACTGAGCAAACCGATCTCTCAGTGGTCAGGTTTAATCGAATCATTTTGTGTAACGGTTAGAATCGATGGATTGTTAAATAGGGCTGTAAGAAAATAATGACAGCGATTCATTCGATTTTCCTGCTCAGAATCGTGCTACATCCAACCAAGTAGTTGGTGAGTCTGAGTACGCAAGTCATTGCGTATGTTAATGTATTAAGCATAACAATGACAACATTTCCTTACCGTATTGTGACTACCGCGATGAATAAATATGAAGATTCATGAATTTTTCTCGGATGAAGAAATGATTGCGGCGAGGGAAATGATCTGAGTTTGTATTCAAACAAGAAAACACGAGGGAAAGTATAATTTGACTTTAATTAAATTTACTATTGTGTTTATGAAAATTCGTATGGTTACTTTTTTACAAAAAGACAACCGCTGTCTAAAACTACAAAGTAAAAAATAACTTTAATTATGGAAGTGGGTAAACAACAAACAGAACTTAGGCCATGAAAAAATGACAAAAAAAAAACAAAAGAAAACCGAATTGATAACATGTTCCTTTTTTGAAGTCGGTTAAAATTAACGTAGATTAGTAATATGCACAGACTATCTGCCGAGCATATAACAGCTAAAACTCCATCCTATGTAATAATACAGAGTGGTGCAAAAATATGCGGCTCGCTTCTCAACTGGAGTTAACTTACTGCTACCGGGCTGGGCCGGGCAAGCGCCCGATGTGAACATCGTATTTAGAGAAGCCGGACTAGAAACGTGCTACCTGCCCGACTCTATTTGCAGTTAGCCTCGGCTTAAAGACAATCAATTCATTTAGAAGATAAATTCAAACAGAAACTAAATTGAAATGTTTTTTAGTTTGATTGCAAATGCTGAAATACGCTGTCTTAATATATCCATAACTGGCTTATTTCACCTCCCTTAGGTTGCGTCTTTGATTACTGCTCCGAATCTTGTGAGTCGTAGCGTGATGTTACGAATAATGTACCTATCTAGTGGTGAAAAAATGGTTTAAATCGGTTCAGTAGTTTCGGAGCTTACTCTGTACAAACAAAAAGTATTTTCTCTTTATAATGTTAGTATAGATTCATATTTAGTATCAATAATGATTTCACTTTCGGAAAATAATAACATATTTCAAGGTACTTAAGGACTATTGCCCTTTTATGCTTTAATTAAAGATTTATTACAAGTAGTGGATATTAAGTATTAATAAAGCGAAGGGAGACGTTGGGGAGATATTCGTTAATAGTTAGGGGGCTGCGGTATTGACGACAAGAACTTATATGTTGGGCGCTTGACCCAAATAAACATGGCCAAAAAATTCGTGACCGTCACGGTAGGCTTATACTGTGGAAATTGAATTTCGTGCTCAGCTTCTGTTTATCGTCGGTAGCTGATAGCAGAGGTCATGTGCCAAATATCTCCCATTTTCTTATTATATCTAATATCAGTGTAGGTCGATTCGTTATTATGTCTGCTTCGGCAAGTACACTACCGTTTCTTTGACCTACAGTTCACAGTCCTTATATTACCGTACTAACTTATGCCGCGACTGCGTCTGCGTCAAAATCGATGTATTATTCCACGGAAACCGTAATTTTTCCAGAATAAGAAGTTGCTTGTACTATTTCAGACTATAATCTCCGTCTATGCCAAATTTCATCCAGATCCATTCAGTCGTTCCTGAGCGATTGAGTAACAAACATCCATCGATCCAAACTTTCGTATTCATAACAGCAGTAAGATAATATTATGACTGAATTCTCCGAGAAATGTTAGGTTGGTGGTTTCAGGAACTATTTTATTGGTCAAGAGAAATTCAGCGCTGCCGTATGGATAGTTTCAGTTAAGGTTCCCTAGGGTAATGAAATACGGTCAACTGACTTCCACTTCAACTCTTCACTGTCTACTGAGATCGATACTTAAGGTCATCAACAAAGGTCATCAACTACTACCGATCGTGCGCTACCTACCCACATGCCTAGGTACCTCTAATGCTGTTTACAGTTTTTCATTGGATCGTAAAGCAAACGTGTCCCGTAGAAGACGCTTGTCCTACAATTCCTGAGCCAATTGACAATGGGCAGCCCTTACCGAAGGGTCACCTGCAAGTGTTTGTACAATCCAAACCTATACATATTTGAACAGAATCGGTTGAAATTAGAATGTTACACCTATTTCTTTTTGGGATGTGACCCACTTACCCATTTCACTCGTGTGCCACCTACTTGGAAATCTAAGGAGTAGTGTAGGTAAAACACACTCGTACACGATTGGAAATACTTCAGTCTATTATGTAACACCTTATTTGTTTGTATAAATGTAGTGTATCTTAAATATAATTGATTTGTGGAAATATATAAATATTTTATCAATTTGAAACCGCAGTATGTTGGTGCGCTATTTTAATTACTGAAAATAGAAATCATACAATTTGAATTGTACTGTATGTGGTGGATTACATACAGTGTACCTACCACTCTACTTAAAAGATAACACTCTTAAGTACCCATTAGTAAGGAAATCGACGCGACAAAACATCGATATCAAAAGCCATTTTCATTATTTACATTCAAATACACAATAGGCAGAGTAGGCAATAATTCAGTCAGGTAATGTTTTGTAAGGAAAGTTATTTTACTTGTTCAGCGTTCAATTCAAACTAATAGTTATCCAAATGGATCTATTCACCGCCATTCGTGATATGGGAATCAGGTCGTGTTGATATTATCTATCTGTAACTATTGAAAATATGTCCAACGTCGTATCTGGTCTACTTTTTATTTGTATTTTTTTACGCAGTTCGTTTTTGAAGCGACTTAGTCGAATTTCTGACTAAGTCATCATGATCGCGTTTGTAATGATATTTTAAATACCCTTGTGTTAAATGACACTAGAATCTGTTTTCAATTTGAAATCTTCTACCTACTTATACTCAATATTTTCTTAAAGTGTTATTTATTCAAGCTTTCGCAGTGGCAAATAACATACATGAATAGGATAAGCGCCCAGTATTTTGTGTTAAAAATGAGTCGCTGCATTCCATTTAAAAAAATACAAAGGAACCTGCTTGAGATTCACAAATTAAATGTAAATCGCTCCAATTATTATTACAAGCTGTCGCCCCCAGAAACACCTTAAAAGTTTTTCGTTACATTAAATCTTAACTGCAATTTCTAATATGCAAAATTGGCCTGGTTCCCAGTTCCCTGTAAATATTGGATGATGGACAAAGTTGGCAGCGGATACTTTACATACTTTATCTGTTGGTGTCCGTTCTACACTTGACAATATTTATAAGAACGTTATATTATATGTTGAAAGAACACCATATAACACTGATATTATTAAATAATTAGTATTTGAGATGCATGATCAGACTTATAATGCAACTAGCTTCTGCTCGTGACTTCATCCGCGTAGTTTTATCACCCGCATTAAGTTACGTCTTTAGTTACCTACTGATCGTAGCGTGATGTTATATAGCCTAAAGCCTTCCTCGATAAATGAACTATCCAGCACAAAATAATTTTTCGATTCAAACCAGTAGTTCCTGAGATAACCACCTCATATATTTTATTTTAGACCTTTTTTACGTGCACGACATTGTGCGCACATTGTACCCGTAAATATAACATGAATGATGGAACCTCAATTTGTAATATTTTATTGATATAAAAAAAGTGTTGATGGAGTTTCTTGCTTGCTCTTCTCCATGAATTCCTACCATTTATAATGAGCAACTAGCTTCAACTTTCTGAGTTACTCCTTGACAATTCAAAAGTCCTGTAAGAAATTATTTGGTTTTGATTTGAATTACCTTTTTTGGCTGTCTCTCCTTGTGAGTTCATAGGATAGGTAAGGAAAATGTCGACATTCATCTTACTAAAATCTTTTCGAACAATAGATCCAATTACTTGTGAATATCATATCTCTCAATGTAGCCTTCATATAAAGTTTCTTAATTTGCTTTCATAAAATTCCCTAAAAGTTAAGGTAACAACTCCGTAGGGCCTAATAAAATACTTTTCAACGCATTTAATTATTCCCAACGACAAAAGTACCTACTCGTTTTTTCGACAAACTTGATAAATACATGTTTTCACTCTCTCTCCGTTGGGTAATTCAATTTGGAAATATTTTCTAAACTTAGCATTTAGGTAGGAAAAAATTATAAAGAGCTTGCCGCCCCTGAAATGGTGGGTGCTGAGGCAGACTCAAGTGCCCTTATTTGTAATTCAGATGCGGCAGTTGAAAGCTCGCTATCGTATGCCTGTCGTCGACTTTTAGGAGAATAGGCTCATCTGCGTTCTACCACAACATCGCGCAACCGCCTAATAACCTTTTCATTCACTCTCTGAATAGAAACCTAAACTCAGTGATGAGCTTTTTTTGTGTTTCATACTTTCGTTTAACAAATTTTTGGAAATTAATTCAGAGATAACTACAAGTTGTCTACAAGTTTGTAAGACAGATATCTTTCTTCTAATTTAACAGATAGGTAACTTGCTAAGACTCTAGTTCACAAAACGTAACTCCAACTTAACATTAATTTATGTTGATAAAGATGTTTATTCCCACCAAAACTCCTATCTAAATATCAAATAGTCCCTGTTAACTGAATGACTTATCCGAAAATCACTTATGTGCTTATAAATTGCTTAGCGGTGACGAAATTCTACGTATAAAGTACACACGTACCTACATTATTACGTAAGTCAAATGAAGCGTAAGAAAAAGTTTTGTGAAAATACTTCTCCATACATAATACCTGTTTGCTAAATCATGTGAGTGCTGTATGTGTACACTTTGCGTATTCCTCTAGACAGCAATTGCTTCTTTGTTCCACTTTACAGAGTTTCCATTCAAATCATCCAACGCACTCTGTTATTTTCTCTGAGCGCTGGCAGGGTTAACTCGAAAGCGGGTCTTTTCGTTCGACGATAAAAAGAGCGAAGTCATTACGATACGTTTACAAAGATTTTCATTTCTATAGCGATGATAATTTAACAAATGGAATATAAAATTATAAAATAAAAATCTATTCCATTTAATATCATTATAATTAGGTTATACAGTCCATTAGGCGAATGAAACGAAAATTGAATTGCAAAATAACGAGTTTTGTGAAAATCTACGTCTATAGAACGATGATTATTATTTTACAAGTAGGTAGTTTCAGTTGATAATGCACTTACATTTCAACTATTATGGTTGAAATTCGAAAATTTACGTCACAATTCTAATTTGCCCTTGCAGTATACATATGAGTCTATTACTAATGCATGACTAGTAGTATTGATTCGTCTATATTTAGATAGGAAGGTTTCTTTTAATGTTTCAACTGTTTTATGACTTTGGTTAGCCCTTTTCATAACGTGTTTGGACCAGTTTTACATTTAGTTGATATGTGACCTCGTAGGATCAGGACCCCTAATTACGTAACTCGCACACAATCACGATCCCATTTAAACAGAATATTAACAAAGTATTTGAAAAATTTGTCATGCTTGTCACTGTAAAATAATACGATGAATATTGTTTAATTGCCAAAATAAATGATTGGATTGTGATTATGTATTTTTAGGTACTACCACCATACCTATTTTTGCCATCCAATAATAAATAAAAAAAAGGATGGCAGTGATCCTGGTGTCCTGAAATACAGACCAATAGTATAGTTTAGGCACTAGTCTCCCACTATACTTAATAATATTTTTACCTCTCTGACTACTAAGTATTTTCTAATGTTGAGGCGAGAAAATAAACAATTAATATTATTAAGAGTGTGTTTCGTAATTAGGCTGCAAAGTCGTGTCGAATATTATTACTGTACGGACAAGAACAGAGGCGTAGTTGGGCTAGTTCCATCCGGAAATCTAATAACACGGTCGAAAACTTTAGTGAGACGTCTACCGACTTCGTCTTCAGTCATAGTTTAATACAGCTCTTAGAACAAATTGCTTCGTTCCCATTACGTTTAGAAATAACTATCTTCGTTAATGAAAACGTGAAACTAATTTGTTCAGTTTTACAAAATGTTTATTGTTCTGACGGAGATTTTTTTTTTAATTCCTTTGTGGCTTTGTAAGTACTTACCTTTGTGAAAAATTTAATCCTTGCGCCGCGGTGCGTCTCATCTGAGTGCTTTGAGTAACTGTAATCATCACTCTTTTGTCAAATGACTTTGAAAATGAACTTTGTGTTGCTTAATGTAGAATCTAGAATTGAATTAACCTATCAGCAGGCATAAATGTGGGTAACTGAGTTCCTTTTTAGTCTATTCGCTATTGTAACTGTTATTTCTTGAAACATACTATCATTAATTTTCTAATGATTGTCTTCTGTACTCACACACTCATATCATCCGTGGGCTCTGGTACCTACCTATCTTCTACACTAAGAATTTAATTATTTTTTCTATCTATTGAATTATTAATGGAACCCAGTAATAACAGCGGCTCGCTGAAAACATAAGGCGCGATAGATCGAATACTTTATTACAGAATGTAGACATGCTCACTTCGCTCATGGACACACTATCGATTTTGTTTATAAAAGCTACTAAAATAGTAAAACGTTCGAGCATTTCGCAGAATCACTTTGTTTCCATTTTACTGTGATCGAAAAGGTAGAGTGTAAAATTAAATGTTTATTTCAGAGCTGTCGAGTGGCGCGATAAGGGTTTACAGAAATAAAACGTATTTTTACATTCAGATCATTCGATGACTCTTTATTTACACAGTGATGATTTGGGTGAAACGTTTAATACAACCAAACGTACAGATCACAGGAAAGTAATGTACTAATTATTACGAAGCTTATAATAAACTTGACATTATTACTAACATTCTAGATAAACTTGTACGATCTGAGCCCGTCACTGCAGACGCCCCGCACCAAGCGAAACCTCTCTCACTGACGGGGTCACAATAATGTATCGTAATCATTTCAAAATGTAATAAAATTTAGAATACCAACGATTTCCTAAATGTATTTAAAATTTAAGAAACAATATGTACAACGTTAGACAACAATTTGGTGACACCCGTAACATAAATCTTTAATTCTATGCAGTCAAATCTTTCTAAGGCCGAATGCGTGATGTTAGTATTATAATTAGAATAATTAACAAAGGGCGTGACTTATACAGAAATATAAATAAAATATATCTTTAACAACAAATTGATAACGCATTCATAATGACATTTATCTAAATTTGAAACTAATTTATGTTCACAACAAACAGTAGGTACGTATAGCTGTTAAACGTAAGACGTAAAACATTATGTACATCTCGGTAATAATAAATAAAGTAACATTTCTTTTATGTAACATCATTCCACAGTAATAGCGAACTTCAGACACAGCAATGCTATTTGGATGGATCTTTCTTTTAAAGTTGCGGAAATAAAACTGGACCGGTTTTTGAACACACGCCAAAAAGACATTCGGGAACAGCCATTCTACACGAGCGCGGCTTTCATTGTGTACAACGTACCTTTGTACCAACTGAATACCTGTAATATCGTTATTAATCTCATAACAATATCTTTACTTCTATTGCACTTACCTGACCAAGATACTCGAAATAAAATCAAACTAAACACTATAAAGGGTCTATTTCTAGAGTAATAGATTTGTCTCCATTTATTCTACTTATAAATATAAATGAGTTGGCAGTGCTGTAACAACGGTATTATTAATCTAGTTGTCTGTATGTAATATGACGGATTTGTTATCGATTTGACAAGATAAATCATAACATGGATAACTTATATTCTAGCTCTTTTCGTTATAATTATAATTTTAATAAAGACGCTTCTTCGTGTCTCTGTCGTGTTTGTCAAGTTTCTTAATAAGCTAAAGGCGGTGAAATTAATAAAAACAACTGTTAATACATAATATTGTAAATATATGTGTGTGTTGTTCCTAACATGACTTTGGCATCCATTATCACTGGAGTTGAGCCGCTCGATTAATATTACTTTGATCAAATATCTTAATTATAATTTCAAAAATGTTTTCTATTCAGATTTCTTCATTAAGTACGCTTTATTGTGATATGTAAAACATAATGCTACATTTTATTGGAATTGTAGACTGAAACATGTATTTTAAAAAATTTACAAGGTAGGTACATCTAAAAGGTATTAGATCCAGACGTATAAAGAAGTATATTTTAAAGGGAAACATGAAAGATTTAAAGGTTATTTTTTTAAATTTTGTATCTTTAAACACCTATATAAAATCATAGACAGACGGTACATAAAAGTCTTCGATTTCGAGGATATTACTGTGATCTTAAAATTTCATCGTTAACATTACCTTCATTTTATTATACACTGAGCAACGATCAATTACATTCAAGTATTTAATAACAAGTTTATTCACATCTTTGTTGTGTTTTGTAAACCGTGCACACTATGTAGAACCTACACATAACTTAAAACGAAACAATACGCACCGTCCGGCACAATATATAATAGTAATTGATTAGCTAGTAAGTTCTGTTCCACCGACGCGAACGTTACGTACTTAGTCCAGTTAACTAACAATATAAGAACACTTTTATTTCTTATCAATATAAAAGAAATTCACTACGGCGCCATGAGACTTCTATTCAACATGAAATTCAGCTATTAATCTAATATTTCTATCGAAGATTGCCTTGCGATCAGATGTGTTCGTCCTGTACATCTGCCGAGAGAGAAAAAGATCATTTAGTAAACAATGTACTTATATATCTTCCTTCTATATGTCTTTCGTAACTACAGCATCGTTTTAGCAACTCCTAGAATGACTAAGGTAGGTACATCTTATAGGAAATACGTTGTAAACTGCATTTACGAAAGCACACATATAGTCTATGATATACAAATATCCATTACCCATAGTGAGTTCAACTCTACACATTACCTAGCAGGTACATATGATAAGCTTGTAAAGAAAAGCAAACAAAACAAACATCAAAGCGATATTAGAATATATTTCGTTTTAGTTATAAGTTTTCAAGGAGTTCAAGTACAATATCGGAAACAACTTCTGTAAGGTCAAAAAGTTTGATGGTGGAAGAAAAGATTCTTCAAGGTGAGTCGGTAATGTCCTTAAGATTTCATTATCTTACCACAAATAAAAAAAC
This sequence comes from Caradrina kadenii, assembly GCA_947462355.1. Classification (NCBI taxonomy): domain Eukaryota; kingdom Metazoa; phylum Arthropoda; class Insecta; order Lepidoptera; family Noctuidae; genus Caradrina; species Caradrina kadenii. The sequence continues at coordinate 6,492,327 of OX381674.1, forward strand.
CAAATGAAGACGGGACATCAGAGTCGAACTAAAAATGTTCTTTTGATCCAATGATGCTATTTGAAAATACATTTTCAGTTTTATTTTTCCCGAAACACTTTTTACCGCAATATATTCAGATAAACACAAATATAAGCGCAATTTACATAAAATAAAACAACAATATCAAACATTCATGCAAGGAAATCTCGTTAGTCAGCCTTTACCAACACCTACCATCATTTACCTACTATATACATATTTAATACCTAATGTAACACATTAAACTCAGGTACGGCAATGTATATCAATGGAGTGCTGTGTGTTAATCAATATGTGTTAAACAGGGGTGTACTCCATAAGGTTTAAAAAGGTAAATATAGTTAAAATATTCGTGAATAATTAATGTAGTTATTAAATTCAGTTAGTGCTCATTATCACTACTAGGAACTGGACGTTTATAAAGCACAAACAAGCACCAAGTATAGAGGGCTGGGGGACCGGAGTGCAGTGAGAGTGTGGGTGACATGCATCTCTGGGGGTGACACAACAGGGGAACTACGGGCTCGGACAACATCTTCAAACTACTTACGTAACTACTAGGAGCTGAGGTCACACGTGGCTCGCAACATACCTATGTATCGAGCTCCTGTCTTAATCTTCCTTTAAATGGTCTTTTTCTCCCTATTACAAACTATCGTGTGTCCTAACCGTTTCTTCTTTACAATTCAACCGATGTTATTTTAAACTTTAAATAAAATTAACAAGTGCATCATAACGAGATTTGACTGCATGAATTCCAACAGCTACGCGTTAAAGTTATGCAATAAAATTTGAATATGTGAACAAAATATAAAATGTACATTATTTATACTTATTCTCTATGAACCAACCATAACTTTTACATAAAGAAATCTGTCAACGTTAATATGAGGCTAAAGCTATCTAGATATTTGTGCCAATAAAATAGAAACGTGTCAATTTGAAGAAATTCGTGTTAGTTTTCATGTTTTTTTTTTATATTTAAAAATGCATAAAGAACAATCGTTGTAGCGATACTTAATGCTATGGGTTCTCGTCTGTAGAGACACATATTAGGTAACACTAGAAACTAATAACCTAATGGATTTTAAAGAGTAACATCTACAAATCGTAACTTACAATTGAGTATGTAGAAACAATTTATGAGTAGATCTCATAATGCTAAGAGTACCACTAAATCAGTCTAGTAGGAATAGTAGATAGGTTGTTTAGATGTAAAGACACGTGCAATCGTAATAGTACGTGTGAGGTAGAGTATAGCTCAGGCCGCGGTCTGACTGACAGCGGGGTAACGGAACAAATAACAATTTTTATAAACTTTGAAATAAGAACTGTGATTTCTTTTTTAGTTTTTTTAAATATTTTTTTTTTTTAAACAGACTGCGGCCTTATTCAGGGGGTAAGGGGTATTCCACGTTTCAAATATGTTCGCACACGTGAATGAAACTAAGGAGCGAAGCAGTTTTCAGCTGTCAATATAATTAACTTAATAATGCGAACATATTTGTAATATTTGTGATTGGACATCAAGTTTGGGACAACTTTGGGAATAATATGCTTATCAAGTTAAACATTAAATTGCAATAACAATGCATGAATACTCGCACATTACGTTAGAATGCTCAATCACTGACACGAGCTGACGTCACATCCGTTATTAATAGAGCCATTCTGATTTATGCCGCTCACAATTTACTAGAAAGTAATAATTTTACTACAAATTACTTTATCCATAATCGATTGTAAGCGGTGTGAGACTAAATGGAGTTACGGACACAGTTGTTTTTTAGTCAGATAAGGGATAAAAGTAGGTAATCGCCAGATAGGTAATTACTTAAATAGTCTCACTGCTACGTATAAAAAATATTGGATATCAACATATTTCAATCGGACACAATGATTACAAAGGTAACGAGAATATTAAAGGAAGGATTTTAGGATTCACAGACTGTCATTTCAGTGGAGAGCATTATTAGGTAGTGCAGGATTGTCGGGGAGAGGCTCAACTCGTGTTACCAAAGCGTATTAATTAAACGAGAGGCGAGCGGCACGGGCTAGTCGCTGGCTCGAGCCAGCTTGCCTAATGACCAGCCCAGACGTAGGTAATGAGGGTCGAGTGTGATTTCATCGGTGTTTGACTAATCTCATCCCCATTCGATTGTATTCCCTTCATCAAATTAAGCCATTTCAAATAAATGCTAACTTCCAGTAGACGTGCAGTTCAGTAGGCCGACTCCATAGGCCGTTAAATAACCCTCCTTTTGGCTTGGCCGTAGACAGGTAAATAACTAATAGTTCATTAGTGAAGATTACGGTCTATGGGCGTATGAAACGCTACGGGATCGGGAGATGGGGAGTGCTTTAGTTTATTTTAATTAAGTATTTAGGGTAAACTTTATAATATTTCTAGTTTATCAAAAATAAGAACACTAAAAAATAGGTATAGGTACAAGTTTGTTATTAACATCGTGAGTTTTTCTGTTATTCTCAGAGGGCTGAAACAAATGTAAGATTTGAAATCATTAAAACAGAGTGGTAATGTTAAGAGAGATTTGAATAAATATCACGGGTAGGTGTCAGGGGAGATGCAGTTAGAGGTAGCTCTCAGAGAAGTCAAGGTCAGAGACGGAGGCACGCGAGGAGCGCGTATAGTTGGTGGATGTGCCGTAGTCGGAGGTGGCTGTAGCGAGGTCGGCCAGCACTCCGCCGCCCGTACCTTGCGTCACGCCCGCCGCTGCCGCCTCCCGCTCCGCCAGCTTCTGTTTCAGCACCCGGATCCTCTCCTCCTTCTGCAATTACACTTTTGGATAGATATATAGAACACAGATACACCACCAATCAGCATGGCATGCTTTTTGGCAGTAAGAACGTGATTCCCGTATAGATTTCGTACGGCAATAGCAAACTGTGACGACATTAAACTAACTCAATTGACTGTTTCATAGCAACCGGAAAAATAGTTTTGCAATCCGGTTTACTGGGCTAAAATTTCTTTTTTTGAGCTGTGTTTTGGAATGTCTGGTTAATGGTTACTACCTAATATTCTTCGCTCTTTCTTTAATGGTGCAACTCGGTGAAACTTATCTTATTATGGAAGAGCTGTAATTGTGCAACACGGTACACAATTCTGCTGGAAAACGTTTACGTTTATTGGAGCAAATTAAATGCTATAGTAAGTTTGACTTTAAGTTTGTTGTATTTCGAAACAGCAGCAGATGTTGTGAATAAAATAAGATGAAGATTTTATTTTGTAAATTTGAATTTCTCGTTGGCCTAGTGGTCCTAAGCGCGACTGCTATGCTAGAGGTCTTGGGTTCGATTCTCAGGTCGAGCAAAGTGTTATTGGGTTTTTCTATGAAATTCTTAGTTGCAGCTCATGTCGCGCAGTTAATGGCAATAGGCTCGTCCCCTATTACGTGGGACCTAAACATACCGGCGAACTGTCGGTGTTCATTGGTACACCGCTGCCTAACCCTTTGGGGACTACAGGCGTGATGGTGTTAAATTTGAATATTTAAATATACTGTTGAGACAGGAGGTTTAGCGGTATACAAATATTTAGTTCAAAGGGAGTTAAAGTTATTAATGAAATATTAACTAATTCGAAACTCGGAAGCTTAACATTGCGAAAACTACGTTGTTTTCATAATGTTAAGCTGCCGAGCTGAATTTGAAAAGGTTAACTTATGATAAACATTTGAAGGAGATCGTAAATTATTTTCTTTATCTCCTGTGTATTACAAAATATATGAATAATAGTTACATTTTGATTTTATAACTATTGAGCGAGGGATAATCGATTAATCAATTTTATTATAATATGCTACGAGATTAGAAGTTAACTGATGAAGATAGTTGGAATACTGGTAATTATTTATGACGTAGTGTATGGTATACTTAATCCAACATTTTTATTTTTTTAAGATTTTTTTTTGGTTATTTTTTTTTTTACTCTATACTTGTTCCAAGAAGCTGTCAGACTTACGCAGTACTTGAAGTAAGGTTACATCTTAAACAACATACATACGGGTTGAATACAGAACCACTTTTTTTGCAACGCATTGTAATATGAATAACGGATCGATGAGTTTTCGATTACATGAAATTCGAACAAATGGTTTTTGAACTCGCGTATTGACCCTAATTCACGCAGGTATGCAGTCAATTTAAACTAATTGACACTATCAAAGATTTATTTGATAATAATCTCGCTAATTAGTTTTAAATAGGTTTGTTTGTACAGCGATGTGTAGTGACGTTATTACAGATAAATTGATTAGGTATTAAATATTTTTTTTATGATGCTAAAGCTAGGCAATTTATATAATGGTAATAATAGGTAATAAAGACATAGTACGTATTATTAGGAGATTATTATTTTTTAGAAGCCCTGACCGCCGGTAGCTTGGACCTTGATCCCAATACGGGTGGGGTACTTTTTTTTTTTTTTTTTGGTCGGTTTTTCTATGAAATTCTAGTGTTAGGATTTGTGCCCGGTTAATTGCAATAGGCTTACCCCTATTACATGAGACCTAAACATACCGGTGAATTGTGGGTATACATTAGTATACTCAGTGCCCAACCCTTCGGGGAATACAGGCGTGATGGTATGTTATGTAAAAAAATATGTCATAATAAATAATACGATATGAGATGAATCCCATGCGTTTGAGCTTATTACAAAAAAGTCAAAATCTCCATTCGTAATAAAAACTGAATTCAGTAAAATCCAGTCTTTGTTTGATGTGGCTGAGGTAGAGTGTGGTTGCCAATCAGTCATGTTTTCCTTTCGTACATTCATGAATACGCATCACTTTTTGTTCTCTGTTTCTCAAACGTGATGTGCGGAATAGTATAAGCTACAAACAGACGCATTACACACACAGACACACGTAGACTTGGTAAACAACATGTATTGTGAGCTTTCGGCGCCTCTGTGGCTTATAAAAACTATAAGAATATTTATACAGTTAGTGGAAGGGTGCTTTATTTAACGAAGGATATGTCGTAGAGCGCCTCCAGACGAGATGAATTAAACATGAAAGTGAAACACCTTTAGGTGCCAGAGATAAAGCGGACTGAATACTTTTTTTTTGAAGGAAGTGTCAAGATTAAGCCTTTCCTTCAGACTGGAATCTCTCGTTTTGAATAATGAGCTTGCGAAAGTAATCCATTATGGATAGGGAGGGTGTTAAAGTTAGACTTGAGTACTACAAGATGTTGTTCAACGTGTAGCTGATAATGATTTTTGTACCTCGAACGAGATTTTGAACTACGTAGTGTTTTTTAGCCTAGTGTTATTATGAGTGACTGCTACGCTAGAAGTATTGGGTTCGACTTCCAGGTTGAGGAAAGTGTTGTTGGGTTATTCTATGAAATGCTCAGTAGCAGCTCGGGGTTAGGATTTGTGCCTGGTTAATGGCAGTAGGCTCGCTCCCTATTACATGGGACCTTAACACACCGGCAAACTGTGGGTGTACATTGGTAAACCTGTCACGCCTGTATTCCCCAAAGGGTTTGGCCCTTTGGGGAATACAGGCGTGATAGTATGTAATTATTTTGAGATATCGTTTTTGACGAAAAACTGACGAACTACAAGCGTAGATAATTAGTTCCCTCATCCTATTTGTCAAATTTCATTCCGTTTATTAACTTATAGAACAAAATATGACTGGATTACTCTTGTATGAAACGCGCTGCTAGTAAAGTCCGCTTTATTGCAAAGTATAGCAACATAAATTTTGTTAATGAAGCATTTAATATTGAAAACGCTCCTACAAATTGTTCTGAAACGTCCGGTTGTAATCAGACAATAAAGGTAAATCAGAGATAGTATCACAAATGGCTGTATATAAAAGTCAGAATGATGTAAACTTAGATAAAAAATATGGGAGGGAAAAGGGAGGGGTGACGTGTATACGATGCTACAATAAAGATTAAATATAATTCTCTCTGACCTATTGAAAGGGTAAACTAAATTAAATTCTTATCTCTTGTGAATAAAGTTCAAAATTGCCTTTTAATGGTTAACTAAAATAAATAATTGGAGTTTGACTTCCTTTTAGGTAAGTAATTAAAACCACTGAATAAATCAAACGGTTGATGATCAAGTACATTGCTGCTCTTTCTGGCAGATAATATAAATTCCAGTTCATATATCTCTTTTATTTAAGCATGGGAAATCATCAAATGACTACTTCCGCTCTGAGCGGAACGGAAGGGATTGTCAGACTCTTACTGACTAAAACCCATCCGTGTTCCTCCTAATACCCATTGCGTTACAGGACCGCGGTGACTCTAGCAAAGTTCATATACATACCTAGCACCAGTTTTTTAACCGGTTCTTCGGTTAAAGTAGTTCCAAAGCCTACCCTATCTATTAAAAAGAGCGGAGTAAAGTTACACCAGTATTGACGCCAGTTGAACTCACGCAAACTATAATATTTTCGTGGTTCAACTTTGGCATAATTTGATTCCAGTTTAATTAATTAGGAGGCTAAAGATTATACTTAACTGATACTGACATAAAAAGTTCGGCTCGAAACTCAACCCTTTGAATAGATAACGCTGAGTCAAAGTTTCATTGTGATCCAAAACGCGGGCGACGTAAGTACTAGTTACTATGACAGACACAATATGGTGTATTAGAAATTCTGTCGGTAATGGACATACACATATGCCCCTCTTAGAGAAGTCGATTGACGGGGGTTCCTAACATTTTCCCGTACCCTTCAAGGTGATACTCACATTATTTATGTACAACATTGTGGAGACTCCATTCCGTGATTACACCCGAGTCATACATAACAGGTACATCCACCTAGTATGTACCTTTATTGTGCATAAATGTATGTTTGCAAATGCACTCCGACCGAAACGGTTTGGTAACATGAATATATTTTTGGAACTGTGGCAGAAATGTTGGAACGGTAACTAAAGATGGAGTGTTTTTAAGGTTCGGTTTAACGAAACGCAGCGACTAATATTTGCTTTAGGTACCTGACATGTTTTTCACGGAATATGTTCGTGTATTTTTATCAGAATTATGATCATCGTATATTATAATACTGCTTCGGTAGCCTAGCGGTCCTAAGCGCGACTGCTACGCTAAAGGTCTTGGGTTCGATTCCCAGGTCAACCAAAAATTGTTAGTATTTGTGCCCAGTTAATGGCAATAGGCTCGCCCCCTATTACATGGGACCTAAACATACCGGCGAACTGTGGGTGTACATTGGTACACCTCTGCCTAACCCTTCGGGGAATACAGGCGTGATGGTATGTTATGTGTATATTATAATAGTACAGCTTCAACACGGCAAATGGCACGGCTGATATAGTCTGCCGCCGCTCGTAAGCCATCATCTTATTTTGTCATTTAACTGCCCCGTTGGTCTCGTGGTCGCAAGCGAAACTGCTGAGCGTGGGGTCCTAGTTACGATTCCCCGGTCAGGCAAAAAATGTTATTGGGTTTTTCCATTAGGAATTTCACAGTAACAGTCCGGAGTTTGGAAGTTAGTGGTGTGACACCCCCGTGTTTCGGAAAGCACGTAAAGCCGTTGGTCCTGCGCTTGATATCTCCCCGGTTGTGTCGGATTGCCGTCCCATCGGACTATGAGAGTTAGGGAAGAGGGAGTGCACCTGTGTTTGCGCACACTTGTGCACTATAATATCTCCTGCGTACTTGGCTAGTCTGCATTAAGATAAGCCGCCGTGACCGGAATCGGTCAGGAGAATACATACATATATCTTGTCATTTTCATAGCTGTTTTTACGCCACACTTTTTTAAATTCTGAACTTGATACTTAACTTATTTACTGTGTTAGATCTACGCTGTTATTATAAGCGAAGATCGTAACAGTGAATGTTGTTCAAAAATATCTTGTATGTAGAACTCAATTATGGCTAGTGAACCCTAAGTAATTGAACCATTATTTATCGCTCACAACCGCGCTTACATAATGTGTGTCTGATACAAGACAGCTTTTCTTTCAATTTACATAAATGATAGAAAGATAATTGGAAAACACGACCTACATAATGTACTAAATTTGGTATAAATGTCCTGAAGCGTTTCAAGCACTAAGACAGACAGCTCCGCTACCAATTTTGTTGAAGACATTGTTTTGTAATTATACATAAAGCTAGTTCTTGACTTCTTCACTAGCTAGTAAAGGGCCGTGGTAAAAGTATCAGTCAGTAAGCAAATTGAAAAATGACCATGACAATGAGATCAATGAGCAGTTATACGTTTGCGTACAATTATTTTAAAACAATTCATTAACAAACATTCCTGATGTGCTACAGAAACGAGGCAGCCCCAACAGTATCCTAAACTATTATTATACTGAACACGTAGAGCACCTAGCGATCTACGTGTAGATCTCACCCATATGCTGCAGGTGTAAAAAGTCTGGCAATACGCTTTGAATACATGCTCGTGACTGTACAGTTTAGTAGGAATTATGTAGGACTAGTTTCCCGCGACTTCGTCGGCATCAAAGTTAATATATTATCCCACGGGAACCATAAAATTTTCCGAGATATAAAGTAACCAATGTACTATCCCAGACTATAATCTATATATGTGCCAAATTTTATCCAGATCTGTTCAGCCGTTTAAGCGTGAAAGAGTGACAAACATCCATACATCCTCACAAACTTTTGCACTTATAATATTAGTGAGAATTATGTAGGATATTCTAGTAGCAACTCAAAGTACACGTACCTGAGCGATGAGCTTCTGCAATTCTTCGTTTTCTTTGACTAGTTCCCGGTAGCGCTCCTCGTCGGCAGGGGCGGAGCCCGACCCTGAGCCCCGACCGCTCTCTGCACGCTCCGTCGGGTGACGGATCACTTCGATCACCTGTATTACCATATAAATTCTTATTTTACGCTTGTGATATCACGCCATGCGATCGTAGGTGCATCTAAATATACTTTAGCACAGTTCGGTAAAATGTGAATCAGAAAACAAATAAAATCTAGCCTATTATTGTCTTACTGCAGGGTAAAGTATTATCGTACAAAGAAGGCACAATCAATGGTCACCTCGCTTGCTTAAGGCGGGTTAGCGATTTCAGACTTATCTATATCAATTATAAGTCCATGTTTCCTGATGATATTTTTCTTCACCTATGTAAATGATGTCTGAGATAAGTTTAGAATGCATAACAATTGAAAATCTCACATTTATTGTTTTATAGTTAAATGTTCATCTGCATAGACTTTAGAATTAAACCAAAGTCCGAGATTATGCCACAGGAATACAAATGGGACATTTTCAATTCATGTGTACTTTCTACAAGCAAGCTAGATTAATATCTTTATGTGTACCAAATTTCAGCTAATATCATCTAGCCGTTAAAACGTGGTTGAATTTTAAACATACAAATATTTCGATATTGTTTGTACAAATACTGTATGAAAGCAAATAAGTCTATATGTGTCACTCATGGATGGATGTCACAAGGTAAAAATAAATCGTAAATCCAGTCTACGATCGTTGATAAAAGGATTATCGCGATAATTGCGCTTCCCTACGCCGCAATATGATTAATATCTAATAATTACTACAAATAATGTGCATCGAACCAAATGCTTGAGATAACAGATATCACACATTATTTCTGAAGGCCAATTGTACTAATTAATAACTTTACAAATGTAGTCACAATCACGTCTTAGGGACAATCAACGTCAAAAATTTAAGGTAAATTAAAAGCATTTTGCGTCAGATACTGACTGACATCAGATTGCGATCCGCCTTAAGGCCCTGTCGTAAACAAATGTTTAGGTTATTGACAATAACGCATAGTGGCAACAAATAAGGTACAAAATAGCGATACGTTTGATGTTAGTTGAATCGGATAAACACAAAAATTACAGTAATTTTGAAGTTTTCTTTAAATTGTGAAAGAATACACGGCTCAGTGGAATTATTTATAGGTATGCCTTTAGTTTATAAAATTCCCTATAATGTCATTATATAAAATTATATAGTTTACGCTCAAAATTCTGAGATCTATGCAACGAAAAAAATTTTTATGCTCTCCTTTACGTTTTTTTTTACCATGATACTATTATACTTTCATTAAATATTTATAAGTAAGTCTTTCTTTGAATCCTTGACAATACATAAAAAAATTTCAGGCTTGTAATATGTACAAATACGCTAGACCATGCGAAAAAAAATGTGTGTTTTACGGTGTCCTATGTTCGGATAGCCCCTTAAAAGTCATTAAAAAAGTCTCCCTGACTGAATGGACAAACAATAGGTAATTACGCACAACCGTTAATTGATTAGTCCTTTGGTTTTTATATCCATATTTTTCAGTGGGTATAGTAGGTACTTAGCGAAGATTTATCAAGCTTTACAACACAGGGATATTATCTAAGCCTCGCTAAATAAACAGAGTATTAAACAAAACAAAATGTGTTGACATTGGGCTCTGATTTTAATTTTTGTGGACGCTTAAGCCAGATGATCGTAAAAAAGTCGATTTTGCCTTGTTAATAATAATAATAGAGTAGGTACAACCGAAATCAACGGCGGTTGACCAGTTTTCAGCCTTATTACTAAAGACGTTAGGGTGAAAGGTGTTTCACCGCTTTAGTACGCGATTGTTGATGGGGTCTACGAAAATATATTGCCTAGTAATGGAAAAATAGCCCTGTATGTTTATACAGAGTAATAATTTAAAATTCGGCCGAGCTCCATCGGCCGGTAATGGGAATATAGTGCCGTTTTAGGCACCGTTAATATTTCACAAAGACATTTTTCTATTTAAACTGCCGCTTCATAATACCGATTATCATGTTAAATCGTGCGAAAGTATCTCAAAGGTAGGCTGGCATTAATTTCAGTAAGGGAGCCTAACTTCTGCCGTAAATCACATTTAGGTTTATATTTTAACGACTGAATCAATTCGCCCTTTATAGTCGTAATCTGTGCTCTCAATTTTCGGCGGCCAAGACAAAATGTTCGTTTATGTAATAAATAAGCATCATTATCTCTCTCATAAAAGTTCTGAAGACTCATTTATTTCTCGTTTTTTTAAGTCCTATTGGTTATTCACGACGCGGCTAGAAAAAGTTTCGTTATAATCTGTTGAACGGAGCCTTATTCAGTTAAGATTTTTTTTGTGCATAGTTTTTTAATGGTAGGTATATTATGCGATACGCTTTATCAGTAGCAGGCAGCCGACAGTAAGTACTTCTTGTTTGCCACTGGAAGCTGGGATCTTTATAATTAAATAGGTCACTGCAAATTAGGTCAGATGTAATAATTATTTAAGAACCAATTTCCTTTAGCAAAGCCCTGGGCAAGACATTATTTGTGGTAACGTAATACGCAGATATTGATTATAATAACAGTGTTCAGTATTATTTATTCATGATTTGTAACTTTTCACTTTTATTTTATGGGCTTAAAAATTAACATAGCGTTTGTTTACGAGTATGTTAGGTGCTAGTGAGTGTTCAATTAAGTTTTGTTGAATGAATTTGAGATTGGCAAACAAGCCAACACGGCTCACCCAATGTTAAGTGGTCGACACTGCCTATAGAAATCTGCAATACCAGAGACAAAGTTGAAATGTCTTATTATATGTGTCTGTAATTACATCGGCATCTACTCTTAAAACCGGAACACAGTACGCTGCTTTGCGGCAGATATAGGTACGGTGGTAGTACTGCCCCGGAAGAGCTCCTTCACAAAGACCTCTACTACCTGATGCTAGGGATTGACATTACCATCACCAACTTTGCTGAAGGAGATTTTTACCGAATAAAAAAAATATATATATGGCCTAATAAAGACCGCGGGATGACGCTGGATGAAGGCTGCTTCCAACCGGTCCTTTTAGAAATCTATGGAGGAGGCCTATGTCGAGCAGTGGACGTCCTACTGCTGATATGATGGTGACGATGATAGGACGAACCGCCATGGTGTTATAAGAAGTGAGGTTTGAGGTGTACTTTTAATATCTAGGTGTCTATCTACCTTTAGGGTTTTTGTATTACATGCAAGTGACGATCATTTAATTCAATGAAATGACCCTGTTTACATTACAACAACACATTTTAACTAACAGAAATAAAAACAATATTTTGTATAAAAGTATTTTCTCACCTTACTCACCTTAGGAATAAATATCAGTGCCATGCTAAGGAAACAGCAGAAGACGATGGCCAATGAGACGAAGGCGAAGGCTGCGTCCTGTTGGCTGGCAATGACGAGGGTCACGGGCGCCGTGATGAGGCACAGCACCACTACGTTGTAGATACTCATGCCGACGTAACGGGAGTCGTTGATCTGACGCACCTTCACCGAGCGCGTCTCGTATGCCAGGAACAGTCCAAATACCAGTACTAGACCCTTGTAGCCGTACATTACACCTGGAACAAAGAGTTTGCTTTAGAGACAATTTTTAATTGGCCTATTTGTTGTCACTAATTTAATCTTATTTATGTACCTAGCTGTATGTTTTCTAAATAAAAGAAAAAGAAAAAAGGAGACAAGCGTGTAATTGTTAGTAGCAAAAGCGATGTACAATTGAAGAATACAAAGGTTAAGCATTTCTAGTGCTATTTCAATGTGTACAGTTTGAGACGTATTTGGAAATTGCTTTGTCTATCATTGTACCTACTAATGTCCGAAAGGATGCATTAGTTGTTTTCGCTTTCAAATGGTATTTGTAGTCAGAATGACGTAATTGTATAAAGAATTTAGTAGGTATGGAGTTTCTTGTCCATTCTTCTCCGTACGAAACTACCTTTAGAAAGAATAGGAATGGCAACTAGACTACTCTATTATTTTTCTTGTACATGACGTTCAATACCCAGGTATTACAATAAGACCCTTAAAAGGTCAGCCTTTTAATGGTCTAATTGAAATAAATATAATTTGACTTTGAATTAACTTCTGTTCTCTTCTTTTAAAAGCTACGAGTATAAGTTTCAATTTAGTGTCCAATGAGGAGTTAGAGTAGTGGACTGCCCCGTTGGTCTCGTGTTCGCAAGCGCGACTGATGAGCGTGGGGTCCCGGGTTTGATTACCAGGTCGGGCAAAAAGTGTTACTGGGTTTTCCATTAGGATCTGCTTAGTAGCAGCCCGGAGTTTGGAAGTTGGTGGTGTGACACCCCCGTCGCTCGGTAAGCACGTAAAGCCGTTGGTCCCGGCTGTCGTTCGTAGATCTTTGACAGTCGTTACGGATAATCAGAAGCCAGGAAGTCTGACAACCAGTTTAACCAAGAGGTATCGTGTTGCCCACTTACTGGGTTATGGAGGTTAGACAGGCAGTCGCTGCATTTAAAATACTGGTATAACACATCCGGTTAGACTGGAAGCCGACCCCAACATAGTTGGGAAAAGGCTAAGTAGATGGTGAGGAGTTAGAGTAGTGTCACCTTAAAGAAAAGGTGCCACTAAAGAACGTAACAAGAACAGCTGTTATTAACGACTTAAGAAAAACTTTTAAAATTCTCCAAGTTACCGTCGCAAATGAGTCGCAGTGGACTTGGAAGGAAATTTATGTAATGTAATTTACTGTTTACGGTACTTTAAATCACTCCGTATTAGAGCTCATCTTTTATAATTATTGTTGTTTGCATTAAGGGCGGGCGCAGATTTGAGTTGGTTTATTTTGTAATTAAAAGTTGGTATCAAATTAAACGGCTGGCTCAAGTTTATATCTAGATATTCTTTTAGAGAAAGTTGAACATTTAAGATAAATAATAATACTACTACCAGAGCAAAAGCCTTTTCTCACGCACAGTAGGTACGCATGGATCACGACTCTTGCTCGAGGCGGGTTGGCAATTTCAAACTTATATTAATTACTAGCTCCTGCTCGCGACTTCGTCCGCGTAGTTTTTCACCCGCATTAATTTAGTTCTGTCACGGTTACTGCTCCGCACCTATTGGTCGTAGCGTGATGTTATATAGCCTATATACTACATCGATAAATGAACTATCCAACACAAAAATATTTTTTCAATTCAAACTAGTCGGTCTTGAGATTAGCGCGTTCAACTTAACAAACAAATAAACGAACTCTTCAGCTTTATAATATTAGTATAATTATTTTTTCTCATAAGGCGGAACGACGACGACGATCTTTAGGGGAGGCCTATGCCCAGCAGTGGACGTCGTTCGGGTGATATGATAATCCCTCACGATGTTCTCCTTTGCAGATGTCAGTAATGTCCAATATAAACTTAGAAAGAACGTATGACTTGATCTGCTTCGGTAGCCAAGTGGTCCTAAGCGTGACTGCTACGCTAGAGGTTATGGGTTTGATTCCCAGGTCGAGCAAAAAGTGTTATTGAGAATTTTCACTAGCAGCTCGGAGTTAGCATAAGTGCCCGGTTAATGTCAACAGGCTTACCCCCTATTACATGGGACCTAAACATACCGGCGAACTGTGGGTGTACATTAGTACACCTCTGCCTATCCCTTCGGGGACTACAGGCGTGATGGTATGTTATATGAATTGAAAAAGTCATATTGGTGCTTGCCCAGGTGTGAACCTATAACCGCTTACATTTTTATATACTTTTAAGAATTTACATTCTAATTGACGGCGATGCAGAGACATTTTTTGATGGCATAAAGTTTTAGTTTTTTTAATACGAACATACCATCACGCCTGTATTCCCCGAAGGGCTAGGCAGAGGTGTAACAATGTACACCCACAGTTCGCCGGTATGTTTAGGTCCCATGTAATAGGGGGCGAGCCTATTGCCATTAACCGGGCACAAATCCTAACTCCGAGCTGCTACTGAGAATTTCATAGAAAAACCCAATAACATTTTTTGCTCGACCTGGGAATCGAACCCAGGTACTTACATTTTATTTATTTGTATGAATGTATGTATTGTAGATAATTAGCAACATTTAGGAATGTTTGTAAATTAATTTCATGTTAATAAAAAATATTTAACGAAGTAATTAATTAAATCATACTTATTTTGTCAACAATAGATTTAATACTTGCATCATGTTATATAGGTACGCCATTATATTATAATATTAACCAATGTTTTAACATGAATGAGCATTCACACCACAGTCATTACGCTCAGCAAACAGCTTACGAGATTAGCCGCCTTGATAGATTAGCAGACTTGTTCAATAATATTAGTGCATACTAGAAAGCTGCGTTAATCCTCATTATGCATAATATAATATATCCATTAGAGAGAACACATTATAGCGCAGTTTCACAACGCAAAACTCTGCGTTGCTTTACGCAGACGTGTAGGTATGATGTTCACCGCAGCAAGCCAGGAAACTAGCAGTAAATAATGCGCTGCGGAACCGCATCACACTGCTTTGTTCTCCCTTTCGCATTATGGTCCCAAGAACGAACCGTTTAATAATATTTCCTCGGAACTTGACATCAAAGCAAAGTCTTGACTGGAATGGTTTAATAAGCCCTCTTTTAGTACTACTGTTACAAAATAATCGTGAAGACGAGATGCAATTTGTGGAATTAACGATCCCTTTGTAATTTTTGCAAAGCTTCTGGCCACTGTACAATCTTAACTATGAATTAATATTATAAATGTGGAAGTAAGTTTGGTTGTTAGTTTTTTACGCCGAAACCACTGAACCTATCATCCTGAAATGTTGCGTATATGTTGTCAGGTGTACAGAAACGGACAAAGGGTACCTTTCATCCCGACAAAGGTACTGTTCCCGAGGAAAACCAAAGTAACAATCTTCACATAACAGATCGCAACACATATCTTTAGAAGCATGATTGAATTTTAAATAAAACCGACATCTATGTGCATTCATTCGGGTAAACTACATTCATTTAATTATCCCATCCTATTATGGTCCCACAGCAGGGCAAACGCCTGTTTTTATACAGAGAAGGCACGAGCATTGATCACCACTCTTGCTCAAGGCGGATTGGCGATTTCAAATTCATATTAATTTTCAGTCCAGTTTTCCTTACGATGGTTTCCTTCACCGATGTCAGTGTTGTCCAAAACAAACTTAAAGCGATTCAATTGTTTGTTACTATGAGGCTACTCATCCGATTGCAAAAAATCTTTCACTGATAAAAAGTTCTAAGTTTTCTCAAGTTTTTTCAAGATAACATACCATCACACCTGCATTCCACGAAGGGTTAGGCAGAGGTGTAAAAAATGTACACCCACAGTTCGCCGGTATGTTTTGGTCCCATGTAATAGGGGGCGAGCCTGTTGCCATTAACCGGGCACAAATCCTAACTCCGAGGTGCTACTGAGAATTTCATAGAAAAACCCAATAACACTTTTTAACTCCGGAATCGAACCCAAGACATCTACTGTAGCCGTCGCACTTACGACCACTAGGCTAACGAGGCAGTTGGTGTCCAAGATATATTTTTTATTCATTTGGGATTTAAATAATACCTGACAGTTACATGTGGGAAACGGAATGTAAGAGTGAGCGAAAGGGATGTATGTATCGAAAGAGAGAGAGAGAGAGAGAGAGTGACGACGAAGAGAAGATGGTGTAAGTCGATAAGGAAGACGTGTGCTACTATCTTTTATTTATTAAAATGAATTGAATTAGTAGATTATTCGAGCTGTTTGATTCTGAGCCTACAATCCCACATTAGAATAATTTCGAAAGCTCTCGTTTTCGAACGTTTAAACTCTGATGACGTAGGTACCTATGAGATTGATATTGTTTAATATGTGTTTATTATGAACACGTCAACAATACCCTTCGTAATAACTACGCGTGGCCTAGGTATTGATCGTGAACAGACAATTAAGACCTGTCTCTATGTTACTAGACTGGAACCGGTACCTAGAATAATTGTGTAGTAGGTACTCTAACCATTGATTTACTTTCTAGTTTTACCTTTATAATAACATACCATCACGCCTGTTTTCCCCGAAGGGTTAGGCAGAGGTGTAACAATGTACACCCATAGTTCTCCGGTATGTTTAGGTCTCATTTAATAGGGGGCGAGCCTATTGCCATTAACCGGGCACAAATCCCAACTCCGAGCTGCTACTGAGAATTTCAATGTCATTTTTGATAGTACTTATCAAATATATCTGGATTTGCACATAAACGTTCATATAAAGTGTCGAACTGTCCAAGCATCAGTCTTTTACTATTAGGCGGATTTACCTAGCATCTTTTTCTATTATCATCTACTTCTAAATATGCTTCGTAAATACACAAAATTTTCAATGGTTCCATTGCACGTCACAAACATCCGCTATAAACGTTGGATAGTAACTGAATAAAATGCGCTCGTCTGGCATCCAAACAGAATTTCTGCGACCGAAATTCTGCGACCCACGACTCACAAAATTACGCTCGTTTGCCCTCACCCTTAGTGTACATTGGTACACCTCTGCCTAACCGTTCGGGGAAAACAAACTTGCTTTTCAGCTTAATAAAAGTATAAATTAAAGCATTCGCAACCTACATAAGAAATAAATCTTATCACATTACAACGAATAAGAGAAAAAAAAAGGTTATTGTTGAGAAATTGGAAGCAGCACACTTTGCCATTACACAGATGAACACTATCAACATATCTGTCTATGTATTATTATATTTATTTCCGACTACGTATTACCATAAGGTGACAGTAGCATTCGGGTGTACGAGTATGCAATAATATTTTCCTTAAAGCTTGTCTCGTTTTCTCATATATGTTGTATATCCAGTAGTAACGGTTTTTGGCGTATGTCCACGACGTTTATTTGTACGAGACGTTCCGGGACGTATAACTACGCATTGGAAGACTACGACAGTTACGTAAGTAACTGAATCAAGATTCTAGAGCCTGGAGTGTGGCTGTTAGTAATAAACCCAACTCCACATGGCGGCGATCATTCATCTGTTTATGTTTATTTTGTTTGTTGTGGTCTGTTTTCTTCTACTTATTGACGTCAATAGATCAAAGTCAATGATTAACTACTAGCAACTAGCTTCCGCCCGCGAATTCGTCCGTGTCAAAGATAATAAATTATCTTATGGAAACCGTACATTTTTCCAGTATAAAAAGTGGTAGTAAAATTTGCTACTTTGGGTTACATTATTGCAAATATCTTAAGGAACTTACAAAAATAAAAATATAGGCCTTTGGTACTTCCTCATAATTTAGTTATCTATTAGTGAAAAAATGGTTAAAATCGGTCCAGTACTTTTGGGGCTTAATCGGTACAAGCAAATAAACAAAAAAGTATTTCCTCTATGTAATATCAGTAGTAGATTTATAACACTAATTCTATAATAAGGGTACCTTAACGTCACAAAATCACTCAACGGAAAACAATTAGCTTGTAGAGGACTATTCAAAAACAAACTAACCAGTTCCAGAACATGCTTTAGTCTTTCGCAAAAGTAAAGTAAAGTTTACAGAGGTCCCTATAATTACGTTAACATAGTATACAAATCCGGTAACCGTTAACGGTTCGCATTTCCAGTAAAAAAGCAGTGGTCCCCAAACTAGGCGGCGTTTGCATCTTGGGGAGTAAGTAAAAGCTTGTGATTCCCGTAAAACCTACAATTTTTTTTGTAAAGTACTGTCAATACTCACCAAGCCACACAGTATTGTGTTTACTCTCGCAGTGTTCGAGCTCGGGTCGTATGTGCACGTCGTCGTCATGGTGCCTTGGGGCCTCCAGCGGGAAGATCTCCACGCGCCGCTCCAGGGGGTCCCGGAGCTGCCACGCAGTGAGGAGAGCTACGTCCACCACCAGCAGGCCTCCTACCATCGTGTAGAGTTTCCAGCCGTGGATGCGCTTTTTCTGTTTTAAGAAAATAATTTAAATAAATAAGTACATGTAAATACTAATTAAATTATGAAATTCATGTAACTGTACAAGTTATTGCAATACATTTTTTCAAAAGAGTATGTATTAAGTTTTTTGCCCGTTCTTCTCCATACGAAACTACCTTTTGGAAAGGGCAACTAGATTCAATATTAATCATTTTGACATGTAATTGACGTTCAAAAGTGCCTTTTGACTTTACTTTTTATTTGTCAATGTAACATTCCTAAAATTTCACTGGTCGATTTTATTTATGTGGGTAACTATCTATGACTATCTAATGATGTATCACTATCTGCAATTTTTTAATTAAATTCCCGTCTTGACTGCAATCATGACGACATAAATAAAGAAGTAACAATAACACAATTAAGTCAATTGTATTCCGTTAAACTTACTTAATCATTAGTTTATATAATCTACATATGTGTAGAATCCTATACAGCCACATACGTAAATGTCGTATTGCTACTTCATCATTCTATCCAAATAATAGTAACTAATCTCGTATTCCGAAAACAAAAAATCACGGCTTCTTGAATAAAGTGAAATCAGAAGTCAACAATACAATATATTTAAAACACGCAACGGGTGGGCGTTGTATCAGGTTCAAGAAAATAAAAAATCCCGATATCTCAAAAGCTTTTGCTTCGTATTTGCTTACAAGGGCCTCGTCGGATGTGATCTCAATAAGTCCTATAGGCAAACTTCAGAGGACGCAATGAAGTGCGGAAACAAAAAACACAAACATTCGATATGTAAAGTGACACAAGACGATCTAATTTCCATTGTGTTGTTTATTGGGGTTGAAAGGAGTTTTGCTTTTACATTCAAGTCTGTTGGTCCCGGATTTGTCTCCAGCTGAATGAATGCGCCAAATACTTAAGTGACATTATTTTAACAATTTCGTCACATTACACGCAATTGATGTGAACATTAAATCGGACAAACGTAACACATCTGTTTATTTCAGATTAATTCTAAAAATAATACAAAATCAAATATTTTCTTTTTCTTTTTGGGTTAAGTGTGGAGTGAAATGTGATATACACATAAGAAATGTGACAAGTGACATAAACAAGACAGGATAAAGACAATAAAATAATATAACACGATTCTTTTCCTCTTAGTTAATACGTCGTAAACGTTGTGTTAAAATATTTTTTTTTTCATCATTCTCATATAATTGAACGGAAATACCAATTACCTTTGTTTCCACTTTAGGTTTAGTGGTGTGCCGATGGACTCGCCATACTTTAGTGAACATTGCACCATATGCCATAGAGAAACCGGTGGCAAGGAGCCAGGCGCGCGCGGCGCACAGTCCGGAGAAGTGCTGCGGCATCACCCAGCGACCGTCCACACCCAGCGCTATAGCCGCGCTCAGGCAGATGCAGCAGCCACACAGCATCACCGTGTTGCACGCCGGGTGTGACCACTGAATCACCCTGCACACAAAATTATTTTTTTAGTTCACGTGTTGAGCATTTAGTCTGCATTGACTGTAACTCAGAGTTTTGGTAACCTAGGTTGGCGAAAGCTAAATAATGTGCAATTAAGTACAATTTTTTTTTCTGTCTGTTCAAAAAAAGAAACAATGACTTGTCATTCTATCACAAGGACTGACAGGCGGTTTTAAATTAAAAAAAAATATATTATAGATTCTATATTCAAAATATAGTACAAGAAGTATCACATAGTGTTTCAATTGTAGTGTAGTGAACATGGTACCGTAATCACTAGTAGAGTAATTACATTACCTACTGTGAAGCCTGCAGCATTTGTTTCACGTAATAAAAACAGAAACAAAGTAACCGCACAACGGATACCGGATATCGACTTTGACGTTAAAACAGTGTGATACTCTTGTTCCTTTTCCTTGTGTCATTTTATACTCTTGTAAAATCTTGTTCTATTTTCATTTCCATCGAGAAGCAGCGGAATAATTCAGAAAGGAATAAAATATAAACAAAAATATAGATCGGGCGGTCCTCAACACTATCGGAGTTCCCCTTTGACTGTTCACTGCGTCAGATCATTTACATTCATCTCATCGCAAATTGCTCGTTTGGCATATAAAACTCCGCCGCCGCCGGGATAACACAACGACCGGCGAGCGACGCAACCAGAAGCGTGGTTTTCTTTCAGCTACATTTGTTTTCGATAAATATGGGCATAGATTTTATAGTTCTCGCCCCCTATTACATGGGACCTAAAAACAGACAGGCGAACTGTGGGTGTACATTGGTACACCTCTACCTAACCCTCTAGGGAATACAGGCGTGATGGTATGATGGTATTTTATGGTTTTCAGAGCAGAAAACTGCTGAATAGATAAGGTTGAGTAGTGTCTAATTCATTTTATAATCACCTAGCGTCCACCCGCGACTTCGTCCGCATCAAAGATATTATATTATTCCATGGGAATTTTCCGGAATAAAAGCCTCTGTGCTATTCCAGACTATAATCTATCGATATGCCAAATTTCATCAACATCCGTTCAGCCGTTTAAGCGTGAAAGAGTAACAAACATCCATACATCTTCACAAACTTTCGCATTCATAATATTAGTAGGAAGTAGGGTAGTGGGAATTGAATGATGTTTCTTTGATTCCTAAATGACAATAAACACCGCAATAATTAATAATATTAACTATGATTTCACCTTCAAGAATCAAGCTTCGATCATTTCATGTGGACACGTTTCGAGCATTAAATAAATTAACTGGATTGTCTGTAACAGGACCCTTGTCAATATCATGCACTACCCGGTTTCAGTAACTTGAGGGTGGGGCTGACGTTGACAACGGCTCTTAAAACAATATAAATAGGGTTTCTTACCTCCGATGTCTGTGCAAGATGTTGAAGACAATTAGTGCAATGGCGGCGAGGATCCCAGCGATGCAGAGCGCGGTCATGCACGCAAAAAGCGGCAGTGAAACCGTCCGTAGCTCGTTAACTACCACCGTACGATCGGGGGGCACCTTCCCACCTGCCCAAATTCAAAGCCATTTCATGCTTCAGTAAAACGTGTGTGATGCTCGTAAAACACACATAAAACTATTAGCTATATACAGGAAGCGAAAGAAACTGGACCCTATACGATATAATCGTTCGTATTTTTCCTTTAGTGGTCATTTTTCTCTCATTCTGCTAACGAAAGTATTTTTGCTACTTTGACTTTACGATACAAGGAACTCAGCAGTTAGAAGTACTGAGAACTACAAGCTCACAGTTCTTTACCTTGAGGCAATATTCCTTTAACAGAATTAATAACAATTTATTTTTTTGCTTTGTTGTTTTGTGTGCGGTTTTTCCGTTGAAATGTTTCAGACCCTCCTTTTTATGTGCCTGTATTTTATGTTAAATTGTTGTAAAAGTTTTATATGATACCAGCAAAAAATGTACGTTTGGAGATACGTACAGTTTTGGCAGTGAACGTGACAGCAATTTATGTATTTTCTAGATAGTTTTTTTGACCATGTCCACTTTGGAACATGCATCATTTTACAAAAAAATTACTGTTAACTTTCATATAGACCTAACTTTTACACAAAATGTTAAGCTCCGATTAACCGTGATCTGTTGTTACTCTAAAATTATTTTTTAAATCAAATCGGTTGATGACACCATTAATCAATTGACATACTTTTTAAGAGCTGTTAAAACGTGATTCCTCCGTAGATTTTGTATGACTACACTAAACTATGAGGTTACTGTTTTGTTATCTCAATTCACTATTTATTGATTTCAAAGCAACTGAAAATCGAATTTTATATTTATTTAAAAATTAATCGGGTTTTCAGGGCTAAGATAAACTGTTTTATTTTGTGAAGTTAGGTCTAGGAATGATTGCTTAATGGTGTCATTTACCCAATTGTTTTATGACTACACAATAAGAGTAGCTCTTTGAAAACAACATTGACTATAAATTATAGTTACCTTCGTTTTCTTTAACTATAAAGCTAGTTAACTTATCGGCAATTTGTAAGTGATATCTCTATTATTAAACAAACATCGTTTCCATGTTTGAAAGTATACGTACCGACCCACCGCTCACGTTCCAGCCAAGTCAAGTTGTCAGCCTGTGTGTCATAGTAGCCAAGCTTCACATAGTGGTTGTCACTCAGCTGCTCGATCTGAGTCAACGCTATGCGGTCGCCTTGGGACGAGAATGCCACCAAGCCCTACAGAAATGCACAAACGATGAATTAAGTTAACATGTTCTCATTGCTAGTTTTTTTTTTTATTAAAGCGTAGTGTCATTTAATACTTTCTTTTCTTTTACTAGGCGTTTCTCTTGAATCGTGGATGCGTTTTTAAACATATACACTCATATACAGAAATAACCCGACCCTGTATAACTATCCATAGGTAGGTCATATCTACAAATATTTGTTGTTTGCTGGAATCGGATCTGTGAAACGCACCAATCGCTGAGCCACTGCGCCATTTGTATCGTCAAAATACTAGATTTATCCGCATTCTGCGCACAACAAATGCTTAACAATATGGCTTTGAACGCAAAAATCACAATAATGAAAAGAATAATTATGTAACTTTTCGTTTGGTTAAGGCTTTTTTTTTACATCGGTTATAGCACCCAGTCAATGCGTGTGAAGGTGAGAGCAGCAGGCGAGTGCATTCATAAAGTCACTACGAACAATTCGACTATAGCGATGAATCGATGAGTTACAGTTGTCATATCCCGTGACGCCGATGAAATTACTTTCAGTAGATATGGGGATATATTACTGGGATGAGATATTGTCATGAAAAATTCAGTGTAGTCTACCATGGCTATAATTATTGTTTATGTGACTTTGTAACGTCCCCTTTTTTTTTTTAGTATTCGCCAGGAGTCGTGAGCACAGACATCAAGTTATTTTTGGATTTTTGAATTCCTTTCTGGGTTTTTTGGGCGCCGACGCTACACGCGATGATTCCGACTGATGGACCAATCGCATGCAGCGTCGGCGGCCAAAAAATCCAGAAAGAAATCCAAAAATTAACTTGACATTTGTGCTCACGACTCGTGGCGGCCACTTTACCGTAAAGTGATTTTTATTTTAGGTAGGTAGGGGTAGCTTTTTACATTCGTATAATTATTGTATGAATGTGTCTGTACAAATTACAGTGAATTTTTTTTAAATAGAATTTTTTGGAGTTTGTGGCCCACTCATTTCCTTACGAAAATATCTTTTCGAATTAGTATCAAGATTCATTTTTTTGTGAATGATTGTCAAACGTGCCTTTTAATGGACTAATTGAAATAAATGATTTCTGTTTGAGTTTTACAGATTGGAACTTTTCTTGATGTGAACACCGATTGGGGAATATCTTTTTTGTATTCTATTGTTCCGTTAAACGGTCTCAAAATAACTTCGAATCACATCTCGATTGTAACATTAATTGTCACAAAGGCGGCGTAATTTAATTGATTCTTGTTTCTACGTCATAAAAAGATCTAATACAGGAAATAAAATATTTCCATCCTATTTGACATTTTTATAAATGTCCTTTAATTAAAATTGACATAGGATAACAATAATTGTTTTTCATTTCGCGGTGGCTTAGCACCTAAACTTGTTATTGTTTTTATTATTTTTATATATTATATTATTTTATATTATTGATATATATTTATACATTACATACCATCACGCCTGTATTCCCCGAAAGGTTAGGCAGAGGTGTAACAATGTACACCCACAGTTCGCCGGTATGTTTAGGTCCCATGTAATAGGGGGCGAGCCTATTGCCATTAACCGGGCACAAATCCTAACTCCGAGCTGCTACTGAGCAAATCCTAATGGAAAAACCCAATAACACTTTTTGCTCGACCTGGGAATCGAACCCAAGACCTCTAGCATAGCAGTCGCGCTTAGGACCACTAGGCTAACGAGGCAGTTATATATTTATACATTATCTTTTTTTTTAAAACCTCGATGGATGGCAAACAAATCGACCGCTCACGTAATGTTAAGTGGTCACTTCTGCCTATATATACATCTGCAATGCCAGAGGCCTTGCAAATCCGTTGCCATCTTAGAGACAACGAGTATCTCCCCGAGGACACGGAGGAGCACACCATGGCGGTTTACCCGCTTGGGCGGAGCATCGTCGCGGCCTCGTGGCGAACATCGGCAGAGGCGAACTCTCGCGTCCGGCCCTGGTGCAAGCCATGGTCTGGAGCGAGGGGGAATGTCAAGCAGTCGCCTCCTTCTGCGAAGCAGTTATGCTAGAGAAGGAGGCGGCGGGACGGTTGAGGCAAAAGGTATCCCGTTACAGCCGCCGCGGTAGACGCGGGCTTGTGGACGGTGAGCAATGGGTAGCTCACTGTCCGTACGTTGCATAACGACAAGCCGTGGCGTTCGTGTTCCATGCCCGCCTCAAATAAATGTCAGCAAATAGAGGGGTCACTCAGGGCCGACGCCTGCCGGGGCAGCCCCAGTGGGTTGTTCGTAAGAGATACCGCGTCCCCGGAACGCAAAAGGGCATAAGAAGGAACATGGGTAGGTTATACTCACTAAAAGTCTGACACTCCCTCTCGCCCCGCTCTGGGCTGGGGAAGTCATTTGATAATTTCCTATCCTTAACAAAAAGATTCCTGGAGACAAAAAATGTCTCATGTGCCTGTAATTTCACCGGCAACCGTTCAAACTGAAACACAGTAACGCTGCTTTGCAGCAGAAATAGGTATGGTGGTAGTACTTCCCCAGACGAACTGCTTCACAATGAGCTTTTTACATGTCAAAGTTAAAATCAAATGATTTATTTAAATTAGACCATTAAACGGCACTTTTGTAGGTCACATGATCAATGTAGCTTAAGTAGGTACTTCTGGGTTGTATTCATGATTCCGAAACCACTATGGGCAATAAACATGTTTCTTAACCCGAAGGCTACACGAGTAAAGCTGAGAGCAAAAACTAGTCATAAATAAATTTTATAGCTTTAATTGCAGCCTTTCTCATGCTATCGACGTTACCGCAAGTAATGTAAGTTTCATTTTCCGATGTTTTTATAACGTTACATTGCCGTTTTGTTATTGTGTGGATATATTGAATAGATTGAAATAAATAGGGAATGAATAGCTTTTTTATTTTATTTTAGGGATGGGAAATCATCAAGTGACTTCCCCCGCCCTGGGCGGAGCGGGAGGGAGTGTCAGACTTTTACTGACTAAAACCCATCCATGTTCTTTCTCGTGCACTTTGCGTTGCGGGGGCGCGGGATCTCTTACGAACAACCCGCAGCCCCGGGGAATTAATAGCTTGCAATGTACTTATATTGTTTATATTATACCTAAAAAAAATCTTATTTGATATGTCGATTAGCATACTAAACAAGAGTAGATTAAAAAATATATATAACTTCATAGAGACGTAACTAAGTTATAACATGACATAATAATTATAGTAGTTATTATTTCATTAAGTGTTTCGCTTTATTTGGAGGAAATTAACGGTTTTTTAATAAAACTAAAAGAAAAACTAAAAATAGTATATCTTTTGGTTTAATTAAAAAAGGTAATTGCCTCCAAGCTTATAGCCCAACAAAAATGACTAAATGAACCACAAAATAGGAAGACAGAAAAGTTTTATTTTTAAAGTTGGCGCAGTAGCTGGCCGATTGTCTGCTGTGCTGTTTGTTGCGGGTTCGTTTCTCGTAAGGACCAATATTGTATGGCCTACTGATAGTTTGTTCCGGATCTGGCCGCTTATATATTATGTAAGTTTATATGTTTGTAAACGCACCCACGACATAGGAGAAGTTTGAACATTATAAAATAAATATTTTTTTACTGTGTTTAAAAGAATATTTTATACCAACACAGAACAAAGTATTTCACTTGTTATACATTTTCTTATTATCTTATACCAGAGACGTTTTGTTGACATTTTATACTGTGTACTAATAAAATTCAGATTTTAGTAAATATATTGCGAAGTATCAAACTCGTGATTTATATCGGTTTAACAAGCGATGGGGCACTTAAGATATAGTGTTGTAGATAGAGTAATACTTACCGATACACCGAGGAAAGAAGTGGAGTTTATTGCCTCGTAAATGTCATCGGCAATCTTCTTGTTCGTATATGTAAAGTTCTTCAAACTAAGCCCACTTTTCTCGAGTTTCTCCATAGTTTTGTTGAAGGCTAAGGAAATATATAAATAGGTTAATCTCCTTATCTAAAAATGTGAGGATTACGTTTGGTTGACGTAGGTACTATCATCGACCTTTTGTATGAAACTGCTTGGAAAGATACCGCGCATAAATTTGGAATTATCTCAAAGAGTCTTGGTGTCAGTGTGTGAGTAGTGGCTTTGACTTAGTTTTACAAAGCTGAAAACCACACTATGCGGTTTTGAGACGCGTTTGTGTTCCTAAGTGCATTGCTGCTACTCCGTGGCTATGTAATCGAGTTCTGCGCTTCACTGCTACGCTCGTAGCAGCGTAGCACGTAGCGCGTAGACGTGCGCCTACGCGCGTTTTCATCCTAATATTTTTGGTTGAAATATTCCGTCCGTTGTTAACACCCTGTGTTATAAACTCGCTGATTTAGTCCATTGATCGTGTATTTTGACCGCATGGTTACATAAATAGTGAGATACACAGAAAGGTAACCCTTTTGGCCCTTATAAAAGTAGTAAAGGAATACCTAACATGTCATTATTCTTGAACAGTTTCATCAGTCCATAAATAAAATAGTAGAGAATATGATTGATTTCCTTTGG
Source organism: Caradrina kadenii (assembly GCA_947462355.1). Taxonomy (NCBI): domain Eukaryota; kingdom Metazoa; phylum Arthropoda; class Insecta; order Lepidoptera; family Noctuidae; genus Caradrina; species Caradrina kadenii. The sequence goes on from OX381674.1 coordinate 6,519,888, forward strand.
AACGGTAAGTAATAAGGTGAAATTGTTTCCGGGCCGATGTATGAGATATTTTTGAAGCGGTATTAGTGTACGTCCCATCCCTTTCAAAAGGCTCTTTGTTCACGGCCGTAATTCTGATTCATGGAACAGAAGATGAAAAAAACAACAAAATCATTCAAGTGTGGAATACCTACCGCGAATAGGTAAATTAATATGAAGCGGGAAAATGTACAAAGAATCAAATTGTACTTCAAAAGATAAATGATAAAAAAAAGATTGGGTGTCTTTTTATTTATTAGAAGCTTTTAGTTATTTTAAGACGTGTGTCAGTTGTTTGGTTAGATTTAATCAAAATCTTGCTGTAAACAACTTCCCCTTGATCTAAGTTACGCTTTAGATTTTTGTGATAAGTTGAGAGAAAATATACCCAAATTCTTTGCGTTCTAATCTCATGATAAGACTATGCTTTTGTAAGCGCGAGCTACATAATAATGATAGATAGCCTTTGATTGTCCTACTGTCGGGTAAATATCTGATCTCATTTAAAGAAAACACGAGCATTGATCACCACCCTTGCCAGGCAGATTGGCGATTTCAGTCTTATATTATTTATAAGCCAGGTTGCCTTGCGATGTTTACGTTAGACTTAGAAATTACATCATCATCATCATCTACTTAGTCTGTTTCCAACTATGTTGGGGTCGGCTTCCAGTCTAATCGGATGCAGCTGAATATCAGTGTTTTACATGGAGCGACTGCCTATCTGACCTCCACAACCCAGTTACTGGGCAACACGATACCTTTGGTAAGACTGGTTGCCAGACTTTCTGACTTAGAAATTACATAATGAATTTAAAAGTAACATTAATACTTGCTGGGTATCGAACACGACAAATAACTTACACAATAATATCTTTTATATAAAACTCTATAAGTATCAAAAATCTACAATTAATTATTCATTTTACATACATACCATCTCGCCTGTATTCCCCGAAGGGTTAGGCAGAGGTGTAACAATGTACACCCACAGTTCGCCGGTATGTTTTAGGTCCCATGTAATAGGGGGCGAGCCTATTGCCATTAACCGGGCACAAATCCTAACTCCGAGCTGCTACTGGGAATTTCATAGAAAAACCCAATAACACTTTTTTGCTCGACCTGGGAATTGAACCCAAGACCTCTAGCGTAGCAGTCGCGCGCCTCTAGCGTAGTCGAATTATTCATTTCAGTAAATTCAAAGATCTCTTCAAAGATTAAAGTAAAGTCTTATTCACAGCTGACTACGTATGCAAAGAAAGATTCTACTGGGTTGCCAATTGTTATGGTGTGCTACACGCGTGGCTCCGCGAACCTAGGTTGTGTTGGCACGTAAAGCAGGACGTGACGGGTGGCGCCATCTATTGTGCTTCATAGAGCACTACACTTGTTAGATATTCCGCATGTTAGGGTTGTCTCTGTATACTTTCTGTAGTCATTCAAACATTTTTTATGTGTAGAAATAGCTAGGGTTATTTTACAAAGAATTAGAGAAATGACAATGAAAGAATTTTTCACAAAGGATTCCATACATCTCGATTCCTACTGGCTTCCCTTTAGAAGTTCGGAATCTTACAGTCACTACTGTCTACTACTGCTAAATGACATAGTCAGACTGCAGATTTTTTTAAAACACCGACAATAATATACACATACCATACTATCACGCCTGTATTCCCTGAAGGGTTAGGCAGAGGTGTGTCACCCACAGTTTGCCGGTATGTTTAGGTCCCATGTAATTGGAGGCGAGCCTATTGCCATTAACCGGAGACGAATCCTAACTCCGAGCTGCTATTGCGAATTTTATAGAAAAACCCAATAACCCGACCTGATAATTGAACCCAAGACCTCTAGCATAATAATAATTCTTCATTGATATTAGTTTGTACTTTGTGTATTATTATAGTTTACCCTGGACACCATACTAGGATACCCTGAGTCGTGAGGTCCAGATGTCAGATAGGAGGAGTAAGGTTTCAGTAAATTTTCATGTTACTGTATAATTTTAATGAAGTACTTAAAGTATAACTACCTCGTTAACCTAGTAGTCCAAAGTACGACTGCTACGCTAGAGGTCTTGGGTTCGATTCCCAGGTCGAGCAAAAAGTGTTATTGGGTTTTTCAATGAAATTCTCAGTAGCAGCTCGGAATTAGGAATTGCATTGGTACACTTTTGCCTAACCCTTCGGGGAATATAGGCGTGATGTTATGTATGTACTTAAATAATTGATCAATGTTTCGGCTTTTCTCTTAAGGAAATTGATATTTGGGCACTGATGGGTAGTTTTGTCACAATTAACGATATCTGCTAGATAAACTTACGATAGACAGAATTTGTGTGTAGTTGTGTTTGTTGAATAATTTTTTTTTCGTACTATATATTGGCTTAAAAAAACATAATTCAAAAACACAGACAACTGAGTTAGCGATTTAGCAAAAAAATACAAATCGTTGGTCGAGGTACCAAAATAAATGGTAATTACAGTATTGATGGCTCAGCCGCTACGTTATTAAGTAATTCAGCAGCTTTAAATATCATTATTCAACAAATTAAGCGGTTTTACATTTTTATGAAACTTTATCGTTACAGTTGCGTGATCGCGATTAATAGAAAATCGACATCAGCGATGAGCCGCTGAATTTGTTTTTTTTTTCATATTATTTACTAGCGACCCGCCCCGGCTTCGCACGGGAGCAATGCTGATGTTATTATACCTATAAACCTTCCTCCTCAATCACTCTATCTATTAAAAAAACGCATCAAAATCCGTTGCGTAGTTTTAAAGATTTAAGCATACATAGGGATATAGGGACAGAGAAAGCGACTTTGTTTTATACTATGTAGTGATGGAAAATTATCCACGCAGTCATTTACGTTACAGTACTATATAATTAAACAAAAGTAGAGAACTGCGACTTCGTCTGAATAGCATATTTCACCCGCGTTAAGTTACGTCTTTGGGTACTGCTCCTCTCCCGTGTATCGTAGCGTGATGTTATATAGCTTATGTTACTCAAGAATAATGTAGCTATCTATTGGTAAAAAATTATTAAAATCAGTCCAGCCGTTTCGGAGCCTATTTGGTACAAATAAAAATAAATTGTCCTCTTTTTAATATTACTCGACGACCTGCCTTATTTCACCCGCCTTACGTTACATCTTTCGTTACTGCTCCGCTCCCGTGTGTCGTAGCTTGATATTATATAGCCTATGTTACTCAGGAATAATGTAGAATAGATAAAAGTGGTAACACAAAACCTAAACTAAAAAATACAAAGACCAAAAGTATTTATTCTAAATCATTTGTAAATAAAACAGGAGTACATACCTAGAGCAACGGCCCATACAGCGTCGTAGGCCAGGGGTGCCTCTTGATATCCCTCCGGATATCTCTCGCCGTCGATGTCGTAGCCAGCTTCGCGCAAAGCCTCGTTCAGGCGCGATCTGTTTAGATAAAACATTGTTTTTGTTGTACCAAATCAGACGGTTTTCTTCTAAAGGAAAATAAACCAAGGATTCCGGATATTCATAGTGTTATTCTACGTTATCATTAATTTGCTAGCGTGTTACTAAACAATGTGGAAAAACAGGTTTCTTTTACGAAATGCGAGTGTCATTTGTTTGTAGATGTCATTTATAAAAATATATATATATATATACACTCACGCCTGTATTCCCCGAAGGGTTAGGCAGAGGTGTAACAATGTACACCCACAGTTCGCCGGTATATTTAGGTCCCATGTAATAAGGGGCGAGCCTATTGCCATTAACCGGGCACAAATCCTAACTCCGAGCTGCTACTGAGAATTTCATAGAAAAACCCAATAACACTTTTTGCTCGACCTGGGAATCGAACCCAAGACCTCTAGCGTAGCAGTCGCGCTTAGGACCACTAGGCTACCGAGGCAGTTATATGTCATTTGTTTTTAAATAAACACGTCTTCTTTAAACGAAATGTGTCAACTACGAGAAAAACAACTGACGGTAGCAACAGAATAATGTCATTGGAAAGGCACAAAAATGCATTCGGTCGACATGTCGTGTTCCATTGACCTAAAAATTGCCTCAGAAATTCTATGAATTTGTTGTACCTACTTCACATTCTAACTCACGATAAGTTATGAAAAATCATGACTGTTATGCAACGCTTTCTGGCGTGGGAAATGAATAAAATGCGCTTCAACTTGTATGAAATGATTTGGATCAAGTGAACACGCAAAAATATTTCCGCTTCATAAACCAGTTTCATATTATTTAGACGAAGCTAGAAAGCTTTTTTCATTAATATTAATGGCATGTAAATAAGTAGATGATACATTTTTCTATTTGTACTAATGGTTGCGTTCATGTTTCATAATAAGGGAAATAAAAATAAAGTCGTTTTCTCTAAGGTCGCCAATAATATGAGTGGTTCCGCAATAATAAGATATTACAGTTGTATTGACTACCTACATGTATTTTGTTCGCTTAGCAACTACGATGAGAAGCTTATTGCCGTGGAACCTCCGGAGAGCGCCCGCCAGTACTTAGCTTTGTTGGGAAGATGTACGGGGACATCCTTCTTTTATTTTTTGTAACGAGTAGCAAAGAGTACGAGAGGATTGGAACCGCTGCAACTATGAAATATTAAGTGCAGCAAATCATCATCTGCTTAGTGTTTTCCCAACTATATTGGGGTTGGCTTTCAGTGCAACCGGATGCAGCTAAATACCAGTGTTTTACATGGAGCGACTGCCTATCTGACCTCCGCAACCCAGTTCCTGGGCAACACGATACCTCTTGGTTAGGCTGGTTGTCAGACTTCCTGGCTTCTGACTATCCGTAACGACTTTCAAAGATCTACGAATGACAGCTGGGACCAACGGCTTTACGTGCTTTCCGAGGCACGGGGGTATAATACCACCGACTTCCAAACGCTGGGCTGCTACTGAGCAAATCCTAATGGAAACACCTAATAACACTTTTTGCCCGACCTGGGAATCAAACCCGCGACCCCACGCTCATCAGTCGCGCTTGCGACCAAGAGACCAACGGGGCAAGTGCAGCAAATGAAAGTTGTAAATAAAAACAGCATATTGTACAAATCCCTTATGAATATATTGTTTCAGTTTATTTAGTTCATACCCATTAATTCTTACCACACAGGGAAGCCTACGTAAGAGGATTTAGTGGGAAATTCCGACCGGATTATTCTTATCCAAGACCAGCTAGCGACCCCGAGCTTAAAGCTCTCAGCCAAACAGAAACTGATAATACTTCAAATAGCTTGCGTGTTGTTTGAGTGTTTAAAAGGAATTTAAGATCAAAATGTTGACTTATATTTAGCTCTTTCAGTAGTTTAATATAGGTTTATATTGTATTTGCTTTATTTTTAGGGACCTATATAAAACGCAATTAGTTTAAACGGGTGTAAAATACGAGAAGAGAACTTAATGAGAGAGAGAGAAAGAGAGAGAGAAAGAATTTAACGAAGCCGAAGGTACATGTTCCATCATTGTGATATTTTTATCTAGTTCTGAAACATACCTGGGACTCTTCCGGCTACAAAAAATATAGAAGGCCAAAGTTCATCTTTATTTTTGAACATTTTTTTACGAAAAAACCTTTTGAATGTGTTCTAAACTTGTCGACGATGTCTGTAGTTTTAATTGAACTCTTAAGCACAATGTTTTGCGCGTTATTATAAACAGTGACTTCCTAGCAATAGAATTATTTCCCAACATCATTAAATTTCATAGACAATATGTTTAGTTAACGGCTTTGGTTGTGTCTTTGTACAACGCCTAGTATTATGAACACGATGTAAAGCAATGACAACTTTCAACTGAAAATACAGTATACGTTTTTTTAAAAGGAATTGCACTCGTTACAGCGGGCACCTCATTACGTGTAAGGGTCGCCTTTCAAGCTGTACCTGGTATTAGAAGTCTTTTCTATTCAATCACAAAGGAACACCTCGTAACGTATGAGTGGAAAGTATTATGCGCAGCCTCGCTCTATATATTTTTTCCACCATTCCATGCAATTACTATGCTAATGTTCACTGAAGCATATTTTATTTTCTTTAAGGAGTACAAAGGATCTGCCGAATACAACACTAAAGTCCTAACGCGATTCGCGATTGCGCATACCTCTAGGCATTTTTTATGAAGTGTCGCCGCGACGATGAAGGAACAGAATGTTAAGTTTAACAACATAAAACCTTTATTTACATTGCGTCGCGGAAACGTGTCTCAGTCATACATTTAGAAAAGCTCAAAGGAAATTATTGTCACGCACATGATGGCTGAACGTCTAGAAAAAAAAATAACAAGATTGCCGGAATGTTTTAGATGAAAATGGATTTGTTTTTCTTTCTTTTAAGGATATTCTGACTGTCTGAATAAATAAATTGAATATTTTATTTGTTCTGTCGTAGCAATATTTCAAAAGCTATTTATACATGAGTGTAGATCACTACATATATACACAAGTACGATCACATAACAATATAACTAACCGAAAATCTTCTGATGTCATCCCGGAGATGGTGGTCTGGTTGGAGTTCTGGTTCCACATGAGAGCCTCCGTGGTCAGGTGACCCTCAGCTGCCTCTCGCATTTGTTCTGGTGTACAATCGATGCCTTCTTTCTCCAAATTAGTCTCGAACCAATTGTCTTCGTACCAACCTGCCAAAATATTTTTCGTGAGAATTCCCAAAAAAAAATAAAATAAAAACACTAGTAACAGAGCAGTGTAAAAAAATACTCCTCGCTGTAACTATTGAAAGTAACTTAAGTTGTTTCAATAAATATTTTTTTATTCCTATCGTTAGTCATTTTATCAACTTAAAAAAGTAAGGCGTTCTCAATTTGTCTGTTTTATTTTATGAGTTATAAAACGTAATCGTTTTACAAGTATGTACGCACTTAAATAAAAACCGTTAATTTTAAAAGTTAAACAAATTATCAAACGAACAATTAAGCTACTTTTTTTGAACAGTTCTTGGTTTAAACTTCGTCCATTAAAAACGTACCCACAGTTCTTATAGTCGCATTGAGAAAACTCATTAATTTATGTAATTACTTAGTGCGCAGAGAAGCTTTCTTAATCTAACACAAATTCATTTAATTAAGTAAGTAAGCCTCCATAGATGAAACGTATCAATTAGAATTATTGTATTACTATCAATTGATAGAATGTACCTACATTTGGTACGAACGTTCACGACTACCACAGACGAGCTGCCGGCCTTTTCACTAAGTTGACCTTTATGACTTGCACGGAACGATAAGCAATCGAGTCGCCGTTTTCAATCTTTTTCGCCCCGAAGGCGAAACTTCCCAAATATACGGAAATGTTGAAAAAACGTGACAGGGTGTAACTCAATTGTGGGGAGGCCTTACATGAACGTCGTTTTTTGAACACGAGAGAAATACATAGAGCAAAATTTTCTATGATTGTGTTTATTTAAAAATGACCGATTAAATAAATATAATATTAAGAATAATTAATTAAATATCAAAGTAAATATGTACCCAAGCGAAAAGTTAAATAGCGTATCATGCTGAAATGCAGTTTTACATAAAGGTTTTGTTTATTACCGTAACCCTAAGTGTGAAAACATGAATGACCAAATTATCATAAGGCCAATTATTTATTCAAGAATAAGCGTGAAATTATTCCCCTTTATTTTGCGTTTACGGCGAGCCCCTCGGCCGTTATTTATCTCCTTTCTCCATCCATTTCCTTTGTCCTGTTTGTTGGTACAACCTGATGCGAACAAATGTGTGCTTGCTGCGTCATCTCCACTTTGAAGCCATGTATTTTCATCTCATGGTGATATATGTTTTTGAGCGGCAAATAACATTTCATACTTTTTCTAACATTTCAAATTGCGTCATAAAGTAGTCTTGTCGGTTCTAAATTCTTTATTCTATTCAAAGTTTTGACCCGACGGCGGTTTTATTTGTTTGTGACAAATAAGGTTTTTAACAACGATTTTTTGTTGTTGTTGTTCTTCTGTGACTGGGTTTATGAGTGTTGTTCTTTTTATTTTACTACAAGTTTAAATTCATCATGTATTTCAAGGATTTTTTTGCTATGGTTACCTAAGTAAGTACATTTTTAACACCCGACGCAAAAACGACGGGGTGTTATAATTGACATGTCTGTGTGTGTGAGTGTCTGTCTGTGGCATCGTAGCTCCCGAATGCATGATCCGATTTTGATTTTTTTTTAGGGTTTAGTTCAAAATGCGCACGACATCAATTAAGAATTGTATGTCTCGTTACATGCTAAATGTGTCGAAATTTTCTTAGACTAATTTGTTTGAAACAAAGTATATCTAACACAGACTTGCCTAGTCCGTACCCGGCCTACTGGATATTATTAACCGATAAGTCGTCATTTCTGAAACGAATCAAATATGTTCTTATAAAAAAGTTTTGAGATTTATTACTTGAAATATGTAAGTTATAAAGAATTTGCAATTACGAAACTCACATTTCCTTCAAGATGGGGGACGTGTCGATTATTTTTATATGAAGTGATCTCTTAGTGGGGTATTTTATGCCATAATAAAGTTTTATTACGGAAGAGAAAAGATTCTCGGAGCCTATATTAAGGCCAACCGGACGTTGATAACCTGCCGAACTTGGGCTGACGTGCCTTTGGCAGGACGCCAATAGCCCAGCCGCACAAGTGTGTACACTTATCTACTGAGTCTCGAGACTCCCACCTTGAACTAATTTGGACCACTGTTCACGGCGAATGTACATAAATAATATGCTGACTTGAAACTGAGCCGAATAATAATACCGAGACACGCCCCGCTCATTATTGTGAGTACAACGTTGCCAATGTAGGCGTGAATACACCTCATTATACTAAATCAATGTGGGCACAGGAGAGGAATGTAAATGTACCTAAATTGGATACATTAATGAGAATTGATTCAAAAGACAATCACCATCCGAAACAACCGTCACGGCGCGTTGTGGTGCTGCGCCGCGCACGGAGTCATGAATACACAAATGGGGGTTTATTGTGACTCGGCTTTCATTATTACGATTATAGAGTAAATGTTTAAACCAGGTCAAAACAAAATATTTGACTCCGCTGCCAGGCTCGTGCTTACCTCCTGTCGTCCCTTAGGACGAGGGCCGATGTGAATAATTTAAATAAAACACAGAAATTGACCAGAAACTGCCTTACCGGGGAACGAACTTGTGAAGCTTTTGAACAAACTTTTAAATCGAGTTGACGCATTAAAACGAGTACACTCGACGAATTTTTGAATACAAGTCCACTTTTAGGATTTTGTTTAAAAAAAATAGTTGTTGTTGCAAATTCTGAGAGACTCAACTTTATTTCGAGGCTTTACGGTTTGTAATTAACGTCCCATATTAAAAAGCAATGTTAAAAGTTATACTAGCGTTGTTTATTTGGGTTATTCTCACTACAAACATAATACAACTAATGCGAGTTTCTGTTCTTGTTATATTAGTATGTAAATGACTACAGTCCTATTAAAAGGGGTTTATTAACGTGTTATGGCAAAACATTGCTACATTATCAAATGGGATTGTAATTACTTTCTCATTTCTCTTTGACCGGTATGTTTTTTTATCGTTTACCTAAACGAATATTATTTTTACCCAAACGAAATGCCTAGGGGACATGTTACTTACTAGTCTCATTAACTGGGCACTGACCTACGTGCGATGTTCTCAGCGATTCACTTTTTAGGGTACCGTGCGAAAAACTTGGCAAGCGGTACCGTGTTACTAAGATTTCACTGTCTGTCCGTCCGTCCATCTGTCAGTCACTGGCCTATATAATAAAAGTTCATCATTTTATTTCAGCGTAAAATTTTCACGGAGTGTGTTACTATAGCCGCCATTAAAAATGTAAATGTAATAAAGTTAAAAATTAAAGTGTGCTTCCACTCCATTTTTTTGTGTGTAGTGTTAAATATTGTACGCTACGGAACCTTTAGAGCGCGAGCTTAGGTCGCATTTGGTCGGCGTTTTAAACAACCTTCTGAGAGGGACACATCCCTTAAAAATATCCGTTTTCTTATTTTATTAGACTCTCGAGTGTCGTTAACGACCGCTCTCCTCTGTTCTTCACTTTATCTAAGATTTTTTCTTCCTTCCATTACTGACGCAGCCTGTGGTTTATCCCGAGGGATTCATCCGGGAAATTCATTAATAAATATCTCAGTCACATACAATGAGAAATAGAATAACATCGCAAAGTGAAAAGTCACATTAAGAACGGTTGGCGAAGTGCAATTGTTTTTATGAAATAATCTTTTCGAAGTTTTTGACAATGTAGTCGAAATCACAGTCAAATAATTCATTTCAGAAAAAGTTCAAAAAGCACCTTTGACGTCATTTACAAGACAAAAAATACAACAATGAATCTACTTGCCTATTCCAAAAAGTAGTTTTGTATAAAGAAGAATGGGCAAGGAACTCCATACTTAATCTTAAAAAAATACAATAATTTGTGCAGGTACATTCAAAAAACAATATTCTACATGATAGTTTATGATACCTTCTAGGTACTTTGCCCCAAAAGTAAATTAAACCAACTGAAACAAGATGAGCTTTTACTGCTACATAGCAATTATTTTCCCAGACGTAGCTCGAGGTGTTATTTTCAAACAAGCATAATAATGTTACAAAAAACGGTATAGGCTCATTTACGTTCTCGGTAAAGCCTCGTATTTCTTTTTATCCTTCTTCATAAACAACGTCTAAATGAGTTGTATCCGCGACCCCGTGAGCCGCGACAACGAACGTTGCCACTCTCATATTATTCCGTTCATAATATTGCTTACAATTTATAACGCTTATGACTCACGCGGCCATTGCTCGTTTTAATGATGTGCTGTTTTATTTTAATGTAATGCGATACTTTCAGTATGTGCGGAATGAGACCTAGCAAAATGAAGTCAATTATATGAAATGAGGAAAATTATGAACCTATTTTTGAGTTTCATACATTCTTAATCCAGACTACATAGGCTTAGATTATAGTCGATGTTATTGCCAAAAAGCTGTTTTCAGGATCTAGGGTAAAGTGTGTTTGTCATTTATGTTTCTCCCAAATCACATAAAACCACGAATGTTAAACCCGATGTCAATAAAACACATTCTAACCTATCTCTTGTAGTGGCACATTCGTGACGGTTATGTCACCCGCTGAAACGGCTGGCAACTAAGTTTCATATTTCACTTTCAAAATTAGTTTCGGAACATAAAGGAAACAAAGTGAGAAAAGGTTAAATGTATGTTCTGAACAAATATACGGTTACGTCGCACTTATCTCTCGCCGAATGCAAACTTGTTTTTGTACGAAGGCCACCATAAGCCATTTCCTGGGATAAGAATTATGGCGGTTCTAGAACAAAGAGAAAATCTAAAGAAATCCTTTTAAGTTTTTTTACAATCAGTACTTTAAACAGAGTTGGATAAATGTGTTTTGATAAATTGCAGTTCTTAGTCGAATATATTTTAGCTTTGAGCGCGCGAGATACTTTATTGGAAAAATTTAAAAGAGCCATAAAGTTAGAAGCTTACTAAACTGAAAATCTCCCTGAGTAGTTCGAAATTTTATGGGAGATATACAGATATTTCGATTATCTGAAATATCTATTTGACGATATACTATCGACCGACTTAATAATTTACTCGTTTGCTTGATAGACGCTGAATGATTCAGACTGAACCGATTCATTAAAAATGTATTTCTACCTTATTAAAGTTGAAGTAGACAAGCAAATATTGAGTGACGTTTGTATATCGTTCTAACCTTCCGTGTCGGTAGTAATAACACAGTAATGTAGTGAGTAACTAAACCAGTAGTGTTTGTGCAGGTAGGTGCCTACGTTCCGTACATTTTATGAAATTATAATAATGTCAAGTCGCGTTGGTGCTTCCGTGAAAAAGGATGATCTTCCCCTTATGTGTCAGTGCCCGGAGACCGGGTTTTTCGGATAATGTTATTTACGGGCTTACCTCCAAATAACTGAAATCCCCTAAAGGGTTCAGCAAGCGAATTTTATACAATTTTCATAACATTGTTTTCTGGGTGCATAGATTTAGTCGTTTGGAATATCGACGAAGATTTGTTTACCCAGATTATTTTGTGTATAGAATGGATGAAGGGTACTTCTCTTCAAGAACCTAATCGCTTACAGTCGCTGACTCATAATATAACGTTGAACATTTAGCGTGCGAATGAGTTTGAAGGGAGGATCAATTGATTTTCATACCAAGATGGTTACGGGTGATTTTCAGAAGATACCAAATAAACTATGACTGACCAATAAAAAACCAGACGTAGGATTTCCCATACAAGCGGTGTTTGTAGACCTCGCACAGGACTCGCCTTGCCGCGACCACATAGAACAGGCCCACGATGACGCGCGCGTCCTGCCGCCTGAGGTTCCGCACCGCGTCGGCCGGGTCTGACAGAAATGACTGCCGCGTCACGATCTCGATGCCCGCCTTCTTGCAGTGCGCCTCCAAGTCTTCCACGGTCTGTGGGATAAGTCAACTTTACTAACAAATATGTGTTCGTCACTAAAATATATGTGACCAAATATTATTATTATTAAATATGTACAACATTAAAATTAAATTAAAAAAACCTTATTAGTAAAAAAAAAAGAAACGAAAACTATATGGCATCACAAAAGTCCTCCGCATCGCTGTCAACTGGAAAAGTACCCAAAAGACTGACGGCATTGCCATGTTGGACGGCAAAGCCAGCCTTTGGGTCACGAGAAGTGTTAACCAACCAAATTGAATCACAAATACCACGCATTTTATCGTCTGTCTGTAGGTGTTATTATCTCGGATATTAATGTCTCAGTAAAACCTCACGCGTCACTGGTTTTCATTAGATAAATTGAAAGTCAGAAAGTAAATAAGTCACCAGTTCAAAAATCACATGTACGTAAGATCAACTCGATAGCCTCATTCCAAAGGAAATTCGACTCGAACTGAATTTTCTTAACTCCTCAAATCCTGAGTACTAAAGTGGCTACGGAATAAGTGTTTGTATGTAAATTGGATCGTTGAGGGTTTTCGTGCCGATCCCCGTCAATACAAATGAAAATGAAAAACCTTTATTATCCAAATATTTGGGGCGTCAGTTGTTTTTATGTGCGTGAACCCTAGCAAAAATATTTCTTCGCCGCGGTGAAAGCAAAACAGGAGCGCAAGAACGCTTCAAACCCACTTATGCAGAAAAAACCGGGGCCGCTCTAATTACATTGAAACCAGCGTGAAAGGCCTCGCTCCATTCATTGCGGGTAACTATACACTATACACACCCTTCGTTATGCTCGCGTGCGCTATATAAATACGTGCTTTTACCTGACAAAAACGCCTACAGGCTCAATGCATAAATCTACTGCTACATCATAATATTTCATTTTCACATTCTCATAGAGAACGGAGTCGTTAAAGTTTCAGCTCTTCGTGAACTGAAAGAACTTAAGAGATTTATTGTAAGAAGAAAGCTATGTATTATATTAAAAGTTCACCTCTTTCTGTTAAGGGGAATTAACGCTAAGTACCTCTTAAGAGAAAAGTGGACATTTTGTGAATTTTATTAAGATTAGGCTTCGTGTTCGCGACGATATTAGGTACATCTATATTAATCATGTCTGAATGGCCGTACATTTATTAAGCTCTTAAAGTACTTTACACTTAATTATTGTAACAAAGTTGCCGAACTCTTACAGGCTCATCATAATTTTATACTGACATAAAAACATGCTTTTAACACAACTTTTCAGAGAGTATAAAAATAAAAAGTTGACAAATCATTGGTTTGTATGGTGATAAGCCGGATTTTAACGGCATTTTTATAATATCACGAAACAACGTGACGCCACAATGTTAATATCTCAGTTTTATTACACAAACAAAGGCTCGGAGACACGATAAACAGATAAAAATAAACACGTACGGAACGGAGAGCTACTCATAAATATTCTCAATATAAATATATCTGTTACAGAAAACACTTTCAGTCGACTTCACTTGGATTCGTTTATTCCTGGTACGGCCGCGCTGCCTGAATAAATACCGTGCCATCTATGAAAGTTGTCGAGAAGATGCGAGTCAGGAGGATTCAGTAAATACTAGTACTTGTACGTATTATATATTTTCATCCTTTGAATTTCATATTGTGGCTAAAATTGGCGCACAGCGAGATAGGTCGCTAACGGATGTCGCATAGAGGTAAAAAATGTTCAGTTATGTCCATTTATCATGCAAGACGCATTGTAGTCCTGGCTCACTCGGGGACGATTATTTTTCCTTTATAACCATTGTTACATTATATGTTACGTGAGGGTTTAATACGTCCGGCAATCCTAAACGCCTGTTTACTAGTATGGATTGTTAAGTCGTAACACTGGCTGTAAGGTGAAGTAGGAAACCGTTTGTAACGTTGCGAAGTCATAAAGTTTTAAGAGGTAGTTTTATAGTCCATTTATTATAGAATTACACAAAATATCGGCCAAATAAATATAACGATAGTTTGGCGAAAAAACTATGCTTAATAGTATTTTTAAAATGTTAGTGGCATATACCTAGTTTACATTGCTTTATATTGATCGTGAAATAACGAAGCTTATTACATGATAACATTGAAATAACGATAGAGTTGTAACGATGTTTGTCTAATGTTATTATGATTGGAGTGTAGTTGATGTAATAACGTGAGGTTATAATAATATAAATGTGAATGAGGAGGCTTTGTCTAGTAAGCGTTTAACGCATTTTGAAGTTGTTTTGTTTATGGAAACGGTTCGAAATTCAAAGGCATTAAATATGTGCTTACACTCTGGCATTTAAATATATGCTTGAGAGTTCCTTTAGTTGAGCATCCCTCGTATTTCATTTCCTAACAATGTGTAGATATCCAATAACCACTACTAATAACATTAACTGGAGTATTTTATAGCAAGGTCGCGACATATCAAAAATATTTCCACTATTTCCTACCCTCGGCCCTCGTACATCGTTACAGCGATACTGCCTTTCTTATTGCCGCCAGTTATATCGAATACTCCGTTTACTGGATATCGATAGTTGGATCATAGTGCTTTGACTCATTTATTCTTTGACTTGCAGTCGCAAAAATTGCAGAGTTTTGTAAAGATTTAAAATTTGCTACAACAGTAATCGCCTCAGCGCCCAGTACGCGATAAAGTCGAAGGCCAATCACGAAGATCGTTTGTCATTCGGCAACAAAGCGCTTAGCGTGTCATACTCCACTCGATGTCGATACGAACAACTCCCGATCGAACAATTTAAGTCACGCAAGCGGTGGAAACAGTCGACACGATATGGTCCCCCTACATAATCACTCGCTGCCATATCACTCCGTATTATCGGCGTGTTCCGTGCTCCACAGGTTGAATTATCGAAAGCTAATGTATTGTAAAGATAACATGTGTAGGTAGCAGATGAAGACGGTGTTAGTTTGTACAACAACGGAGAATAACAGTCGAATGTGTTTTCCCTTTGTGCCATCTATCTCGATTTACAATACCCAGAGCATCGAAATCTATTATGGCGGTTGAAATGGTTCGAAACGAGAGAATAAATTTAAGTTTGCCCATAAAATGGAAACGTTTTATCAAGGGAGACATGGCTGCGGAGACGCAAACTCGGCCCGGTTCGTTGCGGCCACAATTACTTTTCTATTTCTTATGTAAACCTTCATTCTATCTCTTTACGCTTGTTGGGTTGCACGAGAACAAAGCTGGGACTGCGATTTCATTGATTATAATAATGTTCAGTTTATTTTTATCTTGCTAGAATGTTTGGGCGTGCATACTTCCTTAATAATATAGGTAACTTATTATTTCTTTTACATTGTAAGTAGCTACATAATATATTATTGTTTTCAAGATTTTGTGTTAGATTTTAAGTTAGAAACTTTTGCCCGCGATAAATTTTTCTTAAGGACACCTGATTTTTTTTTATAAAAAATGTAGCCTATAGCACTCAGGGATAACGCGGCTTCCAATTACAGATAGAATTTTCAGAATTAAAGCAGGACTTTCGGAGATTACCGCGTTCTAATAAACAAACCCTATACCTTTATAATATTAGTATAGATAATAAATCAGATATAGATTGCAGTAAATATAAAAAAGTGGGGGTAGAATGACATCCTCTTTCCTTGCTATTTTTCATGAATTTAAGAGGATTGTACTTACTGATATGAAGACTTCCTCCGCTTGCTGTAAGATGGCAATCCTTGACCAGCCAAACTTCTGCATGAGTTTGATCCTTGTAGGATTGTGTACAGTGGCTGATGGATGGGTGCGGAACAGTGTGGGAAAGCGCGCGCGGTCAGACAGCGCTGGCGATGATGCTCCGTAGCATAACTAAAACAATAAGAAATATTTAAGTTTCCACACAAAAGAGTTCAATTTTGATTGGGATGAAATTCTGAAAACATGAAAACCTTACATTCAAAGGAATTTCCCTCATTTAATCAAAGCATGTTAGCCGTTACACAAAAGTGACCAAGAAAACATAATAAAAATTAATTGCTCCACCGCCCTCTTTATGGGAATTCATTTTGCACTTGACAGAATTTATGTCAGAGCCGAACATAATATGGCGATTTCATAACACATCCAAAATTGCTTCGCGTGTATTCGCAGGAATCGCGTCGCTCTGAATCTCATGGGAGTGACAAAATAATATAAGGGAACATTCTCCAGTTCAGTTTGAGAAATGATTCTTCTCAGAGAACATTTTATTTACATCTCGATGTACTAAGTACAAAGTTTACAGTCGGAATAAAAATTAACACAATTTATATGGAGATTTCATTTAGTAGAACAAGAGCTCGGTAACATAATCAACTTGGTTAGAAACTTCTTAAACGTTGAATAATCTTATTAATGAATACTCCACTGAAATAGATACCTAAAAACAAGCGTGACCGAACTCATTACTATAAAAACGCTGTTCGCCTATCCAACCCTTATATTCATAAACGGCCCTTTGGATTCACTTGAACACCATTAACCAATCAAAACACGTTATGGCAATGTTCCCGACGCGGACCCTCGTTTATGTGCTGGAAGGTTTTTATATCTTCCAGTTGTTTTTCTTTTATTTTAAATTCGAGTGAGATTTAGACTGTTTTGATTTAAAACTCAAGGTTACAGTTCGCTGAAAAAATAAAACATTGAGCCTACATCTTCCATTTAAGAATACTGTAGGCCAATATTTTGGCACTTTTCCAAAAACATTGTCTTCATTGGAAATAGTCGGCTCTTGAAGTAATCATGAATTTGACCTAACCAATACTCGTTAAGTAGTAACATTGACCCCCTTATATGTACGTTATGTAAAGTTGTGACACACGTAAATCACAAAATTGTATGGCTAACCAGACATTAATCATTATTTAGCTTTAAGCAAAGTTTTAAAATAAGGAGGTTAAGGTTCATGTGAACTTCGAAGAAAAAAAAATTGTTTCATATTGCCTTGTTAGTCCTGGATGACGTTACTCGTATAAGTAATAAATTTATATTTACTGGAAATGTTATTCGATAATCCTGTGACTTGGCACAAGAAAACTTTATCCCTCGCTCCTTGGAGGACAAACTTCATAAAATCCCTTTAATGTGGACATGTGTCAAAAGTGTTACTATTCTGAAAAGTTCAGGCCCAAAGGTCGGGGTTCTGTAAACGATAAAATTGTTTATATAAAAGATTGTTAGTGCTAAATTTTTAAGAGTGTCCCTAAATTATAACTTGTTAAAACTTATATAGCCTTAAATTGAGTTTGGGTACTCGAAATTTTGAAGATTTGGGTAAGCCCAACAGGGATCTAAGTTGGATGAAAGTTTTGAAAGTATGAAAAAGTAAAAAGTGTTACTTACAACCATGAGGTTCCACATCTTGGCGGCTTCGGCGACGGTGGTGCACACTGTTGAGCAGCCGGCGAGGAGAAGCAACTTTTGTGGTGGGTTGTACAGTAGGTTGTACATCACGCTTGCTCCCAGTCCCGGCTCGCACTGGTGATCATAGTTGACATGAGTTTAATTGGACTTTGTTTAGCTAACAGCACAACAGTGTCCAGTTCAATTTGAAGCGGGTAAATCATTTGTTGGTCTACGTTCGTTAAACAAGTTAATGAACAAACACGAGAAATTGGCACTTTCAAGTGTTTCAACAATTTGAATGTGAAACGTGATTGTTATGGTGTATGTACCTCTTATAAGTTTGTTCTTGTAGTAATTAATAGCTTCTGTGGATATATTATCCCACGGGAATCGTTTACGACAGAAAAAAATATTTTTCCGGGATAAATAACAGCTTATGTGCTATTCCGGACTATAATATAATCTATCTTTGTGCTAAATTTCATCCAAATACGTTCAGCTGTTTAAGCATGATTGAGCATCAAACATACATCCATCCAAATTTTCGCATTTATAATAGTATTAGTAGGATAGTAAGATTTAGAAGCTTCTTTCTTAATGGATATATGATAAATGGATAAGACGACCTTTTTGTAATTGAATACCTATAAATAATTAGCGTGGTACTTGTACAAAACTGCTTCAACAGCTGTAACAATTTTAAGAAACGATCTAATAACGACTCTTTCCGTTTCAAAAGAAATTAAGCCTCATTCAGCTATAAAATTAAGTTCAGTTTTGCAAAAAAAAATATGTCGAAATTCTTACTGACATTTTCAAGTAAAATACAAATATTGAATTAACTAAAATGGTATCATTAAGAGGTAAAGTTAATTCAAACTTGATAACAATGTCACAATTCAACCTTTACGCCCTATTGAATCTTCCCTCTCGCTAAAGGAGGTCCTTACTCAAAACATAAAATAAATAGACCAACGAAATTCGCAAGGAAGTGTACATTCATATTCATGAATGAGGCAATTGTTCAACGTGTTGCGATTAGGTAATTGAATTCCGAAGCTCCCTGATTGGTCGTAATCAAGGGAGCGCATGTAATCTGCGAATCAGGACGAAGAGTTTTTTAATTAATTAGTGAACTTGACCACATTACGAGATAAGGGAAAAGGTCTACTTGAATATAATTACGACAGTCCATTTAATCTGATTCGATATCTCTTAGTATGTACCTATAAGCTTCATGCCTGCGTACATCGATTTTGTATCCGTGATATATCGAGTATATATAGCCATGTTTTACTTTCTCGTGAGAGTAAAGTAATTAGGTAGCCAGTAAAAAGCTTTACCCTGTATCGGAGCTCGGTGTTTTTTATTCAATTTTCGATGGCCGATGTTCAGCTAGCTCGGAGTTTAAAAGCCAGGTTAATTAATAGCCGGTGAAAAAGTTGTATGGCGAGCACATAGTTTAAAAAGTTTGGTTAACGATAGTTTGTAAATATACATATAATGCAAAATAGTTTTCATAGTAGTTCTTCCTGTAATCAGTTGTATGGTTATTGAAAAAATCCCTTCTAAAAAGGTTTCTGTAAAACTTTTACGATACCAACGATTTCTTAAGGAAACTCGACCAGGGTTTAAGAAAATGGGGATTACGTTAGCACAAAACGAATTAAATTTTTGGATTTCTTTATCCTTATTGTTAACAGGAGATGGTCGATGTTTCGTGAGATATTTTTTTAAATTAAAATTAATAGGTTCATTTTCCTTTAAGATCTTTAATAATGTTGTTAATTTGTTTATATTTTTGTAATAACATTAAAAAGTATAAATTGTAATTTATATGTCGTAGTATATAGTGAAAAAGGAGGGAAGGTTATATTTAATTTCATGTGTACAAAATGGAAAGTTACCAAGTTATTTCAAAGATGCCAGATTTCGGGAGTAATAATTTAACATTTTGCGCTCAGTAAATTATTTTCTCATCAAGATGTTTTAATGAGAAATTTTATGCCCTATATTAATTTATTCGACACCGTGTAACAACCGAGCTCAACGCAGCCACTTTACTTGCCATCATAATGACTCTTGAGGTTATCCTCAATAATTCCTCCCTATTATGTTATCACTTCCCCTCCACAAATTTCATCAGAGGTCGGTAATCGCCACGTTATCAACGTCGAACTGATCGGAATCGTCAATTTGTCCGTGAATAGGTATGAATCGATAAAACGGGAAATTACCTTTAACCGGCGTGGAAATTCTATCCAATAAAATTTTCTTCTTGAACCATTCATAAATTCTCAATAATTGAATCGAACGTCAGCCTCACCCTCTCGGTTGCAATATCATAAGCCTATGATTTTAGTCCATTTGGATTTATGAAAGCAGTCCACTTCGATAGAAATACGATCCCTTTTTGTTAATTATAGGGGCCGCAGTCAGCTGGGCGGGTTTTAACTTGGTAATCCATTAAGTTGGTACTTGTCATGCTGAGTGAAGAGCGAGAGGTGACGACACGTTATGCACATTAAGTTGATTGGAATTATAATTGGTATTTTCGTAACTTTGCCGCTGACGAACTTAAATTGTCTACGTATAATTAAGTTTCATGTTACCAAGTGAATTTACATTATTATACCCAATTCAATTTCAGCAGTAGATTAAATATGAATTTGCAGAGCTAATAATGCCAAAACCGACAACTGAAAAAAACTCATAAATTGTCGCACACAATACACACTTATTGGCACATGAAAGTAATTTATCGAGTCCCTTGGTAAATGGATGATTAATGAATCAAACATACCTTGCTATCGTTGCTGTGAATGTATAATTTGAAGCCGGACAATAAATCAGAGCGCGCGTTGACATCGGCGAGCGCGAGTTCGGCGGCAGGCTTGCAGGCCTGGCCGCCCTGCCAGCCGCCCTCGCCCTCCATGGGGAAGATACCGCCAATATGGAGGTCCCCTTCACGCCGGCCCTCGCTGTAGCCGCCGCCGCCACACCCGCTCAGCCACAGCACCAGCAGCGTCCGCGCGCGCCCGCCGCCCCGACACCTCCGCCGCCACACAACACACTTGGCAACAACGAATAATTGCACTAACGTCTTCACTAACAATGCTTTAATATCACAATACACTGTTCTAGTTCGAAAACTAAACATATTATTCACATCACTTTTTAATTTGACTAGCGGACGCTTTGAAAAATTAAAGTTTACCCGCACCCGCGGCAGGGAGGCGGCGGTGTTTTGATATAAACGTGATATCACCCGGAGATATTGTAGACATAGCCTAATAAGCGTTATTTTTTCTATAAAATATGGCATCGAGTGTGCACGGGGGCCCGGGGGGGCGCGCCCCGCCGCCGCGGCCACTGCGCGACCCTCGGCGCCCTGCAGGGTCATCGCTCGCGGCGGGGACATGCTGTCATTGTTCACCTCTCCTAGCATTTTCCATGCTCTCTCCTGAAACAAACAAAAGATCTCGTTTTCATTTCAATTGCAACTTGTGAAGTGCGTGTTTTTTGAAAAGTCCGAAGAAGAATCATCTTCCTTTAGTTTACCCGACTACACGAGCCAAAGATACCTCTTTAGCTACCTCAAATGCTTCAACCAGTTTAAATGAAAATATTCTATAACCGTATTCAGGAGTATCATGATTTCAATGTACTACATTATATTCAAATGGCAGTTAAAGATCATATTAACTAAAAAAAGTTATGTTTATGTATGAAAATTGGTTGGCCTATTACTGTTAAATACTTACATAATATTAGAGATGTCTTTGTTAAACCAATCGATAAAATGAAATTGACATTACAAGTAATGTTGATTAGGTAAAGCTGTCTGATATCTTCAGAGACTTAGTAATGTTTGTCTAAATTGTGTAAGTTGAACATTTATTCATATCTCTATCATACAAATGTCATGCTATTCATCGATATCGGAATGATGTCGGTAATAACGCGAGTTTTAGTTTAATATTGACGGCTGGCGCGGCTTCAGAACCACTTAGTCAATGGCTGTAGATCGAAAGTAGCACCGAAGTCTGCTATTGTAGCAAGCTTCTCTTCTACTTTCGAAAAGAGCTCCATTCTCTCAAAATATCGGAGTAGCGAATGACTCTTGTCAAATTTCTATACATAAAAAAATAATCATGTTAAAACAAAAAACTAATGTTAATTTCCACTTTGTTCCAGTTTTTCGGCGGTTGTCTTTTTAGTAAAAAAAGTTCACTCTTTAGTATCTACTTCCTATTATCCAAATCCATGAAGAAACGGTAACACTACTGAGATTATCAAGATGAACACCACTGAAAAGTCACAAGAAATTAAAATACCTAGGCAATTTCGTTTACATGGATAAAATATTTCGCAAATCCGTCTTTAATAATTGATAAGTAAATAAATAAATGAAAGAGGTATACATACCAATACATACCTATATTAAAAAAAACACTTAAAAGTCAAAGTCAAACCATCTATTTCAATTACACTATTAAAAGTCACTTTTATAACGTCAATTAACCATCACGCCTGTATTCCCCGAAGGGTTAGGCAGAGGTGTAACAATGTACACCGATAGTTCGCCGGTATATTTAGGTCCCATGTAATAAGGGGCGAGCCTATTGCCATTAACCGGGCACAAATCCTAACTCCGAGCTGCTACTGAAAATTTCATAGAAAAACCCAATAACACTTTTTGCTCGACCTGGGAATCGAACCCAAGACCTCTAGCGTAGCAGTCGCGCTTAGGACCACTAGGCTACCGAGGCAGTTACGTCAATTAAAAGGTAAAAAAAAATTAAAAATATGAAATCTAGTTGCCCATTCCAAAAGTTACTTTCGTATGGAGAAGAATGGGCAAGTAACTCCATACATACTATTTTCTCTTCATATATCCTTTTTGAAGTCAGTTAAAAATATATTGCATTGGTCCTGTGGTAGGTATCTGCATTATCTACTATAGGCAATGCAATGCCTTGTGATTGAGCAGGTAAAGACCCCAGTCTGAAATGTGAAGAATAAAACTAACGAGTCGTAACACCAACCCATAGCGATCGTTAAAATACAGAAACCGACCTATTCAATAAGAATTTCTGCTGGTGGATACAAAAAGCCTGATAATAATCGCCTCTCTGTAATCGTGCCGCAATGAAATGAGAAGTTAATGATTCGTAGCTTATTCCTTTGTAATACCGGTGGTAATCAATGGGAGGAAATGGTGTTCAATTAAGATGATGATTTTCTCCAAGCACGAGACTTAATGGAGTGCCGTCTGTTATTTATCAACCTTCTTATAAACATTGGAAAATTGTAAGAATTGAAAATCCGGAGCGCGGTGAAACCAAACCCCGCGTTACAAAATTTGGTCAAATATAATGAAATAAAAATCAAAGAAAATCCCCGACTAAAATACCTTTAAAAAAATCTAAATCAAAATCGGTTCACACACACATACACACACACAGACACGTCAAACTTATAACACCCTGTCGTTTTTGCGTCGGGGATTAAGAATACTTAGCGCCATTATAATTTCCAAGTCACTGATTCTTGGACAACACCACAAGCAGAAACAATGAATTTTGAGAATAGTTATAACCTATGTCGTGATAACAAAGTGGGTTATGACGCCTGTCTGTTATACATGAGGCTGTGGATTAGTTAATTTATTGGTACGAGTTTTTGTAGTAAGCTGAAGTAGTTTCAGTCAGTGGTTAATCCCGGGCTACCGTACTCACCTATAGGTAAGTACGGTACAATCCGTACATACCTATACTATAGTATAGGTACGGATTGTACGAAGAGATCAATCTGGGCAAACAAACCAGCATCAGTTCAATCTGTCCGGATGCGTGCACTTAGAGAAATGAAACGCTTATCCTAAACTGCAGTCTCGCCTCATTTCAAGTATTCCCTCTGGCCGTTGACGTCTGTGCGTTGATCTTTTAGGGCCCGCGCACACCACGTTTTCCACATTGCAGTATCTATATTTTTGTCTGACTCGAATGCGTACTGCGTCTGTAATGCAATAAACGCGCGTCTGCGGCGCGTTTAAAAAACGCGGTGTGCACAGGCCCTTAAGGCCGTAACTGCAACAAACACTTCAATTTGGTGAGATAGAACTGACCATGTATATGAAAGCTTTATTAACATTTTCCAAACAAGTAAAAAAGTATTTATTGAACAATTAATTTATTAAATTGAACGTCATATTTTGTTAAAACCATTACATAAGCGGCACCGCGGCGTACCTACGAGAGAAGTTAATTTCAAGTTAAATATTTTATAACTAATTAGTAATGTTAAGGTGATAATTCTGTTAGTAGGTACTCGTCGCCATATTCACAGGTTCGTCATAATGAATATTCAATAAAACGGAATTTCATTACGAATATTGCCAATAAACAGCGGTAGCGAACCCGTTGAGTAATAACACGTTACGACCTCCGGCAACAAATCGCGTTTATATAATAATTATTGTGTTATGTGGTAGTTTAGTTAAGGGTGGGGTGAACGTAGTTAGGTGCGCGGTGATCAATCAGAACCGTATCGAGTGCGCGAGGGCGATATGTCGAGTTTGTAATTTAGATATTTACCCAACCGCCTTAGCAGCTCACTGGCCGAGCGCCCGCATCCAACCAAATGATACATCACTTCCACTACATAAAATTGCAACTCTCATCACGGATGTAAACTGAATAAAACAATACTCTATTACAAACTTCGCCCATCTCACAAATAGTATTTTCAGTGCAGTTTAGCTCAGATACGACAGTTAGAGAGTAAATGAAAGTTTCACAACAGGGCGACGCTAAATTCGACATTTTCTGGCAAGTCGACTGTCCGCCTCCGCAATCATTTTTCAAATAGCATTTTCAGATTTCTTCCTTCTTTAAGCAACATTTCAATTGAGGTCAAAAGGTTTCAATTTGCCGTATAGCGAGTAAGGGTAATACAGTTAGTGAAACATAGTTCGTACTAGACATACTAAGTCTTCATTATTTTTCGTTATCGTTTTTCCGAATACTTTAAACAGCTTTTAGCAGAGCTCTAGCTAATTTAATCTTTATTTACCTGCCTTAGAGTTTATTTTTATTTGGTTATAATCTAATGGACACTATTAGCTTTAATTCAAAGCTACCTTCCTGCCGTGTTTAAGAAGAAAAATTGTTATGCGTAAAACGTTCCCATTTCACGGTAAATAAAAGCGGATAAAGCTAGGTATAAAGATTAAGGCTTTTAAAAATAATGGTTGAGATGACGATAAAAAAATGAAAATAAAAGGCCTAAATATTTTTATTTGTTTACATTTACGATGTTAATCTCTAAGAACACTTTGACTTAACAAAGTAAAACATCGTAACTTCAAAACATTGCCAGCTTATTTCTAATTGGCAACCTTTCTAATCCGAAGTGTTGCCAACCTAAGTTTCTGAAAGTGGTTTTCAGTTTAGGCAGTATTATTGAATGAGTTTTGAGGAGTAGTTTCGAACAGTTATTGGCAAAATGGCCCATAGTTTGTCCTTACAGTTTTCAGTGCTAACACTATGCCATTTCTGTAATAGCTTGCTGTTGTGTTCTTCAGGGATTCTTAATAGAATAATAGATAAAGCACTTAATGAAAGGCTCTAAGCAATTACATTGAGGCTGAAGACCTGTTCGAGTGGTAGGCAAAAGGCTAACGCAATCCGACCGTCATTGCCGCAATTTCCGAGAAAATCACATAAAGGAACCATTCGACCGTTCCATTCTCGCTTATCACTACTATTCTCTGTTTATTTTTATTAAGCTTACCTTGATCATATAACTGGTAATAATCTTGTTAGAAATCAGCAAGAAGTCTGTAAGAAGTCTGTTAGAAGTGTGTCCTACTTCAAGGCATACTATGCTACGGGCCTGTGGACGGTGAGCAATGGGTAGCTCACCGTCCTTACGTTTAACAAAACGAGAGGCCGTGTCGACGGCGCGTTCGTGTTCCACGCGCGCCTCAAAGAGATGTCAGCATAAGGAAGGGGCCACTGAGGGCCGATGCCTGCCTGGGCTGCGGGTTGTTCGTAAGAGATACCGCGCCCCCGGAACGCAAAGGGCACAAGAAGGAACATGGGTGGGTTTTAGTCAGTAAAAGTCTGACACTCCCTCCCGCCCCGCCCAGGGCGGGAGAAGTTATTTGATTATTTCCCACCCCCCCCCAAAAAAAAAGCATACTATGCCGTCCTCCTACACAAACTCAACCCCACTTTCTATCAGTTTATCTCATTTATTGTTTAGTTCTAGGAGATTATTTTCGTAAGACAACAATCCTTTTTAAATAGCATTCGTGACCGGAAAACATAGTTCATAGTAGCCGCCACGAGTCGTGAGCACAAACGGTAAGCTCATTTTTGGGTTCGTTTCTGGGGTTTTTGGGGCGCCACCGCTGCACGCGATCGGTCCGACTGACGGACGGACAGACGTTTGTGCCACGACTGGTGGCAGTTACTATACCTATCTACGAGTACCTTATATTTTTTATCTACAAACTACCTGTTTTTGCAAATACAAATGTGGATACTAACTTATTCATATTTGCAAATAAAATATGTACGCGCGCTGTCGGTAACTGGATGTAGTCACCAGAATATTTTTGATAACGATGATCATTACGTTGGCACGTTCTCGCACACTGGGCTCTTTCGACGTAACAACATCCAGGCTTCATGTACATACCCACGTATATCTGTTTGTATTGACATTTCGCTGACACAAGGCCATAAATGTAATAAAACGTTGGAAATGTGAAGAAAAAACGGCCGGGGGCAGAGTGAACTCGAAATCAACCATTTACTTTTATAGAGTACAGCATTCTTCTCGGTTCATTTACATTTCGGGGCTCGTTTCCTAACCGAGCTGATTTTCTGTCTAGGAATGGATATGTGATAAGGCCACGTATATACCTCTACATAAACTATGTAAATCGGTGAGTTTTCGAATTCCCGATACTGAAATACGAGAGGCTGAAATTCTAAAGCCCCGCGATCTCGATTTCAATGTATTTCGTGGTACAAAATGTTTATTTAGAAAAGTAAGCTAGATAGTAGTTACGTCTGATATATTTTATGAGATAAGTAAATATGAATGTATAAATAAAACATTTGCAGCTTTTCACCATTTTTAGGATGTACGTATTTTTTATGCTACGAGTCTTTTTACGTTACGAAGTAGGTACTAGGTACTATCCATGCGTGCCCGACTTACGTAGGTACCATGACCCTGAGATGGAATTTATCTACGCTTACCTGTGTAGTGTATCCTTAGAAGGTTATTCAGGTGAAGTACCCAAAGGATCATACGATTTAACCATGCGAAAAGGGTGCCGTCTTTCATATTTGCCGACACGATCGTATGCAACCTCTCATTAGTAAGAACGATGCATAAACATAATTATTATCTTGAATAGACGCATCAAGACGAAAAATAAACACCTAACGTAATCAGTGCGCCATTGAGCCGGATTGTAAAGCGACGTTTGACTCTCCTTTCATGTAAATGGCTGGCTGTTCGATCTCGCGTCAAAGATATAAAACAACACTCTATTTGGTATTCTGTACTCGAGCGAAAACAAAAAGAATTTTAGTGATTTGTGAGCGTAGTTAAATTACGTCTTTTTCTCTTTTGTCAAGCGTAACGACGGCTGTCAATGGCGGCAGCTGTCGCGCCTAATGTATTTTAATTTATCTTGACTAAGATTAATTGAATCTATTTACTATAAAAATATACACGCTGCACGTAAGTTAATCCTTTTGTTTTTTCTTAAAACAAGTTTATGAATAAACTAAATTTAGAATCTGGAAAAATCTTTTGTCAAAACTTTTTAAATTAAAAAGCGAAATTCATTTGTCTGAGTTGGGGCCAACTAACTTTAGCTTTTTCTTGCAAAGCATACTGTTTTGTGAAATCGACGGTGAATTTTTTCATTCCGTTTCTCCATTTGCAATATTTAAAGAATTTATTTCACAGTAAATAAGGCTCGTAGTTGGTCCCTACAAAGGGTGAACACTCCAAGCATTCCAATTTTGAATTCATACTTGAGCAGCTTTGTATTCAGGAGTTGATGAGGTCGCATAATTTAGGTCCCGTCACTAGTGTTGACAGTGGACAGACATGCAGTCAAATTAAATCATCAGTCTACAAATATTTGGAAAGCTATGCAGATACATTTTCCTGTTATTGATAATTCCAAATATGCGGTTCCTGTATAAATTGGTTAATTTCTCAGAATCAATCTGAATCAAAATTTATTGAAATTGGGAAACAATTGTAGTAACTGAATGAAATAAGCGATAATATTCCCTGAAAAAATACGTACTGGGAACTAATATATGTAGTTAGGACATGTTGGTACCTAATTGACGATTTTCCGATATTCTCTTTTTTTACCCTGTAACTCGGGACCCTGGGGTCCCGGACCTTTGAAAGGCGTACGAGGAGCCGAAACCAATACGCAGAGGCCCCTTAGACAGCTTTATGATTAAATTGAACACCAACCGACAATTATCCCTGTAGGTATGACCTATAAATTCAACCAAGGACAACCCCCGGTTGGCGCAGGACTATTGCAAGAACGTCCGTTACCCCCTATTCAACTGGACCCGAGGCGGCGGCGCCTAGTGTTCCACGCGCGCCCCTATTTGACGTCGTGGAGGGAGTTCCAACACTTCACTCCCTCCCTTGACCTGAGGAGGCCCGTAGTGGCGGACCGGCACCAGTCGGGGATCGCGGAAGGCGCATCAGTTCCCGGGATCCCCGGCGTAAGTGTGGGAAGGGAACACTGGGGTGGTTTTTAGTCAGTAAGAGTCTGACAGACCCCTCCGCCCTTCCCAGGGCTTACTTATTACTTTATTTTCTTGCTTATCAATATTAAAAGCCTTTGTGAAAACCAAATAAGCGTGTATTTAGTTTAGTCTGAATTCAGAAAGGCGTAATGAAAATAGTTTACAGATACTACAGCAGAGGGTCATTGTGTAGAGCTAAGTTTAGATACGCATCTCCCTCCGAAACTCAACAATATTGTTGAAATTAATTCTAGCAAACTCCATTTTGAACCTATCTTATCTTCGCCATAATAGACGCATTGTGGGACTTTGTCAATAAAATTGTTCTAATAGAACCGACGACTAACCAGATCGGTCTGTTACTTCACGAAGGAGGATAATCGAAATAGTTTATCACTCGATTTCTAAATCGTGAACATGAACGGTTACAACAAAGGCTTGTTTATATTTAAGCGCAGTCTGCATAGTTTAGCAAAGCTTTCAATGCTGAAGCGTAAAAGGAAAATTGTTTAAAATACATGACACTCAATAAGTTTTAAGTATAAACCCAGACTTAACATTTGTGGAGTCCATAATGCATCAATAACACAGTATGTTATCATTTGCTTGTTTAAAACGTTCGTGACACGTTACGCGAGATGTTTATGAACGATGACGTCGTAAAAATGTTCAATTTACGATCCGATTACGTCCGACGGGGGTTTGGAACATTAAATAATGTTGGTGCGAGCTCTTTAGCGGCGTAAGGCGCGCCCCGCTAAATTGTGGTTGTTCGAGGAGCGTGGCGGCCGGGCCGGCAACAGCGGCATAATTCAATTTACCATACCACACCTGCAGGTGCAAGCAAACTTGGTTTCTTTGACGAAGCAGCTAACTTCGTTTTACAGTGGTTGACATCCGCACTCCCAAGGACGAGATACGTGCCTTTATGGGGTTCGTATTCAAATCCCAACTGTCGATTGTTATTCTTTTCATAACACGAATATTCGGATTGAATGGAAGCGATTTCAGGGTCTCTGTTTATATTGGATGTCCGCTTTCTGCGTTTTTTTCGACCACAAAGGGTGGTCTGAGTAACGCAAATGTAATAAAATTTTGGAAATTTATTCTTTTATAAGGTAAATCGTGAATGGAAATGAGCGTTAAACGAGTCGACGTAATGAGGCTAACGAGCAGATCGCAGCACCTATAACATTTATTCTGCGACTTTCCTTCATTTCACTTTTAGGATTACGCTTTTCGCGTTTTTATTTTGACAGTTGGGTGCTGAATTATTTCTCAGGGTGTGAGATAAGAACAATGCGGGTGCTCGCTGGTGTTTTATTGCTGTCTCTTTCGAGTGATGGTAATAGTGAGCGGTATGTACACGGTCCGCAGCGGCTGGGTCGCTACCCCTCTTCGAAAACAGTCCTGTGCGACATAAATAACAAATGGTGTTTGAAAAGACCCATCACAGAACATCTCGCGCTATGTCACAACTTTGATTGTATCCATTTAACTTGAGAACTTAGTACCGTTAAATATTTAGTGTAGGTACACGTAGCGAGGTGTATTGTCGCTTCGGAAAGTAATTTGAGACAATCTGTGAAACCAGTATTCTGTAATTACTTCTTGTAAACTAACCAACATGATCTAAGATAAGTTTATTTACTAAAATTCAGGTTCTAGAGTACATACACTTAATTTATTTACGTCATAAATAATAATCCCAGCCTTTTCCTGACCCACTGCAGACCTCTTGCCATCCAGTGACAGCACAAGCATTGATCACTTACTCGCTCAAGGTCGATTGGTGATTTCAGACTTATATTTATTATAAGCCCAAGCTTTTCCGCGATGTTTTCCTTCACCGACGTCAGTGATGTTAAACCAAAATAAACTTAGAAAGTAGGTACATATGAATTGTAAACATTGGTAGTAGCCTTGACTGTGCCATCACGATCTTGTAAAATATAATATACACACATACAAAAACTCACGCCTTTTTCCTATAGGGGTAGGCAGAAAACACAGAAAATAAAATAATAAAGTATAAAAACCATTTAATTATGATATCAGTCCTAATATTCATTACATCACAACACGCCTGTAATAATTTGTTTTCATTGAAGTAAATCAGTGTGTCAGTTAATTGTAGAGCAGTCAACGAATGTCGATAAGGTGTCTGGTGCACAAAGAAATAAACGGTCGTTTGTTCGGGCGGCGTCGAAAGGAAAAGCAATTAGCTAGAATGCAAATAGCAAAATGTATTGTAGTGTTGAACACATTTGCATACGAAGCGACGACGGACGGAATTCCGAGGGCCTGGCGCACCCATTCCCTGTATAAGCTTCCGTTCAAAACTTCCATCGTAAAGCTAAAAAACCAATGCTTCGCTCACTGTAATTTCGTTTGGCGAGAACAGAACTCCATTTCAAGTTTGCGTAATTTGTAACGAAAATTGCCTCTGTACAAAAAATAACTTTTGGGAAACTAAAAATACACGTTATTGTTGTTTGGAAGGAACTTTTACATTTTTAATTGCCATTCACCACATTACTGTTCTTAACGATCACTATAGCTTGCCTGTTAGGAATTCATTTGTTTTCCACGAAAGTGTTTTCTGCGAAGCGTTTACGTTGGGCTATTCCGATTTACGTGGTGCCATTTGGAGGAATTGTCTAATTAACCTGCCTATTGAACAATTTATTACACAACCCTAGATGTTTCGGTGTTATTTTGGCTCAACCTTATTGACTGTGGTATTACGAATAAATCACTGGCGCTGTAATTTGGTTTCGAGGCGCGCCCATATTACAAGGATCTAATATTCATTAGAATATGCTTATACTTGCTGTTTTTCCGCCGCAAATTTGAATTTAATACACCTGTTGCAAAATAAATAAGAACTGTCAGAGTAATGTTTGTCTGCATTAGATAGTAACCAAATTCAATAATGATTCAACCATGAACCTTTTTTGACAACTTCAATGATTTGTTTTTCTATGAGTAGATAACATTTTTTTGCGAGTTCGGTAAGAAGTACCAACGTGCCTCTGACATTTGATAATGTAGTTTCTAAGTTTATCTTGGAAATCACTGACATCGGTGAACAAAACATTGCAAGGAAACCTGGACTTTATAATTAGTAAAGTAGCCGCCACAAGTCATGAGCACTAATCTCAAGTTAATTTTTGGGTCCCTTTCTGGATTTTTTGGGTCGCCGACCTCTCATATGCAGCGTCCCCGGCCCAAAAAAACTCAGAAAAGAACCAAAAAATGAACTTGAGATTTGTGCTTATGACTATACAAGTTTGCAAATCTGAATTCGCCATACCACCTTAAGAAAACGTGGTTATCAATGCTCGTACCTACTCTATATGAGGAGAAACCAAGAAGTCAAGAAGATATTATTATTATGAATAAGAAAATACCTCTATTAATACGTGTTTTCTCTTACTAGAAGTCTTTCAGTTGAATTGATAGCGACAGTTATGTGTTTTTAGCAATTAAAGTCTTCGTTAAACAATAATTTACAAAATGTACCCAGGTGGGTTGAAACAATACTGGCTTTATACCAGCGCTCATTACGCTGTAGTTATTGCCCGATACCTTGTAACAAGGTCCACTTATATACGACCTATTGCTTTCGCCGCCTCCGATACAACAAATGTAACCCTTTTCATTCAATTGCCTCACGAATTGAGTGGAATAAGCAGATGTACTCAACATTTTCCTTTATAAAAATGGTAGGGCCATTCATTGCCCTAAGGCGATTTAATATTAAAAATAAGCCCCATTACAAATGTCGGGGAATGTTGGAAGTGAAAATCTTTTGATATATTCCAGGAAGATAACAAAGCCCCCGAAGTCGTGGCATATTTCAATTACTTCAGGGGCGCGTCCCCGTATGCAGGCTATCTTGTGAAAATGGCCCCCAAAATGTTTTCCATGATCCCCTTTATGTCTGCACGTTTGGTTTTGTGTAACGGTGTCAAATTCTTTTTTTAAATATTGTCGCATTTTTAACGTACCGTATTGTTACCTGTAAAAACCTGCTGGTTTTATAATCTTATTAAGTAATCTATAATTTATTCTTCTAGTTGTAATGGCCCAGTGGTAACAGCACTCGCATCTCAAGCACAATTGTGAGGGTTCGCACCGGGCCAGGGCAAGTACAACTATGATTTTTTGTTTTCCACTTCGGTGAAAGGAAGCTTTGCGAGGAAACCAGGACTTATAATTAATGTAAGTCTAAAATCGCTAATGTGCCTTGGCAAGCGTGGCGACCAATGTCTTGCCGTGCCTTCTCTGTATGAGCAAAAGCCTTTGCAGTAGAAAAATAATAGACTGGTATTATTATTTTCCAAGTCCAAATTCTTGCTCTGCTATCGAGTGCGCAGTCCCGTATACGCAACTTGTGCTAACTTTCGGTCAGATGAACAGGTAGTCCTATTAACGTGTGTACAAACAACATCATGCCGTGATCACGAATCCGCTTACTAATCGCGATGGTTATGGTTATATCCCTGAGGATTGTTCGTTGTTACTACGCTTCTATGGCCGAGGTCCAAATTCACGTGCGGACATTTATTTTACGGCCATTTATTACGACCATTAATATTTTATAGCTGAACGTATCACACAATGGTTTTAGAGCGTAGTAGGTAGTTTGATGTTAGGTTAAAAATATTGACTAGTCCCTTAGTTCTCATAACAATGGTGAAATAAAATAAGTGACGATAGTCTCATTAGCACGGCTTGACTTGAATTGAGAGTTTTCCCTCATTCTATGCCAGTCTTAAAATCATTAAGATTAAAGTGTCTTAAAACTAACATCACCTCGAGTTAACAATCATCTTTACCACGATATTCTGGAATGAAAATCTTTAATAATTCATTCATTGAATGTTCTTTCAGAACTACAGCGTGATTGTTAAATTCCTTCTATCACGGATACTAAAACATTCAAGGCGAAGTACTTATCCAGAGGTATTGCAAGCAGTTTGGGAGCGGAACGATTTTTTAAAGCTATAAATTTCGCACGTGATCGTAGCTTCAGTGCCACGATCACGCGCGGACCAAAGCTTCTCAGCCAAGCTCCAAAGCTATTCAGCTAAATGCTTCGCTAATTAACATCGGACCCTCAATTTATTCCGAACATTACTGAGGCTCTTTTATTCGACATCGAACAAAAAGTGGTTATGAAGAATTCAATAAATCGACGAAGTTTAATATTCCGGAATAAAATGGTAGGAAGGGAAATATTTTGAATAGTTCGTTGATTAAAAATGGGTAATTTGTGCTCATGTGTCGCGAATATTGCGGGTCCTAGTGGAGGCATTATTTTTATTACTTACATAACCCTTTTTTTTCCTCGTGGGGAAATCCTCATGAACTGCCTCCGCCTCGGGGAAGGCGGAGGGGTGTGTCGGACTCCTACCGACTAAAACCCCACGGTGTTCCTCCAACTACCATTGGCCGGAGCACGGGTATCGCGGCTGTCATCCACCGGCCGCACTGACTGCAGAAAAGGCGCACGGGGAACACCACGCGCGCCTTACTCTCGGGCCTGTCTCTGTTCGAGTGACGGACTGACCTCAAGTCCGCCGCCCGCAGGCCCCATTTCACGGTGTACTTACATAACCCTAGCAAAATTATCCTTAATCAACTTATATAGGTACAACCTGTGTAAGTTGATTTAGGAGAAAGACAGGAGTATAAACCGAGTTTCGGTATGTAAACAGAGGTCTACCAATGTCCTCAGTGACATTACTACCTACAAAATAAAGTATAAAAAGCATCGGAGTTTCCGCAGATGAAAATTTTACTCCTTCAGCCGAGTGAACCTTAATCATATTCTCGCTCGTAAAAAACTTAATTCAATTCAAGCTCGTGAACATCGTTACGTTAATTTTTGATAACTTGAAGAAAACCGAAAGGATTTTTTGCTAGGTATGTAGGTATTTAATTGAATTTGTTATGATGAAAAAGTAAGTGTGAGCTTTTATTTCAGACTAGCGAACCACCCCGGGTCCGCGCGGGTGCAAATTTACGACTGTTTAGGTGGATTTTCCAAAAAAAATCATTCACACAGATCTTGTCCGGGTAATTATCAACACAACAAAAAAGGAATCAGCCAAATCAGTCTAGCCGTTCTGCATTCTTCGTTAAGCAACACAGTACGCCAGTAATATGTATTTGTGTGGATTCGACTTTCAGCCGGTGTATTTATGATAATACCTTTCGGTTAATTAAGGTGAAGCTGGCTTCTGGTGAGCTGTCATCTCACCACGCTAGGTATAATAACTTACTACAAGCTCAATTCAGCTAAAGTCACCAAGGAAAATTTTGACAGCATTTTTTTTTATCGGGTTGGAAAAACTCTTTACTTTAGTCTATGTCAGAGGTGATATAGACAAAGTAATTGCATACCTGTAAAGACGAAATAAGTAGAAATACGTCTCGAATGCCTGTGTAAGGTATAAAATGACAAATTAAATGTCCTTCCCTAAAACTTGCGTTAGTCTAGCGAATAATTAAGCTATAAGGTAAGTTACGCCAGAACGTTCGCACTAGTTCAAGTCAGGGTGTTCCAAATGTAAAGGGTATCTCCTATGTGGCATGAATCGACGCATTACGGCAGAACCTGCTTCATTAATGCGGGCTCGGGTCATGGGGCACGCTTAGAACACTGATGCCTTACGTATAACTTACTGCTTACTTAAGCGTTATGATCTGAGTCTAAGTACACATAATTTCACGTCAAAGTGTAATTGTGGCCGGCCTTATGTACGAATACATAAACTTAGTTGTGTTCATTACGAACGTTGAAGGTAGCCCAGTGGGGGTTAACTAATTTGGAACGCATTCAAACTAACGGCCTATCGTTGAACCAAGAATCCTTATTAACTGGAAAGCTCGCGGCTCTGCTTGCTTTACCCCTAATGCGAATTATGTATGTACAATCGTGAGTTTTAGCACCTTTTGTAGATTTGCGTAAACGTTCCCGGTGAGGTAGGAAGTTTTATTTGCGTTTGTTGTTTTTTATTGCGTTGTTTATAGAGTGTTGGTACTAATTGGAACGGCGGTGTTCCTAAGCGAGCTCAAGCGTGGCTCCATCAACGAAATTTTGAAATTCACAATTTTGTTAATGCAGTTTTTTTTTTTTTGGGGTGTGGGAAATCATCAAATAACTTCTCCCGCCCTGGGCGGGGCGGGAGGGAGTGTGAGACTTTTACTGACTAAAACCCACTCATGTTCCTTCTTGTGCCCTTTGCGTTCCGGGGGCGCGGTATCTCTTACGAACAACCCGCAGCCCCGGCAGGCATCGGCCCTCAGTGGCCCCTTCCCTATGCTGATTTTAATACAGTTACGGTAGACATTATAATAATTTTATAATTGTCAGTCTATAAACCACAGAGACCTAGTCTACCATACGAGTATCATGTACAGTCAACAGGTTACTAGTCTCTTTTGTTGACTGTACATACATGTAGGTGAAATTCTAAAGTCGATGTTACAAAAATGTAGATAGATGAAAATGTTACTGGTTTGCAACAGCACCGCTCTGACATAGCAACGGTCCGCCTGACATCGCTTCTAAAAATACAATCGTTAGTCGCCAGCGCGCCGCCCGCGAGCTGTCACTTTCCTTATCTTGTCATTGTAAAAAATATTTTAACTCACATAATTTAAGGGTCTAATCTGGATGGCAAATTATTTGCCGGAGCCGGAGATTTTTACAGCAGTAAAATGGGCGATGACCCCAGGCCCGTTTCACCTTTGTCGTATGATGCGCTTTTGCGAAACAATCGCCTCTTTCTTACTTCTACACGTACAGTACCGTCCTTTTTCTTTACTCACACATACTTAACAGTATTGATACTCTCACTAATCTCCAGAATGCAGATAATACATGTAGGCAAAACCTCTAAGGGAGCAACTACTATAATATTAATCCTTGAGTAAATGTTGTAACAGGCTTCAAGATGTTATGCAATATATATTCTAATTGCTAGCAAGCACGGTGGTGGATCATGAATGAGGCACTTTATTATACAATGGTGGGCTTAATATAGGCACTTCATGGTTAATGAATTGGTAATACTTAAGTTTCTGCACGATATATTGCTCAAATTGTGTTTTGACGCTCAGTAGTCATGTAAAGAGCGCTTCTTGGTAGATTAATTTGACTTTTGGATAGATGATGATATTACGTAGATTCCTTTTTTTAAATATTATAACTCTCATCACAGTGTGTGACGAGGAGCTCGCTATTTACATACAAACATACACACTATCACGCCTGTATTCCCCGAAGGGTTAGGCAGAGGTGTAAGAATGTACACCCACAGTTCGCCGGTATATTTTGGTCCCATGTAATAGAGGGCGAGCCTATTGAGATTAACCGGGCACAAATCCTAACTCCGAGCTGCTACTGAGAATTTCATAGAAAAACCCAATAACACTTTTTGCTCGAATTGGGAATCGAACCCAAGACCCCTAGAGTATCAGTAGCGCTTAGGACCACTAGGCTAACGAGGCAGTTGCCCGCTATTAAATTGGTCAAATTTACCTATTGTAGTACTTAAACTTATTTACTACTTAACTTACTTACTTAACTTAAACTATTTTAGGTACATCATCTTCACATTTATATATTTATTTAATTAATGCATCAGTACAAATAATTGTTAAATATTTCTTGCCCATTGCCCTTCATATGAAAATACCTGAAATATATAATAATACCTAAATGTATGAACGTGTTAGAGGCGAAAGAAGTGTGTAAGGATCGAAGCAGGTGGCGTTCTGTGGTTTCTGCCTACCCCCATGGGAAAAAGGCGTGAGTTTATTTATGTATGTATGTATGTATGAAAATACCTGTTTGAAATAGGCATCTAGATTTAATATCATGAAGTAAATGACTGTCAAAAGTGCCTTTTAATAGTCTAATTGAAATAAATGATTTATTGTGACTTGACTAATCAAAGATCTTCATAAAACGCCGAGCTAAGTGATCCGTCTCAAATATTTGCAAAAAAATGTAATAACATTATTTATTTAGTCACTTAAGTATGTACTGGTATCGTTTCCAGATTTATGAAATAGCTGATTAGACAGTAGCATCGAATTAGACATCGCGATTATTTCTAAGGGTGTTCCTAGTTCATCCAGGTCGCTAAGGAGTGGTATGGTGTCTCTCTTGTTGGTGTCCATAGCTCGGCCGACGGAGGAGGTGATCTTGCAGCAGACCTTGGAGTGCCAGGAGCAGTCAGTCGCTCCAATGTCCACTCTGATTCCAGGACATTGTTTAGCATCTACGCATTTACCGTCCCGCGCCCCGCAGGTTGTACCAACAATGCCTGCTTGTCCTAAGAAATCTGCAAATTTTCTTAGCTTTATTATGGAATATTCATGATAATTTTCTTTTTTAAATAATCCACATTCATGTTATAAACAGTTTAGTAAAACTATTTTTCGAATAACTATGAAATTTAAAAAATATAAGCCATCAAAGATTTGTATCTATCTCTTTCTAGCAAAACGAAATTGAACACGGAGTTTATATGGCCGAGTGTTATGTTACGTCACGGTTCATATCGGATCTCTTTGTCTAATCGGTGCTTTATTAATAATTTTAAATTCTTATATCGGCCGTATTTCGTGGACGATTTTAATTTTAATTTCACTTGTTGTTATCTCTACTGGTATTTTTATATTTTGTTAATAAATGCGATTAAAAAATACCATGCATAGTCAGCGCTTCAAAAACCCAGAAAGGCACCCAAAAACCCAAAAATTAACTTGACGTTTGTGTTCACGTCTCGTGGCGGCTACTTTATTTACTTTGACTAGAAACGGGAACTTTGAAATCTCGACTTCGTTTTCTTGAAAAGAAAAATCAATCATAGTACAGAATTTTACGTTCACAGTGAGCAGGCCTAGCATGAACGTATCCAGCCATGTCAAGGTAACTTTGTCTAGCCACCTGCCTGCCTTTTTCTTGCTACTTATTATATGGGGTCGGCTTCCAGCCTAAATTGCTGTAGCTATAATACTAATACTTTGCATAGAGTTGACTATCTGTCCTCCATCACCCGGTTACTGGGTAACACGATAATCCTAGGCAGGACTGGTTGTCTTTCGAGCTTCTGATTTCCCGTATCGCTTGTCAAATATCTATGAATGACAGCCGGGACCAATGGCTTTACGTGCTTTCGTAGGCACAGAGAAATCTCTATGATATGGATCATTTACCTATCCACGGACAGTAGATGATAACCATGATTGTTTAATCCGTAAGAAGAGCTCTTCCTAAAATTTATTATTTATTTATTTATTAAAACTTTTTGCATATTATGTAAATAATACTGTACAAAGGCGGACTAAATGCCTTAGGCATTTTCTACCAGTCTACCTTAGGGTGATGCAGAGACAAAACATAAGTGCAAAGAACAGAAAGTTTCCAGGAACAAAATGTAATAAATACTTATATACATACATGCAAACAAAATATACAGAGTAGAATAAGATAAAAATACATAGGTGGAAAAATGACTTTATTAAAATTATGGAAGATACAATTCGGCTTGTCGCACCAAAATGCAATAATACATTATACAATGAGATAGTTGATTTTCAATTTAAAAAATCATTCACATTAACATCACGTTTTTTCATAAGTAGATACGTTCGTGGTCGGCTGTTACCTTATTCGAAATATAAAAATGTATAAAGGCCAATAGGTGTGATGACGATCGCGGAAATTCAATGAATGCGGGCGAAGCGGAACCGATTGTTGAGGTGATATATGTTTTAGTTGTGATGAATAATCGATGTAAAAATACACTTAAAGATGCCGAAGATGAAAATTAGGTACCTACATGTTTTTCCCATCATTGTGATTATGTTGTAGTTCCGGACCATACCAGGGAACCTTCTGGATACGAAGATATTAAAGGTCAAGGTTCCAACTTACGACGCAACAAATAGACGCAATTGCATGGTGTATTATGAAAATCCACCTTTGACTTAAAGACTGCAGGTGACTAAGTAAGTCAGCTTGTAAATCGACTTTCATTACGACAGGGCTATTCATATTCCGTAAAAAAATCCGTCGGGAAGTTTCGGTAAAGTGAGTTGTAGGGGAGCTTACCAGGGATGCTACCGATAGACAGTACTCCTCAGCCCCACTTCATCTGAATTTATCAAGGGGATTTTTTTTACAAAATACTCCGACTTATGTAATGAATTATAAACATGGGCTGTAAACTAACCAATGGTAAGTTTTCCGCTTTCGGCAGCTTTCAATACTTCATCATACGAGGCTGGTGTCACATGATCATCCTGAAACCTCCCGTTTGCGTTTTCGTTCCATCGCCGAAGACACAGTACATTAGAAACGAGTAACATCACAACGCCTCCAACCAACAGAAACATTATGCTATGTTTACATATCTATGCTATTTAAAACGAAACAAATGAAAATAGCAACGAATACGGTTGACTTTTTTAATTAACAATAACAACAAAACGACGATAAGGCAACTAATGTTTTGCTTGAAATATTTTACTTCATTGCTTTGATGTAGATGAATTTACATAACTTCGAATAAACATTACATCGGCAGTAGCGATTCCATAAAAAAATACTAGTAACAATTATGTTTCTTTCTTGTGTCGTAATATTACCACCACAGGCTTCATCTCATGCGATTTATGATGGTGTTCATGTTCATCATGTACATTTCCGTGTATGTCATCAGTGGCAGCCTTTAATTTTTTCCCTTTTTTCGATTTCTTCTTTTCAGCACTGGGTGGATCTATAATGCCTAAACCACCAAATTCTCTATGTGGACTAGACCACGGCATCATCAGACCTAAACCTTTGTCGGTCATGTCTCCGACTTGATACTTGTTCCAGGTGAAGCAACAAACTTCTAGCTTGTCTCTGCAGCCGGCGACCTGGGATAATGAGCGGTGGCCCTTACACAACTTATGGTTGATGCAAATACCACCTAGTTTCCAACATGGCGTTGTTTTCAACGATCCTAGAGAAAACGTTCATTAGAGACAGTCTAGATAAAACAATAAAAAATAATATCAAATACCTAGTCGGGGTACTTCCAAAAACCAATTACAAACTATGAAAAATCACTTAAATCGACGCAATCTAGTGGTGCGGGGAGTAGTATGTGGGGTTGGCACTATAATCAGCCTTCTCTTCTCGGTCTCTTCCCATACAGAGAAGGCACGCATTGATAACCACGCTTGCTTAAAGCGGATTGTCGATGTCAGACTTAAAAATAATTTAATTTTACCTTCACATACAAACATTGACTAACTTCTTAAGTATGGAATCGATATTGGTGAAGTTTTGTTGGTGTTTTATAAAATAGCTGCAAGTTTATAACAATTAACGAGTTTATAACCCAAGGCGTAATGCCTCGGGTTATTACGAAGAGCAGTGAGTCTGTAGACTTTTTAATTATTGTTAGGTACGTACATAACTCTCTCCTTCTCTCTCCCTGAAGCAATAGTTGTAACTCATTATCCCGTTTATTTAGACAAATAAGTCGCGGTCTAAAAACTACCTTAAGTCTCTCAAAATATCGTGCATTCTGCAATATAGCACTCTTATATTGGACTTAGTTGCCGATCGATGTAGCGGTAACTTTAAATCCGTCTGAAGCTAGAACTAATGTATGAGTACAATGCAATTTTATACTCACTACGACCGGTGGCGAGGGAAGTAAGTGCTGTTTGATAAGCGAAGAGTTCGGCTCGCAGGTCCTCATACTCCTCGTCCACCGAAAGGTCTAAGTTGGCGTCCTTCCTCAAGTCTGTTGGCAACTTCCCCGCCAAGTCATGGACGGTCGCTGACACATCTTTGGGTTCACTATGTTTTCGTTCACATATCACCAACGGAGTTAAGATTAAATTGAAGAGAAGCACGTACTTCAACATATTTTATACGTTGTAGTTCGGTACTTAGAAGAATTTCATATTTCACTCGATATGGTGTTAGCGTTTTTATTGAAGTGAAAAAGCATAAATTCAATGATAAGCCTCGACCGGCCAATGGATGTTGCAATCGGAGTGTGGATGAAATATACTTTATGTGGGAATTTAAAATAAAATTACATTTTATGAAAATAATATTTGTAAATCGGTACACCATAATATTTGAAGCGTGATCATTGTGCAAACAAATTTTGCTATGGTAGGTTTATAGTTGTAGTTGCATAGATATTATGGAAAAACATC
The DNA here is from genome assembly GCA_947462355.1 of Caradrina kadenii. Taxonomy (NCBI): domain Eukaryota; kingdom Metazoa; phylum Arthropoda; class Insecta; order Lepidoptera; family Noctuidae; genus Caradrina; species Caradrina kadenii. Next base: position 6,561,898 of record OX381674.1, read on the forward strand.
TTTTCGACCGAAAATTCATACAACAAATAAACAAGAATTTATAATGAGCATATATACTACTTGACGCAATCAAACTTATAATTATAATTGGAAGTCGTTTATTTATTTTGGTTAACATTTATTTACAATAATGACATAAAAAAACCATTAAGAATAAATTATAAGGATATTTTTTTAAATATTTTATTATAATCATCATGTAAATTAAAACAAGATAAATTATCAAAATCTTAGTGTTAGCTAATAATTAATTACTTTTATCTAAAACTTGTCTCAGGGTCCGACTACGGCCCAAAGACAAAAAAAAAGGTAATTGTCGGAAATGTCTCAAGAATGTTTTTTTTCACAAATAAATGACAGATGATAACTTGGCGGTCGACGTATTCTGCGGCAACGCTTTCGGCTGCCTAATTACAGCTACGCCGCAAATCGGTGCTATCATTAGTCAAAATAAACTGTTGGAAGAAGATGTATATCGCTATAAAAAAATCGACTCAGAACGTAAATTTTAATTATGATGACAGTTAAAATTATTATGACATTAATAATGTACAGTAAAAGGTCGAAGCAAATAAGTTTTAATTGAAACGAAACATAACGTTTGGTAAGTGAAGACGGAACGTGTGATTGGAAATAGCTCGCTGAGTTGTGGGCTTCAGCAATGCAACCGCGCCGCCATTTTCTATGCTATATGGAAAATGAGAATTTGGTACTATTGAAATTGCTTTTGCGTATTCGTATAGTTACATTACATAACATCTACTTTATTCATTTCATACACATTGAAATTTAGTTTTGAATGCTAAAATTAAAATATAAATATTATAAAATATAAAAAAAGCTTGTCAGGGCTCTAGAGAGAGTAACCTTTTACCAATGCGAGCCGTGTACTGCCATCTGTATCAAGCCCTTGATCCAGCCGTCTAAAGAGAGCCTCCTTAGAAGTATCATATAATTTTTATTATGGTTTAATATTTAAAATGACCGACGGTTACTGCTGCGACATTTGACAACCCTTCTGTATTATTTATCTGTTTTTTCGGCCACGTTGACTGACAGCCCTGTCAATACCGCGGCCAGTTCCCGTGTGAAACATGCGACATGTACACTGCCGGTCATCCTGCTGAATTATTGAACCATTCACTGCTGAATCAATCGCATCCGCGAGCGCGCACCGGACGTCACGACCCGAGTGAGTGACGGTCAAAAAAGCTTTTTAAAACGTACGCCTTTCAACTGCTTCCAAAGATTCCATCGAATACCCTTTCTGCTGGACAACCGACGGGCTTTATTTAGCACTGAAAGATTTCCGAAAGCCATACATATCGTGTTCTACAGCGCGCGCTCGCCCACGGAAACGTCACTCAAAATTCGAGGCTCTATTCACATTGAATAGGCGCTTCACAGACAATATCATGTCAATCGCTATTTAGGGTATCGAATTCCATTAATCTTCTTAATTAAAACTGAATATTGTGCCTTTTACAATTGTGTAGGCTTATATTATGCCTTCACAGTCACTTCTGTAGCTATTTGAGTTTATAATGCTTATAGCTTCTGTGGCATTTTATCCAGTTATAAGATTCGTAGATGGTGTTGTCTGTTGACCTTTACAGTAATTGAATAGACATGAGACAGCAAAGTCCTTTGTCGAGCAAGTTGCAATTTCAAGGCGCGTCGTAATGGCTGGCTCTTTGTCCTGTCCATTCTTAAGCGGTCACCCTTGAAGATAGATGAGGATAACTCCACAGACACGCGTAGCAACATTTTGTGCGGTCGAAGGGGTGATGCGAACGGATTACCAACCTATATTGCCTGATGTTGGACCATGTTGAGGGCTTTATTTTTAAGAGACTTTCTACTCTCTCTCTAGAGAGAGAGGTTTTCTAAACATAATTAAAATAGTTCCATATTATGTATTTATATCATCTTCTTAGTCATGGAGTCCGAGTGCTCACCGCGTTTTTTGGGACGGCTCCAGCCGACTCTCTACCTGACCAGAGGACTGGTCTATTCTAGGGCCAAAGAATCAGCATTGACATATAACGTGGCAATGTAGACAAGGGTTTTACCAAAGTCAAATCATTTAATTCAAAGTCACCTAGTAACCTCTCCTTGTTTTATAAATTGTACATATAATTGTATTATGATATATAAGTTTTGTATGTATTTAATTCTTCTTAGTTTTCATAAGGTATGTATTAAAATGTAATGGAATGTTTTTCAAATGTAACAGCTCACATTAGGACCCATTAGGTTAGTAACAATTGCAAACCGTGGTGCTTGGCAATCTGGGCTTCTCCCAGTTGTAAATATCCCCTTGTGCCTATTGGCCTAGTTCTGTTCTGTCTCCTGCTTGTTTGGAGGGAAGTGGAAACAATATTTTTTCCTACTCCTCCGCTAATCTTTTCTGATTAATTTCGTTGCGGGATCCAAGACAGTTTTATCGTTTCTCCGGGACTCGTCGAGCTTCATTGCCTCGGCGCTCTTCTGGCGGTCTCCACTGTTGATTCTGGCTTACAGAAGTTGCAGTGGTTGGGAATAGTGTGGCAGGCTTGTCCCATTAAAAAAAAAAAGAAAAACAAAAGGTATGTATTATAAATATTCACTTAAAAACATTACTAGAAATACTCTCATATATATATCTCCGAGGGTCGTGCAAGCCATTTTAAATCTCAGCGGAATTTTAAAGATATTTATCAAAACAATGAAAATTTCTTTAGACATCCCTTAACGAACTATTTATGAGCTGTTTGCATCTTTAGACAAAGCTTTATGATTAATCGCCGACTGAATGACATTCGCCGAGTCCACCAGAGACGTAAACAACAAAGTTTTACTTAAATCACTCTTGCAGTACCGCCCCTAATTGCTTCGAGTCAATTCTGACAGCTGATTGGTTACACAATATTAATGGATGAATTAAATTATCATGATAGATATGAATTGTGAGAGATCTGAAGTTTGTGCACTCCTTTGTACTTTTATATTCATTTATTTTATAAAGTATTACAAGAGAAGCAGTTTCTCATACAAACTTTTAGGCCCAAAATCTTGGAAATAAACGTACTTAGAAATAAGTTTAAATAGTCACATTAAAACATTTCTGAAAAAAAGATTTTAAGTTAATATGGAGAGATTTGAAATGTTCAATAAAAAACTTTATCAATCAATCAACCAAATGTGTCCCGTGTCATGCTATAAAAATCACTCGCCTGGTGAGGTAAGAGAGAGAGAGAGTACCGATGGGTGATGAAATGTCTCATCTGTCTGTTATTACATATAACAGACAGATGAGACATTTCAAATTGGTCTCTAATATAGCAACGCATTTGCAAGGCATCTGGTATTGTAGATGTGAATAGGCAGTGGTCTCCACTTAACATGAGGTGGCCCGTAGGCTAGTTTGCCATTCAATGATATAAAAAAAAATGCCAAAAATACACGCCGACCTACATAAGAATCCCAAACTTATTACATTGTCTATTAAAGCAAATAGATCCTAATTAGACGTCAGCACAACACATACCTATTGCTGAATATGAAACTATGTCCAAATTATTTACCTTCATTTGGTCCAAGAAAGTAAACAGAGTATATTATTAGGTGGTCATCATCGCGTGAAAGTTATAAGGGTCAAATGGAGTAAACAGGGACCACTTATAGTCGAGGTCCAACAACCCGCGATATATCCGATACTTTACTGTACTGCTGTTCATATTTTGTACTGTAATGATACAATTGGTATTGGTGACTTGCTATTCTATTTGGTCTTTGAGAGAAAACGTGAGGAGAATACGTGATCTGGAAACCTACATATTCTTTTACGTATTTTGAAGTCAAATGAAAATCACAAGCATAGTCAAGACTTAGACCTATTTTTCTGCCATACTCTTTAAAATATCTTCCTATTTCAATAGAATTTAAAACAGAAAATAGAACTCGATTTTAAGTATAGTACAGAATGCAAAATAACACCAACATTTATCCAAATGTATCGATACGGAAATTCAATTTAGCGCCGCAAACGAAAGAACTCTTCAGGGACTGTTTCGAACAACACCTTGCCATGTAAGCGTTCATGAACATGTGTACAGTCAACAAAAAAGCTTGGTATGCAAGCGCGGAATACGTGCAAGCAATATTCGATTTTATTGCGTGACTTATAGATTTTAAAACACGAGACGCATACATACCTCAACTTGAGAACTTGAACACTCAACTTAAAAGAAAATGAGGTTACTGGAGTCTGTACTGACAGCGCGTTCCATACAAAAGTAGCCATATTACCTACAAACAACTAAACTAATAGTTTAGTAATTAGGCTCAATGTAATTTTGTAGATATATTAATGGCACTAATGTACTCGTACTGTGTATAAGACTTATGGTCAATCAGTTTTGCGTCAAATAATTTGATTTCAAAACGATAATGATTTTTAAATTTTGCATTACTTATCATTTGAAATTAAGTAAAAATACCTACGCTAGAAGTGGACGTGGTGCAATAAGAGTTACTTTACGACCTGGTAAATAATTCTGTGTAGGTATCCTTTTTCTCTTTGTTGACGGTACGTTATGTAGAACGTTCTAAAAATCATGCTCTTGTGTTAGTTTGCAAGTGACAAACTGCGGTTCCCCCAAATCTTTGGACCTCACACACTGCGCCCTTCTGTTCTATTTTAAGAAACAATGTCAAGGCTCTCTGGTAGATTAGAAACGCTTTCTTCTCTAGGGCATAGATTTATCTTCATATATGGGTGGATATTAGTAAGATGGAACGCTTAAAAGTTTTTTACTGAGGACCAATCTTGGACATCAATCTTAATGACTTAGTGTAACCTTTTGAACTTTTTTGTCACGCGTCTCGCTTTTTTTGTAAGAAAAATGGTGTGAAAGTGATTTGCTTAATTCTTTTGCTATGTTTGGTAAACAGAAGAACTTTGTGAATCTAAAGTTTAGAGGCAAGTATTAATTTTAAGTAACAATTTTATGGCAAGTAATTTTAAGTAGCATTTGTTAAAAAATTTACCATGATAGCTGTTTCATTTTTGGTTTTTTCTTCAACTGCCTAAAACAATCTAAGTAGATTTTGAAAAAACAATTCTTTTCTTGATACCTACTTATCAAAATTACATACCTATCTATTTAAAAGGTCTCACTAAGCCTACTTTAATTTATTTCCACAAAATGGAAAAGCAGGTAGACACGTTACGTACACGTAGGTAAAGGTAACCAAGCCGAGATTCCACGAAATCGGCGGACTTGCATGAAAAGGAATCATGAAAATTCAATAAACGAGGGTTTGTGTAAAGATCCGGCGATCAGTAGTCTTTGGCGTTCCTCCCTTACTCCGCAGTTCCGAACACGTGGTCCTACATACCTATGTATACAATATTATCTATTATGTTAGCAATATCGAACTTTTTTGCAGCAATGTGGCTTTTGTTGTGTAACCTCGTAGCTGAATATGACTGTATTTTAAGTCAATAGAGCGACCTGCTGGTCTATCTTTTTTTATTTGCGACGAAACCGCCACGAGCCACCTAACCACTCCTGAAAGCCAGAATCAAAAGTTCCAAAACCACCAGAAAAGCGGAAAATCAATGAAGCTCAACAAATCCCGGAGAAACAATTAAACTGTCTTGGATCTCGCAACGAAATAATCAGAATACAATAGCGGTGAATTAAAGCTGCCCCGTTGGTCTTGTGGTAGTAAGCGCACTGATGAGCACGGGGTCGTGAGTTCGATTCCCGGGTCGGGCAAAGTTATCCGGTTTTTCCATTATTAATTTCTCAGTAGCAGCCCGGAGTTTGGAAGTTGGTGGTGTGACACTCCCGTGTTTCGGAAAGTACGGAAAGCCGTTGGTCCCGGCTGTCATTCGTAGATCTTTGACAGTCGTTACGGATAATCTGAAGCCAGAAAGTCTGACAACCAGTCTTATCAAGAGGTATCGTGTTGCCCAGTAACTGGGTTGTGGAGGTCAGATAGGCCGTCGCTCCATGTAAAATACTGATATTTAGCTGCATCCAGTTAGACTGGAAGCCGACCCCAACATAGTTAGGAAAAGGCTAAGCAGATGATGAATAGCGGTGAATTAAAGAAAAGCATTATTGTCGGTCTATTCTATGAAACCCTTCATCAGCGAATTTAGGTGAGCTTAAGGTAACCTGTCAAACCTTAGCACCAGGGAAAATGACAGCTCATCTCAAGTTACAACAGCTAAATTCATCGAGGGATTCTACAGAATAACACTACTCAAAAGTAAGTTGACGACCCTTGTTCAAAAAGTGGTTAGGTGATATGTCCGCTGACCAAGAATGTCTCTCGAGACATCACGTTATTCTCGTCTAAAATGAACCACTACCTTTATCCCCGTGGGCATCGTAAAAGGCGACATAAATAGGTCTCTCTGTCAGATCGTCTCAGAGCTCAGCGTTTTTGAAAGTAGAAAAGCTTGAATTTTAGTTGTTTTATTCGTGCATAAACAATTGAATTGACCTTCTAATCCACTGCGATTAGCAACCCATTTTAGACCTTATGTGTTCGCTTATCGCTGCGGTTTGTGAGAGGGCTCACGTATGGCAGTTAACGCTAACGTGTGCTTATGGACGCTAATGACCCTAACACGTAGTACCTCGTGAAAATTTTAAAGTGTATAAAAGCTTAGTAATATGAAGGTTCAGTATGTGGCTAAGCTTTTAACAACTCATTTCAAACTTTCTCGCAAAAACAATATTTAGAGCCTCTTTTTTGATCCCTTAATCCAAATTACCGGAATATCGTGTTCGTATAGAGCTCACGAGTCCCTCTTATCGCTAAAAGGACAAGGTATTTTATTATTAAACGCTCTTTGTAAAGTAGACGGTAAGCGGATCCGTAATTTATTATTAATGAGATAAAGACAGGTCTTAAGTAGACCCTCTCTGGGTGCCGCCTCTCCCGAGGAAGTTGGCGTGTCAAATCAACTCAATATTTAAATTGCTCTAAAAGCGTCATACATATTTAAACATTATCATTATTAAGGTTGTTAACGGACAGGGCGTGTGATGTTAAGTGGTAAACTAGTGACAAAGACACTAGCTGGGCTCAAAAGGATGCCGAAGCTAGGCGGCCTTCGTAAGGACCATCTCTCACATTGTCAGGACGCGAGGACTAACATTATTTATGACGCTTTCTGTTGTTACTTATGTATAGGTGATGATGTGAGGTGGTGTACTCGTATATAGGTAGGTACCTATGCTAATTCAAATTATAAATGAGAAAGTGTGTTTGTTTCGCTTTCATACCTTGAATACTCAACCGATCAACATGAAACTTTACATATACGGTGTCATGAATACAAAAATGAATACAAAAGGACAAAGGTTACCTGTTATTCAGAAAAAAGTTGTGTTCCTTAGGAATAGAAATATAACCTTTTCTTGCAGATGAAATCGCAGGCAAAAACTAGGAACGCACATAAGTGTGTGTGTGCTAAAGACAACAATCTGATAAGTAATTTCATTAAAAATTCTGCTATGATAAGCTTTAGGATTATAAATCAAAGTTACTTTATCAAATGAATACCAAAATTAACATCTGTATCGTAATTTAATTAAATAAAGATCCCAACACACTCGGGTGAACCGCGAACACATTAGCGAGCTACCTACGCGTATTTTGACAAACTTCGAGCAAGTTATAAACAAAAGCGACTGAGCGATTCTCATTCGATTAAACAAACAACCACAAAACAAAACATTGTTTTAGATGATATGATACCCGCTGGGAACATTGCCGCGAATTTTAAGCAATTAAACATTTCCACAAATATTTGTATTCAACCTAACAAACAGAACGGTTTTTTCAATTTTCATGAATGTACGTTATATTTTTTAAATCCGGATGGTTCTGGAATATGCTGAGACAGCTCATACAAAATGGATCCGCCGCCATTTACCTTGTTTTTAGAGTGTACGCATGCAGCATTTACCTTTGTTTGCCAACCGTACCGCTGAGTTGTATTCCACCTGCTTACGTGTCACTTGTGTATAGGTGCCAGCATAGTGGTACCTTCGCCGTGTTATATTACTATTTATACTACTAATATTATAAACGAGAAAGTCTATACAAGATGTTAATTTAAACAGAAGACGTACTTTAAGGGAGTGTAGTGCTTATGAAAATAAACCACTTTCACAATGAAATCAAACTGAAATTTGCGAAAAAATATCTGCCGTTCCTTACATGTGGACAAGTTATGCGACCGAAAATGTATGGAACAGTTGATTTTTATACGCGATTTAACGGTTCGTACTAATGTAAACGTTGTTCATTTTCATGAGTACCTACTGCACTTACTTAAAGCAAGTCCCTCGTTTAGTCGTCGTTTTATCCTAACACCCTGTATAAGTTTGTAAGTTCATGATTTAGGATGTTTGTTAATCAATTATGTCGTAACGGATTTTGATGACGCACACTGGCAGACCAGAGCCTGGATTATAACAAGAATACTTTTCATGTCGACAGTACGTTCCCGTAGGATGACTAAAAAAGTTATTTTTGTAATTTTACGACCTCCATACGGGTAAAGCCAAAGGCAAAAGCTAGTATAATACATTATTGAACAAAAGCTGCGACCATGCCGCATCTAATAATGTATAAAAAACATCTGTTAACCTAAAACCTTTTCAGTCGTCTCGTTAAACGTGCGATAATATGAAAAATACTGGACCATCGCCTACGTGCGGACTGGAGTGAATGAAGTGAATCATTATTGCTTCCCAATTAAGGCCCATCAATATTTATCATTTCTAACAGTCAAATATTTTTTTGCTAAACCACAATTTAGGTAACCTTTCCATTTTCCCCTTACACAGATAAACACACAAAACCTGGGAAATTTTATCCCTTGCGTATATTTGTATAACCTACTCTAGTCTGTGTACTTTACATTAGAGTGAGGTAACCTCCTTCACCTCTACATGTACGGGTAACTCTTAGTGTGGAAAACATCTTGAGCTCACACCTGTACGTAGTTAGTTTTATCTTCTTGTGTGCGCCGCTTTATTACCTCTTGGGTTAGTAGCTCGGGAGGACTAACAAGCAACGCTAACTTAAAATTATATACAGTAAATATAACTTACATAAGCACTCAATTACGGGGTCGTAAGCGTAAACGAAGTAACATAATTATATGTGAAACAAAACATGTGCTTTTCTGAAAATAGCTAAAGGGGAACAACTGCGCAAGATGTCTAAAGCAACGAAATTTATTGTAATGAGTTTTGAAATATCATCAAGCACCCATTTATATTTAGGGTTGCGGGAAAGGGGTGTTTACCGCGCGGTTTAAGGAGAGTAGATACAATTTTCGGAGTGTCGCTTTATTGCATAACTAGATTATGCTCGCGACTTTGTCCGCGTGAATGTCGGTTTTCAGCGATGTTTTCTTATACACAGCACCGTAATCCTTTTTAAATGCTTTCATTTAAGTGCACTTGTATGTATGTCCTGTTTCTTTTTCCAATATTAAAGTAGCTTATAAATGTTACGGTTAGTGGACGGCTCTAGGCTGACACGATGATAAAGGTTACTCCTTATAACATCAGTCGTCTATATGTCACTGCAAGTCTCGTTAAAATCGGTCTAACCGTTTAGGTAAGCTGTCTTGACATTACAAACAATAACGTTTATGTCATCATCTGCTCCTTGCGCACATATGTATCCTAGTTAAGCCAATGTCACAGCTAAGCCTTGTATGTATGTACACACAGCAACAAAGCTGCGAGGACACTGATATATCATCATCCATAATTACCCACGAATATCAGATACAGGTATGCACTTCAGGGACTTCCGACAAGCCACGAACCGACGTCATCAAACAGGGATCGTTAGCAAGAATAATATTTCGTGAGGGTTCTGAACATTTCCGTACCATAACAATTTCATTATAAAGTTAGTGAAACTGGAGTTATTTTACCTGGGGTTTAATGTACACAAGCCCTTATTCGTAAGCATCGACCCTCCGCGCCACGACCATTTGTCTTGCCGCAACACTTCGCATTCAACTGTCAAATTCGATGTTCCATTGTTAATAAGGCTTAAGTTCAAATATAATTAAAACGGAGGAGTTCCCAGTTAACTGACGTAACGAGCTTTCAGTTGGAATAAAATATTACGCCCCTTGTGGGATATGTTATATTAATTTGTAATGTAAATATGTCGGAATTGTGACACTTGTTGTGTATTCTTGTCAATTTTATAAAATAACTAGCTTATGTCCAGGAATTCGTCTGTGGGTCTATCTGTTATCTGTGGGGTTTTGATTTTATTTGCGCGGAACCTTCTTTTTTTTACATAGCAAAGTTACTCCTTATAAGATTAATTCTCTGTTCCGTCAGAATTGGTCCAGCCGTTTCGAAAATTAGTCGGAATAAACAGATAGCTAGAAAGACAAAAACAAAAGAAATGGTTTTCATTTTATTGAGTCATTTGTAATGTCAAAATATCAACTTTTTAAATTTCTTTATTATTTGTGTGTATAGATGATTATTTATTTTTTTAAACGTTGCCCCACACTAGGAATTTCTCCTGTTTCATGGGTGCGTTTACAAGCATATAAACTCACATACACAAACAGCCAGACCCGGAACAAGTATCTGTAGGCCATACAAATATTTGTTCCGTGCGGGAATCGAACCCGCGACACACAGCGCAGCAGCCACTGCGCCAACCGAGATTAGTTGATTAATTTTATAGGAATCAGTATAACGCTATATTGAAATGAACAAACCATTCGTTAAAGTGTGTCTTGTATTTATTATTAATAAAAAGTATATTCCATTTAAGACAACGATGAATCAAAGTTCCGAGTGGCGTAAATGGGCTATTCCGCCGAGGATGGACGCCTGCTATCAGCCGGCTTGGCAGTCAATTTACCTTTATCGTGTTCCAGCGCTACAAATAAATAATTTAAGCGTTAAGCTGGTTCGACCTGTAAATATTAGTGGGTTATGCCAGTGTTCATGGGAACACGAGGATCTTACAGTGGTTCATTTGGAGCGGCAGACCAAGACGAAGATAACAGGGTAAGCTTGACTCTTACCGACGGGATATGTCAACTCTAGCTTAAGATATAGTGGATTGGAAACAAAAAGGGAGGTCTTCGTCCTGCAGCCCGACAACACAGGCTAATCTATACTGATATAATAAGCTGAAGAGTTGTTCATTTGATTAAACGAGATAATCTCTTCAACTACAAGTCAGATTGGAGATTTTTTCTTTTATGATAGCCAGATTAATGAGAATTAGTATAGGCTATAATAATATCACATACAACACACGGGAGCGGAGCAGTAACCAAAGACGTGACTAGGATTGCTAGTATATGTTATAATGAGGAAGGTCTTGGGTGTAATTGTGCAGAGCTTATGTCTGCTGCTACTTATGATTTTTTACTACGCTGTAGTTGTACAGTAGGCTATGAATACGTACATATATACATATATGAACTCACGCCTTTTTCCCATGGGGGTAGGCAGAAACCACAGAACGCGACCTGCTACGATCCTAACATATTCCTTTCGCCTCGTCCACGTTCATACATCTGGTTATACAAAAACTTCACCAATAAGGTCAGGGTAGGTCCTCCTAGGGCGTGCTCTCCCGGCGTTGCCACTCACATCGGTTACATAAATTCCTTTTGTTAGTCGCCTTTCACTTATCCTTTCAGGCTAGGCTATGAATGTTTGCAATAATAAAGTACTTGGTGTGCGCTTCGCTTGCATGCAATAAAAAACTTGAACGCCCGCAAGTATTAAACGGCGCGCCGGCTCATCTAATATTTATTAAATTGGCCTGCGCGTTTTACTACTTTATGTTAATAATTTATCGTGATGGCTCAGTGGTTACAGCGCCCGATTCTCATGCTCGAGGCTGTGGGTTCGCAATCGGACACTGTGACTTTTTCTATTTGATATGTACTTTTTAAGTTTATCTTGGACATCACTGAAATAGGTGAAGGAAAGCAGCGTGCGGAAATCTGGACGTATAATTTACATAAAACTGAAGTCGCCAATCCTCCTTCTGCAAGCGTAGTGATCAATGCTCGTGTCTTCTCTGTATGAGAAGAGGCCTTTGCTATGTAGTGGGACAATAATAGGCTGGTATTATTGTATGTTAATAATTTAGGGGCGAGGAATTAAGAATAATTTGTAAACAAAATAATGAGGCTTTTTAGCCTCTTTGTTAGGTTAAAGGGTTGTTATGTTATAACATTTGTGTACCTGTTAATACTTATCCCCATGAGATTTGAGGGGTAAAATCAACACGAAATTGTTTTGCGGAAACACGTATTAGCCGGCATCAGGTGTTAGGGAAACCCTTGCTTTTATTACAATTATTTGTTAAGGACCTATTGTTCTATATAAAGGCGTTTATCCGTGTTCTAAATACGTAATTATCAGATACGTAATCAAACATTTAATATCTTTCTATTTTCAATGTAAATCTTTGTATCAAAGTTTGTTTGTATTTAATCTATATTAATATAATAAAGCCGACGAGATTTTTTGTTTCTTTGTTTAAACAGGCTTATCTTTAAATTATAGGCAGATTTGTTTAGGTTATATAACATCACGCTACGACACAAAACACACCACGCGGACCAAGTCGCGGGCAGAAACTAGTGTATATAAACAAATCATTTTGTAAAATGTAAATTAAAGCTTATCGTTTTAGTAACCATACTTTCACAACATAACATTGTCGATGCATAAATTGACTTGAAAATTAAACGGTATTCAAACTGGAACATAATATTGAATTTAATTTTATTGATAGTTAGCAAATTTGTAGTTTCCACAGCGGAGGGTTGCCAGCAAACTGTGCATAGACGGCATTCGGGGTTTTCATTAGGGAAATTGTGGAGTTAAATTAGCTGGTAGTACAGTATTCAGCGGATACATGGAGCATCAGTATGCATGGCGAGTCCCGGCCCACACCGTGAGGTGTCGGCGCCACTGATTGCGTTACCACCTGCATTAGGGAGCAGGAGCCACTGGACTCACGCTAATGCGGTTTAGACCATTCCGTGCTTCAATATTTTGCCGATCAAGGCAAATATTGAAACTGGATTTTGTTTTCGGCTTATGTTATTGATTAAAAGGCGTAGCTTCAATCAAATGACTACGTTAACTATCCATTATGTAGTAAAATAACAGATACGCTATCAAAACCCATTCAGTCGATGAACTTTAGATGAGACGGTTAAATGTCAATTTTCGTGGTCGACATTTAACACTTTAATGTATTAAAGTTGATACGATCGTTGAAACTTTTTCCATTTGGTGCGGTGTGGAGTGAACATCAACATTTAATCACACGAAATATTTCAACTTTGGACATAATATTGCGTAGATGAAACACGGTAGGTCTCGTGTGACCGGCATATAAGCCGTCCATAACGCTGTATCGTACATTACAATGTTTCCAAGCTGAGAGTTTGGTATTGTGTTGTACATAGTCAAGCCAAGTTCGACGCTAAATTGAAGAAATTGTTACAGTTTCATAGTTTTAGCGTCCATAGTTCTGTATAAACCTCACGTTTAATACCTGTTAATGTGAGAGTTTGGGACTTCTGATAAGCCTCTTAGGTGTATTATGTTATACAGTATAATGAAACCTGTCAACCGATGACTTCGGCAATTTCGGATGTTACGCATTTGTTTACTCAAAGTTCTCCTATGTCGAATTTATTCGGTAAACCCCATTAAGGAGTTTATGCAAAGTTGGCAGCCCTTAATCCATGACTAAATGGCCGGGCACTCGGATCGATTAAGCGTCAGCCCTCCTGTATCAGGGCTGATCTCGACTCAAAGCGAGCCTTCGTCATGCATTGACGCCTCGTCACCCGACAGTTATAAGTTTCAACTAAACGCTAAATGTTTACCGGGCCGTGACTGACGGTGTCGGCTGCGGACTATGAAACATTGTTTCATGAAGTGAAAATATAAATTTATTTTAGTCTCGATTGCTGATTAGCAGTTGGTCGGTTAACCGTAGTTTTCTGTGGGCTAGCTGGTTCGTGTAGCGGTTATAAAGTAAATAACAGAGACAAATGTACTTAACTAGATGTTTACTGTAGGAACGCTAGCATCTGTCGCAACTTGTTGAGTTGCTACTTGCAATTTTTAACCTCATATTGCGCTATGCTCTAGTGCTGTGCACAAACCTAGTTATTTATCTAACACATTGGAGAAGATGTTTTATATATGTTGTGTTTAAAAGAAACGTACAGCTTGTTATTTTTCTTTTCCCATTTGTTACAAAATGGCTACAGGCAACACTGAAAATGAAGTTGTCGGTTGTAAAAAGGGCGTAAAATCGAAATGAAAGGGCTATTAAGTATTCGATATTGACCTACTCCGGGCAAACTTCTCAAGTATTTATCACAAAAAAATTAAGGACCTCAGCAAGATTGGCTCGGTTGGGTCTTCAGCAATATTTCTAGGCTATTGCACAGCCTCCCTTGAGGTATTTTGATAGAGCGATGAGTAGTCAAGAGCCTATTCGTTTCACATCCATCACGAATGTCTGGGAAGTCCCGGTTGAGTAGTTACTATACGTTTACGAACGTAGATTAATGTCAGAAAATTCACCGATGTAGGCAACCGCGATATATCTCATGAATACAAATATATAAAGAAAACGGTTTCTTCCCATAAGTCGTTTGATATTTCAGTTTGAGAGTTATGAGTAAAGATAAAGTAACAGACAAGTGAATTGGGACATTCAAATCAGGTAGATCTTTTCTTTAGACAGGCCCGCCACACTATTCCCGACCACTGAATTGTCTGAAAGCCAGAATCAACAGTGGAAACCACTAGAATAGCGTCGAGGCAATGAAGCTGAACGTGTTCCGGAGAAACGATTCAACTGTCTTGGATCCCGCAACAAAATTAATGACGAAAGAACAGGGAGTAGTGGGAAAAAAATAATTTCCACTTTTCACTTTAACAGGAAACTGAAGTTAACTAATGTGATTAGTGACATAACTATCTACACAAGTAATAAGATTAAAATTTTTAAGTAACTCCCTACAGAAGAATAAAGTTCCCTACCGCAGCTAACAAAACAGCTAATAACCTTGAAACGGCTGAACCGATTCTGAAAAAACATCTAAGAACCATAGCAAGGAAACTTGCTTTAAAATAAAAAAAAAACGCACTGAAATCAATTCACCCGTTTAAGAGCTACGGTGCCACTGACATACAGTTACACAGACTCGTCAAACTTATAACAATTAACGCCCCTCTTTTTGAGTCGGGGGTTAAAAATAGTATAAAAAGCTTTAGAGAATTAGAAGAATAGCACACTTTATATTAGATGCATCGTGTGGTTACTTTCATATAAATTGTATTCGGAGTAGGTACACGTTACAATAGGACCTAATACCGGGCCTTCTATGGGCGCGGTAGTTTGAGCAATAATCCCCTTAGGACCAGTCGTTACAAAGGGCTGAAAGGAGGCCGCCTACGCCTAGTAGTTGGCGTTTACAGCTGAATAAAAATGTATGAACCTGTTATACTTTCATTAGCAAGCCGTCTGAAGTAAAGGGGTTATTTAATTTAAGTACACAAAGCTGGGAAAATTATCAAAAGTAAATTGTCTGGATTAGTAGTTAGTGAACTGCAAGTCAAGGACAAAGTATTCTGTCATTACTTTGTAGAGTCAAGATAAACTGCACTCGTTACAGCGACTGAGGCGCTTGAGCGTTGTTAAACTTTAAATTGTAGGACATTTTCATTAGAAAACTGTTTCAAACGTTCAACAACATTTTTCAAATAACACATATATGTTCTTAGGTAAAAAAAAGTGCTTAGATACAAACTGATCCTAATGAAGGGAGTAACTCCCTAGGTACCTGTCGTATTTGCATTATATTTTATTAGTAAGACTAGCTGTTGTCCGCGATTTCGTTCGCGTCGTTTCTCGCGTTACGTCTTTTGTTACTGCTCCGATTCCGTGAGTCGTAGCATGTTGTGTTCTGATTCTGTGAACGGTGAGCAGTAGGTACTGGGTAATTACTGTCCTTACGTTGCATAACGACAGGCCGCGTCGTGCGTTCGTGTTCCATGCACGCCTTAAAGATATGTCAGCAAATCGGAGGGGCCACTCAGGGCCGATGCTGCGGCCGCGTGTTGTTCGAAAGAGATACCGCGCCCTCGGAACGCAAAGGGTACAAGAAGGAACATAGATGGGTTTTAGTCAGTAAAAGTCGAACAGTCCCTTCTGCCCCGCCCAGGGCGGGAGAAATCATTTGATGATTTCCCATCCGAACAAAAAAGCATATCCAATTCATGAAGGAAAAATTCTTTATGATAGCTAATTATAAAGATTTTTTCCAATACTACTAACAGTTCCAGAGATTAGTCCGTATATAGAAACAAAAACCTGTTCAGCTTTATTGTATTAGTTTCAAATAGCACCTTCATTATCGTTTTAGGTAAAAAAAGGTGCTCAGCTGAAGTAAGGCGATCCTAATCATAGGTTTAGATACCTGTTGTATTTACATAATATTTTATTATTAAGGTAAACGGAGAAGCCGGTCAAAAAAGATTGAAGTAGAATAAATAATGCTATCAATTACTCTTATAATTATTCAAATACTAGCTTCTGCCCGCGACTTTGTCTACGTCAAATTTGATATATAGTTATCCCACGGGAACCGTACATTTTTCCGGGATAAAAGTATCTTATGTATTATTCCACGCTACATTCAATCTCAGTGTCAAATTTCATTGTCAGATGCGTTCAGCCGTTTAAACGTGAAAGAGTAACAAACATCCATCCATCTAACCTCACAAATCATATCATCACGCCTGTATTCCCCGAAAAGTTAGGCAGAGGTGTACCAAAGTACCGTCACAATTCGCCGATATGTATTAGGTCCCATGTTATAGGGGGCGAGCCTTTTGCCCTTAACCGGGCACAAATCCTAACTCCGAGCTGCTACTGAGAAATTCCTAATGGAAAAACCCAATAACACTCACTCAGTCGCGCTTGCGACTACGAGACCAACGGGGCAGTTCTAATAATAATTATTAGTGATTAAGTATTATAATATTATTAGGACATACGTAAAACAAATGTTACGAAGCCATTACGTATGTAGTGGGCGGTTACCCACGCGCCAGTTCAAAACCAGGTAACTAGAGCATTTTCCACGTGGGTAAAATTAAATGGAACTCTATCTTCAAGAGGCTTTCGTATTCGATTACATTGAAGAGTGGGAGGTTTCTTTGTATAATGTCCACAAGATACCCCAGTTTGACCTTTAAAAAAAAAAGAAATCTTAAAGATAAAATCGTTTAAATTTTGTTGTAAATGTAGGATTTTACTTATTTTAAGTGTCTAGTAACTACATACGTGCTGTGTCGACGAAGAGATGTCAGCAATTGGAGGGGCCACTCAGGGCCGATGCTTGCCGGGGCTGCGGGTTGTTCGTAAGAGATACCGCGCTCCCAGAACGCAAAGGGCACAATAAGGAACCTGGGTGGGTTTTAGTCAGTAAAAGTCTGACACTCCTTATCGCCCCAGCTTTATCCCAGGGTGGGTGCAGTCATTTTATGATTTCCCATGCGGAACACAAAAGAAAGTACCTACATACATGCTTTGTCGTGTTTGAAGCAAACAAAATTATTATATTCATTAGACCGATTTCGGTCACGGCGGCTAATTACAATGCAGACTAGCCATATACGCAGGAGATTGTATAGTGCACAAGTGTGTGCGCAAACACAGATGCACTCCCTCTTCCCTAACTCTTGTAATCCCATGGGACGGCAATCTGACACAACCGGGGAGAGATCAGGCGCAGGACCAATGGCTTCACGTGTTTCAGATACACGGGGGTGTCACACCACCAACTTCTGGGCTATTACTGACAAACTCCTGATGGGAAAAACCAATAACACTTTTTGCCCGACCTGGGAGTCGACCCCAGGACCCCACGCTCAACAGTCGCGCTTGCCACCACGACACCAACGGGGAAGTCAATAGGTCGGTAGTAGGTATTTAGTGTTGTAATAGAAGACCAATAGAACCGTTTAGACGCCACTTGTTTAGTGCGACCGGAGGGATGTCCGATCTAGATAAATATTGCGATAGCCGGATTTAGCCTGTACTCTTTTCTCTTAGCCGTACTTTAACGGGAAAATGGGAAAAACATTTACAGACAGGGAATATACTTGTAAAGGTGTACCTTGGATTTTGCGCTAAGCACCTATTGACCTAAATGTTTTGCTTTACGCTCAGTTTACAGCTTAATAAACCTCATGATTTTCTTTTATTTTCAGTCCGAGGCAAAGATTTCGATTTTAGCCAACGGCACGATTTACGCAATGGCTGAGCGACCGGTTCGGTTCTTGCATATACAAATTATTTTTATGGCCTACAGATAGTTGTTCCGGGTCTAACTGTTTATGTATGTGAGTTTATATGTTTGTAAATGCACCCATGATACAGGAGAAGTTACTAATGTAGGCCAAGAAACAAAAACAAGGATATTTCTGATATCAACGTACGACCTTGTGGGCGACATACTTGACATCTTGCTATAAGACGTCTCGGTGCCAACAAACAAGATTCATCAAATGAAAATTTAGTACCCCAGTGAGCATATTGTTCCTTTGTCAACATTTAATTGAACTACAGCTCTAATAACATTCAGATTAAGATGTTCGAGTTTGTGGTGACTTGCAAAACAGTTGTCGCGATTCGTCACCACGAAGCTCTCAGATATCATTGTAATATGTCTGCCAGAATTACGCTAAAATGGTACCTAGTGCTACAGAATGCACGTTCTATGAACTTTGGTAAAGTTTGACCGTTAAACCGGACTCTTACATGATATTTATTAAAATGTTGCCTTCCCCTTGTTGCACGGTTCTCCAAGCCCCAAGCTTATCTTGCTTGAGGCAACTCGCATTATTCTTTCAAGAGATACTTCGCGTCTAATTAAGGAAATTGTATTTGAATATAAAACAAAGACCCCGGGGATCTCGTTATTCAGAGTCTTGTGGGAGAGGTATCTTTTATGTTTGTGTTAAATTAAGAGGTGCATGAATTGCGATTTAAATGTTCTGTCGGTTAATCTTTTTAGACACTTCAGTAACAATCATGAATATTTACACGACGATCTTATTTTATATAAATGAGGTTTTTGTTTTACGTAGGTAATTGGAACGAGTAGGAAATTGCGTGAGCATTCAGTGTAAGAAATTTGTGGGACGTCAAAGTTAACAAAGCCGTTGTTCTCAAGAGCTTGCTACAATTTGCTCGGCGTGAGCGCTAGCGAGATCGGGGACGAACTGAGTCGCATGTCTAGGCTCAGTATCGGAACAAGATAAGATTAAACAGCCCCAAACACCTCCAAACTGGTCGCTTGTCGCTTCCTTTGTCCAGAGATATTGATCCGTGTTGACTATTGCTAGTATAAAGCCGTCTCACGATATCGGATAGCCACTTATTCATAATCTGCTTAAGATTGTCAAGGGTCAGTCATGTTATTTTATTTATGACCGTTCCGAGTGCGATCTTTTGTGACTTATTATCATAAGGATTCAGACCTTTTTACCAATATCGCGACGTGAAGTGGTGACGATGCTTTATTTTATGTTACCGCATTGTTCGCGCTCTACGGACACTAGAAAGGGATCCTTTCATACATACATATATTATATTATATGAAATCGATAACTTAGTTTAAAGGGAAGGTTGTGTCCTTGTCCATTGTGTCCGCGTAAATACTTATAAATCATTACTTTACATAGGCCCGGGAAGTTTCCATAAGAAGATTTATGCAAGTTACCAAAAGAGATACTGTGTTGACGCAAATCTACCGTAATACGGAGGTAACGGGTTTTACAATGTATACATGATGGGGTATGGTAACGGGCTGTAACAATGTCTCTATGGACGCGCGACGTGATATTAACCGGTGACGTTACTGTGCCAAGTAATTTATTTAAGGAGGCTCCGACCAAGAGGCCCACTACAAGGTAATAAGGAAGTTTGTAAAAGTTGTTTAGTTATATATTAAAGGTTAATTGGCGTGCCACCCATTTATCTCCTGCTCTCGTCCTATTTATTTGCAAAACGAACAATTAAACCCAACTAAGCTTGAAAGAGGTGATTCCGGAACTAAAACGATAAAAAGGATTCATTGAGCCTATTTATTTGCTACTCACCCTTACCCGACTGTTTGTCTAGTCTACAACAATTGAAGAAGAGTTTTATGAGACCCTGGCCGGAATTGAAATAGCTGAGGAATACATAGATAGATGTAGTAATACCAACATATCATCACGTCTGTATTCCCTGAAGGGTTAGGCAAAGGTGTAACCAATGTACACCCACAGTTCGCTGGTATGTTTTTGAGTCCCATGTAATAAGGGGCTAGCCTACTGCCATTAACCGGGCACAAATCCTAACTCCGAGCTGCTGCTAAGATTTTTTTTCGAGATGTGGTAATATAATAATTATTATATAAAAAAGGAAACAAAATAGGTAGGCAATATATATTTATTCTATTTCGTAATTATATAATTCCTAAGTTTATCTTGAATATCACTGACATCGGTTAAGAGAACTAGGACTTATTATTAATACAAATTGTGCAAGCGTGGTTAACAGTTCTCGTGCCTTCTCTTTGAGAGGAGGCCTTTGTTCTGCAGTAGGACAATAATAGGCTGGTATTATCATTAATAATATTTAATGAAAAATCTTGCATTGAGTGAAAAATTAAAAATATATTAAATTTAACGCCGGTTTTATATTAAGGTACTATCGTTACAGAGTATAACAATTACACTCAATTTTAACCAAGGTTACAAAGCCTCAGCTCGTGTAAGAAGCTTTAAGTCCCCAGTGATAGAGTGGAAAGAAAATCTGCTCGGCCACTTGAGAAGTTTCCGAACCGAAACCTCAATTATACTTCAATTATGAAATTTCGGGATTACAGGACTTATTTTATTAATATCAGACCATTTTATATACGGTGGAATAGACATTGTAACGGAAACTGTTGCCATGGAGCTCTTCGATAAAATTAGATCAAAGTCAAAGTCGAATCATTTATTTTCAATTAAACCAAAAAGCACTTTCGGATGTCAATTACAAGAAAGAACAAAACAATTAATCTAGTTGCTCATTCCTAAAGGCAGATCGTGTAGGTATTATATTATCGCATGGAACACCTCGTTTTTTAGGGTTTCGTACCCAAAGGGTTAAACGGGACCCTATTACTAAGACTCCGCAGTCCGTCAGTCCATTCGTCTGTCCGCCTGTCACCAGGCTGTATTTCATGAACTGTAATAGTTAGACAGTTGAAATGTTCACAGATAATGTATTTCTGTTGCCGCTATAACAACAGATACTAAAAAACAGAATAAAATAAATATTTAAGGGGGCTATCACACAACAAACGTGTTTTTTTTTTGGTTGTTTTTATAGATGTGATGTATTTTTAATAAATGTGAGAAATTTCATTGCTCTTCAATCATGTACTGAGTCAATGGTAACAGTTTTCGATACCATTACCCTTCTACCGGTTATACTCATATTATCTGCACAAGTAACGTTGATATTTAATTTAGCTATGTGTACGTGTTACCCATTGTCATTACACTACAACATTATCTATCTCATTAGTTCGCTAATCATTACTGTCTGTTCCTCCTCTGCTTATAATTTCGAGGTTATTATGTTTTGGACAGAATCCTGATTACACTCGCCGTACCGTTTGTACAGACGCAATTATGGCTACTGTTTACCGCATTCAATGATTCCACAAATAGTTATTATTTTACATGCTTCTGCTTGCGACTTCGTCCGCGTAAAATTTGATATATTATACCACGGGAACTGTTCATTTTTCCGAGATTAAAAGTCGCATATGTGCTGTTCCAGACTATAACCTATCTCAGTGTCAAATTTCATCCAGATCTGTTCAGCCGTTTAAGCGTGTAAGAGTAACAATCATTCATCCATCCATCCATCCTCACAAACTTTCTCATCTATACTTATAATAAATCTGTAGAGAGGTCATGAAATATATTTCTAAAATAACTATCAGGGGGATACTGATGCCAAAAATGCAATCAGTAAAATTTTTGTCTGTCTGTCTGTCTGTATAGACACAAAAACTACTCGACGGATTTTAACGAAACTTGGTACAATTATTTTTCATACTCCTGAGTTGGTTATAGTATACTTTTCATCACGCTACAATCAATAGGAGCAGAGCAGTAAAGGGAAATGTTGAGAAAACGGGAGAAGTTACTCCATTTTTTAAGCTTCCGTCGCGTGTGCAACCTTAATGGTTAAAGCTACACAGAAATCATGTATGACGGAAATGTTTTCCTTAAAATTATATAAAAAATATCCCACGACAGATTATGTCTATATTTTATGGTTGACTCACAATATCACGTGTAAGTCCCGATAGCTTAGCAGTTCGAAGCTTTCTGATTATATTTGTCTAGTCTTACGTTTATAACACTCTCAGTCATCCCTAATTAAAAAAGTTAACATTATTAACTATTCCATAAAAAAGAATCATAGAAATAGTTTGACATATTATATTTCCCTACTAAAATCTGAAAGTTAATCTGTCTGTTACATCAAAACCACTGAACCGTGAGGAAGGACATAGGCTATTTTTTTACGAAAAACGACGGAAACGCGGACGAAGTCGTGGGCAACAGCTAGTTTATAATATTAGTAGGAAGTAGGATAAGTAGGATAGAATTCGAAGCTATCAACATTACCTACCTCAAAAACTTACCTACGTATATGAAGCATGTGAATGTGAGCCCTGCTAAATGGTATATAAATTGCTTTAATCTCTTTTATTCTCGGACGTAATTTTCTTCCGAGCAAGCCTCGCTCCTCATTATTTAACAGTAGAGATATCTACGTGAAAAGCTCTATCGAATGCCATCGATTATCCATTTGGCCACTTTGTTCTGAACTCAGAGATTATCGAATAGATATTCCATTTTACTCCTTCTATGAGGGTGGGTGGCCGTGCCTCAGAAAGCACGTTAAGCCGTTGGCCTCAGCTGTCATTCGTAGATCTTTGACAGTCGTTACGGATAGTCAGAAGCCTGGAAGTCTGACGGCTAGTCTAACCAAGGGGTATCGTGTTGGTCAGATAGGCAGTCGCTCCATGTAAAACATTTGTAATCAGCTGCATGCGGTTAGACTGGAAGCCGACCCCAACATAGTTGGGAAAAGGCTAAACAGATAATATGAGGGTGGGTCGTATCCCATAGATGCGACTCGCCCCCATTGATATCAACTTGTGTAAACAGAATGGTTGCACTTTTAATTGCTTCCCTCTCTACTCCAAAACTCGCAGCTTGTCGGATATTGTCCTGATCCTTTTGTGTAAAATTGTGTAAAGTTTGTAAATTCAAATCATCCGACGGAATTGACTTTGGGGAACGGAAATTGGTAACTGAAACTAATTTTAAGTTATATCAGAATTATAGAAAAGGAATGTTGATTAAGATTTATGTTTTAAGTTTCACGAAACGAATTTATCAACAGCAACTCATTCGTCTGTCCAAAACAAATTTAATTAAAAAAGGAAGAGCTGAACTATTGTCTAGAGACCGTGGTTTTATTGAATAAATACATTTGGGTTCACCTGCATGACAATCTAACTAACCTCGCAGTGAAAACCCAAAAACAACTGAATAAAAAAAGTAGGAACGGTGGAAACAATAGCACGGTACAAAACATTCCTACGCACTGCTGTGATTAAAAACAGGACTGCAGTGCAATTGGTATATTTAATCGAATGCCTGATCCCTATAATTCTCAATAACATCGAATAGCTCAAACCGCGTAGGGTTTCGAACAATACAATTTCGAGTAATTACTGTTTACATTTCACGATGACGAATCGAATTACGATTTTATCTCGTCAATACGTCAGGAGAAGAGTTCAATTTGTCGGTACATAGTCGGTGATATACGACGCTATCAAGTTATAACGACGTGGCATCCAATTAGTGATGTTACCTGTGCGGCCGGTACCGGACTGCGAACATACGATAATTATAAAATTCGACACCGCATTGGTTGTTTGTACAATATGCTGATATAGATTTTAAAGCCACAAAAGCAATTTATTGGCAGATGTTTAGCGGGTGTAAAATAGTTAAATTTTGTTAGCGTTTGAGTCCTACGATAGTTTTGATAATAGGTATAGTTTAAATAAATAAAGCGATGAAAATAATTTAGACAGATTTATTTTATTTGCGGGAATT
Source organism: Caradrina kadenii (assembly GCA_947462355.1). Classification (NCBI taxonomy): domain Eukaryota; kingdom Metazoa; phylum Arthropoda; class Insecta; order Lepidoptera; family Noctuidae; genus Caradrina; species Caradrina kadenii. The sequence continues at coordinate 6,586,224 of OX381674.1, forward strand.
GAAGTCAAAAGAAAAGTGTAAATAAATTTTTCGAAGTGTAAATTAATTAGCCACATCCTAGTTATCTGTATTTTCAAGTGTATTGTACTGCTACGCTAGAGGTTCTGGATTCGATTCACAGGTCAAGCAAAGGGTTATTGGATTTTCCTATGAAATTCACAGTAGCAGCTTGGAGTTAAGATTTGTGCCTGGTTAATGGCAATAGGCTCGCCCCCTATTATATGGAACCTAAATTAAACATACTGGCGAACTGTGAGTGTACACTGGTACACTTCTGCCTAACCCTTTGAGAAAGACAGGCGTGAAGGTATGTCCAGTTTATTGTAGTCTATTACAAAAAGTCCACGCAGATAAATATTATATACCTACATACAACAGTACTGGACATGTTAGAGATGGATAAAGATTGATCTGCGGTCTGAAAAACTAATGGGTATGCTGTGAAAGATATTCCGAAATTCACGTTTCGCTTTGGTATTTTTTAGCTTTTCCTTTATTGAATTTGTGGTTTTTCCATTAGTCTTAAATACACATGTTTTGCTTTATATTGCAGTCTGTAAAATTATTAGAAAAACAAGTTAAATAACGACCACAAACACCCATTATTAAAGTTTAAAATCCCGAGTTACGGCAAAATTAATTGGCATGGCGCGAGCGAATTCTTATATTACACTCAAACGAGAGCTTGAGGTCTTCAAAGTCGAGGCAAGTCAGTCGAAAGGACAAAATGAAATCGTAATGTGATTTTAAAAAAGGTTTGCATTAAGATCTGTGGAACAATTTCTATGATATCTTTTCGACCCTTCACATATAGCCGACATACGCATCCTGGGATATTATCTCGTGTATGAAGGAGCTTACCAATTACAATGTGCGTTTGCACCACCTCGGGTCACATGCCTAGAAACATTCTAAGACGGTTTGTTAGTAAAATTCATAAACACGCCTTCAAAGTGCCTTCTGTCAGAAAACGTAACGTTTCAACTGTCTACGATAATCTCGGCTGTCTCTCACGCCCACTCGCTTTGTTATCCACCGTCATCAAGTACGTACTCGTCTGTCATTTCTGTTTCTTTACTTATTTTGAAATGTCTTGAGAACTGTACAAGTTACTTGAGATAAATCCAGGAACTTGTCATTTCATGGATGGAAAAATTGGTCGAGCTTTTTTAGTTAATTGCTCCCGTCTAGTTTGTTTAAGGAAGGCGCGAGGTTGAACTCTTCGAGAATGAATAGCGGTCTCACTGAATGCGGAATGGTCGTGTTTACAGCAAGCTGCAATTTTTACTGGAAAAGAAATCAAAATGGCCAAGTATTTTTGTGTAAAAGATAGATTGCAATTGGAAAGATTAATGTTATACGTCTGTACTTTAGATAGTTCAGTTGGGAACATACATTGTGGCTTGGGTGGTAGGTACCAACTATAAACAATGATTTAAATGACTCTCCTGCTGTTTTACCAAAAATATTTAAGTTAAGTAGACAGGTACCTACAGAAGACTTATATTTAAACCTACTAGCAATCTAATCAAGTTTTGTATAGTTATAACCTGATACATCTATAACTTAAGTAATAAAATCACGTTAGCTATTGTATATGCAAACCCAATTTGCGACAAGAATCTTTATCGGCAGTCTTATGTGGATTACAAGAAGATATTATCTTGCAACTCCATCTATGTTAGGAATGGATTAGTTTAATGTTCCTGCTCTGGGACCTACTCCATAGATATTGACACACGGGTTATGCTAGCCCAGTAATTAAATTAATCCTTGGATAATAAACAGTCACTCAATTAATACTAGCTTCGAGTAATTGCTTGTTCGGTTGGCCCGAACAAGAGGCCTGCGAGTCTTGTAAGACGGCTTTAGAGGCGTGTAAGATGGCTACAGCGGCTTACGAGACACAATTACCACGAAATGCACATAACAATGCATTAATATGGTCACTTGTACCTTTGTAAGTTAGTTAGAGACCTATTGATTAATTAATTGGAACCACAGCCGTCTTGGGGTCAACAGCCACTTGGGTAAGGTAAACGGTATATCGATTCGGATCCCAATTCTATTAGCGGCAATTAAAATGAGACAAAACTAATTGATCCACACCATAGTAGGTATCATTTGCTTGATAAGTCGCAGTTATGGAACCAAAAGGAGATCCAATATCTGTGTCCAATAACTGCCCCGTTGGTCTCGTGGTCGCAAGTGCGACTGCTGAGCGTGGGGTCCTGGGTTCGATTCCCAGGTCGGGCAAAAAGTGATGTTGGATTTTTCTGTTCGGAATTTCTCAGTAACAGCCCGGAGTTTGGAAGTTGGTGATGTGACACCCCCGTGCCTCGGAAAGCACGTAAAGCCGTTGGTCCTGCGCTTGATCTCTCCCCGGTTGTGTCGGATTGCCGTCCAATCGGACTATGAGAGTGAGGGAAGAGGGAGTGCACCTGTGTTTGCGCACACTCTTGTGCACTATAATATCTCCTGCGTACTTGGCTAGTCTGCATTAAGATTAGCCCCCGTGGCCGGAATCGGTCTGGAGAATAAATTTTTTACAACAAAGATTGTATGCTGAAGGAATAACGTTCGCACTTAAATAAAAATAATTACGAAGAAAAATATACGAGTATAATTATTCGCAGTGGTCAACCCTGAATGTCTAGTAGTCGTTATGGTACAAAAAGGCCAGCAGTATTCGATTTCGTACTCAATTGCATACATTTAAAGTGTGGATCCATTTATTTTATGTATTCAAAAGAAGCAATTCCGTTGACTGAAAACTTCAATTTGTCGTTATCGCAAAACTGCAATGCTCAAAGTTTTATAGCGCCATAAATTTAAGATATCGTAAAATCCCAGAGTTACTGTAAACTTAATTAAAGGGTGAATAAAACTCTTTTCCTGCTGCACAGAACATTAATCCTGAAAACGACTTAACACGATACAAATGTTCAATTTATCGGCTTAGTATACATGTATTGCGGAGTCCTGCAACGAAATTAAAGTAATGCCGACCACTGGGTCGATGGAACTAAATCGTCTGCGGAATGCGGTGCATTCGTCGCTACTACATCAATAATGTCCACTTCGCTCGAAACCATAGCCAATGCCGAAAGGTTTTCTAGAAAGTAAATTATAGAGTAACACAAGCAAACGTAGCCGCAGCGTCGGGGGAAATAGGAAATCGATACGAGAATTAACTTACAGTTTCCCGGTTTGTAAAATTGATGTTTTATTATCGCTGTGGAACGCGTATTTTGTACGACGATATTATGAGGGATTTGAGGGTATTTATCATTGTGAAACGATAATAACTAGTGTAGATTAGGCCTTGTTTACTCCTTCTGCGAGGCAGTAATGCTTGAGAAGGAGGCGGCGGGACGGTTGAGACAGCGGTTCTCCCATCCCAGCCGCCGCGGTAGACGCTCCGGACGTCGGGAGCCGCGAGACGACTCCCGGCCACCGTAGATACTGGCCTGTGGAAGGTGAGCAATGGGTACCTCACCGTCCTTACGTTGCATAACGACAGGCCGTGTCGACGTTGCGTTCGTGTTCCACGCGCGCCTCAAAGTGATGTCAGCAAAAGGAAGGGGCCACTGAGGGCCGATGCCTGCCGGGGCTGCGGGTTGTTCGCAAGAGATACCGCGCCCCCGGAACGCAAAGGGCACAAGAAGGAACATGGGTGGGTTTTAGACAGTAAAAGTCTGACACTCCCTCCCGCCCCGCCCAGGGCGGGAGACGTTATTTGATGATTTACCACCCACCAAAAAAAAAAAAAAAAGGCCTTGTTTACTGTCGTTGTGGAAGCTGAATAATTACGGTAGGAACTAAATAATGTGTGGTGTATAGAAAGCGGCGAGTCGCGGCACAATCGTAACATTTTCTTCACATTGTGATGTGTAGGGGCGCTCCGGCGTGGCGGCGCGGAGCTCCGCTGTCCCACGGTAAATACGTGTGTCGCAGCTGCTAGCGTTAATATTTGTCCGTTGCGAAACAAAGCCAATATCAGTAAAAGTTTTGGCGCGCCGCACCATTATTTATTCAAAGGCTCTTGCGTTCCTTAAACTTTTCGAGAGCTTCGTCGATATTATAAGGGAACCCCAGTCTGGGTACAATTGGCCGCAATTTTCCCAGAAAGTCGAGGTTTGTTAATGAATTTTTGGTTTTTCTTTAGTGTTGCAGACAAAGGAAATTGACATTTTTAAATTGCGGTTTTAAATTAAATATCAAAGCGGGGTGAAGCATGTTATTCACGTTCCAGGAAGAGCTTGTGACGTGTTCTCTCGCCGTCATCAAAGAGAACAGACGACTCTGGGATGAATTATGAATTTCCCCCACATAGCGTATCATCATCAGTCAAAGCTTCTATTTCAAGTGAACGCAAACGTTGACGTGCCCTCCTTTTTCAATTACGAACATTTTAATTGTTATATTATACTGTTCTTGATTGGCAACCGACTAAGTAAATCTATACAAATAAATTTAATTGATGTGTCTGTTTGTAATGTCTATAACTGCTTTTCCACACTAATATTATAAAGCTAAAGAGTTTGATTGTTTGTTTGATTGAACGCGCTAATCTCAGGAAGTACTGGTTTGAATTTAAAAAATATTTTTGTGTTGGATAGTTCATTTATCGAGGAAGACTTTGGACTTTATAATATCACGCTACGACACACGGGAGAGGTACAGTAACTAAAGACGTAACCTAACGCGGGTGAAAAAAAACAAGGAACGAAGTCAGTGGTAGAAGCTAGTTACCAAATAAATATGAAAGTTTACAACAAAATAGGTCCACGGAAAAGGCCTTTTTTTCTGTCTGTTTATTTCGGCTAATCTCTGGAACTCCCGGACTTTCACATTCAGATAGCTTATGTTATAAGGAGTAACGGTATCTACTTATTTAAGAAAAACTTTTTTGAGAGTTTCCTACAAAAACAATAATAACCCGCTATAAATCCCGCGACGCGAGCGAAGTCGCGGCCATGTGCTAGTTCCATTATACAATCTGCGGCTGAACGTTTTTGCAGTTTCTAGTTCTAGGTGTACCTGCAATCCTACCGTTTTTAATTGTGTTTGGAAACGGTAAGTTTTCCAGAACTTTGTTGATTGTTTTTTTTCCTCAATTAATTTGCCTCTAGTTCCAACTTGCAACCCAACACGTACAGGATTCTGTTCGGAAATAGAAAATAAAAATGATAAAGTACCAACCGAAACACAGTACACATGGGTAACAAGAGAAAAAGGGTTTTTCCTGCAATTTTTCTCACGGTATTTCTGAGGGTAGGTATATTTGTAACAGACTACAAAATGGCACACAAAAGTTAAAAAACCATGACATGATTCGGTTCTGTTATTCATTTATTAATAGACGTAGGTGATTCTGAAATCGAGTATCTTTCATCACTGAAACATATCTATGCATGAATGAATATATGAATACATTCACAAAAGTTGTTTGAAATTAATGTAAAACAAAATTAACTTATAAGTAGCAATTACTTTTCAGTATTTTTAAGAATAAGTTATGCTGAAATAAATTTTCTTTAAACATAACGTATATTAAAATTTGAATCTCTTCAAGTAAAATGAGCAAGTGGACAGGGCCTTTTCCCTTTCACATTCGCTTAGAATAAAAAATATTTCTGTTTATGAAGTCAGCATTATTTCATTGGAAATTAATAACGAAGCAATAAAAAGAAAAACAAATAGTAACCATTACCGCACCAGATGCCCGTACTTACCCCTTATCATCCAATGAAATAGGATGTTTAAACTTTAATTAGATACCCACGTATCTAAGTGGAATATAAATAAAGAGAAAAAAAAGAAATGCTTAACGTTCAAATAAAGAACGTCTGAAAAATAAAAGAATAAAGCTGGTGCGGTGTGTTATGACGTCAGCACCGTGTTACGGGTGACACGATCGTTTCAGCTCTCGACTGCAGCCCGGCTGTAAATTTTAGGCTAGCTGCGCATGAAGAGTAAATCAATCGTCTGGTAGTCTGTCTATTGAGATTTTTTGTGTCTTGTCATCAGGATTTTGAGCAGCCGTAGAGCTTTTATGCTATAAATTGGTCCTACATAAAACTCCTGTGAGTGTTTCGACAGTTTATTACAAAGAAGCATACTTGCGTAGCTTACGTTCTTAGAAGCAAAGAATATTTAAAGCAGGGTTGACAATAGGTTAGGTTACGTCTTTGGTTACTGCTCCGCACCTAACGGTCGTAGTGTGTTGTTACATAGCCTATAGCCATTTTCTATGAATTGACAATATAACACAAAAAAAATATATATCATGAAAAAAAAATCCTAAGTACATCCAAGCCATTATTTGCCATTTTTGATTAATGAAAAAACAGATAGCCAAACAAAGAAAATTAACACATCATCATCGTTCATCATTTTTTTTGTTAGCCTTGGGTTCCGTGAGATATATCCACACAAGGTAAATAATTACCTCGCCTACGGACGGGAGTATCTCCCGATAGAATCACAAGAGAAATATTATCTTGTTAGCCCAAGAATACAACACCGTACTACATCTCCAATAAGTACGGATCACGGATCTTTGTCTTAGAAACATGTTCATGCCGTTTTGAATTACTTTCGGAATACGAAGAACAAATTCTTTCCATGTTATTGTTCATGCAACAATGAACGAATGATAGAGTATTGTGACGGAGGGTATCTGTTGTCTTTATTACGTTTGAATTGTGAGGGGTGAGTGAATGGAATGTTAATTTAGTAATTGTTTAGGATTTTACGATACTTTTTGTAATGTTCATTTTTGATAAGAAATGGAAGGAGGCTTTTGCCCAGTAGTGGGATAGTACGACCTAGTTAAAATAAAAATATTTTTTGATAGAGAGATAGCCTTACACAAGCCTGTCTGTAGTTTCACTATTTTTCTCTTTAGGAACTTTCTGTTTTCAACGAGCAGCTAGCTTTAACTTCCCAAACATTAAAAAAAGTGCCTGTGTTATTAGAAATTATGTAGCTTTTGCCCACTACTTCGTTGGTGTAAATGTCGCTTATCACCGACATAGACGAAACAGCGGAATAAAAAGTAGCCTAAGTATTCCAAGAAAGGTTTTGGGGTTAAAACTAACCCCGTACCAAGAAAATCGGTTCAGTGATTTAGTGATGAAAGCCTAACAGACAGATAGAGTTACTTTCGCATTCAACTACTAAAAGCATGCATAAATGATTTGGGTTTTATTTTGTTGCAAGAAGATCAGACGCAGCCTGACTCAAACTCACTTTAATTCATCATACCATCACGCCCGTATTCCCCGAAGGGTAAGGCAGAGATGTACCAATGTACACCCACAGTTCGCCGGTATGTTTTAAATCCCATGTAATAGGGGGCGAGCCTATTACCATTAACCGGGTACAAATCCTAACTCCGAGCTGCTACTGAGATATTTATAGAGAAACCCAACAGCACTTTTTGTTCGACCTGGGAATCGAACCCAAGACCTCTAGCGTAGCAGTCGCGCTTAGGACCACTAGGTCAACGAGGCAGTTACGAGGTCACTTTAATTGTACTACAATATAAGTTTACGTTCTACTTGATGATAGTAAACCGCTGAATATGAGCAATATCAGGCAACGTGGTAATGGGCCCTGTCATTAGTTGTATCGAACACTTAAGTTTGTGGTTGTAAGTTGAACTTCAACAACACAGGTGTTGGCAACATTAATGGCAATTTATTGAAGTAGTAGGGAACGATGATTAGAGAAGTGAAATCTGAGCTGGGCAAAATTCAGAAGGACCCGTATACTATTTGCTGGGCAATTAAGAGGATATTTTTAGGACTGCGCTCCTGCGTGCTTTACGCAAACGCAGATTAGTCATATTTTGGTCTTGAATAAACTAAACTTGATGAAACTATAAGGCTAGAATATAAATCATTACATATTATAAAACAAAGTTCTCCGCTGCGTCTGTCTGTCGTCCTGTTCGCGGTAAACTCAAAAACTACTGCACCGATTTAATGCTGTTTGCACCAATGGATAGAGTGGTTCTCGAGGAAGGTTTTAGTATAATATAATTTGTCAAGTGTTTGTATACATTGGCTAAAATATAATGATATTTTGTTGGAGGTGTCGGAAAAAAATAAGCCGTCTAAGAGCTTTCAACAAATTCGCTACCTAAACCCTTTGAGAAATAACAAAATAATGTATGATGGAATTGTGCATCTTATACAGGTCTACAGAAAAATCCGCAATGGCATATATCTATCTCTTAAAGATAATATACAATTATTAATAACTTCATTTAAATACTTTAAAAATTAATTGCGGTTAGAAGTTCGCCGGATCAGCTAGTAATAAGTATACATAAATACTTAAATTCCAATATGGTACAAGGTAAATCGAAAATTCATATTTTTGTATTTTCCATTACGAGTTCTGAGTAGCGTATTTTACATTTTCAACGAAAAACTGACACACTTAATAATTTAGTCTCCTTAGAAGCCTACAAAATTTCATCTATAATACAACATACCATCACGCCTGTTTTCCCCGATGAGTCAGGCAGAGGTGTACCAATGTACACCCACAGTTCACCGGTATGTTTTAAGTCCCATGTAATAGGGGGCGAGCCTATTGCCATTAACCGGGCACAAGTCCTAACTCCGAGCTGCTACTGCGAATTTCATAGAAAAACCCAATAACACTTTTTGCTCGACCTGGGAATCGAACCCAAGACCTCTAGCGTAGCAGTCACGCTTAGGACCACTAGGCTAACAATGCAGTTAATACTTATAATATTAATCACTAATTATTGACCAAAACATCATAAAACAGACTACCTTTCATATACAGTGCTCTGTCGGTTCGGTTCTTATAAGCTCAGAGAAAATCAAGGTGACAGTTAATATAGTTGCACCGTACAAGGATCAAAATCAAACAGCGCCGGTGTATTTTGTGAAAGCGCTTGACGCCTACTCACCGCTCGGTAATCGGTGGTTTGATGGATGGCTCAGTTGAAACTGATTCAACTGTTATTGCACCGACTAGTTAAATGAAACAAGTTATGATTGCACTGAATGTAGAACACGGTTCACGAGGGTTCATTTCTGTTTATTATGCTCTCAACTCAATATTTACTGTTAGTTTCTGATTTTTTGTCTATTTTTTTTATCGGAATACAGTTTTGTGAGCGCCTACTGTTAAAGATAATTTAAAACTTGTAGCGTTGCATTGCTTTATGCGCTTGGTAATAGCTAAAACACATTAAAAAATTGATACTCGCTCGTGAATGTCGCGCTGGCTACTCATTATACATTGCCTTAGAAGTTACGACAAAACATTGCTACCGTATCCAAGCGACGAAATAAGTATGTATCTAACTTATGATTGCTTCCATAATTTATTTAGATCCCTGCTTATTTTCCCACCTTCTCTGGGATCTAGCTTCACTCGTTTTTAAATCCCAACCACGAAACTGGAATAGCTTCCACTGTATTCAAATTAAGTTAGGGTAGCATATAAAAGAGATTTCCGTTGAGTTGATGCAGCGTAGTATTGCTCAGGCGCTTTGCGTTGAAACTTCACGCCGAGCATTCAAATGGGATTTTTGAGTCCACGTTTGCCAAGAGCTTGATATTAGCTGCCAATTTAAACGTCAGAGAGCAAAGTCCAGCCGAGAACTCCAAAGATAACTTTATATAAAATAAAGGCAACGTTCAAACTTCTTGCCGCAGCTCCTAACGCACCAACTTTTCAGCGCGCCGCTACAAGAATGTTTTGTGTAATTTCCTAATGAGTTCCAAAATTACATATCTTTGGAGGTATGAGAAACAGGGTGTAAAGTCTCTCATCCCCCATAGAAAAGGGAGGATCCTCCGACCAGACGGGTGTTGTGTCTGGTGGGCTACTGCCCGACGGTTGTTGTCGGGGTTCTTGTATATGTGCTAATTGTAGCGTCGAACTTTAATATCGCGATCTAGGCAACGTTAGTTTGCATGCTGAGCGATAGATGTCGCTACATCACTCCCCCCCCGAGACCGGAGGTCGATAGTCGGAGCACGATGAGTCGTCCATACATCTTGTGATGCGGGCCGGGCCAGTAGAAGGTTCCAGTGAGTTGAATTTGGAGGTATGAGAAACAGGGTGTAAAGTCTCTCATCCCCCATAGAAAAGGGAGGATCCTCCGACCAGACGGGTGTTGTGTCTGGTGGGCTACTGCCCGACGGTTGTTGTCGGGATTCTTGTATATGTGCTAATCGCCGCGGCGAACTTTAATATCGCGATCTAGGCAACGTCAGTTCGCATGCTGAGCGATAGATGTCGCTACATCACTCCCCTCCGAGACCGGAGGTCGATAGTCGGAGCACGATGAGTCGTCCATACATCTTGTGATGCGTGGCGGGCCAGTAGAGGGTTCCAGTGAGTCGGAACCGGATGCCGCAAAGTTCACGGTGAGTCGGAACTGTCTGCGGATGAGGCTGAGGGTGATGACCAGGAATGCGCGTCCGCTGCATGCTGGTGGTCAGGAAACCCGTTGAAGCCGAGGGTGCTGGCTGGCTGTGTTACTCGGTGCTCGAGAGCTTGAAGAAGTGATGGCGATGACGTCTGCACGAAGTAGCACGAAGGCTGCAACTGTTGATCACGTCGGGGTCACCAATTTGGAGGTATGAGAAACAGGGTGTAAAGTCTCTCATCCCCCATAGAAAAGGGAGGATCCTCCGACCAGACGGGTGTTGTGTCTGGTGGGCTACTGCCCGACGGTTGTTGTCGGGATTCTTGTATATGTGCTAATCGCCGCGGCGAACTTTAATATCGCGATCTAGGCAACGTCAGTTCGCATGCTGAGCGATAGATGTCGCTACATATCTGTTCTTATCATAAGTTTGGTAGCACGGAGTCATTAATTATACTTTCTTAGTTAAGAATCTTCGCCTTTAAAGTAACAAGTTAAAGGAAAATCAATATGGAATGGTCTCGCTCACAAAATAATCTCAGGGCTGAAATGGGACGACGCGTTACTACGCGTACTTAATATCGTATTCAAAAATGGCATGTGTTTTAATTAAACATTCATATTTATACGCTGTGTATAAGCTTGAGGCAAATCCTTCGCTCGGTGTAAAGTCTTAAAGTATTAACTATAACAGCGAAGACTTTTTCATTTTGAGTACGTCTTAAGCAATTTGTTTTCGTTACTTTGAACTTCTCATTACTTACAATGTCTCCTCCAAAATTGTACGAGGCCTTTCTATCTTGACTAGCATAATATTACGTTCCCAAAAAAAAGGCTAAAGTTAAACATACTAAGATGGATTTGCCAGACACGTTTTCACATAATAACGAAATACAAAACAACTAACTTGCTTTTAAGCTCGGAAGGCTAAGTAAATGTGGAGCTAACAAAATGTTGTTTATCCACAGTTTGTTAGTTCCAGTATTATGTCACGTACTGGTCACGGGCTGCGGTGCCGGCGTGCACCGCGAGGATGTTGTAGGAAACGACTTTGTTTCTCTCGGGACGTGACAAAGACGTTGCAAAAGGGCACTGGTGCGGATCTCGGAAGCTCCCATAGTCCCCTTACATATTAAGTGTTAAGGACAGCCACCATTTTATATTCAGTCAAAAGTCAAATCATTTATTTTAATCAGACTATTTACAGGCACTTTTGAATTGTCAAGAAGTTACAGTTTAAAGTTGAAGCTAGTATTAGTCCTAAGGCTGATATAATGATGTTGATGATTAGTCCAAACTAATTCTCCTCTTTCACTAGGCAGCATGGGTTGTCTGCCCATACTATTTTGACCTGGAAAAAAACCATTGGTTGACTACAGATAGAGTTCCATTCCAAGTCTTAAGGGAATTGCCTCGTTTGCCTAATGGTCCTAAGCGCGACCGCTACGCTACAGGTCTTGGGTTCGATTCCCAGGTCGAGCAAAAGTGTTATTGGGTTTTTCTATGAAATTCTCAGTAGCAGCTCAGAGTTTGGATTTGTGCCCGGTTAATGGCAATAGGCTCGCCCTCTATTAATGGGACCTAAACATACCGCCAAACGGTGGGTGTACATTGGTACACCTCTGCCTGACCCTTCGGGGAATACAGGCGTGTTTGTATGATAGTCTTAAGGGAAAGCATCGTTTTGCCGTGGTTAGGAGTCCGAACTACTGCAGACACTGATATATACTTCCATATAGTGCCTTCGCCGTTATGTTGGCTCATCTGATTTAAGGTTGTTTCCACTGCGCTTGTAATTACAAACTCAGCTAAATTAAAAACCGAATGACATGTTTCCCCGACATAAACAACTAAGTAACCGCGAAAAGAGACAGAAGCGGCTATCTACTTAAATTAGAACTTTCACTACAAATAAATAATTAGTCTTACTAAGCTCTTCACTAGCCAATCAAGAATAAAAAAAATATTCAATTTTTTTTACGTGGTCGATGGATTTATACCTACGTCCGACTAATTTTAATAATGTAAAAGGTTACATACAATTTCCATGATGTGGTTTTCTTTATTATACGAGTGGAGGGTTCATGTTTATATTAAAAAAGGAAATTGGATATTCCGACTTTGGTGAGTTCGTTAAAGGGAATATCAATGTATGACGTCATTCATGTTTACAATATTTTAGAAAATAACAGATAGGTACCTTCTTTGAAGTCCATTAATATAGTTAACAGTTTCGGGCAGTAATGGACGAAATAATAAAATACGGCTTGGACTTATCAAAAATATTGAAAAATCCGTACTGCGGTATTAATGTGAAGGCTTTTTTGTTCATAATTCCTGAGTATATAAACTGCTATTTTCGCTCAGTTTTTGTTGCGAAATTTTTGTGTGTTAGCTCGAAGAAGAAAGCGATATTACATATAATAATAGGTCGCGGAAAGCGAAAGTCATTCCGGCCGAGTCTGATCACGAAGGTTGGTTTTCATGGTCTTCTGTAGGTTACGCCAACTAAACTTATGGTAATTTGAAAAGCGAATTTGTTTTAAAATTAACTTTATAGAAGTAGTAAACTAGTAATATTCTTGAATAGATTTGTCGTATAGATTATTGTTTACAACGATCGTTGGATTTGTAACTACCTATATTTTTTGTCAAGGTCCTCATTTAACATGAAATTTGAATTGATCTATCCAAAATATAACTGCCTCGTTGGCCTAGTGGTCCTAGGCGCGACTGCTACGGTTTTTCTATGAAATTCTCAGTAGCAGCTCGGAGTTAGGATTTGTGCTCGGTTAATGGCAATAGGCTCGCCCCCTGTTACATGGAACGTAAACATACCGGTGAACTGTGAGTGTACATTCGTACACCTCTGCCTAACCCTTCGGGGAATACAGGCGTGATGGTATGTCTATCCAAAATATTGCCTCGTTTTTTGGTCGTAAGTATAAATAGTTTTTGTAATAATTAGTTTCTAGGTTTAGCTTAATTTAATTAGCTAATGCCATTATTTCGTGAAAAAAAAAATGCTATGCTTCGCAAAAATAATGTAGCCAAACTTAAGAGTTCGGCTTACATTATGCACTACATTATTTTTGTCGACTGGAGGCACGTAAAAAAATAACTTGAGTACATTGTTTCACTACAAATATGTACGCACAACATTTCTTTGAGTTTCTGGCTCATCGCCTTTGCGAACCAATGAATAGTCTCAGAAATTCTGTTCTTATATTCCCATGTCACTTATTTTGTCAGTAGTATAATGTTCTGCTAACAACCGTGTACCTATAAGGTAAATATTCAATATTATAGCTGAAACTCCAATATGCTTCCGACCTCGTGTCTTGTACGGTCAACCAAGGAGATAAGTAACCAGATCTTATAATATAGTTGAAGTTTTCTTTGAGACCGGCGGTCGTTTTTAAATGAAATTTGATTTAATTAATAAACTGTTCATTTTCGACAAATAAAAATAAAATTTGTTGGTGTTTAAAATACTTTGAATTTATTAAGGGACTCTGGTTACTTATCTCTTTTGCTGACTGTACATGAGAATATTAACCATCGATCTCGGCAAAATAATGTCGGCCGCGGGCTCTTCAGCATGTTGAAAGTGTTAGTGAACTGTTAAGTAGTACACTATCGATAAAGTCAATATTACGCTCAAGCGCGTAGGGCACGAGTAAGACGAAGAAGTTTACCAAGTATTCCTCATTAAATGCGACAACATTCGATACAGCTCACCCTAGAAATACAAACCGAAAAGTCGTGGAGACGCAAACATCGCACTTGTGGACCCATCGCTCGCTCTTAAGGGTTATCAAAAATACAACAGTTTCAAAGTTGCACGAAGTTTTATAGTTTTTGAAATTGCTTTCCCTTACACAACATAGAGTGGAACTAATACAATACTTAGGTTACATAGTCTGGAGTGGCGTTTAAAGTTACTGCTCTCATCTGTGCGCGTCTTGCTTTGTGTCTTGTACAATGGCTAGGTATGCTACGAGCTTATTATATGGATTTGAAATGGTAACTATAAAGCGAATTCATGGTTTACAGACACTGCTGGTTTTATTGACGTGTAGGTAGATTTTTTAAGACGTTTTGAAGTTTCCCTTAATGTCATTTACGTAATATTTTTCTCGAACGACTGACAGTTTCACTTTATCTTTTGTTTCTTTTGTTTAATAATAGGCTATGAAAAAGCTTTTCATGCTCATTTTACAGTCAGACAAATACTCTATCAAGATTAAAGGTATATCCTTTTTTATTCTTTAGGATCAAAGGGAGCGGCAAGGGGAAGGGAGAGACGGTTTATTAATTGGCATCCTGTGTGCCGCCTTGGTTGGTATTTTTAATAATAACCGACTTCAAAGAAGGAGATTCTCATTTCATTATTTTTCCATTACTTGTCCACTCTATATTTGATTGCGTCTGTCGAGACTCAAGTGTTCTAGTTTCGACTCAAACTTTTATCATTTCTTTTCCAATATTTTTACTTAGATCAAATATCGAGACTTACGAAATTCTCGGGAGTTTGAACAAGTTGTACCTACCTAGTAGAAGACCGACTTAAAGTTGAATAGTTCGTGAAAATCAAGCAGGCAACTAGCCCTTGAAAAGTTTTGTTAAAGACGGGAGTCGTATTCGGACTTTCTACACAAAACTTGGTATTATTTAAGTGTATAATGAAATTATAAAGAGGTTTTAAACCAATGATATAATGGTCTAGGCAGACGTGGCGATATGATCTGGTTGAAAATAGTACCTGGAAGAATTTGGTGGAGACTTTTATTTATCCTATATCCTATATTATATATCCTATATTTTGCTAACTAAAATAATTATATTAAATTGTTTAAGAGATAAACACAGAATTAAAAGTTTTAAGAAATCCCCGACAGAAGAATAAATATCCCTACCGCAGCTAACAAAAGAGCTGATAACTTTTAAACCTCTGATCCGACTTCCATCAAACATAGCCAAGAACACTGCCGACTAATTCACCTTTCAAACAAAAAAAAAACTAGGTAAATCAAAATCGGTTCATGCGTTCGGGAGCTACGATGCCAGAGACAGACACACACACACATAGACACGTCAAACTTACAACACCCCATCGTTTTTGCGTCGGGGGTCAAAAAGGTGGGAATGATTTAGAATAGTGCTAAACAGAGTAAAATTTGGTCAAAAATCTTCGTCAGTGAATTTACGTGAAGATAGTGAGATTGACGTGAACGTTTAATCCATAGCATCTGTGCGATGATAGCTCACTCCAAACTCACTTCACGTAAATTTACCGAGTGTTGTTTTCACAGAATAACATCAGAATAATAATAAATGTTCATTATAATTGTATTAATTCTTGGCTTCAAAGAGAATTCAATTAATTTTATGCATTGAAATTATATAGTTTTAAAGCTACTTTGAAACAAAATGAACGTTGAAATATACATTTCAGGATAATACTATCTGAAAATAAATAATTATGTACACAGTGAGTATAATTTCATTTCGTAAAATGGAGTGAATTTTGTGTTGTAATTTTAAATTATTATTCATAGGTAGAAGCCGAAAATATAAATTAATTAAGTACATTGATTGCTATTGCATGAACAACATGTATGTATAGCAAAACCCAAATAAATTCTAAATTACATAAATACAAGAAAATACACATTTTTCGACCTAAGGTATCACCCTAAGACCTAAGGTTGCACGGGTCGTTCACGTTAATTAATGTTACATTCTATTTAGGGCTTTAAAACAGCTTTTAAAGCATTAAAATATTTTTTTAAAGGACGAGATAAAAAAGTGACGGCTTGCGGGGGGCGAGCTAGCAGCTAACGGTCGGATTTTTCGAGGCGATAACGGGCCGTTGTCGTGTCGATATAAGGCTATGGATGAAGTAACGCTGCCATTTCCTTTCTACAGTGCCTTATAACGAAACTTTTCAAGTAAAATCAAAAGTATAAATTGAGGACTAATGTTGTAGCTTTCACAGCAAACGTGTAAGGAATGGATGCTTTAACATGAAATGGCGCATACTCTGAAACTGCATGCAATATTCAAGAATCAAGTTCAGTTGCGGAAAGGCGAGATGTATGAGTACCTAAATATACCGTATTTTACAGTGTGCCTTGGCAGTAACAAATAGTGCAACTATTCCTGGCTACTCCACGGCGTGAGCTGCTACGCCGTAGCGTAGTCACTACGCCGTAGCTGTAGCTACTAGAACGCAACTATTTCAAACTTGTGCAAGCTTGTGCTAAAATCTACTTGATTTTCTCCGAACTATACGTGATTTAAATCTCTACAAATATATTTGTATCTACCCAAATTCGTATTAATTTTTATATTGATTCTGAAATACCTAGAGTTTGTATTATATAGGGAACTAGTTTTTTAGGGCACTTGTTAATTTTCAACGACATGACTCAGGCGACACCAAGGGGACCGTCAGTAACCTTACTATTACCTTTTTTATATCAAACAAAATGTGGATGGACATTACAATTTAGTGTAATTTTTCAGGAAACACGATCATGACGTTATGTTAACTGTACTAAAATATCAAGCAGCTCAACTAGCTTAGTACCACAGTGTGTTCAGAGCTAAAATAATTGCACAGCTTCTTCAACTAAGCCTTCCATATTACTGTTGACATATAAGACTATGGAGACATTGGCCGTCGGTAACAACACAATGGAAGAACGTGTGTAAGCTTTCCAACGCCCGAAGCGACCATTTTTTCTTACCTTTGTCGACAATAATAAATATCGCTTTTGAATGTAATTAGTATTTTTCTGAAGACCTTCTTACAAATTCTTTGAAGTATAAATACAAACATGTGTAAAGTCTATATTGAGTTCCCAGAAATGAAGACGTAAACAATACAACAATACTGGCTCTTTTATGTATAGTTTCCTTGCCCAACAGAGATAGATTCCAAGAAATACACAAGTGTATGTCTACTTAGTATCCAAAGAGCAAACGAAGCCCTCCCCTTAGGAGAGCAAAACTTTTCTGATAACAGAAAGTACGGAACCAAGTAGTATCTACTACGTAATGAACTTAACGCTAAAGGTTACGAGAAACTGCCGTAGTGGACATAATTGGATAGCTCCTCCTTAAATATACATGTGGCGATCAATCTTATTATTTCTGTACTTTGGAATTATATCGAGTCATGGGGAAAAATGGCCTTACAAGGCATCTATTTCTACGTGATATTAGAAGATTTATGATTAACACTTTGGAAATAATACTGAAAAATCTGGTTCATACATTTTGTGTTCGTAGATTTTGTATCATTGTGTGATATGTGTTTGTATTGATCTACCTGATACATAATATCACCCTTCAATTTGACCACACAGACACGTCTGTTGCACGTTGTATTTTATGATTAAAAAAAATTCCTAGTGTTGTCCATAATTAATAAGAACAATGCTTTATTCTACGATAAAAAGAACACTTTGTCAGTCGATAAATTAATCAGACTTGGCATCTAAAAGAATTATGATGTCCAATTTAGAACAATAGGAATATTTTCGAATTTTTATTTCATCCATTACTGAGTTCGTCTCTTGTTTAATATAAATGTAATTCAATTGTTTGAAATTGAAAATGAAAAATTATTTTCAAGCTAGGTGACGTACGTTTATATTACGTGCCCCATTCCATTCTCACACATTTACGTTTGAGCGTCGTAGCGTATATCAGTACCTATACTTATTACTGGCAACTGTCTACTGTATAGAACGTTAGCACGCGACTTTTCGTGACTGCAACTTTTTTAATTAGTGTTTTGTCACATTAGCAAAAAGCCTTTCCAATGAGCTCTGGCTTTCCCCGTACATACGCGTCGAAAGCGTGATTCTGCTAACAGAAAGTGGATCATTTAATTACGTAGACGTGTTAATAGACATGGGGTTTACCACAAATACCCCTTAACAACAACAACGCTTACATAAACATCATGAACATATTTAAAAGACCCGTTGAGACACCAGAATTTATAGTGGGTCAACCCACAAATTTAACGCTGGCCAAGGATGAGGATCCATGCTTAGTCTGTTCAAATATTCGCAATAAGAATTTACGATGAACCAGCACATCACTCTACGAATACGAAATTTATTTTATAGGATAAAGTTAAATTGGGTATCTCGGGAATAAGTGCTTGTGAGGCCAGGCGACTAATTACAAATCTCACATATTTTGACCTATACGAGGGTGGGCGTGTGTATACAGTAAACAAATCTCCACGAGCAATTTGATGCCGGGATAGCTCTCCCGACACCACAAACCCGCCAGTCTGGGATAAAGCGTGATGATAAAACCACATTTGACCTTTTTATAAGAAAGGGTAAAAGGGTTAGGTTGAGGGAAAACAGTATCGATTTAAAGTTCACCTTTCGGCAATAACGTATCTTAGCCAAATCTCGATTTTAGATGAATGAAGGAGTATAAAATCCGAGCAAAGCCTTGGCTTTAGGGGTATTTTCGGTAATATAGGAACTACGGGCAGAGGTACCGGGAACGATAATAGGGTTGTTTGTCATAATCCCGAACATTATTACAGCCCCTTAAATATTTTCGCGGATAATGTTTCAGATATATTTTTTACTTTATATTATGAGTTCATATTTTACAACAAGGTTTTCTGAAAAATGAGATATAGCAAGCTACTTTGAGTATTTTATTTTCACAAAGACAAGAAATATGACGGGATCTAGGATTTAAATCGTAGACTGTGCCAGCTGTTTTGCCGCATAACATTGTATAATACATAATATTGTATAAGTCGACTGAGAGAAATGTGTCGCCGTTGTCGCTGCAGTCCGGAGCCGATGAGCTGGTATATACGGCTTATGCACCGTTGCACCTTTTAAATGCAGCACACCGTTGCTATGTGTGCCATGAACGGCATCAACATTCACATGTATATCGATTAAGCTCATAGGAATCTGCCGAGAGATCGGGGAGATGATATAGTATGGGCCAGGTCGAGCCTGCAAGTTACTAGTACGGATAAAAGTATGGGGGTGATGAGTAATACGTACACTTCATCGGATATCAATCATCCCGGACAGAGCTTGCTCTCCATACGTTTACGTTTCTCCAGAATTTCACGCTCAACGTGATAGATGGCGCTTTATATTGCTTGTATCTCCACTCTGTCCGAGCCCTTTACGTTAGTTCGTTACTGTTCGAGAAACCTTCCACAGCTACCTTTAATAAACGAGGGTCTTCACATCAAAAGGCTAGTTTGAGTACTTGTTTAACTATGGCTAGTGTTTCTACACTGTTCTACGTTGTATAAGTTTCTATATCATTAAGAAACAAATCAAGTAACTAATCAAGTACAGAATTGCGATTTCATGGATGAGTAGAGCCACGCACAATGTGTCGGTTTCGATAGGCATATTACACGCGTCGTTAAGAAAAGGAGCAAGACACATGACGCGCATAAGAACTTAATACGTTCACTTGGCGCGTACAAAATTATACTGCTTAAGGTGTATAATGTGTATATTCCACCTAATTATGCGAGAGATTTGAGATCCTTAGAAATTCCCTTTGCATATTGTGACGAAACACACGCACTTACATAATGGGTCCCACTCGAGCTCTCTCTAGCCTATTTTCATTTACCTTGGCCAGTGTGTAATTGTGCGTGCTTTACGCCCATTAATTTTCATTATGGGCCTTATTAATACGACATTTTTTACGTAATGAAATATTACATGAGAATCGATGAGCGTTCCACTGTCACCTTGGAACGAAAGCGGATATTGATTTTTCGCTATCCAACAATCTTTGCATATTGATTCATGTATCAAAGTAATTACGGGCTATACATAGTAATAAGTTGTGATGTGTATTTAACCCACATTTGCCCGTGGCAGTTTTTAATGCGCCATTTTCGATTTCAATTTGTTCAATCACAATTTATTCTATGAGTAGATTGGCTATTTATATATATTTTTATTTGGTTATCTTGCTAAAATTAGATCTACCCTGTATTCCGGTGGGTGTGAGCGATTAAGGAATTAATCAGGTGGAAGTACATCAGCAGTCATGTGTATACTGATATCGTCGCGGTATAAAAACGGAGTTGCCATATACATAGATTTGACTAAATTTGTTCTACATAATGTAATACAATCATTAAAAAATATACAAAATCTATGAAATCTTACTACTATTATAAATGGGAAAGTCTGGATGGATGGATGTTTGTTACTCAGTCACGGCAGAATGGCTAACGGGATCTGGATGTTTAGCACAGAAATAGACAGAATATGGAATAGCACATATGCTACGGTTTATCCCGAAAAATGTACGGTTCCCGTGAGATAATAAATCACCTTTGACTTTGATCAAGTCGCAGGCAAAAGGTAGTCTTCTGTAAAAATAAAGAGAATCATTCTTCAGTATAGTAGACAATTTTTATTATCGTGGCTAGATCCCTTTAGTCACAATAATAAAATTGTCTTCTATAATTGTACCCCATTCAATTTTTAGAAAAAATCGCATTCTCGTTTCAGTCTCAATCTGTCAAACATACCTCAATTTTACCTACATAGTTGACACGTTTTTGACATTGATTGATGCTGAGATGAGATTAGAATTAATAACAGGAATTGCGTTTCTGGACTCCATGTTCAATGTATTCATGGGTATTGCCATTCATCCGAAGTCTGCGTTGAAGAAAACACGTGCCAAATGACAACGCTGTGGAAGTATTTTGTTGTCAAAGCGCTCTTTTAAAATCACCCTCTCCGTGGTAAGAAAGCCAGCATTATTCTTTTATGTCATTTCTTTCTCTCGGTTATTTTGAGTGTTTCGCAAAGAATTGGTAAAACCGAACTCTTTCGGAGCTGTCTTTCTGTCACACCCTTTTATCCCGCGGCATTGTCGTGGCAAGTTGAAATTATGTTGCAGGAAGTATTCGCTAAATTATAAACGTGAGGAGAGAGGTTAAACAGGTTATTTCTCAAGAATACGTACAGGCTGCGTCAAAAGTCAATGATGTGTCTCACTCGATTTAAATATGTTAATTTAATTAAAGATGGTGTGTTTGGAAAGGGGAAAAGAGTAATCTGAACATATGTAAGTTAAACACGTAATTTTTTTTTTCAATTATGACACGTCACATGCTTATGTTTCTAGAAAAGAAAAGGGGGGCTCCCTTTTTTTTGGAATTCTGGTGAAATATTACAAAAAGAAACTTTTTTTTCTTTTGATGTCATCTGTAATTCATGTTTTTGTATCTAAACTATTAGGTTCGTCGGCTACTTTTTCCCGTAAAACATGCGCACCATAAACCATAACCTATAATGTAATTCTGTACCAAATTTCATCTAGATCAGTTCAGCCGTTAAGCCGTAATTGAGTAACAAACATTCATACACCCAAACTTTCATACAAACATTTTTAACAGTACGCATCTGACACAAGCACCTGATATTTGACGTGGATGCAAAACTATACCTTGTAACCTGCAAATGGTCTAATTGAAATAAATGCTTTGACTTTGACTTTGAATTGTAGATGAAGTCCTGTCTGAACATGAACTACAAAGCTCGTGTTCAAACGTACCTAGCTTAACATTCTTAATTGGTAGTGGAGCTTGAACTGACAGTTGCATTTGTAACACTAATCACGCAACGCGCTGTGCACTTTACTTCTCGCTTTTTCTTTAAGTCAGATTTCAGTGAACGTAGTTCTTGAGAAACTTCTTTACAGTGTTGCTCTTTCGCTTACAAACATAGAAGTAGGTACTTGTTAGTAATTATGAAGTAGGAATAGGAAAGTGAAGCAGCAGGGGTAGGCGGTTAAGATTTCGGCGAATATGACGAATTCATAACGATTTATATGTACATAATTAATACCATTTCGATGTAGTTAAAGGATTGTATTACTATAAACCTACGTACTCAATTGTTGTTTTCTCTGTTGTTGTTGTATTGTTGTTGTTTGCCATATTATTTTTTTTCAACGCTGGACATTTTTCGTGTATCATGGGTGCGTTTCAAATATATTTAACTCACATACACAAACAGCCAGATCCAGAACAGTTAAATACGAAACCGAATTGGCGACACGCATCGCAGCAGCCAATAGGGTGTCGACATAATTCTACCAAAAAAACAAAAAAATTACATGCTTAGATCATTTTTGTACTGAATTAAACTACAATAAATAATAATATTATTATCTCACTGCAGGACAAAGGCCTCTTCTAATACAGAAAACGCACGAGTATTGATTACCACAGTTGCTCAAAGCGGATTGGCAGTTTCAGACTTAAATTTTTAACTATAAGTCCAGGTTCCCTCACGATGTGAAACTAACCCTTTTTAAAACGATACCGTACATTGTTTATGGTCCAACACTCAAATCATAATGCACATCTACGCACGCAACCCATATCGTCCAAAGCTCCAAGGGAAAACCGGGTGACGTCATCCAAGTCACAAACACTAAAAATAAATACAAGCCACGGGGTTGTAAAAGAAATCGTGTTTGAATAAGGAAACGTTAATCGAAGGCTTTATTCGCCTTGACCTCGTTTTGCAGTCCAATGCTACCGTCTACCTCGGCCTATTCACGTGTGCCTGCTTTTTCAAGGACGCGGTTGTTAAATGTTTTAGTTTCGGTTTCAATGCACGTTATTTTTGACGTTTACTGGTTACTATGGCTTTATAGATGAGGTTATATTAAATTGTTCGGCATTGTTATTAATTAGACTGGCTATTTATGCCCTAGCACTAAAGAAATTAAAGACGTGTTCCGTCCACTAAGACACAATGGGATCGTATGGGAGTTCTTTGTTGTTACAGCGGCCATAATTGTGTAAAAAAATCAAGCAGATGAACTGTTATAGGTAGATAGACGGACGGACAAATAAGCGAGACCAATAGGACTCCGTTTGGACTCTTTCAGTGGGGAATCCTAAAAAGGAGGTCTGAGTTCTAGCGTTAGAGAAATTGGGACGTGAGACTAATTTTCTGAGATGATTGGTACCTAATAATCACATAATGGTAGACGCATACATGATGGACTATTTTGCTTATATCGGATAAGCCACTGTTTGGTCGTACTTCTTTCAAGACCCGACCCTTATTAATAAAACTTTGAAGTCAAATCATGAATACATGTTAACATACATTTTTTGACCGTGAAACTTATCATAACTTTACCTAACGATTATAAATACCTAAGGGGGATATATCATAACATTGCGCTCTGATAAATACTGACTTCACATAATAATATTCTACATTTTCAGTTTTACCTAAACTTTGAAGAACGGACTTATTCGCCTAAAGAAATATAATTTGGTATTCAAAGGAATTTAAAGTAAAGGTTGGGCAAGCAAAAGTTAGCTTTGATTCCATAAATAAATCAAGTTTGAATGGTCAGCATAAATTCTGAAGTCAAAATCAGCCATTTACATAGCGTTGACGTCGCGACTTCTTTCAAAGGTTTGACGGAAAGTTCGGTCCCACAAAGTTTATAAAAAAATACATCACTTGGGCTCGCTTACACGAGGTCGAATCAGGTACGTATTAGGTATAGTACTCGCCACGAGTCGTGTGCACAAATGTCAAGTTAATTTTTAACGCAATCGGTCGGACAGATGGACCAATTGCGTGCAGCGTCGGCGGCCCAAAAAACCCAGAAGGGAATCCAAAAACCCACAAATTAACTTGACAATTGTGCTCACGAGTCGTGACGACTACTATACAATATTTTGAAATTTAACCTCGTGTTAGCAACTAACTCAGAGTTAAGGTATTGGTGCAAGTGTTACTTTGAGAATAGAGAAAACAGTATTAAGATCGGAAATTAAACGATATGATTACATTAAGTTTTTTTTTTTACTTATATTATTTAGCAATTTATTCTTCAAACATAAAACTTACATGAATAATAATAAAATTACAATGTATCTACAGTTTATAAAAAGGTGCGTACAATAACTACTATCATAATTATGCTTTCAATACAATCCATACTAATAAAATGAAGAGGTAAAGTTTGTTTGCTGTTTTTTTTATTCGTTTGTATGGGGTCCATACTCGGGGTAAATACTGGAAGTCCTATTCAGCTTAAAAAAATATTTGACTGATAGGAAGCTATAATACACTATTGTTATCTTAGGACACATTTTGTGGTATATTTGACTTTGCCCTGCACTTTAACTGCCCCGTTGGTCTCGTGGTCGCACGCGCGACTGATAAGCGTGGGGTCCGGGGTTCGAATCCCAGGTCGGGCAAAAAGCGTTATTGAGTTTTTCCATTAGGATTTGCTCAGTAGCAGCCCGGTGTTTGGAAGTTAGTAATGTGACACCCCCGTGCCTCGGAAAGCTCGTAAAGCCGCTGGTCCCGGCTGTCATTCGTAGATCTAGATTCAATATTTTTAATTTAACATGTAATTGACGTTCAAAAGTGCCTTTTAATGGTCTAATTGAAATAAATGATTTGACTTTGACTTTGATCATTGATAGTCGTTACGGGTAGTCAGAAGCCAGGAAGTCTGACAACCAGTCTAACCAAGAGGTATCCTGTTACCCAGTAACTGGGTTGTGGAGCTCAGATCGGCAGTCGCTCCATGTAAAACACTGGTATTCAGCTGCATCCGGTTGGAATGGAAGCCGACCCCAACACACTTGGGAAAAGGTTAAGCACATGATGATTTGACTTTAAATGCGGGCAAAAGCTAGTATTGAATCGTAGAAGTATTTGCATTGACACGTGTAAACAGCTCGGTTTTAATTTAAAAGTTTTTACTAAATCACGTTGATTTAATATATATTTGCGATTTCATTAAACATGAATATATAATGATTTTAATTTGAATCAGCATTATCGGAACCGATAAAACAATTCAATTAAGTTATATTTTTATTTGTAGTTATTAAAATAATATCCCAAATCCACCCTTTTTCAGTTTCGTAAAACAAAGACAGACATTGATAATAAACCGAGGGAGCAACTTTCACATTTTACAACGGCATAAAACATGACTATTTAATAGTTTCAGCAACATTTTTCATTGCTCAGTAATTCAAACGCTAAGTACCAGTACTTAGTGACGAAATCAACGTTATGAGCTCTATAAAATAAAGGATGCCAGTGTTCAACGATTTCGGTATAAAAATAGAAGTTTTATCGTCAATTCGGTGAACATTTAGGTATGTTTATTCCGCAGCCCAGCGGGTAAGTGGGCAAACAATGTGATTGTTAACTCGTTTCCCCATCTCCCCTAAGCTTTTGTTTTGTGTGTTTGTATTGTACCTACCCACCCGCCGCCATCATTATTTGCATTTCTTCAACATTCCTTGAACGTTTCCTTTTTAACAACACACGCGACTTCTAATTCTAGGTTTTGTTTATGAGTCTTTACATACCTCTAATATTCGTGTAAGCACTAATCCACATTATACTAATATTATAAATGCGAAAGTTAATTTGTTTACTAAACTGATCTTGATGAAATTTGGTACAGACTAAGCAGGAACCCGAAGAAAGGATAATCGGCTACATTTTAATAAGTCACTTCGTCTGAATTCGTGATAACCGACATTTAAACGGACAAAGTCGCGGGCAAAGCTCGTACCCATTTAATACATACATGACAATTCGCCGCAAATAAATAAATTAGTTAGAAGCAAAATCCATAGTTATTTTTTGCACGTTGGCAGTATCGATAAAGGTTGATATGAAGTATAAACCATAATGTTTGAGTAATGAAATCAATTTCAATATAATTTCCATTGTGTAGGGCTGTGTAGGTAGTTACAAAATATTCTTAATTATTAAATGAAGAATCACTGCGTAATTGCTTCTAGGACTTTAAAAGTGGTGATTAATTTCCGCCCACGCAGACTTAAATATTATCAGGGATACCTATTACAATTTATATAATTGGATTGATCGATAGATACCTACCTATATATTAGTTCTTTATTAGAATAAAAAGTTAACCTTTATCATACATATTATCAGCATGGCATATACCAAGATGCAAATTCTGATGTTTTATGTATAAATATTTATAAGTTTGGACGTGTTACAGAATTGATTATATATAAACCAATGCATATTTTATTCGAATGTATGAGATTAACCATCCTGTACATAAAATATTGCTATAATATAACACATGGCCCAAGTTCCAAGCAGACTTGCGTTATTTCGAGGGTAAGTAGAGGAACATGTCGTTATAAAGGTATGCATACTGCCTTGCTTCAATGCTTTGACCTTTTTACCCGATTAGAGCCATGCAAAAAGCAGGGTTATAATTTTGACTGGTATGTATGTATGGGAGTATGTATGTTTGTTCATCTGTTCCCTCATAACTTCTAAATTACTAATCATAATTCGACAAACGACCGTCTTAATCGTCCGCTAGTTATTGGCTATGTGTGATCAGAAAACCGAATTAAAGTTATTGTAATATTAAAGTATATAATAAATATATTATAGTTATTACAATGCACATTTTTCAGATAGTGTCTGGCTATAACAAATAATGGTTTTCAACATTAGTCTGTAAAACTTATTTAAATCAAAATCTGCCGTCCCATATGACCATAATTGAGTATGTAACCTTTTATACCTGAACAATGGCCGAGTGTTGAAACGAAATTTTCAAATCTATGCTCAGTAATCAGTTTCGTCTTAAATCGAATATTTGTCACAGTTTTTCAATTCGTTATTGCTGGTAACATGTCAGGATAAAAACCATAGCTATGAACGTAGACAAATTGGTTAAGGGTTCAGAGGAAAAATGTAATAATGTGAGGGGGAAGATGGGATTCTATGCAATATCTACCTGACTACTTAAGAAAATGAACGGCAATGTTTTTATCCAACGTTAGCTTCGCTTAAGTAGTGGATACATTACATAATATATTATCATTCTACCCAACGCAGCCTAACTTTGGTACACTATAATAATATTTTTGGTAGAAAATATTATCGAAAAGTTTTTTATATTCGAAGTTTCAGTATTTTTACGACTTTTCCGTCCGAGGTATACGTTTGAACAAGTTTTTCCGTGTAGGTAGGTGAATTCGTATGTAACACGTTAAATGCGCATGGTTATTTAGTTTTTGTGTCAAAACAGTCACAACTCCTATTTGTAACGCGACTATTTTCTTTCGGCTATGGGTTGGTTGGATTCATATATTTTGTGAACTACTGTTTCAATTCCCCTCTTACTAGGTCTGCGTGCTGTGCTGGCGCTGCTGCTGCGGCTGCAGAAGACCTCAAACGGCGTAAGTATAGTCCCCTATTGGTGGTTTGGGCTGGAAACCCTCGGTCCGTGGGTTCCGTGTGCCCATAGCCTTTTTAGGGATTTATCTAAACGGTTGGTTGACACTTCCCGCGACCCAAAGGCTGGCTTTTACCTTAACCAGAGGTTAAGCATTGCCATCCAACGTGGCAATGCCGGCAGTCTTTTGGGCACTTTTCCGGTTGACGGCGACACGGAGGAATTTTTTGATGCCATTTAATTTTAGTTTCTTTTTTGTTATGATTAAGGTTCTTTTTTATGTAATTTTAAGGCTGTAAATATTTAATCTATATATTAATTAATTTATATCGTGGTATAATATTATAATAAATATGTATGCTGTTTAATACATAAGGTTTTTTATTTCGAAAAACGTTTTTTGGTTTGTTGGGTACCTTGTTAGAATTATTATGTGACCCGTTAATCAGTTTCTACCTGTAGAATCGACTCCTATCTGAAAACTGTATCAAGGCATGACTGCCAAGTTTGGATACAATTACGCAAAACAAGATTGGGTTAATGGCAATGGACTCGCCCCCTATTATACGGGTCTTGTAACATGACTGACGAATGTGTGTATTATTCACCTCTGCACGTCCCTTCTGCATATTCATGATATATTATTACGTATGCAAAAGTATTTTTTCTGTTATTTTGTAACAATGGCAATAGAATGGAATTGGGTAGGTATGTCTCTCTACTAATATTATAAAGCTGACGAGTTTTTTGTTTGTTTGGTTGAACGCGCTAATCTCAGGAAGTACTGGTTTGAATCGAAAAAATCTTTTTGTGCTGGATAGTTCATTTATCAAAGAAGGCTTTAGGCGTTGTAACATTACGCTTCGACACACGGGAGAGGAGCAGTAACCAAAGACGTAACTTAACGTGGGTGAAAAAAACCACGCGAACGAAGTCGCTGGCAGAAACTAGTAGATAATAAATCTATACAATCAAACTCGGTAAAAGTTTGACATGCATACCATCACGCCTATATTCCCTGAAGGGTTAGGCAGAGGTGTACCAATATACACCCACGGTTCGGCGGTATATTTAGGTGGCATGTAATAATGGGCGAGCCTATTGCCATTAACCGGGTACATATCCTAACTCCGAAATGATTCTGAGAATTTCACAGAAAAATCCAATAATACTTACTGCTCGATACTGCTCAACTTAGGAATCAAACCCAACACCTCTAGTGTAGCAGTCGCGCCTAGGACCACTAGGCTAACGAGGCAGTCAATATATACAGTAAGTATTTAATTTTATAAAGCTGATGAGTTTAGTTTTTGTTTTGTTTGAACGCCGCTAATCTCCGCTCCAAATCCAAAAATTCGTTTGCTAATAGAGAGCTACGTTATCCGTGAGTGTTTATAGGCAATATTATATTTAAAAAAACAGGTTCTTTTTCTAGTTTTATAACAATACTTTTTCTTTATCAGCACCATCGTCGTTCTTATGCAATCCTAAATTCAACACACACAGCAAGCTAAATCTCTGACCTTTGGTAGACTCACACAGCCGGCAGCCTAGGGAAACTTTACCGAGAACTATAATCTAAATTGTGATGAGAATATTCATCCAAAGTAAAGTTTTACAAGATTATCGAAACATACCGGTAGGTACATATGAATTAATCACTTAATTCATTTCCAGCGAATACAGAACAATTATTCTGTAGAGTATCTGACTAGTTTGTGTTGGTGCCGTTTGTAGCCACGTTCATACATCAATAAGTTAGTGGCAGCTTGCCGCTTTGCTGTTAGGTACAACTTACGCTAAGTGATAAACTATGTTTTTCTCTCATTTTCAAGCTGGCTTGCAAGTTAGAGATCCGATAAACATAACAAATTGGAACTCACTCTAGATTCGATTTATAGACGGTACCTTTTGCAAAACGTATATGAAAACTATGTATCTAGGACTTTCTCTACCCCATATTTCAACCTCCGTAACTGCTTGCCAAGATCTGGAACAGTCACCAACGAAAAATGGCGTCCATCGCTGCTCGGTTCTGGCAAAACATTTATCAGAGAACTATCTCGAAACCCGCAGCGAATCGGAAGAAAAAGAGGTGGGACAGGTAGAAAAGGGATTTCGACTTTCAAATCGAAAGGTCACCCTCATATGGGTATTGGGAAATAAGGCTGAAGGCGTTATTCGATTAATCACCTTTCAGATTGGATCCAAAATTGGGGAAATTGAAGGAAAGGCGCTTAAAATGTTTCTATTTGTGTATAATATCTCAAGTTATCTTTGTCATAAAAGGATTCTATCTTTAACATACAAGGGACGTCATACGGCAGACGCAAAGGTTGTATAGAAGTACATCGTGTTGCACTTTACTTTGTATGCCACTCGTGTTGCTGACGTCACCGCGTAGAAAATAGTTCTGAAGAAATATAAAGCGAATGTTCAATCGAGTTTTTCTTAGAACACATGCTCAAAGCTTTGTACTGTGTAAATCAGTAAAGATAGTTCCTGCATTTTCAGATTTATATTTTGTGATAATAAATTATCAATGTTCATTTCAATCTAAACGCGAGTTGCAGTGCTGATGTCATCACTCTCCGTCAACCAGAAGTACCTTCGTATTGATGTCCAGTAGTTTCGGAGCTTATTCAATACAAACACACAAATGGAAAAATCTTTCTTCTTTGTAATATTAGTATAAATGATAGGGTTGAAGTAATAACCTTGAATTATTTCAATCCTTTTAGCTTCTAACATAGGTTAGTGTTGTTTGTATTATTGTGTAAGAACATATATAAATAAGGAAAATATAATGTACCTAAGTTATTGTATTTTGCGATCTGTAAGTTTTGGCCACAATGACGACACATTTACACAACTATAGTCTTGTTATTCATGTCTGTTGTTAACAAGACCAACTACAAACAGTAAATCAAGAAAGGGCTGATTACTGAGAGAGCAGTCACAACTCACATAACAAAGCAAGTGTCACATAAACTCAAAGTAGTGCTAAGTGAATAATGCGCGGAGTTAGTGTTATTAAGCTGATGTATTTACTATTCGCTTCCCTCAGACGATTTTACGACTGAAGCTAAGTAGGTATGTAAGTACGTACTACCGTATTGATCACATAAATATTTCCATTGTTCATACATACGTATAATTTATTTGAATTCACCATACAAAAAATTACTGTACACATCTATTTATGAATTACTTTTCAATTAAACTATGGTTTATTTTCATTTCAGTAATTAAGTTAATAACGAGTTTGATAGAGTTGTTCAAAAATAGAAAGGAATTATGGGAAATTATTGTCCTAACACGTGAATATCACCGCTTTTCCTCTAAATGTATTTTCGTCACACTTAATGACGGCAGCGAGTGACGTCATTACGTAGGGTGAAACTTAGAATCAGGTGAAGCAAACAACACGACGGGAGTGAAGGGAATGCTAGAGTAGTTGGTAAAGACAACTAGTTAGCTAACAAATTATCGTAGTTAGGAGTCAGTCACGCAATCCGCCCTTTGCCAATTTATCATGTGGACTAGGTGCGTCGGATGCCGTCACTGTGTTCAACAACTCTCTCATAGGTAACTTTGTGGCTTCCCACAATAATATACGTATGGTCGGGTTAGCCGTCTGTTACATTGAAAAGGTCGCTAATGATAAAGTTATCAGACGATGAGTGAATTAGGTACATAGCTGAATATACTTCGCAAATAGGATGGTTACTTCTGGGAAATTTACTTTGAACTGTATCGTGTATACTCGTTGGTCTTTATTCAATTAGTATGTTATTTTATTCACAGAAGCAATTCTATGAACCAGAATGTTTAGCAAAATGTTGTTTTGAATTTGTGTTAAACCTACAAAAATCTTTAAATATTAATATTTTTCCATTACAAAAACGATGATAACAACGTGACACTGACAAATAGTAATTTTTTTTCGAATAGTCAAAGTAAAAACGGTTTGCTCAGATCGAAAGATATACTTACACTTAGAGTACCGTTCTCCCAATTTGATGCCGAGTAAAAAAACCTCTATTGTCATGATTTATCTGTACATGACAGGCACATATAAATGGAAATGTTGACTTCTGTACGCCCTGTAGAAGCGTAACGGTTAGAAAAATGATACAACAATAATTCTATTGCTTTTCTACCAACACACGACCTCATGTTATTGCGTTTATGTATCACGTCTCGCACATTACAAATATTCGGTACTCGTATATCTATTGTGTATTTATTTGGGGTTCGCACACAACCTTAAAAATAACTCAGCCTTTAACGTTGAGGGAAACTGAAAGGATTTAGTTTATGTGTGGGTAACCGCATCAGTCAGCCTCTTCGTGAATTATAGTGGCATTTGTTTGGGTCCAACTCTCTCCTTGTTCAGAGGACAGCACGAAATCTGAAAAAAATACTGCTTACACGGACTACACGTTCCGCTACGCTGAAACTACACGTACGTTGTATTTACGTTGTAAAGGAAACCTTACGATGTTGTATGACACTCGATTACGCGAAAGACCGTTATAAAGTGGCAGATATTTGCTATGGCTTAGGTAGGCGTTCTGGCAACTAATATAAATTCTAGCGAACTATGCGGGGTGTTCAGCCTGGTAATTTCTGGATACTCACTGGCTTTACTTATTGTGACTAACGAGCTACGAAGTGAGTGTTGTGCGGAATTGTATCTGCAGTTTTAGGATTTGGATTATTATTCTTACTTATCATAACTGCCTCGTTGGCCTAGTGGTCCTAAGCGCGACTGCTACGCTAGAGGTCTTGGGTTCCATTCCCAGGTCGAGCAAAAAGTGCTGTTGGGTTTTTCTATGAAAATCTCAGTAGCAGCTCGGAGTTAGGATTTGTGCCCGGTTAATGGCAATAGGCTCGCCCCCTATTAAATAGGACCTAAACATAACGGCGAACTGTAGGTGTACATTGGTACACCTCTGCCTAACCCTTCAGGGAATACAGGCGTGATAATGATGGCTTATTATAATGTTAGGTATCATTGCTCTGTATAAATGTATCAATTTATAGCACAGACAGCTAATGTTTGGTACACAACTCAAATTATCACGTTATTACAGTATTTTGGTATCTTTCATGCTACTGTCATTATACTTCACGAGATTCGGTAAATTTGATTAGGTACGCATAATTATCGTTGACAGACGCGTAATTTACTGGTATTACACGAAGCTTTTACAGCATAAAACAGGTTCATGCTCCTATAGGTACGAAACCGCAATCCCTTAAGGGAATAGTCTAAAGTACTCTTAAGTACCTTCTACCACGTTGGACACCGAAGTGGTGAAAGTCAACACTCGAAATACAAAGTTTTTCTTTTAAAATACGAGTTCCCTCTGAGGATGCCAGTGTTATTGTTTCAGCGGTAACAAAAACTCCTTTTAATTAACTAAGTTTCAAAACAAACAAACTGTGGAGGCTGCATTTGAAAATATTTGGAATTTAGGTAAGACTTAAGTAGAACGCAATAATGTTGAGTAAAGAGGAGTATTAGAGTTAGGAGAGCTCGCTCGAATGAACATTGTAATAAGAATCAAACTAACTAATACACTAATCAACTTATTAGCTTCGTAATGAGAATTATGTAGATCAGTAAGAGAGCAAAGATTGAATAGGTCGTATTGGCCGACAAACGTCGCAAAAATGTAAATGAGCGTCATAAAAATACATGCGGTGCGTAGGTAACGAGTTACATCTCACAGATTTGGTCAGTTACATGATAATTGTAATTTAACGTGTTCTCCCCTCACCCCCTGCTTTCACCCCGCATTGCCAAACGGTTGCTCACAGGGTATCCAGTGATCCAGTCACAACGCTAAGCGACCCTTTGAAATTCCTCCAAATTTTAATTAAAATGTTGTAAACTTGTATCAGCGGACTCGCCGTATTGTTTCGGCCTAAGCCCATCATATTTTGAGGTTAATAAGCCAGGCCCGACATAAAAATGTTAAATAAAACAGAACATTTTGTGAATTCAATACTACACTGTATTTTATGGTGAGCTTACTTTCGCAAGCTGGGTTTCTGACTGTTGTGTATGAAAACATAAAAAATCCGTCATAATTTTTACTTTATTGCTAAGCTCGGGTTATGAGCTAAGTGAGGAAGTAATCAAGGAAGTTATAAAACTGATTTGAGAATTTCCAAGGTAACTGAGGCACCTATACAAACCGAGTCCGGCGGAGTTTACGTGACATTTCAATTAAACCTCGGATTTCGCTAATGAACTTGCCGTCTCCTGCTGAACTTAGCAAAAACTCCGGCGACCTTTGATTTCAATTGATTTCAGTTCGGCGTGCTTTTGCAGAATGACGGCGTTTTGTAAGTAAACTAGACGGATCGCAAATACAGTGTTCGCAAATATGAATCACTCGTAAACTCATAGCCAATCCGAATATAGGTATGTCATAAATGAGAAAATCTGTTCGTATGTTTATTCTGCGCTCTATCACGTCGCATCAGAACGATGGATGACAATGAAACTTTGATCTGAGGAAGCTTACGTCGCGGAAACGCGCGAAGACTTCTTTTATCCAGATTCAATGGCAGCTTCCCCTGAGATAAGTAATAAAATATTATCTTTGGTTGTTATTCCTTTATGGTTCGACGAACAATTTCGTCGATATCATATTATTATCATAACTTCAAAATTATGCTAATGAAGCCGGGGCAGAGTCAGCGAATCGTTATGGAGAACGCTGATTGGTAGATTTTCCCGATGATGAACGATGAAGGGTCAAAATCTTTTTTGATCTATCCACAACATATACATACATACATACCACCACGCCTGTATTCCCGAAGGGTTAGGCAGAGGTATACCCATGTACATTCACAACATTCATGACTTATTTTAAAACACAGACGAACTTTACGATAATTTAACAAATCTATTAAAAGTAAAATAGAGCATGCATTTTCTTGTATGTGTGAAGTTTTATAT
The DNA here is from genome assembly GCA_947462355.1 of Caradrina kadenii. NCBI lineage: Eukaryota > Metazoa > Arthropoda > Insecta > Lepidoptera > Noctuidae > Caradrina > Caradrina kadenii. The sequence goes on from OX381674.1 coordinate 6,620,927, forward strand.
TCGGAACGACTTAAAAGCAACTTAACGAACCGCATCCTGGCTGAAAGTTGAGCAAAAATAGCTGAATTTCCATTAAAAATTAAGAACTTTTAAGTTTTCTTCGATAATACTCATGCTGGCCTTTGTAGATAAAGTTCAAAATAATTAATGGCTTGCTAGTTATCATTATACTTATCAAATTACTCGAGTGCCTATATAATTATAAAAGCCAGCCTAAATAAACCCTTTTCATAACCAATATTTAATAACAATGATTAAGCGTTTAAACGTGATTTCACCCTCAAAAAACAAGGAATTTTCCACGCTCCACTTACCCAATGATTTGAATAAATGAAAAGTTGAACCCTTTTCCCAAATTCTCCGATAAAATAAGTTTTCTGAATGTGTAACTTCGTAATACTTATGTTTTCCAATATAAAACTAAAATGGAGAAATCAAGAGTCTTAGAAACTTTACCTTTCTAAAAGAAGTACCTATCCCAGCAAAAGTTAAAAGAAAGTATAATAGTATCAACATGAATTTCTGAACTGAAGTTCCACCCTAAATAAGTCAACTCCGTTTACACTACCTAGCGCAGATACCACAAAATTTTCATAGTAAAATCCTGGTATTCATTTTGTACTATAAAATCTAACGAACTTGTAGCTTTATCGATCAGCTTTTATATTGAGTGGCATTTAATTAGAGTGGCAAACGCTGTTCGCAGTCCAGAGGCAGAGCTCAAATCGGTAAGTTCAATTTTAGTTAGGAGAGTTCTCGTCGGGAGGCCAATTATTAAAATAATGTATGTTTTATAAAATACTGGCAGCTTTATTGGTATGAAGTTCAGTTATAGTATTTTTTCTTTCAATTAAAGAAAGAAGGAGTTTTTATGGGTTTTCTTTCTCTACATTCTTTTTCAAACTAGCTTGTAGATTTTTGTAAAGTACAAAGGATGATGACATTTCACATAACAGTGCTCAAGTCGAAATTCAATTTACCTGAGTTTTGAAGACCATAGTTATGATCCTAATTGAAGAAGTTATCCAATACCAATATAATATTGATCAGTTACAGGGAAATTTTTAATAAACTATTCGTCTATAACGTTACTTGTGGTCCGGACTTTCTGTCTGATCTCTGAATATTAGGTAGAAATAAATCAGATATTTCGAGTGAAGTGTCAACCCATACATGTGCTCGAAATGAATGAGTCTGTTTGACCTACATAGCTTCAGGCAAAACACCATGTTATAATAGTTTTGCCTGAAATCATGTTCTTGTTTTATCCTATTGTATTTGCGTATTCAAATTGACAATCTAAACCACACAATTTATTTGTTAAGCAGAATTAAACTGCTTTCATGATCTCAATTAGAGAGTGTCATAAGCTAACCATACTTTCGGAGGAACGAGCTAACGAATTCTAAGTAATTATCAACCCTGTTTGATGTTTATACAAGTTTATGAAAACACGTCTCGCTTGGAATCGTCTGAAGTCGCTCTACATATTAAAATAATTCTTACTGTTAAAATGTTAACGTGATATGTTACGGAGGTCTTGCCTGACGTGACAGAATATTCATAACATCGTAAATAACACACTTGATTTATCCAAAGGTTCAGTCAGTGGTGTTAAATCCTCATATGTGTAATTATGATACGCCAGTTTCAAGTATCTGCCATGTAATAGGGTTTTTTTTTAGGGATGGGAAGTCATCAAATGACTTCCCCCGCCCTGGGCGAGGCGGGAGGGAGGGAGAGTCAGACTTTTACTGACTAAAACCCATCCATGTTCCTTCTTGTGCCCTTTGCGTTCCGGGGGCTCGGTATCTCTCACGAACAACCCGCAGCCCCGGCAGGCATCGGCCCTGAGTGGCCCCTTTAAAATTTGCTGACATCTCTTTGAGGCGCGCGTGGGACACGAACGCGCCGTCGACACGGCCTATCGTTATGCAACGTATGGACGGTGAGCTGCTCATTGCTCACCGTCCACAGGCCCGCGTCTACGGTGCCCGGAAGTCGTCTCGCGGCGGCTGCGATGGAAGACCTTCTGCCTCAACCACCCCGCCGCCGCCTCCTTCTCTAGCATAACTGCCTCGCAGAAGGTGGCGATTGCTTCCCATTCACCCTCGCTCTGGACCATGGCTTGCACCAGGGCCGAACGCGGGAGTTCGCCGCCGCCGATGTAATAGGGTAGATTATATTGCCATTTTGCATGAAACCAGAATCCGAGTTATTACTAAAAATACCGATAGACAACCTTCAAAAAGTCAAAAGTGAAAAATATTTTTTTTATTCAAAAGTTTTTATTTTTCGCTTTTTAGTATTAACTTCATGTCATCCAAATCCATGAAAGCACAGAAATACTACGTAAATTAACAAGACACCACTACAACTCACAAGAAAGCAGAATACGCTAATTCGTTTACTTGGATGACATATTCTTTTCAGTTATTTTAATTGTTTTACCAAACTTCTTAACCATTTTAAATATACCGACATATCGGACCACCTCTGAAGTTCGACCTATCAAAAAAACAAGAATCATAAAAATTGATTCACAAATTGGCGGAGTTATCGCGTAACACACATACAAAAAAAAACATACAGTCGAATTGAGAAACTCTTAATTTTTTGAAAACAGTTAAAAAAAATTCAAAGAATTCGCGACCTGGTAATCGAGACTAAGAACCCACGCCCAGTATTTGCATTGCCTAGACGAGAATAATATTCATAAGTTGTTTCACGTTACATTCGAGTGTCGGGAGTCGGATGTCCACACAACGGGTGCCACACGTAGACTGGGGTAATTCCACTTTATTGGGTCTATAGTGCCAACACGTGTACTCTCAGTGGGCATGAATACAGATGACGCACATAAATGCTGTTATTGAAAAAGGGGTGAAATTAGACTTTTGAAATTAATTTCAGACTTTGCTGTAGAGGTTATTGGTTTTGTTTTGTTATAACATATCTACCTATGTATGTATTAAATATTCTTTGCCTCTGAAAATAAGTCCCAAACGGCAATACTTTAGCATTAAACTTAAATGAAATACAAACCAAAAGTAAAGAAAAAAAAAGGAAATTTGTCAAAATATTAGAGCAAATTCTACTTCAGTACTGCTGTTAGCCCTCGCCAACACCGGTATAATGCCATATTTCAAAGCTACATTTCGTAGCAAAGTACAACAAAGCTCGAACAACGTCAAGTAACGTTGAACAAAACAATTTGTACACAAATCCGGATTAAAATTCCGTGTAGGAAAGTATAATTAGGTAGGAACTGGAATTAATTTAAGGTGTATGTACGTTAACCGTTGCGGTGCAGCGCGGGTCGGATTAGATGCCGTCCTATGGAAACCGCGGCAACCCTCTACTGCAGCCTGTCCATTTAGCGGGCCTTGGGAAACTACTACTACGTTATACTACGTAGGAAAGGTTAATGATGATGAGGTACCTTGCTATTCACTTATTACTTTATGCATGCTCTTTTTGATTGCTGAGTGACTTAAGCTACTAGTTACTATATCAACAGTGAAATATTTTGTGGTTACGTATAGTTGTAACCACGGAGCAATAGTTCTAGAATACAAGGGAAAGAAAACAATCATAATAATACCACGACCAATTTTGATGTCATTCAATCTAATAGTGGGCGGATTGAAACGCCCACAGCCACAAACTAACAGTTTTCTTTGAGTTGATTCCAAACGCGTGTGGGAAGATAATGCGCCGTTTAAAATGAAAATGACATGAAAATACAGGTTCAAAGAACATTTAAGTATTCAATCGCTAAAACTCTCGGTTAAACGACACATTAACGAGAATGTTTGACGATGAACTTTTAACGCGAAGGTAACGTACGGATGTGGAACACGAACGAATGATTGATTGATTACAGCATTGATTGAAATATAAATAAGTCTACATGAGAACCAGTTTATCGTGTCACGTCTGCTGACGCCGACATGAAAATCGTGTACAAATTATAAAGAGAAGTTTTGATTATAGTTTAGAAGTTTCAATGAAGTGGTTAAAACAGTGGTTGATCGATAAGCCATTTTTGGTTATTTAATATTGTGAAACTGCCTCGTTAGCCTAGTGGTACTAAGCGCAACTGCTACTTGCTGCTTTTGGGCGCTACAGGTCTTGGGTTCGATTCCCAGGTCGAGCAAAAGTGTTATTGGGTTTTTCTATGAATTTCTCAATAGCAGCTCGGAGTTTGGTTTGGTGCCCGGTTAATGGCAATAGGCCCGCCCCCTATTACATGGGACCTAACCATACCGGCGAGCTGTGGGTGTACATTGGTACACCTCTGGTTAACTCTTCGGGAAATACAGGCGTGATGGTATATAAGATAGCTACGTTTGCTTTTGGCAATTTCATACTTTTAATTATTATTAGTCCAGGTTTCTTAACGATGTTTTCTATCCCAATGTCAAGTAGGTACGTATGAAATTGAAGGCTACGTTAATACTTGGCCTTGTTTGGTTACAAACCCACAATATTAAGCACGGGAGGCGGGCGCCGTAACCACTGGGCCAACATAGAAAAGGATGGAATCTAGGTCATTATATTATATTTATTTAAAACACAACGCAATGAGAATATTGATTATCTAAGTTTAGTTTAAGTATCTACAGGAATATCACCTGTTACGAATTCTTTGTGAAATATAAAACGTGACACTGAACATACAACGTAGCTAACTTTTTTCGGGACATTACCAAGCGACTGGTCGACTCTTCACGTCACCAAAGAGCTGGCCTTTTCTTGGGCTAAAGAATCAGCATTGCCATACAACGTGGCAATGCTGCCAGCCTTTTGGGCACTTATACCAATAACAGCGATGCGGATGAGTTTTTTGATGCCCTATTAGCTTCCTTTTTGTTTTTTATATAAACTGTACATACTCGTAGTTTGTAATCTAATTATTATTTAAGTAAGTTTTATGATTGAAATAAATAAATTTTACGTAGCTAATACTTTAACCGTCAAATTGTTCGCCCAGTATCCTTGTGAATTCCAAGCGATGTTATCATTCTGTTCCCTGTTTCAACTTGTTTGTTTGTAGGATACCTGATAACGCTGCAGCATCTGAACTAGCAACAACTAGGCTACCTAGATGAAGAATTAACAAATGTCTGCTACGAAATTCAGACCAAATTTAACCGAGAGAAAAACAAGGGCTGTAGTCGAAGTGAACAACAATGGATTTTATTCACAATAAGCATAATTAATGACTTACACAATAAAGTACCAATTTGAGCTGCCTCGTTAGCCTAGCGATCCTAAGCGCGACTGCTACGCTAGAGGTCTTGGGTTCGATTCCCAGGTCGAGCAAAAAGTGTTATTGGGTTTTTCTATGAATTTCTCAGTAGCAGCTCGGTGTTAGGATTTGTGCCCTGTTAATGGCAATAGGCTCGCCCCTTATTACATGGGACCTAAAAACATACCGGCGAACTGTGGGTGTACATTGGTACACCTCTGCCTAATCCTCTGGGGAATACAGGCGTGATGGTATGTGTCACCAATTTGAAATATTATGTTAGGTACTACTTATATTTGGTGGGACGCGGCTGGCGCAGGACCCGTCATTGTGACAATCTTGGGAGGCTTATGTCCAGCAGTGGACGTCTGTCGGCTGAAATGATGATGATATTAATGATCCACTTATATTTTAAGTATGTAGGTCTCTTTCTGAAAAAATGATTTTCTGCAGTTGAAAACTGGATAAACCTTTTTTGTTCATAACATAACATAACATACTATCACGCCTGTATTCCCCGAAGGGTCAAGCAGAGGTGTACCTTTTTTGTTCCTTATGTATAATATACACTAAAACCCTTGGATTTTCAGCTACAGAATAAGGTAGGTACATCGGTATCACACGAATACCAGGGACTGCTTTGAAAAGGGAATGTATTTAAAGTGAAAAATGTGGGTACTTTATCATTAAGGCCGCATTTGAAAAGCCGCCGACAAAAATTCTTAAATTCAAAGAATTCAGGCGGCTGAATTAGAAAAGTGAGCTATAAGTAAAGGGGACTTTCTGAAGGATACATAGGTACAAGGTTTATGTACATAAATGAGTGTTGTTTCGAGTTGCGTAACTCATTTCAGAGTTAGTTCCTTTTTTATTTTGGTTCTTGACGTCATCTAGAAATGTTCTATGCTAAGATAAGGGTTAACATGAAATTAAGGAACTAATCAATATACACAAATAACTGTCACCCCTGTTATCCACAAAGGGTCCAGCAGAGGTATAGGTAGATATACTGACGTGTACCCACATTCACCAATATTGGATCCGATGTGATAAATTGGTCAGCCACCGCAATTTACCCGACCCGAGGCTCCAACTTTGACTTGACTAACGAGGCAAATGCAAATTTATAGCCATCCAGTTACATTCATCCTTAAATCTTCAGATATCACAGAAACAATGTTTGAAGGCTTTCATTATCGTACGACATAAACTGTTTTCATTACCCACATCACAAATACATGAAGGCCATAACCGTATCCTCGTATATACAATTTCTATAGCTGTTCTACAAATAGGGCCGACCTCTACCATAATATAGTTAAGTAAGCATAAAGTTAAGCTACACAGAAAGGTCAGCACGGGACTCGAAAGATTCTGTTATGTCAGCTGTTTAATCTTGTGTACCGGCGGCACTTGAAAACAAGTGCTGGTCGAAAATTTAATTAGGTATCCTTGCACTCGTAAAAGCTTTCGTTATCTCGATCGGCATCGTATCCTATTATAAAAAGCAGCTCGATTTAACCTCATTTGGATCCCGAGCTCTGATCTTGTAAGCCCATCAACTTGTATTAGCGTCTAAGTAGGAAGGTAGATCTATGTAAGTAATGCTGTAACTCGAGGATGATTGGATTCAACGGGAAACCCAATAACTCGCTCGTGCAGTCATATGATGAAAAATACAATCAAACACGGGGACGTGATGGATTACCGTCATCTCCACGTGTGTACCTACTGGAGTATCAATAAATTAACCTTTGACATTACTGATATATTACAAGTCTCGCGGACCAGTGGTGCGCTCGTGCACTCACTGCCTCCGTATCCACAGCGCAATTTTGCTATTCTGCCACACAACAACAAACTAATGCCCCACCATTTTTCAATTCACACGTGACTGGGAACTGAATTAAATACTTGAAAGACGTCGCTTTCAAGTAGGTGAACCGCTACTCAGCTTTTTATGTTCAAAAGTACTCGGTGAGTGTCAAGGCAAGGCAGTCCGCTCCATATTTATTCATAAGGAGCCCCGTAGGCCCCGAGAGCCCGCTAAACACCTCGCATTACATCCTTCGTTCACCCTTTTGACGTGTTTACGTTATAGCGTGTTATGTTATTCAGGATTAGGTTCCTAAAGCCCCGACGCGAATTTAAATTATTTTGCCTTAATGGAGGTAAGCGCTATGCTCCTACCACCGATCGACGACGTAGGCGACGTCGTAATGATGCGAAACTACAAGAACGACTACTTTGTTACTCTGTGACGTAGAAATGCATTAGAAAATCACTCTGTCTAAATTTACATTAACCACATAAGATAACTTTACTAAGCTATAACTCTGTTTCTTGATGCAAGATGGAATATCAATAAATATGTAGATGACAAAATATTCACTTGAATCAAGAGTTAAACCTATCTAGTAGGGACCGCGAGACGACTCCCGGCCACCGTAGATACGGGCCTGTGGACGGTGAGCAATGGGTAGCTCACCGTCCTTACGTTTAAATAACGACAGGCTGTGTCGACGGCGCGTTCGTGTGCCACCCTCGCCTCAAAGAGATGTCAGCATAGAGAAGGGGCCACTGAGGGCCGATGCCTGCCGGGGCTGCGGGTTGTTCGTAAGAGATACCGCGCCCCCGGAATGCAAAGGGCACAAGAAGGAACATGGGTGGGTTTTAGTCAGTAAAAGTCTGACACTCCCTCCCGCCCCGCCCAGGGCGGGAGAAGTTATTTGACGATTTCCCACTACCCAAAAAAAATAAAAAATCTGGTAAGGACCCAACATTTACAGCTCTGTAGCATCGTTTAAATAAATCCCAAACGTGTAGATGGTTTTTTTTTGTAAACGAGATAACACTTTTTTCTCTTTTTTTTATTTGCTGAATGCTCAGGTGTTGCTAGCGTAGTAAATCTACTTCTTTGTGTGTTGACGTTTTTATTGCTGTATCTACAACTGTTCAAAGAGATCGCGTCTTTAGTTGCTAAACTATTCCATTTCGGGAGCGCTGTTGTACGTACTACTGGAACCCAAAATCAATCAGTGATGTTAATTGTCGTGACGTACACAGTCATCGCACACTCGCCACAGAAACCGTTCACCTCGCCGCTGATTTAAATATGCAGACGCTCGTATTGATTGTCTCCAAGAATAACGCCCCTTCCGACGTGGAACCCTGAAACAGGTCGCGCACCGTCGCTCGCCACACCAACAGTCGATACTCAACCTATTTTTATCCGTTTTGTTAATTATGATCGCCGAAAGGGCCTTAATTCGACCAAATTACCCTTAAGCACAAGCTATCACTGAAAGGACAATTAGAGCAAAACGAGCTATTCATTACTCTCTAACTACACTTTCAGTTAGATTGCTACTTTTCAACAATACCTGTATATTGTTCGTCGGCAATTAACTCCAAATACTTTGCGTGAAGCAGTTACAATAGGTCGTTTTGTAAAAGGCCGAGTATGCTGCCCGAAATAACGGGCCAGTTGGGAAAGTTATGAATAAGATCATTTATATTGAAACAAACTTTGCAACCGACTGGAAGAGGTTCTAACGATCTGATATTAGATTTCATTAAAAACTTTTTAATTACAGTTACATAAACAGTTGTCGGTTAATGTGGTGCACTTTGTGTTGTAATTTGGCGGTTAAGTTGGTACTTACTTGACCGCATCGAATCCGGCATCTGGAGATGAGGACCATGTTTACATATCCGAGAACATAATTGCTTTGTATAAAGGACTGAAACTCAATACGCTATCTGTGGCTTCCAAAAGCAAACTATAAACTTTCCTGTAAAGTAAATTAGGTCACAATCGGGAAATAACTTGCATAGGTACCTACCATTACAGCGCGACCAACACTAATGGAGTTGGTTGTTATTTTGAAATGTGAATTCAAACATTTACCAAATAGGTATCAGTAGTACCTAATTTAAGGTTGATATATAAAAGTCAAAGCAATATTTACTGTGTAATTTATATCACAAGTAGGTACCTACATAATTAGTAAGTAGATGGAAAAAAAAGATCTTGTATTTCCCTCAAGGTAACTCGACCCGACCCAATGTCGGCCAAGCATTAAAGTTAAAGTCAAAAGTTGAATAAAAATAAGTTTTAAAAGCAATGACGATTCGTAAAGTTCATTGTTTAATAATATCGGTGAGAAAGCACTTAAAAGTTCCCAAACGAAGTCACCTGCGTAACACTAAGATGCAAAAAGCTTGTCAATTATTGACCCAGATTCGAAATTTAAACTGCACGTATATAGGTGCTAATATTGATAAAACAAAAGACATATATGTCAAAAGTGAAGTATTTCAAACATACCATCACGCCTGTATTCCTCGAAGGGTTAGGCAGAAGTGTACCAATGTACACCCACAGTTCGCCGGTGTGTTAAGGTCCCATGTAATAGGGAGCGAGCCTATTGCCATTAAACGGGCACAAATCCTAACTTCGAGCTGCTACTGAGAACTTCATAGAAAAACCCAGTAACACTTTTTGCTCGACCTGGGAATCGAACCCAAGACCTCTAGCGTAGCAGTCGCGCTTAGGACCACTAGGCTAACGAGGAGTATTTCAAAATTAGACCAAAAAAGTAAAAGACGATTTGTGATGTGCTGCTAACTTACAGGAAAAAAAAAACAAAAGAAAGTAATTCAGAATTTGACAAAAGGAATCAATGCGCTTTGGGTTTTCAATCACCTTAATATGCCTAGCGTGTGAGGGTGAGCTCAGTCTCAGTGCAGCATTATGCAAACCGCTACCTTCCCACCGCTGGCATTCTATTGGATTCCGCTGCTCTGCCGTAGCATGTGTTCGTGCAGACATTATTGGTTGAAAAAAAGTGGTTTACTGTATTTCAATTTAATGATTAGTGCCGCAATGGACTTCAGAAGGTTAGTAAATAGGTATCAAAATAAATAGTAAAATAAAATATTGATTTTCAATACATGCAATGGAAGGAATGGGGAATCCCTTTGCCCAGCCGTGGGACAGTACAGGCTTATTAAAAATTAATAAGAATAGCATGCATGTAACGACTCATGTTTGCGCATGCCATGGATATAACAGATACATATGGATTGATAACAAAACGTGAATTATTACGACTAAGCAATTACGATAATTACGTAATTTTATCACGATATATACACGATATATTATGTTCCAAATATAAAAAACATATAAACGGACATGAAGGAGGTCTCAATTACATATAGGTAGATATGTAAGTACTAAAAAGATTTCAATGCATTTGCAGAATGAATGGCTTACAAAGCCGCCTACCCTATATTTGTACGTCTGTCTAATATACTATACCTAAGCACACCTAATTAAAATAAATAAAAAGAAACGTACTGCCTCGTTAGCCTAGTGGCCCTAAGTGCGACTGCTACGCTAGAGGTCTTGGGTTCGATTCCCAATTCGTGCAAAGTCTTATTGGGTTTTCCTATGAAATTCTCAGGCGCAGCACGGAGTTGAATTTGTGCTCGGTTAATGGCAATAGGTTCGCCCCCTATTAATAACATGGGACTTAAACGTACCGGCGAACTGTGGGTGTACATTGGTACACCACTGCCTAACCCTTCGGGGAATACAGGCGCGTTCGTATGTGTAAAAAGAAACGTAACTTGATTTCTGATTGAGTTTCTATCAGCACTATTAAAACCAAATAATTTTTGATTTTGTTTTGACTATTTTAATATAAAATTATGGTACTTATATTCCCAAAAATATTATTAACTAAAGAAAACATATTGCAGAATACGTATTCTAGAGATGATCCACCTCTTCAATTCCTCATTACTTTAATACATTTTATTACGTAATTAATAATAATTTATAAGCCCCGTGCGAAAAACTGAGATAACCGCATTTATTACCGATCTACTTCTCCAACTAGTTAAGTAGTTAAAACTTTTCCTGCACTTAAATTTCACTTTGCTTTATCATACTTAAATTTTATGAGTCTTGTAAGTTAAACCGCTCTCTGATAAAAGCTATGAGGAGAATAATGGGATCACTTAAATCTAGTATCCGCTGATATACAAAGTAATCACTCAATAGTAAGATACGCTTTTGAAAAGAATAAAAATTGAACAAAGACAATATCAGCCAGCATACATGCATACTGCATGACGTTCATTTAGGTTTCCCCTTTTCTTTTTTTTTCAAATTGATCATTTTACAAGGTAGATTGTAAGGAATTCACTCCGAGGACAACAGAATACTTATGTTCTGTTGTCCTCGGAGTGAATTAATTAGGTTAAGAACGCTACAATAATAGATGTAAAATTGATACATAAATAAATAGGTAGGTAATATTGCCACGTTTCTAACACGCAAGCGATACATATTAAGTGGGGCCTTTTTTTTAGACAAGCCCGCCACCCGATTCCCAACCACTGTAACTCCTGAAAGCTAGAATCAACATTGGAGGTCGCCAGAAGAGCGCCGAGGCAATGAAGCTCTACGAATCTCGGAGAAACGATACAACTGTCTTGGATACTGCAACGAAATTAATCAGAAAAGTTCGAATTTATTCAGAATCGCAGGAGTAAGAAAAAACATAATTTCCACTTCCCTTCAATCAAGCAGGAGACAGAACAGAACTAAGCCAATAGGCACAAAGGGATATTAATAACTGGGATAATCCCAGATTGCCAAGCACCACGGATTACAATTATAATTAACTTAGTGGGTTCTAATGTGACCTGTTATATTTTCGACCCACTTCGATTTATATAAAACATATTTTTTAAACGTTAGTTAGGTATTAATTATTTTAAAGCATAATTATTTGACCGATAAGTTAAAATTATTTACTTACCAAGTGCATTTCGAACTAACAACACTAATATGTTTTTTTTGTCTATGGTTTTGGTCTCTTTATGTATATCCTTGTAATTTTATTTTTTTTATTAAAACCGTACTACGTAAAAATTTATTAATGGATTTCATGTAAAAATTTTGCTTATGAAATCACTGAGATCGATGATAGGTATAAATATCAACCTTATTTTGTTCGTTCTTTTGACATTTAAATAGTACGGTAGTCGCAGTTTTATTTATCTTTATTATAGCTCTGGTAATATCTAATGACTGTTGATCACCTACATGAGAGTCTAAAGATATTAATCACGCTATAGATATCTCAAATAATCAAAAACGAAGGCGAAGTTACGAATTAGAAAGGTAAGAACAACAACGACTGTTTTGTTTTAAATCTTTTCACTGTTTAAAACTCCCAATAATAATTTTATATTTAATCAAGTTTTATTTAGCGTAATTAGGTACCTAGTCATTTATTTTTCTAATCCCTTTACGAAACAGAATAACATGGCTTGCTAATTAACCTACAGACGAAAATGTTTTTGCGAAAGTCAGTCTGGGGTTAAAAGTGTGTAAATAACGTGCCTTAACAAAATAGAAATCTTATTCCCTGGGTTAATACTTGTGGGTTAAACTTTTTTTCTATTTTAATAACTAGAAAATAGGCAATGAATACTGACATATTGTTACCGCCACGAGTCGTGAGCACAAACGTCAAGTAAATTTTTGGGTTCCGCTGACGCTGCACGCGATCGGTCCAACTGATAAAACCAATTATGTGCAGCGCCGGCGCCCAAAAAACCCAGGAAGGGACCCAAAAACGAACTTGACATATGTGCTCACTGCTGGTGGCAGCTACTATATCTAGGCAGTGTTAAATTTTGTATGAAAGAATCATATGGCATAGGTAGATACCTATATGACCCGATTAACGAAACAAACAAAAATTAACGTGGATTGTTCTACATTATGTTTACCTACGACGGCCGACTAATAAAGTGATTCCATCTAAATGTTTATTAGTCGCTGACAAGCTTCCTATGTCTTAATTGGCGTATATAACGGACTATTTCTATGTTAATACCGACCAAATGGGATAAAAGCGTACCGAATCAGCAATTGAAGTTGGAGAAAATTAATTTCAATTATTTTTACTATGTTGGGTAAACCCAGGAAAGGTCCCTTTGGTAACAAATAGTGTTGAAGTAATTCCGGCGACCATGAACAGCCTCATTTATGTTTGAAATCGGCGCAAGCATTCTCTCTTTTGTCAAGCAAACGTGATGATCAATGATTACGTCTTCTCTGTTTAAGAAGAGGCCTTACAGACCTTTGCTCTGCAGTGGGCAATAATAGGCCATAATAGGTAATCAGGTATTGGTATAAGCAGTCAAGCCTTCTTCTACCTATCTAGCAAGATTGGTTAAACTTCTATAGGGCGGCCTAAGTCTCGACGTCCAAAATAAAATTTTGGAAGCATCCATCAGCATTCCATCGGCTTGAAAGTTCTGGTACAATGTCCTATAAAATACCTTGTAAATTTATTTAGACAGAAAAAGAATAAGGGTTCTACCCAAAAAAATAAAACCTGTGATTACCGATATCTATTCACGCGAAAGAAGTCACGGGCATAAGCTAGTGTTGAATAATTAATAAACAAAAATTTCAAACAGGTATACTGTTTACAATTTTTAAAGCTTTTATTAGTTTTTCAAGGCTAAGTTCCGCTTTTTGTCCTTCACGATACCTATAATGAGATATTTCATAGAACGCGGGCAGTTACCAGAACTTTGTAGATCCAATTAGGTAGGTACGTGGAAAGGTATCACTAATAATAAAACTTGTTTTCTGTTGGTCAGGGCCTCCACTTCGGTTAGCGTCCGTCATGGCCGACTTTGCTTTATTGGATGGAGGATAAACTCAAGGATTCTCGTAGGACTCTCAACTCCGGCTTAGTAAGTTGTCTGGATAAAACCGGTCAGGTCAGGTCTCTAGAGTGAGGAGATATATTAGTAGGGCTGGTAGGTACCAAATAAGTAGATTAATGTTCGGTAGAAAAACTAGCTGCAAATCTTTCAGTGTCCGTTACTTACTTTTACTCCTAGTCTGCGACTTGATACTGTGCCGTTTTACCTGAATATAGTCCTGGATAGTACCTAGATAGGCTCCTGTTATTCTTACGATCAGTGGCCCAACATATATGTTTTTAAAGGTATGATAGACTTTTATTATCTACCTATCTATACTCTATACTAATATTATAAATAGGAAAGATTGTTTGTTTGTAACGAATAGGCTCCGAAACTTCTGGACCAATCAATAGATAGTTACATTATTCCTGAGTAACATAGGCTATATACCATCACGCTACGGCCCAAGGAAACTGAGCAGTAACGAGAGGCGTAACTTAACGAGGGTGAAATAAGCCACGCGGGCTTGTCGCTAGTTAATAATAATTATCATCTTATTTCCTGCAAGTTTCCTTTAAACAGCACGGTCTTATTATCAAAAATTATTACTTTAAAGATAAATTATACTAAGTAGGTAGATACCAAAACTGCCAGCGAGTGGCAAAGACAGTAAGTACGAATGTGTTATATTTAAAACGCTTCGTAAATCACGATGTGAGAACCGTTTCAGCTGAACAATTGAAATAAATCAGAATTAAACCGTTGGTTGTAAGGAATAGGTACAACACACCTGATCGCAGGAACATTTAACAATACGTGTTTTGGATTCTTTTGTGCCTCGAAAGTATCGTATCGTGGTGAATTCGACTTTTCACGTAAGTAATCTTATCCTGAAAAAAGAAAGCCTTTTTTGTTCATCTTCAGGCTAGCTTTGGCTTGTGACTTCGTCCGCGCAGCTCGTAGTTTTAATCCCCCTTTACCCGTTGTTTTTAAATTCCATTCTCAGTGCCAACTCTCAAATTAGACGTTCAAACTGTCTTGGGGTTTAAGATAGGCCGCTTGGCCTAGTGGATAAATTCTCAGATAGTCATAACTTTTCTATTTTTTTAAATTTCATTTTCATGCTCAAATTTAAATATTTTCTTTTTAGGTTCATTTTTACGAATAGCTAGGTACAGAAGGACTTAATATCGCCAGAAATTAGGTTGCGAAGGTCAGAAAGTAGTCGCTTCGAGTAAATCAATATGCCGCATCTGGATCTAGACCATAAGCCGACCCAGGCTATATTTGGGGAAAAGGTACGATAATAATGATGTATAAGGTAAGCTAAAGGTACGTAATCGTAGATATTTTTGCTATTAAGTATTTATTTCGCCTTTTTGCTTTCAATTTTTCTTATAAGATTATTCATATTTACAACATGTAACGAGTGTTTGATTGAATAATACACCAAAGTGTGGCTAACAGTCTCTCAGAGCTTTGGCTTTTTATCGCTATCGTCAACTCAGCACGATACCATAATTCCGCAATGTCGCCCCACCTAGCATGTTATTTTAGGTAGATATACCCCGTATAAAAGAAAAAAAAACTTGTGAGGAAACAACAATAACAGCCTTAAAAGTAACATTATCATTGCTATGGTAAGTACGGATTGCTTTCATGTCTGTCATGCTATAACATATTCTTAAAAAACCAATAAAAAAAAACTAGGTCTCCATTCATCTATCTCCTAGGTTGTGTAGTGTTCTGTTATCATTTACCTACCTAAGACGGTTTCCACACTTGCGACACACATGAATATGCGCACATGTAAGTGTGTTTGGTTTTGTCAGTTCGATATTTGCCACTGGAGACTGGTGTACACGACCTAATCCCCCCTGAGCCCGTGTGAGCACGGCGCCAAATTCGACATTCGGTATTCCCGGGATTTTTGGTTGACAGGCCACCACGTGAAATTTAGCCGGGAGTTGCGACAACCAATGTTGGTAGGATATTTTAAATACTGTTGTAAATTCGAAAATTGATTATTTTCATAATTATTTTTTTAAGAATTTGACATAATAAGTTGATAAAATGCTAGGCAAGTAGGTAGATAAGTAGCTTGTTACCATACTCCAGTTTTTACGCAGGATGCCGCCCGGGACCTCTATAAGAGCTCTACTTTGACCACGATATTCCATACTGCCCGCATTTTTCATAAATATTTTTATCGTTTGAAAATACCATTATGTGTAAATCCCTTGACGCTTTATAGCCAATGAGTTTTAGCAAGTGCCTTTTAACAGGTTTTAAAATATTAATTACAGCATATAAAAATGGAAATAATATCTATCTTTCAAAAGCCTTATTATCAAGAAGCAATTGGTATTTAAAATTATTGTACAGTGAGCACCTCTAAAAGAATGTTCAATATTGTTCCCTACGTTTTGAAATGCTAATTTACACGTGAATACAAACAACAAGTGAAATCATTACTAACCATATTATAAAATTCAGTAAACACCTAAATTATTTATGTTTTTAAAAAGACCAGTGCGAAGTTGATTTCACTTTCTCTTCTTTTTTTTTAAATAATAACAATTAAATATGACTAATTAATAAAGGACAATGTTTAATTACACAAAACATCCGGAGAGCAGCTGCTGCGGCTGGAGGGGGATGCTGGAACCCAGCGTGGGACCCAGATAGCGTCGTTTACCGCAGCACATATTTGCTTAATGAGTTGGGTGTAGTCGGGTGAAAGGAAACTATTAATATTATCACCTGTCGTACCTTTATTGAGCCTGGAACCTCATGGTTTCTGCTCTACAACGTTCCAAAAGTATCGATTCACGACGAATCCAGCATGTCGGCCGCCCTCTAGGGCAGACGGCTCCTCTCGCTCTACGTACACATAGGACACAACACGTCAAGCGAGATATCAAAACGGTTTCCCGCCACTAGTATTTTAACACGTTAAACAACCATTGTGGGATTTTTAACCCACGGTGCCCGAATGTAACGATGTCAACACTGTTTTTTTAGTTTTTATTAATGTTTTACTCAGGATATGGTAGGAAAATGGGCTAAAAGTTTCATTATGCCGTTAAATTTCGAGGCGGGCACCGTACCGACCTCCCACGCGCGCTCGACCCGACTGACTGAATTTCCTACATTTCCCGGCGCAAGCCTTCACCCCTTGTAATCGAGCACGTTCGCAAAGATCTAAGGGTGAATAATATCTAGATATTCCCCGACACTATTCTTGCAATAAAACGTTGGTATGGGTGTAGTTATCTCCTGTGTCCTGCAATTAGCTAAGTATTACTGTAAGAAAAGAGCAAATGTAAACCATCCACGCTGTTACCGATATATAAAAAAAAAAAAGTATTTAGCTCTACCTAATTGACCGGTTTCATACTTACTACATGTTTTCAAATTAATGACAAGATCAGGCCATTCCACAAGAATGATAGCTGGTATTCAGGTACCTACGCTATTTAAACAAGTCCTTACAAATGCCTATTCCTTGTATACCTATGATATTAGACTCTACCTATCTTACTTTAGTATACAAGTCTTAATATAATGTAGAAAGTATGTAAGCCAACTGCATGAAATGTTCATGTCAATTATAAGCTTCTGATCGAAAAATAAAAGATAACAGTTTTTTTTTTATATCTTATAAAATGCACTGGTTGTTGTATTAATAGAT
The DNA here is from genome assembly GCA_947462355.1 of Caradrina kadenii. Lineage (NCBI taxonomy): Eukaryota > Metazoa > Arthropoda > Insecta > Lepidoptera > Noctuidae > Caradrina > Caradrina kadenii. The sequence continues at coordinate 6,638,623 of OX381674.1, forward strand.
TTTGTACCATATAAAATAATAATCGGTGGGATGATATAAAAAAATGATTATACTATTTGGTTTATAAAAATTTTATACTCAAAATCAAAATAATGAATTTCAGAACGAATACGACTCTAGCGCCACGCCAATACAGTAGGTCTAGGTCGTTTTGACGTTACTCAAGAATTGAAGTTTTCATGGAATTCAGATTAACATTTTTGATGTGTCATCTTGCTTTGACATATGAATTATAAATCTTGTTTTCCTGCTGTCGTCAGTGTCAATAGTCATTCGTTAGTTAGTTTAGTGTAGGTGCTGCTTTTGCTGATGGGTGATGCTAGTGTTTCCAGATCTACGAGGTTCCGTGAGATTTTCTGTTTTAAGTACGAGTTACGAGGAAACTGTCACAATATTTATAGAGTAATAGGGAAATTATCATATTTTTTTTATTAAAAGGAACATTTTGTAGGGTATATTAGACATAGGCAATAATCTAGAGACAAATCGCATAATATTTGGTACATTGCTATTTTGCCGGAAAAAATACTCCAAAAAACCAAACACACTTTGTTCTTCTTCTTCTTGCGTGCTTGTATTTTACTGCTTAATAGTTTTTCTTTTTTTTACATGCTAAGTAATTGATTATTTGACAAAGTATATTTCATCATAGTAAGAGTTCTCAGTAAAGATTTTAAAATGTTAATTTTTTAATTAACATTCGCATTACGGATTTACCAGGTTTTATAGCAAAGTATAATAGTTTTATGAGATTTTTAGAAAAAAAAAGACAAATATCTGGCAACACTGGGTTTCGCTTCTTTGACGAGTCGGACGGAACTCAAATAAGCAAAACAAGCGTGTCCGAACATATTTGTGTTTTATTTACATGTTTCTTCGTAATAACTTTGTGACAAAGTTGTTTTCTTGAAATGGCGCAAGCAGAAGACACTGAACTTCGAGATTTAGTTTTAGAAACTTTAGAGAGAAATGGATCACTAGCTAAAATACGCGCGTTGCTAAGAGCTAATATTTTTTTAGCTTTTGAAGATGAATGTGAAAACTTGAAGCAGAATGTGAATTTAGATAATATCTTAAAATTACCAGAGGGCCTGTTAGCTCTCTCGGTGGTTCACGAGTTTTTAGAGTTCTGTTGTTTAAAAAACACGTTATTCGTTTACAAATCGGAGTCTCGACAAGGTAGTGAATACAAATACGAAGGAAAGAAAAAATTGATCGAAAAGATGAATATTCCCAAATCTGACAATATAAAGGAACCGTTACTTGTCACTCTTCTTAAAAATGTCATAAAACCACAGCAGAAGAAATATTTTGATCCAAATTCTAATTCAAAATATAACAGTCGTGAACAAAACGATGATAAGAATTACACAGATGAACAAAACTGTACATACATACTTCATGAAGACTCACAAAGTAGTAATACTAGTTCTTCCCAGTCGGATAATTCATCTGATGAGAAAAATAAACTACACCTGCGACTCCAGCTAGATAACTCAGATACAGACACCTCTAGTGACTCTGCGCGGGATAAAACAAGTTCAGAATATGTTCCTGGAGATCATATACTTCAAGTGGATAACAGTGGTGTTAACTCAGATTATATTGCAAATATACCTAGTGATTGTGTAGATGCAAGAGATCAAAATAAGTTTGTAACTTTTAATAGACCAAGAAATGATACTTCTTTGTTAATGAGTGAATTAAAAATCACAACTAATAGTACTAGTGACTCTACCTCATATGTAGAATTAAAACCTTTTAACACATTAGATGAAAAAATGCTCAATACTGCAGGCTTGCCCGTTGTGGATACAGATGATAAGGATCAAACTAATACACATATTTTATCGGTAACAAATGTACAGAATGATATCTCACCTACAAAATCTGCTACAATCAGTAATGTGTCAACTGCATCTCTTAAACAAGAAAATGGAAATGAAATTGTAGAAGTCAGTGAGAAAAAATCACAAGAATCAGGGAAGTCTGATGGGGATACTGCCGACTTTAGTTATGGTGAAGATTTTTCTTCATCACCAGTTTCTAAATTTAAAGAAAGTACTGATAAACAAGCAAAGTCATCAGGATCAATCCAAGATGAATTTGAAAAAAGTTTAAACAAAAATACCTCAATAGAAAGTCCTCATCAAACTTCCCAGAGCTCACAAAGCTCAGTTTCAATATCCAATGTTGAAGATTTGATTAGTGAAAAGAGTTCCTTAAGTATTACAAATGTTAAGTCAAAGCAATCGGGAAGTGTTAATTCACAGGAGAAAACAGATGTTAAACAGAGTAAAGTTCACAGTGATGATTCTGGAGACTTCACAGAGTCTCCCATTCCCTCCTTATCCAATTTAAGTCTTGACATTCACAGTGATTGAAAACTTCTTAACTTGCTCCTTCTCTTCTTAATAAGTATAGTATTACATATAGAGTTATAGCAATGATATTTAAAATCCAAAATAAGTTCCTTAAATTAAAATATAAAAAAGTTATTAGTAGAGTGGTTAGGCTGTCATTGTTTCCTATGCTGCTGGACTATTGTGCACAATTTGATGAAGCCTAAACATGTATTTTGTAATAATTGTTATAAATTAAATAAAAGAATAAAATATTTCAGACCTCAACTGCATTTAAAACAATGAATAATATGAGTACATCTTTCCTCTTAATTTCAAACAAATAAGTTTTTAATGATCATTTTAGCATCATCTTTGATGATTTTACATTCTGATATATATTTATCATGTTTGTCTGTGTTAGGAATGCCTGCTAAACTTGAATTCAGAAACTTAGAAGTTACACTTGACTAATTCAATATCCTACATAACAAAGTTCAAATTCCATTGCTTCCAACATTTATTTGGATCTATTTTGTTGCCAATAGTGACTGAAAAATTAAATTCAAAATTAATTTAATGCCAATAAAGTAGATTGTTGAATAAAGTGTTAATAAATTGTAAACTATCTAAGATTCTGAATTGTAGTTTAAGTAAGAAGCCTGTATTTCCATGTAGGTTGAAACTAAGCTTTTGGCCTAATAGCATAATAATATTGTTTTATTTTGACATGATCTGTTTAGTAAATAAATATATCCTATTGCCTTGATTACAATAGCTAGACAAGCACTTGTCCAAGTGCTTGGCAGGGATGTAACCCTTGCAATTCAGGAGTGTGCGTCATGTGATTCTTATGTCATTGTAATAAAGGTGTATAATTTTAAGATTGACGCATGCTAATGAAATGCAACATCTCTACCTAGATTGGAATGTACCTATATCAGTATCGAGCTCTATGAGTTATACCTACTGGTTACCTGTAATCAAGGCAAGAGCTTGAATTTTTATAGTTATTCTAATTACACTTGGAGCACTTCTCTAGATCTTGAATATATAATACGGGTTTAAAAAGACACACACAAGTCGAATTTTACAATGTCCTATTTTTTCCATTATTGCCATTTTCTTTTGTTCTGGGACATAGGCATGGGAATTTACTGATAACATGTTTTTACGTTCTAACTAAACTTTCCCACGACTGCATGAAGGCTTAGTTAGCATAATGTTTTGCGTGGGTTACTTGCCCTGCCATAAACAGATTTTTTGCCGGAAAAATAAAAGTGGTTTCCTGGCTATCATTAACCGACTTCAAAAAAGGTAGAAGTTCTATGTTCGTGTGTACTGTATTTTTTTTATAATTATGTTTATCGACATTTTTGTCAACTGTTTTGTTGGACAGTATGTGTTGGTGGTTAACGGCTATATAATGTGTCTTTTTAGAACCTGTAGGTATATTTGTGGTGTGTATCTGAAGGTGTTGGAGTCACCTTAATTTGTTTTATGAATACGTACTTACCTGAAATTTTGTGTACCTATAAATGCTTGTGAATGCTGATTTTTATTGATAATTAATTCGTAATTTACAATTTTAAAACTTGAGTGACAGATACTGGTTGATTGAAATGGTTGTGCCTTATTTATATTGGATTCACTAAACAAACGCGATTGTTCCTTTTAGTACTCAATAAATGAAAATTCTAGTCCTAAATGAAATAAAACTGGTTCCGTCCAAATTGCTCCATTATCATATCCGTTTCTGGCGAAGGTTTGATGATACTGCTGAAGCTTGTAACTTAAGTACCTATCTACTTCAATAAAAATGCCTCGACATGATATAGCTGTTATTATTATTCAATTAAAATTATTGTGAACTATTTATACAGAGGTATCTACCTACATATCTAATTGTCAAATTTTAAATTGTGATACCTTCGTGATTGTAATTTATGTAATTTGCTTGTGTTTGCTTTAATTTTGTACATCCTATTGGCGAAACATAGTGAGCATATTGTTCTCATCATACTACCTGTAAACCCACCTATGTTTTACAATAATAAATGATTGATTGATTGAAGATTTAATTATCATTCTTAAAATTAGTAGGTAAGCAATGAAATCAAAGACATCAAGATTTTTGTAATCAATTTTTATTTCACATTTTCTGTAAAGCATAGATTGTAGATATCACGTTTCACTTATGCACACGAGTCAATCCATACCGAACACTAACACAGTTGTTACGCATTTTTATACAAAAGTAACGCTGTTTATGACAAAAGATAGCGGTTAGTGTAATCGCATACAAAAAGAAATATATTAAACATATTTACACTTAAATATTTTATATTAGGTACATGAATTTTAATATGAAAATGGTATAAAAATTACATTTTCATATGTTACATACATGTTTCAGTAATACAAATGCGGTTTATATCCTAACTTGAAAAAATATAACAATAGTAAAAGCCACAATGCTTCATATAAACAGTAATAGATCTAACATTGTAATTACATCGTAAAAAAATGGAAAATTATCGCTCCAGGCACTGTATATTCATGTCTTATTCACGTATGAGTTGTAATGATTTTTTTTTCTCGTATGTAAAAAAACAAAAACAGTTTTACAGAAAGGTCTACCATACTCATGCTATCGATATTTGCTAGTATTCACAAATATTGCCGAGTAAGACCTTTCGAAATGAAAATAAATACCGCTATTACAACCGGCGATAAAAAATATAGTAAGGTAATTAACTAGAAATAATAATAGAATCGCAACTAAAGTAACACTTAGAATAAGTAAATAATAAATATCAATAATGTACATATGGCAAATATTTGGCTTTATATATCATATTATAATCCACATGTAAGGAACGTCGGCTTAGTTCATACACTGCATGGAATTACTGCTGGTATTACTTTGTTTCAACTACAATACGCAGTGTTGAGAAGCAATATCACAGAATACCAGCGGGTAGTATAAAATCTTATTGATAATGACGTCACAACACAGTCGGACGACGTGCCGCTATTATAGCTCGTTGCCCATGGAGCTGTCGTGAGTGAGATTCGAATCCATGCTCGCGTTGTCAGAGTCCTGACTTTGGTTTCCGCTGTAGTTCGCTGCTTCTTGCAGCCGCATCAACATGTTCAGCTGTAACGGGAAAGAAAGCGGTTAGATTAATAAAATGATCTTAAACCACAAAGGTTTAAAAACAGTACTTAAATAAAATTACTATAAAATAATTAATTATGAGTACAAAAAAAAAAATGATTCTTACCAAAGGGTCTTGATTGTTGTTTGTGTTGGCATCTTGATTTGATTCTTCAATGCCAATCTCTTCAACTGTGATTGCTCTTAGAGTCTGGAAATTATAAAAGGTACTTTGTTAATTTTTGGTAGTCAACAAAATAGGAAGAATAAAAACTTGTATGTCCACTTGTCCAGATATAAAAATGTAAACTTAAAATTGAAAATTTTAAGTAACCCCCGACAGAAGAATACAAATTCCTACCGCAGCTAACAAAACAGCTGATAACTTTAAAACCGCTCAACCGATTTCCATCAAACATTCCTAAGAAAACGACCGAATAATTCACCTTTCAAACAAAAAAAAAACATACTAAATCAAAATCGGTTCATGCGTTCGGGAGCTAGGATGCCACAGATAGACACGCACACAGAGACATGTCAAGCTTATAACACCCCGTTGTTTTTGCGTCGGGGGTTAAAAATAGCTTGTATGCTTTGAAAGACTATAGTCAAAGTCAAATCATTTATTTCAATTTAAATTAAAAGGCACACACGCGTCCAAAGATTAATATTGAGTCTAGTTGCCCATTCCAAAAGGAAGTTTCGTATGGAGAAGAACGGACAAGAAACTCCATAGCTACTTAGGTATGCAAGTTTTCACTAAACCTAATGAACACTTAAACTTAAAGCGTGTCCAAATGATTATGATCAGGTTAGTGCTACACACAATCATTTGAGACAAATTATAGAGAATGTTCATTATACTCACGTGTGAATGATTGGGTTCTCTCCAGGGGTAAGAAGATTTGATGTGCTGCAGCGGGTCCACGGCGGCGTGTCGACGTCTGCCGTACAACGCAATGCCTTCGCGCACCGCTTCCGATGCGTACGGCACTATGCTGTAGTTCCACACGTCCGCGAACCACGCCTAAGGGAAAAGGTAGAGTTAAACTTAGATAACCGTACATCACGCTTGTTTACTCCATAAGTGCAGGCAGAGTTGTAGGTACAGTGCAGTACACTCATATTTTGACATGTTTGAATCTCATGCCTAGTTATCAGTCGTGAGGATATTGCATGAACACCAAAATTTAATCCAAATTGCCGAGCCGGGAATCACGCCCAGGATCATATCTTCGGCAATCGTGCTAACGAATACTAGACGAATGAGGTAGAAAAAATTAAGAAAAAAGTTTATCCATCGAAAGATCCTACGGAAAAAGGAATTTTAAGGCTTGACCAACAAGACAATCCTATAAAGTTTTCACATAGGTAACATGGAATAATTATTAGATAAGTCAAGATTTAACAGCTCTATCGAATGTCATTCAGGAGAAACTAGTAGAATTTTACGATGATTGTTCTTCCTTACCTGACTAGCCTCCAAGTCCATTGGGCAGGCGAGAAATAGCCTTGGGCCCACGGTGACGTCACTTGATGAGTGCGCCTCTAAGAAGGCATTGAGCGTAGACCATACTCCCGGCAACCATTCAAGAACGGCTGCTAGTGCGGGTTCGCGTCGTCCAAGCCGCAGTTCTAAGGTGAACAACTTGCGACGAAGGTACCTGGGTAATAGATGGTTGAATTTAGACCAAGGTTATTGAACCTGAAAAAATCTTAGGTAGTTCTTATAAAAGTTGAATTCTCGTTATGCCTCTCCTATGATTAAATTATGAACAACTTTTCAATCAAGAGTTTCGTCCTTCACAAAGTGGATGAAGTGTTTGGCACTATTCAATTTGTGTGAAAAAGAGTCCTTAATTGTAAAGGACCTATTCCTAATAGGCCCGGGACCTATAAAAATATGATATATTTAATTTCTTGGGAGCACCGATCTGCACACAGTGTTAAAGCAACTTTATTATTGCCCCTTCGTAATTATATGTTTGATAGGTGTGAACTGCTTACCTAGCTAAGAATCCTTTGACAGGCTCCATGTGATTGGCTGTAAGGAGCCACCTGAAGTTATGATGGAGCTGCAGATTTGTTGTGTTGCACGTAGCTTGAGACATTGTACCTGAAGCAAAAAATAGGTATAGTCAAATATTTATTCACATAGCATTTTCGGGATTTTGTTTGGGTTCAGCTCGCCATGCTGTGCCAGTTTTTTTTTGTAAAAACGGTCTAGTTGCAGCGTTCGGGTCATAATGGTCCGTTGACATAACTGACCTAGCAGTGGACGTCTTTTAGATAAAGAAATAGTCCTTTAATTCCGTTCTAAGGTCGGCCAGAACTGACTTACCAATAATAACAGGCATGTTTCTGTTGTCAGGAGGCAGTAGTCCAGCGAAGGCATCTCCTAACGCAGACGCGTGTTGGAGGTTGTCCAGTATGACTACTGAAGGTAAGGCGGCCTCCTCGCCGGCCGCCGCCGCGCCGCATTGTTCCGCGATATTGGCTAGATATGCGCGCAACTCGTTGCAGGATTTGCGGTCCACACTGGAAAGGTAAGTAATTTTTATATTTTGACCAGAAAAGTTACTCGATGTAATGCAAAAATCCTGATCTATTTATATTATTGATCTATTTAGATAACCGATAAACAACAATCATGGTGCATCAGATTCTTTTGTATTAATAGTCTCACGTTCAGACTTACAATTTATGAATGGCCAGACGCGTTGCCACTCGAACAAATTATATTATTTCTTTTTAAACTGATGATCTGGGGGAGCACTCACTTGAAAGTAGCCACAGCTTCGGCGGGATTTCCTCTACGTTGGGTCTTCTGTACGTAGAACTCTGCTAGTTTAGCCGCCAGATAAGACTTGCCCGTTCCGCTGGGCCCGCACAGAATTATTCGCCGGTGTTCCGATAGTAGAGAAACATATCTAAAAAAAATATAATTAGTCAACCATCGGCCTTGCCAAGTTTTCATATAAAGATATTATTCATACAAAGTTATAGGATAACATTTACCTATACACAATATTTTTTGGTATAAGACTATCGAATGCCAAGCTTCCAACTCCTTCTAAGCAGATGTACAGCGTATTGACAGTGCCAATGATGTAACCACAAGGCAATAGTTCTGGGAAACCTATTTCAGGTCCTCGCGTCGCTTCGCCCAAGTGATACGATGTTATCGAATCAGTGTTCAAACCGAGATTCGTTCCCAAGTCTATTCTAGACAAGTAATCTTTAAAAGTCTTCCTAACTATATAATCTAAGTTCTGCCAAGTTGTCTTGCCAGAAATATAAGTGTAAGCTATGGTGAATTCATTACAGTTTATTGTCGAATCACTATTATAAACGTTCTTATACGAACTACTGTGCGTAGATTTATTGCTTTTAAGGCTATTTGTGTTAGACTTATTTATTTGCGAGTAGTCTTGCGTCTCTGTTTCTGGGCTGCGATTTTGCGACAGTCGCGGCGAGTCAAAACTGGACTGTTTCTCAAAATGATTGTTGTATGAGCTCGCAGATTGTTTAGCGTAGAATCTGCATTCAGATTCTGTGAGGGTGTCTTGAACTTCTTCGAAATATCTTTGGAATGTCTCCGGTTGTCCTAAATATACGGCGATAGCTATCTTTTTCCCGTCGGTTGTATCTCCTTGGCTGTCTGCAACACCTGTTAAACAAACACAATGAGTCGTTAAATGAATCCTTTTGTAACTGGGTATAAACAAAAGCCGTTGTTTTAAATTTAGACTTACCAATGTCCGAATAGCTTTCCCCTATCGCTAGCTCCCGTGTCTTTGGCGGTGGCAACACAGTGTTTATGTCGTAGTCGCCACTCAGTCGGTCGCCTCCATTCGCGAATAAATCACTGCTGCCATTCAGTGCTGCTAATAGCGTCTCGCTGTTTTCATTTAGCTCACATGCGGCCTTATTGCCGTATATGGGCTCGCCCATGCCCGATTTAGGCGAGCCTTTTTTGGAGAAATCCATGGTAGGGGTCGATGACATACAGTTGAAGTCTAGGTCTAGAGGTTGCGAGTGCATGTCTAGTGTCGCCTGAAAAGAGAACATGATAGTTGTTGCTAAGAAAGAGGATAAAGCCAAAACTAAATAGCATTAGGTTTCATGTCCTTATTTCGATTCGAATAATTTGTTTGTTCATTTATATCCTACAACCGAGTTTCAGTTCCTAGAATAATTATTTTCGCTTTCATGATTAGTAAGTATGTGCAACAGGTGCATGGAAATCACTAAATTGTCATTTTCTACTAATTTTAAACGGTACGCTGAATTTTGTCTACAGCTCTCTACATAATTGTCATGGACACGTATTTGCGTGTGCAGTCGTGTGAAAATATGGAAACGTTGAATTTGGTGTCATTAGCGTTAATATTTGTATGGTTAAACTGTCACGCGTAATAAGTCCTTGAAAGAGTAGGGCATGGTAAAAGCGAGGGTGTTGGGGGAACATTTCCGTGACGCATCAACGGCATTGTACAGGTGCACCTGGTACACCACCTTGTATTTCAAGGGCATGTGAGGACGATCAACATTTCAGTTTTAGTCGATGAAAGTCAAATACAACCATTGATCTTATCCCAACAGATGATAGTATTTTCATACTTTAAACGAGGTGAAATGCACCACATGCTCTCAAACAATTATCTGTGAGCAAGATCAACAAAACCTGGTTATCGCCGTTTAGTACTAGTAGACATAGGCCTTTTCCCTAATGGATGTGAAGACGGCAAATCTTGTGTTACGTGTGCCGTAACACCAGATTTGCCGTCTTCACATCCAGTGCCCCAGTTTTCAGACCCCCGGTCAATCTAGTTAGTGTATAGGTTAGCGGGCCTTGAAAAATCATATCTCACCTGATGCATAGTAGCCTGGTCCGCGAGACTAAATCGCCGTGGATCCTCAACAGCAGAACCGCCAGTACCTAACGAGCTCTGACTACCAGCCAACGACCTTGACGTCACTAGCCGCTGTAACCGCTCGTTGTTCTGCTTGAGGTTCAACATCTCGTTCTGGAAGTGTACCTTTATTTGAGAAGGACATTTCAACGTATTCGTTTAAAAAATCTTAGTGTGAGTAAATTATTTTCAAGAGGCATATGTGAGGCAAAAACTTATAATAATATGTACGTACTGTGAATTAAGGAAACTGCGTAAGTACTTAAGTGTTGTTTTTTGTGATAAAAAAATATTGTAGATGTTTCACTACTCGGTACGGAGTAGAATTTAATTATATATATGAGGGGGCCATTTATAAACATTTTGTAGAACACCGACTATAATCAGTACCAAATAGCGCGTTTAATTTGTATAATGGGCCACTAGCGGGCCCCTAATGAATACTTACTGTACTACCTAAATATTAAGTAAGTGGATACCGACGATTCCTTGGGGTGTTTTCACAATTAGTGATAACAATCTTACAACTATTATTGCTATATTAAGTGGACTCTTTATTAGCAAAAAGCTATTAATATTCTTACCCTCATTTTGATGACGGTGTCTTTAAGGCTTTCAAGTTGATGTGCTGAGCTGAGAGCCTCTAATCGAATATCTGTTAGCACCAAATCCTTTTCACGTAATTGTCTCTTCAACTCATCAACTAAACCAGCATCATCTGGTTTGTCTGGAAATAAACATAAATATCTTCAGCCACATCCAGTAATTAACTCTATTAATAACGATATATAAATTTTAATTGAAATGTTCTTGCGATGTTCCTTAAGCTATAAAATGCACTAATAACTTGGAAGTGGTTTCAAAAGGAAACCCGAATACCTGGTTTAACTTCCAAGATTAAACCATCAATTTAATTTGATCGTAACTAATAACTGTAACATTATCTAGTAGTAAAAAGAATAGAGGAGAAGGTCTTAAAGATTGATTTTGCCTAACAATGTCGATTAATTTAAATGAGGGGTGCACCGTAACGCAATTGCAAAAGCATCAAGGTGCATTCATCTTTGGGTCTCCATACGATATTTCATTCACTAAGTAGTTGCATTGTCCTCTTGGCCTCAGCGTGCATTAAACTTTTAGCCCCCAACTTTCTCTCAACCTGATTCGAAGCAGCCATTGTTTACAGACTAGCTAATTTCCCTTATATCTCACCTTTGGTCTGGTCTTCCGTCTTGGCCTGCGGGCAGGGTTTGTCTTTAACGTCAAGTGTCTCGTGCGAATGTTCTAGACTGTTCTCGTTGCTTCCCTCGCGGATCGTGTGCGGGTCGTCGTAGTGATGGGAACCCGACGAGCTGTCTTGCGATGACAGTTGCCCGAGGGAAGAGTGCTTCGCTGTCTTTGAAATCTTGGCGTTCCGCGAGAAAGCTTTCGTGAATGATGAGCGGAGCTGTTGTGTAAGATTGTTTTGTTAGTCTATGGTTTGTATTTATTGTTGTTTGTAACTTTGTGCCAGTGCCTGTATCTATCCCTGCTATAAGTAGAACTCGAGCACGTTATAAATGCATCCTTGCGCGTATATTTAAAGTTTTTGCTTTTATAAATGAAAAAATTGTATTTTATTTCATATCTCGTGTAGGTACAAATTATGTATATGTATATTATTATTAATACACCACAATTTTTTAATTAGTACAAATACTTAAAGGGCTTATTATGTAAGGGCTTGTTATCATATATGTAAAGTCTCAATAAATAATATTCATAAACAGCAAAGTTATTAGCGTTTGTTTATATCCCAAAATGTCACTCAATTTATGGAAATATTTTTTAAAAAGCGTGCGCGCTCTTCCGCTTATAAATTAGCACTGCACGTAGTATTTTGTGGTAGCAATGGTTATGAATGATTGATTCATTTATAAATTGACCAATTATGTCAAAATTTCGTGAACAATTTGTTTTTTTTTACTTTTGACTACACAAATATGATCAGTAACGGGTACAGAGAGACCCCCACTTTTTTTTTGTACTAATTAAAAAATAGTGGTGTATTTGTGTATCATGAATTTTCTAAAAATACCCGCAAGATGTTGCGTACTGCGTAGTTAGGTACCACTCTTACAAAATTATATTTCCCAATTTTAATGAACAACACTTGTGTCCTTATTATGTAAAATTTCTTCAACAGCTTACATATAAATCAATATTTATAATAAAACATGCCCAATGTACTACTACTTGTATTCAATTTATTACATAGCTAATATTTACTTAAGTTTATTCAGTTTGTTTTAGACATGAATAGATAATGAACAATAACATATTAAAAAGTTTGAACACATTTTATGAACTGTCGACTAGAAAAATAGTCAAACTGAAATATTAAATCGATAGTAAGTTATAGTTGGCAGTAGCCGCCACGATACGATGACGATACGTGAGCACAAACTACACGACGGACGGACCAATCGCGTGCAGCGTCGGCGCCCCAAAAAACCCAGCAAGTAACCCTAAAATCCAAAAAATTACTTGACGTTCGTGATCACGACTCGTGGTGGTACTTTACTATAAGTTTGTGAGGATGGATAGATGGATGTTAGTTATTCTCTCACTCTTAAATCATCGAAATTAGCTGAAATATGGCACACAATGGCATGACATTGATCTAGCTTAACACATTGGATAGCTTGTATCTCGTTTTTGTGTCTCTTGGCTTAATTCTATAGTCTACGCAAACGCAGCCGTGCGCATAAACTAGTTTTAACAGAAAGCTTTTATAGCGGAATTAATGAATTTTCCATTTAGTGGCACGCACTACCTAAAAAAAGTATTTTTTGTTAGTGTAACTTACCCATCCCTTCTTCTTGTGTTTCTTGTCGTGCGGTGCAGACGAGCCGCTGCTGAGGCTGTTGATACTTGACACGCTATCGGTAGACAGATGCCGCGTAATGGCGCCGTTGCCCGTCTGCGCCAAACGCTGCGGAGATGACTGCGTTTGACTGCCTGGCTCCTACACGTCAATATTCAACTATTCATCGAGTGTACTTTATTTTCATCGTTTGTAAGAAATGATTAAACGTTCTTAGTGAGTTTCCTACGTCAAACCGCTTCAAACTTTAGTATAATGTGTCCCTGAACTTTAAAGATTTCGACAGAAATAGCATTGACTACGCACGAAACCTTATAGGCTTACTGTGTCACGAGCCTGCACAAATACTATATTTATGAATAAATGTAATGCATGAATAATAATATGTAAACGTGTGCGAACATTTCAAAACATTGTAAGAAACAGCTAATGCAATATTAGATGCAAACACATAAGATAAAATAAACGAATCGAATGACAAACATTTGCGGCCACCTTTTACATTTAGAAGCTGTATGCTATATTTATCACTCTCTCTAATTATCATTAAGTTTCACAACACGATCGTAATGTATGCTTGTATCAATTTGAATAGTTCACGATGTACTTACAGTTAATATTAAGGAGGTAGTAAGTCATGTCACTTGTCTATTCTCGACGCGTCTCAAATGTGGAACAGGGACGGATCTATTGACGGTCAATTTAATGCAAATGCTATCGTTGCCTTATTTGTTTCTGCTTATTGGACCTCGAACGTCCCGATTCTGATAATGCTGCAAGTATTTCTACGTAGTCTTTGCGTTCCGTATGTTTGGCTGTATGCTAATGATGTTGGTCTTATTGCAACGCATGCCTAGTATAATGTACATTGATTGATAGATGACATTGGACACCGTACCAAGTTTCAACATTAGAATACAAATGTAAATGAAGACGTTGCAACATTAGAATGTAATGACATTCAAACAATCGTTTATTTTTTTCTCTATCTTTGACATGTTAATAGATCGTTAGGAACGATACATGTAAAATATGACTGGAATACTTGATTTTCAAAAACGTTTTGATTTGGAATATAATCATGGGAAAATAATGCATGGAAAACTTGCTGCGTATTTAAGCATACCTAGGAAGGTAGTGCTTACTTAATGTTAGATAGAGGTTAAGAGAATCATATTTACCGGTCCAGTGACATTAACACCATCCGCCCGAATGCCCATGGACTGCATGTGAGCAGTCGTAAGCCCCGCCTGGATTGATTGCTTCCTCAGCAGCTCGATCGTTTGACGCAACTCCGTTAACTCAGAGTCCTAAAGCAAACAAAAAGTATAAGACCATATCCGAAGTATAACAACAATAAAACTTATAATTAAAAGAAAGTAATTTGTTTCCGTTGGAACCGGTCGGAGTCCCGTCAGAGCGGCTAGTGGCTTGAGGCGCTCACATACATTATAATGCTAAGTACGGTAACGTTGTTTCGTTAACTAAGAGATCTTGTATACGGATATTCAAATTATCTAACAATAGTAGTTAAGTTTTAATGAGTAATAAAATGAAATTAAAGGATGTGTGATTTAACGATGGAAATTCTCGTTCTTTTATTACCTTTCTCTCGGCGGTTGCGGTGAGCTGCTGCAGGCGCTGCGTCATGTTGGAAAGACTCTGCTCAAAGGCAGACACCACGTGGGCCTGCAGCAAAGTAACACATTGTTTAGTTTGAAGCGTCCTGTCAATTTAACATCGCTATAAAAATATCTAAAAATACCAAAGATATCAAACAGATCGGATTTAGTCAAAGACGGATAAAATTCTAGCCTAATTTTATATCCTTAAATGAAGTCATGTTGCTTGGTTACCTAAATTTTAAAGAGTAGGTAAACAAATATCCATGTCTAATTAACGGGTACCTTATAGCTTCCTTCAGCCAGTAGAACCACATAACTGTAATTTCTATTCACTTTAGTTTGTAATCAGAGGCGACCACAGCCCGAGTACCGACATAGATCTCTCCATAACTTCGGTTAGGTAGTTGCAGGGTAAGATTATTATGTATCCAGCTCGACATCCTTAGCTCGATAATGACACCAATTGCTCTCGAGTCACAAGAAACCGGTTAAATGTACCACCTTGACGACAAAATAATTACTTACGTCACATTCTACCTTAGTTACGTCGTAGTAAATATTGGTTATAAACATTTTATGAACTGTAAAAAGTGACTCATCGAAATAAATTGCTTTATAAGACGGTAACTCAGTAATAGTGGACGTGGGTGTAGCTGGTCACGGGACCCTTTGTTTGCTGCGTGGCGGGAACGCACTCAGCGAAATTAAAACAAGGGTAACGTCCCCGGGCCCTTACAAAAGTATGAATGTAAACACGCCTACGACGATAAACGTATAAATTCATTTATTCAGAAATTAAAGTCGAAGTCAGTTTCCTTTTGCCATTCCGTTCGTGCCATCGGTTAATTTGAATAAAAGTAAATTCAATTTAAATACTTATATCTTTTTAATAGAACCATACACCTGCCTCAACGCATGTTGCTTTGCCAATTACGATGCCCGAGCGTCATTGATAGATCTCTCCACGAGACACCTTGTACGCGTGCCGAAGTTAACGAGTTAGCATTACCGTCTGCAATTACCTACGGTTCGTGAAACTCTAATCATCAGGGCCTTTACTGATCATTTCTAATACTGCCTCGTTGGCCTAGTGGTCCTAAGCGCGACTGCTACGCTAGAGGTCTTGGGTTCGATTCCCAGGTCGAGCAAAAAGTGTTATTAGGTTTTTCTATGAAATTCTCAGTAGCAGCTCGGAGTTAGGATTTGTGCCCGGTTAATGGCAATAGGCTCGCCCCCTATTACATGGGACCTAAAATATACCGGCGAACTGTGGGTGTACATTGTTACACCTCTGCCTAACCCTTCGGGGAATACAGGCGTGATGGTATATTTATTTTTTATTTTTATTCTAATACTCCTATACATCATTGCGATTTACCATCTATTACAGAGGAATTCCCATTAATTAAAAAGGATTTCATCTAGAATTTTCCGGATTCATTTAAAGATTGGTGTTATCAGAGTGAAGTGTAAATGAAATGTGCAAATCATTCCCTAGTTTTGTTGAATCCGAAAAACCTACTAGATTTTAGAACGACGAAATAAGAAGGTAATCAGTTTTCGATACGAGTACTTGGGAACCCTAGTTCGCATAAAATTTTAATTGATTTAGTTGAGATCTAAGTGATCTCAGCTAAATCAATTAAAATAAAATAAAAGCCCTGATAAATATCTAGAAATTCCTGTCGCAGTGTCGTGTTCAAATGCGTTGACATCCTTTGTTCAAATAAAGTAATAATTTTCTCAATCATGGTACCATTAACGTCGTTCAGACAGGTGGAAACTAATTATTAATCAACAGCTGCGGAAACAGCCGCGCTTTAAGAACTTAATGACACGATCAAATAGTTGCTAGTCCTCTGTAAGGAAAGAATTATGTCGAGTGTGCCCGCGAGAGTTTTTACTGCGAAATATTTAATGCATTCGTCGATCTTGCAGGAGCTTTCGCAAATGGGCATTGAAATTATCTTCTTATAGACGCAGGTGAACATTACAGGAGGATTATACTGTTAAATATTCTAAGTTATAGGCAGGTGGCCCGATCATTATTAGAAAAAATATAGAGTTAGAACAAGTACCTACGTTAAGTACTTAGGTACTTCTACTTCTACCTGTCTTTATTAGGTAGGTATAAATGTACACCGGGTCCTTGCTTGTAGGCTTCTTCCCTTTGGATTTAGTAACGATATTTATAAAAAAAAAAAAAATATTACCACGAATCGATTTGAGATTTTGCAAAAAAGAACCTGTAACAAAAGTACGGAACGTTACGAATCATGTTCGAATACTTTTTTTTGGTTGCAAAACCGGAAGGCATATGGGAATTTATGATTTATAAATAATTCGGAACATCTCTCGAACAGGTTTCGATGCCTAACAACAATATAAATCGAAGAGATTTTACTGTCAATATTGTATCATAAACGTCCCAAAATATGACTTACCACAATACTACGAAAGTAATAATAGTTATATTACTTATTCTTTGACAAGTAGCTTGTTGTTGAAGAATAAGAAATATAACTGTATGGTAGAGATAATTCAGATAACAACATAATTTGGAGAAACGCGCTCGGGGACAACAAAAGGTTACCAAAATACAAATGGATTAGGTGTTACCAATACGTCCCTCCGTTGATATTAAAGGCCCACTCTACGTCCCACTGCTGTGTTTTACGAGAAATTGGTACAAGGCGGGAGATATTATTTGTTCAAGTGCACTCTTCCTTATTCGGTTTGGACATATCTGGGCTGCATGTCGGCGGTCAATTTATGTGAACGCCGGCGTACAAAACCACCGCACCGTCAAAATGAAAAAAGGCTTTATTGGAGGTTTCGTTTGTACAGTTGTTACGTTCGAAAGGTAAAGAAAGATTAATGTATTTTTGGTGATAATAATTATTTAGAACATTTGTAGATTTCATTGGATTTCTTTGGCAGCAGTTTGAAAGTAAGGAATTGTTGTTTTCTTTATAGATTCTAGGATTCAAGTGTGCAGCGCAAGTTTTTAAACAATAACCTCATAAAACAAGTCCTGAGAGAAATGGTATAAGCGGATGCAGTTGCGTTAGGAAAGTGTGCCGTGGTCGCACTAGCTACCACCTTCGCGGACATCTGAGGTTGCGACGCGCAGGCGTTTGGAACGATAGTTATCTCACGCTCGATCCCAATGTACTTATACGTGGTTCTGTACCTACAAACCACTGGAACCGATGGTCGTTAATATTAATAGGTGTGTACGCCGTGACTTTATTGGCAGTTACACTGATTTTCCATACATCAGACAGGTTTTTTGTAGCCTTTTAGTAAATACAGGTAAGAATGATTATATCTGTAGGGAAAGTTAGACAGAGAAATTGGTAATCGGTAATAGTTTATACAGCTTGCGATATGTGGCTACGTTTTATTTGCTGATTCTCCTAAACTCCGAATATGGCGGTCGAATAGCACTCGAGCTCTTTTTATTCACTTTGATGGTCGTAGCAGGCAGCAAACAAAATTAATCCCATTATAACAAACTGCCTGACGTAGGCGGTAAAAGTTTGTTTGAAGTGAACGTGTGTTAAATAGAACATTAAACATCATTAGGAATAAATTCTTCAGTAGATAAGTAGATACTTTTAGCCTTCCATGTATGGTAATCATTGCCTAAGTTCAAAGGTTTCCCTTCAAGCGATAACAATAGTTTGCCATTGGAGGCCTGTCACCCACGTTCCCATATTGATATAAAATATGGTATAGGCGAAATAGTATCTACAAACAACTGAAGTATAAGGAAAATTGCAAAGTAATTTTGTTACGTTTCACCGTGAACTGTCGCTCCTGTGGTTAGGTACTGAATTTATTTACAGGAGAAATTTATAACGCTTCAAAACACAGGTCCCAGTGAAAAGATATATGATTTTATGTTTTTCTCGTCGTCGTGTTTGTAAGTTATAGGGATTAAAAAAAAATGTGACCTTGTAAGTGTGATAACATTATTTTGGGATCGTGGGAAAGGATATTATTATAAACCCAATGAATGGGATTTGGAGAACGATTAAGTCAGCACCTGACCGTCAGTCAGTATAATAGAGGACCTTTTTGATAAATCCTCGGTAGTCAGGTAAGGTTTTTTTGGATGATTATAATGTATAATGGCAAAAGGTTCTCAGCGATTCTGAACGAGATTTTTTTATTCAAACACCTGTTAACCTTTAAGAAAGCTTGAATTGGAAAGCGATTCAAATCGAAGTGTGATTATCTTGATTTCATTTATAGTCGTAGAAAACCGCCAACGTCATGATTTACATAGTCACAGCTTAGACATTAATAGCAGAAATTACAGTTGAACATTACGTAATTTTTTAAAATTTAAATTGAAACACGACATGACACTCCCTGAGTAATCTATTTAAGGGGACTTTAAACCCCACCTATGAGATGTCAGGTGAACACGCTACGTCACTCATTAGTATTCTCCCCTAGCTGATTTTTCGATTTGATACGCGTGTACTTCCATCGCAGTCTATTATACCATTCCATTAAACATCGGGGAATAAAAACCGCACCTTTTACATTCAGCTTTCTTCTTTGAGAGAGAAAAGTGTAAAAACCAATTGTACAAACATTGATTACGTTGTAAGAGTTCCCATAAGACTGATTATTACAATGTGTAAGGTATTCTTTGAACACAGCGCTTAAAATAATCATCTATATTTTACGAAAAATTGGTGAAACAGGAATTTTAATAGGTAGGAAAAAACACTATTGGTGCGTCAATAAATTAAAGAATAATAGAAAAACTCACCTCTTCTAAAATTGGACAACTTTTGTAGCGAGACTTTTTGAGAGCCAATTCCCACCACGGCACTGGTGGTTTAGATCGTAGTATTGTTTGGCATCCAACTTTTGGATCTTGAGATTCATATAGAGTTCCTAATGTCCTTGACGATGGCCGCGATGATGGTTGTTCAGAGTCTTCTGCAGGAATTCCAGTTATACATTCACAGCATTTATGAGGCCTTCTCTGTGGCCTTAAGTCAGCACTGAAGGAATGCCTATAGTTAAGTCGTTTCGAAAACCCGTTTGTTTCGCTTACAGATCTCTTGAAACCGTTCCTATTACTTTGTAGCGGCATCCTAGGTATCTGTTGCACTTCACTGAGAATACTAGGCTCACTATGTAAACCCGCATGTTCGTCATTCAACGGTGTATTTGGTTCCGAGTGATAACCAATTCTATTTCGTTGCAAGCTTCCATACAACGGATTTTCTTTCATATTAGCATGTTTTAGATCTATAAATTTTGGCCTCCTTAAATTTAATGTAGCATATTTCTGTGGAGATCTATGGAATTTTGATTTATTTGGTAAATCTTTCAACACATCCTCAGTGTCTGTAGATGGTATCGTGGAATTATCACTGTAACTTGATATAGGCCTGTCGTTATCTGTGAAGTATGAGGACGATTCCGAGCAATTATCTCGATCGCTATGGCTCCTTCTACAGTCGATGGAGGAACCAGTAAAGTCCGTGCGTACGGAATGCAGCTCGCCGCCATCCTGGTTGGCTACGTGCTGTTCATACGACTGGCGCTCGCCGTTACTCAAGTTCGAGATTCCAATTTTTTCGCCGCTACTAACGTCCTGCTCCGTTGATAGCTCCAAGCTTTTTAAACGTCTACGAGGCTTTGTGTCTATAGAATCATAATGACTTTCTTGTCTGCTATTTAAACATTTCACTGGAGAGCTGCTTTTTGAATTAGGTGGAGACGCTTTAGCATAAATTGATTCTGTAAAGCTGAGTCGAGATGGTTTATCAACAAACGTATTGCTTGCTGATCCATTGTTGACATATTGAACTCCACAGCTGCTATCTAAGAAATTATTTTTGGATGTCCTGTTTAACGTGAAATACTCGGAGTGTCTTTGAGGTAGATTGATGCTTTGATTTGGTTCAACTAGATTTCTTATCTTTATTCTGCTTCTAGGTGCTCTAATGGTAGCAAATCCATCATGTATTGGCGAGCCATGATACGTCGGTGATGTGGTCACTGCCATGTCAGGTATATTTCTCATGTTTCGAAAATATTCATTTTAATTGTTTCCATAGTATTTTAAAAGTCTCCATATTCACTAGTAATAACTCAAAAGTCAACAACACAGAGCAAGATGTTATAGCAAAAACTACAATTCTTCCTCCTTATTACCTGGAAAGCGGAAAATTGCAAAATACACGTGTAACTGGCGTCTATCGAGTCTTGGTACTTTCATAGCAGTAATGTATGTAATCGAAATCATTGGCGGTGGAAATCTTTAAAGGGTAAGCTCAATCGTGTCTGGATATTGTTAAAAATGATTAGATAGAGACTGGTGTGAGTCGGAGTATTCTTGTCAAGTCTAAACCACTTGACCCGTAAAGGTACCGAAATAAATATGAATGGGATTTATTTTTGGGAATCCATTAAAGTGCTTCAACGTCCGGCTCAATAAAATCTTGGTAGATATCCACTTAAAGAAGCACATTAATGTTGAATATGAAAAAGCCGAATAACACAGACTTACCAAACAATTATGAACTTATAATACTGCAATTAGACTGGTCAAACTAGCAGAAGACGTTGTGTAATTTGGTATTTACGATTTCTGTTTATGTTGTATTACGCACTTATCAGTTGTAAAGTCAAGATGCCTTTTATGATATCTATTAACTTTCTAACTCAGTAATAGTATCTACACACTCGTACGAATTCTCGCGCACTTGAAAGATACAGCCGACAACAAAAAATATTGATCGTGTTCTTGCCTTGATATCAAATATTTATAGACTCATCTATTGTATAAGTTAGCAAGCAGGTCTAGTGTATTTCGAATCAACCTAACGTATTATGATGTAGGTATGAGTTTTCATCATGTTCATTATAGAATCCTACGAAATATACTTTAACAAGCTAAAATGCATTATCATGTTACCTACTTACATGTTAGGGACTGATGCACGATCTGGGCGGTCTCTCGTAACTACGAATTTACGCGTACGAATATCGTTTTATCTTCAGTTACATCATTTTACAGTTTTCCCTATTACTATTTTATGATTCTAGAAATTCTAACCGCTTTGTTCTTAGTTTCTTCTAACAACGTTGAGTAGTCGTTGTATAACACATCTAAGTACGCGTATGCAAATGTAATTGAGCTGGTACTTAGTAGCATTGCGCGGCATAGATTTAATTTCACCTCACACGATATTCTGGTGTAAGTATCATCGACTAAGATAAAATTATGAATCATTGTGCGAAATATTGATACCTAGTAACCATTAAAGATAAGTTAAGTAACAAGTTTCAATGAACTTGAACCTCAAAGTAAAATATTTATCTACTAAGGACAGTGTAGTAAGTGATTTATAGACGATGAGTTAGATCATAAAAGCCAGAGTTACGAGTGCTGCATTATTCATCTGCATCACAACACAATAGCGTAACCGGCTGCCTATATACGGAGTAATGCTTACACATATTAAGCAGACGTGGTCAACAACCATAGCTGGATAGTAATTAGTAACAATAAATCACATATTATAGGGCTCCGTAGCAATAAACCATAATAATTGTTACTAAAAATACACCAATAAGTCATTTTGTTTTCCGACTATCCCTCTATTGCTTGAGTCATGAAATGGCGAGGGCCTAAATGTAACGCCCCATCCATTATTTCAGTAACAATTTTCAAAATGTGTAAGGCACCTTGTACTCCTTAAGGGACCTAGATATCGCATTGAAAAGCAATGGTTAAGGTTCTAAGAAAGTTTTTTTTTACTTGCATTTTACCGATAAGAGCCAACCAAGTCGTATTTATACACTGCATTAAACAGAAAACACTGTAAAGTGTTACGAATTTACGACGTCAGCAATTTGCAAAAGAAACAGTAAGAGGATATTTTAATATTACTTTTCTTATAGGTAACGGTCCATTTTGGTAACAGACAATAAAAACAGTGAGTTCTTTAATAGCTACGGATACCATTTGTTACTGACTTCTAACCCGCCCATTACAAAGTGTTACGTATTTGTAATGTTACAAAAAAGGCCTGTCGGGCCTGGTCTTACGCTACTTGTATAAGCCGTGTTCAAATAAATAATGATAGGTCATGTTGTTATACGGGTTAAGTTATAAATTATGTGGGGGGCGATCGCGGGCGCCAATCGAACAAGCAAACGTCTCAGACGAAGGGGAGCACCGGGAACCGTCCCTGCAGCTTTGCATGGTCGGTAGCTTTTTTCAAAGTTCTCAAACTTCACGTGCTTTTTTAAATGTGGACAAAAAAATGTTTACGAAAAATTTGTTTAGGTGTTTTGTGTGATGTTGCGTTTAGTTTTAGTTGCATAAACAAATATGTCTAAAAATAGACAAAGTGCTTGTCAGTTACTTACATATTTGCATGACGAAAAACAATATATGACTCATTAAGTTATGACTTAGTCATAACTCATTAGTAAACATCATTAACCTTAAATGTAACTTACACTATTAGAAGAGCTAATCCTTTCTTTATCAAAATTTTGAGAATCGTTGCCAGGTACACCGAGGAGCAGGACAGCATAATGTTTATATATCTTTCTCTTTCCTACTAATGCATTGCACGCCTCTCGTCCGCGTATCAACGACCTGTTTGTTGTGGTGTGTAGCCTTTGCTTACTGAGGCCGTAGCACGCTGCCGTAGTAACAGCGTTCAACACAATACTTATTTTCATTTCATGGTCATTTCGTAACATTTCAATAACCCTGCCCCAGTGCACGTTGACTGACGTTTGTAAATAAACTTCAGTACTATGGAACTGCATAACAATAGTCGTGATTGTAGCGTTTTTGTATTGATAACGGTACAAGCCGGCTCGATTTGGCATAGAATGAATCGACAATAATCTATTCATGTGTACCATGTTCTGTCACACGGGAATTCTCAATTAGTGTAGATTATGTTGTTTGCTGTTTGTGAAAACAGCTTTTAGTGAAGTTGTTACCGAGTAAGTACTCACATAGAGACGGCGTTAAGTTAATGTCTCTATGGGTAACTAAGCAACTCTTTATAAACAGGTTAACGCCCAAAGCAACTACTGTACTTGCATAACAAATGTGAACGTGAGCTTCTATATCTAATGGAATTTTAATTTGTGATATTTTATTTTTCATTTAAAAATTACCAATCAAATTCGCTACTTTCCCTTCAATTTTCTAAAATGTATGAACAGCGAAGGTACGATGAACACATGTGGCAATGAGATCATGGCCCTAACGGTTCCTATGGCGAGTCTCATTGGCGCCCCGGTAGAACACATGAGAATCGATTGTTTAGAAAAGCAATAATATCATGATTATTAACAGTACTCGAACTGGATACCCGCGATTGCATTCAAAGAAAACATAGCAATGCAATGAACTTAATGAGATGTGTGGAAATTGGGCGTTAGTCGAACTATTTTCCACGAAACTGCAGTCTGAGACGTAAGAGAAAGGTCAAAAGTTCTTGCCCGAATACGAAATATTATTTTTATATTTGTAAGGAAGCAAAATACTCGTCTATATGCATTACGCCTATTCAGCTATTATGTGGCAAATAACCATACGAAACAAAGCAGTTTAAGATTTATGTCGAACATTACTTATTTAGAAATAGGTACTATTCATCTCGGGTCGGTTCACAAAATGTTACGTAAGATAATCAACTAGTCATTTGAAGTAATTTCACTTACAAAATAACGCACAAAGCAACCGGAGTATCTAACTATTCGTTATAAGCCATTAATTTTTTTTCTGATGTTAAAAATAAATGTGGAAGTTGTAGAAGCATTATCTTTGACACTGACACTAACTCTGAATCGTAAGATAACCCCAGGCGATGTAGTAAATAAATTGATATAGAGAACTAAAGGAAGCACTTGAAATTAACATTTTAACATTCTTAAAAACGTTACATAGAAAGCACGTGTAACAAGTTTTGAATGGAAATTATATAGGTATTAAAATCCAGTCTTATGTAATAACAATAACATGGCGTGGTCATAAAATATTTTGCCATTAGAAGATTATGGATTGTTTTGCATAAAACTAAATGGAAAATTATTCAAACGTCATATTCTAACCGCGTATTCTCAATAGCCATTAAAATGTATACTATCAATCTTAGAGTAAATCACGCGCAAAAAGGACAATCATGTTAATAGTGATGATCTCAGCGGACTGAAGTAATCATTGTGCCAGACTTGACCTCTAAACACGTTAGTGTCTCTATGATATTCCTTTAGATAATAAGGAAAATATCTTGTCTCCAATCAGAATAACATTACGCATAATAATTACGTTTAAGTAGAAACAAGGAAATATATAATCATAACTTATTTAAATTAAACAATAATACAAACAATATCTACAGGTTCGCTAGTGGAGGCGTTAGACACAGTTTAAAGGCTCAAGGGAAGCATCTGTCGTGCACATGGCTCAGTAGCAAGCCGTTATAAGAGCATACTTGATGGGAAGTCATTCGATATCTACCTACAAGAATGGAATGAACATGGACATCACCCAGTCATCTGTGAGTTTTTTATTAGGCTCTGAAAACGTGGTCAAGGACCTGAAAGAAGTCGATACGGTTATCGATCATAAAATGCTAGCATCTAGTAAGCAAAGTAGGTTGTGACAACAATTCAAAATTAGGTAGGTACCTACTTCGTTACACGCAAGATAACGTAAGATCAAGTTATACCGAAAAGTGGAATAGGTATCTGCGTTTCATTTTATTGTTGATTCCGAAATTCCATTGACAGAATTAATATATTATTATGTTCAAATTATCATAAATATGTGATTTCTAAACGTAACAACGGCGCTGTATCTAGCTAAAATTCAAATAAAAGTAACGGACTTGATTTTAAATAAAGTATGCGATATATCTATTTTTTTTTTATGGAGTAGGTATAGGACCAACGGTTACTAACCACGAGCTCAAGTAGGTACGTAATACAAGAGCAAATTTCACAAACGACGGCCGTAACAAGCAAATATACTGCGTGGGTTGGGCGCATTGTTTGCCTCTCCTGTAAGCTATACGTACATATTGTGGGTACGTATGTCACATTAGGTGCCACAGCATTGGATTTTAGGGGCGCCGGCATGACCTCCGACCTCCATTCTCAGCTATTGTCATGCTAATGATAACAACAGTTATTAATCAACTGTGACGAGAATCAGACAAAAACGATGAGGCGAAATCGATTACAATGCAGAAAGCAACTGTGTATTGTCGTTATTGTTAGGTGAATGGAACTTGTTATCATATTTTACATTATTGTCTGACTGATAACAAAACTACTGTCATTAAGGTGAACACCGAATGAGGCACTCATACAGTTGACTCATGGTCACCGGCCATTCGTTGACAACATTATCTCAAGTTTTTGTCGACTCAATGAGGACCACCAAGTCGCGTTAAATGTTTCTTAAGCAGAAAGATATTTACATTATGCTATACATGTTTATAGTTTACTGTAACTTGAGCGTGAGCCCTAGCTAATCCATTTTCGAGTAGATGTACTTGTTACAGGCACTTCCTGACTAGATACGGCACAATCCTGTCTTGTAGAGCTTCCTTCCGCGCTTGCTATTGAACTCTACGCATAGGATAACGGATAAACTACTTAGGGAAGTAGCAACATGTTATACAACACTTGGATATGGCTATGAGAAGTTTACACAAACCAGTTTGATATTGTCTCGAACCATACGTTATTTTTTACAAGCCAAGGATGATTGAAGATCTCGTATAAGTAGGTATTTTGTGGAATATTGTAGCAGTCTTCCTGTCAAGGTCGGCGGCCGTTGGTGGTGACGCAACTGACTCTGAACGGGTTTTGTATTAACACACGTAATTCATTGATAAAATCCCTGTCGAGGTGAAATGATCGAAGCCTTCATACTTATTTATGTACGCAATGAACATACAAAACTTATTAACGATTCGTCAATATCTATAATAAATCTCAACCGGTTTAAATTATTTAAAACCAAGGATTATTATGTACTTTTCGTTATTTGGAATAGGACATTTATTCGAGACGATAAGCTTAGTTAATAGCATAGTGTAATTGCATATAAATACTATTTATTTTGGGTTAAAATGATTCAAGTAATTAGGTATTAGTTTTTGAGATACATAATAACTTACAGTACCTATTCAGAACAAGTTTTGACTATCTCTAAATGGTCGAAAGATATTGCGCAGCCTGTCGTGCGACATTACAACAGCACGTTAGGAACGCTTAATAAATACTCTAGTCATGACAATGTAGTAGCAATTAAGAACAAATAGAATACAAAATGCACAATACGGTGTATAAATTGACAGTTCCATTTCGTTACACTAATTAATTATTACTTAAGAATGTGTTACGGCTACAGAACCTTATTTGAAAGCTTATTTAAGCATTGTGCAGCGTATTTTAAATCATTGTTTTTATTGGAACGATTCGGTCACGAAATCTAGTAAGCAAATGTAAAATAAAGTAAAACCATTCACGATTTAAAAGTCGCAAACTGTGTTTATGTTAAAATCACTACTTACTATGTGTAATGGACTGCAATAAAGCAATCGTACCTAACAAGAACAAATGCGTGATATGAAGCTATTGGTACCAAATACTACGTGTCGAAAACATATAAACACTGCATTTCAAAAGGATGAAGGGTGTACATGACTGTCTTAAAACACGATTTCTTTCCTGTTCCTGCACCTAGTAGTCTATGATTACCTAAACGTCTTGAACCGTTGCGGACGATATTAATTAAATAGCGAACAATTAAAACTTCTTTTAACACGTTCCTTCCTGTTACCGATAGCTGTATGTAGTAGATTTACATTTCCGATATCATTTCTTAACAGGTATTACACCGGATTTCATACTTTCAATCATAGTCTGCATTCATTAATTCTAATTAACGTGTTTCGTAATGGCTTTATTAACTTTCTTTATTTTTAATAATGTCGTTTGTAAATATATTTTCAGTTTATCGACATAGGTGCGTACCAAACCGTATCTGAAAATACAGGCATCTGCAAGTTCATGTTATTTTACGTACATTTTACGAGTTCGTTGTCTTTGTTCTATAAACATTATTTTCAGTTACGCCCAAACTGTATAAAACATTAAAAGATTATGTTAACATCGCTGCTCGTAAAAGACACATAATATGCAACTACTAGCGAATGATGACCATCTTTATATGGCAAATAATATTTCCTTGTCTAAAAATAAACTTGATGTAAGGAGAAAGTCTAAAGTAATAAAATAACAATTTGTTTATTACAATGAAGGTTATTTACTAGGCCATTTAGCTTATTGAACAAATAAATAATGTAGGGGTACTATCAAGAGATCCCTGGCCAGTCTCCATACGAATTAACCTCAATTGACAGTGTCGAGGAGGCGCTTCGCTGATTGAAGACAGCGAACTGTAGCCACCAGTGAGTGCCACTTTCTGAATTCGATATTTGAATAAATAATGCTATATGGCGAACCGAAATCGTTTCGTCCTTGTCTTTGAATTTTGAAATAAATAAGACATTGTTTTGGAATCGTATTTGGCGAACTATTTTAGTCACATAAAATTACATGGAGATAAGATATAAAACCGGCGGTTAGTGTCGATATTTAGACTACGTTATCAATTGTAATCTACAAAGATATTTTCGTTATTAAAAAATTATGAGTAGGTACATAGAAACAATGGAGTTACTTAGTTCTTTAATAGTTTGTGTATCCTTATTTGGCCTAAAAGACTTAAACTTCAAACAGAACCCAAAAATGGTGTCTGTCTAAAAATACAAAAAGGTAGGCAAACAAATGATCTAAACTAGTTTTGAACATTAAAAACATTGCTAGTAATAAAGAAGAGTTTTTTGAAAGTACCATGACAGTCTTTGAAGCAGAGCATACTTCTTGTTATCAGTACAATATAGTTTGATATGCTAAGTGGAACAAAGTAAATGAGGTAGACATGTTTGCATAGATTAGTTTAGATTACATAGGGATGCTGCAAGCGATAGCCGCGGAGTTGCGTAAATAGGACGAGAAGCGTCGGCTGTCCTGCGGTGACATAGGTACATGCGTCAGGACCGCGGGCCCACCGCAGCCCACTTGTAATATACCACATTGATTTATTGTACCCATAAAAATTCTAAGAACAAACAGAAATAACAATATAAGTTTAAAACTTTAAAAGCCTTCCATATACAGAACAAAGACACTCGCTCGCGTACTGCCAATAAAGTAATAATTTATTGTAAGTAAGTACATTTTATTTGATGTGTTTTGTACTTAAACTTTTGTAGTAGGTGCGAGTGTATGACACACATGATAAAGTATTATCAATACAAGATTAAAATAAGAATCATTGCTCAATATTCGACTGATTTAAAATAAAAGTAGGGAGTTGTTTTCATTATAATAATACTAGACCATTACTGTTCCTCTTTATAGCAAAGGGTTCTTTATATACAGGGAAGTTCAAGCAATGTTTTTTTTTAAGTTAACAGTGGTTTCGAACCTATTACCTGACGTTTATGAGCCAGGCGCCTTATTCACTGGGCCATCACGACAATAGCCTTATCATATTGAGTCGAAATAGGAGCCAAATAGGTACGTTTTCTAAAACAGGAAAATCTGAGAATGGCCGATAATTTGCCGGCTACAAAGCAGCTGTTATTTATCGTAGCAATAAAAGCAAGAATTTAATCAGCAGGAAGATAAAACTTTTATAGTTTATTTTAATTTCACGAGTGCAGTCAGCACGGCACTAGAAAACTGTACGTTATAATATCCCTGTAAAACACATCAAACGAGATAGATATCAAACGTTTGACCCCAAATAGAACCAGATTGTCTGTAAACAGATTTCGGTCCACGTTTGATGTTAGCTTTTATCGTTACTCTCGAGACATACGCAACTCTTTCCAATTGACAAGTTTCAGGGCCATTACGTGGTTTATAACTATTTCTAGAGAAACATTACGATGGTAGTTGTCGTAATAATGTATATCATACTAACTAATACCTAGTACAAAGCTTGTTTCACGTTGCAACAGTTAAAATTAGTCGCTGACCAACACATTTCGTGCCCAACCACTATAGTAAAACGTCTGTTGTTACTTTGTAAGTGAACCAACTCAAGGACAAGTACAATAGTGGACATAAACAAAATCATCAAAGGGATATTGTTCACGCAAAGCAGGATCTCTCAATAGGGGCTTTCTTACAAACCTAGTGTAAAAAATGGGACGCAGTTACCTGCTCCATAGAGAAGTCAGATCGTAGAGGGTAAAGCTAGCAACATGAGACTCTGCCAAATATTGTAGTTTTAATAATGCAGGCTATATTATAATTATCTATGTAATTCTAGCTAAACAATCATCAAGTAGGTATTGATTATTAACGGTTAAACACAAGTGAAGACCAATTAGAAATCCGCCAATGATTTTTGTTACATTAATAAATATCGTTATTGTGTTTATAATGATCATTACAATATAATGTATCATTATAACCATCAAATATGGGCAACTGATAGAAAAGTTAGACCCGGATGTCTTGTTAACAAAACAACAAACGATAATCAAACGTGTTTCGCTCATATGGAGTTCAGAAGATGACTGAAAGTACAATGCTCCAGTATAGTTAAGTACCAAAACTCGTAGAGAACACACTGAAACTATTAAACAAGTAGCACTTTTCACTTATATCACGATAGTTCACAACAAAAAGTAACAATTTGTTTATAATGTCCGTAGTAAAATTAACGTGCATAAAGGCGTGGAGCCAACACGCGCGCGACCGCACTCTATCGAGGCTCCGTCTACACTGGCTTGACTGATGGTACCGTGTTTGTGGCTGACTGCATTGAATTTAACTGAGTCATGGAACCCAAGAAACCCGGATCACTGATCAAACCAGTAACACACGGTCTATTGATTACAGACAGGATGGGGACGAAGGATATTTAGGGTGTGGAGAAACAACCACGATTGTGTTAGACACAATGTCGATTGTGTTGATAAAAGCAATACGACATATAAGTATTTGAAATATATCAGGCCATATTACCGAAACTATCTAATTCTTGTTATTTTTTTACAATTAGGCCAGATTTATAAAAAGTTTAATAAGATAACAAAATAAAAGATAGAGCAGCAAAGAAGGCGGGTCGCACACATTATCTATAGTACGCGAGGCACTTGTTGCGCAAGTGCGGCAGGCACTTCTGAGGATTTATGGGCCACGGGCTCGAGTTACACTTGATAACGTCTCTGCGCACGCGGCGACTACGACACAAACATGTTTAAATTTAGTAAAAGCAAACAGATGACAATAGCGTACTCTAATCTAGATACACACACCGTAAACTTTATACCAGGTCCAGGAATCGCCAAACAAGACAAAACATAAAGTATAGGAAGTATAACAAGGAATGTGTATGATTGTCAGTAACTCAAAGAATTGTTGAACAAGAAATGAAAGATTGCCACGATAGCAGACACCACGTCGACAAATTGAATAAAAGTTTCAATGAATTGGGTCAAGTGCATCGTAATGTCGTCTTATAAAATAGCGAAGAACACAAAATATACCCCGATCGACTTTAAAAAGAAGACCTGTTAAGATGATATAATGCGCTAGTTTCTTCACTTTGTATTCAGAATCAAAAGAAGAACATAAAAATTTACTAGTTTTAAATGTTTCAACTCATTGTGAACAATTAACTTTCAAGTGAACAATTCCGCTGTGTATGGCAAGCTATATTCAACGGGGATAACGATGTTCTTTGACTAAAATGGCTACATGCCAACACACTGCTATTTGTCACATCCGATATTAGTTTATATTCATTAGATATTAAATCGTTTGTAAACTTCTTTCAAAAATAATTTTAACAGTAGACGACAAAGTTTGGTCAAAGTACAACGGAAATATTAAGCGAGAAATTATGAGCGTTTTTGAGTGAAGGTAGACAAGACATGGCACAGGGGCACGTCAACTGGTAAAGGACACTAGTAGATACCGGCTTTGACATTTTAAACATGATATAAAATCAACAACATAATTGCCCTGTTTTTCTCACGGAGATACAAATTGAATTAGATCGTGTATCGATTGTATTAATGATCAAAATTAACCTTCAAATCAAAAGACAAATTATGATAAATGATTATACTGCAAAGAACGTAGTAATGCGGTGGTCAATGTATTAGAAAATGCAGTTAGCATTACCAGAACTGTGAATTGTGAAGACAGGGCAGTGCAAGAACGATCTATTTATCAAATTAAATCGCCATTGAATACAATTGGGACCTCGGGTGTAACCGTCCACATTGTTGCGCTTTTAACTCTAATGTGAAACGATCAACTGCCTCGGTAGCCTAGTGGTCCTAAGCGCGACTGCTACGCTAGAGGTCTTGGGTTCGATTCCCAGGTCGAGCAAAAAGTGTTATTGGGTTTTTCTATGAAATTCTCAGTAGCAGCTCGGAGTTAGGATTTGTGCCCGGTTAATGGCAATAGGCTCGCCCCTTATTACATGGGACCTAAATATACCGGCGAACTGTGGGTGTACATTGTTACACCTCTGCCTAACCCTTCGGGGAATACAGGCGTGAGTGAGTGAAACGATCAAGAAAAAGATCTCATTGCTCAACTATAAAGTGTAGTAATTAATGTCAATAGTGAAGTCATTAATGCCGCTGGGATGCTTTAACAGGTACTAAAGGAAATGGCGTTCTCAATGACACAAAGCACTTTCATGACGTTAAATGTATTTTTTATTTGTATAGATAGGCTATTCAAAGTCAACGATATGGCATTGAGACGCCATATCATCCACTGTGGCCAAGTCGACGCAGTTGGTACAAACTAAACAATGGGCGCACAAGAACATTGGTAGACATCTTTCGTATTGAATTATGCATGTCGGCGATACTTTAGCGATCAGTAAATTAGGAACACAAAAAATCTACTCCATTCATTAAAAAGTCCACTTTTTTCTTTGTCGAGACGAATTGAATTACACATGTAGGTATATTAATGAGTCCGATAACAGTTACATGTCTGATCTTCAACCGAAGAAAATTCGTTTCTTCGTCTTCCTTTCGCTTAGCATTGATTGTTTTGTATTCATACCTTCCCGATTTCTTTTAAGAATCAATCAATCAATCACAAAATTATAATTTGATGCATGTACTCAATTAAAGGCCATTGAAGATAATTAATATTTTTTAAACAGGATGCATTATTTTGATTCATTGCATTGCGTGTGCAAAGCCAACAACAAAATCTGCAAGGAGCTCATCAATAAAAATTGAAATGTTATTGATGAAATTGGATATTGTTAGCAATCATTGTAATCGTTATAAAATACCAAGGTAATAAAGTAATTACAGAGGAACTAAAAAATTATGTAGATAGTAATCAAATAAGTAGTATGTAATGCGTTTGAGTTACCAGTTAATAAAAAATAATAGAGAGTTCAATAAGCTAATTGATATGTCAATTACATTCCTATCATCGTCAAGATTATTATGACAGCTTTATAGATAAAGCTTACTGATAAACATGTCATGCTAATTAGTGCACTTCTTAACATCATAGAAATATGTATAGCTACAGAATTTAAAGCACAATTAGTGAATAATGTGAGTGACAATTCTGACAATCTAATAAAAGGATCAATTCTGTTCAGTTCGGTGACTTGACTTATGATAAGGTACAACGATGGTAACAAGGTAACGATGGATTGAATCAGAATGTAATTCTTTGCCTGGCTTGCTAACCTAAATTAACTCTTTGTTGCTCCCGCTCCGGCTTTTTTATTTCTAACTGAATATGGTATAAAATCTCATACGGTCCTAGATAATAATAGTAAATACAAGTTAGACTTATAATATGTATGTTTTTTATGTGGTCTACATCGGCGGCACCAAGTTCAAAGTTGTCACTTGCCATATTCGCTCGCATTTATAGGCGGTTTGTCACGGCATTGTCAAGATGTAAGAGAAAAGCGAAAAAAAATGCACAACTGAGTACCTACTTTAGTTAATATCTTGAGACATCAGGTATTTTCTATTGCATTTGAAATAGTAGAAATGATAATAATACTTAAAATTCGTGAAAGGTTAATTTATATGTCTAGATGTGTAACTATTCGTCTTTGACTTGGACATCGTATGTTACAGTAGATAGCGGCAGTAGCAGTTGGCATTTGGCATACATTCTTAACGCCCGATATGGGAGGAAACTGGTGAACGGGCGTCTCACGGCCGCACGGACCTCTGATATTATTTACTGACCCCTAACTTGAGACATTCCATCTCAACTTTCTTGAAAAGGGGCTATGATAGGTTATCGTCAACGATATCCAAAACTTGCGCGATATCAAGAATACACTTAAAAACTAATGGCTGGAACAAAAACTGGATATTTCGATACGGGTAATACGACTCTGGAGTGAAAGTACGAATTTGTACCTAAGAAGATCTGTAGTCAACCGCAGTGTTATGAAATATGATGACCATAAAATTGGATCGGTATGAATTACATTGTGATTTTGACTGAACAAAAACAAGCAGGCCAGCCAAGCATCAGTGAGCATATCATCACTGAGATAGCTTTACAAGGTGGCAACTTGTCATTATTTTGTCTACGAAGATAGTGTCATGTTTCCAAAGTGTAGGTGTGGTAGCAAACGCAACGTGACAGCCTGTTTTTAATGCGTGATTCAAAGAATGATTGCAAAACAATATCATGTTACATTATTGATTAGAGCTTTCATACGTAGGTTCTATCCGTAGGTTTGTCGTGTTAAAAATGAAAGTTTCTATGATTCAAGTAAGAAATTATTCGAACTAAAAATTCGGTAATTATAACTCGTAACTGCATTGAAATAACACTCACGAAAATGTATTATTTTGATTTTTTTTTAATGTTTTGTATATCTTTGGTATTTTTAAATGTCTAACGCAATTGAACATCTTTGTTGAATTAATAAATAATGGGACTTACATTCGTTGTGAGTTGTGTAGTCAGCGTGTGTACTTTTTCTTTAGCATCAGCAAGTTCCCTCCTCAATTTCCGTACCTAAGTTAAAAATTACAGGTGTTACTTATTTATCTTCTATTTTTTAGACGGTAAACGATAAGTTAGCAAGTGAAAACGAGAGACTGTTAAAGAGGATATGACTTGATAACCGAAAGTACAATTTTATTTTCTTTTGATTACATGATTACAAAAATTTTAATGAATAGTTTTTAAAAATAGATATGAAAATTTTAATAAGCGTTTGATACGAAAAATGGTATGATTCAACTTTACATTAGGTACCTCGTGTGCCTGCCTTTCTTCCGAACCAGCACCAGCAGCCAATGACGAAGCTGTCGACACCAACGATGCTGTTGAACCGTGCACTATGAACAAGCAAAAGGGTATCATATCATCATCTGCTTAGCGAAGCACGGGGGTGTCACACCACCAACTTCCACACTCCGAGCTGCTACTGAGCAAATGATAATGGAAAAACCCAATAACACTTTTTGCCCGACCTGGGAATCGAACTCGGGACCCCACGCTTATCAGTCGCGCTTGTGACCACGATACCAATGGGGCAGTTATTATATAAACACCTAAAACCATTGTGGAAGTCATGAAAGTTGAAAGGATTCCTTTTAGTTGCACTTTGTAACTACATAGTTCAAAATTAGTGGATTATCGTTGGTGGTTTCCAAATAATTTCATAGGTATAATATTACTACTGTTAACGTTGTTGTTTCAAGAACATCGAAATAACCAATCCACGTCTTTATTTTAAGTTACATTTGGATAGAGTGCACATAATCAAGAAGTCACATGTACCTTCTTTTCGAATTACTAACTTTTTAAATTACTTTGGACTCAATAGAGGTGGCCTCATTAAAGGCAGCATCAATGTAGTGGCGTGTTATCGAGATCTTTTTGTTACCTATTGATTTTTTTGCATCGTATTCATCGACAGTTAAAGCATTGGTTTTAGTCTTTAATCTTATACCTATAAAATTCTCGTGTCAAAGTGTTAGTTGCCATACTCCTCCGAAACGGCTTGACCGATTTTTATGAAATTTGATATGTGAGTATATTCGGTAAGTCTGAGGATCGGTCGTAATCTATTTTTTAGACCCCTAAAAATATTATATGGCAGAAATACGTTTGCCGGGTCAGCTAGTCACAATATAAATAGAACTCGTATGTCAGTGTGAGCCATCGTATTTTATCAACGAGAAAATATTTCCAAACATTACCGTAAATAAATGTTTTATGTTCGAGTTCTGTCTCCGATGCAAGCCACATGTTTGCGGTTGCGACATTATGCCGTGGCGCGGACATCTGCTTCGTATAAATGATACCAATGACCGGACGATACTAAAGTGCCCGTTATATAGAACAGTCTAATTAAAGTATTGGGGAAAGATACTTGTTCTCTAAACCCATTTCTTTTTCTTTATACTTTCTTCAGATTTCGGTTTTTGTATTGTCTTTTCTGATTCACAGGTTTCAATAAACTATTTGAATTCGAATCTTGAGTGGCTTAGATGCTAGCCAAGAAAACAATTCAATAGACGCTTTTCAAATTCCCATTGACAAGATTGTCGACCTATAGTTGGCTAATAGATTGGTTTAATATCTTCTGCATGCTACACGATACTCAAAACTCAAATGTTGGTCTACTTTATTCAAATTGTTTGTTTTTATGATTGAAATTTGATTTACCTTCATCATTTTTCTTCGGATAATGGTGTGAGTGCCTTGGCGTGTGCATCACGTTACCAGGCTGATGCGTCGGGCTCAGGGCTGACCTCGGAGATGGCGACGGTGGCTCGGACACGCCGTAGTTCAGACCTATACGACACAGAAACATCAGCTATTGTCAATTTTTCTACTTTAAATTTATTATTAACAAAGAACACGCATGTTGATTTTTCCCTGGAAATATGATATAGCAGCAAATTCTTGATAATTTTGTTTACTGATTTATTTTATTCTAACGCTCATAATAACTCTTGATTCCAGGTAAAGACACAACCTCAATGGCTTGAAAGGGAATAATTGTTTACAGTATCATGTCAATAATACAGAGATAGATGTTACGAACAATTTTTTTATTATGCATTATGATTCCTTACAAGGGATTCCCTTTATCGCATTCCATAGAATATAAATATAGACTTAAAAATATATAGTTATGCTTCCGCATATAGCTTTTATGTTGATGCATATTTTTTTTATATATTTTCCTAGCCTAATGAAGACGCAATCTTTAAAAAAATACCTAAATTACAAGTAGGATTTTGTTGTGAAACGTAACGTAATTAATCACTTAATTTGTGTATAGCCAAAGACATCCGTCAATATTATTTGAGGATATTTGCAGTGTGTGCGATTAGCAGGTACAAGGAATAGAAAAAACAATTTTAAAATTCAAAATACAATACAAAACGTTGAGTAAAAAGTAAAATATCTATGTCAATGTGTAAAATTGTGTCGATATTTTTTATTTTTATTTAATTATATAAGTCATACTAGAAAATAATTATGCAAAAAATATATATTCCATATCTTTAATTCATACAGCCTTATTGCATGAATTTGGGTTGAAGCGGTTTGTTTGTAGACGAAATTACACAGCAGACGTAAGCACTACACTTGGTGCACTGATTAAGATTAATTATGCAAGAATGAACAAGATATGCATTGGCATTGCTCAAAGCCACGTGCAGTAGTGAATATGTAACGACATTCCGAGACCCATCAATATTAAAAACAGTCAGGCAGCTGACATAAATGTTCGCTTGATGAATGATGTAACAGACACTAGTAGTAGTAAAATCGATGGGAGCCAAGCAATCAATAAAAACATTAGTCATGAACATTGATTGTGAAACAAACAACACTTTATGTCCCATAAAATCTTACCTTGTCCAGACGGTCCATATTGTACTGGTAAACAATAATACGGCTCGTAATCACTCTCTGAAGATCTTTGCAGCATTGATGGATATAACTTCTCTGATTTTGTGGACCTGCAAGAATATTGCTTGTTTAATTTTTGTAGCGGAGTATAGACCTTCACAATCTACGATAAAGCACATTTTGTGTTTGTATTGCTTGGTAATTGTAGTGTTTTAAAGCTAGGAATGAATAGAGGAACGGTGTAGTGACAATCAATTATGCTGTAGATTAACTTCGACGTGTGAGTGAGGTGCCTTTAGTGTCTTTCTATGTTGTGTTATGTAAGAAACTAGGTATGACAACAAAAAGTAATGTAAACACATCGTAGGATTCCAAACAGTCATAATCGATTTATAATGAGCATAGAATTGTAAACGAGTATAAAATATCAAAAGGTTAAAGGAGTCTGCCCATTACACCATACCATACCATGACAGGGACTACTATGCCCACTAGAATGTATCAACTGACAATTGTTGACGCTCCGTGCACGACACGTGACGGTGTAGATCGGTGACGGAACTGTCTAGTGGCGTAGTCTTATACTTTGATGTGAAACCTCTATAGCCGCACGTAAAACCGATTGCCGGCATGGCGATGCATGCCGTGGCGACGCGTCGCCACGCTACACAAATGGTAGAATTCAGTTGTCACAATGTGTAACAAATCATAGCATTTTTAAATTTTGTATTTAATGAAATATGTATTTAATAAATAAACAGTCATTATTTTCCGGAAAAAAATCGTGATATTTTATTTTTACATTATGCCATATTTACTTCCTGTCATAATCTGTTCTTTTAAGCATATTATTTGTACAAAATAATTTCGATGTTTCACATCTGCATTTTTTCTTTTTTAATACAAAGTATATTTATTAGCTGACGCGGTCCTGTCACGGTCATAATATGATACGGTGTAGTGAGCAGGCTCCTTTAATCGTATCTCAGTCATTCCAAGCTTATTAAAACGCTGCACGTTTTTCATCGTAAAAGCCCTTGGCATAGCGCACAGTACAACAAGACATGACACAGTACAGTAACAGTTTATTAGCGGTAGACAAAAGCCCGTTAAAAATTAATAATCGTTACTTCCAAATGGCGATTTTATATGACACTTTCTAGAAAATAGGGGAATTAATTTTTATTTTCTGGTTTTTATTGCCATTGATTTTTTGTTCATAAAAGATGTGATCATAAAAAACATGAGTGAACATAAGAAAATTGCGCACATTATATAAAGTGGAGCATGTGCACTTGCTGAGTAGGTTTACAAATAGTATACTTACGCCTTAAAACTTGAATAAGGTCATATAAAAATATGAAATGGCAATTTACAATGGCGTAAATGAATACTGTGAATTATAACAAGATAAGCCGTGCCTTGTCCAAATCATGCATTTTGTTTATTGTTTAAATGAAGCGTGCCACCTTGAAGCCAAAACATGAACAAACTTCCAACCATATGGCATACCTTGGAAACGTCCTATCTCTGAGGTAGCTAAAAATTTAACCAACACGTCAAGACATTGTCATAATAACCACCGACCGTACAATAAATATTACATACATGTTATAAGAAAGTAAATAAGCATTTATGAATATTAGAGACAAAGAGAATGTAGGTACACATAAGCATGATAGATGAGAAGGGAAGACTTAAGCTAGAATTTCAGCATGTTGAGTTCATTTTGTCAACCCATTATCAATTGAATGTTTGGTACACAAAGCCGATATTTGTATACGGATGTAAAGTCAAACATACCTATTATTAAATAAGGTTACAACATGGTAAATAAATACATCGATATCGCTCATTGACTTTTACGATTATTTTTATCAATATAAAGTACCTATAACAATTTTGGGGTTTATAGAATAACATAAAACAATTGTAATGCCTAAGTAAAGATATGTAAACGATACCCCAGACTGTAAACTAGTATTTTGCAATTTCTCTAAGTCAATAGGTACATATTTGGGGGACCCACCTAATACTGTTGCTCCTGTTTAACCTGGAGCCCTGTGCGTCTCGGTGCATGATGAGCTTATTGTGTGTGAGTGAGCTGCGGTGGTGTGAGTTAGGGGAGGAGGTGTGGTTGTGCGCCTGCGCCGAGTGCAGCGACGTGAGCGACTCCATCGACTCGCCCTCGGACAGGCGACCACTCGCAGAGTATGTATTGCTGAAAAGGGGAAGAGTGATGACGGCACGTAATGGCCAGCTGTACTATATCTCAAATGAGATGTCCCATTTACAAATCTATCTATTTTATCAAATAAACTCAATTTAAATTAAATAAAATCGAATAAATCAAAACACTGCCGTGTCCTACAACTGGCCATTGAAAATAGGGCTGAAAAAAGCTTGTGATTATGATAGAAGGGTTTTGCGTGTCATAGTACCTATTTCTTTAATTTCAATGAAGATTTAATATCCTTTTTATAATGATCAATTATTCATATAAATCAAAACCGTATGTTTTTAGCACAATATCGTTACTAACACAAAAGTTGAGTACCCCTTTAAAGGACCTAAATTACTATCTATCAACGTTGATAGATCAAGGCCCATTGTATGACACAAAAAATGACACTCAAAATAAGCATACAAGAATGATGAGGGAGACATGGTGATGATAATGACACAAACAGAAATATGTAGGTATACGCACTTACTGTCATAACAACATAAATATAACATTCTATTAACATTTTGCCGGTTACGATTCATCACTCATTTCCTTACAGAAAAACACCCAACCACATACAATGTAAGTAATTAGTATTTACAATAATTACCTGTGTCTTAGCCAAGGTGCATACGGGATCCCGTAGTCAGACTTTACTTCAGAATACGTTTGAGTATCAGAGAGACTGCCGTCACTTATCTTAATGCCACCTCTAGGTGCGATCCTGGAAGCCATTTCATGGATTAACTAATGCCAGAAGTTTGGCGAGAAAAACAAAATTGAAGAGAGAAACGGCTGTGTTATCTATTTACCGATTATAATCATATTTAAACCATTGAAGAACTATCTAATGGAGAATACTTTGAACTACTTAAAAGTCTAAAAGAGCATGTCTCACAAAAACCGCAACTGACTTCACACTGATTCAAATTCCCACGCGCGATGTTGACTAGATATTGATAAGGACTATTTGCTTACTTGTCATTCATGATTGTAACGACCGAAATTTATTTTCACTGAACTTTTTTTAAGGGAAAATTAACTGTTTACAAAACAAAACTTGTACAAAAATTCTTATATCGTCCGACCATCACGGAATTCTTCCTCGCAATGTGTATTTACTCAATTATAATGTCAGTGGCCAGTACAGAGACGAATTAAGTCATAGTTAATTAAAGATCACGTCATATTTTTGCCATAACAAGTTTCCTTTGATTCGTGAGCCCGTCAAATGAAAGTTATCTTTACATTCCCATATTATAACCCAATCCTTGTTTGCATTGCCAGTTAAATATTTTGTACATATTTTCATATCAGTGAATTTATTGGAGCACATAGGTCAAATATTGATAAACTATCTACCTAATAAAAATATAAGGAACTTGTAAGTTATTGTTTATTTGTTGAACAATAATTCCTTTTATTTAATGACTTGAAATATGTAATAATGTGGAGTAATTAACTATATTAGTTGTCGAACTTGATCATCAGCTCAGACAATAAGCATCCACCTAGACCTACCTAATCAGTTAAATATGTTACAGTAACAACATTTTAGTCTTATTATACAATTTTGCGTTTAGCTGA
This sequence comes from Caradrina kadenii, assembly GCA_947462355.1. NCBI lineage: Eukaryota > Metazoa > Arthropoda > Insecta > Lepidoptera > Noctuidae > Caradrina > Caradrina kadenii. The sequence goes on from OX381674.1 coordinate 6,680,359, forward strand.
GTTTGCCTATTCTTAATACATGAGACCTACCACTTATGTTTAGATATGTATTTAGATTATTTCGTCAGTTCCGCCCTGAATTCATAATTTCAAGATCATAGTCATCCTCTAGCTTCGGGAAGAAAGAGAGCAAGATATATAATCATCTCACTCTCACTTATATCGACCATCTAGATTATTAGTTAAACTGTTTAATTGCCGATGTCAACGAAACAATTGTCTTGGAGCAACAGTTCATTTGTTTGGCTTAAGAGTCAGCTGGGAGGTAATTTCTACGCGAGACTGGATGTACGATAAATGTATGATTTTTCTGAACTATTATTTAGAAAGCAACATTGACTCATAACTTAATAATAAAAAATCTATTAATACTGATCTAGCTTTAAGTGTGTATGTGGTAGGTACTTGTAACTTGAACAATTGTATATACTGAAAAGTCTGCATTTTTAATCAAACAGTTAGTGTTCAGTACGGAATAAGCATAAACAACGCCATATTGTATCATGACCTCATGCATCGTATTAAAAAGCAAAACATCTATCGAACACTCTACACAGAACGACATCCAATACAAACGTTATTTATAAAATCATGATGAATATTTACCTGTGATGGTGGAAGAGGGCTGCAAACTCGTGTGTCCCAGGTTTGGGCAGGGATTGTGACCCCAGTAGCCTCTCCCGGACCGAAGCCGATAGTTGAGCGGCAGCTGTTCCACCCAAAGAAAACGATTTCGGACCGATTCCATTTTCTGCATAGACGTGAAAATGAAGAGTGAATGATAAAGCAAAGCATAGTTGTTATGGGAAGATTTCATGCATGGACTTCAAGAATAATACAATTTATTAACGCTAGTTGAAATTGTATCAACTAAGTAGGTAGTAGGTATGAGTTGTGGTGGCCTTTGACCTTTCATGCATGAGGTGGTGGGTTCGACACCGGGCACGCACCAATGTAACTTAATCAATACATAAATGTGCTTTCTAAGTATATCTGGGACTTCACTAACATCGGTGTAGGAAAACATCGTAACTAAGGAAACCTGGACTTGTAATTCATAAAAGTCTGAAATCGCCAATCCGCTTTGAGCAAGCATGATATTATTACTCGTGTCTTGTTCTGTATGAGAAGAGGCCTTGATTGATAACATAACATACCATCACGCCTATATTCCCCGAGGTGCAACAATGTACGGCCACAATTCGCCGGTATGTTTAGGTCCCATGTAACAGGGGGCGAGCCTATTGCCATTAACCGGGCACAAATCCAAACTCCGAGCTGCTACTGAGAATTTCATAGATAAACCCAATAACACTTTTTGCTCGACCTGGGAATCGAACCCAAGACCTCTAGCGTAGCAGTCGCGCTTAGGACCACTAGGCCAACGAGGCAGTCCACCGGAGCAGCCCTTGATTGATTTAAAGAGGAATTGATTTTTATGTATGGGTATGATTTATTATGCTGAAATGCCGCGTGCATGCATGAGATGCAGAAAAAGAGAGTAAATGATGGTAAAAAATATTATCTTACTGTGGATTTGGAGGTCTTGTGTACATGTTTGAGTACCACCCGATACTTTGACTTTCGTCCTTGGCACAGCTGAAACTTGAGCAGTCCTACCACCTAAAAATAAAACATTTCAATTACATTGCATAAAAAGTTAGAAATTTAAATTATGGTAAAATAATACCTAACACAAACAGTCAACATAAATATCGTAATCTCCCTAAATTACACTAAAACTATTTCCGATAAAAGTTAAAGATTTTTTTTTCCCGCTACGATGAATGACAGAAATGTCATTCAAAATATAAACTTAAACTTCTTTTCTAAATCTTCCGCGCTAATAATTCTTTTCAGCCAGGAAGGAGTTTAACATTATTTTACTGTAAAATAGTTCGGATTCTATATAATCGAATATATTTCCAGATAAAAAAAAATCCTTTATACTTTTTCATAGCTTTGCCTTACTTTGAAATTGTTTTTTTTCTTTAACAGTAATAAGACTGAGTTTATTCACCATGTTGTGGAGGGCCATTAGGCTGCGGAGCGGGCTGTTGAACACCGTTCTGTCTCTTCACGTAGCCGAAACTTTGTGGAACCTTCGCTTTGCTCGAAGAACAAGTGCTGCCATTTCCTCCACTTGACACGCTAGACGGACGAGATCCACCGCTAGGAGACTGAAGTTGCTAAAAAGATAAAAAGAGATCTATATTTAAATATTCCGGGATTTACCGTCCTACAGACAACTAGCACTGTAACTAAGCCTCTTTAGTACAACTAGTACGAGCGAGCGCACTTAAAAGTATTTGATTCGAATCGATTTTCGAATTGAAAGTAGGTTCGTCTGTCCTTTAGCGTTTCGGTTTTATTTTATATCATAAGTAAAAGAAGGTACTACTATCATCCAATGATATGAAGAAAGTCTTTAAACCAAATAAATATTATGGGTGAAAGTGGTATTTTGTATTCTTTTTTTTTAAATCAATTAAGGCCCTTTTATAGTTCCTTAACGGGTATGAAAGTGCACTAGAATGTCCTGGGTTTGTATCAAAAGGGATGTTTAAGTTTGTATGCAATCAATAATTGTCATAGGTACCTGTGATCCTCCACTTCTAGATGCATGTTGGCCAGACGAATTGGATGCAGCGTACTGTAAATAGAATAAATAATTTTTTAGATCTTTCCATTGAATGAAATTGAATTCATCCATATACCCTATATGGATTCAAACAATGCTGACTGGCGCATTTAAGCCTGATTTGTATACCTTACCTATTTATATTTAAGTATAGGTAGGTAGTTTTGCATTGGCGTTTAACCCGGCAACCGATATTGCGCTTGCCAACCATGATCTACCATTGCTATCAACTTGTAACAATGCCTAATATCCCATATAAGTGCCAATAAGCTGCAGTCGTCCCATATAATGTATGGATATTAATGGACTGAGATATTAACTAAACTTAAATATATATATATTTTTTTATAAATAATCGTTGCCCCACACTACGAATTTCTTCTGGATGGTGGGCGCAGCGAAGCAACCAATCGCTTAGCCCTAATACAGGTACCTACAGGTATCTGTAAAGGGTGAAGTTTGTCTGTGAGTGTGAACCCCGTCATACACTAAACTGACACTGTATAAAACCTGAGGAAGTACTAATTATCTTAAAAATTATGGTATTTGCTATCTACCTGAGGATGTGGCGCAATGCCGAGCTGCTGAGCCGCAGTGAGCTTCTCTCGCTTGTGATGCTGAGGCGAGTGATGACCAGTACGGCGTTCGCCTTTCCGCCCATGTGACGGACTCGGCGGCGCTTGCGCAGGTTGGTTCTGAAGATAAGAAAACAAATGATTGAGACTTTTGAATATAGTGTTGTTGGGTTTTTCTATGAAATTCTTAGTAGCAGCTTGGAGTTAGGATGGCAATAGGCTCGCCCCCTATTACATGGGACCTAAACATACCGGCGAACTGTGGGTGTACATTGTTACACGTCTGCCTAACCCTTCGAGGAGTACAGGCGTGATGGTATGTATGATGATGATGAATATTGAAGTTGGTAAACATTGAAAGGAACCACGCTAACCTTTCAAAGATCCAAATCTTCGCAGTTCTACAAAAACATATAGACATAAACTTTGGCCAAGTAAAGTTTAAACTTTGACCTTCAATATCTCCGTGACCAGAAGTACCCTAGGTGTGATTAAAACAAAAAAAATATCCCAATGATGGATGGAACATGTGAGTTTCGGCATTGTTAGGACAGCGTCTTCTATCATTCTTTATATGCTAAAATATGTATTTACCAGTGGTGGAGCTCCGACTCCCGGTGAGTCGGTGTACTTCTTCCATGTAGTGTCTTGCTGACGCGGCGCAGGCGGCTGCCGCTCGGTCTGCTGCCCGCAGTCCGCCTTGCTGCGCGTGCGCCCCACCACGCGATACACGACGCCACTGCCACCTTCCATACCTCTATTGCGACCGCCGCGTCTGTGGAATTGTTGTATATTTTGTGTCAAAAAATAGATAGTTCTAACTAACTAATCGGACTACAATTGAGAAACCAAGTGTTCGAATAGCAGTTTTTTTACCCACTGAGTAATGTGAAATGTGAAAAGAAAATGTTTGTTTTTTTCTTATTTATAATAGGTACTTAGTGTATGCAAGTACTGATTCGATTACAAACATACTATTAGTTTCTATATACACACACTATCTATATATTATTGCCGGGTGCCGCAGGCTATTTTTCATAATATACTTCTTAGATCTAAAATAAAATACCCTTTGAGATTGAGCATGGAGAGCTTTCATGAAAAATATATAACGCATGTGTACGATTTTCCCATGTTTGTAAAGAAATAAATGATTTGATTTGATATCCACACGGACGTATAAAAATCACTTAAATGTTTGCCTCAAAAATGAAATCAGCAGCGTCAATAAAATGATGTCCCGAACGATAGATACCATTCTACTTAATACATTGAAAGGGGTTCCATTATGTGCTCATGAGTTCAAGTCCCTCTGCTTAGAAATGACATTAGAGGGTGCCACCGCTCTTCCCCTACGCATGAGTCAGGGTTAAAAGCCTTAAAAGAGCCCAGGAGTAATTTACAGAATAAGAAAATCCGTCGATTTTTTTGCCTAGATTGATCTACACACAATTTGTTTTAAGTAACACGGGCACTTCATAAAATAGAAATAATTTTAGTTTACTTTTAAATCTCATAATAGGCTTAACTGGTGAAGAAAAGCAACCATTATAACTACTTAACTTGACTTAACCTTCTTAGTCAAGCTTGCGTTTACAACGCTTACTAATAGCGTTATTTTTAATCAACCGTTCGCTGTGTTCTGTCTTTTTTTTTTCAACGGTGCTAGTCCACCAGTCTTATTAGGTCCTTCACTTCATTTGTCATTTATTTTCCTTTCATTTGCTGTAAACAAAGCTCCTTATTACAGTGCATTTCCCCATCCCTACTACGTTTACCTTCGCTTCCAACGCCTTTGACCCCTCCAGTGTCATACAATATAGGTTAGAATTATAGGTGGTTAATCTGTACAAAGCTTATGGCTTATCCAGTAAGTACGTTTGTTTTATTTTGCACGACTTGTTAGTGGCTGCGTACGTATACGTCTGATGTTGTGTGCACGATGATCAAAGTAGATGAAACGAGTGTCGTACAGGCGCGCCTGGTTTGAACAAAGGGATTGAATTGATGGCAACTGATAAAAGGGGAGCTGTATTCTCTTATGGAGACGAGCAACATGTCGCTGTGACCTACTTTTAAAGATGTATAGGGTACAGACACAAAGATATCACCCCTAAACGTTATAGGTGACTCGCGGAGTTCTTAATTAAATTCATTATTACGAACGCACGCAGTAATGTATTTCTAAATCATGTTTGAAACATTTTACAAATACAGTTAACATGTAAATAATTACGTTACAAGCTCACCAGCCATCACTTACAAACAAAATCAATCTTAGCTGTTACGTCAGTGAACTTTGCTTTCGATACTTATCTCACCTACTTATAAAATTGGTTTAGTTTAGTACGCAATGCGGCTGATAGTCGATAATAACGTAAAAACAAAGAAACGAGTCCGTAAGTTAATTATTACAAGATGAGTGAGCTAGCTAATACAGCGAAAGAACGGGTGTATTCAGCATGATCATTAATCACTCTTTATTGCACTCATTTAGGATCAATGGAGTCTTTATGCTGAAGAATAGAGTACTTTTATTTTTAACTCGTGTAAGGAGGTCGATACCGCAGTACTTTGATAAGTGAAAGGGCAACTTTAATCATAAATTCAACAGTGCAGTGGTAATAGGTCTCGAGTTTATGTTAAAAATACTAGAGGTAGGTATGTAACATTTATAAAAATAAACATTAGCCTATTGTGTTTATTTTTTAATATTCTATTCTCATATTACAAAGAGGTTTGTTTGGTTTTTTGTTTATAAGTTTATCCCTGGTCTAGTACTGGACCGATTGTAAAAAAAATTTCACTGATAAAAGAAACATTATGTCGAGTGTCATAAGATATGTTTTATGGCGTATTTGAGTTTCAGGCAAATGAAGTCGCGGGTAGAAGCTAGTTAATAGTGAACATTATTGTCGATCACATTGACCTACGCAACATTGAACACTATAAATCTTAAATTAGGGACGTTAGTTCCAAAAAAAACTGTCACAAAATGATTGTTTTACGCTGTTCAATGTAGCGAATCATTTAAATAACTTTACACAGATAAGTTTGTTACAGTTCAACTTCAGAGATTTTCTTCCCGTTGTGAAAAAAAGGGCACACAATCCCTTACCCCGCTATAAAAATTACGATAAAAACAAAAAAAGTACGTCAACTTTTTCAACTTTCCAGTATTCCCGTGTCCCACTTACAGTAAGTACCACAATTACATGGAGTGAGAAATACTGCTGTCGGAAAAGAAGGAAATGGTGTCGAGAAAATTGTTCGTCCGTCTTGAAGGCAGGTTAAGCAAACTGTAATCTATTACAGTCAGAGCCAAGCCTTTGCGGTTACAAATGCCGCAGTGTCCTAGTTTATTGCTAACGAGATGCAGTAATCCATTTTGCATTCTATTTTTGGAAAAAAATGTTGTATCGCCTCACTTGAGCGCCCTCCAATAGCTATTTGCTATATTTAATTTACGTTCGAACAAACGGCGCTTGTGTTTTGGACTGAATGAGAAATAAGGAATGCAGTCCATTGGACGGGTAATTCTTTAGCGTTAAAACAGATGGTAGCTGTTTCCGTCATAACTTTACTATGGGTAAGTATCAGATTTATCGAATAGACTGTTAGGAATTAAAATTTTGTGAGGAAACTGTTCATTACAACCGTCTATCTAAAGAAGCACTTAACAAATATTTCAAATAGGTAGCAACTCGTCTGGATCGATTGAGGCTGTTAGATTATCCTTATGCAAGTCTCCGTGGAGTTTCTTGCCCATTCCTCTCCATAGAGACCTACCCATGTTTCAGAACGAGCAACTAGCTTCAACTTTCTGACTAACTGACTGACTCCTAGACCATTTCCTAAACTCTAATACTCTGTTACATAAATAATACATTGTTTGTATTCTGTTTTGTGTTCCTTAAGTAAATAAATTCAAAAGTGCCCATAAGTGGTTCAAATTCAACGCGTTACTGCTAAGGATAAAAAGTATTCAAAGTGCTAATATCCTATTCCCATTTCATTTAATTCTATTCATATAATTCGGGCCTTTTTTTTTTTTGGTGGGTGGGAAATCACCAAATAACTTCTCCCGCCCTGGGCGGGGCGGGAGGGAGTGTCAGACTTTTACTGACTAAAACCCACCCATGTTCCTTCTTGTGCCCTTTGCGTTCCGGGGGCGCGGTATCTCTTGCGAACAACCCGCAGCCCCGGCAGATATAATTCGGGCCTATGTTTGTGTAATGTAAATAAATATTTCATTCATTTATTTATTAAAGTCCGCAGTGAAAAATGTAATGTGCCAAGTTTTAAAACCTCCAGCTTGTCTGGCATTAAGCCATTGTTGTTACCTCCCCTGTTTACCTTTCATAATGGCCTCTTGCCAACTTATAAACTATGATATATAACACGTTAACTTTTACTTAACATTAACTACAATAACAATTTAACAAAAAAAGCTACTTCACTTTGTCATTAATTAGTCATTAAATTAATTTTTTACGGATTAAACTAGCGTAGTACCCATAAAACTATTTTAATATCGTTCGACAACACTTATAGAGAAAGCGGCGGTAAACAAACGATAAAGCAACTTTTTATTATAACATACAACCTTTTGCCTCCAACTCCGCCCGCGTTTTTTTCATACAGATTCAATTATTTTTTTATTATAAAATATAGCATAGACATTCACTCAGATATAGTGTAGCTGCCTATTAGTAAAACAATTTTTAGAAACAGACCACTAGTTTCGGCTGTTGGCGCGTTCAAACAAGAAGGCAAACAAACAAACATTTCAGCTTTAAAATATTAGTAGTGATGTATCTACATATACAATGTATAGGTTCCACAATAAAGTATTTAATGGCAGAACCGTGTAAGAGAGAGATTTTTGAATTATTTAGCCTAAACGAATTCGCTGAGTAAAAGCGTTCCCATTTCATGTATTCTTCATACACGATTTAAGATTCAAGATCGTAAAGTGGAGCGGTTTTTGCTACTTGAGAAGAAACATTTTTAACGTAGCCTACACAAGAGTTTTTCAGTTTGTTGGCACATTGGCACACAAGGACTTAAGTATGTAGGTATATGGACATTGAATACTTATAGAAAGACGTCTTGAAAAGTAGATATTGTGGGTTACTGTAATAATGTTTCATGTCAGATAATCTAAACTAAAAGTATAAAGAGAAAAGAGTTGTTTTTGTTTGTCTATATCTATACTTTACTTATCTATCTATCTTCTATCTTATAATATTATAAAGAGGAAAGATTTGATTGTTTGTTTGCATTGAATAGGCTCCGAAACTACTAGACCGATTTGAAAAATTTTTTCACCAATAGATTAGCTACATTCTTCCTGAGTAACATGGGCTATATAACATCACGCTACAACACACGGGAGCGAAGCACTAACCAAAGACGTCACTTAACGCGGGTGAAAAAACCACGCTGACGAAGTAGCGGGCAGTTCGTAATGGATAAACTAAAAAACTTCTTGACCGATTGTAAAGATTCCTTTATCTATGGAAAGCTACATTATTAGCGAGTAACATAGGCAAAGAAAAATCTATTAAAAAAAAAAATAGGGATCCTTAAGATAATTCACGCGAACGCAGCTAGTAAACAAACGTCTTTAAAACAATGACGTGTTTCCTAAACGTTACATTTCGTTTGATATCATACAAATCATTCTTGGTTCCGTTTAAACATTAAATAAACTGAAACTACTCAGATCGTTCATGTACTTTTACAAGCAGACATGTTTACTACAAAGAAAGATTCCTTTTGCTATTCAACACTATTAAAATACAACCTATAGAAGACACTCCATAGATCTAAATGGCCTCACTTCATGGATTAAGCCTGAGGGAGAACACAGTGCAACACGCTATGTATTCGAGGCAGGGGGAGATAAAATTGTAATCAGGCGGCGCCGTGAACATGCCGTTTTCTTCCACGACAATTAGTACCGATAGACACAGGCACATATACGTAGCTGTAGAGAAAAATCGTAAGGTGCACCAATACGGCCCTCCAGTCCTTTGGCTGTTGTCATTTGAAACATTGGCGTCTTAATGAAAACTGAGCGCCCGAAGCCTCGCGCTAATGATGACGGATCTCCTGAAAGGTACAGTCTCCTACGTTCTCATTATCTATGAGCCGAGCAGCTCTCTCATTATTCTCTCGTTCATCTCATCATTATTTTCGCTGAAATGATGAATGCTCTTTTGTTTAATTTGAATGTGTTCACCTTATGTTTTGTTGGGTCGTAAACACTGCGTTTACATTTTTTTGAGATACTACTACAGACTTACAGCAGGATAATAAATTATTTAATGTATATGAAATGCAGTTTTTCATCCACGTCAAATTCAAGGAGGTAATTGTGCTCGTGTTTCTCAACACGAGTTTCTCAACATTCTGTTCTTTCATACCGGCGAACTGTGGGTGTACATTGTTACACCTCTACCTAACCCTTCGGGGAATACAGGCGTGATGGTATGGAAGAGCTTTATTCTGAATTATTGTCAAACATAAACAAAAAAAACAAGTCGATCTAAAGTAAGTAGTGTGTAAGTATATCTTCCATGACAATCTTAAAATTCTAAGAGGATATGAAACTGCATCCTGTAAATTCGATTTCAAGTTGTATCATAATAAAAATGTTATATTTCCGTCCTAACTTTTCTCTACCGTTTAGCAACAATAGGTACAGTGAATGTTTTTAAAACAATTCGATCATCAGAGAACTAGGTACCTGGGTTCAATATTCATCGAAGTTAATGAACTGTTACTACAATTCAATTAAACACATAATCTCCAGTGAAGTATGTACTATCGACTTCAAGTAGCGGCGTAAATGATAACAGCAGATGTTCTATTTCGTGTGTTACGCAATACGTACGACCATATACCTACCTACATTATGTAGATAATATAAGTACCTATACGTAAAAGCTCCGAACCTCATTAACAGTAACCACCTCATTATAAGTCGCTCGAAAACAGTAAAATAATAATTATTCTAATGCGATATCGTAAAGGGTCACCACACTAAACAACTTACTGACAATATACCCATAAATACAAACCGAATAAAAACTTGTCCATAATCATAAATCCATTAATTGTTGGTTCGTTCGATATTTGAACATTCAAACTGATACACAACCTTAGACGATATATCGATACATACAACCTGATCAATTTGAAACTTGCATTTCAAAACTGAATCATGCTCTATATAAGTTAACAAAATTGAAATGCCCATAACGAAAGTTGCACAAACAGCTGTAGAGTCGAACGCTGAAAGCTATCCAAACCTAACCGGATTTCCTCACGGTGTACCTATTTTAACTTCAATTCACTCTGTTATCAGGTAAAGTATGGCTCTTGGATGATTTTATGTTGAAATAGATGCACTAAAACCGATACTAGTATTTTATATTTATCTTAGTACTTATACGTACGTAGTTTGCCCTCAATGTAAGGTTATATTCGATAATTTACTTAACTAGTATAAAAGACTGCCTCGTTGGCCTAGTGGTCCTAAGCGCGACTGCTACGCTAGAGGTCTTGGGTGCGATTCCCAGGTCGAGCAAAGAGTGTTATTGGGTTTTTCTATGAATTTCTCAGTAGGAGCTCGGAGTTAGGATTTGTGCCCGGTTAATGGCAATAGGCTCGTCCCCTATTACATGGGACCTAAAAACATACCGGCGAACTGTGGGTGTATTGGTACACCTCTGCCTAAACCTGTGGGGCATACAGATGTGATGGTATGATGGTGGTATAAAAGCTACGTTTTTCTACCGGACCGTAATTTCTACCGCTCGTTAAACGTAAAAGTTTTGAAGCAACTAACCGACAACCCGCGATTTTTTCATTTAAATTACATTTGCAAAAAAGAACAAGTTTCCTTCGTAGCAGCGCAACTACGTCGTAGCATTTACGTAGCAGGTACGCTACAAAGTCTTTCATAGTACAGCTAAGTACATATGAGTACAAAATCAAAATTGTTTTGAACAAAACTCACCTACAACCCTTTGTTTACGGTAAAATCTGTTTAAAACTTTAATGTAGCACAAAATTTCTGTTCGTGTTAAAAGAATTTACTCATAAAATTGTGTTTTCCAACGGTTATTCTGAACACGTTGCTTCGTAGTTTTAACAAAGCGTATAACTATGTGTACTTACCTACTTAGATACGTATATCTATCTACCTGATATTTTATTTTATACTTAAGCTAAAAAGACCTTCGGTATCGAGTGACTCGCTTCATTAATTTTGTTCGATATAACGGAGCGAGGATATGTCCCTTTTGCCTGAAGGCTTACCCTTGTCAAAGTTTAGACTTGTTACACTTATAGTTTCCTTGGAATTGAACACATGTGAACCCAGCATATTGAAATAAAATAATCATACGGAACGGAACATATACATGTTTAAAACATTCTGTTAGAAAGTACCTTTGTTACTTTTACTCTCAAACCTATTAAAGTGAGTCAATTTCATAACTTTGGGACGTAATTTCTGTTCATTCGAATACCGAATTCATTGAATTAACAATGAGAAAACTGTAGAAAGCCGATTGCAACGTGTTAATTATGTACTTGTGAAATACCTGCCGTGGAAGATAACAAGTTATTTCGAACGCTCGACTTCGTCTCATTAAAATTTCAAGGAGCGGAACAAACAGAACGCCATTCGCTTTGCAATATTCGAACGCGGAATTTAAAAGTTCTGCAGCGGGAATAGTTTCCATATTGTTAGGTCCTTTTTTAGACTTTCCGCTGGCCGTTTTCCAGCTGTTATAAGAGAACAAAAAAACAATGACATTTTAGCTACATAACTTCCAAGTTTGTTGAATGAGATTCTCTTGGTATATGGTCTGCAGGAAGTATATTGTGATCATTCAAATTACATACGTGTGCCTATTTATATTTTAGTTCAAAATAGAATACAATATGACCAATCAAACATCCAATCACAAAATGAAACATCAATGTCGTTAATAGACTCAATCAACTTCAGTGATCTGCAATCAATGTGCATTTATTATTGGCAGTGTATTGCGAATAAAACGGGCAAATAAAAATACCCACTTTATGATTCACGGCCAATGTAACCCCTCTAAAATATCGACGCGGGCATAGCATTTTAGTCCTTATAACCCCGTCTAAACATGAGGACGTGAATCTAAACAAAGTAATACCCAACTTGTTTTAAAAGTCTTTGTCTTTATGGAAAACCTAAATCGTGAACATACGTCCCGATTTGGTTGGTTAGCCCCCTTTTTAGTAGGGGACCAAATTTAATGTAGTGGATTTAAATTTCTCTGATCGCTTTAACTTTCTACGCGGGTAAGCATTTTTATGCCGACTCCTTGCTGTTTTACGACTTTAGCATTTAAATATTTCAGTACTCTTTTATTTCTGGTTACTTATATTTATTTACTCGTGGTGGTTAATAGGAATATGTGACTTTATTATTTGCTTAGAACGGAATGATCCACATGTGTGAGTAATAATATACACACACATAATATATACCCTGAAATCTCTAATAACATTGGGAATTCAATGAAATTGAGGAACCCAGTCCGGGGGATCAGGCTTAGGGATTCCCACCCCGACCCACAACCCTGCAGATGCCGAAGTAATAACCTTATACGGATCAATCGTTTCGGGTTGCTACCCGTTTACATAATGCACACATTAGAGGCATTTACGTAACAACTGTTAATTAACATTACTAAATTAAATATAGAATGCATTGTTTGTTCAAGCCATAAATGATAAGTATGCGATATTGTGCCAGGAATGGTGGCCACATGTGACAAACTAGCGATACATTGACTTCGCCAACCGCCACATGTTTGGAGGGTTATTGCCTTTATGACAATTAACTTGATCGTTATTAAGCTAAATTGTCCAACACTAAAGTATTAATGATAAAAATATAAAGAATGGCTCACCAAATTAGTTTTATCCATTTTCAGCACAGTTGATTCAAATCGGTTGAAAACTTATTTACTCTCCTAAATGTTTTATTATCTATAAAGCACCGTAAGCTTACAGTAACAACGTCTAACGCGAAAAGCAAAGACACATAGCAAGGCAACACTGATCTTATATTAGTGTCCACGAAATTATTATCATTGTTGGCGTATAAAATTACAGCAAATCAAATGTTGTCCGTCAAGCGACCGGTACGCGAGATCAAGTGACAGAAGGCACAACGCATATGGTCCACTACATCGTCTAAGATACACTTATTAACTAACACCAATGTTCAAATGGAATAATAACAGTCCACGAGATTAGCGTGTGGCGCGTTGGTTCCGCGATCCTTTGTTAAGTGCGGTCCAGCTCCATGGCGCCAGCTGTGATCGGCGTGCTCGGTTCGACGAGCGCGCGTCTGGCGACGGGACGATCGATGCCGGCAACAGATTTACATTTTCCGTCGAGGAAATCGGGAAAGTTTGTCACGTGCGTGTGTGAGCGCGGGCGGCGAGTACGGCGCGCCCGCACGCCGATAGTGCGCGGCGCCGAGTGCCGCCCGCCCTGCCGCCGCCGCCGCCGTCGCCGCGCGGGCCAACCCGTACGCGTGGCACACCGCCACCGACACCGCCGGCCACACACCGACACTCATTACATGACATTGAAACCCTCTATTCTCACAGTTTATACCCCACACGCTAATACCTCCATTATTTTAAGCACGATTAGTTCTCGATATAAAAAACAGAGCGTAAGTAATTTGGTTCCAAGCTCATTTGTGTGAAATCGATTGACAATATTATGGGAAAACGCAGAAAAAACATGACAGCAGTCAGATGAATCTGCGCCTAAAAACGCAGGATGTCATTGAGCGCAGCGTCGAAAGTACAGTTTTATGTTGAGATCGTTAAGGTGCCGAATGGTGCGGTGCTGTTAGGGGTGGTTAGGGTCGAGGCGGTGGCACAGAGGTGACGTGCGGGGTAGGGGCGGCGTGAGACGTAGGAGTATCGATTTTGGTCACCCCGCCCTCTCCCCTAGCGCTGCGACAGTGTGGGTGAGTCGTGTACTGTATAGTCGTGACTGCGAGATCGCCGGCTGCACACCGCGGGAAGCAGCGTCCAAATATTAACAAAACGCTTTGTTCACACTAGCTGGCTACTTATAGTACTAACACTTTGCCAACTGTCGCAACCTGAACATTTACTTGCCTTTGATTTGAGATTGGTGAGTCATATGCGATGTATAGGGCAATACTCGTAGGAACCGACTAGGTTAATAGTGGAGTGATGGAATATGATTTCTAATGGTTTATTATCGTACTAAATAATAATAACTATATTTTAAGTACACAACTAATAGAACTATAGGAATTGTTGTGAACATTTGAGTACAAATCAATGGATTAGAGAGAAAACATGAGACCATTTCTGAATCACATTCGTTCCTAATTTAATACGATTTCGAAGCTCACCAAACGATTTTCGAAGGAGACAATGTTGCTGGTGACAGAGAATCAATTAATGTAGATGTGAGCAAAGATCCCACTGACACACGCGTTAGACCATCGCTACATTATGTCGGTGAGTGACAGAAGGCGGGCCGACCACTTGTGGATTGAGAAGCTCAGACAACGCTATTGGAAAATGGATTTCCTTAACAGTTACATTATCTAAGTACATATATTACTGTGGAATAGTCCATCTCATTATTAGCCTTCCTATTTTTACAATCACAATAAAAAATATTTCCAACAAAACCATACTTTCTCAGGCCTCCAGGATCAAGGGCAAAACGACAACATTTAAATTGTTATGTACTTTATAGTTCTATAATAATTCAGTTTTGGATGGCCCTATAAGCTTACATTGCTCTATAAACATCTGTGTAAAGGTCAAATCAATATAAATTTTCTCCCTGGATTGTACCATAAACTTTGTGACCTGAATGACGCAGGACTAGGAACTAAGCTAATTAAAGTATTTGCAATGAATTGTAACATATGCAGACTTACCTTCTACTTAGCACCTAACAGACATTGTTACTAATTTCAACATTAAACGAATATAATTAAGATCCTGTAACTTCCTAGTTGATAATGATGATGAAAGAGGCTGCTTACAAAGCTTTCAATTAGGGATTTTAAAAATTGAAATAAAACTGTATATAATTCAGCGTGTACTTGACACGGCGCCCCTAAAAATCCTAAAAAGCGCAGCCATTACCGGCGCAATTCCAACTCGGCAATAATTTTTAGGCCCTAAGGGAGCCTTTTAATTTGTGTTTTATTGTACTTCGACGAGAGACATTGTCTTTGCGAATTATGAGCAAATATGCGTCTACAACAACGGTAAAATTTAACAGTAGTGCCATTCTGTAAAATGTCAGTTCAAACTATAATAGGACCGAATTAGTCGATCGCGAACTCAAATAATTTCAAGTAAATCATTCACAACTCGACATTGAATTTCAAAATGACAAGGTACAACAACTAGACTAAACTCACCTTTCATCAAGTTGCTGTAACTGGGAAGGCTGCTGGTAGTTCATGCGACGACCATACAGCGAAGCCCCACCCTCCGACATGTATCCATCCATCATATCATTGTTTCGGCCACACTCCATTTCACCCAGATTTACACGACGCAAGCAATCACCATCAGACATGTAACCGGAGGCTATTTCAAGATCGCAATAATCTGGGTTTGAAAATCCTGGTCCGTAATTTATTCGGTCACGCAATCCCATGTTTTCTCTGCCAAAGTTTGCTTTCACCGTATTGGCATGATGAGGATAACCCGGAATATTTTTCTGCGTCAATCCTGAAGTTCTCATAGGCAGTGTCAAATGACTGTTATACCCTCGCAATAGTGGTCTCATAGGTAACACATTCATCATTGGATTTTCATCGTCGCCAAGAGAGTTGTCACGACAATGAGATGGTGTACTAGATCTGCTGTCGCTTTCCATTCTCTTATTTAATTCTGTCAATGTCCTGTTGTGATCAAAGGTAGGCTTCGGGACTGATCTGTCCAGAGGTCTTCTCTGTGCTGCTTCTTTTTCAGAGATTTCAGCTTCATTTATAACTTCGTTAATGTAAGTAGTATTCATGTCCAGTCTTTTATTTACTGTGTTAGTAGCAGTTTTAGATATTTCAGAACCAGATTCACTGGAAGGACGGTATATCACGCTACTATCACTGGAATTAGAATGTTGCCCTGTAGTACTATGAGTGGAATTTGAATGAGAACTCTCAGACATTTGCGATGTGTGAGTATGACTTCCTGTAACTACAGGCATCGGAGATACTGCCAAAGTCTGTTTTTGTGCTATATCTTTACTTAAATTAGACTGTTCTCTACTGAATGGAAGTGCACTTATGTTATTTGTAGAGTTTAAACTAGAATTGCTTTGTATAGGACTTAATTGACTATTTGTACTTTTATGAATAATATGTCTATCATCTTTCGCTATTTTGAATGTTCCTTTTACAGCGGCAGTAGGTTTAGGGATTCCAGTCTGCGGTCCAAAGTTTTGTCCCGATGCTGCTTGATTCTGGTTTCCTTGGCTTGGTGGTGGTGATACATTTTCATGACTCTGATGGTTTTTAACGTCTGTTCTACTGTCAGTTCGTTTTTCACTGAGTCTCATTTGACTTCCAGATAGCTTGACCATCTTCGAGTTTCTTGAATGATCATCGATCTGATTCAGTTTGGTGTTACTAATAGATTTAGGAGCAGCCAGTTTGGATTCTTTGTCACGAGCGGGAAGCTTCGGGCTATTTCTCGATTTGTCACTACTGCTTGTTTTACCACTACTTTTGTTCAAGCTCGTGGAAGATTCTTTCGGGGATTTAGAACTAACTAACTTAGGTTTTACATTTTTAGCAGACTTGTCTTTTGATAATGTATCGCTTTGTTGCCTTAAAGTTTTGGGTCCTACTAAATTAGATGATTTGATATGTGAGTTGGGGGTGTTGGTAGATTCGTTGAGACTTAAACTGGAATCAGATCTTTCGCTTTTGGCTGATGAGAAACCACTGGATGAACTGGTGCGTTTAGACACTGCAGTATTTTTGCTGTTTTGTTTTTCATTACTTATCTTGTCTTTATTAAAAAGCTTCAACTTATCGAGCATGGAATGCTTTGTGGGTGTTCCATTTTGACTGGACGGTGTCTGTGGATGTTGCTGTGTTTGCGATATTAATGTCGACGGGATTTTACTACCGGGTGCTAGTAGTGAGGAGTTGGGTCGTGACCTGTAAAAGAAACAACAGTAAAATAACAATTAATAATTGCCTTCGAACTTTTGGCATCAGCTCATTCGTAAAGTGGTTCTTACGGGTAATCTCACTTCCATAGCATAAAGGTGTACTGCCTAAACTACGTGAATAAACATCGAATTTTGTCAGTAATAGATAATAATAAAAAAATTGAATTGAAAATTAATAAAAATATGATAAGTATTGCTTAAACCCTGGCGAAATCGCACAATCAGATCACCGCCTGTGTTTTAAAAATAGTACCGAATTATAGACTTCGCTACGATTCCAAAAAGGCCTATGTAGATAGTGTATAATAAAGCACACACGAAATGTAGTTACCTTAAATTAAATTCACATTTATAGACAGCTTTGTTGAAAATCCCACGTAATAAAGGGCGAGCCTATTGAACCAGTTGAACTAAGAACGGACTGCACTAGTTAATTACCTAACATAAACACCCAGAAACGTTTTACTCAAACCGGGAATGAAGCTTAGGACCCCGCGCTCAGCTGTCGCGCTTGTGTGTGCCCGCTAGACTACCGAAACTGTTCTTAATGTTAAATCTAAATCAAGATAAATAAGCAATAGTAAATACTACCATTAGGAATTCAGTTCATCCTGTAAAATAAAAACAACAGAAGAATGCAGACAAAAAGCACTTAAACTCTTAAATCATTGTATTAGATAAACAAGCAAAGTTACCCGGATGAAGAAGTTGGTGCTCGCGGTATAAAGCTGACGGCTCCTTGTCCCAGCGGGCTAGTCGAGCGACTGGAGCTAGCCGACAAGCCACTCTTGCCACCTGCAATAAAACAATAGCATTCCATCAATGATTACAATACATCAACACATATCTCGCATCCCGTCAACGATACCTAACACTCGCTCACGACTCACCTACGGAAACTATGTCAATTTTTATCTATTATATATTTAAAAATTATTATCTCGCACATCAAGCTGAGTAAATATTATCAATGAAGAGCTAACATTCGCTAGATAACTCTGAGCTTATATCGAAAGGCACGGGTGGTCTGTCCGTGCTGCGCGCGCGACTACTCGCCTACTAAGCTGCAGTGAACAGTGCATGCGCTGTACCGCTACCCACCAAAAATAATTGAGCCCTAACACCCCTTCTATTCCTAACCAACTGTTCCCCCACGAGGGAACTTCAATTCAATGCAACAGATCACCTAACACTGGCTCGCTATAAATCGATACCATACCGACGAAAATAATAATTCCTGATGTCATTACATTACTTTTCAAATGTATGCGTGTGCGTAAAGTAACCCTAAACAAGGGACATTAATGAGTCAATGGTGGCCATAAATAGCACTCATTATAGGTTCCCGAGAGCTCAGTTTGTTTTGGCATTAGAGAAAATTACTAGAGTACAGTGTTTAATACTTGGGTTATTCATTTGTGAAAGAAAACAAATAAGGTCCCTATATATTACCGACTTAGCAATAGCCCGATATCGATACTGACTCACAGGTAAATTAGTTTTGTAATTATTGCCTCATATGTGTCTTATTAGTTATGTAAGTATATGTCTTCCTACTTTTTACCCTTGTCTTACTAAAAATATATGTGTATTCTTTACTAATTAGTAGCCATTAGGAATATAAAGTCGATTATAAGTTACAAAAGTATTAGATTAGGTACAAAACATAACATTTTAGGGGACGTAGGAAGCATATAAAAGAAGTCCATAAATCATTTAACTCGATAAAATTTTGTAATAGGTTAAAGTTCCGTCAAATAACTACATAGAAAGCAACTCAAAATCTCTTACGAAATTTAAAACTAACTACAGGCATAGCTATGTAGGGATTAGTCTCCTTATCCAGTCTACAAAATTTCGTCAAGTATATTTACTTATTAACCAAAATATTACAAGATTATTTTTGTATGAAGCGCGCTGTCTATCGGAATAAGTACACTCATTTTCAAACATAGAACTAAGAAAATCTACATGGACTTGATAGGGTGAATCATGGTCATGAACTTAGTATGCTACGTAAACTTTGTATGTTCAATACAAAGTTTATGTAGCATACTAAGTCCTGTACCAGCGACCTGCCCGCGACATCGTCCGCGTGTCTTAAATATTTCACCCGCGTCAAGTTACGTCTTTCGTTACTGCTCCGCTACCGTGTGTCGTAGCGTGATGTTTTATAGCCTATGTTACTCAGGAATAATGTAGATATCTATTGGTGGAAAATTTTTAAGTCGATACAGTAGTTTCGGAGCCTATTTGTTACAAACAAACAAAAAATCTTTCCTCTTTATAATGATTGTATAGATAGTAATAGAAGTATAGATTTCAACAACAATGGTTACATTCAGGTGGTGTTGCATAGCACGAAGGAAGCAGATCGTTGTAGTGCGCCAAATAACATTGTCAATCAACTGTGGGCTACATCCGTTCTTTATCCAGGCCGAGACTATCCATCACTTTAACAATGACGATATTAATATAACACACTCAACTACACATTTTTTTTTCTAGTTCACATGTAGGTGTTATTAAAAAGTATTTTTTGCTTAATATTTATTTGGCAAAAATTAAAGTATTAACAAAAACACTTGATTACTTAGCTGTACCTACCAGTATTGATGTAATTATTTATTGATTAATTCTTTATGTATTTATCTAATACTTATTTGATTATGTTAGAATTTTTCTTTAAAATATTCACAAAACTTATTGAACATTTTTAGCCTACCCACTTATTTACACCAACACAGAAACACAAAATGGATAATTCAGTCTTGTTGGTAAAATTGTACAAAACCACTAAACACAGAACACTTCAAACTTTTTAAAATCAATGTAGGTATTCAAAATATAATATTATTTCAAATTAATATTAAAATGAGAACGTCAATGAGCGGCCAGCATGAGTCGTGGCCGTCAACTGAGGATGCATCTGTATCAACCACAGCGCAACATCTACAAGGTATCACCCGGCCACAGCGAGTCTCAAGATAACTCGACCCGCGTGAGAATCATAACAATCATATCGACATACGGATTTGTGTTGCTTTATAGATATCGGCAGCATAATAAAGTAAATATAACCGAAATTGTAAACAATTTAGAGCTGTCGGACGAATTTTATTGAAGATTGTTGTGAATTACCGAGAGTTTATTAGGTATAAACGTCAAGTATTTTATCAAAAATGTCAAAAGAGACATCGCTTTGCATACATCCGGGTTACATCTGATTTCAAGGGTAACTTAGCTGCCAAATGAAGTGTTAAACCAATCTTACTCCGAACAAACAACAATAAGTCTTTTAATGAAAACATCTAAATCCAATAATTCAACCAACCAAGACCTTACGGCGGCCCCCGGGCCCCACCGCTGTGCACCCTTTGAACCCTCGCTTAAGATGCCCTTGAATATCAGGAGGAGGGGGCATACGAGTATATTATTATGTTTTGTTTAAATAATTCAAAGAATTCAATACACAACTCCTTAGACCTTTAGTTTACTTATTCAAAAGGCGATGCCATTAAAACGTCTAAAGAGAAAACAAAACTATTGTATTTTAAAACAGGCATCTAACGGATTACATAGAAAAAAATAATCCCTATTACTTATCCAAAATAAACACGAAGAAAGTGATTTAATACCAAACGTTTATGGCGGAGTACGATCCTTGATAAGGAAAATGTAACAAAAAATCTAAAGATAACGGCAGGGACGATTCACTACACGTGTACCAGTATTCATGGGCATGTGTGTGAGTAATAAAACGAATGACGTTGGACACTTATCAGTGAGAGTAAGTGAATAAACTTGATGTAAACCCTTAGGTATGGCACTTGGAAGTTTATTTTGAGGGACCTTTCAGTCCGCAGGTGAGTTTACGAGCGACAAATTGGCTTGCGGGCCTTGCGGCTACGGTTTTTGGGGATGAAGGTCGTCTACAAATTCATGTTGGACGTCCGTGTAAACTGTTGAGATGTGGAGATGAAAGTACTTGTTGTACATGTAAGGCCTTATTCTGTTCAATATTTAAGAGCAGCTGAAGAAAATAAAGTGATCGTAGAAGCGAATGGATGCAATTTAGAATGTTGCAATTTTATTCTCAAGACTTGATTGACTTTAAATTTTTTATTATTTTAAAATTGGATTCTCAGAGCAATACGTAAATGTACGTGAAGGATTAGCTGCAGCACTGCGTGTCGCGGGTTCGATTTCCGCACGGAACAAATATTTATATGGTCTATAGATAGTTGTTTCGGGTTTGGCTATTTGTGTTTGTGAAACACACCAACGATACAGATGAAATTCCTAGTGTCTATTCCAACATAAAAAAGAAAGAAACTTAAAGATGTCACTAAAAGAAACGTTTCCTCAGTAAACGTCGACGTGTTCCTCACATCATTAGTCTCAATTCACTCTGTTTATCTGTTGTCGAGGCGTTGAGACAAACAGACGAACAGACGCCTCCCACTGAGTGCAGAGGCTAGATATCGACGGGAGCTAAATAAGTAATTGGATTCAATTAATTAGACTTCTCACTCACAAGACGCTGCATTTAATTCCGACGTCTGGTCTGGACTTGACTGCAAAGTATTCTGCTCATTAATTATTGCGTTGGCTTACGTAAATGGTTTTAGCTTAGTTGGATCTTTAAAGAAAAATAGTAATTTAGTTTTAAATTATTTTCTTTAGTTTGTGTTTTAAATTTATGTCTGATCTCTTAATATAAAGTTCCTTGATGTACTTGTATTCAAAATATTTTAAAACATTTTTTTTTTAAATTAAGTAGGTATGGAGTTTTCTGCTCATTCTTCTTCCTGCGGAACTAAGTACCTCTTAGAAGGGGCAATTAATTCAATTTGTTTTTTCTTGTAGATTATATATGGCGTTCAAAAGTGCCTTTTTAATTAATAGTCTAGTTCCAATAAATAATTTTACAACGACTTTAACTTCGTTTATTACGTAGTCAGCAAGACTGTTTAGTTTTTGAATAAAGAAACAATATTTACATTTGCAACTATATTTCATTAGTTACCTATTTTTAGAATTTACCCAACAAACTAACTGACCTAACTTGACAAAGGCTGGCTTTTACCTTGGACAGAGGTTAAGCATTGCCGTCCAGCGTGGCAATACGGCCAGTCTTTTGGGCACTTTTCCGGTCGAAGGCGATGCGGAGGAATTTTTTGATGCCATTTAGTTTTAGTTTCTTTTTTGTTATTATTAAGGTTTTTTTTTATCTAATTTTAAGACTGTAAATATTTAATCTAATTTTATTTCAACAAACTTACTGTTTCTACCTACATTGTGCAATGCCCAGCAACATTATTACGATCCATTCTCCTGATTAGTTTCCTACTCTTTTATGACGCTGTTGAGGTGAAACTAGCATCCAGTATGTTATGAAATCCTCGACAACTTTCATTACACCAGTCTATACTCCTATCTTATTTACATATTTTTTTTGCTTCATTTTGCGATGTGGATATTTTGACGACATCCAAAACAACAATTAGGAAACAATTTGTAAAGATTTTAAAAATAAACAACTCTTTTAGGCATAATCAGATGTTCCTATTACATTAAATTTGGCTTTAATTTTATTTGGAATGTAGCCTTTTTTATGTTAACATTTATTTTGCCAACTCCTCTAACAGTTTGTTAGTTCTCATTTCATTGTCTGTTCGTAAGTTATTACACTCCTATGGTTACTCAGGAAAACCTATAATTGGCCTAACCTATATGTAATATGAAATTTTGTAAGTATCTCTTTGTAACGCTGTTGGTTTTCTAAATAAATAAATAAATAATTACATGCACTGACGACATGGGCCTTTCATAGAAAGATTGACTAATAGCTTAGTACCTAGAACCCACACATACGTTGACAATATATGAATTAAATAGGCACTTTATATTTAAATTGCTTTTATGAAAAGGAAGTTGTAAGCGATATTCAAAGTAAGTAGTTAACATTATACATATAGTGACCTGTTTACTAAACCTCGCAGTCTAACTACTACTAAGAAGATAGCAGCTGCTAGCCATTATTGTCCTTATTGCATTTGTAATTAGGTTTGTTTTATCGATACTATGATATAATTAAGCTGAGGAGTTTGTTTTCTTGTATAGAGGGATTGGAAATTTTTTGTTGTATACTAGCTTCTACCCGCGACTTCGTCCGCGTCAAGTTTGATATGTTATCCCACGGTATCCGTACATTTTTCCGGGATAAAAAGTATCCTATGTGTTATTCCACAGTACAGGCTACCTCAGTGCCTATCATCCAGATCTGTTCAGCCGTTTGAGCGTGAGAGTAATAAACATCCATCCATAAACTTTCACCCTCACAAACTTTCGCATTTATATTATTATTAGTAGGATTAGTAGGAACAACTAACTGCCTCAGTAGCCTAGTGGTCCTAAGCGCGACTGCTAAGCTAGAGGTCTTGGGTTCGATTCCTAGGTCGAGCAAAAAGTGTTATTAGGTTTTTCTTTAAAATTCCCAGTAGTAGCTCGGAGTTAGAATTTGTGCCCGGTTAATGGCAATCGGCTTGCCCCCTATTACATGGGACCTTAACATACCGGCGAATTGTGGGCGTCTAGTGGGTACTCCTCTGCCTAACCCTTCGGGGAATACTGGCGTGATGGTATGTTATATTTGATTAGTAGAAAGTAGGATGATAGCCAGATTCATAAAAATAGTATAGACTATATAAAATCACGCTACGACACACGGGAGTGGAGCAGTAACCAAAGACGTAACTTAAAACGGGTAAATCAAATCACGCGAAAAAAAATCCGGGAATAAGCTAGTTATTAAGTAATACACCTAATACTGTTTGCTGTTTAATCAACATGGCACTTAATACATTAGGATACAATTCAATGAATCGTTTCACATTTAATTTATCGAAATACAGTTTCTAAAGCATAACTTACAATTGAAATCCAACAGTAATTGGTATCGCTCACGACATTTACGGCACGTTATTGATTTTAGTGGATCGCCAGTTCTATCGTATATTTCAAATAGGGCTGGTTTAATTTAAGAACAATCGATTTATTCGTCCTTAAAAGCGGGTTTACAGACATTAGGTGAATTTTTCTCTATGTACCACTATACATATACGTTGTCTTGTCAAAATAATTTGAAGTTTAGACAATATTATTTTTTATTTTCTGTTTGCATTCATTAGAACTGCGAAAAGTGCGTTTCTATTTCTAGCCATTTCTTGATTGTATTTTAAAAATGTTATAACTAGGTCTGCATATTTCCGTAGCGGTGAATACGTATTCTAGTCGTTTTGACATTAGTATATATTTTTTTATTTATTTATTTATTTACAGTATGGAGGACTTACAGCTAATACTACAAACAAACAAGGGAAAACATATACACCAGACAGCCAATTACAAGTCCTCACGTATAGCTGTGGATTATATTATATTTTGTGGTGTGAGCACAAAAACAGAAATCACACTGGCTTTATATAAAAAAAAAAATATAAATAAAATATAAATATGGCAATAGGCTCGCCCCCTATTACATGGGACCTAAACATACCGGCGAACTGTGGGTGTATATTAATACATCTCTGCCTAACCCTTCGGGGAATACAGGCGTGATGGTATGTTATAAATACGTTGCTTATATATATATTATATTATATACTATATATTAACTGTATAACTTATTGTGGTACATTTTTTAATAGAGTATGTACGGAGTTTCTTTCCCGTTCTTCTCCAAACGAAACTACGTTTTGGAATGGGCAACTAGATTCAATATTTTTAATTTTTTTTTACCTTTTAATTGACGTTCAAAAGTGCTTTTTAGTGGTCTAATTGAAATAAATGATTTGACTTTGACTTTTACTCTATGACTACTTAACATGTAGGAACATTGGCAATGTTGCTTGGAATAGAAGGAAATTAATAAGCAAACACTGCAACGCTCCTACTGGGTCCTCCTCCTTACTGGGTAACCTTTAACCTACAACAATCGGTAAACAATACAGAGTTTGACAGGTAAAAGTACTAGGACAGCATAAGTGGACGGATGTTGTGTTTACCTGCATGCGACGGCGTTGCGGGCAGTGGTCGCTTGTCGGGCGGGGCGCGACGAGCGGCAGCGGCAGACGCAGGCAGCGGGATCGACGTCTGCAGCACCGACACTTGCCTGCACAAACATTCATTGTTGAACAAACATTGGAACCAACATACTATCAATCACGTTCATTTGTTTTATTTATCTGTTTTGGGGGAACACAATGAGTAGTTACTACTGAAACATGTTTACAATAAGCGTGAAGTTGTAATCAAGTAAAATATCTTATATACTTTCACTATTTACAATAATTACATTCTTGACACTAGACAGCTCTTATACCTTTTGTGTAATATGCATTAAATCTATATATATAAAAGAAAGTCGTGTTAGTACTCTATTTATAACTCAAGAACGGCTGAACCGATTTGGCTGAAAATTGGTGGGGAGGTAGCTAAGATCCAGGAGACGGTTATAGCATACTTTTTAAGCGAGCCCGTCAGATGTTGTCCTGCCCTGAAAATCGGTACAAAAAATAACTACCCTTCCCTGAAGGAAATAATGAATCCCTAAATCTATGTTACCCTGATACCTCTCCACTACGAAGAGCCATTTTGCTGTGTCGAGTGGACACGAGTAAGGTAGGTAGATAGGGTAAGTATGTAGGTAGGTAGGTTGGTAGGTAGGTACAGTTTGCTATGGTAGGTAAGTAAGGTAGGTTGGACCTGGAATTTGTATCGGTTTTCAGTGCGGACAACGTCTGCCGGGCCCGCTAGTAACATAATAATAACCAGTATATTCATCGAAATATTCCTATACGGACAGTTGATTAAATCGTAAAAATATCATAAATTAATAAATAGTCGTTAATTATTGTTTTATTTCTTTCATGCGTATAAGCGTAAAATAGTCAATGATTTTATGAGTGTAAGGCGATCCAGTTCATTGAGTACCAACTTTACGAGCCTTTACTGTAAACTGAATCGAAAGTTCAATAGAGGTCAGTAGTAAAAACGAAAAGTTTATAAGTGCCGGTAGTGACCACCGCGCTTCTACTCTAGGAAAATGAGAAATGCAGATAGTTCCGACTAATATTAAAATTGGGAAAGTTCATAAGCTGCAGCAAGCTACATGGCTAAGCTGCTATTAAGCATCTACATGAAAACAAGTAAACTGCTTCGTTAGCTTAGGCGCGAGTGCTACGCTAGAGGTCTTGGGTTCGATTCCTGAGTCGAGCAAAAAGTGTTCTTGGTTTTTCTATGAAATTCTCAGTAGCAGCTCGGAGTTATTACATGGGACCCTAACATACCGGCGAATTGTGGAAGTACATTGGTATACCTCTGTCTAACCCTTTGGGGAGCCGTGTCGACGGCGCGTTCGTGTTCCACGCACGCCTCAAAGAGATGTCAGCAAAAGGAAGGGGCCACTGAGGGCCGATGCCTGCCGGGGCTGCGGGTTGTTCGCAAGAGATACCGCGCCCCCGGAACGCAAAGGGCACAAGAAGGAACATGGGTGGGTTTTAGTCAGTAAAAGTCTGACACTCCCTCCCGTCCCGCCCAGGGCGGGAGAAGTTATTTGATGATTTCCCACCCACCAAAAAAAAAAAAACCCTTTGGGGAATACAGGCGTGATGGTATGATGGTATAAAATGAAGTGATGTGAAGAAATGTAGTCATATTTTTACAGATACAGAATCTACGAATTGGAATCTCTATTTTGTTCCGTTTCGTTATACAAAAAAGCCACGCTTTCTTACCTATGTACATATTAAAGTTTCAAACTTCTCTTAGTAAATATTGATGAAATATTACCTAGTTGAGTACAATAGATAATCTGCTATTTCGGCTAACAAAAACTGTTCTACAAGTTGCAGATCTAATTTCAAAATCTCTATCTAAAATGTTGGGAAGGCTTTTAAGTGACGCCTCGTATAAGTACTTATACAAAACATGGCAACAGACTCGTCTAACAAAAAAAATTACCTCACCGTATAACATCCAAATTTTTTAAGAACGCATTTTCTTGCATTTTTTTTTTATGAGACGTAATTATTCAGTCCCCTCCGCAGTAGAAGGGTAGGTGATGATATATTTTACCGGGTTTCCGGGTTTTAACACCCGTAGGTATAGCCAGTAAAGTACATTTGAAACGCATTATTTTATTATCATTCGTTGAGAGAGAAAATCATTTAGTAGGGTTGGGTTTTGGGGCTGGGGCACTTTGCAAAAAAAAAGTACATAGGTACCCTCATACACTGATATTTATTATAAATATTTTAATGACAATAGCTTCGCCCCCTACTACATGGGGCCTAAACATACCGGCGAACTGTGGATGTACATGTACACTTCTGATATTTCGCCTGACCGAAAATCGGTCACGGCGAATCTCAATGAAGACTAGCCAAGTACGCAGGAGATATAAAAGTGCACAAGCGCGTAAACTGCAATCTCTTTTCCTCACTCTCATAGACCGTAGGGACCGTGGAGAGATTAGGCGCAAAACAGCGGTTTTACGGGTTGTCACACCACTGACTTTCAAAATCTAGAAATTTCCTAATGTTAAATAATACCCAATAACACTCTGCCCAACCTTGGAATCGAACCTAGGCCTCAACGCTCAGCAGTCGCACTTGCGATCGCGAGAGCAACAGGGCTGATAGCCAGGGAATATTTATTATATTATTATAGAATTAGTTGTATAAGTTTTGAGACTTAGATATTTATATTAGACAAACTATTTATCACAATAATAGCACGTTTTCTCAACCTATCATCTATATAAAAGTTCAAAGATGTGAACGTGGAAGTTATACAGTGAGATATTACTGAAGTCACACGCAGCAATATTTGACAATGTCGCACTATATTTCATAAGTAATGACCCGTTACATGGCAGAAGACATAAAATGTGAGTATTTTTAACATCAAAAAAGATCTAAAAATGGCGATGGTTTTATAAAATACTTTGAGAGCTTACATCTTCTATCTTTCCCAAAATGACTCTGATTGGGAAACCAACGCTGATGGAAGTGAAAAAATAAAATAAAAAATGAAAGTGAATCGATAGAAATATATCGATTCACTTTTTAAGGATTCTGTTTATACTAAAGCTATTCATACAATCTTAAAAACAAGGGGGCAACTAGATTATTTTTTGTTTTTTTCTTGTTTGTATATGACGTTCAAAAGTGCCTTTTAATGGTCTAAGTAAAATAAATAAATTGACTTTAGTAACATGCAGAAATAAACTACGACCAACCCTTTACGTAGATATGTACTAACATTTTATACTAGAAAATGGTGTGGTAAGTATTTCGATCCATAACAGCATACATAAATAGGAGAGAAGCTTTTAAAGGAAATTATTCTACATTAGTAAGGACCCAAGGCCTGTGGGTCAGTACTCTGCGAGATAGACTAGACTGGCCGGGTAGGAAAACACGATACGCCCGCTTGAGCTGCGCTTAGGCACGAGCGTGGGTCACGAATTTATAATAAACCACCGGCCAAGAAGCTCTTGAGTCACCTGTGCCATTACACTGTTATTAATAATATTTTAACAACATAGTACATTCACGTTGCCGATTCATGTAGATATTTCGTATTCATTTGATGGCAAATCATTAATGACATGTGTATAAAATGTGTGCCTATGTATGTGTGTATGTATTTAACTGCCTCGTTAGCCTAGTGGTCTTAAGCACCACTGCTACGCTAAAGGGCTTGGGTTCGATTACCAGGTCGAGCAAAAAGTGTTATTGGGGTTTTTCATGAAATTCTCAGTAGCAGCTCGGAGTTGGGATTTGTGCCCGGTTAATGGCAATAGGCTCGCCGCCTATTACATGGGACCTAAACATACCGGCGAACTGTGGGTGTACATTGTTACACCTCTGCCTAACCCTTCGGGGAATACCAGCGTGATGGTATGATGGTATAAAAGATGTTACGTAAGGCTTAACTTATTACACTATTTATTTTTCTATTATAACACATTTCGTACATTAAAATAAAATTATTTTTCATATTTTTATAATGTTGTTATTTTATAGTCTAAATAGTATTTATTTTATGCAATGCGACTGCCTACTTCAGCTGCTGGCTGCTGCTACTGCCCACTAGATGGCGCTAGTATAAAAAAGACGCGCATGATTTTATAATCCTCACAAAAACTCAATATTTCAGTATCTCACTTCATGTACTTACTTTTAGAAAAAAGGGGATAAATATTCAGTGTAAACAGAAAACTTGGGATAAGTACTTATCGGTGTTTTCGCTAAAATCGTAGTTTTAAAGTTTTCAGCGCATACTTACCTACACAATGGACTGTAAAGCTCGTTTTTCCTTATACCCAAACGAACAATGCTACAATAGAAATCGCATTAAATCTCTTTCAAGTTCAGATTAAGTTCCACTACGATACATCTTAATCTAATAGTCTGCGGTCTAGACTGGAATTGCTCTTTTTATTCCTATGGCTATCATTTATTCACATAGATAGGTACTACATGTAACATATACCATCACGCCTGTATTCCCCGAAGAGTTAGGCAGAGGCGTAACAATGTACACCCACAGTTCGCCGGTATGGTTAAGTCCCATATAATAGGGGGCGAGCCTATTGCCACTAACCGGGCACAAATCCTAACTCCGAACTGCTACTGAGAATTTCATAGAAAAACACAATAACACTTTGCTCGACCTGGGAATCGAACCCAAGACCTCTAGCGTAGCAGTATGTAGTAGCTAATTTAATACACATATTATTATGTGGAGATGATACTTAGTAAAAATTATTCCAAGTTCCAGGATTTTCTCACAAATGTAGAAAAAAACATGAATTTTAATAAATAACCGAAACGACAGGCTATTTAACTCTTGAACAGGAAATAACTCAAAAACTCCTGTTACGAAATCAAATCAATGATAAAACATAAATCATTATTGTGCGGGACAGTAACAGAATCAATATTAAGGATGTGTTCTAGTTAACTTAAATTTAGAATGCAAGGCTTGTTTAGAATGCAGCTAAGTGCAGGCCCTTTGTGCGATCAAAGCTCCGATCGATAACGAGGGCGATATCCAAACAATGAACATGTGGCGTCGCCTGCGCCGGCGCATGCAACTCGACTCCGTGTCATTTGACATGCGCCGCTATGCTTTGCGTAACAGATATTTGACACGAGCGCCCGGATAGATAGAGTGGCAATAGTGGTGAACTGTATGTTTCTACGCTTTGGTAAACATTTTAACATGTTGTCGGTGTTATGGATACTCTTTCTGTGTCAATCGTCACGGACTGCGGAGTTCAAACCAAACATTTTTGAACTTACTATCATTATCGTGAGGATTATTGAGAAAGGGAGAAAGAGAGAGAGAGAGAGAGAGAACTGTAATAGTCTGAGTTTTTTAACTGACGGAAACATTAAACTAAATAGTTTAGAAGGTAATAAAGATCAGCGGGACCATTCTACTAACTTTTAGGAACGATCGCAATTTAATCTCAGTTTCAATTTTAATTTTTTTTATGCCACCAGTGACAGAAAAGTTGAAAGGGAACTTTTGTCTTGGTACGGGCATGTGAAGAGGAGGGATGAGACGCATGTGACCAAAAGAGTTATGAATATGAATGTGGATGGATGGAGGGGAAGAGGGAGGCCAAAGAAAAGATGGATGGATTGCGTGAAGAATTATATGAAAGAGAAGGGAGTCAGTGATAGCATGACGGTTGACAGGACAGCGTGGAAGAAGAAAACGTGTTGCTCCGACCCCAAGTAACATGGGATAAGGGCAGGAAGATGATGATGATGGTCGGCAAACAATCCGACGGCCCACCTGATGTTAAGTATACACCGCTACATATAAACATCTGCAATACCAGAGGCCTTGCAAATGCGTTGCCATCCCTGAGACTAAGTTGGAATGTCTCATGTGCCCGTAATTACACCGGCACCCATACCCTTCAAACCGGAACACAGCAGTGCTGCTTTGCGAACCGAAATAGGTACGGACAAGCTCTTTCACAAAGACCTCTACTATCTGTCAATAAATAACAACATTTTTGCCATTAGTTGTCGCTGAGATGATATTACGACTAGATTTTGAACCTAATTAGTAGAATTGGTCTTCAGATTCAGTCGTAAAAAGTTATTCAGATGCTTATTGCCTAGATTTACAATCTGATAGGTTTCTGATAACACGCCATCATAAGTCACTTTACGATTTTAAGAGAAAGTAGCGTGACCTGAAATAAAGCACTGCTCTTTTTCGAGTCACATTATCTGAAAGGACAATTAAATGACTACGTTACATACATCGCATGTGAAGAGAACTTTTGTTCACGGAAGTGCGACTATCATTTCCAAATGACTGACTTTGCTCCAGTTACCGCAACGCAATACTAGCAAAGTACCCACAAAATAAACAAGAAAATCTTCGAACAACAAGATTGTTATATTCCTATCCCTATCTGGCACGAAATAAATGAATGAAATAGGCGATATTGTATGCATAGAAGAGAATATTACCTATACACCTGTGTAGGATAGGTGTCGGCGTTGTAGGGCGTGACACTTCCAAAATAGAAGCATGGCGCGTGACATGGCTTCCGGAGCGGACGGCTCGTTCGGAAATAGAGGCTGTCGTGGGACCCGCAACACGTGACGTCACGTTCTACCATTTCATACAACGTATTGAGTGCCTCTTGGAAATTTACAGCTATTTGCTATTATGCTCATTGGTACTACCTATATCTCAGTCGCTCCATGTAAAACACTGATATTCAGCTGCATCCGGTTAGACTGGAAGCCGACCCCAACATAGTTGGGAAAAGGCTAAGCAGATGATAATGGTACTACCTATATCTACACTAATATTATAAAGAGGAAAGATTTTTGTTTGTTTTATGTTTGTAACGAATAAGCTCCGAAACTACTAGACCGATTTAAACAATTTTTTCACCAATAGACAAGTTTTTTTTCCAAGGGTGGGAATTCATCAAATGGCCTTCCCCCGCCCTGGGCGGGGCGGGAGGGCGTGTCAGACTTTTACTGACTAAAACCGTTAAACATGTTAATAAAGAGCGCTAGAAGTAACCTTCTAGCGCTCTTTGCGTTCCGGGGGCGCGGTATCTCTTACGAACAACCCGCAGCCCCGGCAGGCATCGGCCCTGAGTGGACCCTTCAAAATTTGCTGACATCTCTTTAAACCGATAGATAGCTACATTACTCTTAAGAAACAAAGGCTATATAACATCACGCTACAACCCACGGGAGCGGAACAGTAACGAAAGACGTAACTTAACGCAGGTAAAATAAGCCACGCGGACGAAGTCGCGGGCAGGTCGCTAGTGTCAAATACAACTAAGTATATGCAGTTAAACTAGAAGCCGTGCCCAAAATATGTTACATAGATGGGATAAGGCAATAATTATAGGCCGATTGATGACGGACAAAATTTTTGTATTTATTTAGGTACCAACAAACTTAATTTAACATTATATCTATATTACTGTAGGCTTATGTGTGTGTCTATTTGGATCTTTGGTTCAAGTTAAAATAGCTTTAGAAACTGTTATAGTAGTCGCCACGAGTCGTGAGCACAAACGTCAAGTTAGTTTTTGGGTTTTTTGGGCCACCGACCCTGCACGCGATTGGTCCGTCTGTCGACTTGTGTAACTTGACGGTTCTGCTCACGACTCGTGGCGGCTACTATATGCAAACGTTAGATATTGTAGGTATCAACTTTACTTCTTGTATGTAAGTAGCTAATTAGATAATGCAAGCACTAAATTCTGTATCCGCCTTACACGGCGGATTATACCCGAATATATATCCCATAGTTGTCTCATACTAGCGATTAATATCGCTTACAAGGGGCGAGTCGAGGGCGATGTACCTATCTCCCTTCATTGTTTACGCACCTCCGCAACTTACAGAGACGAGATCCAGAGATCAAAGATTACCCACCATTTTACTTTTACGATATTGATGAAATACTCGGCATAAAATGCTGCGCGTGACTTGAAAATCTTCAAATTCACGTGTATTTTAAGCCAAGCTTGCTAAGTGAACTGCTCTTTAAACATCGTTCTGAGGAAGTAATGAGTGAACAAAGATCTTTTGTACTAACCGAAGTTTGACTCCGCCTTGGGGAATAGGTCTCGTTAGAGGCAAAGAATAATCCCGCCTTGATATTAGAATATGAAATGAAACGCTACGGATATCGTTATACGAGGACATCATTAAGACATCTGAAGGTCTTTCATACCGCTTCACCAATATAAATTTACATTTAAATAAATAACAAATTATAAGAAGCAAGTTGTATCAATCTTATTACGAGTCTTCAATTAATGACGTAGGTTATAGGTACATTAATTCAAATATCTGAGAATATAATCTCTGTTGCTAAGAGGCTTTCAAATACCGTCTCCTGCTCCATGGCAACAGTACATACCTACTATGACTTATGTATTGATTGAATAACATTTCTATGGTCTACAGAATATTCCCACAACACATACCTTCTGACTTCGGGCGACGTTGGAAGGCTTCTAGACTTCCTGCTCTTGCTGTGCTGCCGGTGGTGGCCGTGTCCCGAGTTGGTATTCCCCATGATTCGTTTATCAGGTTTTCAAATAACGTAACACATTACAGTACAAAGGACACAATACACTGGAGTTGCAAAACACACACATTTTGCACATTTCACGGATACTGTTCCCAACATGTACCCCAAGCGGAGTTGTCACGGAAAAGGTTTTTATATTGTCTACCCTCCCTCGCTGGAAAATATTTTGTTTCCTATGTTGGTATGCTATTGTTTGTGCTGTGGTTGGCTGAATACGAGAGTAATATAAAATCAACCTAAATACAGACAATTTTAAGTACGAAAATGTCTTGTACGTTTCTGCGCATCTAAATGTTCAAATGTCCTAGCTGTAATGGCAAACGTTAAGAGCAAATTTCTCATCACTGTTATGGGTTTGGCGTGACTCAATACCTGCCTATAATTCAGCGAGCCGAACACCACAAATGCCAATGTTCGCCGGCGCTCAAAGCATTGCTGGAATTTCAAAGGTCAGGTCGGTTGAACCGCCGAGCCATAACTTACTGACCAAGGCGCACGACCGCAAACATTCCCTTTATTATGTGCAAAATCTATTTTTGAATTGCATTTTATTATGAGAAAACAAGTTCAAATAAGGTAGGTAGCATCGTAGAACGTATGATTTTTTTTAACTGAATTCATCTTCAACAATCATCAATTTAGTTAATAGTGGGATAGGGGAGGACGAACGATCAGTTATTATTGTCTCTTTGTTCCGAGAACTAAGGACAATGGAGAAAAGGGCCTAATTACGAGTGTCGCTCCGAGAGAGTTCAAGGGACATTAACTTCCTTAGACGCTGAAACTTTTTAAAAATTATCTAATGTAATCCCGTCCAGGCAAGAAATGGGACTAGAGCAACTAGGATAATGGATGAATTTGAATAGACAAGTAGTCACTCCACTATAGTCTATTGTGAGTTGTAACTGGAACTGAACGGCAAGCAGTATTTTGAGCGCATTATCGACATTATCATAGCGGGCGCGGTGTGGCTCCGAGCTCTGGCGCGTGCAATATGCACCAATTCCGTAAGCTAGGGCAACTTACACTATTTCCATTCTCACGTAACGAGAAAGTTTTGATGAGATTGGGATTCTATGTAAAGGAAAACAAAGGTAGTGAGTTTATTTTGCTTCTATTTCGAATACTATTAACAGAATAGACTGTACATAAGCGGTGCAGCGAGGTAACTTGATTTTTATATTCATTAATTGTGCGCCCAACGAGGTTTTGTTACTAATTTATACAGCGATTGTTATGACGCTATTAGCTTTGAATTCATTGTTTTCGTGTCACGATCAATGGTTCTTTGTATTGTTTTTCGAAAAATAAGTTATTCTAAGTGAATGTAATCACGATGTCAAGAAACGAACATGCACAAGCCTACTACGACCAAATAAACACCACATGGGTCTCCAGACGATATTGTGATATGCGAAGGTACAAAAGTAAATAATTCATGAGCACTTCACTTAAACCCGACGCCTATGGCCTAACGCCCACTTCACATAATGACAATGGACAAATCGCGTAAAGGAGCACGGTGCGGGGGGGGGACTCGTGAGATGTCAAATGTCGTTCGTGAAGGATATATCTAGATTGGTAGGTGATGCATGGGTTACTCGCTTTAATTCAAACATCTTTTGTGTTATTCGATGTGCGCGATGTTCCGAGAATTCCTCGCGACTGCTCGACTGGTTTATTTCGTCGGTAATGAGCGTGAGCTGTATTTGTTTGAGGAACAAAACATTCCATTTGTTGGTTGTAGGTATCAATCATTTGCTTTCTGCTGATGGGTTAACGTTTTCAAGGAAAGTTAAATGGCTGTTAAGAATTGTGACTAAGGAACTTACAAAAACAGTTTTGGATAACGACATATTCTTGGCTTTCAATGGCAAGGTTGTTTAGCTTTGTTCTGCCAAAACGAGCCAACCCTCTCAATAATTAAATGAATCACGTCAAACTAATTAAATGCATTTAAGCTAGCGTACATTTTAAAGAAATTTAATATCGAAAATCATTACGATTCGTCATCGTCATCGAAAAATCGGCAAAATAGTGACATGGTTAAGTTTTAGTTAAGTTATTAATATTTTTTTTCCAATTTGAAATAGAAGAACCTTTACGAATTATCGCGTATCTAAGTAACAATAACATTGATTATAAAGATTACGACAAGAAGGAAGAATTTGCACCCTACCACTGAAGGCATGAATGCACCCTAGTAGCGGCTGTGACATGGTGTAGTAATACGAAGATGAAAATTAATAGCTTAGCGCCTTTGCTTAAACAATGCACTTATCTAGTTAGTAAGGTTGCCTGCAAACTTAAACCTGCAACTTTAAAATTAGAATACAAAAACGAACATACATAACAAATTACACTTTGCAGTAAGTAATGAGTTCAATTGTAATAGTACAATTCTGCAATTGAACACAATTTAAGTGAACTAACGCCCAAACTAGTACCATAGGCGTTAATCCTTCCTAAGTATAACTATGCTTATAACTTATCTTTAACTGCCTCGTTGGCCTAGTGGTCCTAAGCGCGACTGCTACGCTAGAGGTCTTGGGTTCGATTCCCAGGTCGAGCAAAAAGTGCTGTTGGGTTTTTCTATGAAAATCTTAGCAGTAGCTCGGAGTTAAGATTTGTGCCCGGTTAATGGCAAAAGGCTCGCCCCCTATTCCATAGGACCAAAATATACCGGCGAACTGTGGGTGTACATTGGTACACCTCTGCCTAACCCTTCGGGGAATACAGGCATGATGGTATGTTATGTTATCTTGCACTTAACTTTAACTTGAGTTCACCACTACTTTTTTTTTTTAATTTGAAATATTTAAAATTGTTCCAATAGGACTGTTGTTTTCATATCATTGGATGGCAAACAAGGCGAAAGGCTACCTGATAAAGTGGTTACTGCCGCCAAAGACATGTGCAATACCTGAAGAAGCGCAGATGTTTTTCATCTCAGGGACAAAGTTGAAATGCCTCATATGCCTATAATTACACCAAAACCAACATCTTTCAACCAAACCAACAAACCAATAGACATATCGATCCAACAAAATAGGCCTGAAATTCCATTCCATTTAGTTTCCGATGTCAGTTCAGTTGGGTTCAGTTGCCAACCCTGTGTAACAAGCAAACAGAGAATCGCTTTTCGTAGCAGCTAGTATCGACAGAGCTTGTTCCTACGGTACACAGTTTTATGCAAATTTATGCACGTACATATTCGATCGGCCATTAATGCGTTTCACTAAGTTCACATGGCTTAATTGAACCACATAAATTGTACGTGGCAATGTTCTGACGTGTTCGGCTTTCAATGTGTTGCGCGATTAATTTGATTGTAGCAATGAGTTTAGAGGATTATTGTTGAGATATCTATAAGAGCTTACAGGTACAGTTTTATGATTAACTTTTTATTTGTGCCATTGACGCGAACAATGTTTAACTGACTTCAAATCAATCAATCAATCATTTATTTTCGGATAAATACAATCCAATATTGTTAGTAAAGACAAAAACAACTTACAAACTAGTATTAGTCCATATACCTATGTCATAAAATAAATAAATAAAATCAAATTCAATACACACGTCAGAAACAATAATAATAACACACAACAATCAATAAAACAACACACACTACTTCTGGGCACGGGCTCGTCCAGTGTTTTAATATAAGGCCATCAGTCCTATCCGCAACAGTCATCAAGAGACTGTTGGCACTGCCCCGCACCCGCCACATCAGGGAAGCGACACGCTTTCTTATGATATAAAAATTCAAATAAATCCCTCTTCTATTTTTGACTGTAGGTATGTATCCTTCAATTTTTTTTAATGTATTTTTATCAATTTCAGTGCCAATTGACAACGGAATATAATTATTTTTTTTTTTAAACCCTATGACTTTCTGGGAGCTTTATTACAAATTGTACATTAGAATATTAAGTACTATTGTTTATAAGCTTTATATAGATTTATTAGTTTATATATATAAGTTGTAAAATAAATTGATAATAATTCCAAAAAAAAACAACTTGTTTATAATTTAGAAGACCGAGTACCTACGCTAGAATGTCTTCTTACTTGCGAATAAACAAAAGAATAATGTTTAACAAAACAGTATCGATTCACATAAGTACTTATCATTGTAAGTTTTCCAAGAAACCGTAGGAGCTAATAAACATCAACACGCAACACAATATTATTCAGTAATTATTAGACGGCGGGCTTTTAACTGCTTAGCAGCACCACCAATAACTAAACGAGGTAATCGAATTAATATACTAATAAAATCCGTTGATTTATTTTATATCAGTGTGTGACTACTCTCATGATTTAAATGTAAATTTATAGTTGTATTAAATGTTAGTTGTGTTAAATGTTAGTTAGTTCGGTGTGATAAATTCCAAGAAACTGCATGATAAACATGTTTCTGGCAACGTATTAGTGGTACTTCTGCAAGCTGGCGATTAAAAAACCAATGGTTATTTTTATTTATTTATTTGTAACATCCAAAATTGACGATGATGAGAAATAGTACCACCATACCTATTTCTACCGCAAAGTAGCGTTACTGTGTTTCGGTTTAAAGGGTATGCCGCGGGGAATTACAAGCACTTGGGATATTTCAACTTTGTCTTTGGAAATGCAAATGTATATAGGCAGCGGTGACCACTTAACCTCAGGTGGGCCGTCGGCTTGTTTGCTATACAATGATACAAAAAAAAAACAAATTATTAAACAAAATTCGTAGTAGCAGTCTACGATACTCGTAGCTCGCTCTACTACTGCTACGGAAATAGTAACGGACATACTTTACAGCTACACATTTCTCTGTCACTTTTAGAACGATCAAAAAGTAACCACTTTATTTATAGAAGTGATGAATCTATCAATCGTTTCCGAGAAGATGCGGGATGAATCATATTCCCTTCAGAATAATGAGTGTTGGGTTCTATTCTTTAGCCGTTCAGATATTCAGGGTAATAAATAAGTCAAGTCCAAGGTAAGTGTATGCTCGTGAGGACAGATTTATCTCTCCGTACACCCGCCAATGGGTCTTGTTTCGTGAGATAATAACATAAAAGTGATTTGGTGGGACATGCAAGCTATAATATGGCTTGTAAGTGGTATGTGGACCGGTGTATGACATTTATGGATATAATTTGTATTGGGCATTAATAGTGTGGACGTTTGCTGCCCTAGGGTGGGTTTTTAATGGGTCTACAAAATTAGGGACGGAAAACATTTATGGCATTTTTTATATTTGGATCGCGTTTACACGGTCGGGATGTTGGTTTTAATTGACTGTATTTCGGCGGGCATAAATCCAATATTTATTTTCGTCCCGTCGACTGAGTGACTACCCAACAAACGAAAAACGCCTAATTGACAACGGGTTGTCAAAAATAACAATTGAAAAATTAAAACAATTGCATTTAATTTAACGCAGTGGGGTAATTTGCAAATTACTTCCTTCATAATTGAGTTATAGATGCTAATTTAGCAGTAACAAGTGACAAATTGGCCTGTGACATGATAGTGTGGCCATTCATTTACATTTATTACATCGTGCTGCAGTTCAGGAGCTTTATGCGATCACCCTTATTGATAAACTACTAAGTATATATTCATAAATTATTATATCTAATAGTCATTGTACGTGATAAATAACTTGTCTCTAATAAGTGTTGAACCTAATAAACCAAATAATATAGGTACAGAATATTGCTGTAGACAAAATCTGGTGCATTCGCTGAATAATCTTCTAAATAAAAATTTGTATACTAATATTATAAAGATGTAAGGTTTGTTTGTAAGAGGTAACCTCCAATGGGTATGATTACAAAAAAAATTCACTGACAGAAAGCTACACTATTGCAGAATGTCTTATAATAATGACTATAAAATGATGGCATTTTATAGTCATTATTATAAGACATTCTGCAATACGCCTGTATTCCCCGAAGGGTTAGGGAGAGGCGTAACAATGTACACCCACAGATCGCCGGTAGGTCCCATGTAATAGGGCGCGAGCCTATTGCCATTAACCGGGCACAAATCCTAACTCCGAGCTGCTACTGAGAATATCATAGAAAAACCCAATAACACTTTTTGCTCGACCTGGGAATCGAATCCAAGACCTCTAGCGTAGCAGTCGCACTTAGGACTACTAGGCTACCGAGGCAGTTAAAATGAAATCTTATAGAAATGGATAATAATTGTTTTGCATCAGTATATTACCCAAACACATAAACTTAAATTATAATAATTTAATTGTCATATACTTTTACGATTTTATAGTAAGACCGTTCGGAGAGAAGAAAAAAGAAATTTCGGAGTATTAGAATCAGACCCAAAATAACGCTGCCATAAAGAGGATACCAAATCCATTTCAGGCACATTAAAAGTCGCGAAATATTTGTGCCGATGATGATTCAACAAAAGCGTAAAGACTGCTCACATAAAAGCAAATTAATTAAGCCTATACAATAGCTGCTATAAACAGGGTGTTTGTTTATGCGCGGATGGGGGGCGTGAGTTGGTACACTGGTTTGTGCGTGGTCCAAGTTAGAAGAGAATGGCGGTATGTATATGGGGCCTTTTTGGTATTCTTTTTGTTTAAAAAGTAATGAATTACCACCTACCTATGAATTACCTAGTATAATAAAGTTAAAGAGATTTTTTTATTTGTTTAAACACGCTAATCTCTGGCACTACCAGTAGGATTGGAAAATTCTTTTTGTATTATTATGATAGCCAGATTCGACTCTGGAGCGGAGCAGTAACCAAAGACGTAACTTAAGGCGGGTGAAAATCACGCGGATGAAGTCACGGGCAGAAACCAGAAAATAATGTGTTTGAAAAGAACTTATTTAATTAGTGTATGATGCGTTTTTATCAAGAAATCTTTATAGCACAAATATTCAGCATAGTCAAGGTCGTTAAGGTTACTAGGGTCTTGTAAGTTTTCCACGACATGAACTATAATTAACATGGTATTTTTTTAAAGTATGTATGCAGTTTCATCTCTATACGAAACTACCTTTTGGAACGGGCCACCAGATTATTTTTTTTTTGTTTACGTTTAAGTTCAAAATTGACTTTTAATGGCCTAATTGAAATAAATGATTTGAACTTTGATGCCCCTAGAGTAAAAAAAAAAAAACGCTTCAGCTTACATCACACGCCAACCCTTACACAGCA
This sequence comes from Caradrina kadenii, assembly GCA_947462355.1. NCBI lineage: Eukaryota > Metazoa > Arthropoda > Insecta > Lepidoptera > Noctuidae > Caradrina > Caradrina kadenii. Next base: position 6,721,711 of record OX381674.1, read on the forward strand.
AAATCAGCTTTAATATCATCTGAGTGCCGTTAATAACGTAAAGCCTTTTGTGTGAAATTCCAATGCGAAAAATCTCGGCAGACACGTTCGCGGCGTGCCTTCATAAAACATATTAAAATATTTATTGTTCAGGGCTTTACGGAATTAAGATCTTTTTGGTATTCATCTTTTTATATAATATAGACAGATTTTTCTCGCATTACATGAATACGAAAAAGGGAATTTCTTTTATAAGTTTTCCATTACGAATGGCCCTTTTTATTACAATTCCTATGGAATTGATAGTTCTGTGAACTAAGTAACTATCCTTAGCCTTTACTGGAACAAATAAAATTATATTATGAGTCTAAGATTTAGCTAATGGATTTCGAACGATGCAATTTAAAACTGGACCCTAAAACCCTAATACGTTTTTAAAGTAAGATTTTCATCCCAATCTTTTACTAGTCCAATGGTCGTTTAAAAAGGGCAATATCTTCTCTCTTAAAATGAGACACAATGGAACACATTTTGCAATTGAAACCTTCCATTATTTTACTCCGAGATTACTTACTTTATTTATTCAAACTCAAAGACAGTGAAAGAAATGAGAGCAATTTTATTTAAAGTTTGCTTTCATATTTTGTCTCTAAACAAAGGGGAAGAAAAGGTTAAATTTATGGCACACTTGGATCGGACGGTTTTGCAGATGCCCTTTATTGCTTGAAGAAAAAAAACGCTTTGTATTATGCTCGATTGCTATGCCTTACTCATCGTAATTTTTTTTTTACATTTTCTTCTAATCTTCATTAGTAACCAGTACTTCATATTCATAGTTGATCTAATTAAACTAAATAAATGACAATAACACGGTACGTTTCCTTTAAAATAATAATGGTACCTAGATACAAACATTCGAAATACAACAATAGAAAAAAAACAAAAACGAATACCAGCCTGTTATTGTCCCACTGCAGGGAAAACTCTCTTTTCAAACAGAGAAGGCACAAGAATTGAAAAATAAAAAATAAAAAAAGCAATGGCTTAAAAACCATGTTTGACGAGTATTAACGTTAATTAACCCGAAACATATTTTTAACGCAATATGTTTTCATTACATAGCAAAAAAAGTTTTAACCAAATGCAGGAAGTGTGGAGGTGTCATATATTTTCATTAGCGCGATACCTGTGGGCTCGAGCTGCCTGCTCACGACACTAAGTCAGATTTATCACGCGGCACCCTCCGCCCTTTTTCAGTGTCATTCAACGAAGCGAAAAACTTCCGAAACTTCTTCAATAGCGTTTACTTTTTCGATAAATTATTGTTTTCCGGAAAATAAAGGCATTTCAAACAATTTATTGAAAGATTTTGCCGTATTTAACATGAATACTAACTTAGGTTCATAATTTAAACTTTCGTTGATTTGTTTGATCGGCTTGAACTCGATTATCGTTTCTTATTAAAATAGCTTTAAAGTTTCTCCTAAATTGCCCGCGAAATTCAAAAGGTTACATGGTAACAAAAATATTAGATGCAACGGTTCTAGTATTGTTTACAAAATTACAATAATTAAAAATACCATCACGCCTGTATTCCCCGAAGGGTTAGGCAGAGGTGTAACAATGTACACCCACAGTTCGCCGGTATATTTAGGTCCCATGTAATAAGGGGCGAGCCTATTGCCATTAACCGGGCACAAATCCTAACTCCGAGCTGCTACTGAGAATTTCATAGAAAAACCCAATAACACTTTGCTCGACCTGGGAATCGAACCCAAGTAAACCCAAATTTGTAATTAGCTGCAAACTTCATAGTTTCATTAAAAAGGCACAATAAAAAGTTACACTGACTAGAAGATTTTAGTTGCTAGTGAATTTAATTGTGTACATAAATATGTATTATTATATTAGTGTCGTGTCTACTTTCTATATTACCACACGACTCGAAGTTGAGCTGCAAATCGCCAAAAAACAAATAAAAATTTGAATTTCGAAGGCTACCCTAGCGCCCTTAATGCTTTCAGAAAAACCTTTATAAAATCTATGTACAGAGGCCAGCACATCAAGCTATTCCAATCTGTCAAATTACTTTGATAGTTTCTCAACTTTATTACAAAAGATTAAGGTTCATGTTCAATTGGGATAATTTGTCAGTTTGGAATAACTTGATGTGCGAACATAGAAATAATATTGAAAATCAGATAGGACTTTCATCTTGCAGATAGTTAAATTCAACGACCTCATTCAACGGTGACTGCAACTATCAAAGCTCTCGCGCATAACGTTCCATCGCCTATCAGAGCTGTATGTGTCAGTTAATTAATTAATTTTAATTAACAGGCTGTTTGTTAACTTTGTTTGCGTACTGAACATAAATCGATACTATTAGTGTTATATTCTATCGATTGACACGTGTTGTTCGACCCTTTGTTGCTAATGTGTTTATTATGTCGCTGTTCTTAACATTAATAATAATATCGCTTATTTGCAATTCGAAATTAAAATTAAAATTGTCAAAATTATTGTTTTTTTTTTTACATTCAACTTGATAGACAAGAAGCAGGATAACAGTAGGTATTTTTTTTTACATTTGCCTATTTATTTTTTTATTCCAAGTTTACCGGAACTAAACAATATATCATTTCAAACAATATCGTAAAGCCTGAACTGCAACAAGGATATCATCGTTATATTAAAAGCTCTAATACGCACGTGTTTATAAATATGGCAACTACCCAAACAATACAATCTCAAATAACGATCAGTTAATAATATTGACTGAACATTACATAATGAAAGTGATAACAATGGTGCAATAGTTTGGGGTAAACGGAACGCGTCCAAAACAGTGCACGCGCATGTGATCGTTCTCAGGGGCGCTCGATCACCGGCCCGCTGCCCGCTATTATCGATCAGTTCGTGTGACTGTGAACTATTGTTCCGCAGATGGGGGCTCAGAATCTTTAGGGGACAGCGCCCCTTCCTCCCTTCCCTATCCCCGATACCAAGCAACACTACCACGCCGCACTCTAACAAACACTCATTGTGTAACATTGGAACTCTTAAATTATAACGATTTGTACGGATACGGTACGGATAAATACTTTACAATAATTACGTAGGTACCGATAGAAATGCTTCAAAATATTTGAAATTAGAAAACACGCGACTGAGTTCACAGATGTCGTAAAATTAAAATGCTGAGAATTTTAGGGTGTCGCGCGTTTTTATTGCTTGTTCCCCATTCTGGTCGTTGTTCCTCTGGATGCAGAAACCACGCGTGAGTTCAGAGGGTCATACCTTTTAGCGTGACAATAGGACATTTGTTTACTATTCACTACAGTTAGAATTGTTCTTTGTGTCCAATTAAACGAACTATGCGAAGGAATACTAACGTGGGCTTGAAGAGTGAACATTTTTGTAAGTCGACAATTAAGTGTATAAGTTTATCTACAGAAGCAACGAAGGAATTACTTTTAATCGTAAACGTTTTGGGTTCTCGTTGATAGTTTTTGTATTGTATCATATATTTGTATTGTATTGTATCGTAAAATGTAACTGAATCCAAACGATCAGCCGTTTAAACATTATACGTGCAACACAATAGTCTCAAACGAGCTTAATACCCAACAGTACCTACTTCTCCCGTGTAAAGGTTTTGTATTAAAATTTATTCCAGTGTTGCATTGCAGTGAACTGCAGCGAGTACGCACGCCTACAGACGCCTCGTGGAACTGGTTTCGCGATAAACACACACATATTAAGCGAGCGAACAATTTCTACAGAAATCACAAATTCCAATCAACGCCTTATACTGAGTAATAAGAGAACGTCCCGAACTGTCTACCGTAATTAAATTTTCTTATCATTCTGAACTGAGTGTCATTTGATATTCAGTTTGCTAATGAACTAACTTTGTACACAAATTTGAAGTTAAAACCGGTAAGGTACCTACAATTCAGATAATGTTCTCCTTTCACCAGGAGTTCTTTTTACACCAAAATGTTAATGACAAAGTACTGGCATGAATGTGTACAGTAATAGAAACCGAGGTTGCAGTCTTAAAGTACATGAAAGCAAACGTGTATTCAGCTTACAGGTCGGTGTTGTTTACAAAAAAACATAGAGTGAACCGCAGCCATGTCACAGAAATAACATTTTTATGATCATTCAAACAGTCTCCTTCATATAACACGGAATGTTACTTACGAGTAGTTTGAAACGTTAAACCATCAATGTTTCTGTTTATTATTTTGTTGGCGAGCACGCTTACTTACTTTCAAAGTAAATGCCCAAAGTAACTAGTTCTTGTAAGTCCACTTTTAGAACATTACCTACTTGGATTTATTTCACACAACATTTAGCAAAGCAAGCAAATTCAAATCAATCAAATATATATTTCTGTAAGTCGAACGAATAACTATTTTATCTAAATCCAATCGAGGAGTAGTAAAACATGCTTGAAGCGCTGCAGCGCTGAGCTGTATAGTCTTGTTGGTATGTACGAGAAGTACATAGCTACAGGTACCAAGACTAGACTTGGCTTAGCACAATTTACTTAGATTGTATTCAAATGTTCTCTGAGGCGATTTGCAAGCGTAAACACTAACACTTCAAGTTTGTTATGAATAACCCCGAGCTTGCTTGTTGTTGCTAGATTTACTACTTTGTTATCAAAATCGTCACTAGCACCTGTGTCTAATTAGACTTTGTTATGAAATATTTGTACCGTTACCATTTTTATAACATCCTTCAACAAAACCACGGTATCTAGATCTACTCTTATCTTGCCCCTAACTTTTACGAACAATGTTCAAGAGCCGCCGCGGTGGCCGTCCATTTTCCAGCCATTATGTTGGTGTTCCAACACTTGACAGAAAAAGCTCGTGTTTATGAGAGAAAGATAAAATTCAGCGATCTCATTATTTACTTTTCTTTAGAAGAAGCTAAAGTTTTCGTCTCAAAAATATTACGTGCCTAAGTAACACTCCAACCTGTTGTAACTTATCTTCGCGTTTCATATTAGTCTGCCTACGGACTGCACCTTTTTGTATTGCGATTCTATTTCAGAACGGCTGGCTGCAGATACATTAATCACGTTTGCACTGAACTTTAATGGAGCTGAACCAGCTTTATGCATAGATACCTGTTCAATTGGCATATTATGTTCTTATACACTAATAGATTATGCCCGCGACTTAGGCTGCGTGAATGTCGGTTATTGGCGATGGTTATTTTGTAATAGATACTACAGCAGTGAAACTCTGTAATAATCAACCTTGGTAAAGGTGAGGTGAGCTATCGTCCCACCAAAAGGCCAATAAATATAAACGTTTAAAATTAAGTCACACAATCTTATCTCAGCGAATGTCAATGTAAAAAATCTAAGTTAAATAAAATAGAGGCATTGACGGCAATTGGGAATGAGAACCGAATGCGAACAGTCTTAAAGGTATTTAAACATTGCCTTCTTGATGCTAGGAATTGACATTTCACTTCAAACTTACCTTCAGTCAACTTCAATTATAAACATATGTTCTTGATGCTTACGACTTCATTGATACGTAAAAGGAACACCATTGAACATAAAGTCTGTTTTCAAACGAAGTGTGTCAGGCCCTTTAGGTTTATAATGTTGTAAAACTTGCTATGATAGTAGAAATCTGTTATAAATTCCTGTCCAATAATTATTTAAATGAATGGTGATAGTACTGGCATACAAACATCCGTAAATATGCAAAAAAAAAATGAGATACATATCGATTGTCGAAAATAGAATATTCTTTCTTTTTTTTAAGTCGGTTAATTAGAACTAAATTGGGCGTAGTTTTTCTAAAACGAATCAACAACATACATCACAATTTCATGAGTTTAAAAGTACATTGGACTGTTATTGCTGTATAGTAATGTTGGCTCATCGAAGCCGTGTTAACATAAATAAATAAATAAATGTTAATATTGAATTAGTTTGACGTAATTATATTGATTATTGAGAAATTGTGAGTTGGTTTGTTTTGACAGTGCTAAGTTGAATTATTGTCAGGCACTTCTAGTCTTAGTACTGGCCAGTTAGGCAAGCTTTTGAACAAACCGTGGGCGGATTACTAGTAGAAAGTTATCAACACTTACAATAGGTACCTAACAGCTCAGCTATAGATAGTTGGATTGCATCAAGTACAACCATTGACTACATACAACCCTACTTCCTATCCTACTACTATTATAAACGCGAAAGTTTGTAAGGATGGATGGATGGATAATTGTTATTTCACGCCTAAACACCTGAACGGAATTTGCTGAAATTTGGCATAAATAATATGAATATTGTTTGAGCTTAACGTAGGATGATTTTTATCATGAGATAATTTTGAATTTTGGCTTAACTCTGCAACCTACGCAGACAAAGTCGCACGCAAAAGCTAGTACAGTATACTTTTAAAGGTGCTTATTCAAATTATACACAGACAGAGTCATCACCAACCCAAAACACGTGAGCATGGTAAAAAAGTACCTTTAAAACATTTAGATAAAAGACAATTTAAGTGAAGTCTCACAGTAGTCAGTATAATGATTGATGGACAGAGATTATCTTGTCAATCACAGTTCACGAGGGACATGCGATGTCCATAACAGAGGACAGACAAACATAAACAGATTTTTCTACGATCTTGAATCAATTACAGAGGTACTTGTGACAGTTTTACTTCAACACCGTTTTATTTGGAGTATTGTCGGTAAGGCTCGGGACCAGTCGGCCTGCCTCGGCCCCGTGGGCGGCAGCCAGGCAAGATAACCCGGTCCTTCGCCCGCACACTCACGCGCAAGTCGCAACCTCCATAGCATCGCAATAACTTAAAACGCGAACCTTGTTACACTTCAGGATTGAACTCAACCGATGAGACAGCGCTACGAAACGATCACTGATGCAAATAAAAGAAATCCCGAATGCTTACCTTTGTACTAAGAACCTCTTTATTCGAAGTACAATTTAATCGGATACCCTATCAAAATGTTCAGATTGTTGTTTTTGGATAATTCGGTGCTAAGTATGCAACAGGAGTAAACAGTGTTTACATAACCGAGTACAACTCGTGTGACATTAACTCAGTCGATTCTTCAACAGAAGTGCCACTTCAATTTATTTCAACCTCTTGAGGGCTTAACTAATATGTGAGCTCATGCCACGCCAGATAAATTCTAATTTTCTTAAGCTCGTGTTAAGTCAGAGTAAGGAGAAGTGATTCACGCGTGTAAACACGACGACTAACCGCTCAAATTAACTACAAATACGGGATAAAACGAAAACATGAAAATCATCTCTGGTCGTATTGCGTCCACTTAAACAACTCCGATTAGAACACCGCTTTACTCAGGCTATAAATACACGGCAGCGAGCTTTGCACACCATAAACAATAATCCTTAACACGATTTGTCACAGTCGGGGCGCACTCGCGTCGGTTCAGCGGCGCGCGGCGCGGGCGCGTGCGACGGCCAGCGCACGAAAGCGTGCACGCGCGACCATTGCGTCCGCACGACAGACAAAACAGTCGTCGAAAGCGCAAGGGCCTTCGCCCCTTCCGAATCCGTGATCGCGCGGCGGGATGCAGCGAATGCTAATACTAAACAGGGCTGTCCGTCAAGCCCGCATCGCTCTTTGAGCTTAACTTACGCCATTCGTCCGTTGCCACGGATTATGGGAAACAGTTAAATTGCGCCATCCTCATTGATTCTCAGCCATGTTGACCATTAAAGTGCTAATGGTGAAAAACTTGTTTCTAGCTTACTTGAAGCAGTATTGTGCATTGAGTTTTCCAATTCATCGATACGAATCCATTAGAAAGGTGTCGTTTTATTATTGATCCTAGATATATAGGCACAACCCTGACTAGATGATGTATGAAAAACTGACGGCACGAGTGCCATCTGCGCTAGGGAGGGGACCCTTGCATTAGTGGGATGACGTTATGCACTCCCAGAAGGGTTCGCGGCTTATCTCGTTAAATCACTCGAGCCGGGACGCAAAATAATTCACTGAGGTGTGTGCGGTAAACAGTTTCCTATAAGATAACTGCAATTACCTTTCGGCAGACATGGTTTTACGGCCGGTTATGTCCGTTACTTGTCGACATTTGCTGAGAAGGGTCCAGAATTATTACCACGGATTGAATTTTATATCAGATAGCTACAGGAAATGAACTTTGCGCACTTGTACGTATATTCAGATAGGTGAATTTATGTACGGGTGCCAACGCAAAAGGTACCTTAATCGTTTGTAATCTGTTCGAATGAATTTATGAGTTATTAATTTGGGCGAATGATAAAGCACCGATGTATCGAATATGCATTAAAATCGGTATTAATTTCCAAAGTCGATGAAAGTAATAATTTATTGGGCTCATGACTACATCTCGCATAGCAATAAAGCGTGTCGAAATAATCGGAGGGTGCGTACGCGGCCTTAGGGTTATTGCGTCACTTAGAATTCATACTTATCGATTATAATGACATAAACGGTTACGAGCTGTTTATTGTAAACTAGTTTCTGCTCGCAACTTCGTTCGCGTGGATGTCATCTATAGCCTAAAACATTGGTTGGACCATACCAGGAAACTCCAACATTTCTCCAATTTTTTTTTCCTAATTTGCACTGACTTCTTATAAAAACCAATTTTGAAAGTTATAACTAAACTATAATAATCCCTGTGACCCATGTACTGTTACATGCACTTATAAGCACAGTGTTTTCTGTGTGCAGTCGCAGTACCAACACACAGCAATTTTTACACCAAAAATAAAAGTCGTTTTCCAGCAATTATTTTTGCTCTAAGTTACTTAGTCTGATGGGTAGTTAACGGTTACATGACGTGTATTTTTACGCACCATATAAATAAAAATGAATGTTTGTATGTATATCCTCTGTGCGTTCCTAAACCATTGATCTGATTGTGATGAAACTTTGGTGGATTTTTGGTTTGGTTCCTGGCGAAATAAAAAGAAGAAAATGATTCCGCGACCGAAGTCACGGGCAGCAGCTTTACAAATCCTTCTTTTACCTCGTTTAATTTTTATTTCGAAGCATGAACTTCACGGACAATAAAGGTAGTGTCATTCTAAAAACATTAAAAATACTCATAACTCAACTTAAAACGCTTTATACAACCGCAGTTTATAATAAGTCAATATTATTTTAAACATTAAAAAACTCATAAAACTTGGAAATAGCGATAAAAACAAAAGAAAAAACATGAACGCTGGTATTGTGTCGCTGTTTACATGAGTTCGCGACGGAGCCGAGGGCGGTTTGGGAGAGCAAACACTATAAAGACAAATAAACTGATGACAATGTGCCGCTGTGCTACGAAAGTAATAGAAGAACCAATGTATTAAGAAAAGAATAAATTATTTATTACGAAGAAAGATTCAAAAAATTTCGTAAGATGCAAACATCGTAGGTAAGCACCGCCGTAACATCACAAAACATCTACTGTTGTAATCCACACAAATAAATAAAGTTGTCTCCTTAAAATGTCAAAATAACATCTATTTACTACTAAATGCATAATTATGAGTACATACAAGATAAGTGGGCACCTATACCACCAAAGCATTATTCTTAATTTTTGTCTGCCTATTTGTGTGCCTATCCATTTGTTCCATCTAATTTCAGGACATAAGCTAATCTGTAATAGTTTTTATTACCTAAAAACAATTGGTATTTTTTAATACTCATTGAACTTTCACTCATATTAAAAACAGTGTCTATTTTTATCCATAGCTTGCGCTTAGGAATACAAATCATGCATTCACTCACGACGTATAAATCTGCATCGATATGAATAAACCAGCTGGGAATAGAATCTATATCCTTATTTAAATCCATTCGAACCGTGAAACCATAGCCTAACTACAACCCGCATTAACTGTTCTAAACGTTTCTATGCATTTACTCTATGAGCAGCATGCGAAATGTAAACTAAATGTAAACGGGGACACATTTCACCCCACATACAAGAATTTGCTGCACTGCGGCCACAAGCCACAGAAACACAACAAATTTTAACTAATGTTAATTTATGTCGAACACAAGATTTAAATTCTATTCCCCAATTCCTCATAAAATCAATTAAAATAACAACTGTTCAAAGTCTTGAAATAATGCGGAAATGTGTCGGATCGGTAGAATCAACTAATTCCCCTTTCGCTTGTAAAACGGATTAATACTATTCGTGGAACATCTAAAAGCATCCACTGATTTATAACACGAACGTGAGAAAATATAAATTATATTTTTGAAGCGGAGTCGATGGCATGAGACTGTGTTGGAGACGTTGATGTACTGAACTGTCATAGTAGGTAATATTACATAGTTCACTTTTGGTTCCCAAATTGGTTGAATCAACCAAATTGAATACAGGTAAACATAAAAGTGGACCAATTAATGTAGGCTATAAAAAAACATAGATTGGTCATTTTGTTAAAGTGAATAAATTTGGTTGAACCGCGTTATAATGCCATTATCTTGTCAATATGGTACAAGAGAGATACATTTTTGAAGACACGATTGTTATCGTCTTTAACACGCGAAAGTTTGAAGTTTGCTATACGGGCTCGGTGCCGATGCGGGCTGTTAAGTTCCAGTGAGGAACACGAGAATTGCAAGATTTAAAATAGTACCTCTATAGTGAAGTTTTAGTTTCCTAAGTTTAAGCACAAAGGCACCAATAAGACCTACTTTCTAGATAAAGAGTAACAAGACGTTTATTAAATTGTATTTTTTCCAAGGTTTAGATTACTCTTAGCTTTTACTTCCGCAGAAAGCAAAAATATATTTTTTTACTGTTTTAGGCTAGACTAGAGAAGACATCTTTGAAAAACTGCCCTTTAAATACTTAGATACAATAACATAGATGACTTATGAACCACTCCTTTCTATATTTTTTTTCAGCTTCAACACCAAATCTTTCAAGACCATTTCATTTTCAGAGATCCTTTCACCGCTTCAACCGACACCAAGCCTTAAGAGCACCACGTATTGTCCATTCCTAACAACAGTTGGATTAAACGAAGCATTGAACTCATAAGGCGTAATTTACGAGCAATAAAGAGTGCAGTTTAATAAGTGGATATTTCAACAGGGGCCGCCAAGCTCGAGCTACGTCGATCGTAAAACGAATCGTCTTGCTCGAGTCTGCGGGAGACATTTTCCTATTACAAAAATTCGCCATGGAGTTTCGTGTTTTTGACGGGTTTACTTAAATCAGTTTTGGTTGGTCAGATTTGAAAGTTTCTGGGCGTTCCATTTATGACTTTCAGATGTAGTGTTGTGTTAATCCTTCTGCTAATTGGTATTGATTTAAAAAAAATAACATCAATTTTTTTTTTTAATTATATGAGCTATTTCTGGGTATTCTTTTTAGAAGGTATTTGTATTTGCGTATTTTTTTCAGAGAAAAGTTATTTTAGTGCGTACCCAGACGTGTCGTTTACAGGTCGTACCATACAAGCAGTAAGCATTAATCTACGTAACGTTAAAAAGCACCAACAAAACCACATCCCTAAACTAGCCTCCATCATGGGTATTTGTGTATGCCATTACCATTAAAGAGCGCAGCCGAAGTAAGAGAATTATGTTTGTTGACGGAATAGACAGACGATAGTGACGAGCGGCGCGAGGGATATGTAAACAAACACGCCATGACACGCCGCGGCTGCTGACAGCACAAACACACCAAAATATGCAGTAGCGGTCGGCTTTCAGTTCGTAAGCGATATGTTTTGAAAGGACCATTTGCGTTAAGGATTATGAAATTTGAAAAGCAAGTCTTACTTTCTATAATATGATAGCAAGTGTTTTAGTAGTAAGGAGTTGCAAAACCGCAGACTTCTTTAAACAAATGATCAAGATTGTTTTAATCCAAGGATTAAAAACTATTCTAATTATCAATTAGAGAGCCTAAAGCGGTGTTTATCTTGACAACTCAACGGGAAATTCGATACGAGCTCTTAAGTTCACACCACGAACCACCATTCCTAACATCCGTAATTGGCTACTCGAACTCTGGCCCCCTCAGCCCTCAGTAATTGTACACTTATCGCGGCAGGAGACGGAGCCGACTTGTTATTTAAAATGAGCGATGATTCTGTCATCTGTCATGATACCGTTATCTCGAAAATTAAGTTCCGAACATTTTTTGCATCGATTTCGATTGATCGGGGCGTCAGGAGTCAGTGCGAATTTTGGTAATTAGTCGTAACGGTTCGTTGTTACCAACTCCTCAATTTACTGTTATTTATTCATTTGTTTTATGCTTCCTTTTTACGTGTTTGTGAGTATTCATATTTCCTCAGCCCGTGTAACTCCTTCGAGATTCCTTTGAAACAAGATGCCTTGCCATATCATGAGCAAACGACATGCCGAAATATTTGACAATTCCCCAGAGATATCCTTGGAGGATATAAGATTATGATTCAAGAAAAATATTAGTCATGTGTGGGCTACTATACTTGCAATGATTTTTGTACTATTAGATTTATGCTTGTGTACAAACATTTTCTTAAACATCAAACGAAACAGTAGTCATATAAATACTGCATCGCTAGGTATGTATAATATTGTACTGAATCTAGCTGAGAGAATGACTTGTTCAAAATTGCATTATTTTAGCTACTTAGCTATTAATGTAGTAATAATATCATAAGGACCAGCCTTTTATTCCTTTTTACTTTATTTTTTTTATTAGTAGATACTACTAGACAAGAGGCTTTTCCTGAGACAGAGAAGGTACGCGAGTTGATCACCACGCTTGCTCAAGGCGAAATGGCGATTTCAGACATATTGGTATTAATTAAGTCCAGGTTTTCTCGCATTGCTTTCCTTCATCGATGTAAGTGATTCTGCAAGTGCCTACGAATTGAAAAGACCGGTACTTGCCCCATACGACACCTACAACCACTGGGCCATCACGACATTTCAATCTCGATAGAATAGATAAGAGTATGTTTACAAAGTGAAAACTAAAAAGCGTATTTCATAACTTTATGAGTCATAAAGAAAGATAATCGAAAAGATCGAAATCAAAAAGGGTAATAACTACTATCCCAAAAAGAGGAAAGAATGAGCCATAACATCACAATCACAAATTAATATTATATCACGTGACTTTAAATTTCACAGCGACATTTGACAAGTTACACAATTTACATCATTATACTCAATGATTTGTTTTAAGTGTTTACCCAGGCCACATAAAAGGTATCCAGTCGGTCTCTCGGCGGGCCCGGGCCCTTACATGGGCCGGCCCGGTAAGGAAAGTGGTCCCATTGTATAAACGCACGCCCTCGGTTGTTCACCTATGTGAAAAACTGCGGAATTCTAAGTGTGACTGTGAACCGGTTTTCTTTGGCAAGGAATGCACTTACTTTTGCTTTGATGTTACTCACAAAAATCTGCTTCAGAACGTTCTTTTAGTTAGAAGTACCTATTGTCCTCCTGTTGCTGCCCTCATTTTATGATTGCCTATTTTTTTTAATGCAACAATTTTCGGTCAAAAATAGAAACATTTACTTAAGTACTGATTTGGAAAACACTTGACTGAATGCAGTCGAGTGTAATCACTATCGTCTTTAACTAATGAGTTAAAGACGATAGTGATTATGTAGTGCTAAGTAAGAAAGTAATTATTCTTATCTGTTCCTTATCAACAGCTTACCGAGGATTTGGTAACTAAACATCTATCTATATCTATCTTTGTATTATTTTATACCAAAATAAAATATTGACAGAAAAAAACAAAAGCTTCGATTTTAATTTATTTTAAGTCCGATACGCAATTGAACTTAGTTTTGCCAAAACAAGTCAACTCACAATCGCTCAATAATTAAAAATAATGTCGTCAAACTAATTCAATATTCCAATTGTGTTACATTACTACGCAATATATACTTCTATATTAATATTATAAAGAAGAAATATTTTTTTGTTTGTTTGTAATGAATAGGATCCGAACCTACTGGACCGATTTTAACATTTTTTTCCCCAATAGTTAGCTACATTATTCCGGTTATATAACATCACGCTACGACACACGGGAGCGAAGCAGTAACAAAAGACGTAACTTAACGCAGGCAAAATAAGCCACGCAGACGAAGTCACAGGCAGTTCGTAATTTATTTGGCAAAACAACGTTTGCCGTGATAGATAGTAACGTATAATTTGAAAGTAATTATCATATTTAAAATGTATACGAAGGTTCCTTCGTAAAATGGGAGAATTTGTGACATGGATTGGTTGATTTTTATAGAACTAACACCAATTAGTCCCTACTATTACAACTTTTTATTACCCCATGTTAAAACTTTTTATGGCCCCGCATCAAAAACTCCATAAAAATATCGTTTTTACCCATACAAAACAGAGCACGTGCTACTCAGCCAACCGGGCGACGCAACAAATGACAAACAATGGCTTGTTAGCTCTTTGTCGTGAGTCAAGTTCGGGTCTCCTGACGTGACATCCTCGCTTTGTGCTCGCAATCAGGGAAGCATTGACCGGTGTCAAGAGGGCTGAGGGCCGTCTGCCGCAGCACAACGCCTGTTTATTAACATGTAAATAGCCCTTTAGGGTCTTAAAGTGATTGTTGCTACCTGTTGTAAGTTTTATGGGAGATTTGTAGACCCTTAAGTAAAGATTATGAAATGAAGTACCTTAACTATGTTGGTTAACTAACTTCTGCCTGCGAGTTCGTTCGCGTCAAATTTTATAATTATTATCCCACGGGGACCGTACATTTTTCCGGAATAAAAAGTATGCTATGTGTTATTCCACACTACAATCTATCTCATTGACAAATTTCATCCAGATCCGTTAAGCCGTTTAAGCAGGAAAGAGAAACATTCATTCATCCATCCATCCTCACAAACTTTTCACATTTGTAATATTATTAGTAGGATTAACTTCATGAACAAAACGTACGTAATTTTGAGTTGCGGTTTTTTGTGTCGCGTAATTTACGGTACATTCCTTTTCATGGAAATGTCCTATTTGTGTTGTGACACAAATAGGACATTTGCATGCAGATTTTGCGTCACAGTGTGCAGTGACGCAAAATAAGTTGTCAGTTTCAGATGTAAATGTAAATTATGCGACACACAACTCAAAAAAATTCGTTTGTTTGGCTTCACACTTAGTAGTCTTCACAAGAGGTGATATAATTTAATGTTGGTTGGTTGATCCGGTACGCTTACGCTCTCATATTTTGTATTTGTATAGTGTAGATAGTGTACCTATCTAACATAGATAAGTATTTCGCTTGAACCATAAAAATATAAGAGCTGCACCATACACAAAATCAAACATAGATTTCACTTCAACGTCTACAAAATGTTGCCAAAGCCAAAGAATCAAAACTATTACTGCAACTGGTAATGTCTCTGTCCCAAGATCGCGTTGCCAAGTGCACTCTTTGTTTACTAACATAGAACATGAGTAAACCTGCAGCTCATCTCGGCAACTCGCCAATAGAGGGCGCTAGTCAGAAATAGACATGTCACTGGGCGCCCAGTACGCAAGAATTATAGCTTTCTCTGCGGTAGGTATTTTGATCTTCCGACTGAACTCGAGATGAGCTTTACTTACAATTTCGTGTTTCTGAATGAACGGTTTCTATCCTAAATCTAGGAATGATTTAAGTATTTCTGATGAAATCATACCCATAATACAGAATGTATTGTTTATTTTGTAGCTGGCTCCAATTAAGTAGTAAATTTTAAAATTAATAACTAGGTATGAGTATTCTTTGCGTTTTGCAAGACACAAAATTATCTAAAATTGAAAAACTAGATTATAAAATAAATAGGTAAATAGAAAACTCCCAGAGCGGCATAGCTCGGAAGCATGTTTATTTATAAAGTGCTGATCCGGGATCTCGCGTTCAAGTTCGGAACTACTCGAACTGAAAACGAAAATAATTCTAAACAGTTGGAGAAGCTTTGAAACAGGTTGTTACCTATACATACCTATTTACGGTCATACTTAGGTACAACACGTAGTAACAAACGTTATTTTTAAACACTTAGTGAATCGATTAAAAAATTTTCCTACCTACAAAAAAATAGTAGTAGTAGAAAAGTAAGTCAATTATTTAATTTGTCATAGGAAATAGGCTGCACATGATTATTAAAGGTAGTTACCTAATCTATGCTCATTATCTTGTTGCAGGATTCCGGAACAGAGAAAATTATTTTAATCTGATTTTTTAAGCAGGTAAGTAAATTAAACTTTTGTAAAAAAATCTCACGACAATTTTGAAACTCGGACATGGTTGAAAATTCATATCCATTAGTCCATGAATGAAAGCATGAATACCGAAGAAGATAATTTCATTATTATATAATTAAAATAAACTTTTAAGGATGACTCAATAAAGATTAACTACATTATAATAATGTTTAAACTTTCTATTATTACAAATTCCGTAAATTGTGAAATTCAGTTCGTACAGTAAAAACAGTAAGAATATCGTTAATCCAAAGTTGGGATAAGAGCCATCTAGCGTCGAGTAACTGTACTGCTTAGTGTTTAACTGTTGGTACAGTAGTAGCAATACATCAGTAGATGGCGTTAATGTCAAAATAAAATATTTCATTTGAGAACTGAAATTAAAATACCTAATTTGAAAACCAACATTTTGATAACATGTGACTTACCTGTTTGCTGTTAACGTCGTCATCTCGACGTTATTGGGGCACGCTGTTAATATTTCATCGCAACTGCTGCCACCTGTGATGCGTTGTACTGCACTCAGTGAAACATCCTCGCTTGAATTCTTCCCGGCGTTCGTAGCATTTCCACTAGATGGCGCTGTTCTCTGTTTAGTCGCTTGTTTATGTCTGCTTAGCGCAAAAAATAGTGCTAATACTGCTTTTAGTTTCGCATCCCGGATGTCCACAGCTGTTACTTGTTCTAATCCCTGGACTTTCTGCGCGTGAAGGAAGTCCAAACAGCATTGAACGTTTTCCAACTGTAAAGAGAAAAAAGATTAATTAGACAGGATATACCAAAACATAAAACTGAGGAATTGAAATAAGTTAATTAAATTAGAGTTATGAATAGAATACCTATTTAAAAAAATATATAATAGCTGCTCACATTCAAATAACCTATTATAATAAAATATCAAATGATTTAAATTTAGCTACTTAATTATTTATATATCAAGCGATTAAAATAATTATAATGTTATATATTTTTATTAATGTTAATTATACCAAAATAGGTATACCTACGTCTGATTTAGATATAAAATGGTTCCTTACACATATTATTATGATAATAAATCCGACAGCATAGCTGCCATATATAAATCATAATAAAGTTGTATGATTTCAAGTCATCATCAATTCAAAACTTTTACCACTCGTAAAACATCATAAAGATCGGCTTGGCAGGGGCGGACCGCAAATTTGTGGGGCCCTTGGCTATCACTATTCGGGCGGCCTAGCCAAAAAAACTGTTTCATAAAATGTCTGCAGTATTTATAGGAAATAAATTAAGACATTATAATACTACTAGTAAGCTAAGTTTGTCATTACAGACGAGTTGAGACGAGGTTGAATTGCAGCATAATGTAGCCTATAGTGTAGTGATAAATTAAATAAAACAAAGTTTAACGGGCCCAAGGCCCCGAGAATACAAAGGGGGTACCCTTCGTATTCTCGGGGCCCTAAACTGCAGCCCAAAAAGCCTATACCTAGATATGACCCTGCGGCTTGGAGTACAAAAATGGTTGATCAGTGCACAAATTCGCAATGTGACCGTATTATTAACATTATTAATAATTAATAACACGAAGCTTTTACGTGTGATGATGGTATTGTTATGCGCACACGCGTTCGCTTCCGATCTTGCACGAGGAGCGTGTCAATGAGTTTATCGCTTTACGATGGTCCTTGAAATATCAAATAGGTGTTTGGACAGTACGTGCACTTATTTCACAGTTTATTTTGGTAATTGTCTATTGATGTCAAAAAACTTGGTTGCTTTTAAGTTTCAGATCTGCAGTTTAGCGACAGCACTTCGGCTAGTCTGCATGTCGAGTGGTTTGCATTTTTTTATGTATCTAACCTTTATTACATTTAAAAAAAAGCTAAAGAGCTTTTTTGTTTGTTTGTTGGTTTAAACGCGCTAATCTCTAAAACAATATTTGGAACAATATGAAAACCAGATTCATGAGGAATAGTAAAGGCTCACGGGAGCGGTGCAGTACCTAACCAAAAACATAAATGATGGCCGACTAAACGACTGAAATCGCGGACTAGGTGTAGCTAGTATACTTGAAACCTATTTTCTCTTTAAATCTAGGCCTTGGTCTAGTCTTCACTTTCAGAAACCTACTTAGATAACTGGAATTCAGGAGTCCAAGTTGTGAATAACACAGATAACGACACAAAATACATGATGTTGAGGCTTCCAGAATCAATTGGTGACCTCAATGTGACATGTTGAACAGGTAAGAAGCATGCATCGCTTGCGCACGTTGCGACACGGCTGCGACCGGCGCCGGCCCTTAAAAGGCAAGTCTCCTGAGCTCATAGGTCACCGGCACAACCACTGGTTCCCGAGCCGACGACCGTCATTGTGAACTTACCCTGGCATGATCAGGGTTGCCCTGACGATGGTTCAAATGTTTGAGATTAGTGAGACTTTTGGTGAGATATCTAAGTACTGTGTAAGTGAAGGTTGTATAGTGTACAGTTCGAGAACCTGGCTGAAATAGTAACTTTATTCCAGACACTCAGGCGAATTCCTTTTTGAAATTCGAAAGTAGAAAAATACACAATTAGTTTTTTATTTATTTAAAGGGCACTTGTTTGGCCACACTTAAGTCAGACATGTACATAGTTAAAGTGACAATAAATAATTTAAAAGTTACGTTAACTATTAATAAACATAATTAACTACACAACTAGCTTTGTGTCCCTTCTTGACAATTCAAAAGTGCCTGTAAATGGTCTAATTGAAATAAATGCATTGACTTTTGATTGAAGCCCTATACGCGGAGTAAAGTATAACCCGGTATCGTGGTCACCACCAAGATGACCACAGTACTCATAGGTACAGTAAATTTGCATTTTCCTGATACCGTTGTATCCAATGACCAATATTGTTGCTAGGAAAGGTTTATTGCATCAGTAGGTTTACATTCATCAGAAGCAATGTTTACAGTATAACTTTTTCCCATCTGGTTTAATAATATAATATGCCAAGTGTTATGACTATCCCATTGGGTACCTAAAAACCTCCGACACGTCTTTTGTTCAATTACAATCACAGGCGTAACGCGTAAGGTAATAAGTATTTGTACAGGCTATTATTGAAATTCGATTCCATCATATTTATATTCAATTATTTGCTTACCACAATGTGTAATGCTACATGGCTTTAAGATAAAGTACAGTTTATAGGCTCTAAAGTAATGCTGGAAATCTTATATTGCAGTTCCCGTCAGGGCACAGCCAAATAGAATTTTCTTAAAATTAAAATACAAAAATAATATTAGAAAATTAAATTAAAAAGGCTAAGAAAATAGTTTTTGCTAGCTTGTTGTCAGTTTTATTGCCAGCCCTAACAAAAGTAAAGTGAAGCAATGCCGTGTTATGGTAACATGTCTTACAACTGCTATTTTGTATCTTTTGGGTGGCTTCTCGCATCCCACAGGAACAAATGTGGCCCTCCCACGAATCGTTGTCGTCGTAACAAAACATCCGTAAAGAAAAAAGGAAGACTGCTGATGTTTCATTTGAAACTGCAGATCTGTAGAGCTTCTTGATTGACGTTAAAATATTATGTGCCAAGTTTGGCAAAGAAAGAAATTATGATGTGACATTGCCACCCAGTTGGAAAAAATTTGAAGATACATGTCAAATTTACCACTCGCTACAGTTTTGTAATTAATCACTAACGAATACTCGCGAATCCTTCCGAGATATTTTTATAGTAATTTTTGTGAGTTTATCTTGTTCCACAAGTCAACCAACATTCAAGTTTTTAGGTGATACCTTTTTCTGCCGCAAATCTTTCGTTACTGTGTTCTGGTTTGAAAGGTATGAATGAGTGCCTGTTTAATTACAAGCAAATAAGATATTAGTTTCAGCTGTCTCTGGGATGACAAGATTTGGGAGGCCTCTGGTATTGCAGATATGTATAGACGGCGGTGACCACTTAACATCAGGTGGGCCGTCGGCTTGTTAGAAATGTAATGACGGAAAAATTGAGCATCATTTAATTCTCAGATGGAAACAAAAGTAGGATGGAAGTAAATGATACATTTAAAGACAAGTAGGCAGAGATACCTAGCTGCAATTTTATAAAATATGAGTTGAGTCCTTGCTCCTAATAGAACCACAAAACGTTATTAGGCCAACGAGGTCACAATTTAAAAAGCTTAGCAAATTGCAAGCGTGGACCGTCCAGGATTGAAATTGGCTTAGGTACAGAAATAGAATGAGAAAATTGTCTCAATTATGTCACTGCGTTACTTCAATTACGTAGGAAACTGACAGACGGAGGAAGTGTATTGTTGAAGTTTTATTGTCAACTGTTGAGCATTGTGCCATGAAATGCTGAATACTTGAAATAAGCAAGATGCTCATTGATATTTTGATCACTACAGTGCATTTGCCTTTTTTTTTGGGGGGGGGGATGGGAAATCATAAAATAACTTCTCCCGCCCTGGGCGGGGCGGGAGGGAGTGTCAGACTTTTACTGACTAAAACCCACCCATGTTCCTTTTTGTGCCCTTTGCGTTCCGGGGGCGCGGTATCTCTTACGAACAACCCGCAGCCCCCGCAGTTTGCTATGTCTACCATTGACTAATGTGACATTTCTATTGTAATCTGTGCGACGTATTTTAAAAAAATAACTGCCTAGTTAGTTTTGTGGTCCTATGCGCAATTTCTACGCTGGTCGAGGTCTTGGGTTCGATGCCCAGGTCGAGCAAAGTGTTATTGGGTAGCAGCAAGGTGTTAGGATTTGTGCCCGGTTAATGGCAATAGGCTCGCCCCCCTTACAAGGGACCTAAACATGCCGGCGAACTGTTTACATTGATACACCTCTGCCTAACCTTTCTGGGAATAGAGGCGTAATGGTATGTATGTAATTTTTAAAATCATTATTTTAAGAAGAAGAATTTCAGCTCCTGTAATACAATGTCTACTCCGTAATAACATTTTTTTATACATATAA
Organism: Caradrina kadenii; assembly: GCA_947462355.1. NCBI lineage: Eukaryota > Metazoa > Arthropoda > Insecta > Lepidoptera > Noctuidae > Caradrina > Caradrina kadenii. Next base: position 6,742,932 of record OX381674.1, read on the forward strand.
ACTGCCTAAGCCTTTTGCTTAACATGGAAAAAAAATGGAAATTACGTGAATTACTTTGAAGAATGGAGGTGGAGATTCTAAAAGGCGCGAAGGATACCATCAGATTTATTTAGCTCTGACTAGATTCTAGATTAGACAACTAAATTTCTTTCTCTCTTTTCATTGTATAGGACGTATAAAAATGCTTTTTAATGGCTTTATTGAAATAAATAGTTTGACACGTCTTTGACTATTTGTATTCTGACTAGGACAATATAAATTGTCGCCGCCAAAATTAACCTAATTAAAGAATATGTCACCACAAGAAAATAACACCGGAACGAGCAAACCCGTCACTGATTCCACAAGTTTCTCTTCATTTCGAAACACAGAAAAGTTATATTCGTCTTAAACCAGAACTTGTAACTCTTCCTAGATGAGCTATTAATAGCAACGTCGGAATTAATAATAGACACTTTTGACTTTTAAACAACAGTAAAAACAATTTATATAACAGATAGGAAAAGATGATAACCCATTTTGTAAAATATATGTTATATTTTACAAAATGGGTTATCATCTTTTATTAGAAAAACAGTTTAATGTTAGTAATGGTATCCTGTAACAGGTAGTTAATGAATGGATAAAAAAAAATATGACGGGTAAGCCGCAATTTGTATGTCCACCAGTGGGCTACAATGGCTATGATACGCTCAGCAGGTAGACGAATGCTTTTCAAGCAAAACTCTTCCCACTTAACATCAAATCTGAGATTTCTAAAGTACTGCAACCATGTCTAGTATTTACATATTTGGCTAAAACCTAGACAATAAATAGAATCTCTAGAACCGCAATCTAGACATAGCCTTAGCACTCAAACGTGACAAATCTGCCTAATAGCTCACAATCGAATCGTGCGCAGATCGATGGTGCAACTCTAATTGGTCTTCGTTTATCGTACTACAACTAGATTTCACTTGGGAACATGAAATCGTAATGTCTGACCTATTGTGTAAATAGATTGCTGCAACAATAAATAAATCATAATATAATACATCAGCCCCGTGATTAGAGTCACGCTTCTTATTACTGAAGGCTAGGCAGAAGTGTTACTTAGGTATTCTTCGGTCACGTTATAAAGCAGTATATTAACATAATTTCATCATCATCTACAGTCTAACTTTACTGGCAGGCCTCTTTTATTTGTGCCAATCTCCACGGCTCACCATCTCCGAACATAATTTGTCTGACCTTATTTGATTTAGCTTCTACGAATTTCTGTCTTTCCCTAGTTTCTTCTTCTTGTTTGTGTTCTTCATTACTGAAGGTCGTATTCGTCCTGACCCTTTGATTAAGTCGTTGACGACCTACTTCTCTGCCACTCTGTCTTTTGGTTTCCTCAGGGCACTGGCAATAGTAAGCCCCGTTATTACTTTGATCCAATTAGACCAGCAGACTTTTATATACACTAAGAAAAGCCACGAAATTTATATCCGTGCTCAATTTTAAATTATCAAAATAATTAATCAAAAAGTTAATTATTTTATGACTTCTTAATTGTATTCTGCAAGACTTCTCACAATTATACATCGTTAATCATTTTATATTTTCATTTATGTAATACCACATGGGTGGCTACAAATATATGCAAGCGTTGTCACCGTGGTCGATTTGCGCGAATTAGTTAGCGTAACACTGAATGGCTAACATATTATTACATTGTGGTCACGACTGCGAATATGTTGCACCATCATTTCCCATGGGTGTCGTATGTAGTAACGAGGACCTGTCACGGTGGTCGGCGGAGAAAACAGACGTCGACAATGTTGCACAAAACTTTTAAGTTATATTGATCAAATGGACACAGTGTATCCGTACTATTCTTTTATGGAAGAAAAGCAAAGACAACACTTACTTAAATGAAATAGAAACTATAGTCGTTCCATTTACTCATTTGGTAAGTAATACATTCAGTAAATGCAGATAATTAAACTACCATTGTTTGGATCAAACGGCGTATTTTTTGTACTATCATTTTGGCTGTACTGTCCCGTTGTCTACATTACTTATTAATATCCTCTCGACCTGCAGTCACTCATTGATTTGGAAACCAAAATCGATTATGCAATCGATATAATCTACAAATGTCACATACATAAATATCTTAACAGTTTTATTACAGTGCAGGTAGTAGGCTCCCATTATAAAGAGAGAAAAGTATTTAAATCCACCATGCGGGAGCTGAGGCACGCGCCACGTTGATCGGCACGCAGCAAGGTGAGACCTCTGCCCTTCGGTACGCCAGATAGGCGTAAAAGCAAAACAAACTCGTTTTATAGACCTAAATACGAATGTAGGTTACATAATTTGTAAGGAAGCTAAAATAGAAATACAAGCTTGGTCTGGTTTGGCTGCTTCATTTTAAACCGCAGGTTGTGAGTCTTTATTGTAATCGTGCGGTTGACAAGTAGCTTAGGTAATGCTACTACAATTGTTGGCGCGAAAGTTTGGGTGGATGGAAGGATGCATGTTTGTTACTCTTTCACGCTTAAACGGCTAAACGGAATGAGCTGAAATTTGACACACATATGAATATTAATCAAACTTAACACATTGTGTCGGCTAATTTCGGACTTAATTCTGAAGTTTATGCAGACGAAGCCAGAAGGTACGTAGTTTTTTATAACCATGTGACATATCGGTATATAACTAGACCATACTGTGACAGCGGATCATTTATTAGAGATCACCTTCAATATGGCAAAGGTGTTTACGATGTCAACAATGGATATTGTACAAAGTCAAAAGCTGTAAGTATGATCTTCTTCTACGATCAAGACAATATTTGTATAAATTGTTGATGGACCTGCATACTTTATTGAATATGTAAATAAATTTAGATTTCTCCTAACGTCATTTAAATGTCTCTTTTATATTATTTCTTCGGAAGATGGTGACACAGTTTCTAAATCCTATTACATCCTTTATTATACACCATGGTATGATTTGGATTTTACAACTTCCTAAATCTTCGTCTGTTATCTTCAGAATATCGAATGACTTCCTTCCATTTACACCCAATAAACTCTGGATTGACCGACATTTAGTTTAAATATTTCAGTTCTAGATGCTCACAATTCTATTGATATATTTTTATCTGTGTCAGCTCTCAAGGCTTCATTAATGTACAGTAGATTTGTTCGATAAACAATGATGATTGATGATCAATGTCAATCATGGGTCATCTTCCGTATGTCTTTGTCCATGTTTATACGGGGTGTAAAGAGTCTTATCATATAGCCGTTAATTATGTCTATTATAATAAGCAACATTGTGCAAAATTATTGTTAAGTTATGGATAAGGTATGCCAAACTTAAATTCAAGTTGCAAATAAAATCAATTCTAGTAACCTAATAAATCTTTTCGAATTTAGAAGCTATCTCAACTCAGCGACGATAAAAATAAATTGTCAAGAATTTTGGTAATTTAGAGATCTTTGAGAAATTTAGACTGCCTGGGATTAGAATATCATCGTTGTTAAACTCGCGTGAATCGTCTCTCTGGTGTAAGATTACTTCGTGTTTATTAATAAAGGGGTAAGTGCACAATACTAGGTCTCTAATAGCTTCTCTGTAAGTAATATCTAATGGCTATACAGTTAGGTGAACAGTACTCGCCGGTGTGCAAATAGCTCATTACTTTTGTGGTCGGTGGCGGATTTAAAAGCAAATAAACACTAAAAGTCAAGTGCATCCCGTTATGCGGTGGTAGGTCATGGTACACCGGATGATAATGTTGCCAATTTGATATAAAAGTAGGTGTGTGATCGTATTTTTAATCAGGAGAAATGTTAATTATGTGAAAGGTGATAAAGAATAGCGGATAAGTAAACCAATGGGAAAATACCAACCAACCAGGCAAAATAAAAGAAATTAAATGGCAGGATGGTGAAGCCAAAATTTTAAGAAAAAAAATTATAATAAAGAGTACTTTCCCTGTACATGAATAGCCGAAACATGGTAAGCAGTTCTCAAAATGACGCCAAATTAAAAAAAAATACTTAAAATCTAGTCATGTCCATTTCATTTTTTTTTGGATTTCAGGCATTATAGTTTTACATACCTTCTCGTAAATGCATAAATAAATCTAAAAATTTTGACACATTCAAACTAATACGTTGCCAAAATAAGGTGCATTCTGGCAACACCGTCGCAAGCGCATGTATGTCGAGGCCTTGTCCTGCGCGACAACTGGAACGCGCCTTATCTGCGTACTTACACGCAACCATTCGCACCTTCCACCTTCGACAATACCGCGTAATCTCGTTTTAAAGGTGAGTAAGCAATAAATGTAAATTGCATTAAAATGAAGATCCTACCAAAAGGTAAGTAAAGACTTGTTTAATATACTCGTCTCGTATGTTGATTGCTGTTTATTTACATTTTTTGTGCTAGTTTTCAAGTTCACCTCAGATAAAGGTGCTAATTAATAGTTCGCTTTTTCCTCAAACTAATGCAAATTAACCTATATGATACTAGGTATCTAACCTTCTAAACTAGTTAAAGAAACATGGACTTTATTAACACAATATCAAGACTGCCAACGATTTGTCAACCTACAACTCATAAAGAATCAGACAAGCTATTACGGGGTAAGCACAATAAATCATGATAAACAGTGGGGCTCCTAAAAGTGCGTAGATAACAATTTAGAAATGTCACGACATGTTGTAGCCTGTAGGTGAACCACCTGTCATGGCCCGACATGTCCTAGTTTCGAACATGTTCGGAAGCTGACAGCTGACCGGGTAAATATTGAGAATCATTGGTTAGCACTCGCTTGACACTTTGGAGTTAAGAGTTTTAAGCTTCTCGTACGCATTAACATACCTATCATATTTTTAGGGTTCCGTATAAAAATGGCAAAAAGGAACCTCAAGATTTTCAAAACCATTTAAAATTACAACAAACTTTTGACGCAAATCCAATGTGATGACTAATGTGTAAAGGTGAACAAACAAAATTACGTACAGTCATTGTACTCGTAATACTATATCATTACCATCTAAGGAGGGGTTATAGAACATTTTCCTCCTCGCTCTTTCAAGAATTACTCTTACATCCATATTAAGTCCCGTTAATGAGATTTTTACGGTTCCAAAGTTTCGTCAGTTCTAGAATAAAGACTACAGCGAACACTTCAAAGCTTTTCCTCAAACAGCTTGACATTACAAGTACTTAAAGCATGTCCGAATGAGCTTACTATGAAATGATTGAAATTCACGAGTTTCTTAGAAATTTTGGTAAAGACTGCATACGTCATGACTTCCGTGCGATTTTAACTAATCTTGAGATAATTCCACCTAAACAGAGGCCAAAGCTTTATGGCAATAAAGCTTGCTTGCATTAAGCAATGAATGACATAAGTAGGTACCTATCATGTCAGCACTGCAGTGTTTTTTTTTTTGGTGGGTGGGAAATCATCAAATAACTTCTCCCGCCCTGGGCGGGGCGGGAGGGAGTGTCAGACTTTTACTGACTAAAACCCACCCATGTTCCTTCTTGTGCCCTTTGCGTTCCGGGGGCGCGGTATCTCTTGCGAACAACCCGCAGCCCCGGCAGGGGCACTGCAGTGTTAGGGTTGAAAAAAGTACAATGAAACTGAAAAGTGAGAACGATGAATTTTTTTGGTAAACATAGAAAAGCATGATAACAATAATATAAATCTTTATTTGCACACCTTATTAGGTAATAATAAAGGGAAGTTTATATTAATTTGTAACATCTGTTTGTACCTAGCTGTATTAAGAAAATAAATAATTTGATTTGATTTTGATATGTCAAAGCTAGATCTTCGACCACCAAACAAAACAAAATTATCAAGAAGCTTTAAATCACAAAGTGTTGGCCATTCCCTGCACTTCGACAGTTACGCGTTCGACCTCATCTAAATAGTAAATTACGTCTATGTTACCGACCATAGGTATGCGAGCCGTGGAGCTGCGCAAGTCTCACCCATCGCCTGCTTTCCCCGCTTATTCTTGCTTGTGCGTACTTACTGCGTTACTTCACTTACAACTCATCAATCTGTCGTATGTAACAAATTAACCCACTTACATTTGGAGCGAGGTGCGTCGGATCCGACGCCCGGAACAAATCGTACAAGCGACTTGTTTTGTTTTGACCACTCTACAATGTTGCCCTATTGGAGTGTCGTGAGAAATATACGAGCACTTTTCATAAGTTTGTGGAACAATTTTGACATGTTTATTTATTCAAACATTTTAAGTAGCTGAGCTATTGTTGGTTTCACATTCCGATTTATTATGTCGGATTCAAACAACGAAGTAAGAGTTAATACTTTAAAATATACGGCTTGGAAACGAATGAACTGCCAAGTACAGGAGAAACTTAGTGTAACGCGTTATAACAAACCTAATGAAAAGAAACAGCCGATACGTGCATTCAAACAATCGAAATGCCTACTTTTTAAATTTGATACAAATTCAGTTACACACTTATTAGTAATTTGATATGAACAGTAATAGGAAATGCAGTATGTATGTACGTACTAAAACCTAGACTCAAAGTTTCACCTCCATTTTGGTCTAACACTAACTTATAAGCATTGAATTGAATGCAATAAAAGGTCACACTAGTTTCAATATCCATTCTTGTATTATGCAGTTTACGATCGCACCATAGGAACCATATAAGCACTAACTAATTGAGTTGTAAAGCACCTTTATTGTGGTGTCCAAATACACGACAAAAAAGTACCATGAAAATGTCAACAAAAATAGATTTTCATTCGAAGATAACAATTGGTTAGTAAGAAAATTCTTACTATTTAAATGGTTACTAATCTGTCGTGTTGACTGTACCACCGTTTGCCGCGTGATAAAGTGTATAGTGCTCTCTCAGAATCGAAGCATTTATTTATAATGACCCAATGCATTGTACTGTAATTAACGACTTTAAAATTCCAAAATTAAAACAGGCTTGCATTTTTCCTTGTAGCAGTTAGTGTACTTCAGACCACATATAAAATTGAGTTCTAGAACCGCGGTGACTCTTTCGAACAAACTCCGCAACACTGGCAGACACTGGCCCTGGCGGCCCCCGTCTAATCATAGGTAACAATACAATATTTCTTTTAGTTATTCAAAACACTTTGCTTTCTACTCTCTCTTATTTAACGTAACAAATAAAAGATAAAGCCACCTAAAAGCGGTATGTGACGGTAACAATTAGAACAGAAACACTTCAACACTTCTTTAAGTATTAGTTTCTAACCGCGACTTCGTCACATATGTCTTTGGTGACTGCTCTGCTATCGTGTGTTTTAGCGTGATGTTATGATAAAGATTTTTTTACAAACAACCAAAAAAGCTCTTGAGTTTGAAATAGATTTGGAAATAAACTGCCGCACCTTTTTCCTCAAATTGGATTCAATTGGGAAATTGAACGACATCGCACCAATCCGATTTGATTGAACCATTTCTCCAACCAATTACAAAGGTCTGTAGCTCAAGATCATCAATCGAAAAAAACAAAATCTATTAATACCTACGTAGTAACATTTTCCAATAACACCATACCGGTTTGCAAAAAAACTTACATAATAATTATCGTGTGATTTTTATTCATAATGATTTCCACCTTGAACTGTCTACTCTGCCGCTTTAATTATAGATAATTATTTACGTAATCCAGTAATCTACTTGGAATTATATAAATAAATCTAATTACGCAGGTGCTCTGTGAATAAATTCCTTCTAAACAAGGACTGTTTAACTAAACTATCAGGAATTCGTTCACATCTTAATTAGTAAGATCAACAAAGTTCAGTGTGTCAATAGTAGGTACCTGTTGCACTTTATTTAATAAAGACATTTACTATGCCATATGATATAACCACTGTTTTTATTGCACTGAACTTGTGTTTTATTCACCACACAGTAATAATAATAACAATCTCCAATAACTTAAGAAACGTTACGTGTAAAGGTCACAATGTTGCGAATATTAGTTTGTTTTAACTACCTACCCACTAAAATGGTAAAATAATAAAATACCTACTTCACCCGCAAGTCAAGCTTCGGTTTTATTTCTGCGAATAAATAAAGTTAATGGCATTATTATTTTAAGAAACATGTGCGTTTTATTGAAGAACTATGTTATGAACGTTGAGAGAGTTATCTATAGAGCATTGCTAACATACAAACGACCTACTAAGAAGAGTACCAACAATGTAGAAGCACAAATAATCGACTGTACGTCTACTTACTTTTTCCCTTAAAACAAAGAACTTGTTCAAACATCAATTGGTTGGAATGAAAACAGAGAAAATGTGCCGATGACTTGATTGACATGATTCTGATGTATTGAATCGACCTTGCTGAAGTTCAGGGTCAATCTCGCAGATGCTGCGGACGTCTTCTCATGCAAACTAACTCACTAACACTAAACACATGGTTATAGAAGAAGCGTACTTTTTGTTTTATGCGGGATTTACACGGGTCGATTTTACCGCACAGTAATGCTGCACTGCTAAAATTTACTATAGTATAGTAGGCGCCACGAGTCGTGAGCACAAACGTCATCATCATCATACCATCACGCCTGTATTTCCCGAAGGGTTAGGCAGAGGTGTACCTGTACACTCACAGTTCGCTGGTATGTTTAGGTCCCATGTAATATGGGGCGAGCCTATTGCCATTAACCGAGCACAAATCCTAACTCCGAGCTGCTACTGAGAATTTCACAGAAAAACCCAATAACACTTTTTACTCGACCTGGGAATCGAACCCAAGACCTCTAGCGTAGCAGTCGCGCTTAGGACCATTAGGCTACCGAGACAGTTGATCCGTCAGTCGAATCCATCGTGTGCAGTGTCGGTGCCCCAAAAAACCCAGAAAGGAACCCAAAAACCCAAAAAATTACTTGAAGTTTGTGCACACGACTCGTGGCGATAATTGTAAATGAACTGCTGATTGTAAACAAAATCGCAAACTCGTAAGACGATCCCTCCAAAATCGACCGTGTTAATAGACCTGTGGTGTAGTCCATGTGCTCATTCACAGTACATATCCATCACGCCTGTATTCCCTGAAGGGTTAGGCAGAGGTGTACCAGTGTACACCCACAGTTCGCCGGTAGGTTTTAAGTCCCATGTAATAGGGGGCGAGCCAATTGGCACAGTATAGTTGCAGTGTAGTTGGCCATATATTTTGTTTTATAATTTTCTTAAGCGATCGCGAATTCATTCGGGTGTGTAAATGGAAGCTTTTTAAAAATTGAAAAGTAATTTAGTTAGCGACTATACCCTTGTAAATCCCCTATTACTCGACAGCTGTAGACAGGACGAATATCATGTGAAATAATTACACGTTATTATTTTTGTGAACGACTGCCGACAGAACGACACGCGTACCCGCATTTTATTTCTGATTATTATTTTACGACATTGCGAAATCGGAATTGGAATACAATTTACGCGGCCATATCAATTAATATTAACGGTCTTAAATCTTACACTCATATTCATATTTAACCGAAACCTTGTAAATATTATAACAGTTGTTTTTTTGTATTATTATTTATCAATGCTCGTGCCTTCTCTGTATGAGAGAAGGCCTTTGCTCCGCAATGGGACAATAAGCTAGTATATGTAATACTTCTTACCTGACTCGTTAGCCTAGTGGTCGTAAGCGCGACTGGTACGCTAGAGGTCTTGGGTTCGATTCCCAGGTCGAGCAAAAAGTGTTATTGGGTTTTTCTATGAAACTCTCAGAAGCAGCTCGGAGTTAGGATTTGTGCCCGGTTAATGGCAATAGGCTCACCCCTACATGGGACTTTAACATACCGGCGAACTGTGGGTGAACACTGGTACACCTCTGCCTAACCCTTCCAAGATTTTGATAATCTGCCAACAAAAGCACAAAGGAATCGTCGATCAAAGTGTGTCTATTATGATAGAGATGACAATTATGTTTCCTCAAAAGATATTCGGATTGTCCCATATTGAGTCTCGTGATTATTGTGGGTGGAATAGGATTCTTGGCGGACGTGACAATTGTGTCGGCGACGTGACACCGACGATGTGATCTCACCAGGCTCTCAGGAATTGACAACTAGGTAGCTCGTTTTTGAGATAACATCCAGAATCTAGATGACTCTAACCCAATAGTGTTTTCGCCGTCAGATGGTATTAAAGTAAACAGGATACGAGAATTGATTCTTGTCTATTGTATTTATATTATGACGTCTATAATTTCAATTCGTATCGTGTCAGATTAATAAATTAACGTCTGGAAATATTTGAGACGACCTTACTAAAACAATAGGACGAACGTGGTTGTGCTTACAAACGTTTGGAAAACCCATGAGAATATATTTACACAGTAACAGAATATCATTACTTACCCAGTAACCGAGCACTATAGGTATGTGACGAGAGGAAGAGAGCAATATTTTCGATTAATCTATTCTGTTTGACGTCATGCCACACAACACGATATCCCTCATAAAGTACGCGATTTTAGATAGGCGCCATTCAAGTTCTCATTATCATTCATAAAATATTATTTGTTTAGAATTACGAGACATAATTAAATAATTCATGCATACACATAATTAAAACCGGCTCATGACTCATAAATACACTTGAAAGCAGATAAATCAAGTAGTAATTGATCTATTTTTGTAGTTAGCTGACTGTGAATTCTTAGAATAAAGATTATTCGGATCGGTACATTGTTATGCGTAAGGTTCGCAGAAACCATGGACCTCTAATTGCGTTCAGCAAAAACATGACTGACAAGAGAACCAGATTGTATGAGCAATACTTGAGTATGACTGACTTTTGATGCTGACTCACACTTGCAGAGGTAATGTAGGTGTTTATCCTATTTTAACTGAGCGAAAAAACAAGGAAAATGTATTTACATAACCCATATACTAGGTACCTATTAGAACTTTAGAATTCAAATTTAAATTTCTACAAGGCAACTGTGAGGCTTTCATAAAAACATCAAAGAATAAAATGGTAAGGAGGGACAGTGGGACACATACACATACATACCATCACACCTGTATTCCCGGAAAGGTTATGCAGAGGTATACCAATGTACACCCACAGTTCGCCGGTATGTTTTAGGTCCCATGTAATAGGGAGCGAGCCTATTGCCATTAACCGGGCACAAATCCTAACTCCGAGCTGCTACTGAGAAATTCCTAATGGAAAAATCCAATAACACTTTGCTCGACCTGGGAATCGAACCCAGGACCCCATGCTTATTAGTCGCGCTGGCGACCACGAGACCAACAGGGCAGTTAAAGACAGTTTGACAGTTTTGACAGCGTGTAATGCAACGCAAGCAAAACATTGTGCTCACGGGTGCATGTAGTGTAGTGCAGCAGTCATAGGGTCAAGGTTTTGTTACGACTTCTAAAAGTTGTTTTCGTAAAACAGGCTTGTAACTTTGACCTTCAATACCACAGTAGGCAGAAGGATGGAAGCAATGATGGAAAGAAAATGTCACTTTTTAACTGCCTCGTTAGCCTAGTGGTCCTAAGTACGACTGCTACGCTAGAGGCCTTGGATTAGATTCCCAGGTCGAGCAAAAAGTGTTATTGGGTTTTTCTATGAAATTCTCAATAGCAGCTCGGAGTTAGGATTTGTGCCCGGTTAATGGAAATAGGCTCGCCCTCTATTACATGGGACCTAAACATAGCGGCGAACTGTGGGTGTACATTGTTACACCTCTGCCTAACCCTTCGGGGAATACAGGCGTGCTGGTTTGTTATGTATTATGTTTTTTTTGCCCGTGATATCTTAACAACAAATGAATGCAAACCTACTCTCTATAATACCTACGTTTAATAATATAATCTCAGTTCAACGGTTTGTGATCGAAATACATAATAAAATAATAACAAATTGATAAACTGTAACGGTCGTTTACAGATCAGTGACTTTACTAGCTTCGAACACAAAAAAAGTATCGTAAAACGTTCGCATTAATCAGCGTGTCCCACTTGTGTCTGGTTTTGGCAATTATGAATATGTAATACATACATATGTTATTTGGTGGTTCCTTACACCCCGAGGCGTGGTACATACGTGTGGGTACGTGTAAGTTCTGATGCTGAACCTAACCTATTAAAAATGATGCAATAACCTCGACCAGTTTTGGCGTGAACTTTACAGGTTAACATTGTTGTTAATTTATTACTGTGAAGTGAAACTGATAAGTGATATGTTGCAGTATTATTTGTGTGTTGTTCCCATACATTTTTCATTCATGGGAAAGTGAGAATTAGGAAAATTTCAGGTAAACTAGTAACAGTTTTATCTGTCCTTTTGTAATATTTACAAATTATAATTATTTAACTAGTTTCTGCATGCGACTTGGTCCGAGTGAAAGACAAGTAAACCATAAAACCATAGCCTATGACAGTCGACAATAGTGTAGCTTCCTATTAGTGAAATATTTTTTTTAATCGGACCAATACTTTCTTTTACAATTATAAAGAAAATACCAACACTCGAAAAACATACCTTCTGGTAATAAACCAACTGTAGCTCTTTATAATATTACTACAATAGAAGTATAAATAAAATAAAACGTCTCGACTTTAGTGATCGCTCTGGCCGCCTTAAACGGTTACCGGCTGTCGAAAAATTAACAAAGCTGCCATTAACATCATAAGTAACAGACAGAATTATCGTTCCTCTATTGTTTTAACTATTAACAAAAAAGCTATCCTGTGTTCAGGCCCTGACATTAAATCTGCCACTCTTTAAGCGCTAGTGTGACAGTTCAAGGCGGTCTGCGAAGTGGCGCCTGCGCATCTTGGGGTGGGGGATACATTTCATCAGATCATTTTTACAGCTGTATACACGATCAAGTGTGATTTATAATTTGTTTTTCTGTAGTCTGTGATTACCATTGTTTTGTTGTTTCTTATAAGCAGTTAGGAAAGTTTATCGAAACATATTTCGAGGTTTTTTACACGTTACTTGAGTGAGACATCCACACAGCTAACTGTCTTTGCTTAGATAATAACATGCTCCTATCATGATATCCATTTAGTAAATATAGTAGGTTAATCATTTCTCTTAAAAAACGATCAAGTAAAGTGTGGATGAGCCTCGCTAGAAAGAGATATGATGTGATTTTTTTCCCTAAAGAAGACAAGATATTCTTAATCATTATAAAATCTCTTTTATGTCTCTATAAAACAGACTATAATACCTTTTACAGTTTATTATCCTCAGTTGCTAATACTTTCATGGTCATGAAACGACAATTAACGAGGTCAGATACTATTTATTTCAGGACGTAATTTAAAAAAACCTTAGTAGGTACCTATTAGAATTTGTGCTAGGATTGATTAATTACATCGAAAGCTGCACCTAAGTAGGTAGAGATAGTACATACATACAAAGGTCGACCGAGGTTAACGGTCCGCTTTGATTGTAAAAGACAATTTTAATCCTAGTATAAGAACCTAAGTAGGTAGAAGTAAAATATCTTTTATTTGGCAGTAGAGAAATAGAAAGAGTGTTTAATTAAAGTTTCGGATTGGATTGCTTCAAAAGGAAAAAAGTAGGTACTAGTTACATGCTTTTAATTAGATTTAAACAAAGTTGGCTGCTTAAATCTCTTTTCTCTCAGCTATCTGCCAAGACAAAAAAGTTTAACAAAGATTTTTTAGAGGGTAGGTATAGTAGTCGCCACGACTCGTGAGCACAAACGTCAAGTTAATTTTTTGACGCTCCACGCGATCTGGGCGATAGACGGACCAATCGCGTGCAGCGTCGGCGGCAGAAAAAACCTAGAAAGGAAGCCAAAAACCCAAAAATTAACTTGACGTTTGTGCTCACGACTCGTGGCGACTACAATTGTAATTTGTTGGTGACCTGGTAATTATAGTTGATTACCAATAATCCAGCAAAATTTAAAGAGCAGAAATATACATCCTACCTTCAATCAAATAAAATCAAGCATTCTCAATTCATTTAATAATAATTAGGTGCCAAATGTCCGAACAACGCGATCGACAATTTGTTACTATCAGAAAACCAAGTTATTATTCAAGAAACCGGTACACGCCGGAAGATTTAAAAGACGAATTAAGTAGCTAGACGAACAACAAAACGTATAATTTGTCGACATAGCCGATCGTTAATTTCATGTCTATATAGCTAAACGGTTCTTTTTAAAATCAGAATCTAAAATAATATGACTGACCTGTATTCTTAGCACTAAAAATTAAAAAAAAAACTAAGATGTGTAAATTAAAAATCCACTTGTCAATGTTTGATCACAATGCACTGTATCATTATGTCACTACACTATACAATATCACTTTAACACTAGTTCAAAAGTGCGGTCAAAATAAATTTAATCGATTGAAAAAAAACATCGATACGTCGTCGTACATCGAATGTACAAAGTTCGAGTCGTTGGAGGCACCCGTCACAGTGGAAAGCGCGCGCGCGAATGAATGGTCGAGCAGTCGAGCACTGGAACACTTCACACTTCATATCGAGATGTGTCGAACTTCGAAGACAGCACGACCGAGCTGGTAAACGCGCGGGAAACCTTTTAGTCGACTAATTAGCAGGCGAAATTGGCGAGTAAACTTCATAACCTTAATATAAGGAAAATGGGTCTTAAAATGGCCCTAAACTGTAACGGTTTAAAGGCTTGGAACAATAGCGCACTTGTGCATCGTCATGCCGAAGATCAGATGAGATGATTATCTGGAAGCCGCGTCCGGGTGGGTCACGGCCGGTAAACGATTGTGCAAATATGGCTTAGCGTAAAGCTCAATAAAGATGTAAGATTACATTTTGCAGTCACAGATGTTCATGTGAGCGGTGGAGGACAATCAGAAATTCGCAAGAATCAAAGCCATATATTTTTTTATCGTTATTTGGTTTGTTTTTACTGGTAGACAATAATCCGTAAGTCTTTTTACAAATGTATAATCTTAAGATATATTTGATACTAAATAATAGGTAACAGTACCGGTATCGTTGAATCTTTTAAGCTTATAAGAGGTAACACCCGCAGCAGCAGGGACGGACTGTGAATTTGTAGGGCCCTGGGCTCACAAAGTGCAGGCTAACGACCCTAATAATTCAAGCTAATTGTCATTTTGTCAAAAACTGTTTGTTATAATGATGTACCTATACATACGTATAATAAATACGCTATCTTTAGAAAAAAAATATAACCCTCCTTCTGACGCAGTCGGGTAAAAATAGGAAAATAACAGTCCATTATAAGTGATAGCTCCGAGCTTATCAGTAGGTCGAATCTGAATTGCAGTAATGGAGTCAAAACTGTAGTGATAAAATTCACTTATATATTTTTTATTTTTTTTCTTCCACTTATATTTACGGAGGCCTGGGCTAGTGCCCAATAACCTTACGGACAAATCCGGCCCTGTACAGCAGGCTCGTTCCATGATTGTTACAATACCAGTTCCGTATCAACGCCAGAGATCACATCATAAACTAGAACAAGATTTGCTGTAATTTATGATTATGATTTTATATTAGCAGAGCGATTAAGTCTGGCTGTTATTACGTCTTTACTATGTATTTTTAATTATTTTGAAGAAGCTTTTTTGGAACTTATTCCCAAAAATTAAAGATGATAAGATAGACTCTTTTAAATAACATCTAGTTATCTACGTTGAATAAGAGCAAATATTTTTGATGCGATACAACACTATGTAAACACAGGATTATCTAGTAAGGCAGCGTTCAGTAGTGTTGCTATGCTGTAAAAACTCACATATACAAACAATCAGACCAGGAACATACCTATAGACCATAGAAATATTTGTTCTGAACCTAACGAATATTTGAATCGAACCCGAGATAAGCGGCGTAGTAATCAATCGCTGAGCCTCTGCGCCATCCGTGCCGTCAAATACATAAATAAAAACCAACCTTTTATCCGTAATTTCGTTCCCTAGCTCTTAATTAACCTACATCTCCGTAACCCACTGATTGATTTCGTAACACTTAAATATGTGATATGTGTGCTGTTCCCGTCTACGTATAATACCCGTTAACCCATAATAAATCACATGGTGTTAGACAAGCAAACAATTGGTTTGTTTGTCAGTTACCAGTCATCTCCGTTAACGATCTATCATCAGCGCTTCGCAAAAAAAACACAGAACATTCCAACTATTTAACTTTTTTGCTAACATTTATGTGGCGGGCGATGAGAGCACCCTGGGAGGGCTCGCTTAAGCATCTCATTAATACTTAAAAGGGAGTGTTTAAGGAGAATCAAAAGGAACAGTTTCGTTTGGTGTGTTTGATTAAATCTTTTAGTGGATTTTATTGTCAGGTCTGTAATTAATGCCAATGCAATGGTTTTTTTTTAACGCGCTTCTTTTTTAGTTTTTTCTTCCCACTTTTTTTGCTAACGGTCTAAAGCGAATTCGAACGATGCAATATTAGGTATCGACTGTACACGCGGTAACAGCTCACACTCGTAAAAGCTCCGAGTGTAAAAGCTCTTTATTTTCTAATATTCTAATAGCTGCACGGGATCTGGTTTCCCATAGTGCTAATATTTCATAGCGAATGTACCTGGACAATTGAGACTTGAGAGTTCAACAGCACACAACAATCAATGAAACAAACGGCGCGTGCGCCGACCGCTTGCCTAGTCGCTGGTACGTTTCTTTCAACACTTGCTCAAACAATGCTCTACTTCCGATCTAATGAATGCAAACAAAAGCACAAGAATGCTGTGCTGGCCAAATCATATTTGTTCTAGGATTTTATTATTAGGTTTTGTAATAGTGCTATTTTTACTGCCTGTTGTTGCGTGGAAATTAGTTACACATGCAACAGATGTGTGTTTACAAGTTTGGGATTATTCATGGAATATTTCAGCGTGTAAACATTCCTTATAAAAATATATTGCCCGTTTACAACGTTCTACTACATTCTCGTTCTACGATGTCTATAAAAGTCTACTCAAACTGCCAAGCTAAGAAGTTATTCAAGATAGTTAACGTATATTTCCATAAATACTAAAATAATTGACTGCCTCGGTAGCCTAGTGGCCAAAGCGCGACTGCTACGCTAGAGGTCTTGGGTTCGATTCCCAGGTCGAGCAAAAAGTGCTGTTGGATTTTTCTATGAAATTCTCAGTGGCAGCTCGGAGTTAGGATTTGTGCCCGGCCAATGGCAATAGGCTCGCCCCTACTACATGGGACCAAAACATACCGGCGAACTGTGGGTGTACATTGGTACACCTCTGCCGTACTCTTCAGGGTATACAGGCGTGATGGTGATGGTATGTTACTAATACAATTCCTCAGTCACAGTGGTTTTATTACTAATTTATACAAAAATAAATGCGGTAAGCGCTTCGGCGAAATCCATGTTTTAATAGGCGGCTATCAAGGATTTGTAGTATTCTTACGTGGACTAATTATAATTCTCGCATTTTCCTGTTACCTGAGAATAACGCTTGCTATCAGTATTTGTATAACTAACATTAATTTGTATTTACAGCCACATGAGATCATGATCCATCTTTAATATTAATAAGAGACATTACCCGATTCCATCCATTCTATATGGTTCACCAGCATATTTGTCAAACAATAATATCCCTTCAGTGTCACCAAAAAAATATCAAAATCGCGCCCTTTGTTGAGATGCTTTTCGCCCCTTCTCGAACTTGAATTTAAACTCTGATTTCTCGCTATTTTACTATGAAACTTAAAAAAAATATTACTGTCTACTTTCTAAGGTTATCTTGGCCGTTTCCGACATCGCAAGGAAACCTGAACCTATAAATTAATATAAGTCTAAATTGCCAATCCACCTTGAGCAAGCGTGGTAGTAATCAATGCTCGTGTCTTCTAAATAGGAAAACAAACATTTGCTCTGCAATCGGACAATAATAGGCTACTATTGATATAATTATTATTTATCGTTCCATAATCTGTATGTACTTACAGTTTTATGCAATGTTACTAAAAATAACCAAATAATAATAAATAAAAAAATAAATAATAATAATGGCAATAGGCTCGCCCCTTATTACATGGGACCTAAATATACCGGCGAACTGTGGGTGTACATTGTTACACCTCTGCCTAACCCTTCGGGGAATACTGGCGTGAGTGTACTAAAAATAATCAGGCAAAAAAACTTCACAAATGTGTGAACATTGAACCTTTTACTCGAGAATTAAATTACATGAAACTCACAATAGTATTTATCGATTGGTTAGTTCATGTTTAACAATCTGTCAGCTTATCGTAGGGCGAGCTTTACGACTTATTCTTAGACCTGTGTTATGGTTGTGGTCAAATGCGTATTTAATATTAGACCTATTATGAAATCAACGGTTCCGGAGTTATGGTAACAAATCATAAAGTAATACAGCTAGTTTAGACTTCAAATGAGGAAAAACTTTTGTATTTGATCGGTTTTTTTATGTTTTACCTAATTGAAGACTTTCTAGAGCAATATATTGTAAAATATTTTCGGTGAAATGATTAAATACTAGGTTATACCCATCACTTGGTCCGCGTCAAATTTGATATGTCATCCCGTACATTTCCCGGGATAAAAAGTAAAAAAATAAAGAAATAAGTTATTCCACACTACAATCTCTCAATCTCAGCCGTTTAAGCGTGAAATAGGAACAAACATCCATCCATCCTCACAAACTTTCGCATTTATAATAGGTATTAGTAGGATTTTGCATTTGTAATATTAGTAGGATATACTTCTGAATTTCTAGTAGCTTTTATGATAGGGTTTTTAAGAAGAATTGTTTTTGATTCCTAAAAAGTTTTTAAAGTACAATTTCTTAGATTTTTTTTTTTATTATCCACCACCTAGCTAACGCCCTTGTTGGCCTGGGATTATGTAATGGGAATTGATATTTATGACGAGTACAGGCGGATGTGGTCGCTAGTACTTGGCCCCTACACCGCAACCTATCGTGTTACTTTGTAAACAAAATCTATTAGGTGACAATGTTTGTTTTACGTAACGCGTAGGTTCTTGCTTATTTTTTAAATACAATGTTATTGGAAGAACACTGCAAACCTGAAAGTTATCTTTTCAGATTCAGTAAAACAGTAGATTTCAGTGGGTTTTAAACCATTTTAATAAAGCTTGTTTTTTCGCTATACTACTTCGATCAACAATGTATCTCCTTATTTTTTATTTCTTCACTTGGAGTTTTCAGCATCTCCATGTAATAAAAATATAAGCCTATAATTTCTATCATCCGCCAAATCGTGTTATGTATTCGCAAATAGTCGAAGCACTAAAATAAGGACGATGCACACGTGCAGTTTAAATTCGTAAGTACACTTTCACACACGCCGGAAACTGAGCGTCATTTACCCAGTAGGATTCGGGTTTCTGTGCTACCACTATCACATTTACGCACCGTGTATGGAGCGGACACTTTGCGTCCGCGTGAGCGCCGATCGTGTGTACCTGCCCGAATGATTTGTGAACCGATAGCTATTTCGGGTAAACCAAATATTCCTGTGCCGCTTTCATTTTTGTACGTGAATAATAATAAACAAAATACAGCGGATACTTGAAAGTTTTGTTTGGACGTATCATGATTGATTTTATTGGTTAGTGGAAAATTAATATATGAGGTTCATTAAATGAATGCCGCTTTATAGACCAAATTGATGCATTAATATTTAATCAGATGTTTTCTTTTATATTACGATATTTGAACTGAAGAAGTGCAGACAAAGACTGCTAATGTTCTGATAACATTCAACACGTAGGTCTTCTGATTAATTAACAGATTGTGTTAAAAGACCCTTTTTTTCGTGATAAAATCCTCATGGAAAGCCTCCGTCTGGTGAAGAACGGAGGGTTATGTCGGACCCTTACCGACTAAAATCCTACGGTTCCTCTGAAATTAACTGCAGTTTTAACTAAAGATTATAGTCTCAGTTGAATTCATATCATGTCAAAAAAGTCACAAATGTACATGAATTGAGCTCAATTCTGACAAGACGGGACAACAAATAATCTCTCAACAATCTAATTATTTATATCTAACTAATTCAAAGCCCTAAATGTGTTACAATATTTTCCAACAATTATTGTTCCGTGTACATCCCAAAATTATGTTAAAAATATGTTTTAAATTAATCAGAGTAAAATATATAAAATGATTAAAGAAATTGTAACGTAGATCAGTTCATTTTGGCAAACTAACCCCAATAACCCTATTTTTGCTGCAACAATAAGTAAGAGAGATGTACAAGAATGAACCCGATGTTACTAAATTAATTAGAGCAAAGCAAATTGTCTAGTCACCAAAGGAACGATTACACGAGCAATTAATTACAACTGACGCCACTGAGGATTCTGGAGGTTATTAGCACTGACGTCAACGTCTTATAAGTACCTACTAGTACCTTTATTTTATTTTTACTAAAAAATAAATAATACTACGTGATTTTTAAGATTTTGAAAAAATAATGAAATAGTGTATATTGAAATTAGGGAATTTAAGAAAAAGGAATTAAAAACGAAAAGTTTTTGGTTACCTCAGACAATTTCAATTTCAACCGTTCTGCATAGAAATAATAATAAAAAGTGTCAACGTTTAAAATAATCCTTAGTATCTAGGCTTCTTTTAGATAGCCGGTCACTTAAATCCTAACTCCGAGGTGCTACTGAGAAATTCCTAATGGAAAAACCCAATAACACTTTGCTCCACCTGGGAATCGAACCCAGGACCCCATGCTCATCAGTCGCGCTTGCCTACTACGAGACCAACGGGTCAGTTACCCAGTAACCCAGTACCTATACCTACTAATTTCACAAATAGGGTCTCTAAGCCTCAACGTTAGGCCCTCATTTGGGGATTATCCGACCTTATTCGAGGCAAACCAAATCCAAGATAATCTAGGTTCGGTTACTCTAAATTTCCTAATTGGAAATCCATTCAATTTACTTACCAGGACACGATTAAAGCAACGATATGGACTCACTGTGGGGAATAAACTGAATTTGATTTTTTTTTTCCTTCAGAAATTCGGTTTCTAATTTGACCATAATTACTAGAATCTTAGTTTGTCGGTAACACCTAATACCTATCTTAATACTATAACAAATGCGAAAATTTGGATGGATGAATAATTGTGACTTAATTACGCCAGAACAGCTGAACGAATTTGGATAAATTTGGCACAGAGACAGATATATTCTGAAATAGCACATCTAGGCTTTTTATTCTGATTTTCCGAAATCTAAGCATACGGACTCGCAGGCTGAGGGTACTTGTAAATAATTAGCGTTTGCTATTCGATTCGTACACCAGATAAACTTTAATTTCGGTGAGGCATGCATATCAGCTTTGCTGTGACTGATGCGCTTGCACACCGTCACATCTAATAGCACAACAAAATCATACCATTTGTTGCGGGTTCCGCGGCTTGCGATGCGCGCGGTGCACCTTCAAGCCGGTCACTCCTTCGAGCACGTCGGCCAGTAGCAGCCCGTCTGCGCAGTCGCGAGCCAGTCCGCCACCTGATGCGCCGGCGCGTCGCCGAGAACGCGCTCGCTCCAGATAGTGGTTCGCCCAGTCTGTGTAGATCTGTGGAGGAAAGGTTCGTTATGATAGTTATGGTGAAAAGAACATGGTGTTTGAATAGGGACTACTCTAAAAGGCCAAAGAAATTTTCAAGTAAACTTCTCCAACTTGCAGTCTCACCTCTTCCTTGATACTATTTCTACTACAGACAGAACGATTATCATATAATAACCGAAGCCACTGGAATCAATGGTTTTATCTATAAGAACTTGAAGTACCTCTAATCCAGCATTATACCTACCTACTTGAAATGGCAGACGTTGCGAATAAAATGAATCAAAATGTACTAAACTTTAATTATGGGGCATGTGCAAAGGATAATGAAGAGGAAACTGCAGGTATTAATAACAGTGATTGACATTTAGTAACAGCCAACCTAACTTGAGGATTCCATACACTGTATGCTGCACATTATTATTCCAAGTAATCAAATTAAGTTTTTGTCCCTGACAAATTAGACAGCACAATAATTACAGACATACAGTATGGAGTTCTTCAAGATGGGACTGAATAGGTTTTTTAAGGGTCGGCAACGTGTGTGTAATGTCTCTGGTGTTGCAGGCGTTTATAGGCTACAGTAACCGCTCACCATCAGGCGGGTCGTAAGCGAGTTTGCCACTATCGTGATATAAAAAAAAAACAAAAATAACTACTTTAATAATGCCGTGTCATGTATATAGGAGTATACCATCACGCCTGTATTCCACAAAATATTTGGCAGAGGTGTAACAATGTACACCCACAGTTCGCCGTTATGTTCAAGTCTATTGCCATAAACCGTGCACAAATCCTAGCTCCGAGCTGCAACTGAGAATTTCATAGAAAAACCCAATAACACTTTTTGCTCCACCTAGGAAATCCAACCCAAGACCTCTAGCGTAGCAGTCGCGCTTAGGACCACTGGCTAACGAGGCAGGAATATACGGATAAATAAAAAGCATTCAAAGATAAACTTTATTACAGCAAGGATTATTGACACTCGGTTTGGTTAACTGCAGGTAAACAACGGGTAAGCGATGACTAACAA
The DNA here is from genome assembly GCA_947462355.1 of Caradrina kadenii. Classification (NCBI taxonomy): domain Eukaryota; kingdom Metazoa; phylum Arthropoda; class Insecta; order Lepidoptera; family Noctuidae; genus Caradrina; species Caradrina kadenii. Next base: position 6,765,588 of record OX381674.1, read on the forward strand.
AGACGCGTAGATAACATTTTACAGGCCATGAGATACGAAATTGCTACTAAAATTTTAACGACAATTTCACACACGGATTAGAGCAACGTCTGTTTATGAACTTTGTGAGTCTTTCGAACCAACACTAATAAATACTTACAAAGATTCTTCATACAATACTCTGTAAATCCTGAATCACACTCGACAGTTTTGACACAAGTTTTATGACGGATTTTCGAGAAGTCGACTTTAGGTACGGCAACAGTAAAAAAACTATTGTACTCGAGTTTACGACATGAGGTCATACATAAGTTAATAAGTGAGTGTTATGCTCGGCGCTATGAATTCTTAAAAGGATTTAGTCATATTCGAGTCAATTTGCAGGAGAATGGGGACAAGTGGCGCAGACGCGCCGCGGCGTCGCCGTCTCGGGGCCACTCGGCCTCCACAACTACTGGATAACACCGATACCTACGTGTGATGTTCCTCGCTCTCATCTCACCATCTAATGGCTTTCGAGGGTGGTCTGTTTAATGACTGTTAATGCTTTCTCGATTAGAACTCGACTTAGAAATATAAGTGCACTTAAATCTTAATACGCCCATTAGATTTAAACACAACGCATTTGTTAATAACAATTTATAGATGCAACTGAATCTTCACATTTGATTTCGTAAAGGAATAATCAGAGAAATCGATCCGTGTCATACGGTGTCAAGGGCTTCTTTATTCGAAATAAAAAAGATACATGTATTATTTTGAGGAAAATGAAACAGCGAATTTTCACTTACGACAGCTACAAATGACATCCCACGGTAATTTGATTACTCACGTAATTCTATATGTCGAAGCCTTGATGCGAAAATGCGTAATCGGCTCATTATTGCTTCTCAAATAGATTTTCCTGACATTAAGTTTACAAAGTAAACATTTTGTACAAAGTGCGTTTAACCTTACACGCGTAGTCGGACAGTCATCTGTATGACAATGCACGCCCTTGTACAATAAAAACTCGCTTGTGTACCGATCGTAGATAGCTCCCAATACTGAAAAGCCATTATCATAAATCAATATTCCTCGATCTTATCAGTTAATCGTACACGTTAATAGAATAATCATGACAAGATATATTGGAAGGTGTTCGGATAAGTGGAGCTGGTCGTCTCAATTCGTCTTATCACACGGCTGTTTATTCAAATCGGACGGAATAGCTTTCGATTGTAATAAATCTAGCTGACCGGACATTTTTATCGTCGTGTAGATGCTATATCGGGAATAACTTGTTTCCGCTCCTGTCATATATGAAGACTTGGTTTTCTTTGCGATGCCGACGCGTTGCTGCATGGGAAATTTATATCTAAAAAACGTTTCTGTTCGCATATACGAGATGTTATTGTTTGTTTTGTTTTTGTGGCCCATTTCTGTTTTATATTAGAGTTACTTGCAACAAAAGAAAAGAAAATAAATCTCAATTAATTGATAGAGCGACAGACGATGGTGTTAACTGTTTGTGAGGTCGTGGGTTCAAGTTGTGTTCCATTGACTTAGGGCGGTGAACCGACAGACGGGTTTAGTTATTACTGGGAGATGTTAATGTTATTAACAGGCGAGAACTGAGGCAAATAACAAAATAAGGTATGTTTGTATAGTCAGGGACACAAATTGTTTTGCATGACAATTCGCTGCTAATCAATACGTATTAACTGAAATAGTCGTGTCTAAAATACAATAATGATTTTCTTTATCAATAGTATAAATGGCTATAGTACCTAAGCTCAATTACTTCAGTAGTACTGTGAGTCAATCCATTTATTTATTGCTAATTTACATTTATAAGAAGTTAAACCAATTACACAAAATTTATTTGACAACGTGGTTATAAAATAAATCTAATTCATATTTCCCTGACTGTACATTGAAAACTGAACTTTTGTGCGTTCAGTACTTTGTACCTACTTTGAATGACTTTTATTGTCTTTTCTAATTAACATATAGATAAAATATTTACAGCCTTAAAATTAGATAAAAAGCCGTAATTATAACAAAAAAGAAACTAAAACTAATTGGCATCAAAATATTCCTCCGCATCGCCGTCAACCGGAAAAGTACCCAAAAGACTGGCGGCATTGTCACGTTGGTTGTTTTCAGTACTTAGTTGAATAAAAACAGAAAACTAAACAATAGACTAGTACACCCTTCTATTAAATAGCTCGCTAGCGTGCAGCACAACAGCGAGAGCGCATCTTCTCATATCGCTTTATTGCACAAAGCTCTCAAACAGCTGAGACTCGCCTTCAGCTTCCAATAAAACTTTAATTCTAATTCTATTTTAAGTAAGACCCGGCTCATTTAAAGCTTTTATTGCTAGTTTATATAGATAGTAGAAATCCGATATAACTTCTATGATACAGGTGCAGTACATACATACATAAAATCACGCCTTTTTCTCATGGGAGTAAGCAGAAACCACAGAACGCCACCTGTTACGATCCTTATATAACTCTAACTCTTTCGCCTCGTCCACGTTCATAAATCTGGTCATACAAACACGCCAGTTACGAGTACTGCGCACCCGACCTTTCTGCACCAGCACCACCAAGGTGAGGGTAGGTCTTTCTAGAGCGTCCTCTCAAGACGTTGCCAGTCACATCTGCCATATAAATCCCTTTTGTTAGTCGCCTTTCACTCAACCTCTCAGCCTACAGGTGCATTAGAATCTTACAAAATAAACGAGCACGTTTGGCGTTAAATATGTACGCTCAACCCTCGTAATGAATCCTTTCACTCGTGCAAGCTATCATAATACACGGTAAAACTTTATTTGCGTTGAACAAACGTAATTTACGCTCACAATGTGGTAAGTTTGGTGGTCCCTAAACCGGGAGCCGGACCAAAATAAACAAATCAAATTCGTTCTCATTCATTGTGTATCGTGAATTCCCCGCGCTCCCCTTTCCGCGCTCAGATTGTTTTCATAAAGCCTGCATACTGATTTATTTTTGACTCGACTTTCTATATCGGTAATTCTGGTTAAATTGACATTACGGTCAATAATAACACGTAAAGCCGTTGTTCCCGACTGTCATTCGTAGATCTTTGACAGTCGTTACGGATTATCAGAAGCCAGAAAGTCTGACAACCATTCTTACCAAGGGGTATCGTGTCGCCCAGTAACTGCGTTGCGGAGGTCACATAGGCAGTATGTAAAACACTGGTATTCACCTGCAGCCGGTAAGACTGGAAAGCCGACCCCAACATAGTTGGGAAAAGGCTAAGCAGATGATAATGATGGTCAATAAAAACTATTTCTTGAAGTGAACATTATCTTTTCTTGTAAGCTGATTATTTTTATATAGATGTGGAATCACGTTTGAATTGTTGAAAGTGCTATTATTGTAATGACTGTAGGCAATCACAAACAATACCATCTCTTAGCTGAAGAAAGTATGTAATATGCGAACGTTCTTACTAGCGTCACGATTGTGTGATATCTCATTTTGCTTTTACTTATGGCGTGGTCTGACCATCTAGGATGCAATATTGAGAGGAATGGTTAAGAAATGCGGCAATGAAGAAGTGAAGAATTCATATAAAATAATATATGTACCTATAAAGCTTCGCACAGTTCGCACTTTTATTTTTTCAGTCGGTATTCCTTTAATTTTAATAATAATAGTCAAAGTCAAATCATTTATTTCAATTAAAACATTAAAAGGCACATATGAACGTCAATTAAAAGATAAAATAAAATTTAAAAATATTGAATCTAGTTGCCCATTCCAAAAGGTACTTTCGTATGGAGAAGAACGGGCAAGAAACTACAAGTACAAGTGAAGTTACATTAACTGCATAAAAGAATATACTAATGTCAAAACGATCTATCAACAATAAAAGTCATTCAAAGTACTACAATACGTACTAACTGCTACAAATTAAGAAATGAAAGCTAAATTAATTGCAAAATGTAATACCAATATTTTGATCGTAGAATAGTAGTTCCTAAATGGTTCTTCTGAAGTATTTCGTTCTTTACCATGTACCACTATAAATCAGTCAGCTTTGACCACCAATGTTGTTGTATACACACTGATACCTCTTCCATATTTTTCCTCAAGAATCTTAATAAGCACTTAACAAATATAAAATTAAAGTAGGTAGGTACTCATAAAAATATGAAATTTAATTGATAAGGCGTGACCACCGACTTATTACTATAACATCTCTGGGCGTGCCCGTCGGTATGTTTTATTGAAAATGATATATTACCGAGAAATTAATACATACAATCAAAATATTCTCTCAATTGAGCCAATACAAATTAATTGAGGCTAAGTCTTAATGATGGTGGATGGAGTCGTTTGCATATTTTTGACCCGACTTCGAGGGTCAATTAAATATCATGTTGATTCAACAAGCTCTATAAAGATTTTAATAAAGATACAAGATATGTTTCTGTTAACAAATATAATTTAAAAATTCTAATAAATAATGTGCTGTGAATAAATAATTCGAACAATTTCTTAGTTTCACACTTTTAACACGAACTCAGCAGTTATTATAATTTCCAAATAAATCTTATCGCTTATGACAAATGAGTTCAATTTATCTTGCCTTCTCAATTAGTTTAGTAAGCGAAGGCTTTCTTTTCTATGAATCATTCTTGTTTGAACAAAAATTCAAACATCTGATTGTTAAGACATGAACATGACTCCTAGATCGAACTGTCTCTGGGTTTTCCATCTGGGAACTCACAGATAAGTCCAGTGTTTGTGATATGACTGGATCTCTGTATAGTTCCAGTGAATTTTGCGTCTCTATCTCCCCCTTCCGGGATAGCAAGCGTATTGTTTATGATGAAACAACACCTTGCTGTTTGCACTTACTACGTTATCAATCCCTTATCCTTAACGGGCTCAGCAGAAATGGTACTCTCAGCTCTCACCACGTTAGGAAATAGAAAGGTGCACTTTAGGGCACCTACATTGTTATCGCTGCGAAGAGCCCATTTGGTATTGTGTACTGAAATAATTTTAGAGTTCAAAGTTCACATTTGTATAAGATTTGACTGTTGCGGTGCTGCTCACGTGTAAAGTATAAGTTGTAACACTTTTGCTGTATGTTGAATTTAAACACGACACGACTTCAGTTTTACTTAATAAAATGTTCTTCTAACACAGGTAGATCCGTATAATTGTATTATATTACGGCATCAGTTACTTTAAGGAAGATGTAAAAATATCTTACGTCGTCATTTCAATTTGATTTATTGGATTCTAATTTCATTTATAAATTACTGATGTTAAGAATCAGATTTTTGTTATTAAAACTAATTCTTCAAGCCCCAAATACTGCAAGATTCATAGATCGTAGTTTCAGAGTCAATAGTTTTAAATATATAAGTTTTTTTAACTTCTTTTACATACAATGTCTACATCTCTTACTATTCAATATGTTGATGAGTAGATAGATGCTGGAAGAGAATTCATTAGAAACCTAAGGAACCTTTGCACGAGTTTTTCGGTTTCTTCTTTGTGTATGTTTACATGTGTGTACAAAAATGGTTAAATAAACAACATACCATCACGCCCGTATTCCTCGAAGGGTTAGGCAGAGGTGTACCAATGTACACCCACAGTTCGCCAGTATGTTTAGGTCCCATGTAATAGGGGGCGAGTCTATTGCCATGGTTAAAAAAAAATGGTTTAATCTATATTAATTTTATAAAGATGTGACTGCTAGAACGCGCTGATTAAAAAAAGAATACCTATATGAAACTACGTTACCCTGTCTTATTCGTAAAAAAATCACCTGAATGAATTCGCGGGCCAAAGCTAGTATATAAATTAAAAAAAAAACCATCTTTAGTCTAGAATTCATTGAGACATTGTTACAGTTTTGAGTACAGTCTCAATCAGTAACCGTATGCAAAGTCGTAAACTTGTAACCTCAAATGCATAACTAGGGTTGTTACCATTTACGGGACACACAACATTTTATCGACATAACTATCGATGGATCGTCACAGGCGTTAGGTGTGAGCTTAAAAGCGTTTACTACGGAAACGAAATGAGGTCGCGTGGCTTTTAATATCTTGGCTAGGGTGCCACCGAGGCTTGAGGTGCGTCACAGCACTATGATCTGCTTTGATGTTATAATTTTTTTTAACTCTGCTGTTTTTGAATTTAGAAACTTTGAAACAAATGAACTGTGTCTTCGAGTAAATGAAAATGTCTAACTTTTGAAATACCGTTCTAATACAGTGGTGCTCAACCTCTTTTTCATAGGGGCCACAAACATGTGATAAACGCGGGCCGCTAAAAAAAATTAGGTAATGACGTCTTAGGTTTTCGCTATTGATAAAAATTGAATAAAACAACTAAACGGATTCACCGCGTATTTTTTTTTAATGTCGTGAGTTTCAAAGTATTTTAAAATAAAGTAAGTAACACCAAATGGGCCAACCAGAACAGTCCGACGACAGGCCGCAGGTTGAGTACAGCACACTATCATGCACTGCACACTGTGCACACTGTCGTACCCTACCCTATTAGGTACCATAACCTATATAGGTATATACCTATATAGATAAAAAATACCAAAAGGGAAATTATTTAAGCAGTTCGCGTGACGACGTGTATTTTTCATTAAAATTCTATCAGACGGTAATTTTCTTTACAACGATGAAGCTTTGAAGGCATCCTTCACTGTCAGATAAAAGAAGGGAACGAGGTCAGGACTGAGAACCTTCCCTAAAGGAGTTAATCAATTAATATTGTTAGTACAATCAGCTCTTTGTTATTTAACTAATTAGCGAGAAGAAAACGTAACATTAACGTTCTCACGTTATTTTCGCATATTATTTACAAAGTGGAACAAAGCTTTGCTACATAAATTAGTATGTTTGGCATATTTCTAACACTCAGACTGTTCCTTGTATTTCTAAAGTATTCTAAACAGTTGAATAACAAATGCTTTTATCGCCCCATAAAGAACAATACAATTTGTAGGTATTTTGTGATAGCCAATGTGACAAGATATAACGTGATGTATGACTCACCACGAGAGTTCAATGAACTCTATTGCTTTACCCATAAATCTAGTCCTAGCTCATAAATCAATGTACACACTATCTTCTCGCTAATTACTCTAGTCATTGGTTAATTAAGTTTAGATGGAGTCACCTGTACGATAGATCTTGTCTGCCTTGTGACGTCATCGGTGGAGCCCTGTATGGACCGCGGGGCTCTGATGCACGTCGGTATCATGGTGTCAAACCTTTACTAATATTCCAATGAATAGTTTATGAAAAACTTCGGTCCACCCGGAGCACATTTTGTTTCCTATTTGCACTTTGAATAGTCAAAACTGTTTAGATATTTAAATTGTAATGGTACTTCTTTAAACGTGTTTTGATTTCTGAGGAACAATCCTCCAAATGACAAAAAAAAATTACTCATAGTGCGATCGTAGATAATAATTACACGGCCCATATTTTCAGTTAAGCTGTCCGCATGTTTTCTTTCCGCACATATCAGGGATGCAGCGACACAATAATAGATGCAAACCAATTTTCTTTGAGCTACGTTGCGTTCCTATTATTTGTCTAAACTGGGCACAGCTGCATGGTTGTATAGTGAGTTACAGCTCATGAATGAATGGATGCGTCCACGCGGTTGTGCGATAAAGTTCCGAGAATATTTACTCTACGGTCGGCGCCGCTACGCCCACGCACGTCGCTACGCTGACAACACTGGGTCAGCACGCAAGAATACTATGCTTAGAACCAAAATATTATTCGAACGTCTTGTAAATTTCACTCAAAATTCATCAGGCTAAACATTTTGCAATTAGGAAATGTACTTACGCCTACAAATGTTCCAACTTTGTAAACAATGGCGTCGTAATATATATTACTGTACAAATAAGCTGTGCTCAAGAAATTAGTCTGACGTGTTTAGGAATAGTGACTAGTGAGTAATCCGTGCCTGAAGTAACATGAAAACGGGAAAACCGCTGAATAATTTTCCTCTCTCTATTACGTCAGCGGGTTATAACTAGAATGTGTGAGATGAGCGAAACCATAAAACGATTCTCATTAATGATGAACAATATTAACCGTAATAAACATTTCACATCTCGGGTCAGAATACGCATAATTTATCTATTTTCTCCCTTACGAAATGAGACTATAGAATATAGAGACTATACCAAAAGCGGATTAACCGACATGCTTCGAAACCGCAGTGTAGAAGCCAAGAGCTTTCTATATTACGGTGCACTAAAAACAGGCGCGGTGGCCATTACAATGGTACAGGATTAGTAATACTTCGTTGGCCCATTGCCCAGTAGTACTGGAACAGCTTGTTCGTACTCTAAGAAATAACAGTCCATTGACACACTGAATGATTTTAATTCTCTGGCAACAAGATGGAGATCATCTTCGAAGGTAGAATTATTTTCGTATATCGATACAGTTTGTAACGGGAAATGTAAATTAATATCAAGCGGAATAGAGATAGAATATCGATTTGACAATCGATAAACATTATCGACATATAAATGAAGTGTCATCTCGGGCCTAAATACATGTTGCTACGAAGCCTTCTCACGACACGGTAACATGACTAGTGTAGGCGCCTCTCAACAATTACATTGAAATGATACAGTACATGCTTGAAACAATGACAGAACACTTCAGTGGGTGGGCTAGTTAATATTTATTTATGTATTACTTTTGTCTTTATGCACTAACAGCCCGAGGTCGGAAACACAACTATTATTCAAAATGTTACAAGCAGATTATCTGTAAGTTTTGTAACTAATATTTAAATTACATTGTTAAAGCCAACGGCATAATGTCGATACATTCATAAGTTTAGTACCTAATAGTAATAAAAGCTTTGAGACCAATTTAATGTTCGCTTTGCGTTTGCATCTCAGGCAAACCAAGGTACCGATGATTACAGTTACAATACATTAACATATTGATATGATATTCTCAGCAGGCAATAAAGCCACAATGAGGGACGTTTAACTTAAATTGAAGATATGAAAAGCTAATTAAGTGTTTGTTCGTGTTTAGTTATTTGTGAGGCATTATTGGTACTCCCACGTGTCTATCTGCCTACGTGATATCGGCAAAGGTCGCGCAATCACTTACCCTCTCTATTTTGGAGTAGCTTTGTGCAAAATAGCAGTGATATATTGACCTAGTTTAAAAAAATACAATTTTAAATCAAGTACTTAGAATTAAGAATCGGGCTTGTAGGTACGTAAAAACGCATTATTGTTTATGCCAGCTGCATGTTGTAGGTTTAATAAAGAACGTTCGAATTTTAATATTAGTCTCAATCTGTCAAAAATACCGGTTATTGGCAACCTACCTTTTTCACAATCAACGTCAACTTGATTCAAAGCATCTATTTCAAACCATAGTTGAAGCTTGTTGTAAATTGTCGCGAGTTGAGAATGATAGTGACAACATTAAGAACTTATTTTATTACGGGAATTGGCTTACTGGCCTAGTACTATCGCGTATACGTATAAGCAGATACCTAATTATCGCTTTATAATAAGAAAATGTGATGAAAGAGGGAAATAGGACACACCTCTTTCACGCTTCTTTGTAACTCCCCAAATATTATTGCACATTTAAACCAGCCATCATTAGAGCAGTGTCAACGAACACAATTATGACAAAAGAGAAAATAACATTAAATTAAATTTAAGACGATTTCTCCAAAGAAGAATACTCACAATAAAAACTGATAAAGTACAATAAACACTCGAAGGCTGTAAACTGAGAGACACAAAAGGGTATAAAACTTAAAGAAGCATTGACGCCGTCTTTTACCGTTAATAAATATATCGTTATAATGTTTTACAGTGTATTATAGTATCGTTTAGATCGTTTAAAACTTACGTAAGCTTGTGTAAAGATCATAAAAGGACAGAGGCGGACTCTGACAATGTAAGGCTTTTGAGGTAACCAATAAAGATGGGTTGTTTTGTATTAATTTTTTGAATAAGAAATAACGTTTTTTATTTGTTTTTGCTTCCTATATCTGTTTAAATTTTTAGGTAGGTACACAAGAGCTGTAATAAATCTTTTTAGCAATTTCTAACTCAGTTTTATCCCTAATCCGGTCCTGAAACGGTTTACGTGAACGCGGCGGGCGGCGCGCGTCGCTTTACCAGCTTCGCAGCGTCCGCATCCCATCCGCGTGTTTATTTACTCGCTTGTCAAAAGTTCGACACACGCTGCCGTATTTATAACCGTGCGGAAGGTGCGCCCCGGAGCAACGAACTTTTGTGACATAATCATAAAACACAGACATTTACAGCAACAAACAATACGAGACAACGTCCATTCAAAGAGGTGTAGATCACCGTAAAAGGGTTTATGGTGTGGCGGAAATTATTTACGTATTATTGTGTTTTTTGAGGAAAATATGAGCGATCTGCAAAACCCGGATATGATATTATTAGACATCGATAGCAATATTACGGTTGCATGTCAAAGGTCGTTCTTTGTCGCCTTTGTTTATACATTCGACATCAGAAAGGTATCGATCGTTTCCAAACTTGGATCGTTCCGTTATTGGATCCGGTATTTGAAAAAAAGGATGTATCGGCCTTGCTCGTATTTGGGGCACAGATGTGCGGTCTCTGCCTCATTGTGACGTGGGCGAGTGCATTCGATTTGTAACGATGCTTGACAAGTGTGCATTCGGCTTTATATCTGCTTACAAACAATAAGGCACGGTTCGCAACACTGTAGTATCTATTTTCTAGTATCCGTTGCGTAGGTATGAATGTCTATGCGAGATTAGATTACACATGGACCGCCGGCGCCATCAAAGATTTGCTGACTTTGATACAGTTTTCACACCAAACAAGTTGTAAAGTGCGAAATAGAATAGGTGAGAATGTGATATCATTTTGAATTTTGCTTTATAAATATCGTCACCTCGTTAGCCTAGTGGTCCTAAGTGCGACTGCTACGCTAGAGGCCTTGGGTTCAATTCCCCGGTCGAGCAAAGTGTTATTGGGTTTTTCTATGAAATTCTCAGTAGCACCTAGGTATTAGGATTTATGCCCGAATAATGGCAATAGGCTCGCCCCCTATTACATGGGATCTAAAAACATATCGGCGCACTGTGGGTGTACACCTCTGCCTAACCCTTCGGGAAATAGAGGCATGATGATATGTATGTATATTTATGCAAAAATGATATGTTTAAGTTAACTGTGATAAATCAGTATCGTTGACCTATATGCATATTAATGGTGCACCAAAACATTCGTGCGCTCTTTAAATACAGTGTAGGTGTTGTAAGTGGTAATACGCGTCTAACGTAAGCTTGAGTCATAGCTTTTGTTTCCATGAGCCGGCAGCCTGGCAGTGAACGTCGAGTCGAGAAAATTATTTTCAAAGTTCCCTAGTCATTAGGAATCGTTACGTTTTGTAACATCCGGGAATATGTCCATCCGTCCGACGACGAGGCATATTATTTTTATTTAATTTTTACGAGTTATTTTCTAGAAATACTTTTGATAATGTTGCACAATGCAACGTAAATAGCTGCTGGCTAACTTAGTACCGTTTGACAAAAAAGGTCGATTAAATTTTAACACTCAAAAATTATTGCACACATTTTTTTTTAATATCACGAATAATATTCGTTACAAATTGCTGCACAAATGTGGATCAGTATAGAGCCACAGGTCACAACTGATTGAATGAAAAATATCGATTCCTATCTGCGATTTCAACAAAATCTCGAAGAGACTATAAGTCAGTCAAACCCAGCTGGTTCTGAAACAAGCATTCCAAATATAAATAATTCGCAGAAAAAAAAACGTATTGGAGCATCGCATCATGAACTCATTCATTCGATTTCATGCAATTCATCGAATCTTATAAATAGTACCTATTACTCTCGATGTCAGTAAACAGAAAGCTCATTGCGTCGGAAGGATCAACAATTATTTTAATGTTTTTGCTCATACAGTGCTCGGTTGAATGGACGTAGTATCTAATTATTTCGTGGTTCAACCTCGTAAAGGAAACAAGTAATGATAGGAAGTCCTATTGTAAGCGTAAGGCGCGGCAAATCGGCAATCAAAACATAGTAGTACGTTCCTAAAACATTAAAATTATATTTTCGAACTATTATGTCAAATTATGTGTTATTATTGCCAAATACGGTTAGAACAAAAAAGGAAATATTGTCTTTGCGGAATGAATGTAAGTTTTACTGCCTAAAGTTATGGTCAGACCGGATACGGTGGGATAAGATCTTTTTCATGTAAAATAAAAACGTTTATCTAACAGTAGCGAGCACTCCATACAACTCGATTCCTACCGGCTTCCCTTCTGAAATTCGGAACAATAGATACTTTACCGCCATTATAAAAAAGCACAATCGGTAGTGTTTACTATTTTTAAACAATATCGAGTCGCAATACAAGTTGCTTTTATGGGTTAGTAAGTTGATGGTGAAATAAAAAGGCCTATAGTTTTAAATACACATAGAATGCATAGAAAGCAGGATTTTTTTACTGGAAACATTTTGTAATATAATCCATAATATTTGCATGATATGATATCAGCAAAACATGTATGCTGTATATTGTATGTAAAACAACTTTGTCATCAAGTTTTATGCAAAACAAAATTGAAAATTGAAGTAATTTTTTCTTTGGCTTGCATCTTATGGATATTAACCCTTTGCCTTCTGCTATCTAAGCCTATTTCGTTTGCTTCTAAAGCATCAGAAACGAGAACACTACAATCCTCATTAGGTACTTGTCTCATTCAAAAATTCGATCCAGTTCTACAAATAGCATCGTTTCTCGTAAATAGTTGAGCTACTGTTTATTCGGCGTACACCCGACACCAAACAAACACGAGTTATCAGATTTCTATAAACGCAAGACAGAAGAGCCGATGCCCTCTTCTGTATGTAAAAGAACTCCAGATTTACCTTTGATCATGTTTCTCCGGATATAATAAAACTAGCTTTTGCTCGCGGCTTTGTGCGTGTAAATGTCGTTTGTCACGGGCGCAGACAAAGTCCTGGAATAAAAAGTAGCCTATGTAAGGACATAGGCGGTTAACCGTTAAATTTTGGTTAGACAATTACTATTGCTCTCTAGAAGTCTGCCCGACAATTGAGTGGATAAATTTCTTTTCCAAGAAAGGTCTTGGGATCCAAATTTTGCCCAGTACCAAATTTCATCAAAATCCGTTTAGTGGTTTAGTCGTAAAAGCGTAATAGACAGACAGAGTTACTTTCGCATTTATAATACTAGTATGGGTTCGTGTTCTGCTAAGTGAACACAAGGAGTGGCAGATTGTTAAGCAGATAATAGATAATACGCACTATTATTTCATTCGCATCCTGGTTAATGTGTTTTTGATGTTCATTCGCTAGTTCAGAAGCATTAAAAGCTACTGTCATTAGATACGTACTTAATTGGGCTCGTTAGCCAGTTCAATTGATACCATAGATCAATTTTCACACACTGTTGGATGTGACTTTCAGTGGTGCTCAATCTGGCATTCGATTTAATTGGAATTAATTACTTGTACATATTTATTGGGACATGAAAATGACAAACTGAAACTGGATTCGAGTGGTGTTATATTCATAGTTCATTATTCTGTGCTAATTAATCTTTGTTATTAAGTCAACCCACATTTTTTATTAATGTAATCAAGTACGTAACTCTAATTCAACTTGCCTAATGTGTTACATCACTATTAAAAAAAAAACGAGTTAATATACATCCAAAACTTAAACTCATAATAACTTTATTGCTAAAAGTTTGTCGTGGATTATTTCATTTTGGAGAACTAAACCCAATTACCAAAAACCACAACCACGAACGTCATTCAAAAATACAATTAAAAAAAAAAAGAAACCGATAAACATTTAATTTGCTTTGAAGCCTTTAAATTACTCTTAACAACAATAATTACTATAAAACCATGATTCTTCTGCATTGCCAGTGACTATCAAAGTGATGCAACCGTAAAAAACAAAACACAATCTGCCTTAATTACCCACTTGCTAGTGTTGTTGCAACCCAACGAACAATAGCAACCGATACAGATGAATGGATCTATCAATGGGAGCGCAGCGCTGTATCGAGATGTGTATTAATATATCCTTAATGCAGGAGTGCTCTTGATAAAACCCATTTGCTGAATTAAGCTGCTGCAAAAAGCTTAAACACGACCATGCAATAAATCTTTCTGAATGCACTCACAATCTACATTTGCAATTTATCGAAACGAGAGACGATTCGGAATGTTTGCACTGAAATTGAACTTTGTAAGCATGGGTAAAGTTATTAGCGTATACCTTTTTAAAATAGCAGTACCTACGTAAAGCTGTTTATAAATTAAGTGAGGGTTTGTGATTTGGAGCTGTGCCCAGCTGTCCTAATTTCCGTATCTTCTAACCTGATTTAGAAATTAGTTACCTACTATTTATCAACAACGTAAACTGAATTTTGCCCAGAAATCAAAACACAAGATAAAGGATAAAACAAACACTTGGTCCTAAAATCATAGGAGCGTAACAGACTGTCTGCGAAGTACTGGACAGATATAGCCGTTTGCGAGGGAACCCTTCGCGCAAAACGATCTCGTGACATCGCGCACGCGCCTGGCCGTTGCGCGCGTGTTCGGTGCGCGCGCGCATGTGACTAACCCGGCGTCGCCCGCCCGGCCCAGCTTAGCCGAAAGCGATACATACGAAAGCTCTCGACCGTTAGAAAGGGACAGTGAGAATAGCCTAAAAGCTCGCACCGTTGTCACACAAAGGGAAATTAGAAACAAATCCGTTGATACTCAAAATAATTTAGAGGTATTGACGATTATATGAACGTAAAAGCTTGGCTGAAGCTCAATTGTTGCTTAAGCGAACTGTGTGATCAACTTCAAAAGTGAAATAACTTGTTTTCTCTTTGTAACACTTATAAAATAGCTATGATACAAAAGGACCAAAGTAATAAATAAATATACGAACAGCAACACTCTAATCAGTCTAAACATTCAGATACAATCACATTTCGCAAGTCCCACGGGCCACGGCCAGTCAGCCACACACACAATGACCCAGGATTACAAACTTTACGGCACAAAGTGATCTCGATTGACTATTCTCTAGCGCACCTTTCTGTGACACTAGGGCCAACACCCACGACCTGTCACCAAACTTTAATTCAAATAAAAAAAGGCTGCCTTTTGTTGTCGGACGGTGAGGTCTCACGTCCGGGAAACCGACACTTGACCTACCAACGTATTTAGATCTTTTGTGTACGGGATAAAGGGAAGCGTGACTTATCCTATTCGGGTTATAAAAAAAACTATGAATAAAGACTTCGTTATTATCATAAATTTTGTGACACTTCAACCCTTTTCATATTTATTTGATTACCAGCTTCTTTACTTCTAATGAATCGATATAAATAACAATCTATTTTATTTCACGTGGGCGTGTGTGGTCTATAAATGCAAATGAGTAAACTTTTAGATCAATCGATAGATTTTTATTGGCATTCTAAATTGAAATATTTTCTGTATTAGGAACAACAACAGCCATAAAAGCTCATTTAGAAATATATTTTGTGAAATAACTGCATTTACGTAGCAATTTGAGATGCCTTTGCAGGCGTACCATAAACAAGCTGGGTTTCAATAAATATGGGGATTCAATTGTTTATACGTTCTAATTTTCATTCGGTGAACTGAGGATGAAATTACAGGTAGTTGCGGAAATGCAATGAACGATGATACTGGGAAATATCATTTTCAAAATGTATCAATTCGAATCTCCATTTCTAATTCTATAATTGCTATTGCTGCAATATCGGATGGCTGGTGTATCTGCGTCCTACTTCCTGCGTACCCATGGATTTGGGCTCGCAGGTGGGTCGTGGAAATGCCGGTGCATTCGACTCTATTTTCATACGTTTTGGCCTCGCCACTAACGCCCGCCTCCGCCCCACATCAATGAACGCTTCGCCCAACTACTTCTTCGTCCGCCCTACGTTGGTATACGACGAATAAGATGCATTGATACTTTTGCTTTTACGGAAAATATTGTTTTTTATGCTTCGAATAAAGAATTGTTTGTATTTTTATTACAGAGTATCATATGTTTCGTTTATATGGAAGTAGCTTTTGCACGTGAATTTGTGTGCCTGTTAGTCAAAAACCCTTAATTCGGCCCTAGCAGACGTCTCTTTGCTGTCAACTTCCTACCTGCTGTATATCAGTTTCTTTGCAAAGCAGATTTAGTTAGTGAGAAAAAAACGATTATAATCTGTACTTATATTATAAAGAGGAAAGATTTGTTTATTTGTTTGTTTGTTTGTAACGAATAGGCTCCGAAACGACTGGACCGATTTTAAAACATTTTTCACCAATAGATAGCTACATTATTTCTGAGTAACATAGGCTATATAACATCACGCTACGACTTATGTGAGAAGAGCAGTAACGAAAGACGTAACTTAAAACGGGTGAAATAAACCACGCGGACGAAGTCGCGGGCAGGTCGCAAGTTATAAATATTCTCATTGCTACTTATTTATAGACAATTTATTTTTGAAGAAGACTGAAAGCTCAATATTTACCCTAACTTTCCTGAGAAAAGTTACTAAAAATAAGAAGATATTCTTCAAGTACCAACACTGTTTGCGCCACTAGAGCCACAAATATAAATAGGTGGAAGACCACCTATTTATATTTGTGGCTCTAGTGGCGCAAACAGTGTAAATAGTGGCGTTTAAGACTGAAACAGTCGTAAATAAGAAAATAAGAATTTTCTTATTTACGACTGTTTCAGTCTTAAACGTGCAACTTTTTATGATAAATTCAGCTTTATTAGCGTCGTCGGTACTCGCGACTGAGGCGCTGCAACTATCCGTCTGAAACTGGGTTTATGTGTGGTATATTTGTGTTTATCAAATTTAATGATTCTTTCTTCATAGGACGGCCCAGTGCGTGTGCGTCGGATTTATTGCGCAATATAAATTTATTATAGTAACAGTTCAGCTGAACTGTGCGACGATTTAGTTCACTTAATTATCCCATGTTTTATTAATTTAGGTAATGATAGATGAAATTAATGACGAATGTTATTAAGATGGAAAGGCGGCTGTGATTCAAGATGTGAGATTTTAAACAGTACTTAAATCTCAGTTAGAAGAACTGTAAACACACTTATTTTATAGGCAAGTTTAAATAGTTAAAACCAAGTTGAAAGCTTTACATATACGTCGTATAATTGAAAAGTCATAAATTATGAATATCTGCTTCTTATTTAATATGAACGTTATAAGATTTTAAATAAGTTATGCTTATTTTAAATAACGGTGTACTTCAATGTTTGCTGGTAGAGGTAAGATAAATAAATATGGGTAGTGAACTAAGCTGACGTTTGTTTAACGAACAAAACTTACACCGCATCCTGTATAATATTTGTTTATCTAACTTAAATGAGGTTTATTAGGTACTTGAACCTTACTCAATATGTACGTTCTTCTCGTATAAACACCACTTCACGTAAAATTTCTATGTAAACTGAACGAAACATGTTTATTTTCGGAACTTTTGGCAATGGTCTGGCAATTTGTCCGATCACGATTAACTCAGCAAATTATAGCTGTTTTTTGGTTTCCGTTTCATGTGAAACCAATTTGAATAGCTCTTCAAATATGCACAATATTACCCTGATATCAAAGTGGCATAATGTGACCATACATTTTATAATATTGTCCTTGTCGTAAACGGGATAATCGGATTAAAATACGTCGAAAATTGGATTCTTCATTACAGTTCCCGAAATCAATGTACCAGGAGCGCATAAAATTCGAACACGTATCATTAATCGATAAAACCGACATAAGAAGTTTGTGGACGCTTACTCACGCAGTCTGCGACTCATCCCGGTATCAGACCGTTACAATATTTTGAACTACGCGGAGATAGTCTAGTGAGTCACTTCAGTGAGTCATATTGTCACCTCACCTCTCCCATGCCTAAATTAACTACGCTACAGGAATATAACAAGACGCGCTTGTTCCTACATTGTGTTGTGCAACACGATGCTACACATTTATTAGCGTAATATAACTGTTTATTAGTCTCCCGTTCAATATTATGACGTGATCTGTAATTATGACGGGAAACAAGGAATAAATTAATAAACGTGCATTTTGCGCAGATACGTTACTTAAATTTTCAATTTATGGAAAGGATACTGAAATTGGAAGCCCCGTAGAGTGACTGTAGGTAGGTAAGGTACACTGCGTAAAGGTAGCGTCTATTTCAGAGCACGTTGCTGGGTAGTAAGTAATTGACGTGATTTCTGCAACTTGTGCGGAGCAAATCGCTTCGTTAGTCTAGCTAGTGGTTAACCGAACACAACGATGGCGCATGATTGTCTATATAAGAAACTGTAGGTAATACAGGTATCACTAATTGATTTATTAGTACCTACCCTACCTATTAAGGGAACACTTTTGTGTTTAAAAAACGCTCTCAGCTTTTTAATTTATTATACCTAGATAATTTTATTTTTATCGCACATTAGGAAACTTCTTTGCAAAATGTATTCTCATCTACTCATCTACTTAGCCTTTTCCCAACTATGTTTGGGTCGGCTTCCGGTCTAACGGGATGCAGCTGAGTACCAGTGTTTTACATGAAGTGACTGCCTATCTGACCTCCACAACCCAGTTACTGGGCAACACGATACCCCTTGGTTAGACTGGTTGTCAGAGTTGAAAAAAATGTCTTCTAAAAAAATATTTATACCTACATGATCTATTACATCCATTATTTTTTATTATGGTTCTTCAACAATACGAATATAGAGCTAATGTTGCGAATTTGCAGTAGCCCACCATCTTTATACCTTTCTTTATGCGTGTCATTGTCCCCAAAAGGTACACAATGGCTCAGAAGATTTTCTTCCTCGGCGCTCCACTTTACAACTGGACTTAATTTATTTTTCATTTCATTCAATTTAGAGACCAACAAAGGCCCTATATAATCGAGTTGCAGCAATCACAAAGCTATAAATCAAAATAATTCGGTGTGTTCGAAACAATTAAGCGGCTCAAAAGGGAGAGGCGGGAAACACGAACGAACGTATTTGTACGTAAGCACCACATTTTAATTAATTTGGGACATTACATATTTAAAAGGGCTTTTGAAAGTGTGCATATTGATAAATCCAGTAAGAAATTTAATTTATGTTAATTGAATAATTATTTATTTATTTTATTCTTAGGTCAAAGATTCAGCATTTTCATGCAACCTGTTTGTGCTGCCAGCCTTTTGGGCATTAGTCCCATCGACATCGATGCGAACGAGTTTTTTGATACCTTATATGCTTGTGCCTTCCTCTTTTATACCTATATTGTAGGTACGGTCAACAAAAGAGATAAGTAACCAGATCGTCTAATAAAGTTGAAGTTTTGTTTAAAACCGGTGCTCGTTCTTAAATGAAATTGAATTTAATAAATAAACTGTTCCCTTTCCATTCATAAAAATAAATTTCATTCAAAAACATCTATCGGTTTTTAAAAAACTTTGAATTTATTCGGCGACCCTGATTACTTATCTCTTTTGCTGACTGTACATAGATACCTTATAATCGTATTATTATTAAGTAATAAAAATTGTGTTCTGGTTAATCATGGATTGTTGAATCATGAGTTGAAAAATAAGTTATAAGCAACATTTTATAGAAATACTAATATCGTTTTTATTTCATCTGTTTCAAGTTCGATTTCCGTAGACAAAATTAATATCATGCGGCTGTTGCCTGTCTGATCTTTATTTATTTAGTAGTCCAATAACGTGTCATCAATATTAATTTAGCAATACACGAACACGGAGGACACTTGTACCTCTGGAGATAAGCCATTATATCAATTTGACAACGCTTTGATGGTCCGAAATTGATTACGGTTTTGATTCAAAGCACGATACGCAACGGTAAGCCAATTAAGCCGGCGGCGAATCGTAATGAACCGTTAATGACACGCGCGACGAATACCAACAAATTATATGGATCCATTGCCATCACTATTTGTATTTAATTATAAATTAGCAAATAACACACGCAATGGATATGGATTAGTCGTAAAAGCCAACCGTTAACCGCAGCTCCATTTATAAAAATCTCTGTTATGATTTCAAAGCCGCTAAGTATTGAAAATTGTAACACGATATTAGACATTCACGAGCTTTTCATTTGTTGATATAAAAAATTATGAGTCGTCACGGGACGCCTGGCAGATGTGGAACATAGAAATTATTTTGTACAAGTAATATGCATAAAAGAACAGATTACGACAGGAAGTAAATATGGCATAATCTAAAAAAAACGATTACGTTTTTTTTTCCAGAAAATAAAGACTGTTTATTTAATAGACTTAACTAAATTCAATATTTTAAATTTTGACATGTAATTGACTACCAAAAGTGATTTGACTAATTGAATTAAATGATTTGACTTTGAATAAACATTTACAAAAATTCAAAGATTGATTACAAATTGTGACAACTCAATTCTACTATCATATCTCATTTATCTAATATTATTAGATCTAGGAGTAAACAAACTAGGAATACGATTTCCATTTAAGATCTGTTCCAAAAAACCGAATTAAGAAAGAAATAAAGATAAAAGATTTATTTAATTAAAACTACAAAAATAAAAACATTATTGTGTGTCCCACAGCTGCGTCAAACAGGCCAAGTTTAGCAAGAATGCCAGACCACTTATAAGGTACCCCACTCTGGTGTTCAACTGGAGCTTTACGAGTAAGGTATTACGAATGTAAACCAGCTTCATAATGAAACAGACCAAAAAAAATAGGGAAGCAAATTACACAAATGAGTGTGGAATGTAAATAATCGAACATAACATACCATCACGCCTGTATTCCCCGAAGGGTTAGGCAGAGCTGTACCAATGTACACCCACAGTTCGCCGATATATTTAGGTCCCATGTAATACGGGGCAAGCCTGTTGCCATTAACTGGGCACAAATCCTAACTCCGAGCTGTTAATGAGAATTTCATAGAAAAACCCAATAACACTTTTTGCAATTTGCAAAGGGAATCGAACCCAAAACCTCTAGCGTAGCAGTCGTGCTTAGGACCACTAGGCTAATGAGGCAGTAAATAATGGAAATAATGTTGAATTAATTATTAATTTACTGAAAATCTCAAGTTAAGCTTTGCTAATATCAATTCTAACCACGTCCTTATAGGACACGAATTTACATTCGTGTCCTATAAGGTAATTATTCTTTATTTGCATAACAACATCACAACGTTTAAATTAATTTAATCGAACGCGTGTAGTTTGATGAAGATTGACACGAATTCAGCCGAAATGGTCCGAGAGGTCCCGAACGTGTTGTAACTGTGACGTGCTCGTGCGCTGCTTTATTGCCTGTCCAGCTTCGATCAAGATTATAGTTCCCAATTAAAAATCGTCATATGATACGCCCGTCGCGAGCTGATGAAAGGAATATAAATATTGAACTTAAATTATTAGAGGAGAATACTGACTTTTTTAGGTAAGAAATATTGGCGTTGTAAGTTTTTAAAACAGTGTAAATACACTCACAGCTTCATCGTTTTATCTTAATAATTTATCTTGATTACACTACACATGCACCTCTCAATGCTCCCAGAAACTATTTAAGACTCAACATTCCTACCACTTAGCGATCTTACGTACTGGCCATAAATCCCTATATCCGCACGTACCTAATGACATCAACAAATCATACACGGATATATCGTCGGATATAAATCAACACAAAAGAACAAGTAGGCTCTCGATTAACAATAATTTCGTTAGCAGTTGGAATAAATCTAAATGAACGGACGACGCTCGACGATTCTTAATTGACACGTCGGGTTACTGGACCGCGATGTGCTGTGAAACACGATATCCACCATGTGTTTACTAATTACAGTGTGACAATCTACAAGTCTATGGAATGCCCTGAAGTATGGCCAGCTGAACATTCAAGGATGTCTAGCGGTGAACGACAAAAAACTGCTTCAAATAGCTGAATCGTGTAATCTTTTGTTTTCAGTAACAAATGAAAGTATATAAACGATAGCGATATGTTTTAAATTGTTCTCTTTTTAAAACAACACAAAACTATGCAGTTATTAACAACGTAAGTTATGAATGTTATGATACTAACAACATCCTCTTTTGTAAAAATGCATTGCGGTTTTTCCATTCCATCTTTAGTCATTGCGTTTTAAAACAATGGGGGAAACAAAAACTCATTTTCATAGGTTTGTTTTGTTTGCGGTAATGCAAGAGGAACAACGAGTGTTGTGGGATCCCCCTCATAAACTGTTTGGGTAAAAGGATCTCTCATATCGCTTCGGTCGCGGCATTAAGCGGATGCTGCCGATCCGACAGTGCGGAAAAGCCACGGAAAACCAATTTCCACAGGCCGATTCATGCATCGATTTATACAAAATTATGTTAGCGCGTGTCGCAATATTTTACGTTTTGTTTTCGTATTAAACGCATTGTGCTGCTTTAATTAAAGGACTTTTAACTGTTATTTTTTTGCATTTTTATCGTTAATGGGTTTCAGTATTTCTGGTTCAGTGTAGCTGGATTGTAAAGCCATATATTTTAATGTGAGTCTGAGTTTAATTGCATGCAAGTATATATTGTATGTAGCACACATTCAAGACTAATGAGTCAATTGAGACACGCAGACCGAGGAAATGAAGGGATATAAAATTTACTACCTTACTTGAAAGGGTCAGGAATTTAAATACCAGTATACAATAAAACCTAAGTTGCAAAAATAAAATTCTGAGTGATTCAGCGAGCGCATGCCGAACATATTTGTGAAACAGTTTCGGTACAGCTTCAAGCTTCTCCACAATCCCACCTGTCCACAATCCGAACATACCGCAAGTAATTTATTCGCTTCTGTCCGCTGACCGACAGGCCGCGGATGACGTCACAACCACAAGTTTTTGCCCAAAACTGCATTGTCCATGTTCATGTTTTTGCTGGCTGACAATATAAACTAACTGACAATTTGATGATCGCTTTTTGTTGTGTCATGCGATATCGTTATTTAATTTTGGAACAGGAGTAGGTATGTGCACTCAGCCAGTGCTATTGTTTTTTTTTAATGATCATAGGTAGTTGAACCAGCCAGTTTTTAAAATTGGAACCTGTCTAGTGTTTAACGTAACGCAGACACGGTCTATCACGTTTTTGTTGGCGGCACTTTTATGTACAAAGGTATCATTGATTGATTTGATTTTTTTCTTTTTTGTTTGACATTTGATATGATACTTAATTCGGGTACCTTTTTTTACCGTTGGTAATTCGGGTACCTATGGAGATTATTTCTATTGACTGGTGATCGTTTGATACCATCATAAGTAATATTGCGATATTGATATTCGATATGGTGCTTTTTCTCTTGGTTGGTTCGGTGTACAAGTATATACATACCATCATCACGCCTGTATTCCCCGAAGGGTTAGGAATAGGTGTATCAATTTACACCCACATTTTAGGGTCCCATGTAATAGGGGGCGAGCATATTGCCATTAACCGGGCACAAATCCTAACTCCGAGCTGCTACTGAGAATTTCATAGAAAAACCCAATAGCACTTTTTGCTCGACCTGGGAATCGAACCCAAGACCTCCAGCGTAGCAGTCGCGCTTAGGACCACTAGGCAAACGAGGCAGTCATAAGTAAGTAAGTCATAAATATGTATATCTCCCCATAAAATTGTATTTATTTTACAAGTTGTGTTGGTCAGACTTAACTTTAGTGATAACTGATTCATGAATTTATTTATATGAATACATACTTATTTACATTTGATAATATTTTGTTCAATGGCGCCAGTACAGCAGAAGTTACGTGGTAGTAACCACAAACCACAACTTTAATTGATAAAACATTTTGAATGTTATTTTTTGTTTTGTTCATGTTTAAACAATAACGTAGTATCTATACCTAATTAGGTATTTGTATGGTGGTAGTTTTTTAACCCCCGATGCAAAAACGACGGGGTGTTATTAGTTTGACGTGTCTGTGTGTGTGTTTGTCTGTAGCACCGTAGGTTCCGAACGCATGAACCGATTCAAAAATTGTTTTTTGTGTTTGAAAGGGTAATTAGTCGGATGTATTCGAAGGGTTAGGTTAGGCAGAGGTGTATCAATGTACACCCACAGTTCGCCGGTATGTTTAGGCCACATGTAATAGGGGGCGAGCTTACAGCCATTAACAGGGCACAAATCCTAACTCTGAGCTGTTACTGAAAATTTCAAAAAAAAAACCAATAACACTTTTTGCTCGACCTGGGAATCGAACCCAAGACCTCTAGAGTAGCAGTCGCGATTAGGACCACTAGGCTACCGAGGCAGTTATTAGTATAGTAGTATAGATTTCTTGCAGTATTGTAAAAGGACATACAATAGAATATTTTATTCATTTATTTCAAATGCTATATGTTGGCTTTGTTAAAATTAACGTAGCGATATCGATAGCAGCGATTCAAAACTACCAAAAAGTTTTCTCAATTATTTATAGTAAAAAAACAGTAAAACAAATGACTACAGATCGATTGATTCACTGTCAACAATACTGTGTGGTCTGTTCTCACACAACAGAATGCTAATAACCACATAATTTCCCACCCACTTCACTGATCCCACAGATTCCTACAATGGCGCGTTCATGATTCATCTCGGGTCCAGGAATCGTGTGATATATAACTAATTTTACACGTATAAAGCACTTTCGAACGCCAACACGTCCAAACGTAATAATTCTCATCACTGGATAAGTACTTCATTGTTATTCAATCAGCAATAAGAAAACAAAACACTATCTCGTTCAGGGTTATCTATACTTCTATGCTAATATTTTAAAGAGGAAAGATTTTTTGGTTGTTTGTTTATACCGAATAAGCTCCGAAACTACTGGACCGATTTTAAAAATATTTTCACCAATAGATAGCTACATTATTTCTGAGTAACATAGGCTATATAACATCACACTACGACACACGGGAGCGGAGCAGTAACCAAAGACTTAACTTACGCGGGTGAAATAGCAACGCGGACAAAGTCACGGGCGGGTCTTTATATGTATCGGTCTATCAACTATTATCTACGTACCGTGTCTAGGTTAGAGTATTTTGAATACTACTTACATTGGAAATAGTGATAAAAAATTGTAACAATAATTTGAAAATGCCGTATCATTGGATTACATTGTATAGAATACGTTGTAGATTATATCTTTGTTTGTCACGTGTCGCTATTACTATTTTAATTAAAGCAATACATATTCAGTTATTAATACACTCAAACAAATTTCCAAAGTAAATCAAAAACCACGAAATAAGTATCATACAAATATGAAACAAAAATCACCAAGAATTTTGTAGCGAGGACGCGGAATATTTAAGAGCAGCGAGATCCCCTCGTCTTTCCGCTGCCCCCTAACTACTTCCTTTGTATAATTAGCTGGCTAATAAGTCTCTCAGTGAAATATTCAGTGAGTCGGGGCTTTCCTCCGCGAATTGTGAATGGAGCTGTCAATAGCGATTACAGAACCTCTCGATATTAATTCCGTTGGGAGTGTTTTTAACGAAGTATCGATGTTCCTTGAGTGGCTTTGAGGTTATACTTATACGATTGTTTTTTTTTTTTGTGACATTTATAAAAATTGGTTTTCCAATGGGAATTTTGCAAGAAAAAAATAATATAAGAGTAACATAATCTAAATCATTGTCATGTAATATTTCGTTAAATTTTTGCAATTATGGTTGATTTTGAAATATTATTTTTGAAAATACTATGTAAGCCGGGTAACGCTTCGGTGTGGCTCCTTTGGAATAAAAAGTATTTTGGAAAATTCAATGTTGTGTAATAATTTTAAGTCATCTACTACTTTTCAAGTGTTCGAATATTTTGAGGAAATTTAATATTTATATATAAAACTAGCGAGCTGCCCGCGACTTCCCCCGCGTGGCTCATTTGATCGGCGTTAAGTTACGTCTTTTGTTACTGCTCCGGTCCCGCGTGTCGTAGCGTGATGTCACATAGCCTGTAACATGGCATTCTATGAGCAAAAGAATTTTCAAAATCAGTTCTGTAGATCCACAGCTTACTCCCTACAACCTCACAAAGTCACAAACTTAATCTCTCTATAATATTAGTATAGAAAAATGTACTAGGAAAATATAGCAATACAAACAAACCATAAAAAATGAGTTCTGATCAAAACAAAATAAGCGCCATCAATTCCCTGATTTCTTTAACGAATAAACAAGTGCACTAAACTCAGCCATATATCTTATTTTCAGCATAAGTAATCGTGGGCAATAAATCTAAATTCACATACAATTTCCTTTATTACACATACATCATTCGTAGCACTTCACCGAACAAATAGCAGTATTTCAGAAGGGTGCATTACTGATGCACTCCTTGTGAAGGTAAACAAAACCAATGGGGGCACTGATCACTCTATATAGAGGTTATTGTTTCCGAATTCCTCCATTAACTGCAATAATGAACGAAACTGATAGAGAAATATTATCGAGAATGGGGGAACGGGAACATAATAATTAGGGTATTTTTATCTTTGATAGGGAAAATAATAACATTTCACAAATATAAAAAGGGCTAAGTAGCAAAAGTATTTCAGATTTTGTTTGGACCTTCCGATTTAAGGGAAAGTTATCCTATAACTGATTGGCAGGTCCCGTCAAGATCCTAAACTTTGAAGTTCTCAAAGATGTCATAATCAAAACTCGATCAAAGTTCACTCAAGATTTTCATTATCTCACCCTTCTACATTTAATAAATGTGTATAATTAACATCGAGCTTGATATGAGCCCTATCATAATGTCGTTGGCTTGTAGCTCGTGGCTCGTGACAGCGGGTTCGATTCCTCATACATATTCAGAGTTCCCCCCTCGCGTGCTTCTAATGAACCTGACTGACTATAGAATCTATTGTCAGTTGCAGGTTGAAATCCTTTTGTTGTCAACAAATTAGATTTGTACGTGAACGCTTTGTTGATGACGGAGGTTGTTTACCTGTGTTGTGGCGAGGTGATTTTTTTGCGGGTGATTCGATGTATGGTTCCGGTATCAATGATTTATTTAATTAAGAGGACTATGGCTCCGATCAAAAGTAGTCTAGTCAAATTTGATCAATAAATGATTTAAACCAAAATGTCGAACGAGATTTTTTTAAATCATTTGGAAATAGAAATATTTAACAGGAAACTGTCAAATAATAAGCATACATAATTTAGCGTTTCTATTTCTATCTATGTTTACCACGATATGAAAATTTATGCATGGAGTGGGCTTTCGGTACAATCAATGTTTTAATAATATTACATCACTGTAAAACCGTTTCTCTACACATTTATTTATAGATTTTTAGTAAATTATTAATATTCGAAAAATAAAAACGAACGAATTTATCAAATTCTTTTAACATTAACCAATTCACACCAATTTTCCTACTTCAACCCAATAAGACAAACGATCTAATATTACCCGTGTAACCTACCTGCGACATTTTCCTAATGTTATCAGTAAAAAGGAAAATTATACTCGCATTACACTGATATAAAAGGCTATCGGCGTGTTCATCTCTCCCCACTTTTCCGGCTGGCGAGAAATAGGAAAAATGTTTGCAAAGACGGGGGTGGCGAAGCGACTAATGCGCCTGATATTATTATTGTAGCCAAAACGACGGAACGAATCTGGCAATATTCATCGCCATGGTAAATTAGCCATTGAAAATCATTTGTGATGATTTTGTATATTTTTTGATAAATGAAAAAAATATTTTTAAATTCGTGACTAATTTATACCGCCACTATTTTCATATTGAACCACATCATATTAAATTATCTTGTAAAATTACTTATTAATATTTTGTCTTTCCCTCAGTTTTGGTACACAATTTTCTGTTTATTTGAATAAGTACTGTTGTGAATTTATTCGATTTCAAAAGTTTTCTTCGTCATTCGCTTTCCCTCGGCATTACCTGAGGGCGCGTTTAGATTGAAATTTTCATTTTCTTCTTAAAAACAACCTCCCCTCACCGACCCCGCCACCCTGTTAACCACTGACGAATAGATTTGCATGCACAATTTCCACTTCTAAACTTTTTACAACAGCTTACCTCTCTAAAGACGTTAAAAGTACACGAAAAGTAAAGATTCATTGATATTTAAAATTCCATTAAAAGTAAAAAATATTTACTGCTGTTTATTTATTGTTTTTCAAGGAATGAAGTAGCTAATTTTGAAATATTAAAAATAGAATTTACCTCAATTGTAGTTTTCCCAGACTCCTGCCATTTCATGAGGTGTTCGCCTTTCAGTGACCATCCGGGAGCGTAGCTGATAAGTCCCGCCGCCCCCGCGCCCCCCGGAGGCACCGGCGACGCTCTAGCGCCAGTAACTACGTCACTTGTCTCCGCTTTCGACTTCTTAGGACTCGTCTGAAGCCGGAAAAAGCTGCGCCCGTGAGTTTTGCAACTTTTTGAGGGGGAGAAGAAAAATGAGCTCTTCTTAGGCGATTTTTCTCTCTCGTCGCCCGATTTAGACGTTGATGCGGCAGTTTCCGCTGGCGCATCTTGAATGTCGATATCAATTGTGTTCCCGCTACCGCTCTGCTTGGGTCCCGAGCTCTCATCAGCGACAAACAATAGGGTCCTTTGTACAAATGGCGTAGCTTTATTGTAGAATTCATGAGGTTCGGGTACTTTAAAGCTGGCCGGAATAGTAGTACGATGTGTCTTGGAGAAGCGTCGTTCCATGTATTTTCTTGCCATATCATGCCATGCACTCCTTTATACATTACTTTTCTACGTCTAAAGTCATGAATTATCTATATCACCTAAGGTTTCGATTCTTATTCACTGTGATAAAGTTAGAAACTGTTGTATCAATAGCGATTTCACGATTCTCGTTAATGTATCCTGATTCATATCCATCGCACGAAAAAAGGTAAACAGCAAGGCAAAATAAACCGAGCAGAATAAATCTATGGCGTCCCCTCGAGTTGGCAAGATAGGCGGGAGATATTCGTAAACTATACGGATCCCCCACCTGGTGGGAGAGAACCCTAAATCTTACTGGATACGACGACTTCGGGATAGGTAGAAATGGTATCTATGCGTCACATCTACTTACAAATGGTTGAGATTGTGAAACAAATATTGGGTCTATGGGATTTTAATACATTTAATGTGTCTCAGTTCAATATAATTATATAACAATCGGCTTAAGTACACATGTAAGTGAATGATTATTGATAAAAATATACTTTAACCTTACTAACTGCAAAATACTACCTTAGTGATACAGAGGGAGAAGATCTATTTCGTCAGTGTCAAAACGGGAGTATGACTGGTCTAAAAAATAAAACGGAACTCAATATTCTACCGAAAAAATAACTAATTCCCTTTCATTTCGTTTCCAGTAATTCTATTAGACAGCGGCGTCGTTCGGCGACGGGTTGCAATTTTCACGCGGAGGTTTCTACGCCCTATCGATCGCGTGCGTGGGTAAACATTGCCGCCCTAGCCTTATTGCAAATAATTCTACACTTGCTTTCGCACCTACGACCTTGAGAATAAAGTTTAAAATACCTTGAGTAAAGCAACTAATGTAAACTTGTCTAAAGTCTTCAGTGACTTAAAAAAATTTCCTAAAAAAAATGTTTGTTGATATTTCCGCTGATTTTTTCACGAGAATTATGAGAAACAATTAGTTTTATTGAGGAACGCAAGCTTTTAGATTGAAACTCGTAATTTTGTGCCTTGATTGTGGCACGATTGATTAATTTCCTGCTTTATTTATTTACGCCTGTATAATTTCCTAAACAAAGGAAATGTGAAATAATAATCGTAGTGAAAGTAGAACACGCTACGTAACCCTCTCTGTTTAGTCAGCACGCACCGCACTTCACGGCAATCAAACTGACACGGTTTGAGTGAAATGTAAATTTATATTTTCACACTAATTCTAATGTCAGGAAAACACAAAGCTGGTTTCTATGCAGCCGTTTATGTATTGTAATAACTTGCAGAGTACCTAAATAGGCACCTACTTTATTTTGTGGAGTAAGCATTTTATAGGAATTTAACTATTTCACAAAGTTTTGAACTATCTTTAATATATTCAGACGTGTTCTATTTTTTTTTTTTCAAATAATAATTATTTATTTTTATATCCAGATATATATCCAGAGTCAAATTCTGTTTTAAGCCCCTTTTTTTCTATTTAGAAAGGTTTATCGATTATAAGACGACCATCATCATCTACTTAGCCTTTTCCCAACTATGTTGGGGTCGTCTTCCAGTATAACCGGATGCAGCTAAGTACCAGTGTTTCACATGGAGCGATTGCTTATCTGATCTCCACAACCCAGTTACTAGGCAACACGATACCTCTTGGTAAGACTGGTTGTCAGACTTCCTGGCTTCTGACTTTCCGTAACAACTGTTTAAGATCTACGAATGACAGCCGGGACCAACAGCTTTACATGGTTTCGAAGACATGGGTGTGTCACACCACCAACTTCCAAACTCCGGGCTGCTACTGAGCAAATCCTAATGGAAAAGCCAATAACACGACGAAGATAAGACGAGCATAATATTTCTTAATTAATTTTAATTTTTTTTTTAAACATACCGGCGAACTGTGGGTGTAAATTGGTACACCTCTGCCTAACCCTCCGGGGAATACAGGCGTGATGGTATATGTATGTATATATAATATTTCTTATAAAGGTTTATTTCCGTCATTCCGTTAAGGGTTATTCTATTATTTGAATAAATCATAGAATATAACTTTCGAAGGTTTAAATAACAATTCATTAAACTTAGTTGCTTTCAATAAAATAAATCATTATTGACAGTCAAATTATATAATCTCCATCGAATCACATAAAAGCTACGAGAATGCATTAAAAGAATATAAAAGTTTTCTATTGATCATAATGAAAGCAGGAACACATAATATTTCATATTGAATTCATAATATTCATAAATGTAAAGTAGATAGGCAGTTTATGAGCTATAAACACAGTTTTATGTTTAAATAATAATGCGTAAAATGTCTTGTAGGTACATAATTGATAAGGTAGAATTCAGATTGCGTTGGGAATAAGTGTCTATTAAAGAATAATATAAATGTCGTAACAGATGTAAAAAAACACGAAGCCGAAAGATGTAACTTCTATCATTTTTTATTTATTTTAGGACCGTACCTGGGAACTAGGTCCCTGGTTACGGAGTATTTATTGCATTCTACCAGAAACTGATTTTTCACGTTTGCAATATTATTTCTTAATCTATAATTCTATACTAATATTATAAAGAGGAAAGATTTCTTTGTTTGTTTGTAACGAATAGGCTCCAAAACTACTAGACCGATTTGAAAAATCTTCCCCATTTTTTACCAATAGATAGCTACATTATTTCTGAGCAACATAGGCTTTATAACATCAGGCTACGACTCACGGGAGCGGAGTAGTAATCAAAGACGTCACTTAACGCGGGTGAAGTGTCTGTTTCACTGTTTTCAAACTAATTTACTAAACGTCAAAGGCGTAAAATCCATTTTTTTTTTCAGTAGTCGAATATGTTTTTAAGGCTTACTTTTACGTGACTTTCACGGGCAAAAGGAGTATGTAAGGATCAGAGCAGGTGGCATTCTACAGTTTCTGCCCACCCCCATGGGAAAAGGGCGTGAGTGTATGTATGTATGTTTAACGGTTGATCCTTTAAACTGTTACAATCTCAACATCAGACGCGTTTAGTCTGGCCATTACGCCTTATATTCACGGGAGTAGGCCGGACTATATCGGTCGGATACCGTTCGGTTGGGAGTCGTGACTGTGATTATCTGTATCGGGACAGGCGGTCAATCGCCTATAAGCCGGCCCGAGTGCCTGACCCCGGCATGTTATTGTCGCCCTTAAAGACTTACCGCCATACATACATTCAACTGTTACCGTAAACGTTCTCGTATTTAATGGGTTTGGTGAGAATAGAGCAATTTGAAATTGGAAAATAGATTTAAGAACTTTATATCTTTACATTAAAATTTATCTCATCTTTACTAATACCAGCCTGTTATTGTGTCACTATAGGACCAAACCCTCTTCTTACAGAGAGAAGGCACGATTGATCACCACGTTCCTTCAGGATCCATTGGCGATTTCAGTCTTGTATTAATTATAAAATTCCAGGTTTACGTACATATGTATTGAATCTAGGTATTCAATTGTTTTTTCTCTGTGTGTGATTTTAAAATATAAACAATTTAAGTAGATCTTCTAAATAGAGATTCAATAGTACCAACTGATTTTGTACAAAAATCCCAAGAAACTGATTTATACACTCAGCTGCAATTAATCATTTCACCAATTCAACATTAGAAAAACCCAAAAGCTTATCACTCACAAAAATATCTCAACCCTGAGGCAGCATTCGATCAGTAGTAGATCAGCTATACCCCGGATTTCTTAGTTTCCACAAGAAAATGCGCCCCTTCTCCGAATGTCCCCAGTTTCTTTGTAAATAGCTTTCCGATTCTACCTACGAAGCTCCGCTCTAGGGGGGAAGTTATTACATTTCGATGACATGACGAATTCGGGATGACACACGAGGGGTCGCACTTGACCCGCCGATACACTAGCCATAAAAACGTTATATTTACTCCAAAACTCAAGATGTTATTATTAACTCTTTGTGTTTTTATTTGTAATTGGAAGCTTAATGTTGGTGTGTTTTATTTAGCAAGTTTTTTTTTTAATCTTTGCAGATACGTTTCTTTCCCTTTGGCATCTAAGCTGATGTTGACTTTGGGTAATGTTCATTAAGTTATTGTAGGAGAATAACAATGAATTTAGTGTACCTACTGCCTCGTTAGCCTAGTGGTCCTAAGCGCGACTGCTACTCTAGAGGTCTTGGGTTCGATTCCCAGGTCGAGCAAAAAGTGTTATTGAGTTTTTCTGTGAAATTCTCAGTAGCTACTCGGAGTTAGGATCTGTGCCCCGTTAATGGCAATAGGCTCGCCCCCTATTACATGGGACCTAAACATACCGGCGAACTGTGGGTGTACATTGGTACACCACTGTGTTAGTGTATTTGATTTAAATTACACAAGAACATGTAATTAAGCGACAATGGAGATACAACAATCAAGGCATTCCTCGTCACCCAAACGTGTTTACAGTGCGTAGGATTACCTGTCCAAGTCTGTGTGGCAGAAACATTATCTACCTAGGTAATAGCTAAATTAACACGTGTTAGACGTATCTATACACCACTATTTTTTAATTAGTATGTGTGCCCGTTACTGATCATATCAAAACAAAATCCCAAAACTGTCCACGAAATTTGGTCACAATTGAATCAATCATTCAACAATTGCTACAACCATCGCTACTACAAAGTACTACGCGCAGTGCTAATTTATAAGGGGAAGCGAGCGCACGCTTTTAAAAAAAATATTGCCTTAAATGCCTCGGTAGCCTAGTGGTCTTAAGCGCGACTGCTACGCTAGAGGTCTTGGGTTCGATTCCCAGGTCGAGCAAAATGTTATTGGGTTTTTCTATGGAATTCTCACTAGCAGCTCGAAGTTAGGATTTGTGCCCGGTTAATGGCAATAGGCTCGCCCCCTATTACATGGGACTTAAACATACCGGCGAACTGTGGGGGTACATTGGTACACCTCTGCCTAACCCTTCGGGGAATACAGGCGTGATGGTATGATGATGATTTCCAAAAATTGGGTGTCATTTTGGGATATAAATAAACGCTAATAACTTTGCTGTTTATGAATATTATTTATTGAGACTTTACATATATGATAACAAGACCTTCTATATTAAGCCCTTTAAGTATTTGTACTAATTAAAAATTAGAGGTGTACACATATTACAGGGCTAGACTCTATTGCTTGTAGGCTAATAACTTGTAACTATGACTCCCTAAGCTCGAAACCTTACACGCTACAGGCTACATGTTACTAAGAAGTAAGAACGGTGTATTAAATAAACTATGCAGTGTGCACGGTTACTTTAAACGAACATCGAGATAAGATAATAATAATATGTATTTATTTATTTATTAAAGCTTTATGAACAAATGTAAAAAAAATACACCGTATAAAGGAGGACTTAATGCCTTAGGCATTTTCAAAACATAGTAGTGCAAGGAAGAACTGAAAATTTCCAATAATACCAGCTTATTATTGTCCTATTCTAGGACAAATTCCTCTTCGCATACAGAGGAGACGAGCGTTGATTACCACGTTTGCTCAAGGCGGAGCGGCGATTTCAGATTTTAATCATATAAGTCTAGATTCCAATGATGCCCAAGATCAACATAGAATATACATATTGAAGAAGTCACTTGGCACCTGGTGCTTACCAGCCTTAACCGCTCCTCAATCACAACATTCGAGATTAGATACGACTAAATATTATAATCGTCAAAAATGCATTCAAACCAAGCTCATATAATCATTAAGATACAAAGGTATTTACGATGTCTAAGCCGACAGTTCAATGACCCTCGTAATGTACCATACGTTCGGTAGTTGTCAACAAAATAAATAGAAATAATGGCCAGGACAACTACACGACCACAGGATCAGAAATAGACGGCTCCCCATGTGTTTCGTGCGAACTTGACAATATACCCGTATGTTTATTTTTAACACTATCTTATTGTATTCGGAAATACTCGGAAATGCTCGGAAATGGTTGCACGTCTTTGAAGATTTGTTACGATCTATTTCTCGGGCGACTGAGCTCCGCTGTGTTATGTGTAACGCGGTATAAAGCAATTACTTTGCTTCAATCATGTGTTAACATCAAGGTGGAACGATCTGCATCAGAATTTACGTAGCTGAAATTCCGAACGCAACAAGCTGCAATTTAATTGTTGGGCAAATATTGGTTTTGACTATCAAATTGATAAATAAATATTGGAGATATAAAATATTTTCAGCTTGGTATTTAAGACTAGCTTCTGTTCGTGACTTCGATTGCGCAGTTTTTTTTCACCCGCGTTAAATTGCGTCTTTGGTTACTGCTCCGCTCCCGTATGTCGTAGCGTGATGTCGTATAGCCTATGCTATTCCCCAGAGACCTGGCTATCTAATTCAAAAAGATTTTATCCAATCCGACTGGCAGTTCACGAGATTAGCGTGTTTATACAAACAAGTAACAAAACTCTTCAGCTTTATTATATTAGAGATGCAGTCATATCTCACATTGAAACAACGCTGAGTTCCTCAAAATGACATACAAAATCTTGCCTCCCACAAGCTAAGTGCTTTCCACAAAATGTACATAGTAAGTAAAACTTATAACCACACGAGACACGCGTCGACCGACTTAATTAAGTCGTCGCCTCAAGTAAAACCGAATTAAGTTTCGTAACCCGGGGGACGTGTCGCGGCCAGAACTCCGCGGTGAGTCGGTAAGGTAACCTCGGAACACACGAGGTGTTTTTTACCTGAATTATAAGTTAGAAAGACTTGACAGAGATGCATAAGTAGGCTATGTACAGGTACACGTAGCAAACAAAGTCTTTATGATCTTCCTACTTTATTTGGGTAATGGTTATGAGTTTGGATAATGGTTATAACTGCCTCGGTAGCCTAGTTGTCCCATGCGCGACTGCTATGCTAGAGGTCTTGGGTTCGATTCCCAGGTCGAGCAAAAGTGTTATTGGGTTTTTCTATGAAATTCTCAGTAGGCAGCTCGGAGTTAGGTTTTGTGCCCGGTTAATGGCAATAGGCTCGCCCCCTATTACATGGGACTTAAACATTACCGGTGAACATTGGTACACCTCTGCCTAACCCTTCAGGGAATACAGGCGTTATGGTATGTATGATGGTTATGAGTTATGATGATATAGATGTACCAGAATCTCATGGCATAATGGGAAATCAAAATTTGATTCATCAATACAAATAAATAAAATTGAAGTATCTCTTTGTAATTTCAAGTTAACAGCCTTTCACTAAATGCATAAGAAAGTATAATACGGTACTAACATCAACAATTTTAAAAAATATTGTCTGTCTGTCTGTTTGTTCCGGCTAATCTCAGAAAGAACCGATTTTGGCGGGACTTTTACTCGCAGATAGCTAATGTTATAGGTAGTAACTTAAGCTAATTAATTAAAGTAGCCTAATACATTCCATACAACATCAGGTATCTGCCAGTGAAAATCAAAAAAATTCAGTAATTATTAATTTTAGTTCATTCCATATTCAAATAATTAGGAATTTTAATTAGGATTTGTGCCCGGTTAATGGCAATAGGCTCACCCCCTATTACATGGGACCTAACACATACCAGCAGACTGTAATTGTACATGTGTACACCTCTGCCTAATCCTTCGGTGAGTACAGGCGTGATGGTATGTGTAGATCTCAATAGATTCAAATTCCCTAAACTCAATCACTCGCATGACAGTTCGAACTAACAATGTTCACCTGCAGTTTTCGAACTAATCTCGACTGCAAGTTTGCAACTAGCCAATTTGCTTCCCCAAAATGCCTACGCTGTCTGAAACTCGTCCGTAGCAGCTTTATGTCGTTGAAAATGAACGAAGCCAGAACATGTTCGTGTGTCCCGGTCCTTAGTGCGGGCTTGACTTGTTGTATGAGTTATTGTTCTGGCACTAGGTAAGCAGGATCA
Source organism: Caradrina kadenii (assembly GCA_947462355.1). Taxonomy (NCBI): domain Eukaryota; kingdom Metazoa; phylum Arthropoda; class Insecta; order Lepidoptera; family Noctuidae; genus Caradrina; species Caradrina kadenii. Next base: position 6,802,392 of record OX381674.1, read on the forward strand.
GCGTGATTTATGAACGATTATGGGAAACTACTTGAGAGATACGGTTTAAGATGCTTTATTTTATTTCAAAAGATATTCTTTTCTGTGAGAAAAAACACGTATGAACAAAAAAAGTAAGTAAATAGAATTTAAAAAAACAACCAGTAACAAAACTTATTATATCATTTTCAGGACATCGTCCTTTATATGAGTTGGTATAATTAATAAGAGTTCATATCATACCTAAAAATTGTTTCATAAGGTACATCCTATGCGACAGAAATAAAATATGATTGAAGTTCTTTACAAATTATACTTGACATAATATTTACCCCAAAGTAACTACCCTAACCTGTGTCGTGATATCCTAAGCTTAGTGAGGAATCTTCACATCAATGAAGGGAATAAATTCAGTCTATTCCAGTAAACAAGGATAGATATGGGAATGTCCAAATATATATGTTGTTTGTGATCATTGTTTGAAGCTTTTAGATTTAACTTAGAAAGTTTAAATAATTCTTTTTTGTTTTGAATGGAAGACTGGTTTCTCGTTCTATTCCCATGTAGACACGTAAAGCTCGTCAGTAATCCATGCAATCATTTCATCACATAGGCACAGGCGGTCCGAAGCAATCCGTTCACACATGTAAAGCGTGTAATTTATACGCGCACGTACAGGCATTACTTCAAATCAACACGTGATTAAAATGCAAATGGCCGCCCTTTGCCGGACGCGGTGGCCGTTGGCCAATTATATGATTATTTACTACGAACAAGGGGATAAGTTAGCAAAGCCTTGTCTATGGAAGCGTCCGGTGAGTCAGATTTTAGACAGGGATTTTGCACCCCACAAAGGGCACGTTTAAATTGAAACAAGAAGGAGAATTTTTAGGGAGATTTTTAAATAATGAATAAAATGTTTTAAAGTACTCATTTCACTTGGACGAAGCAAAAGGAATTTACAATGGCAGAAGCATGCGACAACGTAACTTGAGCTTAACCGTACGTAACGTACGGACTTAAGTTTCTATCAAGAAAAAATAAAGCCGGCTGTATTCTCTAGTTTCATCTCCGATTCAGAAAAACATACTAAAATTCTACGAAAATAATCAAGCACACACTAAAGCACTTTTGCCTCCCATGGTACAACGCAACACCATCCCTGCTACTGCCTACAAGTTAATCCCCACACATGCATACCACACGTACAATGGCGTTCAAAAGGTCATTGGAGCGGTATCAGTCGGATCCTAAATATCTGTGGACTAATGAGTCGTCCCTTTTACTTGTCCGGAACTGTATGGCGTCTCGCATCCGCTTCTTGTTTATATTCAAACGCGTTTCCTAGAACACGCTCTAGGAGTACTTATAATTGTGATTTTTTGAAAGGACATCAAAGGTGAATTTTGGGAAGACATTGTGTTTACCTTATTTTTAAATCGATTTTCTGATTTCAAACTAGTTGTTCGGTTCTATTCATTTTGTAGGTCTTTACAGTAAGAAGATATGTACCCGCCTAATAGTATATACCGTCCGGTATTATTTATTTCACTGCCTCGGTAGCCTAGTGGTCCTGACTGTAGCGCGACTGCTACGCTAGAGGTCTTGGGTTCGATACACAGGTCGAGCAAAAAATGGTTTTGGGTTTTTCTATAAAATTCTCAGTAGCAGCTCGGAGTTAGGATTTGTGCCCGGTTCATGGCAATAGGCTCGCCCCCTATTACATGGGACCTAAACATACTGGCGAACTGTGGGTGTACAGGTACACCTCTGCCTAACCCTTCGGGGAATACAGGCGTGATGGTATGTTTTGTCCACTATAAACTTACAACATATACAATCATTGAACAAACATGGGTAGAGTAGTCGCTACGAGTCGTGAGCACAAATATCAAGTTAATTTTCTGGTTTTCGGGTTCCTTTCTGGGTATTTTGGGCCGCCAACGCTGCACGCGATTGGTCCGTCAGTTGGACCGATCACGTGCAGCGTCGGCGCCCTACAAAACCCCGTAAGGAACCCGAAAATTAACTTGACATTTGTGTTCACGACTCGTGGCGACTAATATACCAAACTCTAAAGAACAATGCTTACATCAGTTTAATCCTAACTATTTATTGTACTGTATCACGATAACACAACAATATTATCGGTCACGGCAACACTAAATTCATTAAATAAGTAAATAATAATCGGAACAATGTAATTCGGTGCGGGTTGCGTGCGGAGGGATTAGGCCGGTTGCAGACGAGACGCTGTGCGGGCGCTAATCCCTTGTGACAAGTGCCTGATGGAACCTCACACGACATGCGTATATCGGTTAAGATTTACATTAATTTTGGGAATTGGGGACGTTGGATTATGCCTATTGTAGATACACATAAATGAGTTTGCGATTTAGAATACAAATAAAAATATTTTGAAGCAATATAAACAAGTATGTCAAAAATTTAGAAAATTATTTAACCTAGCTTAGCAATCGTTAAGTATTGTTTTAGCAGACTTTATAAATATCTATTCTAATCTTAGTATTTTACTTAGTCATTGAACAAAATTGTAAGCTTTTTAAAATACATGTATAACTAATCGATGCTAACAGCAATCCCGTGTGGGAAGACGGGATTGCTGTCCCCAGATGAACAAAAAACATAAAATACATCAGCTGTTCTCCTTCCCACGTAAACAGCTCAAAGTGAAATGGGTCATAACCGATGACCTTGCAATATATCCCTACTCATTTATTATCGCTGTCTACTCACTAACAGATTAAGTTCAACATTGGCTTAATTTTTACATTTATTGTTCCGTTTGTAAAGAGCCTTACTTGTAAGTAATCTAATGGTTATTAAATCAGTCCATATTTCTTTTTCTAAAGCAGCTATGACAGTCATGTCTTCGGTATCAATATGACACATACCATCACGCCTGTATTCCCCAGAGGGTTAGGCAGAGGTGTACCAATGTATACCCACAGTTCGCCGGTATGTTTTTAGGTCCCATGTAATAGGGGGCGAGCCTATTGCCATTGACCGGGCTCAAATCCTAACTCCGAACTGCTACTGAGAAATTCGTAGAAAAACCCAATAACACTTTTTGCTCGACCTGGGAATCGAACCTAAGACCTGTAGCGTAGCAGTCGCTTGTCGTACAAAACTTGCATTAAAATAAAGTTTTGGTAAATTATTTATACACGTGTAATATATTCATAAAAATAATAACTTTTAAATTGAACACAGCAAGTAAATTGTTCACTGAATAAAATTAATGTCGGTAAATAAAAACGTAATAACACCCACGCATTGTCGCCGTAGCGTAACTTTGACCTTATTCGTATTTAGTCATAGTTCGTAGACCCCGCATTTGAGTTTATTAACGGTCTTTGTCAAATAGGTGGCTTATACACTGATATAATATTTAAGTCCATGAGCTTATAGTAATAAATGATTGAGCTTAAATTTTAAAGACAATAAATTTAAAAATTAAATTAGATCTTAATCCAGTACCAATAAGAGTTACTCAATACTCAACATCCCTATTGCTTTTCCATGTGTATTCTTAGGTGGTAACATTATAATTGAGACCATTACCGACCCTGCACGGCACACCAACATAGGGATAGGAGAGAAGATAGAGAGGAAGCCCACCTTTAAAATTAACCTTGTTAGCAATAAGGTACAACTAAATAGTATTAAATTAATTTGTGTTTGGTCGTAAAAAAACTTACCATACTATTGAAAAAGGTCTGTCATTAATGGTAAGTATGTACCACACTACCAACTTAACCTCCTACCACTACAGGTACATATCTACTCATATATTTTCATACAACAGCCGTGAAGTTCCAATTATGAAACGAAATATTTTAAATGAACACAAACATTCGATGTTAACAATGCAGCTTAATTAAAAGCTGCACTATAGTCATTCCCGCCAATTTATACTGTTGAGTTTGTCATCCAATTTTTCGTAATGGCTGAAACAGCAATGAATAAAAAAAAGACGAGTAATTTCAGGAGAGACGTATTATTCCGTTAATCGTCATTTGTTTGTGTACTAGTAATAATTATTTGACAAAAAGAATCCTACTTCAATTTATAAATTCTACACAATTGTTACCTACGTCTTGAAGTTAAGCATAATGGGCATTGAAAGATTACAATAACGATATTAAGTCTGATATAAATTATCTCCACAAACTTCCCTCGCAATTTGCAATGAAATATTTCCGAATTAAACCGGAGATACTGAAGTACACCCAAAGTTGGCCAATTCCGTGATAAATGAGAGTTGTAAACTTGTACTTATTGGGGGAAATACCGAAGGTAAGGCAAGGTAAATTATTGTTTACTTGTGTTTAGTACTCTCAGCTATATAAAAAAATAATGTTTCGTGAAATCGCTATTGAAAGGTAAAAAATCACAGGTCAATGTTCATACCTTGCTATGAATTCAACTACAGTAAATTGACTACAATGATTGACGATAAAATAAAAGAGTTCGTTATCTATTCTAAATTCGAAATACGAACTAATCTAAAACACTTCACGCTACACAAAACTACGAAAAAATCACTCAAACTATCACAAACTACTTTTTTTATAATGACTATGGAACTATTTTTTTTTCTAATACAGTTCATTTGTTATCAGTTCGCGATTGGTACGCGTTCCCGCCTAAACGCGAAGGCTTTTGATTCGGGCGGGCGGTCGTCCTGCTCGCAGGGCATTCGGCTCGCGACTGGGGCGGATCGATCCCGCCCTGCTTGCCGGCACAGCCAGCCACGTCCCGCGGGGATGCAGATGCATGCATCTACCATAGCACTGCTGGATGTGACATTGCTTAGGCATCCGGTATTCTGGGTGGTTAAAGTTCTGTGTGCGTATAAAGCGCACCGATGCGTATTGAGTAGATAAGTTCCAGGAATGTATCTGAATGTAGGAATCTTGTTCCTGTTCGTAAGTTTTACGATTATTAACAAGTAATAGAGAATCACGTGTACAAATATTTTTTAACTCTTATTTGAAATATGAACTTATTATTATTTATTTTTTATATTTATGAATTTTTATAAAACTATTTACACATACATAAACTCACGCCTTTTTCCCATAGTGGTAGGCAGAAACCACAGAACGCCACCTGCTACGATCCTTTCATGCTCCTTTCGCCTCGTCCACGTTGATACACCTGGTCATACAAGCACGCCGGTTACGAGTACTGCGCACCCGACCTTTCTGAAGAACTTCACCAATAAGGTCGGGGTAGGTCTTTCTAGGACGTCCGCTCACATCTGCCATATAAATCCCTTTTGTTAAAACTATTTATAGTATATTATTACTTGAAACTAATACATGTATAAATTAATATTAAAGCCTACCCAAGTATTTTTTTCAGCACCGCACCGTCACAAACAGCCATCCCGTCTTCCACCAAAGTTGCCATATCCAGTAGTCATACATCCACAAAATACAAATTGAATAACTCACAGAAGATCCACGTATTCGGATCCAAAGTGCGACGGGCCATCTATTTGAGGTGGCTGTCCCTTTGAGCGCTGGATTGAGTTACTCAAAGTGCGACCGAACTCACTCGATCGCTGCGACATGACAGCGACTTTTTTGCATGTCTTGTGAGCCCTTTGATTTTTCTTGGTAGGAACCCCTAGGTTTATTTTGTTAAATTAAGTACCTACTTTGCTCTTTGAAAGTCTTTTTAAATTGGAACTATGTGTAACATGGTTTACGAAGACTGTTTTATAAGAGATTTTTATTTACAAACGATATCAATATGCAAAAGTAAACTTTAGAAACCTTTTTATAAGGCAAGAAATTAGACATTCTTATAAATAATTACAACAGTTTTATGTTCTAGAATATTCTTAGATTAGATGACGCAATACATACAGTTGTGAACTCATTCAACTAAGTAAATGTTCTGCGTCAACTAGGAATATGTATGCTCCAATTCTTTAAAGTTCTACTAGAAATACAACATTTTAAACTATCATTTTATTTTAGAGAGGCGTTGTTAATTCCTGACTCTCAAAATAGTACGTTGTTAGAAAATGCAAGTAAAGGAAGTACAGTCACAAAAATTAAAGAAATATGTTTAAAATAAATGTAAACATTTGACGTCATCAAATATTTACCTTCATATTTGAATGCAAAACACTACGCAGGTCCGTCGACTGCAAGCGACTTTATCACACACGCCCCGTATTTATGGAAATTCATTTGACTAAGTCCCCTCTCTAACTTTAAGTCGATACCTCAAAGGATTGTTTTCAGGCTTTCAGCAAAACTTTTCCATTTCAGTTTACGGTACGTTACTCCTTTACATACGTATATTTTAAAACGTCATTTGTTTAGATAAAAACGAAATGAGACTACCTCGTTTGCGTACAGTACGGTGGAACAAGCACTGTTAAATGAGAGATTCTGAATTTGATTCTTACTTAAAGTTGAATTAAATACATGCGTAGGGATTAATTTCTATGATGATAATTGAAGCTATTAACACATTTAGGTACGTTTCTCAAGTCACTAGAAAGGAACTCCAATTTGTCGTAAAAATAAATTGATCATCATTCATCCATTCCACACTTAAGTAGAAACTTTGAAGTGATCAGAACTTCTCTAAAGTTCATTACTACAGCAAACGTGTGTGATTTGGTCCCGTAGACGCGCAGTTTGACTGATTGAGCCATTTTTAGCCGACGCGGAGGAAGGGCAGCCGCCTCTCCCGGAATAGCACGATCATACTAATTATCACCCCTGTCATCCGTCACTAGGACGGGGGATCTAGATAAATTCGGTGGCAATTTATATGAAATTCTATACCGAATCCTTACCAATATTATAAGTGTATATCTGTCTGTTTATTTGTCCCGTTTCCACGGCTAAATTGCTGTACTGATTTTGATGGCATTTAGAGTTGATATATCTAGAACTGCAAGGATAGACATATATTTCTAAAAAGGTGTAGTTTGAATGAAAACATTCGAAATCCACCAGTTAATGTGGCAGGCGCGGCGTTGATTTTAAAAACTTATTAACAACAAAAACAAATCATGAACATGTGTTGTTTGATCATAAAATCTTGAGCAAACATCTAAACAGGCGTTTTAATTCGCGTTGAAACAAATGCTGCTCATTAAATTCAGATGTACGATGATGTATTGGAGCTGTGATTTGACGCGGTACATCGCAGATCACAGACTGATTCTTGTTGTTTTTATATTAATAAAGTATTTTTAACTGTGAAAATATCGCGCCAAGATGCGAGCACTATTTCGCAACTGGCTGTCAGTTAAAAAATAAATAGTTTTGAATTGCAGAAAATAGGAGGGAAATTCTAGTAACTTTTTAGAACATTCGCATTCTAACCTCTGTCTTCTATTTATCAAAAAATGCCTCTATTTCTCTTACATTATTAAAATTGATTAACGTTTTTATAGCGAGAATTGACTTTATGAAGGTTATTTTTTGTTAGATTCTAAGTAGGCAGGTTTAAATTTAGAAAACTTTATACAATTTAACTGCCTAGTTAGCCTAGTGGTCTTAAGCGCGACTGCTACGCTAGAGGTCTTGAGTTCGATTCCCAGGTAGAGCAAAAAGTGTTATTCGGTTTTTCTATGAAATTCTCAGTAGCAGCCCGGAGTTAGGATTTGTGCCCGGTTAATGGCAATAGGCTCGCCCCCTATTACATAAAATCTAAATATACCGGCGAACTGTAGGTGTACATTAGTATACCTCTGCCTAACCCCTCGGGGAATACAGGCGTGATGGTATGTTGTATGTTTGTATATAATTTAAAGGTAAAAAATCCAGACAGGATATTACGTTACAAAACTCATACCCGTTTAAAAATAAAAAACGTGAATTTGTTTACTTTGACCCCCTTAACAGGGTAACCTGGGATTCTATTTCAAAATTCTGTAAAACCCTTCGAGTGAAGTAAAAATAATTAAGTCGGTCTTAGTAGCTTATTTGTTCCGCTTAATTAGTGAGAGAGCGTCACAAAACAGTGCAAAGACTTTGATATTTTAGGCTGAGATTAATAGATGTTACTTAGTACCTAAGGCTAGGGAGTATCCCAATCACTGTCGCACAGTAGTAAATCTACAAGTGTAAGAAAGATATGGGAACATATTTATACTGCTGACTTTTAATTTACTGTCCATGTTTCGGAGAAGCTGAAAATACTACAACTTTTATTAAGGAACCAATTCTGAAATATGGCAAAAGTCAGCTGTTCCCTATATATCCAAAGGCACTACCTATAACGCGATTAAAATATATGAGAAAAAAAACAGTACTTTTATTTTTATTTTTAAGGGTAGAGCCCATAGTAAATGTTGATAGGTACTTTCACTCCCTGAAAAATAGCCAACAAATTCAAAATCAGCCCCTATAAGCCAAAAAGTAACATTTCTCATCTCAGCCTTTGTCTTAACTCCAAAACACCTGAACGAAATCGAGTATCTTATTCCGTTTCCATTCGGTCATTAAACTAATTAAACGTGTTTATATCACCTTAAATAGACTTATATTTATAAAAAAGACAAGTTAAAATTATATGTCACCCCATTAAAGATGTGAGACAACGGTCTGTCGCCCAAACCGGCCATAACTCACGCTGAAGGAAAATAATTTACGACTCCTAATCCCTAACAACCAGAATAAATTCCAGGCAGGATACGGACATTACAGCCCTTTATATGAGCCGTTAAGTTTTTTAAATAAACTGAAACAATTGAGATGTATTGCCACTGACACCTGTGTACTATCTCGAATAAAAAAATAAGGGAAAACTTTCGGGAAGAACTAATGGTAGGATTAAATACGTCCCTTAAAAAAAGAACAAGCTAGTTCGATTTTCAAAAATTTTAAAATAAAAATAAAGAATTCCTCTGTGGGCACGATTCCTCGTACTTGATGATGGCGTGGCAAAAATTCAAGCTTCGTAGTAGAAATATCGTAATCTTACGATTGCAATAAAGTCCGGAAGCAATTTCAGATTTTGGCAACTACCCGACATTTATTACGGAAAATATTGAAAGATTACATTTTTAATATCGTCTCATTCAAAAACAACATATACAAAAGCACATTCATTTTCGCCAACAGTTAATAAAAACATGTAGCAAACGTTTTGTAAAAGCCTCTTTTGTTGTCTGAACTCAGATTGTTTGCTATATTATCAACATAAGAACAGCCAGTCTTGCAGTCATAAGGACCACGTAAAAGTATAAAGCCGGTCCTTTCTGAAGACGTTAGGACCAAGCGCAAAGTACCCACAAATGACGCTTCAGGGGTAATGTTTAATAATGCAACCAGCTTTACATATTTACAGGGGGGCTGGGGTACTGCACAAACTCATACTTTATTAACGCACACAAGATGTAGTGTGCTGCAGGCATTTATCTAATTGTGCCCTTAAGATTAATGTCTGGGTTATACATTAAAACTAAACGATATATCTTATACTTGGCTAGTATTTCTTAGGGAGCCAGGCATGCGCGCTTACATTAGGGCAAGCTTTTGTTGACTTTGGTATTACAGGTTAGAAGAAATTGTAAAAGATTTTGTGTATAAATATTGAACGTCAAATATAAGATATTTGAAAGGCAATTTTAATAATTAAAATTTTAGGAAATCTAGTCGCAATGAGATTGTGACTAGATTTTGCACTATTTTAAACTAAGCGACAACTATTGTCAAAAAATTTAGGTAAATTAAAGGCCATTTGGACAGACTAGATTTCTAATGCTTCGAATAGTTAGTAAAATTGCCCCCGATATTATGTGATCTTTCGATAAGTACTTACATCAAATAAAACTTGTAGACAGTGTAAAATTTTGTGTTAGCGAGATCTCGATAATATAAAATTCAAAGCACCAACTCAAAATATAAGGAGCGTACACACCTGGTCATGCGGCGCGTAGAAATTCTTACCTCCTAATTTAGTAAGATCTTATTAACAGCGAGAAAGTCTAAAGCAAATATTATTTATTGCGCGGGCAAACAACTTTGTTAAATTGGCCGTGTTCAATTAAAGCGTAAGTTATTCGATCGGAAAATAAATGAGTTTATTTGTTAGATTTACAAATCAGTCAATAATAGTACAACATTATTTACAAAGCAACAAATGTTGGTTTTCTCGTCAAAGTAAAAGCTATAATTTACACATTGCTTGCACAGGTGAAACTAAATTATAATGTAAAACTTTCCTATTACATAATTCGACTATGTATCAGATAAATCAATTCACTAGTCACTTACAAACAAGTCAATTTCTTCACAATGACAGCGACATATGAACGAACGCGTGATCCGTACCTACCGGCGTTTAGAATATTTACGATCGTCCCGACTGATATATGAACCCGCACTTCCGTTGAATCTTTCTTATGGGTAAATAGATGGCGAGGATATTTTTTTTACGAAATATGGCCATAGTTTTGTAAAGTAAGAGTTATGCCTCGCCGGAATAGAGCACTTTCATGATGATATAGAAGTAAAAGGAAAATGAAATAACTCTGAAACGAACCTCAGTCCTATTCTGTATAACATCCATTTGTAAGATGAAATGAGCGTGAGGTGAGTTATCAATCGTTAGCTTGGTGGGATGTCAGCTCACCTCAAGGTCACGGAAATTCAGTCAAGAATATTTTTATAGAATAAACCTGTTTTGTCTTCAAATTATATGTTTATGCTACTACAAAAGAGATGTACATCGCACTTAAAAATATTAAATTATTAATAATTATTAATAAAATTATTAATTATTAATAATACAGTTTTTAGAAATAAAATAATTAAAGGATGAATTTGAACTTATATTTATGCATAATATGTTTATATGCATTAAGCACAACGGCTTACAACGTGACAATATCTCTAAATTTTTACAAAAGAGCTGATAACTTTGAAACTGCTGAACCGATTTCCATTAAACAAGGCTAAGAACACTCCCGACTAATTAACCTTTCAAACAAAATCAAAATCGGGTCATGTTCACGTTGCGGAGCTACGATGCCAAAGACAGACAGACACAGACACACACACACACACACACAGACACACACACGCGCACACACAGACACACACAAACAGACACGTCAAACTTATAAAATCCCGTAGTTTTTGGGTCGGGGGGGGTTAAAAATAAAAATTAACGTTTGATAGCAAGAAAAATTACACAGTTCAATCTAAGAACATTGAATTGTATGGATGTTCTGCCAAAAGGTACATTTCCTAATATTGATTGCAATTTCAGTGTAACCCTCGTGGAACAGCCCAAGTCTGGTGCCGCAGGGCATGTTTTGTAGTGTCCGGGGAGGTTCCCGGAACCAAGCAATACAACAGCGAGCAATCCATTTGTGTTACATTTTGTGTCGCATACACCCAAATTAGATAAAGGTCCTAATGGTTTAATTATCCCACGAAACATAACATGGAAATAACGAATTAATAATTGAGGATTGTTTACACAGCGTTTTTTTTTCCCCAGGTCGATCGAAAAGTGTTATTGGGTTTTTCTATGAAATTCTCAGAAGCAGCTCGGAGTTAGGATTTGTGCCCGGTTAATGGCAATAGGCTAGCCCCCTATTACATGGGACCTAAACGTACCGGCGAACTGTGGGTGTAGGTACATTGTTACACCTCTGCCTAACCCTTTAGGGAATACAGGCGTGATGGTATGTGTTATACTTTTCAACGCCACGTCAGTAAGCCATACTTGAAGGAAGGTACATTTAATATTTTAATAGTTATCGAGAGTATCGACAAGCACTACTTCTGTCTATCCTCTTACAAGTCCGACCTGTCATGGCGCTTTACCTAAATATCATTTTGTTGACAACTCAAAATATTACAATAATAGTAGATATATTTGAGTAGGTATTGTCTGCGCTAGTAGTTACATTGTGTCGCCCTCACTCAATCGAGAAATAGCCTCTTTGGGGGCCAAGATTTGGCCGGATGGAGCTTTGACAATGCCACAGATGGATGAATGAGTAGTATTGACAGATAACAAAAAACATCATATTTTTGTTGTATTACGTTTTGTTATTTTGAACAAAAGATTCGGAATAGGTACATGCTTGCCATGTTTTATTTGTATTAAATATATTTGTGACTATTTTTTTTAATTTTCGTTTTAGTTAACTTAGCCAGTAGAACGATCAATTAAATACACTGATTAGCATTAATGCATAGAATAATTTTCATTTTGAATGTTTAATTCATAACGTCAAGAATAAAATAAAAAAGAATGTACTTAATATAGAAATACATTTTATAGTGTAATTCTTTCATGTCCCAATAGTTCATTTAGAACCTGTATGCATGCATGTAAATTAAAAAGAATTGTTTATTCTCTAGATTTTAAGTTCATACTATGTTGCTGTGCCCTAACTGTGCTTTAGCTTTAAGCCCTTTGTAACATCCTTTACAAACATTATGGTATGCAAATAAATGAATATGAAAAGTCAAATAAAACTAAATGAATAAGTCAAATCTTATTTTTTTTTATTTGTTAGGGACACAACAGTTACATGCCAAGCCTAACCAAAAATTCCTAAATTAGCATAATACTTAAAAATGCAGTTATACATAACCTATTCTATTTCTATTCCATTTATGTTACTATACATATAACCCACACTAGTGTCCACGAATTACAAAAAAGAAATTAAAGGAAAATCAACGTATAATGTGCATCATAAAAAACAAACTGTTATGAAGAAGAGAAATAAAAAATATTAATAAAAAAATATCGACAGATTGATCTTAAGAAATTAGTAACTCTGTTGCTTTCGCCTTGAAACGATGCTTGGAATGGAAACAAAACTGACTACATCGGTAAATATCTCAGACTGTACAGTCCCATGATGCTGCTACAACCAGTCACTTTGGTGCCACCAAATTATACCAAGCTATGCCACAAGAGCCGTTCAACGTGACCACACCAGACTTTTGAAGATTCCATGTCTATTCGAGTTGCAGTCTACAGGCAGCAGTAATTAGGTTAGAGCCCCGCGCGTGAGCGGACTTCGAACGAGTGCTACCTACCCCGCGGCCACACTTTGATTTCACTACAGACGCGCGCAACATTGGCAAATTGTCCAAACATTTTGCTATTTGAAGCTTATAGCAGCTACTTTTTGTGTCCTTTTTAAAAAACTGTTCCACATTAGGAATTTTTCCTGTATCGTGGGTTACATACATATATACCAACACGCCTGTATTCCCCGAAGGATTAGGCAGAGGCATACCAGTGTACACCCACAGTTCACCAGTATGTTTGATGATCGTGTGTTATATACATATAAACTCACATACACTCAAATTGTGCAATTGTTTCTGAGTTTTTTGTTTGAATGTGTTTTTAGTCTAATGGCTGTGGAGGCTCTGGAGCCGTGTGTTTGTTAGTACAAACAAAAATCGAAAGTAGCCCATAATCTGTTTAGTAGGATAGTTCCTACTAAACAGATTATGGGCTACTTTCGATTTTTCTAATAAAGCTAACTAATTTACATTTGACTGAGTAGAGCTTTTGTTCAGTTAGAATACTTTAACTAGTGACTGAAAACATCTAGCTGCTTATTTATTTTTTTAAATGCATAAACATAAATCTCCAACAATATTCATAGGGCCGACATAAAAACATACATGCCATGCTGTTGGCATATCTACTTGTATGTACGTCTAGTGCGTCTGTGATGTTAACTTTATTCCGAATACGAATAGACATGATAATAATAATTTGTATTGTGATTTCGCTGTTATGGAAATGAAAACAAAGGCTACAGGATTGTAGGTAGAATAATGTATGCCCTATACATCGCTGACTAAATACATTAGTGGCACAAGTCGAATTTGTGGCAATTTGAGTTAGTAATGAATTCTTGTTCTAAATTAGGTACTTTATTTTATGCATTAAAGACCCAGCTCGTTAGTTCATAAACTACCCGGTTGGAGGCGTAAGTGTCGTTAGTGAATAAACGATATCGTTGCATCTCTTTCATGCAACACCGGCTCATCGTTAGTCGGCCGCATGTGCTCGCGGCTACCGCATGCTTAATGTTGTGCAATAGTGACACTTTGGAGTTGTGCCAGTTTTGCACAAACATCGAGAAGTTTTTTTAGTTGTGCTGGTGTAATTTTGATAACAATGATGCCAAACAAAAATATGTGTGCTGTACCACGGTAAGTAGTCATTCATTTTGTTTTAAATAAAAATAATCACCATTAATAATACAACATAATGTAACCATACTTTGAAATGTGAAAGACACTTGTTTGCGTAAAAATAAATTAATTACGTACAGTTCGAAAACAATCCAGCTAGAAATATTATACGTTTAATGATGATACGATTGTAATGTTCTATTGTAATGTTTTTCTATGTATCACTCTCAGCCCCTTATTTGGTCTGAGGTATTACTAGTAAATACTTAATACAGCGTATGATTTGCCTTAAAGTGTAAAATATTCCTTTAAAGATTTAATTGTCAATTTTTTTTTATCAAGGTCGCTCTTAAAAGCAAAATAATGCATTAGCAAAAAAATAATAATAATAATAACGCAAATTTGTTAATACCGCAAAGAATCGAGTATGAGTTAATATACTATAACTGTTTTTTTTTTTCAGGTCTAAAAAAACCCCTTGTCAAAGTAAACACGATGAGACTGGTGACACTGGTGTAAAAAAATTGAGTGATGCTAGAAACACAATTGAAAACAAATGTTTCTCCGGACTTGATTATGATTTAATGAAGGATCTCTTTGGCAAAAATTGTGTCTCAAATGTATCTCAGATTTTATGTGACTCACCATCGACTGCATCAGATTTCGAGTTTTCACAAAGTCAACCTGAAAGCTTGGACAAACAATCAAAAAGTGTAATTTCTTTGGAAAATGATAGACCAACGTTCTTCAGCGTGCCAGAGGGAGAAATATTGTGCGAAAGCTCGTCATCTTTAGATACAGATAAAATTATAAATTACCGTACAATGTATGAGCAAGACACGCCAAACGATCCAAATAAAATTATTTGTAGTCCTGGTAGTCCTTCGATTTTGCCACCAACGTCTGAATTTAGAACTGAACCCATAGAAGACGATTTGACTGATTGTGAAAGTCCTAATAAACAGCAAATGCCCCTGAATCTATTTCCATTAGATAGCCCTTCGCGATATGACATTGTACTTGATTTACCCACCAATGTGTCTCCAGAGCACCGTTACTCCGAAGTCAATTTAACACCAACTTCTGCGATTCTGACAGATGTGTCTTTAAGTTCAGAGTCAGAGATTGACGACTCTGATGCCGACCCTGATTATGAAAATCTTGATAGGATCGAATCCAGAATTACTGAGTCTAGTGAAAGTTTATCAAGTCTATCTGAAATAGTGCAGGAAGAAAACATTAAGCCTAAAACTCGCAAAAGAAAAGCAAATCCTGCACTGTGGAAAAGAAATAGAGCAAAAGAATTACGTAATTCTGGACAAGAGTATCAAACTTTAAAAAAAGGTAAACTGGTGCCTTCAAGGACACTAGGGCTTCCTTGCACTGACTCTTGCAGACGTAAATGCACACTAAAAATAAGCGAAGATGAACGGAAGGAATATTTTCAATCATTTTGGTCTTTGAAAGACCTTAACAGACAAAGACAATTCATTGCAAATTCTATGGAACTGATTCAACCTAAATATAGATATCCTGTTCTACGTGAAAATCGAACAGCTCGCAAATTAAACCATACTTTTTTTATGTACAAGGCTCAAGAGAAAGTAAGAGTCTGCAAAACGTTTTTTACTTCTACTCTAGGTATAACAAACCGATTCATAAGAACTGTACTTGAAAAGACAGAGAAAGGCTTCACTTCAGAAGATCGAAGAGGCAAACATGAAAAACATGGTACAATACCTCAAGAAGTAAAAGACGGTGCTCGTAATCATATTTCTAGTATCCCGACAGTTGAAAGTCACTACACGCGTGCAGATAGTTCTAAAAATTACATAGAAGGGGGACGAACATTGATGGACCTATACAGAGATTACAAGCAAGATTGTCAAAAAGAAAATCGTGACTTCGTTACTTTCTCAATTTATAGACAAATATTTAATTTTGAATTTAATATCGAATTTTTTAAGCCAAAAAAAGATTTATGCCAGTTTTGTGAATCATACAAAAACAAAGATCACGGTGAAAGATTAGACATAGAAATCGAGTACATAAGACACCATGAAGAGAAAAATATAGCTAGAACAGAGAAAGAAGAAGATAAAACAAAAATTTCTAAGAATTACAGAGTTGCATGCTTCGATCTTCAGGCCGCTTTACCAACCCCGAAAGGTGAGGTTTCGACTTTTTTATTATAAAAGCAAATTGTCCACATACAATTTTACCATATGTGACTTGAATAAGAAAGGATTGGGCACAGTTAATTGCTACATTTGGCATGAAGGTGAAGGGCATAAAGGATCTAATGAGATAGGATCTTGCTTACTGGATTATTTAGAAATGTGTGCTTCAAGACAAAATATTGCTGGTTGCTCTAGTGATGTCGACGAAGTAGAAGTTGTACTGTATTCCGATAATTGTGGTGGTCAAGGAAAGAACAAATTCATAATTGCTGCTTATCTTTATGCTGTGTCAAATTTTAACATAAAAGGAATTACACATAAATTTTTTGTTGTTGGCCATACACAAAACGAAGGCGATGTGAGCCATTCATTAATCGAAAAAAATATCAAGAAAGCGTTGAAATCTAACCCAATATATCTACCATCGCAATATACTACTTTAATTTCGACAGCACGAAAATCTGGAGAATCATTTAAGGTGCATGAATTAGATCATAGCTTCTTTTTTGACCTGAAAGATCTCATAGATACCACTGCAACCAATTTTAATGTTAACACACGTGGGGAGAAGTTTAATTTTAACGACATTTGTGTCTTACGAGTGGAAAAAGAGAATCCTGGTATCTTCTATTATAAGACTTCATACAAAGATGATAACTACAAAACGGTCAACATTAGATCCTGCAGAACTAGAAAACAACTAAGACTTATACAAGATGCACAACTGAAGAAAGCTTACTCTGATAAGATACCCATTTCCCAAAGAAAATTTCAAGATTTGATGTCATTAGTTAATTCTAATACTATTCCACGATGTTATGCAGATTTTTATCAAAACTTGAAACATGATTGATGTGGTTAAAAATTTTAGGCAGGTATTTTGTGGAAGTTTGATTTGGAAAATCAAAGTTCCACTAAATTCCTACATGTTTACTCTTTCAAAAACTTACGTTCTTGTCTATTCTTTGATTAGGTACCTATTTTGAGTTTGTTAATTAATATGTGATAGCTGACCTATAATTTCCTACTGGAATCATAAGGCTGATTTTTTCGAGATTTGAGAGTTTATTGAACTGAAACCTAAGAAGTTTATGATACATTTATGTTGGTTAATTTATGTTATATTGCTAAAGTGGATTTTATATTTTGTTTTTTAAGTGTACTACTTTTTATAAGTGCAAACATAGAGTACAATAACTGACCTATAATTTCCTACTCGCATCATAAGGGTGATTTTTTTGTGATTTGAGAGTTTATTAAAATGAAACCTGAGAAGTTTTTGATAAATTTATGTTGGTTAATTTTTGTTTTTTATTGCTAAAGTGGATTTTATATTTTTTTTTAAGTGTAGTACTTTTTGTAAGTGCAAACATAGAGTACAATAACTAACATTCGTTTGTTGATTTGTTTAAAACTGATTCTCAATACGTCAGTTAGACTGAAAAGTATGCTAATAAATATTTAATTACTTAACATTTATGGTACTTTTATTTACGATTTAACAATTCCATTGATGACCACTTCTAGTCTTATATTATACTTAGCTAGTTTTTCGTGAAAATGCATTCTTATTTTCTTTACTTTTATAGCATAATTTCTGGCATTAATCAAAAAAGTGAAAACAAAACAATACAATACTGGCACAAATCGGAGTTGCCATCTTCTGAACCTCATATTAATAAAAATAACAAAAAATATTTCAAAACCATTACTGCCAGCAACTGAAGCTATAACGCAGATGTTTATAAACCAAACATGAACTATATATTCCATAAAATACAGTCGGAAAGAGGTTTTTTGTGCGCGCGCACTAGTCTTCGAATTTTTATTGTACGTTTTCTCAAATTGTTGAATTTTGACTTCTGCCACTATCGAATTCAGTCAGCGACATGGAGTATAACTTTAATACATGGTTGGCGCAGAGCCTGAGCGATTCGTTGCTTGTTCGATTCATTTGTTTGTAAACGCGGCAAGACACAGGAGAAGTTCCTAGTGTGGGACAACGTTTCTTTTAACAAAGGAAAGAAATGATTAATTCCTAATTCAACATTAATACTGTCTGTTTTTATCGTGTATTCCCGTTCGTCCCATCGAGTTCGTCTCCCTCGTGGGACGAACGGGAATTCATTTTTTTTCCCGATCGTCCTAATTTTATTGATGGGACGAACAGGAATAATTTATGAATTATTTTTTAGTCCTATTGGTCCCACCAAATAATTTCAGACTGGCTGATTTAATGGTAAAAAAACATACACTTAAACATTAAAACAAGATAAAATTCTCCATAAAACTAAAAATTATGATTAAAAAATCAGTGTAGAGCTTTTTTCTTATAAAAAGAAAACGTTCTAATTATTACATACCTAGTAACTAAGTACATTTGCATCAGTTTACTCATTATTTTTTAATTAAGTAGCGGCATCGCCAGCTCATTCCACCAGAGCCAAGTAATATCACGACAAATTGGAAAGTAAACCACGAAACAACAATTAAACATTTTACGCACAAAATTATTTAGTGGGACGAATGGCACTAATCTAAGATCATTTTCCTATTCGTCCCCTCGGTAGAAAGCTGCCTCGGTAGCCTAGTGGTCCTAAGCACGACTGCTACGCTAGAGGTCCTGAGTTCGATTCCCAAGTCGAGCAAAAAGTGTTATTGAGCTTTTCTACGAAATTCTCAGTCAGATCGGAGTTAGGATTTGTGCCCGGTTAATGGCAACAGGCTCGCCCCCTATTACATGGGACCTAAAAACATGTCGGCGAACTGTGGGTGTACATTGTTACACCTCTGTCTAACCCTTCGGGGAATACAGGCGTGATGGTAACATCTCGAATGGGACGATCGGTAACAAATTTAATATTATTTTTGTAAATTCCCGTTCGTCCCACGACGGGGACTAAGTCGGTGGGACCAACGGGAATACACAGTTTTTATCACTGAAAGACTGTTGTGGTCTAATTAAAGTACCTACACTTTCTTTGTTCATCAGTATCTAATATGAACCAATTATAACTCCTTACCCTACCCCTTCCTACAAGGAGCCAAACCTCTTTTCAGTCAAAATTAAGTGATGAAACATTTTCAGGACCGGTGTGAGCGCAAAAGCGTTTACACGTTTATGTGGAGAGCCCTTGTGGGGAGAAGCGGCCTTCTCGAGCCAACACGAGTGTTTGTGCTCCTTGCCCCACGCTCCCCTTATCACTCATTAGCGTATAACGCGGTGAGGCTGAGGGATGCATCTTATAATTTTGATGGTGGTGAATGAGGAGTGCTAAATCTTTATGGAACAAAAATTATGATAGATTGTACTTTGTTTTGATAGTGGGAATCATGGCTTTTACAGAATAAATCAAGTTTACATAGTTTCAACAAATTAAAAGTAAAAAGATTCAAGTTTTATTTTAACAGCACGGCTCCTACTTATAATTTGCCAATCAATTTAAGGCTTTAAATCGTATGTATTGAACTATTTGTGTTATTGAATTGTTATGTTAAAAAGGTGACGGCTCGCGGGCGGCTTGCTGGCAGCTTACAGTTGAGTTTTCTAGACAATTTCGACTAGGCTGTTGTATAACATTAGCTGTAACCTTTACATTAGGAGCATCAGGAAAAAGTTCAGTGACCAAAACATACACCTGTTTCCAAATGCAAGATTAAACAATACGATACAATACTTTTGCTAAACTGAACTTATTTTTATCGAACAAAAAACAACACATACCTCAAACCACATCACGAAACTACATACGTCACACAATAAATAAAATTCTATCACGTACCGAAATAAACATCACTCATAATGAACTCGTCGTAATGGCAACGAGACATAAAGTCACACACTATAAACCTGACTTAAGCCTACGTTCCTAGGCATGTGACATTTATTTATTCATCATATGTAGCGTCAGTAATCAGGCGACTGATTCTCACAAGTCGTCAGGTATCGAATGCGATCTGACTGGCGATTGCACATTAAGTTACAAATTAGACAACGAACGCATCCTGAGACCTACTTAAAGGACCGTTACGCTTATGACAATTTAGTTTTATGACTTGCTATTTTACAGCTGCCCCGTTGGTCTCGTGGTGCCAATCGAGGGTGGGGGCCTGGTTTCGATACTCAGGTCAGGCAAAAAGTGTTATTGCGTTTTTCCATTAGGAATTCTTCAGTAGTGGTGTGACACCCTCGTATCTCGGAAAGCACGTAAAGCCGTTGGTCTCGGCTGTCATTCGTAGATCTTTAACAGTCGTTACGGATAGTCAGTAGCCAAAAAGTCTAACCAGTCTAATCAAGAGGTAGCGTGTTGCCCAGTATCTGGGTTGTGGAGGTTAGATAGGCAGTCGCTTCATGTTGACCACTAGTATTCAGCTGCATCCAGTGAGACTGGAAGCTGACCCCAATATAGTTGGGAAAAGGCTAAGCAGATGATGATGATGGCTTGCTATTTTAGTGCTTAGTATTGTAATGGCCCTGTGATTAACGTGCCCGGTTGTGGGTTCGAAACCGGGCAAGTACCAATGTGATTTTATCAATTCATATGTAGGTATTTTTCTAAGTTTATCTTGGACATCTCTGAGGTTGATACAGGAATACATCGTGAGGAAGCCTGGATTAATTTAACCCTGAAATCGCCAATCCGCCTTTAGCAGGCGTGGTCAGAAAAGGTCGTGCCTTCTTAGTATGAAAAGAGGCCTTTGCCCTGCAGTGGGACTTTAATAGGCTGATATTATTATTATGATGACTTGCTATTTATTATTCGCGGACAAAATTGGTCTTGGTTGTGTTGTGACGTCATGCCATTGTTTTAAAACACAATTTGCATTTGCAATTATTGCATAATTCAATGCGGTTTTCCATTATATTCACAAAGCGGCAAAACTGTGCCAGATTTTGTCATGGTTTGAGTTCCGCTAGGAATTCTGCTCACTCCAGTAAAGAGAATCTACCTTAGGTGGGACAAAATTAAAGTGTTCCAACCATCATAACATTGTTTAAATTTTAAAAAACAAGGTATGTACTGAGACCTCTATTAGGTACCAACCAATATGAGTTAGTAAGTAGATTAGAAAACTTTGATTATCTACACTGATATTATAAAGAGGAATACTTTGTTTGGTTGTTTGTACCGAATAGGCTCCGAAACTGCTGGACCGATTTTAACATTTTCACCAATAGATAGCTACATTGTTGCTGAGTAACATAGGATATAGAACATCACGCTATGATCCACGGGTAAGGAGCAGTAATGAAAGTCGTAATTTAACGCGGGTAAAATAAGCTACGCGGACAAAGTCGCGGGCAGGTCGCTAGTATTATGTAAAAAAAATATGTTTAATGGACATCATTGTAAGATAAGCATGTAAAGTTTGTATGGAAGTAATAGGTAATGAAGAAATGATTGAATGCAGCGTTACTTTTCGTATTATTATATTAGACCGAAAAATTTGCACCTACGTAATAGGTAATGTCATATATTTCCAAGAACAATAATAAAAACCAAAGTACGTAGCAATCTGAATAAAGTGACCTACCTAGTAAATAAAAACATAAAGCAATGTTATCAAACAACCAACACCATAAAACACCTCACCCCTGACAGGCAACATAAAGGGACGATCGAAAAATGACGCTAACGATAGCATCTATCGCTGCCCATCATCAAACACAAACAATAATGGCCAGACATTGGACAATCGGTAGCGAAGCAGTAATTGCCCATACATACACAAACTACGATGATTACAAAAGTCAGCCCAGAGCACACGCCGCCACTCCGTTCGTTATTTTCGCTAAATGGGCCCATTTGAAAATTAACTGCACGATTGCTTCCGAATAATGCGCCAGTGTGGAGCGATATATCTCACGACAAGTGCTGCTAAACAAATGAAGGGGGATGTTGTGGGTGAAAGGTGAAGGGTTTGGTAACAGCGCCATCTCGTAAGTAGTAGCGGAACTTGAATGGCAACTGGCTGCCTAGTTTTGAACAAAACGTTCGTTGGTAAATACTTTAAAATAACTACTACTACTTTAAAATAAAATTATTTTCAAATGATAATTATTTTAATAATTTATTAGATGAGTGTCTTACACATTGTAGTACCAATACTAACCGAAAACCTATCAAAAGTGTTTTTACGAGTTTGAGCATAATTTTGCTATTCGACAATAGATGGCGCAACGAGTCAGTACTAAAACACCCTTACCACGCTTGCAACTTGCGTAAACAGTGAAAGGTTTCTTTTACATTTTATTATAAACGAGATGTGCTAATAAAAAGAAACATAATCTAATTGTTTATAATAAAAAAATATATGATATTATGTACAATTAAAAAAGTTTTCAGCATCATAAATAAAACTTTTTTTTTTTCAAATCTTAATATCCTTTACATAAGGTATCCTCAAGATGTAAAACAGGTTCTCAAGCAATTCGCACAGCTAGTAAACATGAATTCAACAGTACTTAACAAACAGCGCCCAACTGAAAAAAAAACGATGCAACAGACCGGGGCGTGTTGTTAAAAACTGTTGCCATGAAAAATGAGCTTTCGACTGAAGTTTAATAAATTGTATCTCTACGATCTTTTGCTATAAGAAAAATAGCTGTACATTTTTCACTGCACACCTTTAAAATGACCAGAGCTTTCTTGATTTTAAAGTAAGTATTGACAAGTACCTGTAATAATGTCAATGTTGGGCAGAACAAGTTTTAACATAAATAAAAATATGAACTCACCTGAATTTGCTCAGCAGCTTTTTTCGCCAACTCAGGATCCAAGATAGTGATATCAAAGTCATTAGAGCATTTCTTCGCCGCCTCACTAAACGCCGCTGCGTTTACATAGTAAGCAGATCCCCTTTCACTTGTTTCCACAGGAGAGTTCGGAGACAATATACCACTGTCTGTATCACTAACGTTCGCCGATTTCCGGACTAGACCGGAGTTTTCACCGCCTGGAGACTTTAAAGGGATCCGAGATTTGTCTTCAGTCGGGGACTTCAAAGGAATTCGGGATTGCCTCGACCCGTCCGGAGCGAATCCAGTGGTTGGGTCGAAAATAACATAGTTGTCTTTGTCGCACCTCACTCTATTATTCACTGTCACTGTATATTTTTTATTTGGACTAAGGTTCAGAAATGGATCTTCGGTATCAATAGGACTTTCAGGTATTATGGATTGTATCTTAGGTGAAATCTTTGGTACTGATTTGCCGTCAATAGTCCGCCTTATCACAGTGTCGTTAGTAAACTTTAATCGCACATATTCGTTAGATATCGTTCGTCTTACTGGTGACGACAACAAAGGCGATGGTTTACATTCTTGTAAATTCGTTTTGTTTTGAAATAAATTGATCTTTGGTTTATCCATGGTTCTAACTGGAGTAAAAGGTAACTTTAATTTGGAAGTAACTTTTTTCTTTTGACTTGAATTTAAATCTATACTTCCCTTTACAGTACTTCTGTACACTGGTAGCACACTTGCTTTTTCTTGCGTATTTAAAGGTTCTTTGCTTAATTTACAACTATTTTTACCTAAGTCAAAAGATTTATTTAATTTCTTTATTGGTGCGGGAGTTTTAAGGCGTCTATCTTTGATCTTTTTATCGAGGGGTACATTGGCAGAAGCAGTGTCATGTTTCTCGTCAATAGATAAAGTATCTTGTTTGATAAAAGTTTTGCTACGATCACGTAGGAGTGTTTCATTTTGTACTTCATACAAATGGTCGCTAGGACTACCAAAAATACTATCTATAATGATATCTACGTCACTGGATTCAGAGTTGCTTTTAGAGGATCTGTTCTCATTAATTATGCAAGATATTCTTTCTTCGACATCGATCAGTGAATCTGATTTGTCAGTATCGTCTATACTTCGTGAGGTTCCACTGCCGGAGTCTGACGGAGTTTGTGCTTCAAATATCGCATCATGTGTCGGTACTAATTGTTTTCCTGTATTCTCTGGACAGGAAGACCTTCTTCGTTTCACAGTACCAGTTTCGGTAGATGGCAAGTCCCAGTCTGATACTGGTATGGCACACTGCGCCCCACTATTTTTAGACCGTCTTGGGCTTGTCATTATAGTAACATCGCATTGTTATAGCACTGCTATCTACGTTCGTCTATCACTTGTCGTTCACTGTACACGCCAGTAACTGTAATATCGGAACATCGTAGTGAGCTTGTAATTGTCAATAGAATTCATATTTAATGTGCGGCATACGAGCACTGCGATCGTTAGTGGAATCAAACACGAACGGGTATCGGGCTCGATTGTTATCTAATTACAAACTTGACGCTGGCGCACATGGGACCAACGGTATCTATGTTATTTTCTCTAATGGAACTATTTGTTTTCTCCTCTGTGACACGATAGGGGGTTAGTTTTGATAATAATGGCATTTATTTTGTAAACTCGAGTTTGTTTTCTATTTCAGTTAAGTAACATTTTCGAGTAGCATTTAAAGGCAAACATATTATCATTTATCGTTCAGAGAACCGAAACCAAATGAAAATAGAATTCATCGAATATTTCCATAAACACTTTTTAAAAGTTTAAACTGCTAGAAAATTCAGTAAAAATGGCTCAATTTAATCAGTAAGTTGTGCAGGTAGACATAAAGTTGTAACAGCACGTTTTATCTCTTAGACATGAACGTTTAGGTGTAGGTTGGCGGCCGGTGGTGGCGGAAGGTAGTTTTTATGTTCCGTCCGGGCCCAAATCGCCGCCTCGTCGGCTCGTCGGCAGCCGTCCGTACGTGCGCCTTGGGAAAAAGTTACGTGGTCTTGTATTATGCAGACTGGTTGAAATTCAACATCTTTATTATATTCTGTCTCTAGAGGGAAGCTTTGTTGTGTTTGTTTTGTCATTTAGGTGGTGTGTCTTGGAAAATATTCTATAAAAGTACCCTTATTAGGAAGCGAGAGTGAGTCATCATTCATTATTCGTACCTACTGGAAATGCGCTTTTGGCAAGATTTTAAAGATGCGGGTGGTAAAGTTAGACACTTATTTATTTATTACTAGCGAACTGCCCGCGACTGCGTCCGCGAAACTTATTTCACCCGCGTTTAGTGACGTCTTTGGTTACTACCCCGTAGGTCGTAGCGTGATGTTATATAGCCTATGTTACTCAGGAATAATGTAGCTATCTATTGGTAAAAGAATTTTCGGTCTAGTAGTTTCTGAGCCTATTCAATGCAAACAAACAAACAATCAATGCTTTCCTCTATATAATATCAGTATAGATTAAGTATATTTTAAGCTAACAGTAATGAAATCAAGACGCCTCAATAAAAATTAAATATATACATTTAATCTATACAAATAAATAAAATTGAAGTGTCCGTTTGTAATTTAAAATTAACAGCTTTTCACTAAATGCATATGACAGTATATACGGTACTAACATAAAAAAAAAACAATTTTTAAAATTTTTGTCTGTCTGTCTGTTTGTTCCAGATTATCTCCGAAACGGCTGGACCGATTTTGAGGGGACTTTCACTAGCAGATAGCTAATGTTATAAGGAGTAAAAAAATATATACTTTAATAAAAAAAGGGGGTAACGAGAAAACAAAATTGACCCCAATAAAACAGTCAACGCGAACGAAGTCGCGAGCGACAGCTAGTTCTTAATAAAACCGAAGATATCGAAATAAAAGGCAGTATATCCGGATTTCATTGACATAGTGCGTACAATAGCACCAGAAATTAACAATCTAAATACAACCATGACAACAATAATTAACTTTTCTGGCGCCGCAGTGCAGAACTTCAGAACTGCTAACAATAAAGTGAAACGGAATGAACTTACGAAGTCGGCGGGATTCTGACAAATTGCCCCCAAGTGTCCCCTCACTAACCTAATTACCCGATAAGTTAAAGCAATAAATAACGAAGGGCAAGGACTTACTTGCACTGAAACTACAATAGTTATACGTGGCTAGTTAAGGCCGGTACACGTAAGCGGACCGTAATAGTTACCGAAGTTGGTTTAACTTAGAACGGTGTCCGCGAGCAACTTGAATGTTGCGTCTTGCTTACGTGCTTTCCCAGTGTATAATAAGCATATGTAGGTACATATTGTTTTTTGGCAAAAATCAAGAGTAGTTAGCTCATATATGGGATATTTGGGTTCACGCGATCAGTCCGACTGACGGACTATTCGCGTGCAGCGTGCAACAGCCAAAAAACTTTGAAGGGAATCCAAAAACCCAAAAATGAACTTGAAGTTTGTGCTCACGACTCGTGCCGGTTACTTTATCTGTCTACATATTTTACTAACTTTTGCCCTCGGCTTTGTCCGCGTGAAAGTCATTATGAAAATCAACGTCAAATTCGTTCTTTGCTAACGTCTCTCTGACCTATAAACTACCTGCCAAGTTACTGATTCATAAGTCGAATAGCTTTCAAGATTCCATGTTTAGTCACTGAATGACCTTTCGCTTTATGAAGCGATCAGTGACGAACTGTATATTATAATATACCCTAGTTATATACCCCGATGTCACCCGCGCTTAGTTACAACATTAGTTACTGGTCCGCATGATGCTTTTTAAGTATAAACTTTCCTCTTGAATCACTCTCTCTATTTATGAAAGCTGCATTAAAATCCGTTGCGGAGTTAAAAAGATCTAAGCGCACAGACTGCAAGAAGCGACTTTGTTTCATACTATGTATGCTCGCAACCAATATTGTACCTACTACTTTAGTTTGCGGTTAGTTACGGTAACTAGTGGTCTTGAACAACGTGACCACAATCTGCTTGATTCCTGTTTCCTACAGTTTGCTTGTCTACCTTTGATTCGGCATTTCACAAAACTACAATATTATTTCTTGTCGACTTTGTGGTCATCGGAACGCTTGCCCAGCATAGAGTATGTTTGTCCTATTTCGTAAAGCCTAGCCTTTACTCTTGTATATTTATTTATTTAATCGGTTTTGCCAAAAAGAACAGATGAAATGTTTAATAAACTAACAAAACGAATTCAAAAAACAATTTAATTACATAGAAATAATACATACAGCAAAACACGGAAACACCTGACAACACAAATTCCCACTACATGGCACAGCTTACCTTCATCAATAATAGTAAGGAATAGTAGATATTCTCTTCGGAAAGTAACTTTATCGGCCAGTGTCGGACGTCCCAAAGCCATGAAATTTATTGGAACAAAACATCCCCTCTATATCCGACACAAACTTTCTAATTTGTTAGCTCGGTGCAACCAGGGTTGCTAATATTGGATCCCTGGATTCATTCCGCAGACGGAAACTAATTGATAACTTTGCAGAGAGAGTGTTTATATGGAATATTGAACTTATTGGTTTATTGAGATAATGGAATTAGGTTTGTTAATGTGTATGTTCTTGGATTTATGTTGAATAGAATATGCAAGGGCGTTTTTTTTTGGTTTGTATGTAATACAAACTTTACGTATACAATTTTAAAAATTAACAAGGATAATAGATAAAATTGCACTCTTATCAGTGAAACTTAGCATTGATCGAAGGTTTTAAATCGCTTAACAACCAATCAAATGGCCATGTTTACAGTGCAACGTTAACATGGCTTTATTTCGTAGCAATAAGGGTGGTTTTTCAAAACTATGTGTGTTAACTATTCTATCTGTAAATCATACATTTGTAAAACGTGTTTTTGGCAGGTCACTGTTTATATATCCTAAAAATCAATAGTAAAACTCTAAGCGGTATACAACGTCTAAGTAAAACACTCTAATGTACTATCATTAACGCCCTCCCCTTTTTCAGTCCATTCATAACTTTTCAACGAAGTGTTTACGGTGTCCATATTTTTGTTGTTAATTTGCCAGGTTGGCAGCCCTGCAGACGGTGCATTCGGCTTATTTACTCCGTACTTAGTTCCGCACGTGCCCTTTGCTTTGGACTAACTTTACAATACAAGTTTGTGCAGTTGCATGCCTTGTGAACTCGAGTTTGTTTCTAAGACTGTTTAGACATGTGATTGGATTACGCGTTGAAGAGAGTTTACCTAGATTGTTTGATTGGTGGTGTTCTTGTTTTTGTTTTTATAACAACTGCTACATTTCTACAAAGTCGCTTCCCGTCGTCAGTAGGCTTTGATCTATTAAACTGCGCAGTTTCGCAGTTTTTCAATGTATATACCGATTCAAGAGGACTGTTTATACATATGTATAATTGTATAGAACAACACTTTGCGACCAAACGGGACAGTAACCAAAGACGTAACTGAATGCGGGTGACGGTGTCAACTCGGGGCAGGTGTATAGCTACTGGATTTACTAAAATAAAATTAACTTAAAATATTTGACGGCGACGTGGACGATTTTTCTGATGCCATTTAGTTTTAGTTTCTTTTTTGTTATTATTAAGGTTTTGTTTCATCTAATTTTAAAGCTGTAAATATTTAATCTATATATTAATAAATTTATTTACTTCAAATATACACAATATATTGGTATAAGTATAATTGTCTATAATTATGTCGTTACTCTAGGTATATCAGAATGCTAAGAAAATCTCTCTCCTTTATCTAAAATGGAAATATTTATTACGTTATTTTACCAACCTCAAAGCTAATAACGAACCTACCTAAATACAAATAAAATTCAAAGCTTGAGGTACGCGGCAATTACTTTAAAACACCTGGGCTATACAAATTAGGTACATTTGCACAAAATCACAGCAGGAATAACAAAAACACGCCAATTTTAAGGAAAAACAGACCATCTAATTTACGGAACCCATAAAACGAGACTAACGTATACAGTTTCAAATATTTCTTATCGTCGCGTTCCGACTCCCCCGTGAGCAAAAACAGGAACTTTAACTGCAAGACGGGCCCCGATCCCGTTCGTCTTAAGTGATTTACAAGCGCACTGCGACCTGCCTCGCAACAACCTTCAAGGGGAGAGCCTCCTTGAACCGGGTTACTAGACTTATCGCGAAAATGGTGCCATCTGTCCCTTTTCTTAATACAAAACCAGATAAGGACAGAATATTTAAAGCTAGCAATAGAAATTTGAACAGTGTACGCCCCAACAATATCCGCCTAAATGGGTCAGGAAGGCGAAGTTTACGTCGCATTTCAGCATTAGGGAAACCGAAATGCAATAAAATCCGGCTATAGAGGCGGAATTAGAAAATTATACCGAAGGAGGTTCGAGAGTCGACCTCCAAAAGGGGCTCATGAACTTTAAGGCTATGATTAGGTATATTAAATTATTTTCTCGAAGTCACTCATGCTCCGTTTATGGAGATTAAATTTCCCACTGTATGCATTACAACTCGTAAAACCCTTGCTTTATTATATTATTTTTACGGTGCCAAAGAAATAAAGTTCATATTACTGTAGCTATTTACAGACATATAAAAAAAAACAGACCTTGTCGTAAGATAAGTATTATGTAGCCTGTTTTCCATAATCGTTTAATTATTCTAATCCAAAACCACAAATCTCTATGCAAACAAATTAATTGCTTAACTAACCTATTCTAAACAGCGGACACTAACTAAAAACACGAGATTAAACCAAACAAACTCATATAAGGCCCGAAACAAACTGGCCGATGCCCTTTTCAACGATAAACATAACAAATAAAACCGAATGCGCCGTGTACACTGGGGTTGCATCGTACACAATTTAGCGTGGCATTAACACAGCAATATTTTGTTGGAAAGAAATATTATTTGCATTTGTAATACTGGGGTGGTCCTGTTGGGACTAGGGTGGGGTATACATTCCTGCACTACACTGCACTTGTCTTCGCTTAGGGCACGCACACATACACAATAGAGGTGTGTACCTATACGGTATTACGGTACACATTCGTATGTGGGAAGGTTCTACCTATAGTTTAAAACGCTTGACCTTTCTTTTTGTACTTTAATGACGACACCTTTGACATTAAATAAATTGTGATTTAGATCGTATGACGACGCGATAAGAGCTACTCACTTCATGTTTTTTCATTTCTCGTTAAAATGTCTGCGAATGTTCTAGGAAACACTTACAAACTATTGCGAAGATTGGACCACTTAAAATTCATCTTATAATCCGCGACTCTACGAGCTCAAACATCTTTAAAAGTATTAGGGCGTATAAAGGGTGTGTGTCAAACAGCAACATTACACACACACCCACATACACACACCACACAAATGCATTTGTTGCAATGCAGGGGAATTTTCGATTAAATATTTAGATTAGATTTTTCGTGATCCATTTATCATGGTTTAATTGTGTTGGGGCGATGGCTCTTACACTGATGAAACCGGTCATAGTGTTCCTAGAGATTTGTCTTATAATCCTTTGATATGATAATGTAATAAGAAGACGGAAGACCCCGCTCCCTTTGAACATCTTTGAATTGTATTAGGCACTTTTGTATTAACATTATTCGTACATTCGCTCTTTTATATTCAGAAGTACTGAGAATAATAGCTATTATCCTTGTAGACAAAGGCTAGAATGGTAATATTGGCTATTATGTTCCATTCGAGATGGAAACCCGCAATAAGTTGGAATCAAGCTTATTTGAACATGACTTGTAGCCTTTGCGATATGAAACCTATGTTATTCCCGAGTTTTGGTAGAACCAGATTATATCTGCTCACCTATACTTAATATTATAAATGCGAAAGTAACTCTGTACATCTGTCTGTTACACTTTCACGACTTAACCGCCAATTTTGATGATATTTGGTACAGAAATAGATTAGGACCTTTTGTCTCGAAATGAAGGCTTTAAGGGATTGGAATAGGTCATGAGTTTGTATAGAAGGCCGTCATTATTGAAGATAAAACCATAAAACTTTGTATTTAGGCATTTAATGAAAAAAATGACCAGCGTTTTTGAAAGATTTAAACCCAAAAAGATAGCTGCTTAAAGTAACCATTCCACGCAGACGAAGTCGCGGGCAAAAGCTGCTTATGCACAAATCGGAAGTAAAATCAGTATCCCAGTTAAGGTACTAGAAACAACTATCAAAGTTTCGGCCTCTAGTGATACCAATTCATTCACATTCATTTATAACTGAGCCAAAGAGGTTCCTAAGAGCAATCAGCCATCTTAACAGCATAAACTGGATTACTCACTTGATAGCGTAGACCAGACCAGACAATTCGCAATATAAATGAATTATGAAATGGATGCACCTCGTCGTCTGTCCCATGCGGACGTGAAAGCATGTACGCATAATTGTGTCCGAGTATTTACCGGACAGACAGACCTGCGGGCGTCCATGAATGTAGTACTAGCTGTAGGTAGATACAGGATCGTTCAGTTCACTGTCAGACATTTGGACATTAGAAGCACTAATTAATATTGATCGATCGAGTCATCGAGTTGCGATGTCAATACGTTTTTGTGAGCAAGGATTTTCTTTGTCATGCTTCCATAACCGTACTAATAATATTATGCGATAGTGAGTTTGTTTATTTGTTTATTACACTTTCTAAACATACCATACCATCACACCTGCATTCGCCAAAGGGTTAGGCAGAGGTGTGTGACCAATGTATAACCACAGTTCGCCGGTATGTTTAAGTCCCATGTAATAGGAGGCGAGCCTTTTGCCATTATCCGGGCACAAATCCTAACTCCGAACTGCTAGTGAGAATTCCATTGAAAAACCCAATAACACTTTTTGCTCGACCTGGGAATCGAACCCAAGACCTCTAGCGTAGCAGTCGCGCTTAGGACCACTAAGCCAACGAGGCAGTTACAAACAAACAATTCCTACAACCGAAAAGTCAGCTCCGTAATCGATACTTTTCAAACTCGTTTAAGAAACATTAATTTTGTGTGGTCCCAAAAACAAAACAATAACGGTAAACGTCAATTTTCATTTAACATCCATTTCAATCCTGCCAATCACAAAGGATGTATATTTGGCTGTATAATTATTGCCTTTGCCGCACAAAGCTTGGAACACACGTTCCATTACAAAGGGATCACCATTGCTAGCTCGCAACGAACATAAAAACCGTATTTTCCTTATTATGTGCTCTCCTAATATGTTTTAGCTTGTTTGCCGTGTGTTTTGGTAACAATGTTTTTTACTTAACGCTTCGTATTTTATCGTGAAATATTGTGCTTTCCGCCGGTTGTACTGGAATATTTTGTAATAAAATTACGACTTTTTAGAGATATAAATGAATTTAGATTTCCTTTTCAGAGTTTAGAAAAGAAAAGGTATTCGTTTTCTGGAAAAATAAAATTCTAATGTTAGTAACGATATTGAGAGGGTATTAATTAATGTAAGAGCGATGTTACCTACTTATTGTCTTGTTTAAATTTTTTGGTAGGGTCAAAACTTATAGGTACATTTCACCGACATGCTAATATTACAGCGTCACCGACATGGTAAAGTGACCGCGTCACCAACAGACGTGTTGCGCCATTTTTACTTCTGTCGGCAATCCCTATGACTGAAAAACAATTTTCTTTTTAATAATAGGCCACGCCTCGTACTCTATGAAGCATTACTACTTTTGTTACTTTCTGTGTCGTGCTTATACGCTTACCTAAACCAGCCACGAAGTTACGTATTTAAATACATACTAAAACTTAGTCAATCTTACCTCCTCAACTTACATCGTAAGGTAAGAAGCCACAAAAACATAAGTTATTCCAAAGTATGCTTAAACTCCTCGGCTCCTAAGTCGCTGGCCGTGCGAGCGTGCGAGCGTGTAGGCGTGCGAGCGTGCGGGAGTGCCAGAGCAGCTTCGATCCCTCCTAAACCTCTTTCCTATTTATATGCAGATTCCATGACCGACCATAAGTTATCCGAACACCGGATCATACCCTTAATGATACACGGATAAATGGAAATGGTACTACGTTGGGGTGAATTTTTACACATTTGGAACTTTGTCATAATAAATGCGTCAAGAGTCAACGGTTTGGAATTAATTAATGCGGGGCGACATCTTGTTTTATTATTGAAATGTGGAGGGATTAGTCGGATTAATAACGTGAGTAGTTATCTGTAGGTAGCTGTAGCGAATTTGGCGCAAGCTGTGCGCATTTTTATAGCGTGTATACCTATTAATTTTACGATTTGAAGCATGATTTCCTTCATACAATTTTTTTATTATCGTTCTTCAGTCGCAGCTTAAGTTACTCCTTAGTGGCTTAGGCTACATTTATATTAGAAAACGAATTAGGGATCCGCTCAAAAAAAAATCGGGCGACCCAGGACCGGTCTCTGTGGCCATCTCCAGGGGAGGCTTATGTCCAGCAGTAGAAGTCATACGGCTGATATGATATGATGATGCGAAAAAAATCGCAGATAACCAACATTCACGCAGCCATAATTGCGAGCATATGAGTGGTCTCATAATCCTCCTTTTCTATACTAATATTATAAAGAGGAAAAAAATGTTTGTTTGTGTGTAACGAATAGGCTCCGAAACTCCTGGACCGATTGTAACCATTTTTCCACCAATATTTAGCTACATTATTCCTGACCAATATAGGATATATAACATCACGCTACGACCCACAGGAACAGAGCAGTAACGAAAGACGTAACTTAACGCGGGTGAAATAAACCACGCGGACAAAGTCGCGGGCAGGTTGCTAGTCATAAGATAAGTATGTAGATTTGATTTATGTATAGGATTTTATAAAGTTATTTATTCATATTTATGTAAGAAGAATTTTAGTTACTTTGTGTTTGTTTGTTCATTTTCTTATTTTATATCTCAAATTTTGTTGTGTTCTTTCGTACAATAATTTGCTCCTGTCATGTTATCTCTTCACCACCCTTGGGTTGACTGGTAGAGAAAGCCTAAGGCATTTAGTCCGCCTTTGTACTTTTTCTTGCTTAAAGTTTAAATAAACAAATAAGCTAGTTTTGTATATAAACGAGCTCAAGAAATATCGTATCTCGGTTTTCATACCTCTCGTTGCGGTTTCCTGAATACGACACTGTTCACGGCATTTACCCTTCACAGAGTACTTTGTTAGCGGTTTCAAGTTTATCAGCTTGGCTGAGCTCAGGTTTAGAAGCTCAGTTTTACACCCTATTAGTTCTTTGGAGAAAAGAAAAACTTGTAATAGTTACAAACATACCATCACGCCTGTAATCCCCGAAGGGTTAGGCAGAGGTGTAACAATGTACACCCACAGTTCGCCGGTATGTTTTTAGGTCCCATGTAATAGGGGGCGAGCCTATTGCCATTAACCGGGCACAAATCCTAACTCCGAGCTGCTGACCCTCATTTCTTTTTGTGGATATCGTAAAAGATGACTATGCCTCTAAGTAAAGGGGAAATTGGTATCTATGTAAGTATACAAATAAATAAAATTGAAATGTCTCTTTGTAATATCAAAAATAACAGTTTTTTACTAAATGCATAATGAAAGTATATTTATGAAGAAAAATATTTTTTTGTCTGTTTGTCTGTCTGTGTGTTCCAGCTAAACTCCGAAACGGTTTGGACGATTTTTTTCGTGACTTTCTTTTGCAGATAGTTGATGGTTTAAGAAGTAGGTAATTTGTGCTACTATTTTTGTTGAAACAAAAAAAATTATTCAAAATAATTAAATCCCGCAGACGAAGTCATTATCATAAACTAGTGTAGTTATATGTAACTTTAAGATAGGCAATAGTAAGGTACTTTCATGGTGATCCGCGAAGAATGCTGGGTAATTTTCTTTATACGGTATCTAATGGAAAATTACTCCACGTAGCTCCAACATTCCAACATTATTTGGTACGAAGATGTCTGAACTTTCAAAGTCACCTTGACCGTTAAGTTCAAGCAGACCAATAAACTACGTTTTCGCAGGCTCGAAGGTTTTGGCACACTATGTTGTTTTCTTGTCAGTGTCTTATGTTTTTGGAAGATAGCCAAGCTCTGTTAAGTAATAATATGTATAATATTTTGTACTTGAGGTAACAAAGACGTAACATAAATATACGTACTTAATTGTTCAATACTAGCAACTTATATACTTACTTACTTACTATACTTCTCTTCTATGCACGCAACTTCGTCGGTGTGCCTCGTTGGCCTAGTGGTCCTAAGCGCGATAGCTACGCTAGAGGTCTTGGGTTCGATTCCCCAGGTCGAGCAAAAAATGTTTATGGATTTTTCTATGAAATTGGATATGGAACCTAAACATACCGGCGAACTGTGGGTGTACATTGTTACACCTCTGCCTAACCCTTCGGGGAATACAGGCGTAATGGCGTTCATCTGCGGGGTTTAATTTTTTTTGCGCAGAACCTTAATTCAATTATCTAAAGTACTCTAAGTTACTCCTTTTAACTATGTGCCAGTGAATGTCTCGTCAAAATCAGTCCAGCAGTTTTAGAGATTAGCCGGAGCAAACAGACAGAGAAAGACAAAAACTTTCAAAATTGATTTTTTGCTATAAGTACCGTGTAAACATAACAGACACTTCAATTTTATTTATTTTTATAAAAGGCGAAGTATGAAAATATACTAAGCATAGACAATATTTTTAGTTAATAATTTTATATTAATTTGTTTTAATTTAATTAGTTTTCATCACACTATTGCACATTACAATTTTATTAAATAAGCCATAACTCAAGCAACGGTATTTCATTAAAAAAAAACATACTGCGTTATGAACACTTAAATCCATTAAACGGATAATTATAATATCTTACATGGAAAATTGTGGTTGAAAATTGCTTACTGAGTAAGCAGAATTTTGATTAAATTAAACGATATTAAGAAGGGGAGTCGCGTTTAAGGGAAAATAATGAAAATATTGCCCGGGGTAATCGGCGTGCTTCGATTATAAGATCGACTTGCCTCCAGTACTGTCAGCGAGAGAAGTCGGAACACTCTGTTACTTATACATATCATCTCAATAGACACGAAATAATACGATGCAGCAGCGCTAAGAGGATTCTTTATCTTGATAAATTCATTTCGTATTTCCTTCAATCTTGTGCTCAATAATTAGTTATTTTAAATCTGAAGTGATAATCGACTTTTGTTGCTGACCATACTATATCTGTTTACGTACTTTATTATCATCGCCTCCATGAAACGATACAACCTTCTTGCCTTAAATTAAGGAACGGCAATGATGAAATATTGAGACTGGCTGGTTAGACGATTCGATTTTTAATTTGTACATGATATCGATAAAAAATAAAATACTATGTATAAGTAGGTTGCATTAGTAAGTAGGTCGTTCTCATTTCCTAGGATTTGATATTTTATATTGAAGTTAGATTAATATTACTAAGGAAATATTCCCGCAAGACAGGAATTATTTCTACTTTTTTTTTCACTTCAGTCTCGTACCAATTAGGATCGTATCTCATAAAATGTCTAGGATGAGTTATCGATCTTTTTCTGCGAAGTCTGCGTTAAAGTATTTTCTAATATGCAAAGAAAATACGGGTTTGAAGGGAGACATAGAAGAATAGGTTTTTTTTTCAGAAAAGGTAATCAATACGGCGTAGAAGATGTTTCATATAAAAATGACCTACACGGTTGAAAGTTATGGAATAGGTGTTTTTTTTTAATAACTGACGTAAAATGTTTTTCCTCGTGTCTAGGATCATATACTAAATATACGGCAAAAGTTTCCATTACTATGTCCCTGCCACCCATTACAACACTACGTGTATCCATAATAATGGCCTCAGCCCACGTCCGACTTTTTAAAGGACCGATTATCGGACCAATTCAATACATAGTTTCATGGGACCGAGTTTTTGTAGGACGTGAGCATTGGTATATTAGACTTCATAGGTTCCATTCACTCCGAAGAAAATCGGTCACCTGACGTCAGCGTTCAGCGAAAAAGTTTACAAAACTTCATAGAAACTTGCAAAAACAAAAAACAATCAAATACAACAATTACTAGCTCGTAACGTTCAATTGAATGAGTTATAAAACTAACCAATGTCCCTTTACACTGTCCCTGACGTTGATATGCGACAATGCAGTACAAGCAACTTAGTACATAACTAAGCAATATGCAAATACTGGGCGGACCATCAATCCTGTCCGTCGGGCACAAGATAAATAGTGGCTCTGACACTTGCACATTGCAGCAGCCATGTCGAACAGGGGAAGCGTTCACATTTTTAACTATGTGTACCGAAATTGTGACGTCATTTGTTACGATCGGCGGTTGGGCACACTTTTTTTTTTGTTTTTACATGCGATTAAATACTTTACCTTTTTTGTAATATGATTTATTTTTATTTGCATTATGATTACATTAATGTCTGAAAAGAATTTCAGACAGCGAAGCCGCGTGGTTCTAGAAGTGCACAGTCTCCACCGTGTCTTAACAGTGGTGACAGATTTATTTTCCTATATTATATTGACGTTTCATCATTGGCTATCTCTAGAATACTAAAACAAACGGAGGTCATCATTTTCTATTATTATTAACTAGCATATTATTATCCTATGTGTTAACCTTGATGAATATCTATGAGTGCACATTTCAGCGAATTTCGTTGAGCCATTAACGCATGTAAGAGTATCAAACAAACGTCCATCTATCCATCCATGCATCCGGCCATCCGAGATACATTTAATACGTGGAAGAATTTATCAATGTTACTTAGAAGTAAGATTGATAATTTGTTTCTAGTAGAAGAGCTTTTTGTAAAGGAACTCGTCCGGAAAAGTACTATCACCATACCTATTTCTGCCGCAAAGCAACGTTACTGAGTTCCGGTTTGAAAGGTATGGGTGCCGGTGTAATTACAGGCACATGAGACATAATAAATAATAATAATATTTTTTTTTTTTGCAGTAAAGTTATATACAGTTTTTGCACTGGCCCCAAACTAGGCAAGCCTGTATCTTGGGTACCAGTGTGGAAGGTTTATCCTTAAACAATTTTATGAAAAGCTTTATGTGCGCAGGACTTTAGGCCTTATATAAAGCAACAAAAATAAAATATAAAACTAATAATAAAAAGAAAAACATATTGGAAATAAACGCCTGACTGTATCTGGGTAGGGGAGTGTTGATGTTTAAGAAAAAACAGTGTTTTGATGGAGTGTGTGTGAGGTGAGTGTAAGGTGAGTGTGAGGTGTGTGTGGGTGTGAGGTGGCTGTGAGTGTGACGTGTGGATAGGAATGACTTTTAGGATATGCAAGAAAGAGACACGAGAGCGACAGGTTTGTGCATAACTTATTTTACAACATTAATAACTTCTTCTGCTTCATCGTATGGTAGATTTAGTAGCCAAGATTTTAGTTCGTTGCATAACGACAGGCCGTGTCGACGGCGCGTTCGTGTTCCACGCGCGCCTCAAAGAGATGTCAGCAAAAGGAAGGGGCCACTGAGGGCCGATGCCTGCCGGGGCTGCGGGTTGTTCGCAAGAGATACCGCGCCCCCGGAACGCAAAGGGCACAAGAAGGTACATGGGTGGGTTTTAGTCAGTAAAAGTCTGACACTGAGGGCGGGAGAAGTTATTTGATGATTTCCCACCAAAAAAAAAAGTGCAGATGTCTATAGGTAGCGGTGACGACTTAACATCAGGTGGCCCGTCGGCTTGTTTGCCATCCAAAGTCACAAAGAACAAGGATATATTTTCAGAACTGTTCTTTGCAAAAGACTAGAATTTTCTACTGAATATAATGTCGCAAAGCAGAACATTTGGTATCGGTGACGTAATGCACGGTGGTATATGGGTTCACTTTGTACACAGCTGCAGTGGCGGGTTACGTATGCAAAATATTGCTTATCTCAATAAAATGTTACTCCGCTCCCTTACGGAACCAGCGCACTACGTAGATCATATACATAGGTTTATGATAAAACGGACAATGCTACGTTCAAAATAAAATTCGTCACTTTTAGGGACAATAACAAGCAGCACCTATGAGCATATTGGCTGCGGGTTGTTCGCAAGAGATACCACGCCATCGGAACGTAAAGGGCACAAGAAGGAACATGGGTGGGTTTTAGTCAGTAAAAGTCTGACACTAAGGGCGGGAGAAGTTATTTGACGATTTCCCAAAAAAAAAAACCTAGGTGCATATTGTTATGTTGGAACTGTTTTAATCAAATACTTTATTTTCATTAACTATTACTTTAAACATTGACATTCAACATTTTTAGGTAGGTTGTAGGTACAAGAGACCAAAATGCTGTACACACATACATTTTGCATACCTACCTTTTTTAACAAATAATGATATATTCTATTCTATTCTCTAAATACCAAAATTTATGTCAAATCAGCAGCACCTACTCACTAATATCGTCCCTAAACTCAATTTTAACGAGCATTAACTTAATTTAATACCCCAATTATTGAGTGAAATTTCGGGCATCAGTGAAAGGTCAAACAAGGGGCAGGTATCGGTAAGCCTGGCTGTAACTCAACAGGTATTACCGTGATCCTGAATGACCGGTGTCCGGCCGCGAATTAACATGGCCTCCGGGCCGGACTGTCCGGCCGGACGATACGATTTATGGTACTGTTAATGACCCCACGCTATGATAACTGCTTATTTATGAACTGATACAGCGGGAGATTATGTTGGGGTAAGGGTAGTTTTAGATATAAAGTTTGTCCCATGTAATGGAAATATCAACAGTGTTAATTTAATTAGATAATGATCAATAATAATAATTCCAACCTATCAATGTACCACTGCAGGGCAAAGGACTTTTCTTAAGGCCCGATACTAGCATTGTTTACCAAACTTGCTCAAGGCAGATTGAATATTTCCGACTGATATAAATTATTTAAGTCCAGGTTTCCTCACGATGTTTTCCTACACCGAATTTAATTAAATAAGCATCAATTTTACATACGTGTGAGAATAATAAATTTAAAGTAATTACCTAACACACAATATGTGACACAAAACGATAGTGCACCAATAAAAACCATCTAGCTTATTTTTTATACTGTTATCTCTTTAAAATAATACCAGCCTATTATTGTCCTACTGCAGGGCAAAGGCCTCTTCTCATAAAGAGTCGGCATGAGCATTGAACACCACGCTTGCTCAAGGCGGATTGACGACTCCAGACTTATATTAACCATCAAGTCCAGGTTTTCTTCAAGACGTTTTCCTTCACCGATGTCTAACCGATTGTTAACTCTATTATCATTATACACACACACACACCACAATAGTATATTTAGTTATACCACAACCACTAAACCTGGTATTTATACAAGATACAAGGCAAGATACGGTACTACCAGTATCGTATCTCGCCTCAAGCGGAAACCTGAAACTTATCTGTGAAGACGTTATCGCTCGTTATGTTGTTGTTCCGACAACGTACTTACTGCCTTTCATGTTCCGAATCAATTATGTTACAACACTACGCGTTAGTGATGTAACTATGAAGTAATTAGAATAGAATTATGTATTGTTTGGCATTCTTTTAGTAGACTATCGACGGTATTTGGAGTTTTTTTTACGTAGGAGTGTAAATAAAAAAGTAAATGAGGCAAGAATTTAAAAAGTAAATGGAAAAATATCGGATATTAACGAAGACAAAAGCTATTCTATAACTGGAATTATGGTTAGAGGAGACCTTATTTTATAACCATGAGATTTATGTTTAAACTGTAGAAAAAAATTAGTACAGTGCTTTGCTGTAAAAAAACTTTCTTGGTAAAAGATGAAGTGTGCGGTCAACCCCTAAGATCAAGAGAAATGACATGTTCGCGGTTCACCTCATACTCACTTCACCTATTTCAACCGAGAGAGATTTTTACAGAACAGACCGGCAGTTGTTTACAATGGAAACGTGGAAAATGTTTCCATAAAGAAAAATTTTGTATGCTAGTTAGCAAACTCATGATAAATTTATTCACACAGAACTTATACGGCATCCATGGAATTAAATACGTTTGGAATTTTTAATGCTTTAAATAATAAAAGAATATTGAGTAGAGTAACATGAATTTTAAAAATGGAACAAATTAAGTTCCCCTTGAAGTAACTTTTCAATATTCTTTACCTACGTTACTGTTGTATGTAAATAATTCAATTACAGGTTTTTGTAAACAAATGTACAACATTTCTAGGAAGTTCGCATTTTAAGTGCACGATACGAGCATTTGTAGTTTGCGGAAAATTTCTGTGCATTCCACTTTACTTCGGGAAAGGCAAGTTTGCTTCAAGCATTTTCCGCTCCAAGTCCCAATTGCTCGCAAAGATTACTTTCTCTTACTTGAATTACTAACTGGCTTTTTATTATTTGAATTGAAAATTACTTTTTGTGTATTATGAAACTCATTTAGGTCTTCTGAAATGTGAACCAATCCAATCTAATATCGATTAGGTACCAATTTCAAATCTTTCCGAAAGTAACTGGTCTAATTCTAAACATTCTTTCGCTTATAGACATAACCCGGCTGTAAAAAATAGGACATACATACGATCACGCC
The DNA here is from genome assembly GCA_947462355.1 of Caradrina kadenii. Classification (NCBI taxonomy): domain Eukaryota; kingdom Metazoa; phylum Arthropoda; class Insecta; order Lepidoptera; family Noctuidae; genus Caradrina; species Caradrina kadenii. The sequence goes on from OX381674.1 coordinate 6,844,138, forward strand.
TGCATTCCCCAAAAGGTTAGGTAGAGGTGTTCCAATATACGCCTACAGTCCGCCGGAAGGTTTGGGTCCCATGTAATAGGAGGCGGGCTTATTGCCATTAACCGGGCACAAATCCTATCTCTGAGCTACTGAGAATTTCGTAGCAAAACCCAATAACACTTTTTACTCGACCTGGGAATCGAACCCAAGACCTCAAGGCCTAGCGTCGCAGTCGCGTTTAAGACCACTACGTTACTTTTACCTAAAGGAAAAATACCTTACCTGTATCTACCTATGTATCAACGGTGAAGGATTTACAAACTTGTACTTCAACTCTGTTGTCTTAAATAGCTACTAATAAGTCCACACATTACGCGCCTCATCCATGACACGCATAATAACTGAAGACAAGCGTGCGTGCGTAACACCAATTAAAGGTACTCGTAATTAAAACAGGATATATTTACGACCCTTGAGACAACATGGCGCGGGGTAAGCAGCGAACGATAATTTACGATCGTCCTTGATTTCAACCCCTAACTTCCGCAGTTTTAGGGTTCAAACTGTTTGACCGAGTTTAGGAATTTATGTGTACGTAACGTGTCTAATAAAAGGCCCTTCTCGCATTAACTGAGTATCTCTCGCTGGCATGATGGGTTTAGTTGTCCCAAATGTGTGATAGAGGAATTATGCAAACGGGTTTGTCGGTAGCGTTTGGACGGCAGCTGGCCATCGCTAGCTAATGTCTCAATGTAAACGAGGAGATGAAAACGTATTGACGAAACTGTAGTTTTACTTATTTGGTAAGTGATACACTCGTATTACATAATTGCAAGCTTATTTCTTCGATGTTATTAATATATTCTCATAAGAACCCCTATTGTCTGGATTTAAGATATTTTTTTTAAGGACGGGAATTCAACCAATTTCGTCTTCCGCTTTGGGCGTCCGATTCTTACTGACTAAAACCCATCGTGTTCCTCCTAATGCCCTTTGCGTTCTTAGGCCGCGGTGACTCTTTCGAACAAATTCTGCAATATTGGCGGATTTAAGACCCTAAAACAACATAAATAACAAGCAATAGTTTAATAAACCATTCATGACATGATTACGATTTCTGTCTTTTCCAAACGCCCTGACAAGCACGACTTGAAACTTATTATTTACTAACTAAACAAAGTTCAAATCGTAACGACTCACGAAACAGGTGGACAATATGAAACATTAAGTGAACGACTTCCAAGAACTCCCATCAGACACGATAAACAGTCATTGAGACGGTATCGATTTGCCATCAGAAAGTCGGCCCGTTAATTTTTAACGAGCTCGTCTCGACTTCCCTAATTCACTGCGATTATATCGACATTATTTAATCGATTACCATTTGTTATCGGAATGCAACGCAACACTGCTCGAGCCGAACTGAATCTTAATTAGGTTTTGTTTTTGTAAGTAGGTAAAACTTCTCGGTTTAAATATGGGAGAGAGAGGGTCACACAGGTAAGAGTGAAAGAGACGACAGATGTGCTATAAAGTCAAACTTTTTCAGCGCCATAACGGCCGGTTACAGTGGCCAGTACTTTCACTTTCTTGAAGCCGACGCGGTGAAATGACAGACTTTTGATTATAAGTGAATTAACCATGCAATTATTATTCAAGAGCTCGCCCGGTAGGGTTGGAGTAGCCAAATTACTTAAGTTTTAATTTGATAGAAAAACCTGAGATGAAAATTGGGTACATTGCTAGGATGAGGCTTTTGTTGCGATAAGATTGGTCTTGTGATGGACTCGTAACAGTTAAATCAACACATGAATGAAGGCTCATGAATCTTGAGGTTTTGTCTCTGATTTTTCAACTTATTTTATAACGTTTCTGTAGCTTTTGAATGTGTATAAAAATAAAATAATGCGATTAAGGAATTACGAAAAAAAAAATTATTCTACTAATTCTACATGTTTTAAATATTTTAACGAGAATTTGTTAAATTTGATAGCAGCATGATTTATATTAATGAAGACCCATTTTCCTTTACCAAAAAGGCTAATAAACCCTTTACTTACCAAAGGAAAAAACAAAACTCAAGTAAAAGAACGTGTATTTCTTAATTGTCACAAAATATCCATATACCATTTTAATGGTATTTGCGTGTACGGGTTGGCGTAATGTGCCTTTGACAATGTTCGGCGAGTTCTGGATTCAACCCTGCGCCTGCTGCGCTCCTCAATAAATAACACCAAAGGGTTTCTACACGCGTCTAATGCTATTTGCTCACGCGACGACAACTTGACACAACTTCTGCAGCGGATGATTTAGAGTGCTGTTTTAAAGTATTTTATTATGGTTCTTTGACAGAGAGGGTAACTGTCTATCGTTTTTATTTTAATTGGTAGGTACTATATTAAGAAACAAAATAATTTATAAAGATATTGATCTAATTTCTAAGTGGCGACGACGCAAAGAATTTTTTTACCATTTAGTAATATTTTTTTTTATTATTATCTTTTTTTTATGTTATTTTATTTGACTGTCTGTGGTCGCAAGCGCGACTGATGAGCATGGGGTCCTGGGTTCGATTTCCAGGTCGAGCAAAAAGTATTATTGGGTTTTTCCATTTGGAATTTCTCAGTAGCAGCTCGGAGTTAGGATTTGTGCCCGGTTAATAGCAATAGGGTCGCCCCCTATTACATGGGACCTAAACATACCGGCGAACTGCGGGTGTAAATTGGTACACCTCTGCCTAACCCTTCGGGGAATACAGGCGTGATAGTATGTTGTTGTTGAATTTTATTTTAAATCGATAAATATATTATTGTAAATATTTCTAAATTAAAACCAAATGTTACCAAATATACCAATAATACCAAATGTTATTTGTTTTTTTTTATTACATAGTAAACTATGCAGGTATGATTTACGATCATGACACAAGGATTTATCAAAGTCAGACAACATAGCGGCCATCTTTCCTTATTCAGTTTCCCTATTGTGTTTAAATATATACGACTTCAAAATAATTCGCGGTAATAATGGATAATGTATTTTGGGATCAAAAATCATTCCTTTACCTTGTTATTGTTGGCTCTAATTAGATGATTGGTATTATGATTGGTTACGTAATTGTAACTAATTAATATTTAATTTATCCCACAGTGTACTCGTACCTACTCCGATGTCGGCATTGTACAGCACTTTGACAACGCCGAAATTTATAAAAAAGTTCATAAATTGAACACATATTTACTTTCTCACATTATACAACTTTTCCAGATATGATAAAAGTTCAAAAAGTGTAGGTAAGTAACTTTCGTTTTGGTAAAAAATAGTTGTTAGTGATACAATAATTACAAATTACTTATTTGAGAGGCAATTCCCGTAACTGTAACAACTATTGCATTGCATTAGTTCCAGAGTTAATATTCCAAAATTTTTAACAAGATGTTGACATCGATTGTTCCTGAGATGAGATTGTATATTGATCTTGAAAGTTTTCAGTTACGTGAATTGTTGTTCAGGTTGCCTTAATACATACAGCTTCCAGCCAAAACCGGTATTTCATATTTTGTTTTATATTCTCTAGCACATACAAGCAATAACTAACATTGACATTCCATGCTGCCTTCAGTAAGAAAAATGCTGTCTTTGAGCGAGATAAAATTCTGGCTAAAAAGACATAAAGTAGTCCTCATTACCATTCTCAATTTAAACGATTGCCAAGAAAAATAACAATGGCCGATGTAGGAGTACCTATGTACTAGCAGACGAGACTGCGGAGCTTTGAATCGTTTTGGTACGCTTGTCAGGTGCAATAGCAATTTTACCGAGCTCAGTCCTCCCGGCCTACAGGCCAGACAGGCCTGTTTGAGAAACGGTTAGCTGAAACCTTTACTTTTATTGCTTCCTCTACTGAAACGGCCCTTTTCTATCTTCGGGTAATGTGTTTTTCACGTTTATTGGACACTTTTATTGATTAGGTACGAGTAATATGGGTATTGGTGTCGGGTTTTCGTTTTGGGTTATAGTTCACCGAAGAACCACCTTTTTAAATAAAGGTCAAGAAAACAAATGACCATCTACTGTCCGAAAACAGTTTTGTTTTTGAACGCTTGCGAAAGTTTTAAAGCTGAACTTCGTCCAACCGCATACCCTCTAAGAGACTAGAGTAAGTAGATAAGTATGTACTGCACTAAAAGCGAAGTACTTCCAACATTCTGATGGTACTTGCCCGTACCAACACCGAGGAGGTGACAGTAATATTCGCTATTAGTTTGAAATATCGATTTTATGGATACAGCCAAAATGTGCACCACTCCTGGAAGCGTATTGTGCAAACACAATTCACGTCATCATTTTCATTATTTATTTAAAGTACATGATGTAGTAATTTTACGAAATCGCTTCAGTGCATCGTTTTCGCCGGATCGGGACGGGTTTATTGCATTTGTCGCCGGCTGCATACAAAATTCATTCAATACCTGAATTATAACGCACGTGCTGAACGAGATGGAATTGTGATACCTAGGTACTATGGATTCCTTTTGAAATATTTTACTTGACAATGTTATGTGATTTTTTTATATTGCATAGCATCATCTCAGTATTATATAAATCAAGTAGCTATTATTCGTTTTCAACACCACAGTAATTTTTATTGAAGCTTCTGAATGATCTGATATCGATTATCTTTTCTAACAGTTTTCCACACTTCTTTTCCACTTTCTTAGGTGCAAAAACCCGATCGTACAAACAGCATTTTTTGTCATTATCCCAGCGAGAACCTTTGTCAAATAGTTATATAGCAAAAGTCGCAGCTAAGTACGGGAGATTGCGCGGGGGAGCAATAAACTGTGCGGACAATTTGTTTAATCAAAAACAAATGTAGCTACTCGTAGGCCTGCGGAACCCCCGGCGGCGGCGGGTTGTAACGCGACACTCTTTTGTTTTTGTTTTGACATCTGCCACAGTGAGGCAGATTTGTCATGTTAGATAATATTAGCATTAGCACAAAAAAATATTTAATGATTTACCTACTTTATTTTTGTTTTCTCCCCTCTTTATTTACACACTACCGGTTTTTGAAAGCTCTTTTTTTAAGGTTTGTGATTTCAATAAAGAAGTCCGTATATTGTTCTTAAATCTTAATATGCTTTGAAGAGAGCGCTGTACTATTATCAATGTCCCACTGTGCACTGTCTACCTTTTTTCAATTGAAGGCATTATACAATTTATTGATAAGACCATAAAGTTGAAATTCGTACGTGTTCAACATTTTAAAAAGTCAACCACAAGTTGAAACTTTCATCTGAAAGGCTAACTTAGTTGCTCGCCGCAATCGGAAGACCTGACTCAGGTAATCGCATTTGCCAACCTTTGTGATAGTCGACTTCGAGAACATTTACTTAAAATCTTAAAACTACTTTTATTAGTACAGTCACGAGCAAAAATATGTATACTCATGGCAAAAATTTAAAGGAATTTTATCGTGAATAAACGATTTCAACGTTGAGATAAGACCGATTGCATAGTAGTATGGGATCTAGAATACGATATTCGTAATATCATTATACTATAATCAATCCAATGTTGCTAAGTGTATACATGTTTATGCTCGTGACTGTACACTTAATAAAAGTAGCTGTAAAATGTTTACGTTACTATTTTTCCTCTTTTCTATACTAATATTATAAAGCTGAAGAGTTTGTTTTAGTTGAACGCGCTAATCTCAGGAAGTACTGGTTTGAATTATAATTTTTTTTGTGCTGGATAGTTCGTTTATCGAGAAAGGCTTTAGGCTATATAAAATCACGCTACGACACACGGGAGAGGAGCAGTAACCAAAGACCTAACTTAATGCGGGTGGAAAAAACCACGCGAAAGAAGTCGCTAGCAGCAACTAGTATATTATAAGGCTTTGGAGGTATGAGAAACAAAAAAAAAGCTCAAAAAAAAAGCTGAAGAGTTTGTTTGCTTAGTTGAACGCGCTAATCTCAGGAACCACAGGTTCGAATTTAAAAATATTATACTGCCTCGGTGGCCTAGTACTAGGCTGGAGGTCATGGGTTCGATTCCCCAGGTCGAGCAAAAAGTTTTATTGGGTTTTTCTATGAAATTCTCAGTAGCAGCTCGTAGTTAGGATTTGTGCCCGGTTAATGGCAATAGGCTCGCCCCCTATTACATGGGACCTAAATATACCGGCGAATTGTGGGTTTACATTAGTAAACCTCTGCCTAACCCTTCGGGAAATACAGGCGTGATCGTATGTATATATAACTAAATAACTTGCCAAAAATCGTAAGATCTAATTTCCTATTTTTAGTACTTACAACTCCACCAAAATAAAGTTCATTAAAACACGAGAGATGAAGGTTAAACTTTCTACGCAAACATTTGTCTTGTATTAAAAACTACAGCTTAAAGTTCTTCGAGACAGTAACCGTATCTTCCCACCAATTCCAACTTTCCCGAAAGTTTTCACTATGAGAAGAATAGGCGACGCGTTGATTGCACAAAAGCGGAGCTTGTGACGAGTTTCCGTAACTTGCACAAGTATTGTCGCCGCACGACTGACATTGTTATTCGTAGCACGACGCGTGGTCACGTCTCAAGCCAATAATTTCATGTGACTCATCTCGCTACAGTTTTCGCTGAAGAATATCAAATAAGCTGTCTGAAGATTTGGTATCAGTTTCGTTGTGTTGTGTTACGTGTAGGTACTAATATAAACTTTGTTTCTATGTATCATTCTTTTATTTTATTTACTATTTTCTGCCCACGACTTCGCGGCGTAAAAATAAGTTAAGTATAGGATTTTGTTCATAATTCCATGGGCTTTAATTTTTTTGCGTGGGTCCCTAATTCTTTTTCTAAATTACATAAGTACTTTATATTAAAACATCGGCTTTCTGCCAGTGATAGTCGGAAAATCGGCCCAGTTATTTCGGAGATTAACCAGAACAAACAGACAGAGAATCAGACAAAAAATTTAACATAATTTAACATCACGCCTGTATTCCCCAAAGAGTTAGACAGAGGTGTAACAATGTACATCCACAGTTCACCGGTATGTTTATCGCGTGTAAACATTTACAAAATTCATAATTCGACGACACTGTTGGCTGCTGCGCTTCGTGTTGTAAATTCGATTCCCGCAAGGAACAAATATATGTTTGGCTTACAGATATGTAGCTTTTCCGGGTCTTCCTGTTTGTGCATGTGAGTTTTATGTTTGTAAACGCACTCACGCGAGGCAAGAGAAATTCCTAGAGCGGGACAACATTTTTAAAAACAACAACAACAAACAACAATATGCATTTTGTAAAAAACAACTGTTATTTTGACATTACCAGTAAACACTTCAATATTATTTATTTTAGTATGTATAGATGACAACCCTGGTAGAGCAAAAAGTGTTATTGGGTTTTTCTATAAAATTCTCAGTAGCAGCTCCCCTATTACATGGGACCTAAACATACCGGCGAACTGTGAGTGTTCATTGGTACACCTCTGCCTAAACTTTCGGGGAATATATAACTTATATAACATCACGCTATGACAAATAGGCGCGGAGCAGTAACGAAAGACGTAACTTAATGCGGGTTATGAAACTACGCGGACGAAGTCGCGACTAGAACCTAGTTAATAACGAAACTGAAGAAGAATAATTTCCTACATTAAATTTGTAAAATTATACTTTATTTTAAATGTATAATGCACATGTTTCCTCTCTATCTTTTAATGTATAACTGTTTTGAAAACTAATTATTTATTTATTAAAACTTTTTGCACATAATGTAAATAATACACTGTACAAAGGCGGACTTAATGCCTTAGGCATTTTGTACCAGTCTACCTCAGGGTGATGCAGAGACAAAACATAGTAGGTACAAGGAACAGAAAGTTTCCAGGAATAAAATATAATAATAAATACATATATACATACATATAAACAAAATATGCAAAGTAGAGAAAGATAAAAATACATAAGTGGAGAAATATAACAAACTAATTGTGAGACGAGTCTAATTAGGTACATGTTCAGGATAAATACCTAATTAATTAATATTTTCAGCAGGTATTTAGTTAATTATGGCAGTATACATTACATTATACGAAACTAATTAATTAATGAGCTCGTTTGATCAACTTCACGTAATAATGCTTTGAATTTCCACGGTTCCTGAGCACTCGGTGAGTCACAAGCGTGGCCAGTCATCTATCATAATACGATTAAGTCCCAGTGACTTGCCACTTTACTATACTACACCGTACTGCCCCATTCACATTGATAACATGCCCCTTTTCCTCAAAGAAAGTCACGACTGTAAGATATTACCTCTCCAACATATCTAAGAAAATCCAATATCGTAAAACAGAAAACTGCAAGCCCTAAAAATATCCCTTCAGCCCATTTAAACCGTAAAAGGGAATGGAAAACTTTTTCTAAGGAAATATGACGTACATAAATATGAGCTACGAACGATGTTCCGACATTACGGTGGTATCCTTTTTAAAAACTTTTTAATTTATACCCGATCCATGCGGCAGTTAATCCAAAAATCACGTGTCACACAAACACACAGTCAACACGATTTTTTTTGTATGGGAGCTTTATCACTTTATCACGTGTATGCGATACAAGTGCATTTTGTTGTTGACACTCTCACCGGTATGTATAAACAAGTGAAGTTCGCGGGGTAGGCCGGCGGCGCGCGAGGCGTCTTGTTTGTTGGAGCGCGCGGGGCGCACTGCCGCCCTTCGTTCGCCGGAAAAACAAGTTTTCATGCAGCCTCCACGTCCCCCGCACCCCCTCAGGATGCGCACTTGCACTGCCTTCGCGTTATCTTGCCGGCGAAAATATGTTTTGTTATACCAAGGTTACTCTCGCCTTTGTTTACGGAAATTGCATCAGTTTCAGTGTTATGAAGCAAACTAGGTGAGAAAACAACCGGCTTCTTTGGAGTGTAAGTTGGGGTGCAGCTTGCGAGATGAAAAGGCATTGTGTTTATTAGGTATTTAAATAAATATTCTTATAAAATGAAACATTTTTTTTTTTAAGAAATGTTTCTTTTTTTACCAAACGACCGTTTTCTAATGAAGTTTGTCTACTACAAGAAGGTTGATCATATTTAACGCTTTATGAACACCTGCCCCTAATGCCTCTACATTAATGTACATTAAACTCCAAACACAATACACATATAACTCACCTGTTTGCGTATCAGCAGTTATTTATGTGTTCAGGGACATCGCGATAAGTGTTCGTCGAAGATTCCTGCGCAAAGGGCTGCTACGGCGTAGCTTCCTGCCTACGTAGCGCCTACGAACCTGTCGTGTCGTAGGAACATAGACTGTCGCACTTACTTGTACGTAGATCACTTGTACTTTCCGGTTGCACGTTCAAGTACGAACGATAACGTGTTCTTTTTTGACCATGTTGATGAATGTAATGTAGAGCGACACGTAAAAGATGGACGAGTTTGAAAGACGAATAGCCTCGTAGTACAAAGTTGGAAGTACTTTTTGACGTTGTTAGTAGTCAGGTGTTTGTTTGTTGTAAACATGGAAATGCACTTGCTAAATATGATACTTATAGTTCCGAACTTAAGTCTCATTTCTCGAAAAAGTAAAGTTGGAAAGTTGCTCGCAGCTGCTATCACCCAATTCGCTCTTTTGTTTTAAAGTTACTGGGCACGGGCAAGTACCAATGTGACTTTACTTATTGTTGTATGTACTTTCTAAGTTTGTGTTAGACATTCTTGAGGAAACCTGGACTTATAGTACGTCTGAAATGTCTAATCCGCCTTGAGCAAGCGTGGTAAGTACTCCTCGTACCTTCTTTGCATGAGAAAACAATAATAAGCTAAAGAAGTATTATTAATTAAGTTAATTATTTTAAAAGTCTTGGGTTCGAATCTCAGGTCGAGCAAAAAGTGTTACTGGGTTTTTCTATTAAATTCTCAGTAGCAGCTCGGTGTTAGGAATTGTGCCCGGTTAATGACACTAGTCTCGCCCCCCATCAAATGGGATCTAAACATACCAGAGAACTGTGGGTGTACATTGGTACACCTCTGCCCAACCTTCGGGGAACACAGGCGTGATGGTATGTTGTTTTTATTAATTATTTTATTTCGCAATTCATTTAAGATTATAATTAATTTTAAATACATAAAAAATAATAAAACAATTATTTATTTCATAATAATAGGTCCTTTGAATCTATAACCAACATCGTTCTACAACTTTTTATAAATTACCCCTAAACTCTCCTGCTCACTGGACGATGGCGTCAAGACCATAAACCAAATTGCTGATAAAACGCTAAACGTAATCTTATTATAGCTAAGGCAAATACAAAACATAGAGAAGCGAGGCGAGCGATAAAATAAACTATTCCGAAGTCTTGGGTCCGGTCACGTAGCTCCCAATAACTTCAACTGACATCTTAAAGTAGGGGAATGGCTTTTTGATCTTGTTCTGAACTTCTGAGGCACGAGATCAGTGCACAAAGGGATGGGAAGGATGGACTGACAGTAATGCGCAAAGGAATACATTTTGCATTATGTGCAGTATTCTGTGGTAAGTTTTTCCGTAAGATCGTGGTCGAGAATTGTATAGCGAAGCGTTCAAATGTCCAGGTATACGTGAAACTCGTGAAGGGTATGTCGTAAGCTGCTGATACACAATTTCATTTTGTATGCAAGTTTTCTTTTGGCATTTTCTCTGCAAGCATCTTGTTCAATTTTGACTATTATGACGACTGCTACGTTAGAGGTCTTGAGTTGGATTCCCAGGTCGAGCATTGGGTTTTTCTACGAAAATCTCTGGCCCCCTATAACATGGGACCTAAACATACCGGCGAACTGTGGGTGTATATTGGTACACCTCTGCCTAACCCTTCAGGGAATACAAGCGTGGTGATATGGGTATGTAAGTAGATCTTATTCTTATTAATAAATACCAGCTTATTACTATCCTACAGCAAGGCCTGTTCTCGCGCAGGAGGCGCGAGCATAATTCACCACGCTTGCTAAAAGCGGATTAGCAATTTTAGACTTACATATATTAATTTATAAGTCCAGATTTCCTCACGATGTTTTCCGTCACCGATGTCAGTGATATCCAAGATAAACTTAAAAATGTATTATATATGAATTGAAAAAGTCACATTGGGAATTGCTCGGTATCGAACTCACAACCTAAAGCATGGCGGGCACCCTAACCGCATGACATAGTTTGAAAAAGGTAATATAATTTGCCTACTCACCCCATACTTCTGAAATTGAATAAATTACGCTTAATGTGTATTTCAAAATCTTACCATACTTCGTTTTAAAAATTCCAAAGTCACCATAAACATTCTTAAAAAGTGTCACCTCCACTTAAAAAAACCTCAACCCCTAATTGAAGTAGTCGCCGCAACGCTCATCCATTTTTACGCATCGTTGCTTGTTTAAATTACAAGAGAACAGTGCACTTGGCCCCACTCCACAAACTAGAAAGGGACAGAAGTTCCGTTCCAACCAAACACGTATATTTATATAGACACGAGTCTGTGAACAGCTAGTATATATAAGTCGTCATTGCAACAAGAATACTGTAACCAAGATTTTGTAAATATTACCATCACGCATGTATTCCCCGAAGGGTTAGGCAGAAGTGTAACCAATGTATACCAGTGTGTTTAGGTCCCATGTAATAGGGGGCGAGCCTATTGCTCGACCTGGGAGTCGAACCCAAGACCTCTAGCGTAGCAGTAGCGTTCAGGACCACTAAGGCCTACGAGACAGTTTGAATATTTAATTGAAAAAAGAGTTTTAGTGGAGTTTCTTGCTCATTCTTCTCCGTAGAGCTACCTATAAATAAGAATGGGCAACTAACTTCAAATTCCCCAGTAACTAATCGATTCCTTGACAATTCCAAAGTGCCTGTAAATGCCGTGACTTTGACATTCACAGCCGCGTATATTTTGTTCTATGGCCATTCGTTCGAGTTGTGAGTTGGAAAGTGCGTGTGTGTGTGCGCCGGTTACCGCTTGTTGCACGGAGCTATCCTTCTGTGTCTATTTATTCTGAGCCCACTCGGCCAACCCTCAGTGACTTGCACTTTGAATGCACATTTTAATGGGTTTGTTTTCAAAAAGGCCTGTACTTTAATTGCACTGAACTATTTCAAACATATTTAGAAAGCACGTGGCTTTAATTAGGAATATTAGTTTTAGTTTTTGAGTGGATTGTTAAGCAGTTTTGTTTTGGTCTATAGGGCTATTATGACTAGTACTGCGATTGTATTCATTTTAAAATCATTAATCGTATATTCATAATATAAAAACGAATATACAGCGTGTTACGGAAAGGGTATATACATATCAAAGGCGCGGATTCTTTTGGTGTTAACAAATCACATAGCAACATTTTTTTTAAACCTATACTTACAAAATTATAAAGTTAAGAAACCCTTAAGTAAAAATCAAATGTTTCCAATTGAATTCTACACATTACTACATCACGTTAGCTGATCGGTGTCAATTAACTACACACAAAGAAATAACTCCGTAAAAGATTTGTTTCTCCTGACACGTTTGTTAGGATTTAAACTTAAAAAACTGCCGAAATAGAATAAATATTATGCAATTTCAAAGTTATTGCATTTGAACTGAAATTTCGTATAGAGATTCCGTACCGGATACACTCTTCACGTCGTTGGTATCCTACCCTTTCCGTAACACGCTGTATACATCGGTTTTTAATACTACCCCTGTATTTCCTACGTATTTAAAAAAATATGCTTTTAAATAATTTCAACAACGAGTGCGACCGGTGGCCTTATGGCCGGGAGAGACTAAAGAAAAAAGTGGAAACTTGGGAAAGGTACAGCAGTGACCTATTATAAGTAATTGATTAGAAATAAAAATATACGAGAAAAATATTGAACAACGTTCAGAACGATAAAAAGTAAAATAAATCATGTAAAATGTAATGGATTGGTTGGAAATACTTTTATTTTTCATTTGCCCATCAAAAGGATCCAGCGGTTATCAGTTACAAGCGTTCAGTTTTATTATGGTCCCACAATATCGGCCGGCGGCGGGTGTAAGTTCTAATGTAAGCACTTTCGATAGGGGCCGGCCCCCGCCTTGAGATACAACACTACGACGCGTATTGTATCGGCTGGTTATTCTGCAACCAAGTGAATTTGAATTCCAATAAAAATGAACAAAAAAGTACATCGCAACAAAAAGTTTTATCATGTATTCAATACATGAGGGTATAAGTACCAGTGAAATTACAGGCACATGAGACTTATCAATTTTGTCTCTGGGATGGCAACGCATTTGCAGGGCCTCTGGTATTGCAGATGTCTATAGGCAGAGGTGACCGCTTAACATAAGGTGGACGGTTAGCTTGTTTGCCATGAAAATAAAATCTTGATTCTTAACATTTTTCGTCGGTTATTATAAAAAATATCAGCAAGTTACAAACATATTGGCCATGTGGGTGTTGTTGCACTTTTGTATGGAATAGCTAAATTCTTTTTTTAATAAATTATATCGTTGAAGGGTCCAAAATTATGTACTGAATGTTTAAGTTTTTCTTACAATGGGCATTCTATATCTATACTGATATTATAAAGAGGAAAGATTTGTATGTATGTATGTAACGAATAAACAAAAACTACTGGACCGATTTCAAAAATTCTTTACCACTAGCATGCTGCATTATCCCTAATTAACATAAGCTACATAACATCACGCTACGACCTACGAGGACGGTACAGTAACCAAAGACGCGACTTAAGTCGCGGGTAGTTCGCTAGTAACTCATACATTCAGTACCTTCCACCCGTTATAGGGATTAACTTTCTATAGGTACCTTGTATTTTTTTTTCTACAAACATTGTATTTACCAATCCAATATTAAACCAAGTAACGTTTCGGGGACCTGTTTTCCCTTGGTGCCGAGAATACAATCAAGTAAAAGCTTCTTTTGAGCCATTTTGCTTTGATTTTACTAACGAAAGAAATGCGATGTTACTGTCTACTTTGATGACTGAATCTTAAATCTTTTTTTTTACCTATTTTATTTGTCAACCAGTAAAATATTTGTGTAGGTACTTATATGAAACACATGACATCCTACTTCCTACTACTGTTAGAGGATGGATGGATGTTTATTAATTTTCTGAACGAAATTAGCTGAAATTTGGCACACATATAGATCCCGCTCAACATACACGATAATGTGTATCCCATGTTTATAGTCCTGTGAGATAAATTAGAAGTTTGGCTTAATTCTGAAGTCTACACTGGCGAAATCCTATGCGGGAGCTTGTATTTTATAAGGTTAAAATACATATATACATACATAAACTCACGCCTTTATGCTGTGGGGGTTGGCAGAGACCACAGAACGCCACCTGCTACGATCCTTACATACAAAGGAACACAAAAGGACACGTACAAAATATCAAAAATTGCAGAATGTAGTTGTCATGGCGGGGCGATCATAAATTGCTTGGGTTTGATTAAGGCGGCGCGGGCGCGATCTTGCAGCGGCAGCGCCCCTGCACTATGCACCGGTGCATCGTGACACAGGGGGTTCCAGAATTCCACCCTATGAGTGTGTCCCTTACTATAAATAAAGAGTAAGAAATGTAAGCATTTTCACTTGCAACAGTTAAGTCAATAACCCATATTCATCTTTATGTAAAAATACGTCTTTTAGTTAAAGTTTGTCTTGCTAGGATATTGAGATACTAAAAACACATGTTATCAACGGAATTACCTAAAAACGAAATGTTGAATTATCCTTAGTTTAAAACATTTTTTAATTCTAATCCTAACAAATAATAAATGCCAATTTTAACTTTGTATAATTATTATCAACTAACTCGGTAACAAAATTTCGAATTCTAATTGGTTTTGAAACCCGCTGTAGATAAATTTCGCCACATTGCCATCTACTTTTGGGATTACCGTTGTAAGAAGGGGATCGTTTATTTCCTTTCCATTCGAACGGTTCTAAAACTTTTGCTACGACTTTCATTGTAAAGTTCAAACTTATTATTAAATAGGTTAATTTAAATTGTGCGTTTATTTTTTTCTTATACAACCTTATTCACCAGAAACCTGAACTTGGATCATTACACTCATCTTTATGAACAACTATAAAATGGCAAAAAAAATATATGCTGATCCACTCATTTAGGCATGTTGGCATAACTCGACAAAATGTATGATTATTGGTCCCATACTAAAAGTTATTGAAATTATGAGAATAGGTATAGTAGTCGCCACGAGTCGTGAGCACAAGCGTCAAGTTAATTTTTGGGATTTTTGGTTCCTTTCTGGGTTTTTTGGCCCGCCGACGCTGCACGCGGTCGGTTCAACAGACGGACCAATCGTATCCAAAAAATCCGGAAAGGAACACAAAAACCCAAAAATTAACTTGACATTTATGCTCACGACTCGCGGCGACTATTACAATGACTGCGTTTCAAGTTTCATGCAAACAAAAAATAAGGTTGTTTAAAAAGTCTGAATGGATTCTGGCACCTTATAATTACTGTAGAAGTTCTCAACACGTAATCAAACATTAACACGACTTTTGAGTGTAATTTCAGGTCCACTGAACTCTTGCAGTATTAGCTTTAAAACCCTTTGTCACGCTGTAAATTTAACGACGCCATATTCACAAATTATTTTACGACACATATACAAACTATAAAATGTAAATATGTGTTGTAAACTAAAGGTTGAAATGTTTCACCAATTTCTCGCTTGATGAAATTAATCAGCGAATTTATGAATAGTGTGGATACGGATACAATGTGACAATTAAAATATATATACTAGCAGACTTCCCGCGACTGCGTCCGCGTGGCTTATATCATCCGCGTTAAGTTACGTATTTGGTTACTGTTTTGCTCCCGTGGGTCGTAGCGTAATGTTATATAGCCTATGTTCCTCAGAAATAATGTAGCTATCTATTGGTAAAAAAATGGTTAAAATCGGTCCAGTAGTTTTGAAGTCTATTCGTTACAAACAAACAAACAAAAAAATGCTTCCTATTTATAATATTATAGATCCACACAACACCCACCAATCCATAACAAATGACTACACGTTTGGCGCAATGGCTGAGCGATTGACTGCTATGCTGCGTGTTGCGTGTTCGATTTTCGCACGGAACAAATATTTATACGGCCTACACATAGTTGTTCTGGGTCTGGTTGTTTGTATATGTGAGTTTGTTTGTAAACGCACCCACGATACAGGTGAAATTCCTAGAGTAGGGCAACTTTAAAAATAAAAAAACAAAGACATAATATATAGCTATTAATATTAGCTACACGTATTCGCAAAATATAAATCTAAATTATTACTTGTAATGACACAACGACAGATGGCAATTTAATCCCAAAAAGTTTGAGCACCCCTGGAGTATCGTGTGAATAATCGCACGGAGCAATGTTGGGATTTGATGAAAGAATCCGGGAAGTCCCGGGGGTCGAGATGACGTCATCGATAGCCACCTCCAGCGCCTTTCAAGATTATTTTGAGGGTGTATTAGCTGCGACGATCAACTCTTATCGTAAAGGAATCTGAATTTGGAAAGGAAACAAGATGCTATGGTTATGTTAACTGCATAATATTTTATTGTAAAGGAAATCACTGAAATCACTGAGGGAAAACATCGTAAAGAAATATGAGCTTATACTTAATATAAATCTAAAATCGCCAATCCACCTTGAGCAAGCGTGGTGATCGATGCTCGTGCTTTCTTAGCAAAGTAAGAGATCTTTGGCTTGTAGTACTCGCAAGACAATAATAGGCTGATATAAATATTTTATAACTGCCTCGGTAGCCTAGTGGTCCCAAGCGCGACTGCTACGCTAGAGGTCTTGGGTTCGATTCCCAGGTCGAGCAAAAAGTGCCTTTGGGTTTTTCTATGAAAATCTCAGTAGCAGCTCGGAGTTAGGATTTGTGCCCGGTTAATGGCAATAAGCTCGCCCCCTATTACATGGGACCAAAAACATAGCGCGAACTGTGGGTGTACATTGGTACACCTCTGCCTAACCCTTCGGGGAATACATATACCACATACAGGTGGTATGTGATGGTGAAATATTTTATAAATCACTATGTAAGGAAATCGCGTTAAAGGAGTTTATGCTAAGTAAGATGACACAAAAAGGCAAAGTAATTGTCGGAGAACGATAAAATCACAATTTCCCATAAAATGGCCATTTTAAACAAGGACAATTTCAACCTTTTCATTTAATATTTTAGGAATCTACAACACGGTGCCGTCTAATTGGATGACAGTCTAGCATAAAAGAATAATGTTAAGATGTAACTTGAAGATACGCGAAGTGTGGACCGCAAAAAGTTAATTTTAGACGTCCCAGTTCTCACTAACCCCTTCCCGCTTCCATATTTACTTAGAGCGGAGATAGCAAAAAATACAGTAGAAACACCTGTTTCAGCTATATTTTTTACTAAGTACACCTGTACTCATACAAGAAACAGAAACTGAAAAGAGAAAAAGGGGAGTTAATCATCAGACATCGATTAAAAAAAGTAAAAAAAAAACTTTGTTAATTATCCAATATCCAATAATCCAGTAATGGATGTTTGGAAGTGCTACTTTGTAGTAGCACTTCCAAACATCCATTACTACAAATATTAAAGGTTTTGCATATTATTTAACAGAAAGCTACTAAAGCCATTGTACTAACATAATTTCACACCTGTAACCAAGTTTCTCATCATACTGCAGTTAAAAAGCTAGTGACGGCAGGCCACAGCAGGCCATGGCAGTGCCGTGATTTAGGGCGGCGCGACGCACTGCAGGGGGGGTGAAGTGAAGGGGGGAGAAGTCCAGAGAGATTAACCATCGCCTGTTAATTACGACAAATGGTCATTGAACGCCGAATAATGGTCCCGACACTGTTTTATCGGCCTGCGCTGTAACGTTATAAATGCGGCCATCTACCAATCAGTGCGACGCTGCGTGATGACAGCTGTCACGTAATTGGTGATAATTGATTGGATTAGTAAGATGCTTGTAAATGTGGTATAATGTGGGTTAATTGTTGAATTTTCTTAAGATTAATTAATAGAGTAGAGTACTATAACACACCTGGCTTGACTCTTCTAGTTTAATGATTATTATGCTAAGGTAGGTACATACTTGTTGTATAAATATCAAGAGCAGTTTCAATAATTTTGATTAAAATATTATTTGCACTTAATTTTAATTTTGATACGCGAGCAAACTTAGTCTATTTAATGAGTTGGGTCCGTTGGGTAGGTAACCACTCCGCTTCACCACACACGGATAAATCCCTGTTAGTTTATCTAGTAGATAATAACCTACAAATTCCGACCCAGTTTTCTTATTATCTGGTATTAAGATAGTACATTTTATTATGTGAATAAAAAAATTATGCTGAACAGTGCTTATGCTTTGTCCTTAACCCTCCAAACATATATATAAAGCACACGCACTAACACGGTAACCCGGCAGTGAAAAATTCCGCCATCTAGTATCGAATAGCGGCAATAAAAATAGTGACTCAGACAATCACGTAGCATTAAATTGCCCCACCCCAGCTAGAGGGCGCACTCATTAATTTTATGGGATTGTGGGTAGCTAGGTTTTTAAGCTAAAAGTTTTAATCATAAAGTCACTATACTTATACTACCGTCATAAGAAAAAAGGACATAATTACACAAAACACGAAGTAATCGATTACCGACTGTATGCAATTACTTTTTAAAGTGGGAAATCGGTTACTTTATGTTGTGTAATTACATCCTTTTTTCTTATGACGGCAGTATAAATATTATAATAAATAATTTACTCTAATGGATCACCAATGATTTAATAACTGAGCAATCAAATTTGAAATTTAATTCATCCAGATCAATTTAATGTGGTTAGGTTTTCATTATATTATTTAATTACGTAAATCTCTTGATCTGTTGATTCGATATTTGTTTGCCGCAAACACGGATGCATTAGTAACCGCAGCTACATGATCTATATCATTACCAATAGGTGCAATAAGATACGTCTAAAAGGATTAAACCAGAGAGTCCACCTGCAGTGTACTAATGACTGTACTGCCATTATTATCAATCGGCCGAACGTGGCCACCTGGCACTGCCTGCCCTGCGGCCTAACTCCCCAAATTCACTCAAGCAGTTTAGTGGAGAACTATGTTTAGGAACACAGATATTAACCTAGTGGTCCTAAGCACGACTGCTACGCTCGAGGTCTTGGGTCAAATCCCAGATCGAGCAAAAAGTGTTATTGGGTTTTTCTATGAAATCCTCAGTAGCAGCTCGGAGTTTGGATTTGTGCCCGGTTATTGGCAATAGGCCTGGCCCCTACTACATGGGACCTAAACATACCAGCAAAATGGTGGGTGTACGTTGGTACACCTCTGCCTAACCCTTCGGGGAATACAGGCGTGATGTTATGTGTTAAAAAAAATCCAAACCCTCTTTTATACAGATATGTTTATAAACAGTATTCCGTCCTTAGTGAAGTTTTGTAAGTCCTCCTTATATTATAATACTGAGATATAACAGTTAATTAGCTGATCAATCTGTAAACTGAAGCAGTAGCTCATCGAATATTCGGAAATATAAAATAAACAGTAAGTACATCTCAAAGGCAGTTAGAGCCAAGTAAGCCCATGTTGAGTGCCACCATCTCTCAAAAGTACGTAGTCAATACGGAGTACGGTCGGTAGCTCTCCTGCTAAGGCTTCGGAAAGCTCTCAGGGATCGTAAACCTTCTGTCCGCAGTTTAATCTTTCGGAAAATTTGAATCCAGATAAAGGCTCGTCGCAAGAGAGGCAAAAGCCTTTTAATTAACTTCGGACGTAAATTTTCATTGAAATTCAGATGTTGATGTTGATATTCCACGTTCAGCTTTTAAAATTCCAGTTGGAGTACGATTGTGTTTTTAGGATTTGTTGGTTTTAGATTTTTTCGATTGTTGGTCAATTAAAAATTCATCTAGCAACCCAAACAGTTCGGTCGATGTAAATTATTCGTAAATCATGGCAGATAACGTCCTATATATATTTAAGTACAAGATCTTTCAATGAGCAGCTCATTATTTAATGAGATACTGAATGTATGTATTCTCCAGACCGATTCCGGCCACGGGGACTAATCTTAAAGCAGACTAGCCAAGTACGCAGGAGATATTATAGTGCACAAGTGTGTGCGCAAAGACTGGTGCACTCTCTCTTCCCTAACTCTCGTAGAGAGATGCTAAGCAGTATATCAAGGAAAGAACTGCTTAAAGCAACGTTTATAAAATACTTAAAAAAAAAAATGTTCATTTTAAAAATACTTTTAAATCGAGCATCGCTATCAAAATGAAACAGTTTACAAAAGTGGCTAAAATAAATTGTTCACGGGCGATCGTTTTCCTCTATCGTCACCTACGTATAGAGATGGAGTGAAAGAAAATAGGGCGAGTACGCTCCGGGGGACCGTAAACCTGCGCCGGTTTATCTTTCGGAAAATTTGTATTCGGATTAAGGACCGGCCCCCTGGAATCTATGCCAACGCGTTAATTCAAGTACCCCAGAAACTCCAGACAACTGATACTTGCCGAAAGAAGATAAAATGTAAACAAAAAAGTAATTAAATGGAAATAATTAATTACGATCTTGTTACGTATCAAGTTTTCCAATCACCTTATTACTGAAGAAAAATCTCCGAAAAAATAAATTGAATACGATACAATGAAGGAGCGTGTCAAAGTTTGTTTATATGACACGGTCTGAAAACCCCAACAAAGGTAGGCGCGCGTATGCGGAGCTACAAAAGCGGAAAATTCGATTTTCTGGCCCGCGCCTCTTAATGCGGCGTGGACCACGCATTAGGGCCAACCCTTGCCGCAACGGAAACAGTTCGTTAATCAAATTCACTAAACCAATCTCCGATACAGATAGCGAAATCACAATATATTGCTTCGGACCCTGATAAAACAATCCAGTAAAGGAAATTGCTGGCCGCTAAATTGACCGCCTGTTTCGCTATGGTCGCCACAAAAAAGGTCAAAGAAAACTATCACAAACCCAAATTGTAGAAAGAAAGTTATCAGTATTTACTTCTGTAAATACTGATAACTTTATTGGGCTGAGTTTGATCAGAGTTTATAACTTAGACCTTGACACTAAAAACCTCAATTAGCCCTAAGAGCATTGGGGTTATGTACCTAAGCATCTTAGACATAACTAGCGAATTGCCCGCGACTTCGTCCGCGTGGCTTATTACACCCGCGTTATGTCTTTGGTTACTGCTCCGCTCCTGTGGCCCGTAGCGTGATGTTATAAAGCCTATGTTAATCAAGGAAAATGTAGCTATCTATTTGTGAAAAAATGGTTAAAAACGGGACAGAAGTTTCGGAGCCTATTCATTACAAACAAACAAAAAAAAAAGTTTCCTCTTTGTAATATTAGTGTAAACATGCGCAGTATAAAACAATACACTATTGTTTTGGGTCCAATATCAGATACACCGGTTGAAAGGTATTGCCTAAAAGGAATCTAGATTACCTAAAACAATAAAACTGATGACGTAAAAGAAACATCAAAAAATATTGTTGATGTATCTTTCCCAATATATTTTCCAAATAACATACCTATGGGAAACAAAGTAGGAAACAATAAAGGCAATATGGGTGCCGAGAAACTACTTTCTCACAATAACGTCGGGGTAATCGCAGCCCGATATAAGCGAGGAGTCGGCAGCAGATGTTGGGGCAATGTGGGTCGACTCCTGATAAATGTTCGCGGGCCCGGGGGAATGGCGAAGCGCCGCGGCTACCACGCTGCGATAACGCGCGAATTAAACCACGCCACTTTTAAGACGCTATCGAATGGTATTGGGCATTATCTGTTCTTTCTTTTTATTGTTTGTTTGTATTGCTGCCAACGCACTAATTAAATAAATAAATAATCGGTATGTAATCGTTATTCGTAAAGCTTTGAGTGTGTTCAGATTGTTTTTTTTGTACAAGTCTTGATGAGTACCTATTTCACGTCTAGATCACAATTTCCTCTTATTTATTTTCACACATACAACATGACATCAATTCGGATTCTAAAAAGTAGTTCAAAAAATACAGTTTATTTTACTTGAAATTAACCCGTTTTACGCCACTTTCTTGAATTTAATTTTTTCGAACTGCCTCGTTATCCTAAATGTCCTAAACGCGACAGCTACGCTTGAGGTCTTGAGTTCGATTCCCAGATCGAGCAAAAAGTGTTATTGGGTGTTTCTATGAAATTCTCAGTAGCAGCTCGGAGTTAGGTTTTGTGCCCGGTTAACGGCATTAGGCTCGCCCCCCTATTACATTGGACCTAAGAGTGCCGGCGAACTGTAGGTATGCATTGGTACACCTTTGCCTAACCGTTCGGGGAATACAGGCTTGATGGTTTGTAATGTTGTGTTAATTCTTGAATTTTACTACTACGATTGACACGAATATCGACCTAAAGCTAATAGCGATAAAACAATGGCCACAACAACACAAAAATCTGACACCAACAAGAGATCAAGGTGACTTTTCTCACGTAGGGCGTCGCACCCATTCGGTTAAGGGGCACTAATAGTTAGTTAAGTGTCGGCAGTTCCCATTGACCCGCACAACACATTGAGCAGCCGGATAAGCGCTGAGCCCTGTACCGCATTAATAAAGGTAAGTGCGCCCGTGTTGCTTAATGTGTCGTTATGACCCGTCCTGAAAAACTTGTTCTGTGCCCCTGATACATCCGTCAACATACGAAATTCAACACTACTACCGAAGCAATAAGATACAATTTTGTTGTAAACTTATCTAAGCTACGTTTACGGCCAACAATGAAGGGCTTGCAATTTTAGCACTTTATATTTGGCAACTCAAAGTAAACTTTATCACCAGTGATGATAGTATACATTGGCCTGTGAGCAATGTTTCGATCGCAGCGAAAGTCCATTGTACAAAGCATTAAGTCTGCGCTGAAAACTACGAGTGTCGGTGAAAGTGCTGCCGCCGCGAAATGTTAATACCCGTGAATTTAGAAGGTGGAATTTATTATTGTTTTCATTATTCTAGGCAGTGGAAAATACCTAGGTATTAAAGTTTTTTATCTTTTTTCAGTCACAGTATTGTTCCGGTACCCTTCAAATAGTCAAAGTATAGTAGTATTTATTGCCAAGTAGCATAAAAAGTATTTTCCTACAAACGAATAATCTCTCCGAGTCCCGGCCTAGATTTCGCTAGCAGCAAAAAAGGAATGCGCCCCCGAGAGCCCACCAACCGTAGCTGAGTGGCTAACGTACGAACTAAATAACCTTTGACCTAAAAACCACGACTATTTCAGGTACACTGAGGTAAGAATTTATAGAGGTTTCCTCTAAACTAAACTAATAATACATATGCAGAGAGTCTGGAGATTGAACGAATGCTCTTAAATTTGATCTGAAGGCTAATTCTACTAAATAAAAACATTCAAAATCTAGTCCCAATGAGATAAGATTGCGACATTACATTTCAAAGGCCTATGTGGACTTCCTACAGCTGATATGAGAATAATTAGGTTGAATTGTCAAAAAAATATGTAGGTAAATTACAGGCATTTTCGACAGATCGAAACTGAGATTATAATTATGTATTACGATTGTTCCTTAAAAGTAAGAATACCCCCTTTTAACCCCCGACGCAAAAACGACAGTGTGTTATAAGTTTGACGTGTCTGTGTGTGGGTGTGTGTATGTGGCATCGTAGCTCCCGAACGTATGAACCGATTTTGATTGGGTTTTTTTGTGTTTGAAAGGTCGGGAGTGTTCTTGGCTTTGTTTGATGGAAATCGGTTTAACGGTTCCAAAGTTATCAGCTCTTTTGTAAGCTACGGAAGTGATTTTTTTGTTCTATCGGGGGTTACTTAAAATTTGTAATTTTGTGCTTTTGACAGACTTCTTTGTCGGCGAGAAGAAATCTGTGAAAAATCGGTCGTGGGCGGTGTATCGGCCATGGTTACTACAAATAGGTTCCATTTGAAATGTGACATAAGCATAACATGAATAGGAAGTTGGTTGTCTGACTATCGATTCTTTTCGAGATCTATCGATATCGATTTTCGAATCGAAGTATGGATGTGTACAGTGTAAGTTGAAGATGATTTGTGATGTCGGAAAAACGGATAAAAAAAAATTTGCAAGATCAAACTTTATTTAAATAAAGGTTCAAGTTGTGTATAGTAGGTACCTGTATAGTCTCATCATAGGAGTAGTTGCGGTTCGAGGCCGCAGTGCTCATCTCACCGGAGGCGGCTCGCGCACGACTGCGGCGACATCTGAAACAACATGTTCAGCATAACTGCGTGCCACACGTAAACAGAACACTATCAACATAAACAATGCCTTCAACATTTAACTACACGGAGATATGAACCAAAATAAAAAACGGTAACGTCGAATATTATTATAATAGCTTGGTACTATAGAGAACTGCCTCGTTAGCCCAGTGGTCCTAAGCGCGACTGCTACGCTAGAGGTCTTGGGTTTAATTCCCAGGTCGATCAAATAGTGTTATTGTGTTTTTCTTTGAAATTTTCAGTAGCAGCTCGGATGCGTGCCTGGTTAATAACAATAGTCTTGCCCCCTATTACATAGGACCTAAACATATCGGTGAACTGTGGGTGTACATTGGTACACCTCTGCCTAACCCTTTGATGAATACAGGCGTGATGTGTATGTATATACACATACCATCACGCATTCGCCACCTGTCTGCCTGCTGCCTGCTTTGCCCATATTGTGTTGTTGTCTTCCTGTATAGACTTTGAGCTCCCCAGGAACTTACGAGTTCAATTGACTACTCGAATTGAACTACTATATCGGTATTCGAATAATTATTAGAAGGCATCCAAGCAAAAGCGACTGTGTGTCAAGTCCCTGTTGTTCTATTTTCGAACCGTGTTCATCTTATAATAAGTATTTATTTCCACTGTAGAGATTAAACTATTAAATAAGGTTGAATGAATAAACCAGTCAGCGTCTCCACGGTAGGTGTCTAAACTAAATTGAAACATTGTACGTATACTTACACTGTCGACTTGTTGAGGTGTCATGCAACGAGTTTGTAGTCCTAACACCTTTTATGGGCTGTTGTTTGTGTATCGTTTATCTAGGATAAGAGATCCAAAAATATTTTGACCTACTTTTAAATTGTACCATTGAATTTTTTAATCTTTCAATTAATATAACTAACAACTAACTAACTAATAACTGCCTCGGTAGCCTAGTGGTGCTAAGTGCGACTGCCACGCTAGACGTCTTGGGTTCGATTCCCAGGTCGAGCAAAAAGTGTTATTGAGTTTTTCTATAAAATTCTCAGTAGCAGCTCGGAGTTAGGATTTGTGCCCGGTTAATGGCAATAGGCTCACCCCTATTACATGGGACCTAAAACATACCGGCGACCTGTGGGTGTAAATTGGTACACCTTTGCCTAACCCTCCGGGAAATACAGGCGTGATGATGTGTGTGTTCAGTTAATATCTACTCTTCATCTTTTGTGTGTTTCTGTAAGCAACTTGTTTGCCCTTTGTACCTTTAAACATACTTCAACTCGGCAAAGAAAATGTGAAGACAACAACCAAATATCTACATTGCTATAACGACAAATTAATATGCAAAACCGCACACGCAGTCTTAAAGAAGTGAGTGCAAATTATTTAATAGAAGCACGCCAGCTGTTGGTCTGAAGTTGGTGAAACTTGTCCGGGAGGCTCATGAATAATTAAAAGCTGGAATAGGGGCGATAACTCACGGCCCGGACGCGCTCCGTCCTCACAAAATAACACTTCTGTTGCGGAAACGCCGCTTTTTATGACTTAATTAGATACATCTTGGCCCGAGAGACACGAGACGTGCTATGCGGAAGCGTGCGTACGCGTCGGAGCCGAAATTAACTTAACAAGGGTAAGTAATAAAAATGCTGCGTCATTCCAACTTGGATTATGGCGACGTCACGCTGTACGCATCGGCTTTTATTCTCCAAGTGGGTCGTATCAATTTTGTTGCTACTGTATACAACAGTAACTGTAGCCCTGTAGGTAATGGTACCATCCTTTTTTGAAACTACACAATATATTATCACTGCGATCGTTTATACGCTCGGTTAAAGCCTACAATTTTCAATTATTAAGATTATCAATCAACCTACTAATAACGACGACTCCATACAATTTGAAGGAAGAGTTTTAGGCAAAGTCAAAGCATTTATATCGATTAGATCATTAACAGGTACTGCAAAATTTTCAAGAACAACAATCAAGAAAGAATGTATCATTTTTTTAAGCGTTTCTTGGGAGTTCATTTCATATCTGTGCACCAGAGTCACCTAAAGACCTTAACCACCCGCTACAGCAATTTCTTTTATCTATACTAACAATAATTGATTGTTGGTGACTCGGAGGCAGAATCTAGTATCACATAATTATGACTATGACACCAGTATATTTTCAATGACCAACCACCATAACTTTGTAATATGCTCAAAACAGATTAACACACCTCAGCTATTCTCAGCCTACATAAAGTTCCAATTTCCAATAGAACCAAGTATCCTTTCTATCTCCAACATATTTAAAGGCTGGCTACAGTCGAACAAACGCTTTAGTTAGCCATCTAATGGACCGAACAGACCACTATCTGGTTCAGACACATAATTTGCTAAAGTCGTGCGTGATTATCTAAAGTGCAACCAGAGAATTTTACCACAGACTGCAGTAAGGAATTCTGTTAAGGAATTTTCCACTAGCATGAAAGAATATTTAATTTGGATTATTGGGGCTACTATTGTGGGTACATATAAAAAGTGGGGCTTGTCTTCTCAGTAAAGTTTTGCCTAGAAAATTTAACTAGAACTAGAATTGATGTAGCATCTTTGGAAGGTTTCCTCTACTATGTCAATAAAGAACGAAGTTTTAAAATGCGCCTATAGTTTGAGAAACATAAAGTTAGGTCACGTGAAACGTAGAATTTTACATTCTGTGAATTACTTCGTAAAATGTTTTTTGTTTGATGTTGGTTTATAATAGAGAAACAACCACAATTCTAAAAATACCTATGTATAAAAGTGGACCAATAAAATGTATATATGTATATATTTTATAAAAAATATAACATACCATCACGCCTGTATTCGTCATAGGGTTAGGCAGAGGTGTACCAATGTACACCCTAAGAGAATTTCATAGACAAACCCAATAACACTTTGCTCGACCTGGGAATCAAAACCAAATACCTGTGGCGTAGCAGTCGTGCTTAGGACCACTAGGCTAACGAGGCAGTTACTTAAAAAATAAAAATAAATCATAATTATAAATCCTATCTAGAATAATCGTAAATAACGTCAGTAAACCCCTAAAATTTTATCGTATCTTCAATCTAATGACTGAACAAATTTTCAGGTCTCGACCTCATTTCATATTCACTAAGATATTTAGATAAGCCGAAGATAACATAAGAATTTGTGAAATTCAAATAATCCTAATCTGCTTAATTTGTGTGTTTTAGTTCAAGTCTAGACTTGAATTAATTAGATAACTATCTTAAAAATGATGGTTATACTAATTGTGGGAATGGCTAATCGTAACTAAATCTTTTTCTCAACAGACGTTTGACATTGAGACGAAATGTAATATTTTTAAGAAAAATAATGACGGAGGAAGTAGGCAAATAAAAATATGACGGCTATCATGTAAGATAGTGATTTTTTCAGTGTGAAATAAAATCCCACATATTATAAATTAGGGCTTTATATTTTTTACGATCTTTGCGAATGTAAATGAAAATAGGAGAATTTTGATTGAATTTGTTTCCAAAACATTGGTTTTCATCTTCTTTCATCAATTAAAACGTTGGTTTTCTTCGTTTTTCAACTTCACTTTTTCAGCTTATCAACTTACATTTGTATTCCATCTATAACGTAGATCATACTATTATTATTAATGCAAAATGTTGACAGATGTTTGTTTCTGTACGGAATTAGCTGAAATCACCAGAAATAAATAACTTAGTGTTATTTGTTTCCCGTTTTTGTGTTCAAAATAATAATTATTAATAATTGTATAATTTAATAATTGGAGTTAATTCTAAAAAGTGTATGTATGCATATATTCTCCAGACCGATTCCGATCATGGCGGCTAGTCTTAATGCAGACTAGCCAAGTACGCAGGAGATGTTATAGTGCACGAGGGCGTGCGCAAACACACAGGTGCACGGGAGTGCACCTGTGTGTTTGCGCGTAGTGAGGGAAGAGGGATCTTCCCTCACTCTCACAATCGGATGGGACGGCAATCCGACACAACCGGGGAGAGGTCAAACGCAGGACTAACGGCTTTACGTGCTTTCCGAGACACGGGGGTGTCTCACCACCAACTTTCAAACTCCGGGCTGTTACTGAGAAATTCCTAATGGAAAAACCCAATAACACTTTTTGCCCGACCTGGGAATCGAACCCTGGACCCCACGCACAGCAGTCGCGCTTGTGACTACAACACCAATAGGGCAGTCTAAAACCAACGCAGACGATGTCGGCAAAAGCTAGTATACATATACCAATATTACATAAGACACATTTGACATTACAAACAAAATCGAACCCCCTCAGCGAATGCGCTCATTGTAACTAAGCATTCTACTTGATGTATTTTTATTCATCCTAAGATTTTAAATTTTATAAATACTGTCTTTGACTAAAAGATACTACTTTTACCACAATAAATTTTCTGACTTAAGGCATAGGAACATGGTCCGTTTATGTTTAGAATTCCACAAGTCTTAGTATACATATGCGTATAATGAGCTGTTTTCCCGCGCATCTATTAATGACACTAGTTAATATATTTATAGTAAATATTTATTTTATATATAATATCATTGATATTTATTATCTCTTACTGAGAACAGTTTTAAAATTGACTTAAAACTAACATTCTTTGACTTTGAAAATTTTCCCTAACACTTTTCTTATTTTATTAAAATTCATTCATGCATGAGCTCCATAAGACAACGCTTACTCCAGCATCCCGAAGGTGGTATGAAAAAAGTGTGTGTCGGCATCGATCGACGAGCGTTTGTGATTCGCGTCACGGCGTGCAGGCCTACTGCGCCGTCGCCATGGCAACGAGCCCGCCCGCACATTACCGCACTCCTAAATACTATGTTGGACAGTTTAATAATAGTTGAACTAAAGAAACAGCCATAACTTTAAGAATATTCGGATATCGGAATATGTCTTATAGAACTGAGAGCCTCCAACAACCTATCCAACTGTTACAAAATGTTGTATCGCGCCACCCAAACTCTAAAAATGTTTAGGTACACCTAACAGAGTAAGTACATAATTGACTCAGTTCATAATGACGTACCATGACTTCAAATACACTTTCCACTACCTGACTACTTGTAAAGGTTTTCAAGACTAGGTATGACGGTTCGCCATAAAAAGAACTCCCAACAGCCTCTTTCCGCATATTCAATAAACGATTCCTTATAAAAAAAAGGTCCGCAAACCACAGCAGACAGCATGCAGACGAAGCCACAGTCGGGAAGGACCCAACGTCAAGTATGAACTTATCACCATGGCGCTGGAATGCAGATGTACCCATCTACCTACATAAGTACAGAGACTATAATCTCTACTGCTGCATCTCGAAGTTTCGCAACTAGACATGCTCTAGGATGTCTTTAAGATTTGGAAACTAATTAGAGACCTAACTACATACCTTACACGGTACCTTACCTTATGTTTACGATAGTTAATTACTCTTCTTATTTTATGAAAAACTAAATAAACTGCCTCGTTGGCCTAGTGGTCCTAAGCGCGACTGCTACGCTAGAGGTCTTGGGTTCGATTCCCAGGTCGAGTAAAAATTGCCATTGGGTTTTTCTATGAAATTCTCAGTAGCAGTTTGGAGTTAGGATTTGTGCCCGGTTAATGGGAATAGGCTCGCCCCCTATTACATGGAACCTAAAAAAACATACCGGCGAACTGTGGGTGTACATTGGTACACCTCTGCTTAACCCTTCGGGGAATACAGGCGTGATAGTATGATGGTTACTAAATAAACTGGGTTTACCTTATACCTGCAGTCGTAAGTTGTTTTTATGTCATCAAAATGACGAACGGCCCATCTGATGTTAAGTGGTCACTGCTGCATATAGAAATCTGCATCAGAATCGGTTTGGAGAATACATTTTTACTAATGTTTATATAAAATAAAAACGTATTTACAGTTCCTTTAATTTCTGAAGGGCATAGGAACCTCGTACCCCACCTACTGTTTGTAGGTAATACCACCACAACAATGTTTAATAAATAATTTAGTAGACGCTAGCAATTTAATCAATGGAGGTAAAAAAAATATCCTGCACACAATAGTACGATGGTGATGGATTCCATAAGATTAGTTCGTCACCTGTCACCATTACTCTGGTGCAATTATAAACCCATCAACTATGAGGCGTATGTCATGGCAAAGCGTGGAGGGTGCCCCGTACAACATGGCGAACAAATGTTACTACTTTTTTTACATTACGTCAAATTGACATGTTTTTTGTAAAATTGCGTGTGCGCATCGCTCGCTCCCCTACACAATCAGCCCTATCGAAGCTATTGAACTATTTATAGCAACAGGACGCCGCTCCGCCGCCTTCCTGCTTCACCAATTAAACTTTAGACACTTGTTTACCTTAGTAGCGGTTTTGAACCGTGCACACGGTGGCAGCGATCGGTCGATGACCCCTAAATTAAAACTGCAGCCGATGAAAGAAAACTTTGATGACGCGTTTTATGTTCTCACTAATTTGGTGGAGGAATGAATGTTTTGTGTGGCATATAGATAGGTGCTGTATATGCAGCGTTATCAACATTATATGTTTCTATGATAAGTAAAAGGATAAGGAACTTACATTATTTTTAATTCAATTTTATCTATCGAAACAATCGTAAACAGTGGCTACAAAATATAAGGACTACTTACGAAGCAACAATGTGGATCCAATATTCATAATAAGGATTTATTTGCCATTTATATTTAAAATATCACTGAAATGTTATTGTTATTCAACAATATAACTTAGTAACGATCGTTATTTGGTCGTTTTTTGTTTAATCCTAATATAAATAGAGTATGGTGTGAGCATTACATTAAATGGGGTCTGTCGCTTAATACCGTCAGTATATTTAAAGTTTTAATGCTAAAACTAGTAATGCTAGATTAATAACTAAAATCTCAGAGAAACGGCAATAAATTATGCGTAGCAGTGTATCTACCTAGGCTATCTATCATTAAAAGATTTCCAAACAAGTTGGTATCATAGTAGAATGTTTGTAATGATTTACCTGAATTTTAGGTACATTCTAGGCTTTATCAGTAAGTATCTAAACTGAAGTCAGACAGTTGCGACTTTTAATATACCTAGTAAATAAACTATCTTACTTAAACTTTAATATAGTGTTTATATGCTTTCAAAAATAATATTCATAGGAAGTATTTAATAATAGGACATCCACCTACTACTTATTATTAATTATTATTTGTAGGTGGGTACCTTACTGCATTCATTTATTAATTCTGACTCCAATGACCTAGCTTTTTGGTTAGTAGTTTTTTGCCGCCAAAACATTATACCTAGGTTATGTATGCTTAGTTACTTAGTTTGATAAAACACTGTTGAGAGAACCATTTCTCGCTCGAAAACAGACAATATAAATTAGGTAGGTAGTTACGTGATTTCAAAAACTATTTACTTACCCCTGTTGTCATCGCTTGAGAGAGCACCACATTTCTGATTTCATTACCACTTTGTCTAAACACGACATGTAACTGTAATACCGGTAGCATAAGAGTTATGTTTCACTAAACCCTAGATCCTAGGGATTATACCTTAACTTCACATCTGTCACAACATTGCACGTAATTGTCATTTTTTATTTAAACTACAGCAATCCTGTCAACCTTTTAAAACTGAGTCTTACTAACATCCAATGTTTATATTACCAGCTGGGTTTACGTAACGTGCCAAACACCGCCCTACAGGCAGGGAACTCCGAAAACTAAACCAACTGAAAGATGTTGTCGTTGTAAGTATACGCATTCCAGAAATTGAAGGCGGCCTCAATATTTTTTAACAGCGCCATCGATTGTCTAATAGCTGAACTTTTTAATATTAGTAGTGCCATCTATTAGTTTTTACCTGTACTACAGAATCGCCGTTTTGTATCTGTAAATATTAAACTGCACCTTATTTTTTGTATCAATAGATGGCGGTGCAATCGACAACCCAAAAGTCCTTTTTCATCGAAACGTAAAAATTATTATTCTGTCCACCAATAATTTGGTTGAAAATTATAAATTAAATAACCAATTAATTTATTTATTTAATTAGGTATTTATTTAATTGCCCGTTCACCTAAAACTGCAACTCCACTGAACTAATGTCATGTGAGTTATGTCATAATCTAAAAAAAATTCATTAACAAACTAGGTGAAGTCGTGATTTGTTTTTGTTTTTTTTTTTATGAAAGATCTAAAAAATTTATAAATAATTTCATAAATTGTAGGTAATTAGATTCCCAAACATAACCCGCCCATCATGGTAAGAGTATGGAGGTTGGGTTTGATGAGCTACGACACGGCGCTGAAAATACAATCGGCGCTAGCTCGGAAGCACTTGGACGCTGTAATGAAAAACCAGGATAGTAACTTCGACACTCTATTGCTTGTAGAACACAAACCGGTCTTCACTACTGGTAAATCGATCGACTATTTCCATAATATAACCTAAAATATCTAATTTTATTTCTTTAAATTTCAGAAATTCTCGAATTTCAGTCATTTGTCAACTCGGCCCAAACTGGGCCCCTCATTCGACTAACGGACCACTATTATCAAAGTTCTTTTCACATTTTTATCCTCATAACAGCTGACTGAACAACCATACCATCACACCTGTATTCCCCTAAGGGTTAGGCAGAGATCTACCAATATACACCCACAGTTCGCCGTTATGTTTAGATCCCATGTAATAGGGGGTGAGCCTATTGCCATTAACTGGGCACAAGTCCTAACTCCGAGCTGCAACTGAGAATTTCATAGAAAAATCTAATAACACTTTGCTCAACCTGGAAATCGTAAAAACCCAAGATCTCTAGCGTGGCAGTCGCGCTCAGGACCACTAGGCCAACGAGGCAGTCGCTGAACGAACAACGTCCACTGCTATTTACTATTCATACCTACTCATAGCTTTTTTTTAAAGGTATCAGAGATAACACCTCTGCTGAAGAAATCCTGAGACTTCGTGGTCTTGGAGCAGACTTTAAAAAGACTAACCGTGGTGGACTCATCACATTTCATGGGCCCGGCCAGCTAGTTGCTTACCCTATTTTAAACTTGAAGCATTTTAAAACCAGTGTCAAATGGTATGTGCAGGGCTTGGAGGAGACAGTTATTAATGTCTGTAGTGAGTTTGGTAAGAAACCCTTTTTTATTTTATTTAAAAATTGTTTATCGGGAACAAAACTCTTAAATGTTGGAAGCAGTACCTAAAATAAATGTGTACTTTGTAAGAGGCTGCCTTAGCCTACATTACAATAATACCATTTGCTTATAAAGACCTACTTGATATTAAAACATTTTGGTACAATAAAGCACAAACTGAAAACAATGTATACCATCACCATCACGCCTGTATTCCCCGAAGGGTTAGGCAGAGGTGTAACAATGTACACCCACAGTTCGCCGGTATATTTGAGTCCCATGTAATAGGGGGCGAGCCTATTGCCATTAACCGGGCACAAATCCTAACTCCGAGCTGCTACTGAGAATTTCATAGAAAAACCCAATAACACTTTTTGATCGACCTGGGAATCGAACCCAAGACCTCTAGCGTAGCAGTCGCGCTTAGGACCACTAGGCTACCGAGGCAGTTAAACTGAAAACAATCTTCAGAAATTAATTTCTAGTACATAGACAGGTAAGTCCTACTTCATGTTCCCCTTGCAGGAATAAAAGGCACCAGATCACCATACACAGGAGTGTGGGTAGAAGATAATAAAATAGCAGCCATAGGCATCCATGCCTCCAGGTATGTGACCACACATGGAATCTCACTGAACTGTGACAATGATCTGTCATGGTTTAGGAATATCGACCCTTGTGGTATTGAAGATAAGGGTGTCACCTCACTCACCAAAGAATTAGGAGTAAATTGCACTGTTGACAACATCATACCAGTTTTTCTCAAGTGCTTTAACAATGTCTTTGACTGCGAATCTGAGGACATTGATATGAAGACCCAAGAAGAAATTTTGAACAGTGTGTACAATAATCTACTCGTACGCAATGTTGCTCTTTAGAAAAATACCTTGGTTGTGTTAAGAGTGTTTTTTATTTATGTCGCACTGTGTCTCATACATACTGTCAAGTCCAAAGTTATGGAAATTAATTGAATGTGAAACATGAGATGAAATCATTTTTGAAAATATTTTTTTAAATTAATGTGGTTTACAGAGAATAAAATTTCTAGACAAAACCAATATATCTTTCTAGATTAGCAACTATCTTCTCTTTTAACTATCTTGCGTATACATAACTTGTTTAATTTAAATGGTTTTATTAAAATATCCAAGAATTTGAACTTGAAAATTCGTATGACATATGGTGAAATCTCTTAATAGCTTTAGTTACTCTATCATTAGATATCTCAATTGATTCAAGAAAATTTAATCTAGTGTATGTTAATATTTATTTACCTTTTTTGATGGTTAGAACATTGTTACTCAATAAAAAAAATGGGAAATTTGTACAGTTTATTTCATTTCTTAATTAAATGAAAAGTAAAATAAATAGATAAATTAAAAATTAATTAAAATAAATAAATAAAGAGAAATCTCAAGTTGGGTTAAGAGAAACACAATTGTCAGTTTGTACCCATACATAGTTGTACAAAATGTGTTTGTAATATTACGAATATTATGTTTCTTCAAAACCCAACTGAAAGTTCAAAAGTCATTCTAAGCATTTTAGCACAAAGACATTAAGGTAACAGTATATTTACAAATTGTTTTTGTTTTGTTTTCATAATATAAAATGTTTACCTCAAACTGTAGTAAAAATGAAATAATATGATTAACATAGTGTTACAAAAATGCAAGTAATTGTGACTATTATTATTCTTACAAATGAATTGTCCTATAATCTAAGATTACCGAAGAAGTTGGTTCAGAATAATCCCCTAAAATAAAATTATGATGATGGATTGCAATCACAAGCATTTTTCAGGGACTATTCCAAATATTATTTTGTAACTACTGATAATAATGAGTACTCAAAAATTGTACAAAAAAACTGGTCATCCAACTTAAACATTGTAATAAATGCATTGTCTTATACTGTTAAAATTATCTAATTAAATGCAATAATTACCCTTTAAACTGCAGTATTAAGGGAACAAAAGTAAGATTTTAAGGTGATTTTATCTACTCATATACCTACTTAATATTAATAAATGCTTCTAAATGCAATAAATTATTCCTAAATTAAATACAAATCACGCGGTGGTTACAACAATCATACCAAACATTAGGCGTCAAAATCATTTCCCAAATCATCATCACCACGAAAATATTCACGGAACTTAAACTAAATGGACGGATATTGTCTGAGAATACGTTACGTTGTTTACTATTGTGTTCGTCAGTCATTTGTATCACATGCTCGTCAATACAAGACGAGCATTGGAACGATACTGTCCCCTAATTGTCGAGACTAACATGAACATCGCCTCGAATTGTAGTGAGTGTAATTACGACATGTGCTTGGGCGGTGCGAGCCACTTGCGCATGTAGTAGCAGAAGATGGTCGCGATGTACAGCAGCACCAACAGGGCACACGCCACTCCTAGCAACAGCACCGACGCTTTACTGGGGCACGGCTCTACGATCGTCACTGTTTTTTCTAGAAGGGCAAAATTTGTATTATTAGGTAGTGTTATGCGAAAGTTAACAACAAAAAAATGCTAGTGCAATTAATAGACTAGACTTTTAAGCATAGGTACAAGGTGTATTACCTCCATAGTTGGCTTCAGAAGCGACCCCACCAGGCTTGTCGGAACGCAGGAAGTCTGTGCTCTGTCGCTCATCACCGAAGTCGAGCACCAGGATCTCCTGCGAGATGTTCATATCTTCCTCCTGACTGTGAGCTTCATTGGTCTCGTTGTGGGGCAACGAACGCTTCTTTCTGCCCCAAGACTCCAAAGAATCGCGACCCCATTCGCACACCGCCTAGAAACATGTTAAATGTTAAACGACGTGTCATTTGCGTAATTTAAGCGTGACTAACAGAGTTAACCGTTGCTAATAGACATATGAAATTAAAAATGCGATTTCCATACTGTCGAAACTGTTGATTCATGTCCCACTCACCGGTTCACAAGGTCCGAGACAATACTTGACGTTACATTGGAAGATGACGCCGTAAGACTCTGTGAACCTGAAGGCTTCGTACACAGACTGGAGGGCATTGCCGTCTGGAGTGAACGCAGGGAAGATCGATGGGTCCAAAGGACATCTAAACAATAAGGACGGGTTATAACAATATTTTTCAAAAAGGAATCATAATTTGATAGGCATTTAATAAACAAATCCACAAACCCTTCATCATCAATAATCGGGAAGGTGCTCTTAGAATCCTTGGCCATAGCGACACAGCTGCGGGCGAAGATGCCATAAGGAGCTGAAAAAAAAAATAGAAAACGTTATAAACCACACAAACTTTCCTTGAAACTATTATGTAATATATAATAATATTGAAATCCTCACTGTCTTCGGGGATCTCGATACGGAAGGTAAGCCTGTCTCCAATGCGGACAGTCTCCACCTCGCGTTGGCGCGCATCCAAAATGCGAATGCGTGGCGGCGGTGCCTCTGGCGCGGCAGTGATGGAAATCATCTCCGGGTCTCTGCCATACAAACAAAACATTAAAACTTTATTGCCACACAAATCACGTATACCCAGTAGATAAGTACTTTTTCAACTTTAATATGCATTTTAAAATAGTTTATTGCTTTGAACTTCCAGTCATAACGCACGGTATCATCATGTATGCAACAGAGCCATAATACTGCCCTGTTCATGGCTATCGAGATGCTATCAAGCTTTTCTAAATTCATTAAGAATACGTATGAACAGATGTTTGTGTTAAATTGCTCATCACGTCCACCAGCCGTATCTTGCTGATGTGAATCTAATTGTTACGTGTTTACAATGCAACTACGTTATTAGGTCGATGGAATTTAAAATCGTCTTGGCATGAAGGCATGTCGAAATAGCTCCCGTTTTTCATATTACTGTAACATATCACGTAACTTGTCTCTTGACGCGCACGAATATATTATACGGTAAATTCTTTAACTTTGCATTTTTGCGGTACCATGCCTACTTCATGAATGAATTGTATTAAAAAACCAGCTCACGATAAATTGTAGCGATACGATGTGAACGTCCTACTAACCTGATTGGTACCATTCCAAAGGTGATGTTCTTCGAACTCATGTCGTATGTACATTTGACTTTGTAGATCTTGTCCGCTTTCGTCATCACCACGCTATGGTGTTGCAGGACAACCGTGTTTGAATACACTCCGGTCTAAAAAAATAATCATTTATGTGACTTCAGTCCCTCAGAAGAAGCTAGGTTTTCAATACATAATAAGCAATGCAGGAGTACTTACGACGCTCTGAGTGTTGCAATCTTGGCCAGCCATGGTCAGGTCGAGTCGGAATAGATCGCTGTTGACGACGTCAATGTTGCAGGTCTCCGAGCGTCCCAAAGCGTAAATACGTCCGTTGAACGGCTTGTTAGTACGCACTTGCACTGCAATCCTCGTGTCCTTGCAAAGCACTGATACTGAAAGGGTGAAGTAAATATAGCGCACATCACTCATACATGCAACATACGTTAGCCAATATAAATCTTATATCAAGCGTACCATCGTAGCAAGTTCCAGTTTTGTCGCAGTTGGCATCGGTCCTTGTCAAATTGTTCGCTATGGTCGGGTCTTGTTGGTGTTCAATCGATATCGGGAGCTCGCCGGGAGGATTCGCGTTGTTAGCCGGCTCTGCAATAAAAAATCAAAAAGTTAAACACATGTAGATAGTTATACGACTAAATAGAAAACCAAGAATGCAACAAATTACAGAGTCGTTGGTTAATAAAGCCTAATAAATGCATGAATCCCGGGTGCTCGTCTATACGCATGGCGAACCGCTGATTAGGCAAAGGCAATCGTACGTGCGCTGCGTGTATTATAATAATCGAATCAAGATTGCTACAAGGTACTGCGGCGTACGCGGTGATTTTAAATGCAAACCTACCCGCACTTCGTACCTAGTTGGTGCAATTACCGTCCCGTACGTAGATGCGGCCAACGTACCTACTCCCTGTGTTTAGCTCTCCTAGGTTTTCGCACGCAATCAGTAGTCTTCTGGCAGTTGAACCTTCTCGTAACCTAGAATCTATTGTTCGCTCTTTTAATGTGTCGTTTTGATATAATTACATAATTTCACAGAAGCTCATAAAACATGAACTTGTTATTTCCATTGCAAATGATAATATCAAGCTTTCCGTTCGCTAGTAAGGCTGCTCCTTACATTAATGAGATGGGCAGTTTTGTTCCACATAAAAGTATTTTTTGACGTGTAGAAAAAGCAATAAGTAGATTCATCCATTCACAATTTCAGCAGAAACGGAAGTTACTTTAAATTGCTTTCAGGAACACAATAGCAGAACAGTAGAGTGGCCGGAATGGCGGCCGGCGTCTTAAGCGTTCCGAATCGATTCGTTAGCATTGCCAATGTCTGGATACATTCACGACCGTCGCCCGGTCAATAATAAGGTGACGTAAACAAGAATTGGGCCGTTGACCGCTAAGTGTTGGACAAAGGAGAATCTTATTCGCCCACGGCTTATCCGTCGCCAAACGCCAAGCCATTGGCCGTTTATGGTACTATGAACAATAGATGCTTGGAAAGGTGAATAAAAATATTGTGGAACAGAACTTGAGAAAATGGAATCTAATATCAAAACCAATGGGAACCCACATAAATTTCATATGATATATATATTTATTTAGATATGATATATTTTCAGTGAGGTCTTCACAAAAGTAAAGACCTCAGTCCTCAATAAAGATTCTTTAAGCCTAACCTAAAGGTAAGATAGAGCCAGAAAATAATCATGCAGTTATGATAGCACCTTTTAAGAAATTGCATTTAAAGCATAAAGCCTTTAAAATGGAGGTCGTTCTTACCTAAAACAGGGTCCACATAAAACACTATAAATCAATTTAATAGCTAGTTGTATGTATCACTATTTAGTGCAAAATAGTTCTTGAATACAATTAGCAACTCCCAACAATTTATGAAGATGACCATAAGTATTCCGTACAACTACGCGTTGAATTCAACTGTCTTTCATAATTTACATGTTGATGCCAAGGCTATCATTATGTTAATGACACCAGGCTATGAATAGATGTGTACCAGCAATATTCCTGTTTGGAACACATGAAGATGATTTATGAGACACCACGAGACAATCAAGCCGACGTGTCGCAACTTAAAAATAGGTACAAATAGATAGGTACCTATAGATAGTTATTTGTTTTTCTCATTATGACTTAGTGCGGCGTAGATCTTTGATTATCTTCTCAAGCAAAATATCCTTATTCCTAATGATAATTTCGTAAGCAAAAAAAAACAATTTTTATTTTTAAATCTTTTCAGTCCTCAGATCGTGCCTGTGTTTCCGAGTCACCGGAGTCGATGACACTGTTGCAACAACGGCCAGCATATTTGCAACGCTTCAACGATTTATAAAAAACTTATCAACAACTTCCCACGCTCGCCTTAACTAATGTTCAGCTAAAACAATGAGTTTATGCAGGCTTGCATGTTTAATATGCCATTATGTACGAATATGGAATATTAAAATCTAAGTTGAATCTAATTGGTTGACCACGTCATTAAACCAGAGATAAATCTCTATTTCTAACCATATTTTGATAACAAATCACGATAGGTTTAAATTCAATCCAAAATTATTGAACTTTTCTTGTCTTCAACGGTTTAAGTTAAAAAAGTGGCATATTGAACTTTTGTCGGCTTCAACGGTTTAAAGTTAACAAAAGTGGCAGTTCTTCAATGGAACCCGAGTACCTACTTATCGTCAAAGAAATTACCGAATATCAACAATTTCTCCGACTTACCTACATTTTGTAAGTAGGCTTCGCTTCGCTTTTTGTAAAGACCCGATTTTTACCAAAAAAAAAAGATGAAATCCGAATATCCGAAGTCGTTTTCCTTTTTTCGTTTGTGGCTAAATTTGTTCACAGCTTGTCGCTAGATTAGGTTGAGATTAGACGTGGCCGTGTTCAATGAAAGATCTTAGTCGTTTTATAAGAACAAAATAACTTTGATAGCAATCTATGAACACTTTGTGGAAGCTGATAACAAATCAACAATGACACCCTTTGTTGTTTCTGATTTTTATATAGAGGCATCTGCTATACATTTAAATATCTTGAATTCCCAGCGAAATATCAGTTGATTTCCCTTGAAAGCAACATCAATATTTATACCAACAGGAACGTCATATTCTTAATGTAAAAACGCCATACAATATCATAGCCAAGACTATAAAAAGAGTGGTATTGAAGCAGCGTCAACTATCAAGCGGTCGCGTGTTCGGAAGTGTCCGCTTAAGGATATAACGGTCCCACTGGATATCAAGACAGGGTTCCGTATGCAATCTTGTTACTGAGATGCAATGCCGTTATCTGGCCACTAGATTGTCGATGCCAGTAATATACTTGTTTACCCATTTACTCATATCTTCATGGTTTCTATGGCAAGACAACCTACCGAACTATATAGATAAGTTAATCTTTTACATGGAAAGTGCACACATAGACTAAAGGTATGCACAAAAAGCACCTATTAAACATGTAGGTATTTAAATATTAACATTAATCTTCACCGCAATATGCCAATTTCCGAAACACCAATTACAAGATTATACTAGCAAGTAACATATCAAAACTGGAAATATTCGTTGAACATTTAAAAGTGAATAAATCTTCCTGAACGAGTCATGTTATTTGAAAGTAACGTCGTATTTTCAATTTGTCTAAAACGCGGTATAAATTCAATTAAGTATTCGATTAGCAGCATGCGGTGCGCGGGCGCTGACCTGTGCAGCCGCATGTATCCGCGCGCGGGCAAGGCCGCCCAAGGCCGTTATACTCGTACTACTAGCTGTTATAAAAGACGCGCTTCAAATTAATAACTGACGTTTTAATAAGCATTTATTTAGACCGATTAAACATCCTGACGATGAATAGCCGCAAAAATTCCGAAGGAAATATAAAACAGAGGAAACACTCTAACAAGCCTGATCCATGCACTTACATAAATGGAAATTCTAATGAATTTCTACATAATGATAGGTGCACAATATACCTTGGATCTCAAACTAATTGACAATTCCATTAGCCATTAAAATCTCGGCATGGGCTTTCTAGTGGTTGTGCCATTTCCTAGTTATACGACCTCTGGACCTGATTTTCTTCATGGTTGACGCACTCATGTAATTTTATGTGAGTGAATATCCTAATAACAATATAATGTAATGAAAGTGCTCTAAGATTTTCTTAGTGTTTCGTAGTAAAGCCATATTTCCCGTGTTCTATATCCGTCACGTCCATTATCTCAGATTTGGGACTGCACGACGAGAGCCGAGTTCACGGGCGCCACAAAAAATTCTATTCAATTTGTGTATGACCACCGTTATGAGAGCACGCACGAACGCCGCCGCCGCCTGCGCCGCCTCCGCTCCCGCATACAATACCACTCTCTTTGTTACTTTTTGCACCAAAATGCAGCGACTGTTATCATGACTCGGCACATTCTGTCATTGTAAACATAACTAACGAAATTATGCTAACGTATCATCGACAGCGGTGCGGCTATTAACTGAGAATACACCAATTACAATGCTAAATAGATACCGTCGAGCAAGGTTCCGCTTGATCA
Source organism: Caradrina kadenii (assembly GCA_947462355.1). Lineage (NCBI taxonomy): Eukaryota > Metazoa > Arthropoda > Insecta > Lepidoptera > Noctuidae > Caradrina > Caradrina kadenii. The sequence continues at coordinate 6,886,288 of OX381674.1, forward strand.
GTTCTGTAATGAATATCACTTTTATCGAATATATTAGTGTAGCCGCGTGCATCAGACGAGAGGCGTTTTTATTGCAATGAATCAGTTTATTGATATCGTGATGTAACGACAATAGACTTAAACGTTCCATTTTCTACTGATCGCCGGCGCTTCATAATACTTACGGTACACCTAAGCCTATCAGAAACCTATTTATATAATTTCATTGGTACCAATAACTATAGTTCCTTATTTCGATCATCAGATAATCTCGGATTTGTAATTATGCTTAGTCTATTATAGAGGAGGAAATGCAAGGGATCGAGTTTCTGGTAACGGTATTAGCGCGGGAAAATACCTTGAGTAGCTGTTTATATTATGTGTGTTTTGCCCTATACAATGAAAAGCGGCAGCTGTCTGATGCCAATCTTAATGCCATAACACGGCTTTACGTAATCGAGTAGCCAGGCATCCCGCTCGCTTATAGCGGAACACGAGGCATACCTGGAAATTATCCTTAACAAGGTATTTGTAGTTACCTAAGTATTAGTTCCCAACTAAAGGTAAATATCGCCCAAACAAGTTTTTAAATCCCACCGCGATGAATCTTAATAAAGTACATCAATAAAAGTGAATATTACTCGTCTACTGTGTTCATCTGAAAGTTACAAGCGATGTAGTCACGATCTATTCCTTATAACAACATGGCAGAGCATTATTTTCTCTTAACAGCCAGCATCATCTCCCGTACTCGTAGTTGCAAATCGATTGTATCGGTTCGATCGAGGCGAGTCAACTCGATTAAAGTACATCGAACGCTTTTGACCCTGACCCTGCAGCATGCGGCGTGGCGTGAGATATGGAATCGCCAGTGTTTACGTCTTGTTAGGGGCTCAGACTTCAAGTATTGTGAGATTCATGCTCTTGTCGAGAGCTACAGACTAACGTTTTCAAAATTACTTAGATGTATCGAATTGTGTAGTCTTTCATAAAATAATAATAATTACAATTGTCAATGTAACCGTCCCTGACTTTATTTAATGAGCATCATATAAGCATAATTCCAACTTGAAGAGTTATAATGAAATTTTATATGATTATAATTGTGGAAACGAATGCATGTTAGTGTCGCGTCTATTTATTTTATTACCGTAAACTTGATGTAAGCCTACAAATTGTAAAAAACTTAAGAATTTGAATGAGATTTGAATTTCGCTGGCAAACTCTGTATTCTCAATGGCTAATCTAGCGTTTTGTCCTTAAGGCCCTGTCGTAAGCAAATGTTTAGGTAAGTGACAATAACAAATCGACAAATAAAGTTCAAAATAGCGATATGTTTGATATTAGTTGAATCAAATAAGCACAAAAATAACAGTAATTTTGAAGTTTTCTTTAAATTGTGTAAAAAAAATAGCGCAGTGGAATAATATAGGTATGTCTTTAGTTTATGAAATTTCCTATAATATCATTACACAAAATTATATAGTATACGCTCAAAATTCTGAGACCTACGCGACGAAAAATTTTTTTTATGTCCTTTACGATTTTTTTATCATGATACTATTATACTTTCATGAAATATTTATAGGTAAGTCTTTTTTTTCAACCCATGAACATCTACTAAATTTTTTTTAAGCTTGTAATATGTACCAATATGCCAGACTATGAGACAAAAAATATGTGTTTTATGGTGTCCTGTGTTCGGATAGCACCTTAAGAAAATGCAGTTAAGTACATTTCCCTTATAGAAAATGCATCTGTACATTCATCTAAACGTGTTCAACAGTATAAATTTGTGCGACGTCAATGGAGTTTGTATTGATGTGCCGATCAACGCTGAGTTTATGAGAGGACGCGTTGGATTACCTACATTTTCTTATAATGCTAGTACAATCTCTAAACAGTTAAATACTTCGCAGTAGGTACTGCAGTACGGTGGTTGATTCACGACGTTCGCTCACACCATTCTTTTTCAATGTTTTAATCAGATAAAGTGGCAAAAACAATCTGTATTGTGTGTGTAGTCATTTCTCACGACTACCGTAGGTGAGAATTTATTCATCATTCCGCCGGAGCTGCTGAGCAACGTCTGACAATTAACTTCCGTTGGTTTAGCGTACGCTAATGGCGTTATTATTGAGATTTGCATCGCTTTATTGTTTAAAAAAATATTGATAATTTGTCCCTTGTTGTACTAAGTCTAGTGGTCCTAAGCGCGACTGCTACGCCGGAAGTTTTGGGTTCGATTACCACGTCTAGCAAAGTGTTATTGGGGTTTTCTATGAAATTCTCAGTAGCAGCTCGGAGTTAAAATTTGTGCCCGATTAATGGCAATAGGCTCGCCCCCTATTACATAAGACAAACATACCGGCGAACTGTAGGTGTACATTGGTACACCTCTGCCTAACCCTTCGGGGAAAACAGGCATGATGGTATGTATGTAAAACTTATACCGAGTTTGATTGTATATTAACATCGAAGGCACTACCTTAGTTAGTTAACCAAATGAGTTATAATAATGAAGCTGCATCGTTATCTAGTGGATAGCAAACAGCATCAATCTGGCGCGTCGTCGTAAAACATGATCATGGCGTTAGCAAATACGTATCCCGTTGCCTGCTAACGAGCTTCAGTAATAGCATATATTGTGAATAAAAAGTCCGGAGAGTTATTAGGGGCTAAAGTGATCGGGCAGTTTTCCTTCGACGGAAACTCGCGAGCCGTTACAAACGGACCACACGCCGATTGTGAAAGTAGGTATCTATAAAGTGGGCTTTTTAATGCACTTTTGTCCGTACCTATTAAATGCTCTATATTTTATTATTGCACCAGTTTTACACTGAATAAAGACATGCTGCTACGCAAGAATATTGGGATATTAAGGTTTCGCAATTCTATAAATTATTTATTAACCCTTCACTCAGTCTTCTCGCAAAACTCTGACATTCTAACAGTAAGTGCCACTTTCCTTGCATTAGCGAATAGATTTAGTCCAAGGGGGCAATTCTACTACGGGGTTTTAGGAACGATCACAATCTAATCTCAGTCTCAATCTGTCAAAATTGCCTCTAATTTACCTACATTTTTAACCCTTGATTCAAGAAGAGGGGTGTTAAAAGTTTGACGTGTCTGTGTGTCTGTCTGTGGCATCGTAGCTCCCGAACGCATGAACCGATTTTGATTTTGTTTGAAAGGTGAATTAGTCGGGAGTGTTCTTAGCTACGTTTGATGGAAATAAGTTCAGCGGTTTCAAAGTTATCAGGTCTTTTGTTAGCTGCGGAAGGCATGTTATACATTAATTGTAGCTGAAATGAGATTGTCACTGAAAATGAATGTTTTTTAATTATATAAAATGGGCGTTTCCTCAAGGAAAGCGTTAATATATCGGTCATTAACACAAATTTCTTATTATATACCAAATCCGAGAAACAATCTCACAGCACTAAGTCGGTCACCGCAAATCACCGCTACTAATGTCGCACTACATTGCCCAAACAATAACAGATCTCGAAAATAAAAAAAGAAATCACATGCTTTTGCTGGAAAGTAATGCTTTTTTATCCAATTTTGTGGCAAAACGACATAAAAATAAGATAAAAATCGCTGATAATTTCCCGGTTTCTACGAAAGCGCGTTAATACCGCCCGACGCGTAACTGTATCGGACGTTGCACGTTGCACGTTGCGCTGATTACGTTCTTTATAAAAAACCGTTCGCATGTCTTGCCAATGTGTTATTATTGAGCTATATGCATAATCGCCTATACAGGTTTAGGCGATTTTGTATTGCAATTCCACTCTTGCTCATAACATAGCCAAGACGTTGTCAGTTTTTTTTCAAGCTTCTTTTAAAGCCTTCGCTTTTTAATTAAAAAAATAAACGCAATGAAACCATAGATTAGCGCTAGAGCAACTTAATTGCAATTTTTTTGAACACTCACATAATACGTCATTATGCGAGAAGCTTCCGCTTCCTGAGCTTTCAGAATAAAAAGCTGCTCCGTAAATTATTATGATTTATGCTGTTCTGTTAGTCTAACGCTAATTGTAACTGATAGCCTCTCTTTTATTTGTGGCTATAATTGTTTTTGCTTAATTTTACCGAACAAATGATAGCATGTTTACTGCACACGAACAAGAAAGTTAAAATATACCTAATAAACGAAGTCTTGTCTCAGAAAGATTTACAATTATAAACCTCTACTTAAGCTTTAAGTACCTGCATGAGGGTAATGGTTAACCATTCCCATTAACTTTAAGTAGTAAGAGAAAAAAGTCAAAACAAAACCAAATGAAATAGGCAGAGAGTAGGAATGAAGTAATTATTGAGTTAATGGACGTAAATGTTAACGCCAATCACTTTACTGACTATTACGTTTCTCACATCATTATCGCAAAATACTTGGCTACAAACAGCACTAGTGACCATATACAGGGACAGTTTATCCAGTTCATTCGTTCTAGGAAAAATATAGTGACATACAAATTGCTTTCACGTACTAAACGTATGCTTGTATGGACTTCACGAAGGCAACGAGTGAGAAATATTAATCATATCCTCTTTGCGAATTTAATAGCGTATTAACGTCAACATACATCGCAGTTTAAAAATTTTACGATGATAACTTTGACAGCACAATGGAGTCATATTCCGTGAAGACTATGTAAGTGTTATAAGTATTAAAATGATGCAGAAGCCCGCATCGCGTATTAATTAAGTAACGCAACCAAGTAACGAAGTGGTAACGCGCCTATATTATTTACATTTGCCCGCGTCGCTGCCCGTGGGTGAACGCTCGTAGCGCGACCAGTGTACCAGCGACTAGGCTCAGAGCCTCAGATAATTGTGGGCGATTATTGCAAGGTGTCATTAGCAAGGCCGACATTCGTACTCCACTTTCTTATCTAAGACATACCTATTCCATTTATACAAACTGCCGTTCTAAGATTTACATTCACGCGAATATTAATATGCGAATAAACTGGCGCGTCTGTATCATGTTCGACATCTAAAGTAAGTAGTTTATGTAAATACATAGATAAGCTTTGAGATGTTGAATAAAATATAACGATGGTCGATAATATCGAGAGCTCTTCGTCATAGCGGTGACTGAGCTCCTCCCACAGAAATATGGCGCTATCAACAGAAAGTACTAACAATAAATACGTCGGAAAATACACCGGCCACGATCTCCTCCGTAATTCAGTACTAGATGGCCGGCTCCCACTAAATGTACGAACAAATAATAAGCTACACTCCCCGAAGTGGCTGTAAATAACATATTGTATGTTTTCCTGTCAAAGATAAGTACATGCATTAGCGCAATTCCACTTTCTACGTAAATTGCATTCTTTACTACACTACAGCTCTACAGCCATGAAATTTAACGAAATTATATTATTTTGGAGTGCCTACTGCTTTGCTTGGGAATCGCACCACACCAAATTACAAACAGCCCTAATTTACAAAAGATTCGCTAGAAAAATAAACTCTTTCAGACTACTTTTTCAATCACACTGCTCCAGTTACTGACAAGAAAGAATTATATAATTTAAACCAATATCATTTTGTTGACTACAAATAATTATGTGAGCTTTTACATTTATTTTTACTCCATCTTTTAAGATGATTGAGGCGCAGATCGAGCGCGGCGATCATGTAATTATGTATTACCCATTCCCCATATGAAGTCATTACAAGATTTTAATTTAAACCTAGTATTATTTTCTCATTATCAATGAGCGACCGACCATAATATTACGCTAAAAATATAAATAAAACATTAATGTCACCGTGTTCTACAGTTTTTTAAGCCGTCGAAGTGGTTTATTCAGTTTTTAGATGACTACAATTTACTGCAGCGTGTACCTGATGTATCTCGGCGCCTTGCGCCTGCGCAGCTAGAACCGACTTTAAATAAAACAATGTTGTTATCGTTATAGCTTCGGCCTAGACTTCGAACTGGGTTAGTGTTGCAAAATACATGCTAAAGATTAATGTATTTCCATTTACCTTCTTGAAAATAGAACCGTAGGAAAGCTAACGATAGGTAATCGTGAAATAGTCCGCTCTACCGATACAATTACAATAATACAGCAGCACCTGACGTTTATTTCTTCAAACACCATTTTTCCAGAAAAACATGAAACGGCTGAATTTCCTCCGTCATCATCAAAAAAAAAATATGTACTCACTCTCACAAAAGTTTTCGAAGTACTTCCCGATCGGTTCTCCATCATCGATGAGCGGTCTCTCGGCATTCAAGTACGCCGAGGGTCCGTCAGGCAGGGTGTGGTGGTCCAGGTGGTACAGCCTGCAGTTGTACGCAGCCGAGTGAGGAGGACCCATGTACAGGTACGAGCGACACAGGAACTCGGATTCAATTTCGCATGCGAGACGGCAAGCAGCTTCGGATGTCACCTGATCGAATACAAAATAGATGGCCATATTAAAGATTACATCGATGAGTGATTCATGATCGTTTATTCGTTGTAACACCTACACAATTGGTAGGTACTTGATTTATCGAACACCTGTAGTTTGTGAAAGCTGTATATAATAGGTCTATACAATAAATAAAATTGTGGTGTCTGTTCGTAATGTCAATGTAGCAGCTTTTTACTAAATGCATATTATAAATGCCTCGTAGTTCTGCTCTCGTGGTTCGATTCCCAGGTCGAGCAAAAAGTGTTATTGGGTTTTCCTATGAAATTCTCAGTAGCAGCTCGGAGTTAGGGTTTGTGCCCGGTTAATGGCAATAGGCTCGCCCCGTATTACATTGGACCTTAACATACTGTCGAACTGTGTGTGTACACTGGTACACGTCTGCCTAACCCTTCGGGGAATACAGGCGTGATGGTATGTTGTGCATAATATGAATGTTTATACAACAATTTTTGTCAGTCTGTCTGTCCGGCTAATATCTTCAACGACTAAGCCGATTTTGACGGGACCTTCACTGGCAGATAGCTGATGTTATGACGAGTAAATATAGGGTTTTATTTTAGAAAAATAATTAGGGTTGCGTGAAAAACGTGGTAACCTTGGTAACCGACAATTTTGCAGACAAAATCGCGGGCATAAGTTAGTGTTGACAATAAAACCGAATAGAACTAATACATGGTCTAGTGCGTATGATAAACAAACAAGAGAATTTTATCTCCGATCTTGGATAATTTTATTTCTCTCATCTGGAAGCTGGACGCCATGTAGAAACTACAATCATAAAATCATTTGTATCCATAACTTGAAGCGGTATATCACTGTCGTAACTTTATAACTATTGCACAGGAAACTTAAGTTAATTGCAACGTCTTCGTTCTTGATTATATACAAGGGCACACGTTTTGACCTTTGCCACTTCTCGTTAAACCAGTGGGACGCGGAAAAGGACGGACCTGAGGTCAAAACCTATTTAGGTGACATGTAAATTTATTAGCGACTAGCTTGTGCCCACGACTTTGTTCGCTTGAATATCAAGTATGCCATAAAACATGGCTTATGGAACTCCAGGGATTACCTCCTACAAACAGACAATTTTATCTTTTTTTATAGGTTCTGCTCGCGACTTCGTCCGCGTAATTATATCACCCGGATTAAGTTACGTCTTTGGTTCCTGCTTCGCACCTATTGGTCGCAGCGTAATGTTTAAAGCCTTTTTCGATAAATGAACTATCCAACACAAAAATATTTTTTCAATTCGAACCAGTAGTTCCTGAGATTAACGCGTTCTACCAACCAAACAAACAAACTCTTCAGCTTTATAATATTAGTATAGACTAGCTGTTGCCCGCAACTTCGTCCGCGTTTCCGTCATTTCTCGTAAAAAAAAGTAGCCTATGTCCTACATCACGGTTCAGTGGTTTTGATGTAACAGACAGAATAACTTTCATATTTTAGTAGGGAAATATAATATGTCAATCTACAATACTGTTGAAAAATATCGCAATACGGAACCGCACAATATTATTGTTGATAGCTGTGCCCGCGACTCCGTCAGCTTGTAGTAATAGTAGACAAATATAATCAGAAAGCTTCGAACTGCTAAGCTATCGGGAGTTACACGTGATATTGTGAGTCAACCATAAAAGATAGACATATGCTGTCGTGGGATATTTTTTATATAATTTTAAGGAGAACATTTCCGTCATACATGATTTCTGTGTAGCTTTAACCATTAAGGTCGCACACGCGACGGAAGCTTAAAAAATGGAGTAACTTCTCCCGTTTTCCCAACATTTCCCTTCACTGCTCTGCTCCTGCGTGATGAAAAGTATACTATAACCACCTCAGGAGTATGAAAAATAATTGTATCAAGTTTCGTTAAAATCCGTCGAGTAGGTTTTGTTTCTATAGCGGTTATACAGACAGACAGACAGACAGACAAAAATTTTACTGATTGCATTTTTGGCATCAGTATCGATCCCTAATCACCCCCTGATAGTTATTTTGGAAATATATTTCATGTACAGAATTGACCTCTCTACAGATTTATTATAAGTATAGATAGATAATTTGGACTATCACTAATGCCAGAGTATCTTATAGGTGTTAAGAAAGTTGAGATTGTAATCACAAAGCCACCTTGAGATAGCATCGGCGTACCGTACAATAAAACCCAATCCATATTTCATCGCTTATCCGAGTCAAGCGATAATACGTGGCTGACAGCGGTGCGCTTTTTTCATATCATTATCATCTTTGCATATCATGTTACAAAACGCTCGGTGTGTAAATAGCAACAGTGACGTAGACTTAAAATTGAATCTTGTTACGAATAGAAAAGAGTTTTAATTGGAATGGTAGTAAGTTACCTGTAGCTCCTTGTCGGTGTAGTAGTGCAGGCCGGCGTACTGGGCCACCTTGTCCTCTGCGACGCCGACGCGCGGCGCCGTGAACACTCGCTGTCCCTTGCACGCCTGAGACGCCTTCAGGCACAGGTTCTGCACGACCACACACCGACCAAATCACGTCAAATAACACACAACAATGGTAATAACGCTAACTGAATACATGTTTATTTTCACGAGCGTTCAAACGGGCCGCATTACTATTGTGATTGCTTTCTCTGAAGCCGAGCCGAAGCGCCACTTCGAGACATTTAAAGCTGGTACGAAATAAATGAGCTAGGTGAACAAGTACTAAAGTAGCTCGACTGTTTTCTTGTACTGTGTATTGTAAAATATGACAGAGAGGAACGAGCATCTTATTTTATGCTGTCTGGTTAAATTACTTTAATAAAACAAATGTTCTATTGAGCTGAAATATTGGAGCATAATATTAAAACATTGACTGGTCCTGGTTATTCAAGCGTTCGCTTCAAATGGAGTTTACATAGTAACGAAGTGGGGAACTTGTAAGCTTGTGTAAAACAAATGAGTGTTGTGTGGTGTTTAATGAGTTTTACCTCGAAGTAGTCCGTGCCGGGCGTGTCAACGAGCTGAACGAAGTGTTGTGCCGTGCGGCGGTCCGAGTCGCTGAGGGAACACCGCATGCTGCCGTACTCGTACTCCGCAGAACGACACGGGAACTTTTTCTAAACAACACATTTCAATAGTACATTAGACACATCGGATCAAACACATACTAAGGGACTAACTACTATTCAGCTAAATTCAGCTTCTGTCTATAAGAAATAACAGTTTTGTATCGCAACCACGGTAAGCTGAACGGATGCTTAGAATAGAATAGAATAGATTTATTTGCAAGAAGCATGGTACAGAAAGATCTTAAAGCTAAACAGTGAACTTCACACTTCGCCAAATATAAATGTCATGCAAAAATTTATCATGAGACGAGTACATACTAATGAAATACCAATTACATGCGCAGAATAATTAAACAATTGAATGTCAAAAACACAAGAAATACAAACCGATATACCAGTAGAAAAATTAATATTAACATAGTAGTCAAGTTATTATGAAAGTCAAGTTTACAGAGTTTACAACAAATGTCTATATTTTATCGTAGGTACGCAACTCCATACAAAACGGATGTTTTCTATGAACAAAAATTAAATTGGTTTGAATAAGTGTAGTAAGTCCCTTATGCATACGATTTCCACTTAAAGGCTTACACTCTCAGTTCTACATAATTTGAAAAATAATTAATCAGAAAGTAATATAACAGTTTCCCAGTAAGCTGATTACCAGGTTAATAAACTCCATTAACCAACTGCAGTGGACTATAATCATATTGAATGTACAGTTTGAAATAAAATGCACCAACTATCCACTATGTAAATATCTCTTGAAAATCAACTTACATAAATGAAAAGATTACAATGCACGGATCACAGACTCATATTTACGTTGATACCTCCTTATTGTATCAATTTATATAATAACAGCTTGTGTAAAAGCATGATACTATGTCGAGACTACATTTAAGTCTACATTACACCAAGCTTTTCAATAACTTGTTGCCTTATACTGTTTAAAAAGGAATCTCCATTATTTTGTGAGTATCTTGAGTGCCAATACAAGTAGGGCGAAACTATAAATATAAATTGAATAGATAAACATTAAATTGCAGCGTAGAGGCGATGTTTTCTTAAAGCCTCATAGATAACCGAGCAATGCGACACGCCTTTAAAGACATCCAGGTAACGGAATACTGAATAATCCATGGCCTCAAAATCCTGGTGCCCCAGAATTTTGATTATACATGCAAAAATGTTGAGCTGCATATAACTATTACCTTTTACGTATTTTTCTAATTTGACCACAAACGATAGTTCGACCTGCAGCTTACGATATCAGCAAGCAAGCTTATCCGTTACTATTTTAAAACAGCAGCAGCGCTACACGATAGAAAGATACGAAAAGCTGGTTTAGAATAAATAGAAAATATAAGCTACCTCGTTAAGACAGGCGGCGAGACAGGCTTCTTTAGTGGAAGTGTAGATGACAGAGTTGTCGAGGCCGCGGAGCGCCTTGCCGGGCACTCGCTCGAAGGCCCAGGGCCGCAGGCACACGTTCTCCGTGCGCACTTGCAGCTTCACCATGTAGTACGTGTTCACCGAGCGCTGCACAAACAACGAACATTAATCTCACCCCACCCTATCATTATCGATAATGCATTCAGATAAAATGAGCACATTATGAATTGAAATACGACGGCTCCCATTACAAATGACTAGTTTGTAATAAAACTCGCACAAACAATACTCATTTGCTTGCAGCCGCTGTTTATCAGCACATATTTTCACTTTGATTTCATTCATTCTAAATAAACGATGAGCAGCCGGTGCTGGCCGCATCGTTTAACATCGTATATTTATTAGCGGCACCGTTCATTAGGCCTGAAAGCGATTAAACTGTCTAGCGTTTAGCTGAACAGTTACAATGTAGTGTGGCTGGCCGGCCAGTTAGGTTCCCTAGGACTCGTTGACCGATTTAATCTGAATTGTTAATCCAATCTCTGCATCGGTCGGCTAATTGGCAGTACTGAGGTAATGCCGGCAGATAACCGAGATTTTATTTGGATATTAAATACGTAAACTGTTATCTATTACGCCGTAAGGACCAAACAAAGCATGTTTTGTAGATTATATAGATAGTAAATAAGACTAGCTGTAAACATAAGTTTAGAATGATAAGCACTTTAAACGTTGGTTAGAAAAGTGTCCTATAATTAAGTCGAGAGATAGGAGATTCCATTGGAACCAATTCTATTTCCTAGGTCTTATTGTCAGTCGTACCTACCTTACTTACCTACCTTTGATAATTGCCCGCACTCGCATAGGCATCTATGGCACAATTTAATCGTCGAAGAGTACATACCTGAGGAGTGGCCATAGGATTATTGGCCTGAGTGTCATTTTGTAGCAGGCATCGCGTCTCCTGCACCGGTGTCAGCGGGTTCAGTACAAAGCTGTAACAAAAGTTTCAATTACAGTCTTGAGATATAACATTTTGCTTTTTGAGTCGCTAATAGAGGAATCTCGATTTCATAGGATTAACTACAGTAAACAATAAAGTAACGGTGGTTGATAAAACGTGTTATCGATATGCTAGACACACGTCAAAACACCGGACAGTAACGTTTCGCAAAACGAGTTAAAAGCGTCTAATTGTAATTTTTTTAACCGTTTTCTTAAAACATTCCCATTGTAAGCGGCACTAACTGTTGTTTTATTCCTACCGTTTGCAGTTAATCTCCTCAACATAGCGATACGGTCGTTTTTCAATAAGAGAGAGTAATTTATACCCACGGTGCTTCACCTGTAAAACGGCCCAAATGATTTCATTAGCTACGTCCATTCGCCTATCTCTGCAGGATACGAATGGCACAAAGAAACCGTTGTACACGTACCCGTAACTAAATAATCACCGGTTTTCTTACAAATGTAAAATACGTTTGGTAACTACATTTTTGTAGCAATCAATTTACAATAGACGTTCAGAGTCAGTTCTTCATGCATCAACCTTGTTATTGGAATGACTTGTAAGGTCAGAACTGAGAGCTATAAATGCGTTGTACCTTTTCAAATTCGAACTATTCATACTACTTTGATTTCATTCTCGATAAAGATATTGGTCGTAAAAAAGTGATAACCGTACCCGCTGATATACCTAGTGCCGTTTAGGAGTGTCATGACAAATCGTTTAATATCTCATTCATCGAAATCCATTCAACCGTTTCGTCACAACGTGGGAATAAACTAACATTAATACTATATTCTGTACGATAAATAAATAACATTAGTGTTTTAGCGTGAACGTGTTAACTGTTCAAAAGTAAATATTAATGAATCTTTTCCATTCGTATGATATGCGGACATCACGGTGGGTCTTGGAAGGTATACCGTTATTTATTTAGTAACAATTTACACAATAAAATAAATCGGGTTTGCCAACGGCTCTTTGTAGTAATTGAAGCATTTTATTTTAATTACTTCAAGTTAAAGGATTTTTTTGTGTGAATGATAAAAAGCGGCAATTGTCGGTCGGCACGTAGATGGATAGATTTTTTAGTTGTACGTCTAGATAGACCATTGCACCAGGAAGTGTAAGACGGTCAGCGGAGAGCAGAATGTACTGACAGCCAGTGTGATAGCGGGACTGCAAATACCGAACATTTCGGTACATAAAAGTGCTTTCAATTTATATGTATTAATGTAAATTTTTAAGTTTACATTACAGAGTCAAACTGCGATGACTTCTTTGAATAAAAAAATAATAAAAACATTATTTTCGTCTCAAGTTGCAGATTGTTAACCTAGAGCTACAATTTAATTTACACGTAGATCGTGTTTACTTAAAATGGGCTTAAACATCATAAAAATTTGTTCTAAATGAAAAGAAAATATAAAACACCACAACCTCTTTTTACCAGACGTTACGTTATAAATTGCTACATCTCAGTTCAATCTTCAGGATGCAAAATCCTAATAAAAACAGCAGAACATCGCAGCCAGTATTATTATACTTTTATTTTAGAACTTAAGTCGTATAGCTCGAGTAGAAAGGGTACTTAAAGACTAATAACACCCTCCTGAGGCTAATGATATCCATACGCATTGTAGTAAAAATACTCGTACGAGTCCGCAAGTCAGGCTTCGAACGACTTCTGTTCTAAAATTAGATGTGAGAAACCCTTTAATGAGTTAAATGGGGCTGCTATATTATCTCAATCGTACATGCGTCATGTTAGAGTCTGCATTACGTGTCTAGTTGCTAATTATTTATATTATGTATAGTATGGGATCCAATTAATTTTCCTTTAAAAGTAGTTGGTACGAAGCAAAAGCAGTTTGTAGTTATCTTATCGAAACTAATTTTATATTTGTATTTTTGTTTGTAATGGATTAGCTCAAAAACTACTTAACCTATTTAAAAAAATATTTTACTTATGGCAAGCTATATCATCAGCGAATAATGAAGGGAATAATTTATTGTCAAAAAAAAAATTCACGCGGACAAAGTCGCGGGCAATAGCTAGTAACGAACATACCATCACGCCCATAATCCCCTAAGGGTTAGGCAGAGGTGTAACAACGTACACCTACAGTTCGCCGGTATGTTTTTAGGTCCCATGTAATAGGGGGCGAGCCTATTGCCATTAACCGGGCACAAATCCTAACTCCGAGCTGCTACTGAGAATTTCATAGAAAAACCCAATAACACTTTTTGCTCGACCTGGGAATCGAACCCCAGACCTCTAGCGACAAAACAGTGTGATATTACGGAAAACTATAGATATAGGGTGTAAAAAGTCACATCACATAGTGGCTAACTACACATAAGATCCCCATCAAACTAAGGAACATTACGCAATTTATAGCTAGGAAACGACTTCTATTTTTGGAATACTCATCTCTGTTTATGGTAACGCACGCAAAACATTGTCTACACGCATGCATGCAGCAGTACAGTAACCGTGGGGGTATTAAAAGTTAACTTAGAACATTTAAAACTTCCAACCTCTTCCTGCTGTCTCAATCAGGCCGTCTCTTGGAAATCTATGGGGGAGACCTATGTCCAGCAGTGAACGTCCTGTGGCTGATATGATGGTGATGATGATTTAAAACGTAATATCGTATTTATCGTCCTTCGATATCTCCTTAAACAGAAGGTTTCTATGTGTGATCCAGAATAAAAAATCATGACACTGATGAAAAGAACATGTAACTTTCAGCTTCATAAAGCGCCTGTCTACACCCTTTATTTATAATCCACAATTATTCCATCCTAATTGTATGTAACAAAAGAAACGATAATTTTCCATCCAAAACACAAAATTAAAATTTTTAAGTAACCCCCCACAGGAGAATAGAAATTCCTACCGTAGCTAACAAAAGACCTGATAACTTTTAAACCGCTGAACCGATTTCTATCAAACATAGCTAAAAACACTCCCGACTAATTCACCTTTCAAACAAAAGAAAAGTCAAAAGCGGTTCATGCGTTCGGGAGCTACGATGCCACAGACAAACACACACAGACACGTCAAACTTATAACACCCCGTCGTTTATGCGTCGAGGCGCAAGGGTTAAAAATAAAACAAAGCTTATTGACACCTAAGTTCCATGTCAGTATTATTTTAATTATTACTAGATAATGAATATTAATAGTAATTATGTTTCATTATTTTTTACATGTACATATTTGCAATGTAGAAATATTGATATAATATTAATTGTTGTAATTCTCTTCGACGCGGTGTGATAGAAAACCTAATATAGCAATATTGAGTAAGAATTATTAATACACTACTTATTAACCTACCTCCAACTAATATAATTAATACGAAAGTTTGTGAGAATGTATGTTTTTCTCTTTCACGCTTAAACGGCTAAACGGGTCTAGATGAAATTTGGCACAGAGATATATTGTAGTGTAGAATAACACATAGTATACTTTATATCCAAAGTCAAAGTCAAAACATTTATTTCAATTAGACTATTTACAGGCACTGCCAAGAAGTTACCCATACAAAAAGTTGAAGCTAGTTGCTCGTTCCAAAACGTAGGTCTCTATGGAGAAGAACGAGCAAGAAACTCCATAGACACTCTTTTCAAATTGGTTTTGAAAAAATCTTGGTTACAATATTATTGTTGCTTCTATATGTGAAAACAATGAAAGTGAATAATAATAAAAAAACAATAGAAATAATGATAATAATAAAGTACCTACTTAAGCCATGGCAGTCAAGAGATGACCAATCCCAACTGACAGCGCCCGTTCACGAACATGACGCGTGGATCAGAACCACTTAGCTCAATCATCATGAAGGGAACCAAATGATCCAACCCACGCGCCACCATCAGCGAGACATTTAAGCGAGCATGACAAAGTTCTCAACCACCATGCTCATTGTGTCCAACACATAATCAATACATTACACACAATAATTAAATAAATAAATGGCCCCATGGTACCCACATTTACAAAATTGAAATAAAATAAATAATATTATAATACTAATTGAAATGTCCAGGAAAAATTTACGGTTTCCGTGGGATAATAATATCATATTTGACGCGGACGAAATCGCGGGCAAATGCTAGTAAGATTATAAATGGTTGTGCTACATTAGGGACACTACACATTCCAATTTAATCGACTTACAATCTCGTTAATATGCGAATAGAAGCTGCATCTTGTAGGTATATCGACTATAATCAGCCATTTCTTAATAACTATAATTAACGCAGACACAATTTATTAGTTGTCGTGCCGAATTTAGAGTTTTCTACATTTCCGTTTCCGGCTGACAATGAGAAAGAAACCTCTCTAATGATTACGAAACACAAATGTGGGATGTAGTCGGAGACACGATTATTACCTACCATTAATTACCTATATTAATTATAACGGGTAAAGGCACACTGTAATGACTTAAACTTTACCATGGATTCAATACCTACCTAATATAATTGTAAACCCAAAAGAGATAAAGCATTGTGAAGGGTATAAAAAAAATAACTCACAAACATCACATACAAATGTACAACCACTAAACGGTTGAAATGCAAAGAACAGTTGTGTTTTTAATAACCAACTAAAATTGTAATACTTGGGCGTCTAATCATGTACTTTTTCGCCATCCTATCCTACTAATAATATAAAAAAAATAAATAAAAAATAAATGCGAAAGTTTGTGAGGATGGATGGATGTTTGTTACTCTTTCACGCTCAAACGGCTGAACGGATCTGGATGGAATTTGGGAGTGAAATAGATGGTAGTGTGGAATAACACATAGGATACTTTTTATCCCGGGTAAATTTACGGTTCCCGTGGGATAATACTTATATCAAATCCGATGCGGACTAAGCCGCGGGTATCTGATAGTAAATATATAATTGTACACAGAATCAGACCACATTATACGCCCCTAATAAACTTAAGAAAGTTAAGGCAAAGGTCCACAGAAATGCTGTTTTCAGAAGACATGGGTGTTAATGTTCAGTAAATTAGTGCGACCATACCAATAAAAGTGACACTAAAGACTCAACGTTACACTTCCTTGCAGAATAACGGGACTCACTGTTTCCACGCAATATTTCGTGCTTCTATAAACCGAAGTAGTTTACGAGATTGCTCGACTTATAAATGCGCAAACACGCTATGATGGGCCGTTACAAAATAGCTCTAATTTTTAAGTTAACGTAATCCTGAGTTATCCAGACTTCTCTTCAATAGTTATCTGAGTAATCAAGTTACCTCAATGTTATTAAAATGCCTTTACACATTTATTAACTATCGATTCGAAGTTTGAGTTGAATCGAAACAAGAACAAACAAATTACTCGATTATTCGCCCGGGCCCTCAGATTTTTATCGAAATTCGATTTCTTGATCTCAATCTACAGCCCAAAACAATATAATAAGAAGCATTTGAAAGCTCGACTCTGACAAATTACTGCGCTTTACTTAATAAATTGCTGTTTATGCGCCTACTTGTAAACAAAGAATTCGTATAAAAAACGTTATGATTAATGCGTCGCTAGAGCCCTTAAACTAATGACATTGCATTTCGCTTCGGTTTCAAAACAGATGTAATAAATCTTCGGGCCGTGGTTACTGTTAAAGCAGTAATTAAACGGCAGATCGACTGGCCTTCAGAACTGTGAACTGATTTAGTATTCATCAGAGATAAGTGCAGGTGTGTTGCGGCTGTGAATATGCATGAGATGCGCGTGTGTGCGTGAAGGTTTGACAATTAATCATTGAGTAACGCACGGGAAATAAGACCAAAGTCCACCGCACCAGTTGTTTCTAATAGTAGTAGAACAGTTGTTTGCTAAGGAGCTCGTCCAAAGAAGTACTACCACTATATCTACCTATTTCTGTCGCAAAGCAGCGTTCCAGTTTCCTGATTAGAAGAGTATGGGTGCTGGTACAGGCTCATAAGACATTTCAACTTTGTCTCTAATGTGCATCTGTAAGACATATATATATATGTATATATTATATATATGATATTGACTATCGGCAGCCGTGACCACTTAGGTAACATCAGGCCGTCGCGTCGGCTTGTTAGCCATTCAATCGTAAAAAAACCGACGCAAAATAATCGATACAGTATTTTGATTCGTCTAAGTAACGTTTTTACGTGTCAATTTGTATGCAAGTATCGCTTACGCTTTTAGCATCGAAACTGCGTGCATAATAACACACGATATGGCCATGATATAATATGCAGATCTTATAGGAATGTAGGTTGTGTTTGATTATAAGATTGCCGTAGCACATAATTAATGACAGATAGTATCTTTAAGACATTTTTCATTTTAATGCTTTCCCAATTAACCTGGGACGGTGTGTAATATAGTAATAATAATACTGATATTAATTCAAAACACGTTAACCTTACTAATTTCGAAAGTGAGTTTGTTTGTTACCTTTTCACGCCTAAACTGACCCGATCATCCTGAAATTTTGGATATACGTTGTCAGGTGTACAGAAATTGACAAAATGTACCTTTCATCCCGAAAAAACGCACTCTTCCCGAGAAAAAGAACAATAAATTTCTTATGATAATAAATGACGCCACGTGACTTTCGAAGCATGCTTGTATTTTAAATATTACCGACACTTACGTGGATGAATAGAAATAGCTAGTTTCTCATAAAAATATTACTTTCTGAATTTACATCGAGATTACTTTCAGAATATTCTCTTTGCCAATTACGAAGAACAGCAAACTGGTTCTAAGTCTCGCCATACAGCATCGCTTGGTTCGTTTCCTAACGTAATGACGAGTTATACATTTGTGCCAAGGGCTTACAAGGACGTCAATCAAGCCGGCTGGGGTAATAGCAGAGAGATGAGAACGTATTTTTAGAAGCAAAGACTAATGTGCATCGCGTCACAGTGATTATTTAATTTTAGAGCTGCACTCAGTCCTATTATCTATATCGATAGCTAGTGCAGGCTGTAGGCGACGGATACTCGATTATCTACGTGACAGCAGGTTATGGACACTTGTCGAATGGCGAAGCAGGATCGCAGATAAGTTGATTACGATACAAGTTACGTCGGCATTTTATATTAAAATCAAAAGGATCTTCAGATAAAACTGGTCAAATCTCAAGGCGCCTCATATCCATATATAAGTTCCAAGATCAAAGACCAATTCGAGATATCGCACGATCATCTCCTTCATACCGATATAATAAAATAAATACAGCTTAGCAAAGGTGGTACAAACTGTACTATCAATTACATTGGCGTATAATCCAAACCGCAGCGACTACAAATTGCGCATATTACATCGTATTTATAGAGATTACAAACGTCCTAACATCATTACAGCGTGGAGGTTATTATGGGCGCACTAGTATCAAGTAGTATTTACGTTTATTACACAAATTGGTCGGATCAGACCGATCATCAGATCGGTGCAGTCCGTTAGCCGGTACCGGCGCCCGCGCACACTGCGCGAGCGCATCAATCATACGCCGACTAGCGCGGGCGCGATGCGACCAGTGGAAACCGTGAGGCATCCCGCGAAACATATCGATGCATTTCATTACACATGCAGCACCGCGGCCTTCAGATGTTGTGATAGTTAAATTAATGACAAGTTATCTCGCATGACTAATGCACTGTTTGTAAACACGCTGCTTCGACAAATCTTTTTGAACTCTGTAATGATCTTTCATTGCCGTTATTTTATCTGAGATCAATTGATGCTACCATGTTAAACTAAGGAACAAGTAGTTGTACTTGATGATATCTCCACGGCAACCAGCTAATTAATGGATTCAATTAAGTTAATGTTCCTAATCAATTTGTTTGAAGTTGTTTTTGGGGGACCTAAATACCGAATGTAACTATATGGAGAAATCACTTGAATATCTGCTTTTACTTTTTGTAATTTGTACTAATGTAGACGCGTCAACAAAACAGTTAATCACACACGGTTAAAAGGCCGAAAAGTCACAGTAGAAAGGTCTCTAGTATACTAAAATGTTTGAAATATTCGTACAGCGAGCTCGTGAAGATTTTATCAAGTCAACATCAGATACTGGAGGTCGTGATCTGGTCATTTTAGATTTTTAATCCGTGATTTAACGTCAACTTAGTTTGGTGTTTCGGACAGACAAAATGGTCTCTCACCGAGCGGTTCACTCCCGAATACCGTAAAACGTTTCCGAGACGAGTCAGTGGCACCACCGGCACCGCGGTAAACAGTTACCGATTGTTAAAATCGCATTCGTCCCATTCTTTTGTCAGATAGCTGGATCGCTATTTCTTTGGACGGATCGATTCGAGATACGTACATATTGCATACTTACAATGGTAGATTAGAAGCGCGGGAAAGTTCCGTCTCGTTTAATTGAATACCGAATTGATTTTCGATCGATCCCGTTCAAATTGATTTCGAGGAATCTAACTAGCGTTTTAATACTGTTACACGGTTCTATTCAGTCTAATACAATTACAGTTTTTACAATGTACTTCAACAGCTATGATAATGAACGCGGGTGCGACACCTTGGCGGCGATAACGTGAGTCGTGAGTGTCGAGAAAAATACACAATAAATCATTTATTCACTTTCCTGTACTGTCACCTTTTGAATCGTCTTTTCTTCAACTAGAGTAATAAACGCATACCAGACTAGAAATTGTTCCATAAGCGCTTCATTGACTATACATTGTGAGAGAGAATGGAATGCATAGAAAGGTACTTATGGTGTTTGCTCCAAATTCTGGCTAGACGATTGCCGCGGAGTGTGAATCAGATCATGGCAGACAATAACAATAAACTAATATAATGCGTTCAAAACCGCCAATAGTCATGAAAACTATCGGGCGTGCTTTGTGTTGAGCTGGCAGTAATATCTATTGAAGACGTATGCGATCACTTTTACTGTTATCCAATTTGGAACGCGGCGAGGTTGGTTTCCGCTTTTACACGGTTTGTGGCTATGCCCGAGACACATTGTTATTAGTCGGCAGCGTGTCGCCGGCCCGGCCAGGACGTGTGGCAGACTGACACACATCCCCACTCGCTCGTGAACTCACTACGTCATGTAAATTACGTGAACTAACGCCGACCTCACGAATCCAGGAGTTATAGTTTAACTGTACCCGCGCAGATTTAGGATTCTGATTATGCACGTAGACTTCTGTATGTAGGTCATGGTGCCCTACCTTTCGTTTTTGGCATTCAAGACGAAAATGTATGAGATTACAATTTGAGATTTACTCAATGTAGCCCATCTGGCAGAACTTGCTACAAGGTTATGGCCAACAATACATGAACCACATCAGAAAGTAAGTAAGCGACTCTCCGGTCACTTTCTGCACATTCAGTTAACTTTTTAATAGTCATTGACATGCGTCGTGCGTTGAAGCGATCGCGGAGGATCGACACGGTACACTTCTGCCAGATTTCTCCACCCCACAGAATCGAAATCACCGTTGAATTAGTGAATTTTTACGTCAAACAGATGTTTATCTGTATCAGTAGAACATTTGGGTCAGGAACATCTAGATCTACGATAACACAGACACATTGATTTTTATTTGTTCCGTGTTCACTCAGACTGACGAGTCATGTCATTTGACGTCGTTAGATGCGAAATTCTCTTTACTGGGTCAGATCGGCGCGAGCGCACGTATCGATTTTATTGACATTATCTCGGCGGTAGTAATTGATATATAATTAATATTAATGCTAGATAAAGGCGGTGCCGCTTTTAATAAGGTGTCCGTATAGGGGTTATCGTATTTTAGCCGTATTTGGTTTGTTCTAGAAAATATGGTGCGGTAATTTATAAGAAATGATAGGTACCTGAATGAGGCTGCCTGGCAGTCAGGTTCCTCTCGGCACCAGCCCTGGCACTCGTACAGGGACAGGTTTCGTACGGTGTAATACGCTGTGCCCGCAAAGTCGACATCCGTTAGCTTTTCAAATGCAATTCGACCTGAAACAAAACAAGGTTTGTATTTATTGACTGCTCACATTTGCTTACTTAGGAATAAAAAGTAAGAACTTTTACAGAAGCAATATGGCTTATAGCAATATGGTTTATATGAAGTACACTGAAATAAGTTACAATAATAGTTTCATAGTTAAATAAAACTTGGTCAAAATATGATGATAACTATTATCATGAAGAACATCTGATAGTTATCTATCAAATATAAGTAAATTAAAATAAAACTCACTTGCGCCAAAAAATCAACCCAAGAGTTAATTGCTAACACAACGCTAAATTACAAATTTATCATACACAATGGACACGTGTTAAAAGCTAACTCAGAATTTTAAGATAACTAAGGCTGGTGCAAGCGAACCTGAGAATTTTATTGAGGTACTTACTGATCACAAACGTGGCCTGCAATAACAGAAGCGCCAGCCGCGCCAAGCGCAGCCCGTCACCCGTCATGCCGATAGAACCACCTGAAACAAATGAACACTTTAGAACAACATTCTTCAATACATAAAAAACCTAATAAACAATCAAAGAAACTTTTCAGTTTTACTTTTAACCCCCGCCGCAAAAACGACGGTTTATTGTAAGTTTGACGTCTGTGGAATCGTAGCTCCCCAACGCCTGACCCGATTATGATTTAGTTTTTTTTTGTTTGAAAGGTACATTAGTCGGGAGTGTTCTTAGCTATTTTTGATGGAAATCGGTTCAGCGGTTTCAAAGTTATCAGCTCTTTTGTTAGCTCCGGTAGGGATTTTTATCTTTCTGTCGGGGGTTACTTAAAATTTCATTATATACTAGCTTCTGCCAGCGACTTCATTCGCAGGCTTTTCTTCACCCGCTTTAAGTTACGTCTTTGGTTACAGCTCCTCACTTATAGGTCGTAGCGTGATGTTATATAGCCTATAGCCTTCCTCGATAAATGAACAATCCAACACAAAAATATTTTTTCAATTCAAACCAGCGATTCCTGAGATTAGCGCGTTCAACCAACCAAACAAACAAACCCTTTAGCCTTATAATACTAGTATAGATTTGGTAAACAACACGAAGGCCAATTCTAATAAACAAAAACATATGAAAATCTATATCAATGTGATAAATAAAGATGATGATATGATAAAAAATATCAGATTTTTGACACATTGCAACTGAGATGATAAACGCGCAGGTTCTAAACACAATGTTGGTATGAAGTGTGTACATAAATAATGTACGTAAGTATTTGTTAGTACTCAGCAGTCATGCATTGGTATTCGCAGTAATATTGTATGTGCATTCCACTGAGAATTCGTGACTGTATTCCTATAGAATCTCTCGTTAGCGTCTAATATATTATGGCATAAAATTGCCTTAATGCTCTTGCATGTCGGATTCGTATCCCTGAGCCAGCCTTTCAAGAGATCCGCTTGCTACGAGTGCTACGCCGCGCCGTTTGCATAAAAATGTGCTACGCGACGTAGCACTTTTAGCACAGATAAAATACAGAATATAAAGGAAAACGAAGCTGCTGCCTGCCACTTCGTTCCCGGTATTTATTTTTCTAATTTATAAACCTTTTCGGGTATGTCTACAACTTGTTAATGTTTAATTGCAATCGAGTGAATGGTTTACAAAGAGCACAAACACATAAAGAAACTTCATTTTTTATTTATATTACAATGTACATAGTATACAATATTTTTGAATCATAAGTAAGATGATATTGACATCAATACAATACATAAGTAAAATTGAAAGTTTGTAAAAACTAGTACCTACTGTTATAACAAATCAATGATTGGCAGATGTAGGCAGAAGTTCTTTATAGAGGAAGTGCAATCATATAAGCAATAACTTACTAATTTAGCAACTTAATGTACCGAATAATTCGTTACAGATATATCATTTTAAATACGTGCGTATCGTGAGCATAACATTTGATATTCCACCTACATTTCAGATAATACGAAATAGACTCATTACAGTGAAATTTATTACTGACAGGATGTAATCCAATATCATTGATTAAAAATGAAAGTCGAGAAGTGGTGTTGTTCGGCGTTCATTGACTCATATTTATTATGTGTGTAAGTGTGTGCCTATGTACAGACACTATTGTATCGTCACGCCCTGCGCCCGTGTCGATCGCTAGGCAATTGTTTAGCAGCTCGCGCTTTGTGATTGTCGATGCGACGAATGCAGGTCAAGATCAGCACTGCATGGACCCATGAAAGCTAATAGGAAAGTCAGTGACACGAATTTTCATTTACTTTTTTGCATCGCAATATCGCTTTCACTAGACTTTTTATCAAGTACAATGAATGATCATTTGTAAACGAGAAAGTACAACTATTGTTGTATAGTAGATACTCTCTAGTCTCTCTGCAGCAGCTGAAAACATTTCTTTTACATCCTCAATGATTTGAATAATGATTTCAATCAATAATCATAATGTCTCTACTTGTGTAACGTGTTCAATATTATATAAATTGCGAATTTAAACACTCGTACCCTTTTAATTGCAATTGAAGCAATCAAGCAGCGGAAATCTAAAGTGTCATAAAATTCGTGATATAAAGTGCACTTGAACAAGTGCCGCTATTTTAATTGAGCTTTCTCGGACGACATATGCGTGAACTTGGCTCAGGAATACGGTTTTGTAACGAATTGATTAACTTAAACAAGTAAACATTGATTAAGAGTTAATTGAACAAGACATCGCTTGCTGATGATCGCTGATTATCGCTCGCTGTGAACAAGACATACGTCGGTTGCGTGTTCCCATAATTGCCAATACGAACGGTGAAAGCGCAAAGAGAGCCGGCGAAAATACAAAATTTCTTATGATTTTTGAAATTTGCAGCTCAATATCAAGTTGAATGGTAATAATCAAATTACACCCAACATAGGATATTAATAATATTTACATTTAGCATTACAATCGTCAATATAACTCTCTAAGTTATAATTGGCCGCAAACGTCATATTTTCGTCATATTTTTAAATTATACTGACTTGGAGAGTTATTTTAATGATTTTAATTTGTATTATTGTGTAAATACATACATAACATATTAGTGCAGCGTCAATTTTTGGTTATTACCATACAACCCGATGTCAAGCTGCAAATAGCAAAAAAATTAAGATATTTTTTAAAAGGTGCAAGAAACTAGCACTTTCACATTCAAAAGATTTATGAAAACATATAATAAATTCGATAAAATATTGAGCTGTCAAAAATAAAAACTCGTTACAATCTTATATTATAAAGGTGCTTAGTGATTATACGTTATAATTTGCTAGGTGAATGTGAATACTAGCACTCGGCACACTCGTGTAAATGGCGTTCACTGTTCAATATGTACAAGTAATTGCACTTAGATACCGTTTGTCTAAGTACTCTTACAGCGCTACTATTATGTGGAGTGATTCTCAAAATTCACCGGAAGAGGTGACTTCGCGGTACTGATTTTTAAACTTTAACGAACCACAAACAATTCAACGGTATTGTGGTGATGACAATTTGAGACAATCTGTCCTCTTGGTACAGTGAGCGTGAAGAAACAAAGTGCACGCATTCCGAACACTCCGACGCAGACGAGAGGCGCGCGTAACGTTTACACGCATTACGAGTATTACACACATTGCACTGCATTAACGTTCTTAGCAAATCTTTATAATGTTTACGAAGTAAAATATGAACTTAATGTCATATATATTACGTTGGTAGACACGGAATGGAGTTAAATGTATCGTAATGATAACTTTTGCCGTGGGTTCAGTTCATGATTGTAACTAGCGGATACATTTTTTATTTTTCAAAAAATCTGCTGTTTCAATAATTTTAACCGTTGCACTTTTGTTTGGGACAGCTGTTTTTTTTTCAATAACCGACGAAATTATCTATTTTCTTTATTTGTTTATAAGGGAATTTTGGGCATAGCGTATGTATGTCAGTCTCATCGTATCCCAAACAATTGTACTTTCACAAGACGTGAGCCATGAATTTGAAAACACCGGCGAAAAAAGTTACCTCTGATTGGTTATCGAATATATATTCAAGTTTCGTCACAAGATCCTTCTCACTCTGTATGACGTGTGTCAACGCGTTATAAACCTACTCAACGAGTATTGAGTCTTAAATTCCTTATTAAAAATGGTAATTAAAACTCGCGACCTACGTGTGGTTTTATGAGCTTCATAAATTCCTTATAATTAACATACAGACACCGCACTTATTTAAATCAAGCATAAACATTGCGAACACTTGATTGAATAAACTATGAAAGTAAATAAAACCTCTCCATTCACATTAATTTCCGGGCAGCCATTAATCTAGACAGTTTCAGGGAAAATTTCAGCTTAAATATCTAAACAGAGTTCATAAAACTCTGCTTCATAATTAACTACTTTGAAGGTGAATAATGCTTCCTAGAATTCATAGCGTTAACTAAAACATAAACATTTAAGAATACGAAAACCAGGAACATTTCTTGTGAGACAAGGGGAAACCCTTACCATGCAACAAAATCTCCTTTTCATAATCTATTCAAATCGCATAACCACAGTCCAAGCCAAAGCTCCTTAGTCCTAGTCTTAACATAAAGTAGTGAAACAATGTACCCGCTGACATTTATGGCGGTCATATATGGAGAAACAACGGAAGGAGCCTGCGATACAGTTAGTTCACCTATAACACCATGAGTTCGCATAGCCGAGATGCTCCGTGAGTGGAACATTGCTCCAATCTTGGACACTCGGCACAATAAACCTTAAAGGTGTCCTCACATACGAGCGATGTTATCGCCCAGCGATAATGTCGTAAGCGAAATGGAAATAGAAAAATTCTACCAATAAATAATGGTGATAATATCGCTCGCGTGTTGGGATGCCTTAATAGATCAGTATTGTGTAGGTGTGAGGTTATGTTTATATTACAGGCGTTAATGTGCGGCGCCATACACTGTTTTTCTCTTGTTTTTTTTAGTTCACGATGTGGTGAGTCAGTGTGATAAGTAACGGTTAATGTATATAAAAGTGTTAGACTTTTGGTGCTCGTGAAATATTTGACAAACTTGTTTGGACTATTTTATTACCTAGGCACACCCAAATCTTGTCTCTTTCTCCAAATTATTTGTAAAAAAACCTTTAAACAAATCTCAATCTGATCTTATCGAGTCATTTTTATAGCTTAATGGACATTAATGTCGTGTCGTGAAACCTTATATTGAATGATGCATCTTATTAGTAACGGAAGCGGTAAAAGAAGTGTGACGAACAGTTACCACTCAGACGCTTAGCCCCGTGACATCGGAGCGCACTCGACTTACGAGGTGGTTACGAAGATCATGCATGAGACAACACGGGTTCCGTTAACCGCGCACTACAAACAATTATTACGCACAGGTGACGCGATCACTTGATCCATATGTCACATAATGAACATAACAGTTATATCACGAGCGGCGCAAGCGCGTCCCGCGAGCGGCGCGGGCGCAGCCACCGTGCTGTGCGCGCACAAATTGCCCAATTTAACGGTGAACTCGACTCCGCGATCTTCACGTACTTCTCAACATTTCTATCATTGCTCAGTGGACTTTGGCACGCTAACTAGAAACACTTAGAACAATAACGCTGTAATCTGTCCGCTGTTTAGAGTCACAGATCAACAAACAGTACTTCTAATTACAGTCTTGTTGTTTTTTAACCTGAGGTATTTCTGTAATTAAACGGATAATAGTTCCTAAGCTGTTGCTTGGATGTATGAAAAATTACATTGAAAGCACTTGTCCACAGAACTGGATTGTATAAGGACAACTTGTCCAAGTTGATGTTCATCTTTAGAGGAGCGGCTTCTAAACTTTTATGGCAATGTAATACTCAACAAAGCCATTTTATTTTGTGGAACCCTACATCAAATGATTATAAATAAAAAACACTGGAATTTAAAATAGGATATTTTTTATATATTTTTTAAGTGATTCCGTTCTATTCTTTACTAAATGGAAATTATTCAATAGAGCTCTTTCACTGTTTCATAATAACTGTTTAAAATTCGAACGATTTAGTAATAAATATAATTTCACGGAGCCTTGATGAATTTTCCTCGTAATCCGTAGGTTTTATGGAACCCACTTTAGACCATACAAAGTAACTTTCAAGATCAGATACCTCACACAATATAGACTTTGTTGCCTGGTTATAATTAGTTTTATGATTCTGGTTCGTTAACCATATTTAATGGTATTACATATCTTGAAAATATGCATTTATCAACAGCTGTAAAATTAATAGTCAGAAGCTTTATGTCCTTTCAATTAAATTTTTCATTACTTTATTGATCTGAGGGACTAGAAAGGATGTATGAAATTAAACTGTATTACAGTTACGTTAATTCTGAGGCTGTCCGCCCCACCACCGATTTTTTGACCGATTTTAATGTCGGTGAGAAAGAAACATATGAATTCCAATATACCAACGAACACGGCCGACAAAAAGTCGGTCCTACGAAACTATAGATTTATTAAATCGGTCCTAAAAAAGTCGCTCTTGGGAGGAGAGACTAAAAGAAAGTTCCCGATGCCATAAAACAAAATAAAACCTCCAACTTGTCATTTTTGTTCAAGAGATGTAAAAGCTCAAATATTTGACACATTGTAAGTCGATAGCTATGAATAGCAGTGTTATTCTGTAAAAATCTCTTTGGGTTTATGTGAAGTGAGTTCCAGGTGAGCTCTTAATTCCTACTAGTTAGTGACAACCCAACTGATTTTATCGAGACTTTTACAGAATAGACAGGCGAGAATGCAAATACAAAAAATCTATTTTTTTGCCGCGGCACCCTAATTATAAAGTAATGAACCGTGATTCGCCTAGAAGGATTTTTCATTAAACACACAATGGCATTGTGTTCCCACACCGCGGGCATTGAATGGATCAGTAGCCGCCAATCTCCAATACGACAGCATACAATCATTCTCATTGATGCCTTACACAAAGAAATTACAGTTTATATTTCCTGTTATTTTTGCACTTATTAACACTGGATCTACATTTATGGAATCAATGTGAAGTTCATTACGACATTCAAGACAGATTCTCACGATTAAAGTGCTGTAGATGCAATCGCGGACAATTACGGTGAACCACTTTTCACCCTTACGCTCTTAGCAATAAGATTGATAACTAGTTAACCGTCATTGTGCTCAGTTGTACATACATGAGTATGTGGTCGCCAGAAAATATGTAATCTATTTTTAATTGAGCAAAGTTACGATAGTTGATCACTATTGCATAATAGGATAAATCGTTTTTTTTTACTTAAATATGTGATTACTAAAGCTTTACTTTCTGTATTTATTCTTAATAATAAATAAATCTGCGTTAATTAAAAAGGTTTTATTTCCACAACGGGACATTGACTCTCACTAATTAAAGTGAAGGACATTAATCAACGGCTCAAATCAAATATTTGTCATGAAGAGAATATCTAATTACACAGAAAGCACCGTTTGACCCATTGCCACCAAACATTTGTCAAATCATGTTCCTAATAGGCAGGCGTGCTCATCAAAACTTGGTAAGTGGTTGTGGAGAACAATCAATGGCTTAGTGTAAGGTACTGAGTCATGGCGCATGTGCATATTCAGAGTGAGAAATAAACGGTTACTTAATTATATATCATTTTTATGGGCACATACAATCACACATATTCAAATTTTTTGAACCTACTAACCTCATAAGAGTTGCGGGCAGAAATATGCAAGTTAATGTTAATTAGAGTTCATAAAATAATAAAGAAATACTTCCATTTCGAGAGATAACATTACTATAGTTATCTGAATAAATACGGTTAAGCGGATGATGACGTAGAATTAACGTGTTAACCGCAAGGTATTAACCCTTATCTTTAGCATTTAATAAATAAAACTTGACATTTATATGAGAGTAAACCGATTCCTTTAATTGACCGCGATTCAAGACGTTCACAGCTATTAAGTCGCCAATACATTGGTTCAATAATTGCCTATATTCAAATAGTGTGTCGTGTCTTTGAATACTTCTGTTTAATAGATGGTCGTAGAACTCTTACCGACACAATCTCGTATGTCCGCGCAGAGGTCACTGGTAATCCAATCTTTGTGAGTCACGAACAAAAAGATCAGTCACAAAGTCTAGCATTAACATCTTTTGATGTTCGGCGGCAGGGTCAGAGGCGCACGTGCCTCCCGCCTACTTTCAGCATCAGATAAGCTCACGTAAATAATAAGTGCATATCTTGCAATCATCGCTTATTATTGTAATAAAAAAAACTATTTCCTAGCGGTCCGAATTGCGACGGTCGCGCCCGATCTCGACGTCAAAGATAACAAGAACCGAAAAAAGCTTTTTAGTTAGCATATAAATTGAACTTTTTTTGGTGATTTTTTTTTCAAATTTCTATGAAATAGTAAATTCCACTGCGTCGTGTTTTTGTAAGAACTTAAAATCGGTTTTTAAATTGATATCATAAAGTAGGCAGTTCTAATAAAATACTAACACCTTATTTATTGATAGAAAATTAGTGGAAAACGGGGACAAAAAGTCGTTTTGTTTTTGCGGTCGTGTACGATAGCTTCGGTAGCAAATAGAATCGGACAGTATAAATCCGTATGTCACTAGTAGCAGTCACGTCACAATGGGCCGAACTTGACCGAGCGCTAACGGTACTGCGCCGGCGCACCGAGACGCGAGACAATGCGTGTGAGCACACCGACAGGTTGCTCGCCTGACCCAATTATCTGTACCAACTGGGCCATCTGTTTTCGAATGCGTGTGAAATTCTTATACTCATGTACTTTCACGCATGTATAAATGTTTCTTTTGGTAATTGCGCAAAATTAAGGACTGTTAAGGCTTCATTGCCCTACTTTTCCTTTTATTCAAGAAATAAAAAACTGCATGTAATCAGCGGAATATGGAACAGCAAATGACTGAAATATATTGACCACTTAATTTAAGCATGTCTAACGAGAAGATATGCGTGTCCAAAGCCATAATTCTTCTCTCGCTAACAAATATTTGTACTCGTAGCCCAGTAACAAGTTAACCGATTATATTGGTATTCATAGAAACAAACTTGCTTTGCTAGTTATTAAGCCGGCGATTAAATACTTCATGGCTAACAAATGGTCCGGGATCGAGCCAGGACTTGTACCTATGCTGGCTGTACTAAACCTATTTGCAAATAAATAGCGCATTCCTCTGCCGGTGTTTCTTAAACGTGCTTTCTGTATTTAGCTCGTTTGCATCGCACCTCCATAATTTTGAGAATTCCTTTTATTCGAAATAGCTGGTGTAGCAGGGATGTCAATTTTAACCTTACTATTAATGTAATTTTAATAAACTTAATATGTAGGTACTTATTTCAAAATTATGTTTACTGACACATACATACATACTATCACGCCTGTGTTGCCCGAAGGGCTAGGCAGACGTGTACTAATGTACACCTACAGTTCGCTGGTGTTTTTAGGTCCCAAGTAATAGGGGGCGAGCCTATTCACATTAACCGAGCACAAATCCTAACTCCGAGCTGCTATTGAGAATTTGATAGAATAACCCAATAACACTTATTGCTCAACTTGGGAATTGAACCCAAAACCTCTAGCGTAGCAGTTACGCTTAGGACCACTAGGCTATCGACACTGACACTGTTTTATATATCATGTTCTTAAAAGAATCATTAATAATTATCTAAGGCGCATACCTACAGACAACTGACTATGTCAGCGTAATTCAATCCTTGTATCACTTTCTCCTTTGTTTTAGTTTTTATTTCATTACTTTCCTTGTTTTCGTTCTATTACAGTAAAACCCTCTAGAAACAGTTCTAGCAAATATCAGGAGCAGCCCTACAAGTGTCCAAGGATCGCGTGTTTATCTAAGCGAGCAGGCGGCATGCGCCCGCGCCGTGTCGCTGTCGACCCGACGACTTGTACAACCCGCGCTATCCCGGTGGACCGCGCATTAAGCGACAGCGGCTGATGCAGATAATAGCAATTATAACCGTCATTTGCACACAATGTGGTTTTAATTAGGAACAACTAATTCCAATATGTATGAAGAAAGTAGCATGAATTTGGATTAAATGGTCGTGCCTAAAATATTCAATTTATTTCAATTAAACCATTTACAAGCACTTTTGAATTGTAAAGAAATTACCTATACAGAAAGTTGAAGCTAGTTGCTCGTTCCAATACGTAGGACTCTATGGAGTAGAAGGAGCAAGAAACTCCATGGACGCTCTTTTCAAATTAGTTTTTACAAAATCTTGGTTTCAACATTCTTGTCGCTTCTATAAGTGAAAACAATGAAAGTAAATAAAAAAACAATACAAAGAAGTAAGCCATGGCAGTTAAGAGATGACCATCCCAACGGACAGCGCCCGTTCACGATTATGAATTTATATACACGACAAAAACGGCTGATTGTAAACATTTACCTGCAGCTAAACACGAAATGATGATGAGTTTATAAATTGCCCGCTAAAGAAAGAGAAATCTTACAATTTAACGTCTGTATCATAAATCGTATCGCCTTGAATAGAACAAAAGCGCGTAAAAAAAGCACCATTAAGTTTGTAATGCGAGGTCAGAGATTCTTAATCGATTGTCAATCATCGCGCTCAACACTTCACGATCAAAACATATACAAATACTGTAATGAACATCTGTCTGCCTTTCAAATAAACTTATCGAATGTCATCAATTAATTGAAGATAAAATCTCTTAGATTTAACGTACACGATCGCTTGGCAACATACTTTCGGGCCGTAATATGCTTTTAATTAACTTTTACACGAAGCTTATCTTCCACTTCAAAGTAAGCTTTTAAGGCACGCTGTAATAAATGCACGATGTCGTTAAGAGGTGCAGGCGCCGCGGCTGGCCGGTCTGGTCGTGAAACTGGCTGATGTCAAACCGATGGCGATGTGCGGTGAAAAGCTTCGGGCCTAGAGGAAAGCGCCTGCGCACTCGGCATGCGGTGTCATAAACAGTCGCGTTTATCGACGCGTATATGGATTAGAGAAAAGATTTTACGGTTAATTAATTTTATGAAGGAAATTACTAGTCATGTTAACGCATAAAATATAAGGAGGAGTGACCCGTTGTTTCTTATGGACAACTGAACAAATTTAAATTGGTTAAGTACTACTATGTTGTGTGTACATAGTGTGCTGGGTAGTCACGGTAGCGAACCCTTCTCACTATAACTTATCGGGTGCTTAAGCTTTCTGAAGCTTAAGCACCCGATACTGGAGCTCTGGCTCCAGTAGCTGAGTTAGTACGAAATTAAGTTTGTGACAACTACGTTTACAGATCAACGTGTAAGATGTTATATCGTTTGAATATACATTTGGCATTTTTTACTTATTTAACTATTTTTAAATTTTCCCATTCAAGTACATAATTTTAAAACTAGATTCTAACATTAATAATCACGATGCGAAACATCCCAATCGATTTAATGGCATCCCATGCGCATACGAACGATCTTATCTAAATCATAATAGTGTGCATTCACACGGCAATCAACTCTTAAAGCTAAACATTCGAATACACAACAATTATCGCTATCAATAATAAAACATTCTCCTCAATTTATTTCGAATTAGAAAGTTTGAGAGCTAAGTAAAAGTTTTCAAACATAAGCTGGCCAGAGAAGCCGCACCAAAAATATCTTTTATTTGTTACTGAACATTGTAAAGAGAATCGTATTGACAAAAGGACCGTAACAAAATGTAAATTTATATTCCGACAACGCATTCTGACATTCAAAGCTACAGCCTTCCGCCGCACTAGCTAACAGGGAAGCAGAGAGTAATGACTGGAATCCATGCAAACCTCACCGCAGACCCTCTGCGTACGCGCACGTAAAGCTTTATTTATTTGATCAAGTGAAAGAAACATAATTACCGCTCCCTCTTAATTGTTTTATCCGCGTTCTAACATGATACTAAAGTTCCTTACAAGGAAATAAATTAGACCAGTTTTCCCACATGATATAGTTGACTACTCCTGAGAAATGTCATAGCACGTTAATACGACACCGACTCACAATGCAGCTAATGGACGGTCATTTAAATGGTGGCCCCACCTCCGCTAACTGTACCGAGCGGTGATATCGACCGCATTATCACAAATGCGGCATGTTTACAGACATTGTGTGTGTCAATTATGATATTGACCATTATATGGTATTACCGTACCATTTCCCTGGAAACACTTTAAAGGAATCGATCGTTAAGTGTAGAATTTCACCGACCTCGGGCAAACTGCGTGTAGCACAGCGCCGCCTGTCACTCATGCTTACAAGTTAGCGTGTTACATCTCAATAGCCACTTATTTGCATACAGAGGAACCCTATTAGCTGTCGACTTCTACACTGCGGTTTATACGAGTACATATTTCTAACATCTCCAGACTACCTAAGAGTTGCCTAGTTTTAACAACACTGTCACACACATAGTTGAACACAAAACTTTCATCCGGTGAAAGATATCCCACGTACCAATTGTATCTTGTACACGAATGTAATTGAAATTCAAAACCGTTCTTTTTCAGAATACTCAATTCGCTATCTTTCGCTTTCACTCGAATGTTTTACGAGCTAAATTATATCTCACATCTGTCGATGTCCGTTTTATTTTCTTTCAATCACAATAACAAAGGAATCACCTGTGCAAATTCAATATCGATAAATCATGCAATCAATGGGAGCCGTGTTTCGCCGCCCACGCCGCGCACGCTCTAAACGTCCAACCTAACAATGGCCGCGATATGTAATTTACTGTCCCCTTATTCATTGCGCTGGGACGTGGGCAAGGAGTCAAGGCAGTTCTTATTATGATGGTCCAGACATAGGTTCCTAGGAAATATGCATTCTTGTCTCGTTCAGAACGAGTCGAACACTTGATCGGCAAAAACAGTCGGGCGGAGTTCACAAACGTCTCACGGGCCGCCCATTGTCGCTACCATGTGTACCACCGTGTCAACACTACTCTCTAATTATGACTAATTGAGATTTATGTATGTGTACATACAGATAAGCTGCACTAAGACTGAAAAAATTACATTAAGAAACCATCTTACCTGTTCTGTGTAGTTGGGATTAGTTTCCTCCGAGTCAGGACACAAATCCTGTAACAAATGAGTATTTATGTTAACAATCGGATTGCGTGACCCACTACTGCAGTTGAACCGGTCTTCGAAATGACAACTACGTTATAAACAAACATCTCATTAATATGCAAAGCCTAGCTCTACATTCGCGTAACCATATTAAGACTGCCGTTATATACACAGAAATCATATGTAGACAGTCAAGGCTGTGCAATATTTGTTTAACTCACGAGATGTCTAATTGGTGCAAAATCAACACGAACACTTTCTACGTTCCACATCCTAAATTGAGCTGTCAATGTGAAAAAATCGTGAGTAAACGATATAAAATGGTTCGTAAAATCGTGCACACGCATTAATATTCATAATAAGAAGCGAGTAGCGGCCGCAGAATAAAAGAGTTATTTATACTGTGACGACTGCGAGATAGTGTGGTCCTGGGTGGACGAAGGCGAGGATGGCGCCTTCGTGTAAGTAATGATGTGACATCCGCGCTAGCCGCCCGCGGCCCGCGGTTTGTAACACCCCATTAATCTTGCGCAAAGTGAAGTTGCAACATTTCCTCTTCCGCACATTAAAAAAAATATATATCGACCACAGCTTGTGCCAACTGGTTTAACATTATTTATCTAAATTTTAATCCGCTTCGATAAAATGCTTAACTAATCTTAATTTGTTGAACGATCCTATTTGCATATCCAAATATTATAAATTACTTATTAAGAAGTTATTCAACTTATCGTTAACGGGATTTTTTTTTAAATAAATCTTTCACTTTTATTTTATAAAAAGTTTTAAATGTAATTTTTATCGTTTCATCTTGCTAACTGGTAGGCTTTAATTCACACGTTAAAGGAAACAGTAACGGTCAGGAGTGAAAGTAGCCTGAATGTTGCATGTTTATGTCACTAATTATTATTTTATATTTGTTTAAAGAACGTAAAACACCTCTTAAATGACTCTATTTGTTAAACACTAACTAGCTGATATCATGTCCTGATCTAATGTTCCCGCGAGTATTACTTTTCTTAGATAGCCCGGTATCGTCCAGTTAATAGGCTTAGAGCAATTTCTTAGCAGCCTTAGGACAATAGATACGGCCAAGGATAAATGCTAGCCAATGTAAGCATCGTAAATAAACCACGACATGGCACGAAGTAGTCTTTTTCTTTGTAGGAGCTTAGAAAAGAGCGTTAGAACGAACCACATCGCTGGGGGCGTTCGTGCTATGCTGCGCGGGCGCAAAATGGAAAAATAAATTCGCATTGAAATGGTTTCTATCGATTGTCGGTCCAGTCGGTTCCCCTTTATCCGCAGCTGATCGCACTAGACAATGTGGTGGTGGGTGCGGATGAGAAGCGGGGTGCGGCGAGCGCGGAGCGGGGCGGGGCAGGGGCGCAAGCGCATGACCGCGCAGGGCGCAATGACCTTGTGCGCGCATTCCGCCCGCTCTTTCGAGGCTCCCGCGGCCCTCCAGGCTCTCCCGGCTCTATTCTAGTCTCCCATAAACTACCTAAACATGAAGTAGTACAAAACGCTCGGCTGTTATCTACATTGTCTGAATTGAATAGAGGTAAAAAGATAAAGTCGATTGCACAACATGAAGGATCGTTTAAGAGAATTCAAATTGTATTTCATATTGAGAATCCGCAAGTTGAACACAAGCTTGTATACTTGCAAAGTAATACTGACATACTCGGAACAGAGCTTCTACAATTGTACTTGAACGAAACTAGGTTAATAACCTTTGAGAAAACATTGAAGACGAACATAGCAGAAGCAAACAGGCTGAGCAAACATGGAAAAAAAATGTTCCCATCAATACGCATATAGAAGCGACGCCGACGCACGGATAGCTTGTCGTTATTAGAAAAATTGTTTACTACGGACCAGTAGTTGTAAAAAATAAAAGTAACCTCTGAGAATGTTGCAGAAAATCATTGGAGCAATATCCTGCAACTGAGCGTAATGCCGAACCGTTCAAAGTAATCGTATGACTCCCGGTTTTTTGCAAAATCTTTGATAAGCGTAGTTGCGCAGTAAGCGTGTGTGTCATGGCAGTAGATGCATTTTTTATTAGTCATATTTTGGTCAATAACTAATTAAGCTTGATGCAATTATGTAGACAGAATAAAGGCACTAATATCTAAGCTCTTGGTTATTCATTTTCACTTCAAATAACTTTGAAATGATAATGATTGTTTAATCTCGTACGACATTAAAAATGGCGTATATCCTATCTACATTTCATCGAGTATAATCACTTAGTTGCCAAATAATTTTAGTAGACTACTTTTGTACGAAGCGCCCTGTCGGAAAAATCCACTTATACGAGTAGCTTACGTTGGAAGCAAAAAGATAAAAACAAAAGCAGATCGGAAAAATCCATCGATCCATTGATCCACCAATGAAATTAAAGAGTTCTTAAAAATGCTTGATAAGAATTTATTTATTATTAATACAAATTACCGATAGATATAATTCAAATAAATGATGCAACAAATTATTGCAAGCGTTCCATTTTCAAACTATTTTGGTAGACACAGGATGCAACGGTCTGAAAATTGATCTGGTACACTAGATCAGCAGATTTAAGTAGATGTGACGGCACCTAGACGGAAAATAACGGGTTTGGTACCAAATAATTGAAAAACAGCGAGTTAACACCGCAGAAACCGTTCAGTGTCACTCGGGATTCCGACGGACGAAATGTCCACTAAGCGTGACAAACACACAACGTAATGACTACACATCTAAGTATGTACCTACTATAACTTACACCGTCGTTTGTTTTTTTAGATCAAATACTGATCAGATTCAGGTTATCACGTAAAGACTTTATGTAAAGAGAATGTACTGTGTAAGCTTTTCTGGCAAATAGATTTACTGATGATTCGTTTAGTAGAATTTAAATTTTAGTGCTATGTACTTAAAAGATTTATTGCCTTAAAAAAAAGAACCACACAATTCATACATTACATACATTCGTAACTACTAGCTTTTGCCGTTTTTCTTGCTCGTTCTTCTCTATGGAGACCTGCTTACGATTTGGAACGAGCCACTACCTTCAACTTTTCGACTAACTGTCCGACTCCTTGGCAATTCAAAAGTAAAATAACTGCTTTGACTTTCAAAAAATCTTTTGAAGTCATAGTTAACTCCTTTATTAGCTACTGTCCCCTGTCTTTAAACCACGTCAGTAATTTTTACTAAGCAAGTGAATGAATCAAACAAGTCAAAAATGAATTAAACGTTTTTCGGAAAGACTACCGAACAAGCCTACATATTCCCATAGATCGTCACACTATATTGGTCGCCACGAGTCGTGAGCACAAATATCAAGTGAATTTTCGAGGTTTTCCGGGGCGCCGACGCTACACGCGATCGTTCCATCCGACAAATCAGTCGCGTGTAGGGTCGGCGGCCCAAAATACCCAGAAAGGAACCCTAAAACCCGAAACTTAACTTGACATTTGTGCTCAGCGTCGTGGCGACTACTATACCACGAAAATACTTATCTCAGTGTAGTATAAATCTACATTTTTATGACACACAACCGGAGCTATTAATAAGCCGACGGCGACCGGTCTACGTTACGTCAATTACGCATCATGTATAATTGCTAGACAAGACCGGCCTCGCCTTATATAGCACATAAAACACAGGGCATTGCATAAGGTAAATGATGACGCTATTTTTATTTTAACATCGGTACTTGCATCCACTTTTTACCATTACCGGTTGTGATGCAGAATGTTTATTGATATAATAACGTCGCAATCGTATAATATGATTATATTAATTAAATGGAGAGATACTTCAGTTGTTATAATAGTTTAAGAAATGATACATACATACATACCATCACGCCTGTATTCCCCGAAGGGTTAGGCAGAGGTGTACCAATGTACACCCACAGTTCGCCGGTATGTTTAGGTCCCGTGTAATAAAGGGCGAGCCTATTGCTATTAACCGGACACAAATCCTAACTCCGAGCTGTTACTGAGAATTTCATAGATAAACCCAATGACACTTTATGCTCGACCTGGGAAACGAACCCAAGACCTCTAGCGTAGCAGTCGCGCTTAGGGCCACTAGGCTAAAAAATGACGTTTTGTATAAAATACTAGCTGACCCGATAGTCTTTGTCCTACCCAAATGTTGGCATGCCGGGTCACCTACTGGGTCCAAATGTCAGTCTTAACCATCCAGGAACCCACCCATACACACACAAACAATTTCATTAAAATCAGCTGTTTAGGAGCAGTTTGACAGTACAGAAAAATAAAAATAAATATAGCCTTTCTATAGTAGTTGTGTAAATAAAGCTCTAAATATAATAGGTTTTTCGAGAGTTAACATTTATGTTCATAATGCGCCTTTTTGTGCAATCAATGAGAAGCTGGGCCACATGGAAAATAAAATGCAAATGAATACCCGATTTATTCATGATTATTATAATATAAGATTTATAGAAGTAGGTTTTAGATAAATATTATATCTGCAGAAACATCTCATTCTATGCACCTGCTCATCTTAGTGACTTATGTGTCCATTCATACTGGAATTATTACAACGAAGCGATACTAAAGCTGTCGGAGTACTAATGTACTAACGAGGATAATGTTTGTTGAAGACCATTCGTTCACATGATAAACAGATATTGCAATATTTATCTGGCTAAGTTCGAATGATTACATACATTGAGGCTCTCGTTGGGTAGTTGGTACATCTGGACACGGCGCGTATTATTAGGAGATTCCTTTTTAGGAGGCCTAAGGCCCATAGCTTGGACCCTGTTCCCGATGCCGGTGGGT
This sequence comes from Caradrina kadenii, assembly GCA_947462355.1. NCBI lineage: Eukaryota > Metazoa > Arthropoda > Insecta > Lepidoptera > Noctuidae > Caradrina > Caradrina kadenii. The sequence continues at coordinate 6,926,126 of OX381674.1, forward strand.
TACTATTTCTTATATTTTTAAATGTTTTTATTTTTACACAAATATTTAAAAATGAAATTTATATGTCCTTAAAACGACTTAATGTATTTGTTTATTTATCCAAACTAATCGTATGATTTATCTTACGATCAGATTAGGTCAGTAGGTACTTGATCTATCAAGTTCCTCCCGAAATATTAAAAACTTAAAACGAAATAAGATTTTACAATACAATACGCTTTAGTTTTAATCTAAAGTAATAAAATCAAATATCCACTAAGTTGACAACCCTACTATGGCTGAAAAACAACGGTTGTTATTTTTTTATTTTATTTATTTCTGGTAATAAAAAGGCGTGCGATTCTATCCGTTAACTGTATTTAGCTGTTCTCGCACTTAGAAGACATTGCAAGCGCATCATTGCGACGCTAATCCATGGGAAATTCGCCCATAAACCGCTGTAAATGTACGTAAATACCGTACAATTACACATAATTTAAACTGAATAATAAAACAACATTAGTTAAAGATAATTAGCTATGGTAAGAGACTGCCTACTTAAAGTTATGGTCATTGTTCTTTCTTGAGAATTGTAATGCGTTTACTTCTTACTTCTGGTGCTGCTGGGAATATAGTTGCGTTTCGGACTTAGTTCGTTAATTTTAAGGTATTCCGAAAATTGTTAATTAGAAACAATATAGATATGTAACTGCCGGAGGTCTGTCTTCATAATTAACGCACTGGAAACGTAATCTATAGAATATTCTCTCGTTCATTGCCGCAGCAAATGATCTCTAATAATTACAGAACAATGCTAATTGCAAGTTTAATTTATGCCCATTCCGTTGCGTCTTAACACCCACATAGTCGGCCCTATCAAGAGAAACTAATAGCAAGTATAATATGGTGAACAATAGCTTCATAACTTACTGCAATGCAAATTCAGCGCACCCTATAAAAACGTTTAGACATGAAAACTCGTTTAATCTTGCAAACTATCAACACATTGTATGCAAAAATGTATAAAAGTACATTCTTAGGCAGGTGTGAAGAAGATTGCTTGATTACAGAATGTGCAAATGGAAAAAAAATAACTGTATCGATGTGGTCGCGATAAAATCTGTGAATAAACCACATTTATATGACATTACGAACAGTTACGTCGCTCTGACTATGTTAATGTCACCGCTTTATGTTACCACTAACTTCTTTCCGTGATTTCGATCGCGTAGTTTTTTTTTTCACCTACGTCTTCGGTTACTGCCCCGCCCCCGTGTGACGTAGCGTAATGTTAGCCTTTACTATTCCTCATGAATCTAGCTATCATATACAAAAGATTTGTTCCAATCTGATTGTCAGTTTCAGAGATTAGCGCGTTTAAACAATCAAAGAAACAAAAGAAACTGTTCAGTTTTATTTTAAGCCCCGACGCAAAAACGACGGGGTGTTATAAGTTTGACGTGTCTGAGTGTGTGTGTGTATATGTGTCTGTCTGTGGCGTCGTAGCTCCCGAACGCCTGACCCGATTTTGATTTGGTTTTTTTGTTTAAAAGGTACATTAGTCGGGAGTGTGAACACTAAGAACTCTTAGCTGTTTGATGGAAATCGGTTCAGCGCTCTCAAGTTATCAGCTCTTTTATGAGCTCCGGTAGGTATTTATACTTTTCTGTCGGGGGTTACTTAAAATTTTATTAAACACTAGCTTCTGCTCGCGATTTCATTCGCGTAGTTTTTTCACCCGCATTAGGTTACGTGTTTGGTTACAGCTCCGCAACAATTGGTCATAGCGTGATATTATATAGTATAGCCTTCCGCGATAAATGAACTATACAACACAAAAAGAATTTTTGAAATCAAACCGGTACTTGCTGAGATTATCGAGTTCAACCAAACAAACAAACAAACAAACTCTTCAGCTTTATAATATTAATATAGATAGAATTGACATTAATAAATGATTTTGTTTATGTTATTACCCAACTACAGCGAAGCCTAAAGGAAGTAGTCATCTAATTCTTGGAACAGTAATAAATACGAATTGTTTTGCTTATTTATAGATTAGATTTGCTAATTTATTTATATATATCCGTTTGACACCATTGAGTGACTTTGTTTATGTTTATTTGCTGGCTACATCAAACCCAAAAGGAGGTTAGCTTCTTATTCTTGTAACAGTTGTAAATACGAATTGATTTGCTAATTTATAGATTAGAATTACTTATTTATTTATTTATGCGGGTTATATCTGTATATTCTGTTTTAAATATCACATTAACGTGATTTAAATGCAGATGGACACTACATGGTCATGTTTGAAGCCTGTTAAGTACCTAATTATGAGTTAACAATAGTATGTATTAGACCTGGATCGAAAAAGCTAGAAATCATGAGAGAGTCTCCTTTGCCCAGCCGTGGAACCCTCCCACTGCTGGGCAAAGATTTCCATATGACTTTAGACGGATAGTATAGTAGTAGTATTTACTATAAAGATTAATAGACTTATTTAATAAAAGTAGGTATAGAGTTTCTTGCTCCGTTGGCCTCGTGGTCGCATGCGCGACTGATGAGCGTGGGGTTCGATTCCCAGGTCGGGCAAAAAGTGTGTTTTTCCATTAGGATTTGCTCAGTAGCAGCCCAGAATTTGGAAGTTGGTGGTGTGACACCCCCATGCCTCGGAAAGCACGTAAGGCCGTTGGTCCTGGCTGTCATTCGTAGATCATTAACAGTCGTTACTGATAGTCAGAAGCCAGGAAGTCTGACAACCAGTCTAACCAAGAGGTATCGTGTTGCCTGGTAACTGGGTTGTGGAGGTCAGATAGGCAATCGCTCCATGTAAAACACTGGTATTCAGCTTCATTAGACTGGAAGCTAGCCCCAACATAGTTGGGAAAAGGCTAAGCAGATGATGAGGTATAGAGTTTCTTGACAATTCTTCTCCATACGAAATTACCTTTTAGAAGGAGCAATAACTATGTAGATTGTTTTTTCTTGTAACTATCGTTCAAAAGTGCCTTTGAGTTTGACTTTACTTATGAAGCGTCAAACCACTGACATCGATATAGGAAAATATCGTAAGGCAACCTGGGCTTATAATTAATGTACATGTGAACTCGCTAATCAGCTGTGAACAAGTGTGATGATCAATGCTCGTGCCTTCTCTGTATGAGACAATAATAGGCTGGTATTCCTATTTCATTCAATTATTTACTTTACATATTATATACATTTTGTTTGTGTACATGTTTGTTTGGTTGAACGCGCTAATCTCAGGAACTACCGGTTAGAATTGAAAAATTACTTCTGTGTTGGATAGTCCATTTTTCGAGGAAGGCTATAGGCTATATAACATCACGCTACGACACACGGGAGTGGAGCAGTAACCAAAAATGTAACCTAATGTGGGTGAAAAAACTTCGCAAACGAAGTCGCGAGCAGAAGCTAGTGTTGATATAAAAACATTTCAAAATATAAAAAAATATTAGCCCACCGCTATCGGAAACGTGGTCCAAGCCACCGGTGGTCAGGGCTCCTGAGAAACGAATCTCCTAACAATACGCGCCGAGTATTGTTATTATTATTATTTATGAAAGAAAGCAATAAATAATAGCAGTACGTGCTTGTCGGAACCTTCACAAGTAAAGTTATAAAAAAGCAAGAGAGTGTCATAACTTTTATCTGCATGTCATCGGTCATCTGTCCGGTAATTCAGTTCAACACATTGCATATATGCATGTAGGAACGCGTTCTGTTGCCGACTGTCCCCACTATCTTGGTATCAGTATAATGTAATAGGATCACATCGCTCGGTCACTCTTTGTGTCGCTATCTCGCATCTCCGCCGCCGTCGTCTAGGATGCGCGGACGGAATGTCACATTGACATTGACAGTGCCTTTATATCATGGCAATAAGGACGGTTCTCGAAGCTCAAGCCACGTACAGTTGACTGTTCCTCCGACATGGAAACAGACCCGTTAACATTATTTTTGCAATCAACGGACGACCGACACAGTCCGATACGCTATTGTACCAAATTTAACGCCTCTAATTACAAATTAGATACCAAGGAGTACCGATATAACAAAAGTATTTTATACTAGGTTAATACAATTATTTTCTTTTCTTTCCTTGTGTGTCTGTATCGCAATGCGATCGGTTAGTTATGTCATTATAAAAAGTGGTACTTACCATTTAACCGACTTTTTTTACAATACATCTAAAATAACGGTTCTCAATTTGATCTTTACTTATTGTGTTTTGATTAAAATGGGTTCCTTTCCAATAATAACTTTTTAGTCACTGGAAAAATTATATTATATTGTTTTTCAAATATATAAGGTTAATTTAAAATTTCTATCTGGAAATAACATAAATATACAGGAAAATTATATGCTTCAAAGTAGTGTTTCGTAGCAAACTAAACTCGTTGATGTCTTTTGTATAGACTAACTGTCGCGTAGCCGTAGCAATTTTAGATATCGTAGCAAGCCATCTACGACCGTGTAAATTAGCTTTGAATACTGTCGTCAGCTTTAATAGTGTCATCTTTAGAATCCCTTATAAAGTGAATTAACTAGATTCAACTAATGCGATACTAATCGACACATTTTCTCTTTTGGTTCATCATTAGAACTTTCTTTTGATCATATCATTTTACTAACTGCGATTTCCTTCTATTAGAAGGTAGAAAGTGTCGTGCAAACTTTTTCATAGTGTGGTAATGTCCGCTACAAAATTATCAAACAATCGCGAGGCAACGTGACTTATTTGGTCGTTGACAGCGTGGATAATGTTATCGCATTGTTTTCTCAGCGAACCAGAAGCGGGAGCGGCGATCCCGATCGGAGGCACGCGGGGGGGAGGTATCGGGACCAACGGGGCGCAGGGGGCGGGAGTCACCGACCGCCTAGAACGACGTCCCCACAATTATTATGTAATAAAAAATAATAAGTGCGGCTTCGAATACGACCGCATGCCTACACTGTGATTACGAGGAAGGAACTTAACGATTCCATTCCTTGTGATGTGCTCCTTGATTTATTTGCCTTTAGAACGAGAAACACATTTTATTTGATACTTTACGAGAGCTGTATATCTATTTAGTTGTCCCAAACATGTAATAACTTTATCGTTTATATCGTTATTTCCGCCTCTACGCTGTCCTGAGATCATTCAACCCCGCGGAAAATTATGCGTCCGCTCCAACGTACGCGGGGCTCTAAATAACTCGTGCAAGTTACGCGTGTACCTACTATATCTTGCTTACTATAAAAGGAGACTGACAAAAAGCCTCATTGAATCATTCATTTTTGTAGAAAACGATGTTTAAATCTTCTCATCTGACGTTTAATAAATTTTGTAAGTTATACAGCTAAACTATTTACAATTAAATTGAACGGTTATTGCTGGATAGTAATGCAACACATTTGGCACACCGGTATTGAATTCGTTTTACTTTCTAATTTGTTTTTGTAAAATATCTGACTGACTCCTTGACAGTTCAAAAGCGTCAATGAAATAAATGATTTGATTTTACTTAATTTATTTTATTATAATTTGAGACTTTAAATTAGCTCGTTTTAGTAGAGCTATGCTCAATAATAACTGCCTCGTTAGCCTAGTGGTTCTAAGCGCGACTGCTACGCTAGACGTGTTAGGTTCGATTCCCAAGTCGAGCAAAAAGTGTTATTGGGTTTTTCTATGAAATTCTCAGTAGCAGCTCGGAGTTAGGATTATTGCCCGGTTAATGTCAATAGGTGCGCCCCCTATTACATGGGACTTAAACATACCCGCGAACTGTGGGTGTACATTACCTAACCCTTCGGGGAATACAGGCGTGATGGTATGTTCAAAAGTGCGATAATGGTTTATTACATTTTAAGTCCACATTCCCTCAACACAATTCAAAGGACATTTCTGTTTTAACAGAAGTCGGTAAACCGTCTTTAGAAGCCTTTGCCCTTGATACGAATCAAAACAATCAATATTATCTATGATCGCTTCACGTCTACGCGTCGGTCGATCACAGACCCAACCGAGCGGAGTCACCGAAGCGTTCCACATCATTTGCATCACAAACGACTCAACATGGCTATGATCTGTTACGTCAGCACCTGATTATGATGTTATAAACATGACATAACATTATATTCTCTGAAGAGGCAACGTGTGGTACAGTTAAAGGCATAAACATGTATGGAATGCAAAAGCAATTTTTTGTGCAAAACTATTGAAACATTAAAGTAGGATCTATTTTATAGTCTTATAGAATTCAAATAATTTCCAAATAACACCCATTGATTCAATGGAAACTAGCCGAGTACACAGAAAATATTATAGTGCGCAGGTGCGCACTAGTACTCTTCCTATACTCTTCTATAGAACCAAATAATACATCATTATAATAATGAGAAGAATTGTAATCGGGTAAAAGGCCAGACATTGGGGTTCTACTAAAAAATCAACATAACAACAACAACAACATACCATCACGCTTGTATACCCCGAAGAGTTAGGCAGAGGTGTACCATTGTACACCCACAGTTCGCAGGTATGTTTAGGTCCCATGTAATAGGGGGCGAACCTGTTGCAATTAACCGGGCACAAATCCTAACTCCGAGCTGCTACTGAAAAATTCCTAATTGAAAAACCCAATAACACTGCTCGACCTGGAATCGTACTCATGACGCCATATGCCCATCAGTCGCGCTTGCAATCACGAGATTAACGGGGGAGTTCTATAAAATTAAAGAAGAAATTCCTTTATTTTTAAGGGTAACATTCGAATCTCAGCCTTTATCCGTCTTCTTTACTTGTCAAAATGTGCATTTACATTTTGACAAGTTTTTCATATTGGTCTTGAGATGAGATTGCGATTAGGTTTTAAACATTTTTGATTACAGGAAATAGCCTTCTGATAATAAAATCGAATAATATTTTATTGTACCGCAAAATCGCGACTGGGACCTCAATTCAAGAGTCGCGACTACTGAGCCAAAAAGCCAGTCATGGTGTCAGTCAGTGATTATGATATTATAAAAGTTTATAAGCCGACACAATGCTTCGTGCCGCCTCCCGCACGTTGTCGCTTAATTATCATAATGTAATGTGACAGGCACAACGACTTCTGTTCCATTGAATAAATGTTTTGGGCATTAATTTAGTAGCTATAAAAAGAATTAAGATGTCACATCTGGACATTTTAGTGGTTTTTAAGTAAGTAATAAATCAAATCGATAATTTTCTTTTTTTTAATTTCATTTTTATTCTGGCTGTTTAAAAAAAACATAGTAGGACCAATCGCCTTTTTTTTTTAATAAATAATATCTTTCTTATTATTATTTATTTACTATAAATTGAACAAGAGGTAAAATCCAAGTGGTTGAAAGGTGGCTGCGGGTTGTTCGTAAGAGATACCGCGCCCCCGGAAAGCAAAGGGCACAAGAGGGAACATGGGTCGGTTTTAGTCAGTAAAAGTCTGACAGTCCCTCCCTGGGCGGGAGAAGTTATTTGATGATTTCCCACCCCCCAAAAAAAAAAAAGTGGTTGAAAGGTAAAAACTTACCGCAGTTTTGTTCTAGTTGAATGAACATTTAGTGTTTATTCAGATATCTCTGGGAATCACGGTGGACCGAAGCCAACTTAAGTAAAACTTTCATTGTTCAAAAACCACCTATTTTTATTACTTGTATTTTTCTTTTCATAATACAAGCCCGCCACGCTATTCCCAACCACTGCAACTTCTGTAAGCCAAAATCAACAATGGAGACCGCCAGAAGAGGGCCGAAACAATGAAACTCGACCACTCCCCGAGAAACGATACAACTGTCTTGGATCCCGCAACAATACTTTTTTTTTAATTGTATTCTGACTAAATTAATACTGGAACTAAATTACGATGTACAGAAATATCGTGTATACGCAGTGAGCTCTAGAATGGTGACCAAGCTCTTCCGACTTGAAAGACGGTAGACTATTACTTTGATATTAATAATACCCACTTCATTTATCACACTAGTAACAACGACTATTATAAACATGAAAGATTGTGAGGAAGGATGTTTCTAACTTTTTTACTCAAAAATTGCTAAGCAGATTACGATTACTCTTTACAGCAATATAGCTTTTACGTCAGAACGACACTTAGCCTTTCTATACTAATATTATAAAGGTGAAGAGTTTGTTTGTTTGGTTGAACGCGCTAATCTCAAGAACTACTGGTTTGAATTTAAAAATTATTTTTCTGTTGGATAGTTCATTTATCGAAGAAGGCTATAGGCTGACATCACGCTACGACTAATAGGTCTGGAACAGTAACCAAAGGCGTAACCTAATGCGGGTGAAAAAACTACGCGCAAGAAGTCGCGAGCAGAAGCTATAATTTGTAAAGATATTGTGTAATTTGGGGGTGAAATCTGGAAAGTGTTAATTCCGTGCAGACGAAACTACAGGCGGCAGCTAGTCAATGATAATTCAGACGGATCTAGTAACACTTGCCACCCCAACATGGTTAAGAAAAAACAAGATCGGTGACGATCTAAATCTAGATTCACGTTTATTTCTTGACCACTTTATTATAAAACGTTCATAATGATCTCGTTAAAGGAGCTCGATATTATCACTCAATATCTCTATTCAGTGAGATAATTAGTTATTCAGTGTGTTATGTGAGGCGGCCCTTAATGAGTACGTACCGATAGCGGAGCACAACAATTTACATCAGTGTTCAAACTCGAGCAAGCTTCGGAATTTACTTTATCTTTACGATTTATGGGATTTCTCACTACACATTGAATGAATACAACTTTATTCCCTTTTCTAAATATTCTATATTCTTTTGTTAAAGGGAGCGGGATGCCTTTGAACCTCACATTAATTAATTGGACTCGACGAGGCGGCTCGTTCAATTAAAAGATTTAAACGTTATCACTAAAACTGATTTGATTATATAATAAATTATTTCTACAGAATTATGCAAAAGTTTACAACACGTAAAGTTTATTGACGATAATAAAATATTCTCAGATAGATCGTATACGATAGAGCTTATTACACTTAAGTGAATAGTGAGCATAAATGCACCCTTCATGTGTGTTACTATAATTCCTAAACAAAAAAACCACTCAATCATCCTGGATTAAACCAAAGACCATCCATTCGGCAGCCGCGCCTGACCACTGGGGCGATTATCGCTTAAGTTTCTCGAAAAAATGCAGTAGCAATTTGTTATAGACATGTGTTAGTAACAGTGAGTGACCAGCGGTTACGGTCGAGCACCGCTTGTTGTCGTGTACCATCGTGGAAGCAGGCCGCCACCGGACTCCGCCGGGCGGCGCCGCCGGCATGCTTCCCAAGACACGCACCACTAACCACCACCGGCAGCCGACCGCCGTGTGACCGTCACACTACCCCACTTAACAACGCGGAGAAAATACACTTGCCATATAATCCACCCAACACAAATCAAAGCTTTATGTATGACCAGTCAACCGTACCATTAGCATTTCTCTAGCTATCAAAAAACGATTAATCTGCTACCTCTTGGGCAACAATAAATACATTGAGGTCACGAAATCGAATAGGTTAATAAATTTTATTAGTTCACCAGCAGCCGGGCAGAAGCGCATATTCGTGGCGTGTGCACTTTCTCGCTTATTCATAAGCTTAGTGGGTCGCTGTTTGACGACGACAGACGTGGGCCTGCGAGTCACACGCGGCGCGTCACCTGGGACGCTTTATAGCCTAATCTATTATATCTCTTACTAGTGACCTGCCCGCGACTTCGTCCGCGAGGCTTATTTCACCTGTGTTTTTTTTTTGGGGGGTGGGAAATCATCAAATAACTTCTCCCGCCCTGGGCGGGGCGGGAGGGAGTGTCAGACTTTTACACATGTTCCTTCTTGTGCCCTTTGCGGTCCGGGGACACGGTATCTCTTACGAACAACCCGCAGCCCCGGCAGGTATTGGTATACCTGCTGGTGCGTTAAGTTATGTCTTTCGTTACTGCTCCGCTTCCGTGGGACGTAGCGTGATGTTATATAGCCTATGTTACTTGGGAATAATGTAGTTTCGAAGTCTATTCGTTACAAACGTCAAAACAAACAAAAAAATCTTTCCTCTTTATAATATGTACTAGTGTAGAAAGGTACTGGGTACATATCAGTCACGTTTCGAGATAACATGTGAATTACAATAAATGCAATACCTTGTAAATTAATAATTATTTATTAGTTTTGTTTCTTTTTGAATACTATATGAATTCATGAAAATTAGATTTTAAACATACCGGCAAACTGTGGGTGTACCTTGTTACACCTCTGCCTAACGGGCGTGATTAAGTAGTTTTTTTTGTAAGCTGATATGATAATGTCTGAACGTAAATTGCTTTTGATTCACAAACCCGTCCGCTGCGAAAGCGCATCGTTAAAGTTAGCCGTTAGTAAAATCAGCAACGACTTTCCTTATTACATTTCTCACTACCTCCAACGCTCACAGCATTATCCATTCAGGACAGTTTATTGAGTTCGGAACGCAGCGAACTACTTACATAAATGAACTGACTGTATTAGTGTAACTAGACCGTGCTTTAAGTACTTTGAACTTAGTAAGGAAGTACATAAGAATCCAGTGACATTCACATATTCACGCCTGTATTCCCCGAAGGGTTAGGCAGAGCAGTTCGCCAGTTTGTTTAGGTCCCATGTAATAGGGAGCGAGCCTATTGCCATTAACCGGGCACAAATCCAGATAGCACAAAACTCGTATTATTTTAAATCCCGTTTACAACGACACGCCTACACTCGCTAAACACTCGTGTCATTCGACAACCGAATAGTGTGGAATGTATAAAATTTCGTCTAACTGTTCTGTAGCGGGCCGCGTTTAGAATGAGATGCATACGATAATGTCCCCGCGTCGCTCTTAGCACACGTGATGATAGCAAGACACAGAAATAAACTCCACCATGCATACGTCAGCATTATCTAAAGTAATCTCATTTCAAGTTTTTTAATCGGACTTGCAGGTACCGGTGCGCTTACAGATGCGTTTATCATTAGACACCATATACGTTTAATCAAATGAGAAATCGCCACCGTCCGCCATAACTAAATACTCTTTTTAACATTTTAAAATAAAGTGTATTACGGCGTGGGTAACTAAAACGAAGTCTCGACATTTAATCAACTTGATTTTCCTCACCTGCTTTTCTTAATTTGTTAAAAGTATTGCAGAATTCGTCGTCTATAATTGTAAAACATTTCTTCAATTTAAAGATTCAAATAGACCATGATTATAAATTAAAATGCAATTTGGCGTAACATTGCAATTTCAATAACAATATTTTTAGTAATATTTCTTTCTCATTTTATGGTAGCCCGATAATGGTTCGGTACTTTTGTGGAAACGGATAAATAAATTGCTGCAGACAAAGTTACATGCTCTCAGCAATCACGAACAGCGATTACCTATGTTTTTTTAGTAGAAGGAATAATTTTCTTTTTCATATACGAAGGCGCGATTGAATTACACGGGTGTTAGAGAACATTCGGCGCGGATGCGCGCACGTGAGGTGTCGTGAGCCCGCGCCGGTATTCTGCACGAACACCGCACACAGATTGATGAACCACACTTTTTTTACTTATTAAATAATCCTTTAGACTCATCAATAAAACATTCGCAACATTTTTATCTTACCACATAAGTCAAAACAGTTTTGATACTGATTGATGAATGATGGATTGTTATCAAGTGCCTAATCGATCAATCACGTATTTTTGCCAAAATTGGCAGTCTAATATTTTTTTAGTTTCTCTCAATCCTTTTACAGAATCGTGACATACCCGACCACACAACGCTACTTTATCATCAATTACGTCTCGTACGTCAGACTGGACAATCGTAGAATACTGCTGTCATTATATTTTAACTGTAAAAGTGACGTGTAATGAGCCACAGCAAATCTCAAATAAAATGTGAAACATTACGGAATTGTAAGATTGTGGGTCGGCTGGGCCGGCAGGAGGGCACTAGGTCGGGGGAAAGTAGTGGGGCCTTATGTACGCCTGCATGGTGCATGCCGACGCAATTACAACCACGGAATCCATGCTCATGTTGCGTTCCAGGTGAAATTGACACCTAAATTACCAATGTGCCTACGTGTTACCAAAACAACTTGAACATTAAAGATGTTTCAATAAAAACTGGAACTACAAAACTTTCTTCACAAACAGAAGCAATATTATGCGCATGTATTTCAGAACCCTTTCCTTATAATGCATGCTTTTCGTTCCGACATCGCCATCATGCAAATATGAGCCGTTGTTCCTCGAAGCGTCGCTACCTAACATGCATAATACATAATGCCTATAATTTACACCTTACATCAGCTCGGAACGCCAATTTAGAAATCGCATGTGACACCAATAGCCTACCTTGACAATAAACTTGTACATACATACATACAACGACATTACCCCCTCTAGGGGGGAGGGCTAGCTGACCTTTGCGATGGTACTTCTGGAAATTATGCATGTACTGCTTTATCCATTTATTGAGCAGACTTTGCTTTTACCATCGTATCTGACAGCAGCAGAACGCTTTGCAGTTTATGAGTAACGGTGACACTTAACCCGCGATTCTCTTACCTGGCTTTTATGGAAAATATGAGTATTACTTCTTTTACCGTTTCAAGCTATGTGTGACATAAATGTTTAAAACATTAAGAATTTAAGAAGTAAGGAAATTTAATATTCTCTCTTTCCAATTTAGAGACCTGAACCTGACCTGCTTTTTTGTGTTGGATTGAAAACTGTGTCTTTTCATTTTAAAGAATATGGTCGATTTGGAAGGACGAGATCCTAAAAATAGAACAGCATCGATCACAATAATGCCTTTACCAATTAACGAGTAATTATAAACTACTATATCAGTCTAACTGGTTAAGATCAAGGTGAATGGGAGATATTTACTTTATTGATATGGTATTTTTGCTAAAAATCCTATGTTTTATCAGGTTTCTTTTCACATTCTACTAAAATTATATTCTAATGTTAACTGCCCCGTTGGTCTCGTGGTCGCAAGCGCGACTGATGAGCCTGGTCTGACGGGGTCCTGGTTTCGATTCCTGGGTCGGGCAAAAAGTGTTATTAGGTTTTTCCATTACGAATTTCTCAGTAGCAGCCTGGAGTTTGGAAGTTGGTGGACACCCGCGTGTCTCGGAAAGTACATAAAACCGTTGGTCACGGCTGTCATTCGTAGATCTTTGACAGTCGTTACGGATAGTTAGAAGGCAGAAAGTCTGACAACCAGTCTTAACAAGAAGTATAGTGTTGCCCAGTAACTGGGTTGTGGAGGTCAGATAGGCAGTCGCTCCATGTAAAACACTGGTACTCAGCTGCATCCGGTTAGACTGGAAGCCGACCCCAACATAGTTGGGAAAAGGCTAAACAGATGATTCTAATGTTAATTTGTATGAAAATATATCTGGAGGCTCTGGTTCCATTACCAACCTTCTTTCACAGTTAGAAGGCCACATATTGACTGTCAATGAATATGTTTTATGGTACACTTGACTTCCACGCAGACGAAGTCGCGGGCTGGTACTAGTACTTTATAACATGCTACAAATCTACAACTCATTTACATCTGCCAGTCAAAGGTCCTTCCCTGTTTTGACGTGTATATCCATAACCACTAAACTCATTGACTATTGCCCATTACAGTCGATCGATCAATCAACAATGATGTATAATATAAACAAAACAACCAAGTGATTAATCTTATGAGCAGACATTAGTAATTGGTACGGGCATAGACCTTGCCAAACCAGTGATGTCTCCAGACGGACATGACTTTTCAATAGAATAAGGTGAATGAAACCTTAATGTCGTTCAATGTGAAAAATGAATCATTTGTTCTACTTTCGTGTTATAGTTGTTCATAGAAATGTTGTGAACAATGGTTGAAATATTATAAATAAAGACCTACGGCCTATACCTCTTCACAAAAAAGATATGTGAAAGAGAAACTTACTTCGCAGCTTCTAAAAATAAGTTGACAGCGAAATATACCTTTAAAAAGCGCTACAATTTCAATTGTAAACACATTTCCACGCCTACGCTCTCAGTCACTATACTTAAAATACTATTAAGTTAAACTAACAGTTTGGTATAATTTTAGTCACATCTAATATGTAATAAGCATAATGTATGGTCTTAAGTGGGCCGATCGGCGTTTTGGGCGTCGCAAGCGCACCCGGTCAAGGCCGCTTGCACTTACTCGCAAAAAACGGACCAACTGGTTGTGTGCCCACGCATGCGGTTATCATACTCGCTTTTTTGCGACCATATTCATATAGATCTACGTCACTACTCGCTCGGGCCGTTGCTCGCTGATGAGTTTTTGTAACAGTAAGCTTTATTTCATTAAACCTGTCAAGTTAAGCCTCTTAAGTTCTTCTAATTCTGATAGATATACGCCATTTGAAATTTCCGATTAATTTTACAGAAACTGACCACCGATAGATATCTCTGCAATTTCATTATTTGTTGTACTGTCTAACTCATCAAGTTCTATGTTCTATTCATGTATCAGACATTTGCATAATGACCACCTGCGTTTACCGAGTACACTTTGCGACCACGACAAATAATATACACAGCCATCATCATTAAGTGGTGTGTCGAAGGCTTCGAGTCCATCAGCCGGTGCGGTGCGCTTACATCGCACTGAGCAATGTCAATGTTAGGGGTCAAGGAAACTTCGTTTAAGAGGTAAGCTTTTTTGCTTACGCGTCTAATTCCTCTTTATCGCTAAAAATAAAAAGGTAGGTAAATCATATTTTTTCATTATCGCCAGTTCATGCAGACGGTGTTATTAAAATTTTAATAACGAGCATCCTGTGCCAGCCGGCTTGTAAGTGTAACCTGTTTACGAACGAGTCTTAGAACAAGCAGAGATGTGGTTGCAACTTAGTTTTTTGTCGTTCCCAAATGATTTACCCATAATTTTTGAAATGTACATAAATTGCCAGGACTTTTTTTGTTTTAATTAAGTGTTAACGCTTCATGTGAGTGCTTCCGGAGTCAAGGAAACGTCCTTGAAACTTAGCAGCGTTTAATTGAATCTCTAGCGTATATTAATTGTACCTAATTGTATTATCAGAATAACTCCAGAAACTTTATAATGACTTGTAGTTTTATACGGGTTATAACAAGACACATCATATTATTATACCTAAGCATAGTACCCATCAAACTAAGTAAAATTGAGTTTAAATTTTTGCTCCGATGCTTTTAAGTTTTGATGTGAAAACGCATCGTAAAGCACGCAAAAGGTTGTGCTTATGGGTGCATTTAAGTTTAGTTAGGATTGGTATAAAAGAATTCTAATTTGTGGAAAATTTAAATTTTTTTTTTTTTTTAGCAGTTATTTCATTCAAATCGGCTTTTCTTTGCAGTCTAGAAAGCGGTGACCTTATCATTTTAGAAAAATGTACTTACATTTTTTCCATTTCTAATAATAGTTTTTAGATTCCGATCTTTTACAATACCTTTTAGAGAAATTACTTTATTTCAGCTAAATCGAGCCAAACCAAAATCTTACAATAAAAGAATCTCGAGTCACTTGATGACTTGATAGGACTATCTAGTATTAACAGTTCAAGATCACTACATCTAATAGTTATCTATCTAACATTGTAAGGATTACTACGAAAATTGTGAGATTTTTTTACGTAGGTTGGTTCGTTTTAGCAGAACTATACCCAAATATAGCCTGTTTAATTTCAACTTCATTATTCCTAGTGTCACAAGCTAACATTTTACTTGATTGATGATCTCAGTTTGGACGCAGTATGGTCTTGTTTGCCATCCATAAAAGATATTTTGATCTTTATATAGCAATAAGGAGTATTAATATTTATTACTATTAGTATTTATTTATTAGTAATAAAAAGTAAACGCATCCGCTCGTTTTTATCCAAATTTTTATTACCATTTTTTATTTCACATTTGTCTATAGTTTTTTACTTGCCATCACAAAAAGATAGAGCAATACAACAATGATTCTTGAACCATTTATAGTGAAGAAGATTTGAGATTAACTTTTACTTTACGACTTTCACTTTTTGTCCTGTATGGCGAGGCGAAATCCAAGCCGAAGTCCATTTTATTCTTAGCAAAAAATAGCAAAACAATGGTGGATGGAGGCGAGGCCGGTATCTCACGCAAGTGCACATAATGGTCGAAGAGACCAACGTCTCCTTCTCGTAATTCTCCGGTAATGACGGTAATCATTTTATCATCTTCGTACCAATAACGTGCGTTTACCTAGTGCAATGGGGTTACGTCGCCAGGACCGTGCGAATAAATGATAGATGACAGTCCGTATGTAATTTAGTTATTACGAATACCTTGCCGGTATTATTTTGCGATATTGCTGGACGCTCTCGGGTACTTTGCCGTGGTTAGGTTTACGCGTGAAATGTCAAATAGGTATGATCGATATGATGTTGAAGACCTGTTTCACTTCCTCGTTCATTTTATTTTTCAGAAATAGCCAGCAATGAATAAGAATTTAATCAACATCGTCTAACTAAAATGGTGTCGTGTTTTGTGACTTTGGATTTTATGTAAATTCTATAAGGTTAATTTTACAGCGAATAATGTTTTGTTCATCGTGTTACTAAGTGCAGAAGACGCGTGTTTGTGTATTTTATGACGTGCCTTCAATGTTACGGTCTGTGTTCTCACCATAACCCTGATGTTTTATGGTTATTATTGATATCGTTAAACAGCTTTACAAACTTTTATTTAGCTTTTTTATTTCCAATGTTTTGGTTTTAAAACGTTGAAAAAAGGAACAAACGGTTCTCTTTGACGGCTTTGATTGCGCGTGCGCTTGGCTTTCTTTCTATAAGCGAGTATTTTAGCTGTCATATTTAGAGCAGTAACTCATCTCTTTTCAAATTCTTTTTTGTATAACTTCTTTCCAATTACTATTACTGCGTGTAGCCTTAGCAATGATTTTAAACGTTTTTGAACAAGAATGATGAAGATGAAACGCTAAAAATAGACATCACGGAAACCATATTTTGCGCGATCGTGTGAAAGTAACTTCAAATCATTTATGTTTTTTTGCATATTCACGGTTGTTAAATACTAACAATGCAAATATATTTCTTTTAAACTTTTGAATAAAGAAAATTAAAAACGTCGAGTTAAAAAAGCAAAGACTAACTAATTTCTTCTCATTGACTTACCGTTTACGATGAAACAACTGACATAATTTTTAACCGAATTTTCAATTACTATTTCCATCGATGATTTAGCATATATTTTTCCTTACTTGCTAAAATGTAATAAATGTCATAAAATACCTGAGTACAGCGGCACGCTTCACTTTCTTCAACTGTGTCACGTGATTAATGTTCAATTGTTCACAAAACTGAACTGTGTCCGGGAACTATGCGAGCACTCGACCTGAACGGACGCACCGGCTAATGAATGGGAACTAGAGAGACCGGCGCGATTGCGGGCCGGAGACGGGGCGCGTGCAGACAACACAGGGCACGCAGCCGACCAAGCGTCTCAAACGGAATGAAATGGTGAAGAAGACGCCACGGTCTTATATAGACGTGGCCGTAACCTGACGCCGGATAACGGACTCCCGCCGACGGACGTGCCACTCGACTATAGATCGTTCTGCGCGCACGCAAGAGACACATTCGAACTCTAATCACAACCCTTCCCAATGTAACAGATAGATCGAATTTTCAATAAAGCGCCCCGAGCTTAACACTGCAATTTGCCAGCATTGGCGCTCGAACCTTGGTACCCGCACCCAAACGAGACGACAGGAGAACGGAACTCTAAATGGCATCAGGGTGGGGCATCGGTGCCAATCTATCTAGATGATTTTCTTGTGAAAACATTCTATAGGTTAACAACAAACTTTCAGCTCACTCACTGTATTTATTCATTTAGGAAAAAGGGCTGAGCCCAAAAGTGTATTTACAAAATGGTACTGGTGGTGAAAAACCATTGAAGGTAGGAATAAAAACCGTATTTTTAACTAATAAATTACATTTTGAATCTGCTTATCTATAATGTGAAATCATTAAGAATAATTAAATAATAGTTGGGATAGGAAATAAAATTTAAAAAAATATATAAAGAAAAACAAGAAATATTTTCTTTTGTAAAATATAAAACTACTAGAGCTTACTGAAAATCATGATTGCACAACTATAATATTCATAAACAGTCTATTTTAGGTGGCGAACACCTATAGTCTGATAATTGATTTAATCTACTTAATGTTGACCTGGTGATCCTTAGCGCGACTGCTACACTGGAAGTCTTGGGTTCGATTCCCAGATCGAACAAAAAAAAAATCTCAGTAGCAGCTCGGAGATAGGATTTGTGCCCGGTTATTGGCAATAGTCCAGCCCCATATTACATGGGACATAAACATACCGGCGAACTGTGGGTATACATTGGTACACCTCTGCTTAACCCTTCGGGGAATACAGGCATGATGATATGTTTAAAATTTGCAAACATTAATAAGCCCAAATGATACCAAGGCTTATACTTTTTTCTTGATTTATTAAAAAGAAACGATGCTATACTAAGAATTGCTCCTGGATCATGGGTACGTTTACAGACATTTATGTAGCCTATCGCCCGGTCACCAACCGTACCATCAAGTTTCATCAAGCCTATAGTCCAATCACTAGAGGCTGTTGGTCTTCTCTAGCACTAAACACACAGCAATTAAGTACCACTGCTACACTGCATGACAGTTAAGGGGCTATCCGATTACAATAGGACACCGTAAAACACAATTTTTTTATCGCATAGTCTGGCGTATTGGTACATATTACAAGCCTGAAATTTTGTGTTTATTGTCAAGGGTTCAAAGAAAAGACTTTCCTATAAATATTTTATGAAACTATAATACTATCATGGTAAAAAAAAAAGTAAAAGGAAGCTTACAAAATTTTTTTCGTCGCATAGATCTCAGAATTTTGAACGTAAACTATATAATTTTATCTAATGACATTATAGGGAATTTCAAGAACTACATACCTGTAAATTATTCAACTGAGCTGTGTATTTTTTTTACACATTTTAAAGAAAATTTTAAAATTTGCTGTTATTTTTGTGGTTATCCGATTCAACTAACATTAAACGTATCGCTATTTTGAACCTTATTTGTTGGCACGACGCGTTATTGTCAATTACCTAAACATTTGCTTACGATAGGGCCTTAAGTAATAGCTTCCGGGCCCTCTAGGATCCAGTCAAATAGCCAACGACCAAATACCAAATAAAACTGTAATGTCCATTGCAAGTGAAGCCATCTCTAGGTCATTACTTTCGATGGGTGCTGTAAGAGATAACTAATTATATGATATTACTTCAGCAAGATGGGCACCTGTGCATTAATAACACTATGGCGAACTCTAATCTGGCTATTAAACGTGTTTTCTTATGGCATTACAGCCCTAGGTCATTTGTTGTGTTTCACACAGAGTACTAACGCCTAGGTCTGTAATAGAATATTTGAGCTTAGTCTTGTCAAATAAAAACAACTCACATAATTGAAATAAAGACGTCAACGTAATTACCAAATGTATTTTATAGTTCTCTTCAGTTTCCATTACCTACTGATAATATTTTACTTCGTTTTTAGTGTCGTAGCTGCTTTAGGTTCACACATACTTGATTATTCATTAATAAATTGTAAATAGAAAAAATAACAAAACAGTTAAACAGATTATTTGGTAAACTAAAATCACCACATTCATAACGTTACTGTAACATTACTATTTAGGAAAAACAGTTCAAAGTACTATGCCTAGAATTGATTTAGAATCAATCAGCGTGAAATTTTCGAAATGAAAAAATAAATACAGAATAGATATTTGAAGCATGTTAATTCGGCTTTGCAGAACTAAATCTATTTAATAACACCTAAATCAAGTCAAATCCCCATTTTTACATGAAACAATGAGCCAACCTCACAATAAAAAAACTAATAATTAATGTTTTATAATAAAACTAATTGCATTTCCTATTTATTAAATACGACTGAAACTTATTGTTTTCTTATTGTGATTGATGAATTTAGGAAGTTCTTTGAAAATTACAACATATTTTATTCGCAACATGTTCCTTGTAGTTTCATATATTGGACATCACCAGGTACACGCAGGTACAACAACATGGCAGGTTTGAAGATCACATATATAAAAGTCACAGTAAATTTAAGCAATAACACTTACCATTTAAACGACCAAGTTCCTCACGCGTCCAATTTTTCCAAATAAATATTTTCTAGGCGTGCGAACTGTGGAGTAATTGAATGCGGCATACCTTTGAAGTTACCGAACAATTCGATACAATTTTACTTTTAGTAATAGAAATGGATACCACGTTGCAAAAAAAAAATAATACATTGAATCGGACCACATGCACACAAATGATATTAAACTGTGATAGATATTACTGTTTCTCAAATTACAAACGGTTTGCCGTAATCGTAGCTATCTTTGCAGATGGACAGATAAACCTACCGCTGCGTAGGCATTGTAATAACTTAAGATTATGATAGATCAAATAATACATTACTGAAACTATTACATTTCAAACAACAACCATCAAACAATAAATTCTAAAGAACTTTCATTTTTCGATCAAAATTTCGAATCAATAACAAATCTATTATTAAAAATCGAGGTCTTCTTCAATATGCACGTACAAAATTGAATACAATAAAAACTCGTAAATGGTAGCGTCTTTTAACACATAGTTCACTTAATGGCTTCGTTGCAAATAAAAACAAATGTTTATGCGCAGGCGCCGTTTTTAATCTTACTTCCTGCGGTTTCCCAAAGGAGGATTTAAGGCCAGCGCTGAAGTTGGTACAGCAGTGAAAGTTAATGTTGATACGCATTGGCTCACTCATTATCTGCGCGATGAAAATCTTAAATTACACTGCACATGCCATGTTTTGATCTATTTTTATTTGTGTAAGATTCAATTACTCGACTCCTAATGACGTACACCGCCCTAGGCTTCGGATAAGAAAATAACATCTTGTCTCTGCTGCCGAGTAATGAGTGCGCTCCGCGGCAAAAGAAAACAATTATCTACATGATGAGAACTTGTCATAATTTTATATTTTATTGCTTTATTAATTTAAGTTTGTATTGCACGTCAAAACTTGAGTAGTAAAGAGAAAAGTAATACAGGACGTATCAACTACAAATCACTTGGAAACTGACATGACGAGCGCATTTATTAACTTTTTGCAGATCAGAATAGCAGATTATTGGATAGTATTTAAATAATAGCCTATTGAACGATCGCCGGTTAGTTAAGTTATATTGATAGATGCGCATTCTCCGTAAGTAATTGATTTAAGAGATAGATAGCTCTAACGAAACTGACTCTAGCAATGGGGTGTAATATTTGACCTGGAATTTAAGCCAAAGGTAATAAAAAATGTATTCCTCACAATAATTAACGTCAAAGCGTCAGATCATTTATTTAAAAAATCTATGTTCGAGAACATAGATTTTTTAAATAAATGATCTTACACAGAATCACTTTAAGAAAATTCGCACTACACAAAATTGTACCTTTATAATTATGTAGATACTATTAAGGTTTTACTAACTAGCTTCTGCTCGCGACTTTGTCCACGTAGTGTTTTCACCCGTATTAGGTTACGTTTTTGGTTACTGCTCCACTCTCGTGTGTAGTAGCGTGGTGTTATATAGCCTATAGCCTTCCTCGATAAATGGACGATCCAACACAAAAAAAGATTTTTTCAATTCTAACCAGTAGTTCCTGAAATTAGCGCATTCAACAAACAAACAAACAATGTCTTCAGTTTTATAAATATTAGAAAACTGAAAACTTTGTATAGATAGACACATTTATATTCTGTTTCGTGAAACAAAAAACGATCGAATAGTAACTTAAAACAATATTGATATAACACGTTTACATTATCACTATCCATATAATCATAAAATAGTTCAAAATTACAATAGTAGAATAGAGTTGTCCCATCAAACACGGTGTCGGTATGAATGGTGCCATGGTAGTAATTTTCCGAATGATTTTAATGCACATAATGTGGGTTATTGTGCTAATGCGAGCACTTAATCCATTACGACACGATCTCGCATTAGAGCGAATGTCAGGGAAGCCATGATCGTGGCCGGTGGCTCGCCAGGCAAGTGGCTCTTATACACGCGATTTTTACTTAGATACATTATGTATCCTAGTGTTAACATTCGAGGCCTAGTAAACTTATAGTATCAAAGGTTTTATGCAAAATATGACAAAAAGAAAAAAAAAATTGCCGGGGCCTGTTCCAAATTCAAGTTTAGTCCAAGTATAATAACAGCAAACTATCAACACTACAACACACCATGAAAAGAAAATTGCAATAAAAACTCTTCTTCAGGCCTTCAGGCCATCGTATAGGGCAACAACTAAAAGAGAGATCAAATATGCACTAAAAGAAACCAACACAAACACACAGCATTACCTTGTAAACCGAAACATATCCAATTTTAGTATTATTATGAGAAACTGAGAAAAGATGAATGAATTTTCCCATAAACTTATTATTTTGGCAATAAATAAAGCGATGAAAGGGCTACCCAAGAAAATATGTTATAGTAAATCCAAATTGAGATATTAATGTTACAAAATAATTTAAAAAATATTTTTCATTAAACTTTGGTGATCTAGGTGTCAGTAGGATTGCTGCATAAAATAGTCCTAAACAACACAAAATTCTCAAAACACAGCAATCACGAACAATATGGCGAGAAAAAATTCTGTCTTAATTAAAACATGTCAGCTTAGTAACTTTCGTTCGATTATTTCACTTCGTTTTCGCAGCTTTTATTTGGAATTCGACAGATGGAGCGAAGTTTTTGCCGACGATCAACTCGTCAATAGATCTGGGTCGTTCGTTCAAACTTCTATAATACATAGCACTTTTACTTCGCAAATAGTTCTGTATTCATTTTTATTATTTATGAATAACACTCAAGTTATGATTTTATTTTAATACGTGATGAAATGTGAACTCTTCAAATATTGAATTCTTAACATTGGTAGCCGTAGTATTCACTGAAAAAAGCTGAAAAAATCGATGAACTTTTTCTATTGCCTATTTCATCACAGTCTTTTTTTAGTCTGGTCTCTTAGAACGCTTATTACTTTTATAATTTACCCTTACACAAAAAGAAATCTTATTTCAACCTAATATGATTATACCTACGAGTACCCACGATGATTTTACGTAAAAGTATTTTTAAGGTTTTTTATTAAACATACCTACTATATGACACATTTTTCTTCTAAAAATCACGTTATATTTCGCAATATGTCATACATTACGATGACAAGTGCACCGTGGTCGTCGTCGTAGGCGCTCAGGGAAGGCGCGCTATGCGCCGGCGCAGCCTAATCGTCGCGTAACGGTTGCAAACTGTAAAGCTCGCCACGGACCGCGGGCCGCGTGCTAAATTTGCCGAAACACCTCGATCTCTAGCGGGAAAATCTTAAATCACTCTAAATTCGTGTCGATGCCCGCCCATAAACGAAAAGCGACAATATACGAAATATTTTACCCATGACAGTATCATAATTATCATGTTTGAGAAGCTTCTCTTCTAAGCAACACAGCCATTACTAAAACCAATATGTTGAGCTCACTGTAACCTTATACGTCGCTTAATTTCACATGCTAATGGTCAATATCCTATTAACCCTAATCATGAAAAGCGTTATATAGAATTTTAAATTACCTTCGGTACCATTTACAGATTTCCTCGAGGCCTACCAACGTACCTGGAACGAGAAGCAACACACACGTATTGTAAATTCTTAAAAAGACCGTCATTTGTTTTTATTTACGAACCAATCAAAAATAGGTTTCAGCACTAGTGGACACCTGCCGAAGAAAGAATCAATCACGTGTTGGGTTAAAGATCAGACGCGTGACCGATACCCATTGTTTTATTTAAAACTGCATCTGATACTACATATCGCTTATTTACATTTCTCGAATCAACCGGAACATAAGCGGAGTGTTACCGATTTGGAGGAATTATGAATGCAAACGATTGCATGGCTCAGACCTGTAACATCCTGCATCGAGTGACGGTGTGACAGGCAGTATGGACAGCTGTCTAGCCAGCTATGGTGACTCATTGTATGGTACAAAATAACGGGTGTAATAAGACGGGAAAGTTACATGTTCTTCCTACACTACCATTCATTTTTATGTTTTTTTTATAAAAGCCAGTTTTTTATGTTATAATTAAACCTTAAATACCCACACGATTTATGAACTGTTGGTTGTACCCGTAAGCTCAAGATTTTGCGGGGTTATTGACATCAAAAATGAAAATTGTATCCCAGCAATATGTCGTGTAATATGTGTATATGTAATACGTGCAATATGTCATCCCAGCAGTATGTGTAATAATCTATGTTACTAAGTACGAGTAGCTAGCGACTATGGAATGTGTCTGTTTACAACCCATATTTAAAGTATAATGACTCAAAAAAGATCTCCGTACGAAAAAATATGCTAAGAGTGGTATTCATTGTGTTTCAGGTTAAATTTACCACAAAAAGTTTACAAGATCAACCTCTTGGTAAATTGGTGAAACATGATTTTCTAAATCTATGACGAATTCGACCAGTGCAATGTCAAGCAATTTACATAACAATATTCCTTACGTCATGCAATAAAATTCCGATACGGAGTTCATCATCCTGATCCTGCCATTAGCAAGAACATATTCGATATTAATTACGACAAGTTCGCGTGTCGGTAACGACGCATTCTGTTACCGCAACAATGAGGAATTGTTACTTCAATCCAATCATGTCACGCCAACAAACTATGAGATTTATCCCATTACGGTACTAGTTGATAGATTTTCTATTCTTCACACCCGTTTGTACTTTAATCGAATACATTAACATTCTTGTAAAAACATTGTGTCTCAGCAGCGTGATTAAAATTTCATAAAACACGTCGTCGATATTTAATAGCGTTTCGAAGAAAATGCTAGGCCGTTGTTGAGCGACGAACAAAGTTCTTTAAACTTTCGTTTAACTGTCAGACTCAACTCGAACTATTGGTGTACGCCCAACAATCAACACTTTAAAATAATAAACTATTTATCAACTTCACACTCTACTTAAGGCCGCCCAGTTTTATTCGAATCAAAGTATCCGTGACTCTTCCACAGACAAAGGGTCATTAGCGAAAATGTCCGACTCAACAATAGAACAAGCGAAACGGGAAATTGATGATTCCCTGATTCTGAGCGCATTTTGTATGCGTCGCATCGGGCTGTCGTTCCAGGATCCCGAAAGCAGAATGGCTTATTTACGTCAGAAGCTGATGTTTATAGTGTCCGTTTGCGGCATCTGCTACCACGTATTCAGTGAAATCGCCTTCATAGGTCTCACGTTGTCGAATTCGCCACGAGTCGAGGATGTCGTTCCACTTTTCCATACTTTTGGCTACGGCGCTTTAAGTGAGTAACTATGTACAAGTATACTGAGCTAGTCTGGCTATCTGTCTGTGTGCAAACCACTTTCGAGAACTGTTACACAGGATGCGGTTTTCACTCTTTCATTTAGCGTAATCTTGAGAGAGTAAAACATAATTAGGCACAACTTTAATGAAGCATGAAATTAAATGTATTCATAATACGACACGCGAAGGTGTCGGTCTACAAAGATGTCTGTTCTGTTTTTCCTTTTCTATTATTTTATTTGAATTCATCTACAGATATTTCTTCCTAATAATGTTACTTTACATTTCTTAGGTATTGCAAAAGTATTTGTGTTATGGTACAAAAAAGACGTATTCCGTCAGTTGCTAAATGAGCTGGCAGGCATATGGCCGATGCCTCCGCTGGAAGAGGAAGCGCAAATCATTAAGAGCAAGAGTCTCGCCGCTCTCCGCATCACACATCGTTGTAAGCGTGTTTACATTAAAACATTCTTTACTTTGCTATTTGAAGTGCTAACACATATAAATTTTGTCTGCATTTGCGTAACAAATAGGTATACAACATTGTTTAGCTTGTTATTTGACGATCGGTATCCAAATGTACCTCTACTGTAATCTACAGAATGGAAAAAAAGACTAAAGAGCTTTCTCAAAATGAGTCATGTCAAATGCATCTGGTTTATCAGAAATAATCATAAAACCCAAATAATAAAACGCTGAGAACGCCGAGCTTGCCGAATTGGTATCATTGGTACCGGCCAATTTATTAATAAGCACTTCGTCAGTATTGACTGACGAAGTCCTTATTAATAAATCATCCTCCGTCCTTATTATTTTCAAAGTTCATGTTAATTGATTCTTTCCAGGGTATTTCTTCATGAACGTATCCGGGGTCTGGTTTTACAACTTGACGCCGATAGTCGTCTATCTCTTTGGCCTGATTCAAGGCAAGGACGATAAGATTGGCTACGTCTGGTCGTCGTGGTACCCGTTTGATAAACGCCAAACGGTTGCGCATGTCGCGGTTTATCTCTTTGAAATATTCGCAGGTGAGATAAGCTATACTGTATACATACATAATGAATTTATTTTTAGTCTTACATTCATTAAAATTGTTGGCCGTTTAGTAATATGTAAGTCTAGACCTTTCTACTGACTTCCGTGAAAGACTAGTAATAATGAGGTGCAGCTTTCAAACTCCTGTTAGCTATCAAGCATGGTTGAAAGTTATAGCACATTATTGGCGAGCGCTAGAAACTAGTTCAACAACAAGCATTTTTCTTACTTCATCAACATCATTGAAAATATATGTATTTCGTCACATTAGTAGTAAAAACCACTGAGTATCTATATTATTTTCCGGATTTATCTAAAACACCATTATAATTATCTTAATTCTTAATCAAGATTTGCCACAAAGTTGTGACACATATAAAGAGCTCTTTTACCTCTAAGATGGCGACCTATAGATACTATCAATTTAATAGCACTTAATAACTTAATCGAGTCTTTCGCGTTACCATCTACTACCAAATGATAGTACCCGTAACCATTTCTACGAACAAAATGTTTCTTTTATTGACATAGAGAGAGTGAAAGTCCTGATAATATAGAATCATCTTGAGGCCCCATTATCTTATTGAGAGCTACATCTTTGGACGTAGTAAAGTAGCAATTAATCCAGTTAAAACATTTGATTGCACACTTTGTGCTCTGAGGAATGGAGGTGTAAACGCGATCGCATGATGAACTCAAAACAAATATCGTTTAGCTGTCAGCGATTAAAATTAGATGTTGTTTTGTTTTCAGGTTGTTAATATACTTGGTCATGTTACGCTATTAGTCGGATTATTTATTTCAATTAGACCAAAAGACTTTTGAACGTCATTTATTATATACCATCACGCCTGTGTTCCCTGAAGGGTTAGGCAGAGGTGTAATAATGTACGTCATTTACAAAAATCGAATTGGCCATTCAAAAGTTTCCTAATAAGAATGGCCGAAACTACTCTTAAAAAGTAATTTAAAATATTTCGTATAGGTACTGGAATGATATGTGTATGCACTTATTACATCTAACTTAATTAATTTATGCATTCGAAAAGTTCCTAAATATATTGGTTGTATTATAATATTTCTAATAAATATTAAGAAACCTATTAAATATAACAAATACTTACTGAGATAAACACAAAAACACCATCATCACAAACGCACCCAAAATATATTTAGAGAATCTAACAGAAGACGATTGGCAATGGCAATTGGTATACATACTTATATTATGCTGAATTCTATATTTTATGTAATTGCTTATAAATGGATCCACCATTTAAGACAAGCGTTCAATGGTGAACAATATTTTCCACTCCACATAGAACTACCCACAATTTTTTTTCTATCGTAATTTACCGTTTAGTAAGCATAGATTTGTGATCTGGATTTTTTTTCTATGGAGTTTTGCTTTAATTTGAAATAAAAGTTATTTCTCTCTTTAAAATTTAGTTTCCGTATCATTAACACATCTATTTTTAGCAGACTTTAAAGGTAAGTATGTTACTCTTGTATGAATAACTGCTGAGTTTATAATAAAATGACAAAGCTTATTTTCCAGGTCAAACTTGCGTATGGATTATGGTCAGCACAGACCTCTTATTCTCAGCTATGGCCAGTCATATAAGTATTCTGTTACGGCTATTAAAGCGCCGGCTGGAGTCTGTGGGGTCAGCAGATAATGAGCACTATCAGGAGATACTGAGAGATATCAAGTTGCATCAACGACTAATTACGTAAGCAAATTTAATCATCCGACTGTAATAATAATAACAATATTTTTCAGACAGATTTCAGTCACGGCCGCTATTACGCCTGTATTCCCCGAAGGGTAAAGTAGAGGTGTACTAATGTACACCCACAGTTCGCCGGTACTGTGCCATAGTAATAGGGGGCGAGGCTATTACCATTAACCGGACAGTTCTACCAATCCGCCAATCTCAATGGAGACTATCCAAGTACGCAGGAGATATTATGGTGTGCAAACACAGGTGCACTCCCCTTACCTTACTCTTAAAGTCCGATGGGACGGCACTCCGACACAACAGCGGACAATGGTTTTACGTGTTTTACGAGACACGGGAGTGTAACTACTGAGAAATACCTAATGGAAAAACCCAAAAACACTTTTTGCCCTCGAACCCAGGTCCCCACACTCAGCAATCGCGCGTGTAGGCACTAGACCAACGAGGTAGTCAAACTGTCCACTTAATAAAAGCTATAAAACGAATTCCCCGTCTCATTTTAATTTATAACCTGCCAGCCAATGTACTACTACGTTGGTTAATTTACTACCGAAACACGATTAAATACTCATTTTCAAATGTTTACCCGGCCAAATCGTGTTCTTGCGTCAAAGAATTCAAACATTCAAAACGCATTATGTATCTCTTCCGTAGCCCGTAAACTACGTTCACGATTTAGTTTCTAAATGTGTAAACATATAAGTTATTTAGTTTAAATTACTTTATTATTTTTTATGAGTTTTTCATAGGTCTAAACTAGTCTATTTATGTTAATAGAAATAACTTGAATTAGGAACAAAGATTTTAATACACTTTAGCTTTACTTTTAAGTTTATAAATATAACGGGTGGAACAGATATTGTAACCAACGATTCTAGATCCCCAAAGAGTCCAAAATAAAAATCCGCTGTTCTATACAAAAATGCAATTTCTTTTTTTTGATCCTACTTATATACCCCTCGGTGTGTCAACGAGGGAATCAATTCCTTTTTTGATTACTGCTCCGCTCCCGTTGATCGTAGCGCGACGTTTTGTACGTATAAACCTTCCTCTTGGATCACTCTACCTATTGTTGAGATCTGCATTAAAATCCGTTGCGTACTTTTAAAGATTTAAGCGTACATACAGCGGGAGCAACTTTGTTTTATACTATGTAAAGATAAAGATAGGTAAGTTCTTGACTCTTGAGTGAGCTTACCCAGAAGAAGCCTGTTCACTCTAATTTGAAGAGATTAATTAGGGTTGAATGCGTTCGTTACTCGAGTGAAATTTTGTGGAACACCATATTTTCTAACCCCCGACGCAAAAACGACGGGGTGTTATAAGTTTGACGTGTGTGTGTGTGTGTGTGTGTGAACGAGTGAATCAATTTTATTTAGTTTTTTTTGTTTGAAAGGTATATCAGCCGAGAGTGTTCTTCGCTATGTTTGATGAAAATCGGTTCAGCGGTTTCAAAGTAATCAGCTCTTTTAATAGCTGCTGTAGGGATTTTTATTAACCCACTAGAAATGAGATGCGTTTATGAATATTGTACAGATTCCGTGGCAAAAGATGAATTTCCGTTCCACCCGCCATTCAAGACGTGATTGGTATAAAAAATCTAAGATGTAGTACATTTTTTTTTCTGTATTCCAGATACTGCAACGATTTAGAAAATGCCTTCTCGTTGTCGAACTTCGTGAATATTATGTTGAGTTCGGTCAATATCTGCTGTGTAGTGTTCGTCATTGTGGTCAGTATATCTGAATAACTGCACGCATTTCATTCATAGTGTAGCTCTTGGGTGTAATTAAATTGTAACCGATCTGATATACCATTTTGACGCTTTACGAAAAATATGAATACATGCTGCATTGCTATATAGTCACAACAGTCTTTCTTTCATTTTTTACAATCGTTACCCTAAAATATGAATTCTCCTGTACGGTGGCTGCGTTTACAAAAATATAAACTTAAATATTATACAAACTAATAAATAGTTTGCTAAGTGCGGGAATCGAACCAGCGATACGCAGCGCAGCTGCCCATCGCACAGAAATGTTGGCAATCATGTCGTCAACTACATACTTTTCTCTTTATATAAAACTAGCTCCCTTCCGCGACTTCGTCTGCGTGGCTCATTTCACTCGCGTTTAGTTACGCATTTGGTTACTGCTCCTCTCCCGTATGTCGTAGCGTGATGTTATATAACCTATGTTACTCAAGAATAATGTAGCTATCTATTGGTGATAAAATGGTTAAAATCTGTTCAGTAGTTTCGGAGCTTATTCGGTACAAGCAAACGAAAAAAAAAATCTCTTTATAATATTAGTGTAGATGACATTAAGTAACCTAATTTCATACATCGTTACAGCTGCTGGAACCGCTAATGGCAATCAGTAACAAACTGTTTTTGGGTTCAGCTCTAATTCAAATCGGAATGCTGTGTTGGTACGCCGACGACATTTTCCATGCGGTTAGTTGTCGTTTATTTTTGATATAAACTTTTGGTCAATCTTCGTGCCATTTCTTTTTTTTTATATAATTGTGACCAATATAGATGTTTATTTGGAATTTGTATGATTTCAAACACAAAATAACCAATAAGGTCAAAATATCGCAAAAGACTACAGATAAAATAGATTAATTCTTGAAGAAGAAAGAAGAATCAAACTTCGATTTTTTTTTCTGCTATAAGGTAACGAAATAAAATCACATGTCACTTAATTTTTAGTTATTTTATATGAAACAGCCGATATTTTTATAATATTTAAAAGTTGGTGCCAGTCAGGTGCTATAACTGCATTTCTGTCACCCCCAGGCATGTGAATAATGTAAATTCAACACGATAATCACGATTTATTTCCTACAGAACGCTGATGTAGCCGCTGCTGCTTACAATAGTGGTTGGTACCGTACTAATCCACGGTGTCGCCGCGCCCTGCTTTTCCTTATACAGAGGTCAGTTGTGCTCGCTACAAAAAAAACTTATTCCATTTTTAAATTAACGAAATATTTCGCAAATGAAAAAACAAAAAAAGCGTATAAAATACTCAATCGTAAATGTGTAGGCATTTCTATAAAGTTTTAGAACCGATCGCAATCTTATCTCAGTCTCAATCTGTCAAAAATTGCCTCTAATTTACCTACATATTTGACATTGATTATCGCTGAAATGAGATTGCGAGTAGATTTTAAACGTTTTTAATTACGTAGTAGAATTGGCCTTCCGTTCGACTTTGTCTTTGCTCGGTAATGATTTCAATTGGGTAGATGACACCACCAATCAATTGAAGTACTTTTTATGAGCTATCAAAACGCGATTCCCCTATATATTTTATACGACAATACATGATGACGTCACTGTTTTGACATCTCAATTCACTGACTATCTATTGATTTCAAAGCAATAAAATATCGAATTCAGTTATTTAAAAATTCATCAGGTTTTTAAGGCTAACATAAACTGTTATTTTTGTGAAGTTGTGTATTATTGTTTAATGGTGTCATATATCCGATTTCCAAGTAGAGATGTTTTATACACAATTCAAATATTTGTTAGAGAATTTGGTGGAGCGAAACGCAATTTTAAATTGAAACATCTGTAGTCTTGGAATACTTGGTCTATTTTGCTCTCGTTTAAGTAGACGGACGTAAATAAAACGCTTGACTAATTGTTTCAGAGCTCAAAAACCAATTGCGTTCACCGCAATGGGTTTTACTAACATAACTCTTGTGACATATTCAGCGGTGAGTGTTGTTTATTGTTTTATAGCCAGGGATGGCACCCTAACATGCAATTTCTTTGAAATAAAATAAATAAATGGAGAAATAAATGAGATTCTTTCTACTTAACTTGTTTACGACGTAACGTATAAAAATGGTACTAGAAATGGAACCTTAAAATGATTACATTCGTTTCTGAAAGTCTTTTACATGCACCTGCGAGAAGGTTTATCCACACATAATATACCATCACGCCTGTATTCCCCGAAGGGTTAAGCAGAGGTGTACCAATGCACCCACAGTTTGCCGGTATGTTTAGGACACATGTAATAGGGGGCGAGTCTGTTGCCATTAACCGGGCACAAATCTCAACTCCGAGCTGCTACTGAGAATTTCATAGAAAAACCCAAAAACATTTTTTGCTCGTCCTGGGAATCGAACCCAAGACCTCTAGCGTAGCGGTCGCGCTTGGGACCACTAGCCCTTTACAATAAAGGTTTACACATATTTTAGTGATCAAGTTACAACTTGGTTTTCGTGTTAACTCAACAACTTGTAAAGATGCTGGCCAGTAACACTGCAACGCATTCTGTAACTCGGAAACAAGTAGATAAGATTATCATGAATTGAATATCTTTATAAGACTACGGCTTTCTATTGACTAGGCTTGTGACTGGGGTCATCATACGGACACCTGACACCATCCCCTGTCTACAGTGATGTCATTGTACTAAAATACATCTGATATCAAGCTTGAGAATATAAAATTCCAAACAAAAGTCGATTCAACGTAAAAGTTGAACGAAATGTATAATCCTATAAAATATACTCTTTACAATTTATGAAAACTATTTCATTTATTTTGTTTTTTTAAATATATTAACAACGCGATAAGAATAATAATCGCCACGGATCGTGAGCACAAATGTTAAGTTAATTTTGCAGTTTTTGGGCTTCCTTTCGAGGTTTTTTGGGGCGCCGACGCTGCACGCGAATGGTTCAACTGACGGACCAATCGCGTGCAGGGTCGGCGGCCCAAAGTACTCAAAAAGGAACCCGAGAACCCGAAAATTAATTTGACATTTGTGCTCACGACTCGTGGCGACTACTATAACAGATACATTGAACATCGTTATAAATATTATATTTAAAAATGATAACGTGAGATTCATTTAATTTATTTTATTTTTTTCAGATTCTTACGAGATCATATTCGTATTTCGCATTACTGTACACGATGTACAGTGAAAATTAGACACTGCATATTATACAGCTAACATTATTTTAAACTAGGCACATATTATAGATAAAGCTGTAGATAAGAACAATATCAATAGAATGTCGTATCCCGTATTAATGCACATAGTTTCGAGTATCTTAGAGATATTACTAACCTCCTTCGAATACATACAATTAAACATAGACAAGATAAATATGTTGGCAGTGTACCAAGGAGGTATCATATAAGACGCTTTATGGTTGAGTGTTAATTACAGAGGTATGTTTAGAAGAAAAAAATGACAGAAGAACTGTCTAATTTCCTACGATTTTCCTCTTTTCATGCCATAAGCATTTAATTTCAAGAATAAAAAGAAAATTTATGGAATAAGATAAAGAATACTTGCTTAAATATAGTTCCTCTATCTATATAGATAATAAAAACAGGGTAAAAGCACATATATTTCGATAATAAAATAAGGACCTTATAATGTCAGAAAATATTGGTTATGTTATATAAAATACAAAGAAAATAAAACAGCAGTTTCTACACCTCACACGTAGCCTACAATCTATAATGCAGCTTCAATAATATAATTTCCGCTGCTCTGATAAGGAAAAATGGAAAAACCATCAGAGTCTCAGTTTTCAGAGAAAACAGATTCAATTGAAAATCAGACACTGCCAAACATACCAGAAGCAACAATGAGTAAATGTCCCAAAACAATGTACCATAAAGTAAAAGACCAGAGTCCGTCAAGGCCTGCAGTCCAAGATAACAAACACTGTTCTCAAAGAAAGGCGTACTCGGTGCCAAAATTTTGCTACGATGTACCACTTGCAACCCGAACAATTAATAACTATGTGATGGAAAATAAATCATCACTTCAAGTTCGTGAGTCGAAAAGCCAAATGCATTGCTTGAGGGGCCGAATTTTTAATACAAGACCATCAAGAAGTTCATCAAAGAAGTATGCGAAATTAGGATCGGTAAAAAGATACCTGTATTATCTATAAATCTAAAAAATCCTTCCTAATTAGGACCGGTCCTTGTGATTAGAGTTTATTTTGTAAACATATAGGACCAGCCCTAATAAAAAAGGACCTTAACACGTTCACTGCCACCACATTTTTCTTTAAGTTCATAGCGATGCCGCCCTATAAAATCACGCGGACACGCCAGGCGTGTCGGCGGCACTGCATCTCGTTAAACTTGGACACGCTAGGCGTGTCCAGTGGCACTTCGATAGAGTTAAATTCTAAATCTGTCTTTTTTTCGGTTTAGCGATGAGTATTAGTTAGTTTGCCATTCGCTGAGCAAGAATAAAGGTGATTCAAATACGGTCGTGAGATTTAACCTGGAGTTATGGCTGAAAATAGTTTTTTAGGTAAGTAATTATCGTAATTTTGTAAGAGATCATAAACATTTTGTGCTTATTTTGAAATATTTCATAATATTAACTTAGATAACTCAATTATTGCAATTTTAAGGAACGATAGGTTAGGTACCTATTATATTTTAGTTGAAGATAGCGTATTTATTTAATTTATTGTTTTCTATAATTTTAATTTTGTAAGAAATCATAAACATTTTGTGGTTATTTTGAAATATTTCATAATATTAACTTAGATAACTCAATTATTGCAATTTTAAGGAACGATAGGTTAGGTACCTATTATATTTTAGTTGAAGATAGCGTATTTATTTAATTTATTGTTTTCTATAATTTTCTCACATAGGATATATTTTTTTAATATTAATTGCCAAAAATAGGGGTAAGGTAAGGTTCATTGCTCAAAATACCACCGGTCCTAAAAACAGTAAGTATTTTGATTTTTTTTCACATAGAACATACACACGTACCTAGTAGAAATTATTAACGAGCGAATAACAGTGAAATACCTACTGTTTTAACAGTACGGTTGTCAATCCAACCAGTTGTTTATTTAGGAGATCTTACCTACTTACCGTAAATTATTTTGTACAAATTGGTCTGACCGAGGCAACGGGAGTTCACACAGTAGGTAGTTATCTTTCAGTCCTACTCGCCTTCTTATTTCTTGGGCTTCTACCTACTTGACATTCAATAAATTATCTTCATATTAATTGATTTTTGTAAATACGTACATTATTTTAGCTATATTATACGTCTTAGTACAAAGGTTGAAAATCTCTGATTAACTTGTTTAGGTGGACACGCCTGGCGGGTTCTCGGCGTCCATAATCACTTAAAAAAAAAAAACTAATTAAGAGATTTTTCCGGGGGCCACCTCAAAAATCCTTAGGATATAGCTAAAGGATTATGTACTGAGTATTTCAAAAGGCAATTTTGGCTAATTTTCGAAATATCACTGAAACATTTAGGACACGCCTGGCGTGTTCGAGGCGTAGTTATAGAAATTCGCAAGAACACGCTAGGCGTGTCGGCGGCATTGAACGTGTTAAATGTAATTATTTTATCTGCGAACAAAAAATATGTTTAAAATAATGGAGCACAAAAGAAATATATATATGTACTGTAAAATTTAAAAACAGGACAGCGTAAATGAAATTGAAATTCATCCGGAAGAATGCATCCACTTACCGAAACTTAAACCAAATGAAGCCGATTTCTTACGACTCGTATCGGAAGATGACGTCGGCGGACTTCAAAAATTTATAGAAGAAAATGCAGACTTGGATATAAACTGCACGAATTTTCAGGTTAAAGACTCAATTACTTTCATTTCATACAAGAACTTGAATAACTGTAAAAATAATAAATATTCAGTAAAGATAACACCTTCTTTTATAGGGAGTGTCGGCGCTCCAAATAGCTGTGCAGAACAGATCTCAAGCAATGGTTGAGTTTCTCTTAAAGCTTCCTAATGTGGAAATTGGTGACTGCGTGTTGCAGGCCGTCCGATATAATTATATAAAAATATTGGGTACAGTTAACCTCGTTCTTGCTTTCACTTGCCTTTTTTAGGGATTTGGGTGTTACTAAATAGGTGTTTTATGTTTACAGTGATCTTGTTGGACGCTCAGTGCGCGATCTCGCCAGGGTTGGAGTTCGCGGGGGCGACGCACTCGGCAGACTTCCCCGCATATGTGAATCCAATTGTCCTTGCAGCTCAGTTGGGGCACTTTGAGATTGTCTCTCTTCTGCTGGATAGGGGACACACCATTACACGTCCTCATTTAGCTAACTGTATGTGTGTATGTTGCAGGTAAGATATAACAAGGTTTTAATGCCTTCACAGTGACCTACATTTAATTAAGATTAGGTTCTATTTTGGAATACAAACGATTCATAAATATACAGACTAACAATAACTTTGAAGTACTGTTTGCAGATATTTTAACTTATTATAATTTATTTCAACTCAATAGACTTGTGATCTCAATAGATTTCTATTTCGGTCGTTTATTTTATGGATTACTCAGCTATAGAATGTTATTAAGATTATAATAACAATAAAGAATAAATTTGATATCGATTTGAAAGTATAACTGTTGGTTAAAAGCCTGAATAATGATATTATTTAATTTTTTTAAATATATTGACCGTTTCTTTATAGATATTTAAATAGTAAATATCATTTTGAATAATTTTAAAAATAAATTTAATTCGAATAAAAGTCCTAACATACAAAGCGACATTCACAGTGCCCACGCGCAGCCGGGCCAGTCGTTATTTCCTAATCTTATTTTACTGTTCTACTTTAAAACAGTTACTTTATCGAATTATTTTTTAAAGGAATTGTTATATGAACAATGATGCGTTACATGAGGGCAGCCTTCGTCTGTCGGTGTACCGCGCCATTGCCTCTCCGGTATACATGGTGCACGTCACTTCGGACCCTATCTTGACCGCGTTCTGCCTGGCTGCAGAGATGGCTGACAACGCTGCCGCCTACAGGCATTTAGCTGCAGCCTATATACAGGTGGCTGATGACGTCAGCGCGTTCGCCGTTGACCTAATAGGTGACGACATGATTATATCAACTGAATAAAAGACCTAAATTTAAAAAATGTTCTTAAAATGTTTTTATGTTTTCTTTACGAATCTCATCATGCAAAAATACATTACCATTTGGGACCTTCTAGATAAGGATATATTGACTTAAAACATAAGGTACCTATAGCCATTGCAACTAAACGGGAGCACCAAGACTCAACCTAAAAGCAAAGAGGAAATAATCGAAGAGCGCTTTCAAAAATCCATGTTAACATACTAACAAGTGAAACCAGAGAAAAGATAATATTTTAGATACCAGTAAACCACAATGTTCTATCATAATCGTAACCATTCTGAATAGGATGTTGTCGTACGTCGGAAGAAGTGGAATGTTTACTGAAGCAGACGTCGAGTGGCAAAGGAGGGGAGGGAGACAGGAGGCGGCGGCACTTCGTGCTGCCCAGGTTGCTTATGGCTGTCGACTATAGACAGAAGGAATTTGTCGCCCATCCTAACACTCAAACGGTAATATATTAACAAATAACAAAAGAGCAATAAAAAGCCAGTTGTACATATATTCTATATTAATATGATAAAGTCAAAGAGGTTTTTGGAGTTTACTCCTTAAGAATCGATTTTTATATTTATGCCCGAAGTATAACAAATTATGGGAATAAAAATTTTACACGTTATGCGTTACAAGCTACAATTTGCCCCTTCCCCAACAAAGAGTGCGCGACTGCGTGGACTAAATAAATCCACTAAGGAGTAAACCCCAGTCGTGTGTCGGGGCTGACACACACATATTTTTTTTGTTCGTTTAAACTCGCTAATCTCTGCAACTACCAGTCGCATTGGTAAATAATTTTTTGTATATGATAGCTATATTCATAAGGAATAGTGGTTACTGGTTATTATTGGTTCATACGATCCAAGGGCGCGAAGCATTAAGTAATGACAGAACTGAACACATGTGAAACCTTTACTATAATAATAATTCTTTCATCCAAAGTAAACCCAAGTCTTCTCTTAAAACACCCCTTTCTTCTGATTCCGTAAATAAGTACCTACCTATTTACAATAACACTATTTGACTTTTACAACTATCCCTCAGGTGCTGGAGTCGTATTGGCTTGGCGATTGGCACAGTTGGAGAACTAAACCTGTACTCGCCAAAGCTTTTACTGTTTTGAGTAGAGTGCTTATTACACCATTTATTCTCATTGTTTGCATGGTGAGCATACATTCCGTTTTTATTCATTGTCACTGAGTACCTATATGTTGTCTATACTTAATTGATAAAAAAGGTGAAGTTTTTTGTTTGTAAGACCCAACCTCTGCAAGTCCTGATCCGATCATGAAAATTCTTTCACTGATAGAAAGCTGTTTGCTGGGTGTCATAGGATAGTCAAGAATCTCATAAAACGTATGAGATACTTGACTTCCACGCGGACCAAATCGCGGGCAAATACTAGATTTGCATAATATGGCACCTGTATTTATTAACTGCCTCATTAGCCTAGTGGTCCTAAGCGCGACCGCTACGCTAGAGGTTTTGGTTTCGATTCCCAGGTCGAGCAAAAAGTGTTATTGGGTTTTTCTATGAAAATCTCAGTAGCAGCTCGGAGTTAGGATTTGTGCCCGGCAATAGGCTCGCCCCCTATTACATGGGACCTAAAATATACCGGCGACCTGTGGGTGTACATTGGTACACCCCTGCCTAACCCTCCGGGGAATACAGGCGTGATGGTATGTTATGTATTTATGAAATAAATAGGTATTCGATTCAATTATTTTCACCCATCTAGGGTGAGAGACGGTAACTCTCAGCTACTACTGAAAATTTTGTTCTGGTGTTCTTCTTGCCTGTCTCGAGGTCCATCCCAGATTAGACGCTCAACACCAACAGTCACTCCGGCAAACATTTGACTAACGAGATAGCCTCGATCTTAACAATAACCGTCAATAAGAGTGTGTCTAACTAATAAAGCCTTTGCAGCTAGCGCCTCGTCATCGCTTGGTAGCACACTGGCAGATACCGTTGAACAAACTGATTACTCACGTGTCCGCATACTTCGTGTTCCTAGCCCTGGTCTTCTATATCTCTAATCAAGATAAATTTACTCAGAAGCGAGGACCTCCAAACACAGGTTCGCGATTCACTTTCTAATGACGCTGATGAGATGGTTTGTCAAGATTATCGCAATTAATTGCACACGATATCCCAGTTGCGGTTTGATAACGTATCGTTATAATGTGCTGCACAGTTAAGTTGCTGTGTAGCACATAATGCTTAAATTATTCCTTTATTTGTAAGTAAACCAAGTTTAAATTAAGAATGTATAAACGAAACAATAGTTGGGGTCGTAGGTTCTTAAAAGAAAACTCAATAAATGAAGTAGTTACCTGGGTACGAACTTCTCTATCCAATTAATATTATAAATGCGAAAGTTTGTAAGGATGGATTAATGGATGGATGTTTGTTACTTTTTTACGCTTGAACGGCTGAACGGATCTGAATAAATTTTGGCACTAATTAGACATTTTATCCTGGAAAAATGTACGGTTCCCGTGAGATAGGTAATAGAATTTTAGATCCTTGTCGGACTGTGTCTACAACTGATGGTTTTGGTGTCAAAGGTGCGGAGGCGCCTCTGATTCTTTATGTCTGTGGCTATGCCTGGTCGGCACTACGCATGTGCTTGATGCAAGGTCCACATCGATACTTCAGCAAAATGTGGAACTGGACCGAGATCATTATGCTCGCGCTGTTCGTATTTACTTTCTTCTTCTGGATCCTTGCTGCCGTCGATATTGCAGTAAATAATGATGATGATACAGGTAAGGATTGTGATAATACTCGATAAACTACGCGGTGTAGCAAGACAGTATGCACTACCCATCAAACTAAGTAATTTTGTCCAAAAAATGTTGCTAGGAAACACGACTTATACAGTGATTTTTGGTAATGCACAATGTGTAACTCACGTAGAATGTTGTGCTTAGAATGCATACTACAGTATAGACGTGGTTTAAAGCTATACCATTTACACTTGTATTCATAGAAAAAAAGACATAAAAAAGTTGAAACTTGAAGCTTCATTATCTCGCACACCAGAAAGTACAGAACAAAAAAAATAACAACAATAGGAATAACATGAAACCTTTAGCTTCATTAAGCGTATTTTAACAAGAAGAGCATAGTGTAACCCATCTAGTTACTTTATAGGATACGTGCCTACGTATTGTACGTATCAACTGCTTTTGTGACTACTTACAGTAATTACTTTAAGAACTAAGTGGCGAAACACCGCATAGTAGATACGAATAGTCATCACTGACATTTGTGCTCTATAAGTAGTCCAGTACGTGAACTAGGTAAGCAGGTATATGTAGATGTATATGAGCATAGATTCGCATAGTGTATAACATTGTATGTAACATCTTATTTGCAATAGAATATTGAATTTGACCTTTAAAATCTACAGAACGTAAATTTTGGAGCCAGCACGACCCAACCTTATTAGCCGAGGGCACATTCTGCTTAGCAACTATATTCGCTTTCTTCCGACTTATGTTCCTGTGTCAGTTGAACTACCATCTAGGGCCGCTGCAGGTATGCTGATTCTACATTTAAATGCCGCATTGATTCTATGTAAGAATGCCCTCGTTAGAAAATGTTGCAAACATACCTTTATTCAAATTAGGTCTCCTTGTTTGGTTTTACTGTTTCAAGAGCCCTGTCTATGCAAACATGTTACAATGTACGAGTTATATTAGTTCTACTTCGACCAGTGTCGCTGCATGGAAGCAATCGATGCGCACTTTAACCGCTCACCACATACACAGTTATTTTACAGGTGTCGTTAGGGAAAATGACTATCGACATTTACAAGTACATCTTAATATTTGCAATCATTATAAGCGCTTTTACCGCCGGACTCGCGCGTTTCTACCAATATTATGACGGAATGGTGTACGAAGATGTATTTGGAATGAAGACTGTTCAGGTAAACAGGCAAAGCCGTATGATTTAAGGACTCTAGCACGAATTTTATGAAGCACTATTAGATAATCAAAATTAAACTTTAACCCGCAGTGACGACAGTAACGGCATTTAATAGTTGTCAAAATCTTCTACACATGTCATTAAAAACAGAAGTTAACAGACTAGGTTAATACCAAATAAAAATGTTCATAGCGTAGGTAACTACCTACTTCTATTTCAAACAAGCGAGACAGTTAAACTTTACGGGATTTTCATTTAAAAATGTTGACGTTTGAACGCTCATGCATTTTATTCGTATGTCTGAGGTTAAGGTCAGATCTGTATGTATCTCTGGCTTGACTAAAACCGTAGTAAAATAAGGCGTTGGCGTTATAGCGGAACTTGCAACCTCTTAACTACCTCGCTGATCCAAGTTGAAAGTTCATTTTATTTACTACAAGTGAAGTCCCCGTCTCTATTTTACATACATTTTGTGAGCTGTAAACTACGCGACAGTAACAACACAGCCATAAATCCAGTAGACTCTTAGTCTAGTCCAGCCATGCTCAAAGTGTGGTCCGCGGAGCCCTAGGCCTCTACAAAGCCTCTGTGGGGGCTCCAAGAAAATACTAGTCATCATAAAAAAACATTACATGTGACTTCAACTATCTCCTGAAAACAAAAAAAAATGATTAAAACTAAAAAGCAATTTTATGCTTCCCATTCATGCAAATATACATAAAAAATACACATAAAACCATATTTGAGGGCTCCGTAATATATTTTGTTGACATTAAGGGTTCTTCTGTCCCCAAAAAAGTTTGAGAACCGCTGGTGTAGTCTACTCTATGGTACGAGCGAAAGCTCGTACCATAGAGTAGACTAGACCAGCGACTAGACCAACGCGAAAGCGTTCAATCACTAGTTCACATTGTCTGCAGCTTATTTCACGGATCATTGCAACTTACAAAGAAACGTTTACTGTTACTTTACATTAGTTGTTGAACAAAAACCGGATGATCTGCCTATATAAAACATTTACATCGGTTCCCATGACTCATGAGGTGCTTTTGTTATGAAAATAAGTGCTTTACATCAATTTTAAAAATTACGATTGCCTAAGTTGCGTTGAACATAGCTGTGAAATACTTGGGTACTGCCTGATTGGTATGGACTCCTGGGTTCCGGCCCGTAGTCTGGCAAAGTGCCTACTTTGCCAGACTACGGGCCGGAACCCAGTTAATAATAAGTGCCTACTTATTATTAGGGGTTTTGCCTTAAGGGAAAAAAATCGGGATATTTTCCGTAGCGACCTACAATAGGCTCGCAATTTTATTTAAATGAGCTTTTGATAAACTCTGGAAAAATGTGGGTGTTTCTAGTCCTACTAAACACTTCTGACAATTCCGTCATAGGTCACGCATAACGTTGTGTATTTTATAAACATTTCAGGTGTCTTCGTTCACAAGTTTGACCGACACTTTGAACACTTTATTCTGGGCCCTATTTTGTATGGCGCCTCTGGAAAGTGCTGACGTGGTGTTGGAGAACACTCGGGACCCAAGCTCGGACAAGGGTCATGACAATAGACATATATATACCGAACGTATTGGATACTTCTGTTTTGGATGTGAGGCTTTC
Source organism: Caradrina kadenii (assembly GCA_947462355.1). Classification (NCBI taxonomy): domain Eukaryota; kingdom Metazoa; phylum Arthropoda; class Insecta; order Lepidoptera; family Noctuidae; genus Caradrina; species Caradrina kadenii. Next base: position 6,968,966 of record OX381674.1, read on the forward strand.
ATACAAATTGCATCAAATCAAAACCGACATTACACTTGGCATACATATTTTTACTCTGCCAAACCATGCAGCCTGTTTTGTTAAAATGTATTTCTTTGTACTAAGTGTCGTTAAAGTATATTTAATTTACAGGTTTTGAAGTAATATCAGTAATAGTGGTACTAAACATGCTCATAGCAACTATGTCCAACACTTTTCAAAGAGTCAACGACAACGTAGACATTGAGTGGACTTTCGGGAAGACTGAGGTAACTTGCATAATATTCGTGTACACACTATTGTTACTCCACAAACTCGTCAACTGAAGAATTTCACTATTAGTAATTTAATTTATGTTAATGTGCAGATTCCACTAAATAGGTAATAAAGAAATGCAAACCCAATCGAATACAACAGGGGAAATGCTATCGTAAAAGTACTTACATTTTATTACATGTACCGCAAGTTGTAAATGCAAATAGGCACATAGAAATAGGTATGTGCATATGTACAACCACATTAAGAAGGTACAAAGGACACGCAGGTACCTGGAGTAAACTCACTGCCCATAACTATGGAAGAGAACACTAACAGGTACTCAGGTACCTAATCGAAAACAGCATTGTCATCAATACGCAAACATGCTAGTCCTGCAAATTCTAATGAATGTTAAACATTCCTTCTGCAATGCAAACCCTTACATACCTACACCATGTAGAATGGGTTTTATGGGGCCCAGATGCTCGCATGTTAATGCCGATTTTCAACACTCGGCTCAGCGCCGACAGTTGAAAATCCTACAACTGATATTACAAAGTAATATTTAAATGTTTTAGGAGATGGTGATGGTAGGCCAGGTAGGCTCAGTTAAAATTGTAAAGCATTGTTGACAAAATGTGTTAATTGGGTAGATGACACTATTAATTAATAATTTCAAAAGACAACTTCTTTAAAAAACACTTTATTTTACCCCTGAAAAACCGATTAATTTCTAAATATCTATAAAATTAGATTTTTAATTGCATTGAAATTAATAAATAGTTAATTGAAATGTCAAAAAAGTAAAGTCATAGTTTAGTATTGTTATACAAAATCCATGGGGAATCGCGTTTTGGCAGCTCATAAAAAGTATGTCAATTGATTAGTGGTGGCATCTACCCAATTGTCTCACAGACCTGCATGCCCTAATGTACCTGCATAGATACTTACTCATAAAAAATCTCCAGGTTAACGAACTCGTGGGTGGTCTCAAGTTAGCAATAAAACTTTATAGTGACTTTTAACTTGTCCAAGTTTAGTTCAGGTAGGTACAGGTTTTCCTCCAAGTGTAGACTAATTCTTTTATAGGTTATACCAATAAGGAACTTGTAGTTACGACCGATGTAATCGATGTCCTCGATCTCCCTAATGGAAATGTTAATATTTTTGAAGTTCCTTTATTTATCCTTGGTAAGAATGATTCGATAGCATTAAAATAAGCTATAAGCAAGCATTATAGTATCTTTATAGGTAGGTAAGTAGATCTTCAATCAACCATTAGACCTATTTTATTGGTCGATGGGACGAGGCGATACTGCAGGGCTGTCATCAGATAAATTGCCGACGCCGAACAACAACCAAAAAAAATCCTAGAAGTTTGGAAGAAACTGAGATTTTTTCCCGGACGCCACATTTTTTCCCGACGGAGAAAAATTGTTTACCTACAAAAAAATCCTTTACCTATTATTTTCTTAATTATTTCAAGGATTCCGCTGACACAAAATGTGTTCCACCGACACTTTTTGGAACCTCTTCCGGACGACCCCCGGAAACCTTTTAAACTAGAACCAATCCTTAGGCGGGAATAAAAATAAACCCACCGCTGTCTTAAATAAACCTACTGAAGTTATAAAATAGCGATCCAATCGAAGAATTGCCAAGTACAACATACCAACCTAATGGACAATTATTCGAGAATTGCTACAATTGGATTAATTTTATAGCGAACGTATCTAAAACTTTTTCTAAAAATGTATGTACCAACCTGCCTCGGTATTCTTGAATATTGATTGCTGAGGGAGAAACAGTTCACAGCCTGGTCTCGGCATAAATGTTATACAGCCTAAATCCTTCGTCTTTAAAAGCAGCGAATCTAATTTTATAGACCTTCATTGGTCTAGTTTCCCTAAAGAAGCAAGATGATACTTCTTCTTTATACGAAACTACGACTTTTTTTGAACCAGACGGCCTGCTTGTTTGAAGAAGTTCCTGTTCGAAAGTACTGAATGCGGTAGGCGGAAAATTGACTTAGGTAGTGACAATGCCTTTAAGCATTAGACTCTTTGATTTCCCACAAGAGATCCCAAGGATTTGTTAAAGATTTCAGTTTCCTAGGTAAAGATGGTAATAACGTTATGGTTCTAGGCTAGAAAACTTTAAAAACCGCTGCTTTAATCAATACTCAACATTTATAGGGAACAAAATTTTATTACTTTTATTGTAATTTTAAGTCTAAATGCCTAGGTAATTTAGGTATTTAGTTCAATTAAAATCAAATCGGACAACAATCAGTGATGCCTTTTGTAAAACAATTAAACAGCTAGCAATTTTACCATAGAGAAAAGAATCCGTTCGAAGTATTATGGAAACTAAAACTGCGTGTATGTTATACAATGGTCCATTCAGAGTAACATTAGAAAAATAACGTTAGAATTATAACGTTATATCGTTAAAAGGGCTGGGTTATTTTACGAGAAATACAAACCAATCTGTCAACTATTTAGGTACGTATTTGACACATTTACGTACCTATGTAACAGAAAAGTGCAGTCATTATGGAACCTTTGGGTAAAGGTAACTTAAGCTCATTAGCATTGGCACCCATATATACCTTATCACTGACTGTAGTTCTGCTTGTCAGCAGAAATGTCTGATTCCTTAAAGTACACTAAGTAGTAAAGTAGGTAAAAATTCTACCGGTAAACTTACGATGACATCTTCAGCACCATAGATAAATAAATAAATAAGTAGGAACATGAACGTATTACAAAGGTTATTTATAATTCTATACAGTTAGGTATCTCTAAGGACTAGACTACATACAATAACTGTAGAAAGACATACCTAAATGTTGTTTCCAGGTATACATAGACTACATGCTGCAGACGACTCTGCCGTCACCGTTCAACCTGATCCCCACAGCTTCAGGAATGGGTAACGTCTTGGAATGGTTCCGTAACAAAATATTCCGCCAACCGGGGGTCTACGCGCGATGGTCTCCTCAATACTGTTGTTACATTGTAAGTATGGTTCTCTATCAATGTTTTATCAGGTCTTGCAAAAATAATGTGACATTGTTACAATTTGTCAAGCGCGCGTAAAGTGCTGTGATTGGCTGTTGAAATTGTTGAAAATAAGGTAATAAACATTGTTAATCAATAAATCCAACACAACTTCTCTTTATTTTAGCTCTGAAAAATCGATTTATTTTCTGTTAATTGTAAAATTAGGTTTGTAATTGCTTTGAAATCAATAAATAGTTGGTCAATTGAGTTGGCAAAGTGACGTTACTAATTGCCATACAAAATCTATGGGGGTATCGCGATTTGACAGCTCATAAAAAGTATGTCAATTGATTAGTAATATCCAATTGTCATACAAAATCTTTGGGGGGAGTTTCGTTTTGACAGCTCTTAAAAAGTAGATAATCGATTGGTGGTGTACTACCCAATTCAGTCAACCAATCCCAGCAGCTCTTCCGCTTGTCATTTTGTCAATTAAATTTTGCGTTCAGGAAATTGCGGGTTAGTGGGGTTAGTGCATTTTGCACGTCTTTCTATACCTAATGATTAAGTAATGTGGTAAGTTTTAAAGCAGTCATATCATACCCTTGCGGGCATCGGGCCCCAGTCTGAGCGTATAAAAAGGTACTTAAGATATAATTTTTGTTTCCGCAAGTCCTCCATAAATAAGGTCAACTGAACAGTTACCGTTCCACCATGATTCCCATAGAACAATACGCGTATCAATGAATCAATGAACGATTTTACTTAATTCATAAAACAGACAATGGGACATTATTTTCTAGTGCCCCGTTTCTGAATAATTTAAAATATTTTTTTCTCTTTCTCATTAGTGGATCGTTAGCAAGTGTAGTTGCGAGCGTAAGGTTCTGGGTTCAATTACCTACAAATAGCAATATTAGTAGGTGATAATTGATTGTACCAGCTACGTAAATGGCAGACTATTTGCTACCTTATTACCCGTAGCAAAGTGTCAAAGTTAAAAGAAATCTTTACTTTTACCTACAGACAATATGTTTAAAAAAATCACAATAGGTAATCATTTGAAGTGAATGGTAAGCAATTACCTACTATCACTTCCGTTCGTTATCTCTGGTAGCACAACTAGCTATTTGCGTGTGAACTAAACGGAACGTTTATCGCAAATTATTTCTGCATTAGGAGCGTGATGTTGAGGCGTCTGTCCGGAGAGAGTATCCGGCCCTGATGTCGGTACTAGTGCAGCGATACTTCAGAGACAAAGACAGTACACAAATGAACGCACAGAGGTTTGAGTCCGAACTTTCGGCTATGCGCAAGAACCTCGCCTGTATAAAGGTCCAACGTTGACCATTTGCCTTATTTCGTTTTTTTTTAATGTAAATATATACCTATGATAATCTTTACTCGATGTGTGCACATTATCTTGTTTGTGGGCATTTTAGGTTTTTATCTTACTATTGTTGTATTATTGATCTTACTATTGTTTTGTCTCTAGGTATATAGGGTGTTTGACTAAGTTACATGTGCATTATTTTTTTATTAATTACGGTCAGTCCACACATAGCAGTAATGTTAAAATGTTAGAGCAATTAAAATAAAACTAAAAAATGCATAATTCATTTCCACATTCATTCATTCACAACCATTTTTAAGTTTGTTATGCTTCTAATAGATGATTATCAAAAAATAAAAATTGCTACTTACTCTATTTGCGCTGACCCTTACTTATGTAGGTTATTCTGCAATTGTTTATATTTTTATAAAAAAATGTCTAACATCCTATCTTTTCATCTGTTTGTATAGTAGTGTCTAATTAAGAACTATCATTTTATTACGAACTTCGCAATTAAAAAACAATTATGTCAATTTTTTTTTTTTTTAATAAAACTCACGAATATTGCATAATAATGTTTTAATATATCTAGTATTTATAACGTTGAATAGAATATATATTATTTACAACTTATGTAGCTAGCTTATTGACATGGATACACTTTTATGATATAGTTTAATGAGTTCACTTACACTGATAAGAAACAATCATAATAAAATTTTGTTTAAGTACCTGGTGATAATATCTCTAGTCTTGGCTTGCGCGTAGTTTCCTCTTTCGGTCCCCATTATGCTCGGCAACGAGAATGTTTGCGTCTGTGTGAGTAACCGCCGAAAGTAATATTTAAGATGGCTGAGCACAGACCACAGATATCACCACCAAACAGTACCAACATAAAAAAATTATCCTTGACAGACCATTAATCAAATACTTTCTAACACTGGTCTCACTGTACACGAGCACTCATAGGCAATCCCAAGCACATCCAAGGTTCGGGCTGGTCGGCCTCCGATCACATGCGCACATGGAACTTCCCCGCCTTAGTGACGTATTTGACGCCCTTGAAGGGCTTGTACTTGGCTCCGTACATGTCGAGGCGGCTCACTCTGAGCCCGCTGACTGCCAGCTGAGGAATCGTGAAGTGCACATTGATGCTTGGGTTTGCACCTGATGTATCTGCGCCTGTTGCTACCGACACCTGTGAAAAAGTTTTGGCGAGTAAGTTGATATTCATTTTAATTATAACCTGGCTAGAAGCCAAATTGACAAACAGTTTGATCTCAACCGCAGGTGTCGCAGGTGTGGCAAAAGGAGTCTTAACCAATTTAGGTTACGAATTTTGAACAACTGTTACTTTTAGGAACGGTTTTATGTTAAGAATATAGTTATCATCACGCCTGTATTCCCCAGAAGATTAAGCAGAAATGTTCTCTAATATACCCATATTTCGCTATGTTTAAGTGCCATGTTGGTATTGCCCTAAATTCGCACTAAAACCCCAATAACAGCCAATGCGGGCTATACGGACGTAGATATACTCACAGTTCCTCTAATATTCGGCAATTTTGGCAACTCGATGCGTCCTATATCCCATAACAGCACCTTACTGACCGGATCATAAGAATATTTGCCTTGGTTTGCAGTTAAAGAGCAGTTCAACACACATTTAGGCATACAGATCTCTAGTGCTACATCTGAAAAGAAATTTTAACATAGTCATACTAATATTACAAAGAGGTTAGTTTGTTTGTTTGTAACAATTTATTTCTGGAATTACTGGTCCAATTACATTTTTTTTACGATAGAATGCATTCAGTATAACATGAGAAAAATAACGGGAATATAACGACTGTTGTTACGTAGTATTGTTAAAATAACATTGCATTTTACTATTCAAATTTAAACCAAAATGGTAAATAGGTAACATTGCTTTGATTTATCGTAAAATATCTCATTCATACACGGTACATCGAAATAACGCTTGAATTACAACGTTATTTTTCTAATGTTAACTGTACTAATATTATAAAGCTGAAGAATTAGTTTGTTTGTTTGGTTAAACACGCTAATCTCAGGAACTACTGGTTGGAATTGAAATAATATTTTTGTGCTGGATGGTTCATTTATCGAGGAAGGCTATATAACATCACGCTACGACACACGGGAGAGCAGCAGTAACCAAAGACCTAGCTTAATGTGGGTGGAAAAAACCACGCGAACGAAGTCGCTGGCAGCAGCTAGTCTTAAATAAACTGTGACTATAGCGGAGTTTCATAGGTTATTTAATATAGGGTAGTTGGTATCGGGGAGTTTTGTGGTATGCCTCCTTGACGGCTACGCGGACGAAGTCGCGGGCAGAAGCTAGTTTATTATAAAGAGGATTAAATGAAATCTAGCACAGTTTTTAGAATGTTATCTGCATTCGTACAAGTTATGATGACACCGAAATAAAATTGTATGGTCATGTTGTTAACAAGCAAAATTAGAAATACACTACTCATATTTTCATAATTAAGTTTAGTTCTCCCAAAATGAACCAACCCACTTCGAAATTTCTCTCATTTTTCAAAGTTATTGTATTGATTTTGGATATTTAACGCTGATTAATTTTAAATCTATTTTAAGTAGAAGTTTTGGATGTTCTATCGGGGACAATTTCGATTAACCACTTTTCAACCTTTCTCCTTTAGTGATAGGATACAAAGTTGGTCATCCTCCATTGTTCTCGGTTGCACATTGAACGTAATGTAACCCATTCGGAATTATGACTTAGTTTGCCGTAATAAATTAATTTTACTATTGAGAGATTGTGGGTTTCCTCTTTTTACAAGCTTTTATGTAACTTGCATTGTATATCTGTATGTTTGTTGAGTTGGAATCTTGGAACTAAATTTGATATCTTTAACTGATTAAACTGAAATTTCTTTAAAAAATTAAGATATACATAACGTAATTTATAATGTCACACAAATCGTGAGTTCATCACACAAATCATTAAATCAACTCAAAACATGTGTGTATGTCATGTCTTGATATTCAAATATTTTTCATATTATGTGGAAAACAAAAATCTTGATACCCTTGACCATAAAACTTTGTCTCCAAGTAATCTTCCACCCATAGGTTGTTTTATGTACTTATCACATTGTTAGAACCACATGCAAAGAAGTATGGAATAAGAACGCAACAGCTACTTAGGTGATTTCTTCAATATAGACCGGGAAATTCAAAATATCTTACGTTATTTGCATTTTTTTTTTATAAATACTCTTCCCCACACTTGGAATTTCTCCTGTATCATGTGTGCATTTACAAACATATAAACGCATAAACAAACAGCCATATGTGGAACAATTATCTGTAGGCCATACAAATATTTATTCCGTGCGGGAATCGAACCCGCAACACGTAGAACAGCAGTTAATTTCGTGAATTGTACTCGTAGCTATGTTATTTTATAATGTTTTGCAATTTGCAATAAACGTAACAAATTTTGAATTTCTCAGTCTACATTCCTATGACTACCTTGCCGGATTCCCCTAAACAATAATCCTTTCTTACTTTCCAAAGTCCTCCCCATAGTTTGCTTCGGGCCAACCGTGAGGTCTAACCTTCCTTGGTCTCCATTGGACCGGAGCGTGAGGTTGTGTCGCACATATATCGGTATCGCCACTACGCTCTGAGATCCAATGTGATAGGACATTAGACGGAAGTTACCGTCCGGCGGGATGAATGATAGTATCCTTTCAGACTGGAACAAATTCAAATTCCTAGTGTGGGGCAACGTTTTTTTTAAAAAAAAAAAATAAATAAATACAATGGTTTTTTAGATAATGGAATTATGGTAGGTATGGTAATTGGAAACAGAAGGCCTTGGAGAGCGGAGTAAATTCGCTCGGACGTAATATTTATTTACCATCCATACCATCACGCCTGTATTCCCCGAAGTGTTAGGCAGAG